>CM042695.1:87989260-89489260 GCA_023614405.1 Avena insularis
ACAAAATTTGACAAAGGTTTGAATTCAAATGAGTGTTTGAATTGGTTGTTCAAGATCAAAACAGAAAAACCAAATGAGAAAAAGAAAAAGAATCAGGAATAAAAAAAATGGAACCAGACAGCGAGCCCACTAGGCCCAGTTAGCCTAGTTCCTCTCCTCCCCGCAGAAAAAACGATTCGAACCAGTGAACTCACCGGCATGGTCGCTGACCGGTGGACCCCGTTCCCTCTCTTTCTCTCTCGCTGCTGCATTTACCCCACCCTCCCATTGTCTTCACCCACCCCACGACCACGCCTCTCGCCGCCGTTGTCGAATCAATGCTGACGTAAATTCACCTTACTGGCCGAGTAACTCCCATTGGTGATCACTCCCTCTTAACCGCCTGGACGTCCTCTCTCTTTCCCCTCTCTCGCCAGGCCCTCTATGCCCCCAGGCCGCCCTGATTTGCGCCTAGACCCCGCTCTGCTCCGACGAGCTCGCAAGCAATTCCGGCCAGTCTCCTCCTCCCCTCACCCCCTGGAGCACACGAGAACCTTACCCAGACTCTAGCGCACCTCCCTGCACTCTCATCTCTCTCGCGCGAGCCCTGTGTCGTCGACTCCGTCTTCGTCTGAACGACGCCACCGTCTGCTCCAACTCCGACGAGCTCCACAGGTAGCCTCTGACCACACCGCCCTCTCTCTTCGATGCTCGCATGTTCCCTGGTACTGTGCGTGTCTAACGCACCTCTTATTTTGCTTTGGCATGCCTTGTAGCCCCGCCCCCATCGACGACCGTACGAACCCGAGGCACAACGCAGCTCCGGTGAGCAATCCCCACAACACCAACGCGCCCCTCGACAAGCAGAAGGAATTTTGAGCTTCCCCACGCCACGGCGAACCTGGTGAGCCACACCTCTCTCTCGTTCGCTTCCTTCAACTGCCGCGACGCCGTAGCCAGACACGCCGCCGCCACTTGCCGCCGCTAGCGCCGCCCACCTCTGGTCAGTCGCACAGTAGCCGTTCGATCTGGATCCAACGAGTACGATAGATTCACTTAACTGAAAGGGTACGCTAGTTCTGAGCCGTAAGATCACACTTAAATCCAACGGCTGCCATCGCTTGATCCGGCCGAAGCAGTACCGACGAATAGAAACGTGCCGCGTGGCACTAGTTTGGTTTAAAACAGAATTTTGAATCTGATTGGTATGCAAACTTGTAAAATTCATAACTTAAAATCTACACGTCCAAATTTTACAAACTTTATATCAATGGCTTCAGAAAAACAAGCTCTAGCCAACTATGCACTTTGTTTAGTAAAAAGCTTCTGTTAAAATGTTTGTTTTTGCAGAAACTTGTGTATGCATGTTTAGGATATAAAATTTGTTCTAAAATTATTTTGGGGATAAAATCTTTGGCAAATGGTGTGTTTTGAACCTACTGACCATAGGAAACAAATTGTGGTTTCAAAAATGTATTTGGTGAAATAAAAGATTGAATCTTTGATTTAAACCATTTCTAGTCAAATAAAAATATGGTTTAATTGTTAAAAATGATTTTGGAAGAAAACCTTTGGGAAATGTTTTGGAAATAGACTCTCTGACCCTAAACACAAGTTTTATAGTTTGAAAACATATTTTGTGAAATCTATAGAATTTTGCGTTATTAAAAGCATTTCTTCACCACATGAAATAATGATTTGGTTTAAAAAATGGTTTAGAGATAGAATCTTTTACAAATGTTTTTTCCACTTTACAAAATGACCAAATGGTGTTTCAAAATGTTCATAACTTACTAGAAACCACTTTTACAAATAAAACAACCTTTTGCATGCCTACATGCATTGCTTTGTTTTATTATTTTATGTGATGAATTGCTTGAATGGTAGATTGAAATATTGTTTGCTTGATTGAATTGTAGTGACTTGAAGTGTGTGAACATTGCAAAGATCAAGGAGTGAACTTATACCCTCTACCAAAAAGGCAAGTGATGCTTCATACCTTTGTCCCATTATTTTCACTATGCATTAGTGATATTTCTAAGTAAGACTTGCATGGAATTTTTGCTAAGTAAAAAACCATGCTATGGGAAATCCTAGTAGATGAAACCTTAGTAGAAAATTTCCTAAGTTAAGATTCCTACTACTATCATGCTTAGCTTAGCTAATAGAAAACAAGGGTGGAATATATATTCATACTATGGAAAAATTTCTAAGTCTGTGGACTTGTGTTTTGTTTAATAAAACAACTAAGTGAATGAATCACCTGGGTGGAATGGAAGGAATGGTTTGTGTTGAGTGGTTCACAAGGCCCATTTCTATGGTTTACCTTGTGTATCTCACTTGTGGATGGCCACCCAGGAACAAAGAGATTTGAGATGTCAAATGTTGAGAAGATTCAAGTGCAGCCACTTGGCATTATGGGCTCTGCCTGGATCATATAGGTTGCAATAACTTAGCCAAATGGACAGTTGGTGGTAGGGGTTTGATAGGTTGGAGCGCGTCCATTTTGGTCTAAGGGAAGGCTTCTGAAAGATCTTGTATTTGTGAAACCAAGTCTTGTGGGGAAAGTGCACCACCTCTGCAGAGTGTAAAATCTAAGTACTTAGCCATGTCCCTGGCAAAGGACAATTTGAGCATCAAGACATGGAAGCTATCAAGAATCTCATCATCCAAATTTCTATGTTAAAAACTTGTGGTTGAACAAGGGTTTAAGGTTCACCAATTTCTATTGGTGGTTCCTTGGGTGATTTTTGTCAAGCAAAAACTTAGTGTTTTGAAATGATAAGGAAAAACCATTTTGAGCAAAGCAAGCCTAAGCTCCACCTAGCCAAATGCATATAGATGATAGACTCCACTATACTACCATAGTATCACTTGCCAATACAATTCAAATGTATTGACCCTTGTGGCTGTAACTTGTTATGTTGCAGGTTTTGTTTGATATTAGTGAAGTTTAATGATTAGGATTACAAGTCTACAACCAACATGTCTGCCTGTGGCACTTTGAAGATGAAGGACTCCATGCTTATAGATATTCTGCTGCAATGTAATGTAATAGCCAAATGAGCTATGTAAGATGTAATAAATTATGTTATTGCTGGTTATAAAGTTGTATTATGACCTTTGTTTCTTGATATTACATCTTAACTGTGGATGCTAGCTATTGATCCAGGGACTAGCATTGTAAACACAGGGATCTCTACCTTATTAAAGGTTGGGAACCTTACAGATGGTATCAGAGCATTGTGTTGCCTGTAGGATTGTAACCCTAGGATTGGACAAACCCCTTAGAAAAATAGGAGTTGTATTTGTTCCAAAACTTATTTACAAACAATCTTGTAAACTCTTTCCTCAACCATTTTGGTTTTGACTCTATATCTCTTCTATTTCAACTTGATGGATAAAGCCTTCTCCATGGCCAAAGACTTCACCATGAGCAAAGGACATCATCAACTCTAATGACTTCAACATCTTCAACTCTAATGACTTCAACATCTTCAACATTTTCACCAAGGACCTCAACCTTGGATATTCACTAAGGACTACAAGTGAGACAAGAAAAGTTACTCAAGACTTGAAGACTAAGGAACATAACTTAGGAATCATCATCACCTTTGAAGTTTTGAGACCAAGATGCAAGAAATTCTCTAAGGATACAAAGATTGTGTTCATGAAGAATCAACTAAGAAGGATGGAAAGATCTCAAGTGAACCATATAGTTGGACCACCATATTTAGTTTAAGTCAAACCCACCAACTTATGTGGTGTAACAAAAATATTTTTGGTTGCCTAAAAATATGCTTGAAACTTGTTGTTTGAGTGGAATGTTTGTTTGTAAATGCTTGCACATTGCTTGTGTGAATTGTGATGTGTATAATTAGAATTATTCCCTTAGAAATATTTTGCCTATTCTAATCCCAATCCAAGCAAACAGATGACTTCTCCAAGAGATTCCAACATCAAGGATGACGACAACAACAACAACCAAGAGATCAACATGAGAGACCAACTGCTTGGAAGACAAACCGAGTTGAACCAAGTGACAACTCAGTTTTTAGCCAACAACAATGAGTTATACCCAACCATGCAAAAAGTTTTGGAAACTCAATCCCAATTGTTGCAAGGGATGGCTACTAAAATGATCAACATGGGAGACAACTCTTCCCAAGGAGCTTGTGACAACAAGGATGACAAAGATGTTATTCTAGAAGGAACCCAAGCTTGCAATATTTGTGGAGACAAGGATCACACTTCCAAGGAGCATGAAGATCAATGCCCCAATTGTGAAGAGAAACATCCAATTGACCAATGCCCCACATCCCAAGCTACTTGTTACCTATGTGAAGGAAACAATCATGTCCCTATCCAATGCCCCATCTATTACATAGTTGAACAAAGGAAACAAGGTGGAGTGCAACAACTGATTGCAAACTACCATGAGAGAGCCAAGTCTACCCAGAAGGATGAAGACAAAGGAAAATCTCAGCTTGTACCTCCCAACAACATGACCAATTTAAAGGACCCAAGAGGAGACATATGTATTATCCAAGGAGTAATAGAAAGTCAAGGAGACCAGTAGACATTCCTACCTTTGAGATAACATATGAAGAACAAGAACTAGAAGCACTCCTAGCTTTGGAGAAACCCAATAAAAAGAAGGACAAAAGCCATGTGCAATGTGGTCATTGCAAAGAAATGGGACACTATGCCAGTGAATGTCTAGAGAAACAGAAGTATAAGGATATTAGCCAAGTGTGGTGCAACAACTGCAAAGAGCTAGGCCATTATGTAGCAACTTGCCCACAGAAGATACGTGAAGAACTCAACCTCATCACATGCTACAATTGTGGTAAACAAGGACATTATGCAAGCAACTGCCCAGAAAAGATGAAGCACAAGATAAACAAGCCTATGAAGGATCTCAGCCTTGTCACATGTTTCAAGTGTGGAAACAAAGGACATTATGCAGATGTTTGCCCAAAGAGATTTCAACAAGACCCCAAGCAAGTCAAGAAGTGATTTAGTTGGAAATTTTTTAAGGGTGGTAGTACCCTAGATGTTTTGAGCCAACTTGTAACCCCTAGCCTCCCCAAATCTCGGGACGAGATTTATTTTAAGGGTGGTAGCCTGTCACATCCCAAGATTTTTTAAATCTTGTAATGTGAAAGGTAAAATAAACAAAATAAATTATTTTTGAATTTTAGGGTGAAAAGAAACTTTTATTTCTAAATGGAAACATAAAATCCCATCTGGAACAAACTTTAATTAAAGTTTGAATTTAACAAAACCCAAATCAAGAGAAATGAAAATAAATCCAAACCCTAAACCCTAATGGAATAAAAATCATTTCCAAGTTATCTCCAAGCCTATGGATTTGATCCATATAAAAATTGGTCAAACAAACATTTCAAAATGATCAAGAATGACAAATGGAAATATTATAAAACTATATAAATTGATTTCACTTAATTTGGAGCCATACAGATTGGCTTCACTTAATTTAGAACCATGGATAAAATCTTATGAATTTAATAAGATAAGGAAAAGTAATTTCCAAAGCTAATAAAGAATCTGTCTAAAATCCAAACCAAATGGTGAGAAAATAATCCTAAAGGTATTGAAAAGGATAAACAAATATTAAACAAGGTTTTATAAATTGGAATCACCAAGTTTGGATCTCTAAATAAAAAGATATGGATTTTATAAGATGAAGAAAGGATTATTAAATAAAGAATATCTAAAGACCAAATCAAACCTTGGCCTAATCCATTAAGCAAATGGAATGAATATAATCCAAATCAAATAAAATAAAAGGATAAAGAATTTCCAAAAATAAAATGGCAATAACCATTCTATCCCTATTTTAATAAAGACAAATCTCTAATAAGAATTTTTATTTAATCCATGAGAAAATAGTATTTTGGAATTTACCCAAATGAAATAAAAGTGGTTTAATCCAACTTAAATAGGATTAAAGAAATCTTCCAAATAAACTTTAGGGAATTAAAACCATATTTAAATCCATTGGAATTAAAATAAACCCAACTCAAATGATTTATGAATCATATTAAATATTCTCAAAATAATTCAAGATGAATTATTTTGACACCCTATTAATCAAATAAAAACCTACTGAAAAGATTTGGAAGGATTTAGAAAATTTAAATGGTGTTTGAGATATTATTAAATCTCATTTGAATTAAAACTAAAGCCTATTTTGAATAATTAAAATACCTTAAAAAGAATAAATAAATTATTCTAAAATGAGTTCAGAATGTTGCATTAATCAATATTTAAACTTACACAAAATTTGACAAAGGTTTGAATTCAAATGAGTGTTTGAATTGGTTGTTCAAAATCAAAACAGAAAAACCAAATGAGAAAAAGAAAAAGAATTAGGAACAAAAAAAAATGGAACCAGACAGCGAGCCCACTAGGCCCAGTTAGCCCAGTTCCTCTCCTCCCCGCAGAAAACCGATTTGATCCAGTGAACTCACCCGCAAGGTCGCTGACCGGTGGACCCCGTTCCCTCTCTTTCTCTCTCGTTGCCAGACATTTACCCTCCAGCCATCGTCTTCACCCACCCACGACCACGCCCCTCTCGGCCGTTCTTTGCCGAATCAATGCTGACGTAAATTCACCTTACTGGCTGAGTAACTCCCATTGGTGATCACTCCCTCTTAACCGCCTGGACGTCCTCTCTCTTTCCCCTCTCTCGCCAGGCCCTCTATGCCCCCAGGCCGCCCTGATTTGCGCCTAGACCCCGCTCTGCTCCGACGAGCTCGCAAGCAATTCCGGCCAGTCTCCTCCTCCCCTCACCCCCTGGAGCACACGAGAACCTTACCCAGACTCTGGCGCACCTCCCTGCACTCTCATCTCTCTCGCGCGAGCCCTGTGTCGTCGACTCCGTCTTCGTCTGAACGACGCCACCGTCTGCTCCAACTCCGATGAGCTCCACAGGTAGCCTCTGACCGCACCGCCCTCTCTCTTCGATGCTCGCATGTTCCCTGGTACTGTGCGCGTCTAACGCACCTCTTCTTTTGCTTTGGCATGCCTTGTATCCCCGCCCCCATCGACGACCGTACGAACCCGAGGCACAACGCAGCTCCGGCGAGCAATCCCCACAACACCAACGCGCCCCTCGACAAGCAGAAGGCATTTTGAGCTTCCCCACGCCACGGCGAACCTGGTGAGCCACACCTCTCTCTCGTTCGCTTCCTTTAACTTCCGCGACGCCGTAGCCAGACACGCCGCCGCCACTTGCCGCCGCTAGCGCCGCCCACCTCTGGTCAGTCGCACAGTAGCCGTTCGATCTGGATCCAACGAGTACGATAGATTCACTTAACTGAAAGGGTACGCTAGTTATGAGCCGTAAGATCACACTTAAATCCAACGGCTGCCATCGCTGATCCGCCGAGCAGTACGATTTAATAGAAACGCGCTACTGGGTGGCACTAGTTTGGTTTAAAACAGAATTTTGAATCTGATTAGTATGCAAACTTGTAAAATTCATAACTTAAAATCTACACGTCCAAATTTTACAAACTTTATATCAATGGATTCAGAAAAACAATATCTAGCCAACCATGCACTTTGTTTAGTAAAAAGCTTCTGTTAAAATGTTTGTTTTTGCAGAAACTTGTGTATGGATGTTTAGGATATAAAATTTGTTCTAAAATTATTTTGGGGATAAAATCTTTGGCAAATGGTGTGTTTTGAACCTACTGACCATAGGAAACAAATTGTGGTTTCAAAAATGTATTTGGTGAAATAAAAGATTGAATCTTTGATTTAAACCATTTCTAGTCAAATAAAAATATGGTTTAATTGTTAAAAATGATTTTGGAAGAAAACCTTTGGGAAATGTTTTGGAAATAGACTCTATGACCCTAAACACAAGTTTTATAGTTTGAAAACATATTTTGTGAAATCTATAGAATTTTGCCTTATTAAAAGCATTTCTTCACCACATGAAATAATGATTTGGTTTAAAAAATGGTTTAGAGATAGAATCTTTTACAAATGTTTTTTCCACTTTACAAAATGACCAAATGGTGTTTCAAAATGTTCATAACTTACTAGAAACCACTTTTACAAATAAAACAACCTTTTGCATGCCTACATGCATTGCTTTGTTTTATTATTTTATGTGATGAATTGCTTGAATGGTAGATTGAAATATTGTTTGCTTGATTGAATTGTAGTGACTTGAAGTGTGTGAACATTGCAAAGATCAAGGAGTGAACTTATACCCTCTACCAAAAAGGCAAGTGATGCTTCATACCTTTGTCCCATTATTTTCACTATGCATTAGTGATATTTCTAAGTAAGACTTGCATGGAATTTTTGCTAAGTAAAAACCATGCTATGGGAAATCCTAGTAGATGAAACCTTAGTAGAAAATTTCCTAAGTTAAGATTCCTACTACTATCATGCTTAGCTTAGCTAATAGAAAACAAGGGTGGAATATATATTCATACTATGGAAAAATTTCTAAGTCTGTGGACTTGTGTTTTGTTTAATAAAACAACTAAGTGAATGAATCACCTGGGTGGAATGGAAGGAATGGTTTGTGTTGAGTGGTTCACAAGGCCCATTTCTATGGTTTACCTTGTGTATCTCACTTGTGGATGGCCACCCAGGAACAAAGAGATTTGAGATGTCAAATGTTGAGAAGCTTCAAGCTGACCACTTGGCATTATGGGCTCTGCCTGGATCATATAGGTTGCAATAACTTAGCCAAATGGACAGTTGGTGGTAGGGGTTTGATAGGTTGGAGCGCGTCCATTTTGGTCTAAGGGAAGGCTTCTGAAAGATCTTGTCTTTGTGAAACCAAGTCTTGTGGGGAAAGTGCACCACCTCTGCAGAGTGTAAAATCTAAGTACTTAGCCATGTCCCTGGCAAAGGACAATTTGAGCATCAAGACATGGAAGATATCAAGAATCTCATCATCCAAATTTCGAAGTTAAAAACTTGTGGTTGAACAAGGATTTAAGGTTCACCAATTTCTATTGGTGGTTCCTTGGGTGATTTTTGTCAAGCAAAAACTTAGTGTTTTCAAATGATAAGGAAAAACTATTTTGAGCAAAGCAAGCCTAAGCTCCACCTAGCCAAATGCATATAGATGATAGACTCCACTATACTACCATAGTATCACTTGCCAATACAATTCAAATGTATTGACCCTTGTGGCTGTAACTTGTTATGTTGCAGGTTTTGTTTGATATTAGTGAAGTTTAATGATTAGGATTACAAGTCTACAACACACTAAGTACTTAGATTTTACACTGCAGAGGTGGTGCACTTTCCCACAAGACTTGGTTTCACCAAGACAAGATCTTTCAGAAGCCTTCCCTTAGACCAAAATGGACGCGCTCCAACCTATGAAACCCCTACCACCAACTGTCCATTTGGCTAAGTTATTGCACCTATATGATCCAGGCAGAGCCCATAATGCCAAGTGGTTGCACTTGAAGCTTCTCAATATTTGACATCTCAAATCTCTTTGTTCCTGGGTCGCCATCCACAAGTGAGACACCAAGTTTTCCCCAGCATACTGGACTTGGTGATGCCCAAGT
Organism: Avena insularis; assembly: GCA_023614405.1. NCBI lineage: Eukaryota > Viridiplantae > Streptophyta > Magnoliopsida > Poales > Poaceae > Avena > Avena insularis. The sequence goes on from CM042695.1 coordinate 87,998,818, forward strand.
TTTCCCCAGCATACTGGACTTGCATGACCACTCAACACAAACCATTCCTTCCATTCCACCTAGGTGATTCATTCACTTAGTTGTTTTATTATCAAAATACAAGTCCTCAGACTTAGAAATTTTTCCATAGTATGAATATATAATCCACCCTTGTTTTCTATTAGCTCAGCTAAGCATGATAGTAGTAGGAATCTTAACTTAGGAAATTCTACTAAGGTTTCATCTACTAGGTTTTCCCATAGCATGGTTTATACTTAGCAAAATTCCATGCAAGTCCTACTTGGAAATATCACTAGTGCATAGTGAAAATAATGGGATAAAAGTATGAAGCATCACTTGCCTTTTTGGTAGAGAGTATAAGTTCACTCCTTGATCTTTGCAATGTTCACTCACTTCAAATCACTACAATTTAATCAAGCAAGGCACAATTTTAATCTACCATTTCAAGCAATTCATCACATAAAATGATAAAAACAAAGCAATGCATGTAAGCATTCTAAAGATTGTTTTATTTGTAAAAGTGGTTTCTAATAGGTTATTAACATTTGGAAACACCTATTGGTCATTTTATAAAGTGGCAAAACCATTTGCAAAAGTTTTTACTTCATAACCATTTTTAAACTAAGTCATTATTTCATGTGGTGAAGAAATGCTTTTAATAAGGCAAAATTCTATAGGTTTCACAAAATATGTTTTCAAACCATATAACCTTGTGTTTAGGGTCAGGGAGTTTATTTCCAAAACATTTCTCAAAGGTTTTCTTCCAAAACCATTTTTAACAATTAAACCATATTTTTTATTTGACTAGAAATGGTTTAAATCAAAGATTTATTCTTTTGCTTCACCAAATACATTTTTGAAACCACAATTTGTTTCCTATGGTCAGTAGGTTCAAAACACACCATTTGCCAAAGATTTTATCCTCAAAAACATTTTGGAATAAATTTTATATCCTAAACAAATGGCATGGTTGGCTAGGGCTTGTTTTTCTAAATCCATTGATATAAAGTTTGCAAAATTTGGACGTGTAGATTAAAAGTTATAGATTTTGCAAAATCTAGCATCTAATAGATCAAATCTGTTTTAATTCAAACGAGCAGAGCCACATGGCGTGTTCTAATTCATCGGTACCGCTTCGGTTGGATCGTGCGATGGTAGCCGTTGGATTTAAGTTACATCGCACGGTGCAGAGATGCTACTTACGCCTTCGCTCTCTTTCTATCACATCCGTCGATCAGATCTCATTGCCGCCACGCTGTTTGACCACTAGCGGCGGCGATGACCGGCGGCGTGGCGATCATGTGGCGTTGCCGGTGATGCAGGAAGCAAGAGAGGAAAGGGAGATGCTCACCGAGTTCGCAGAGTCACGGTGATGCTCAAGGTGCTTGCGAGAGTGCAGGGGGCGCATGGGGTCACTGGCGATTCCTCGCCGGAGTTCTTGCTGCCGTCAGGTGCTCTCTGTTGAAGACGGTGGCGAGGCTACGGTGCATGCCAGAGAAGAATAAAGGTGGCGTTAGATGCGTAGGGGTGTGGCGAAGATGCGTGGTGAAAGAGAAAGGGAGGGGCGGTCTGGTCTTACCAGCAGTGCTCGTCGGAGCGGAGGCAGACGGCGGCGACGTTCAGACAAAGACGGAGTCGATGCTACAGGGCACGCACGAGTGAGCTGAGGGTGCAGAGAGAAGCGCCAGGGGGTGGGGATCATGCTCGGGTGCTCGAGGGGGCGAGGGGTGGCAAGGCTTGGCCGGAATTGTCACCGGAGCTTGTCGGAGACAGTAGCGGTGAAGGGTGAAATTCAGCAGCCTGGGGGCGCGCTAGGGTGAGGCGACGGAGGGGAATGAGAGAGGGAAGGCTGGCGATTAAGAAGGCGTGGTCGCAGGGGTGTTTAATGGCGTGGTTACTGCGACATCGCGAGGAAACGACGGCGTAACGGCCGGAGGAATGAGGGTCGGTCGTCATGGGAGGAAGAAGGTGGGGTCCCTTGACAGTGAGATAGGAAGAGGAGAGATAGGGCCCACGCGTCATACGCTGTGCGGTTAGGATATTTGGTTTGAAGCGTTTTTCTGCGGGAGAGGAGCAGTGGGCTGGCTGGGTTTAGTTGGGCCAGGCTAGTTGGGCTGGGTCCTTTACATTTTTTTTATTCCGTTTGTTTTTCCTTTTTCCATATCTTTAATTCTGTTTTGATTTTGAATAAGCAAATCAAACACTCATTTGAATTCAAACCTTTACCAAATTTTGTGTAGATTTAAATATTGATTAGTATTGTAATCTGAAGTCAAATTTGGAATAAAACTTTTACTCCTTTAGTGCCTTTTTAATTACTTAAAGTAGGTCCTTGTATTTAAACAAATGAGATTTAATATAGTTTTTAATTTCCATTTAAATTCTAAAATCCTTCCAAAACCTTTTAGTAAGTTTTATTTACTTAATAGGGTGTCAAAAATAACTCATTTTGAATTATTTGGAAGTATTTAATGAGATTCTCAAATCATTTGAATTGGGCATTTGTTTTAATTCCAATGGAATTTAATATAGTTTTAATTCCCTAAATTTTTATTTGGAAGATTTCTTTAATCTTATTTAAGTTGGATTAACCACTTTTATTTATTTTGGGTAAATTCCAAAATAGTATTTTCTCATGAATTATATAATAATTCTTATTTGAGATTTGTCTTTATTAAAATAGGGATAGAATGGTTATTGCCATTTTATTTTATTTTGGAAATTCTTTATCCTTTTATTTTATTTGATTTGGATTATATTCATTCCATTTGCTTAATGGTCTTTGCCAAGATTTAATTTGGTCTTTAAATATTCCTTATTTAATATTTCTTTCTTTATCTTATAAAATCCATATCTTTTTATTTAGTGATCCAAACTTGGTGATTCCAATTTGTAAAATCTTATTTAATATTTATTTATCCTTTTTAAATATCTTTAGGATTATTTGCTCACCATTTGGTATGGATTTTTAGATAAGGGCTTTATTAGCTTTGGGAATTACTTTTCCTTATCTTATTTAAATTCCTCAGATTTTATTTATGGTTCCAATTTAAGTGAAACCAATTTATATGGTTTTATAATATTTCTATTTGTCATTCTTTATCATTTGTAAATGTTTGTTGACAGATTTTATATGGATCAAATCCATAGGTTTGGAGATAACTTGGAAATGATTTATATTCCATTAGGGTTTAAGGTTTGGTTTATTCTCCAAGTGTTTAAATTTCCAGATGCATTTATGAAGATTGCATTACACTTGATTTGAATTTAGTTGAATTTCAAAATTTAATTAAAGTTTATTCAAGATGGAATTTTAAGTTTCCATTTAGAAACAAAAGTTTCTTTTCACCCTAAAATTCAACAATAATTTATTTATTTTTATTTTATTTTTCACATTACAAGATTTGGAAAATCTTGGGATGTGACATGATCACTTTATGTTTTTATTTGGCGAAAATTTTACCCACATTTTGCAGATGAATGCATGCAAATCTACCCTTCGTTTGTTCCTAAATGCTGGGATGTTACAGACTTCCCCCCTTAAATTAAACTTCGTCCCGAAGTTTGCTGAAGTGTACCTAAATAGTTCTGGATAGGCTTATCTTAAATCATCTTCTTTATCCCATGTGGCTTCTCTCTTGGTTTGATGTTCCCACTGTACCTTCCAGTACTTGATTGACCTATTGCTCAACCTTTTCTAGTTTTCTTCCAGAATTTTACAGGGTTTTTCAACATAGGTCAGGTCTTCTTGTAATTCTATCTCTTGGTGTGTAATTGCATAATCAGGAACTTTAAGACATTTCCGGAGTTGTGACACATGGAAAACATTATGAACTCGAGCCAATCTTGAGGGTAGCTCTAAACCATAAGCTATTGTCCTATTCTGACTCAATACTTTGAATGGTCCTATATATCTTGGACTTAATTTTCCTTTAACTCCGAACCTCTTAACTCCTTTCATTGGGCTTACTTTTAGATATACCATGTCTCATACTTCAGGATGCCATGATCTTCGACTTAGATTAGCATAACTTTTCTCTCTTCTTTGGGCTATCTTCAATCTATCCTTGGTTATATCAATGATATCTTGTCTTTCCTTGATATAATTGGGCGCAAATTCTTTGCTACTCCCAGGCTCATACCAACATATTGGTGATCTACATTTCCTTCCATAAAGTACTTGATATGGAGCTTCCTTCAGACTACTCTGGTAGATGTTATTGTAGGAAAATTTTGCCAATTCTAGATGATCTTCCCACGAACCTCCAAAATCTAATGCACAAGACCTAAGCATGTCTTCCAGTATTTGATTGGTTCTTCCAGTTTGACCCCTAATTTCTGGATGATAGGTTGTACTAAAATCCAAGTTTGAACCAAGTGCTTCATGTAGTTGCTTCCAAAATGCCGAAGTAAACATTGATCCTCTATCAGTTACGATCTTCTTGGGCACTCCGTTCTTACTTACTTTCTCCTAGATATAAACTTCTACTAACTTCTTGGCATTATCCTTCTGATTCACCGGAATAAAATGTGCACTTTTAATGAGTCTATCAACAATTACCCATATCATATCCTTCCGTTTAGGTGTCATGGGAAATCTTGTGATGAAGTCCATACCAATTTCCTCTCATTTCCACTCCGGAATTTCCAAAGGTTGCAATGGTCCTGCTAGACTTTGATGTTTAGCTTTTACCCTTTGGCAAGTATGGCATTCTGACACATATTTTGCAATGTCTCTCTTCATGTTATTCCACCAAAATAATTATTTCAAATCCATGTACATCTTAGTACTTCCTGGATGAACGGAATATGGTGTCTCATGTGCCTCTCTAAGTATCACTTCACGAATCTCAGGCACATCTAGAACACAAAGACGATCTTGGAACCATAAAGATCCATAGTCTCCTAAGCGAAAAACTGATGCTTGTCCTTGAGATATCCTCCGAACTTCTTCAGCAATGAAAGGATCTTCTTCTTGATGGCTAAAAATTTCATGCTTAAGATCACTATTTTGTACTGCAACTACCTACATAGTAGCTAATTCTCCATGAGTCTCTGTTCTTATAATTTGAATCTCTAATCTTTACAAATCCATCTATAACTCTTTTGGTAGCTCCCTATTGCTTGGCTGAATATCTGCACTTTTACGACTTAAAGCATCTGCTACAACATTTACTTTTCTAGGGGTATAATTGATGTTCAAATCATAATCTTTGATTAGTTCTAACCAGCACTTCTGTCTCATATTCAATTCCTTTTGAGTGAAGAATTATTTGAGACTTTTATGGTCAGTGTATAACTCACATCTGGCTCCATAAAGAAAATGCATCCATCCTTTCAGAGCAAAGACTGCTGCTGCTAATTCTAAATCATGAGTTAGATAATTGACTTCATGTGGTTTCAGTTGTCTTGATCCGTAAGCAATTACCTTCTGATCTTGCATTAACACACAACCTAAACCTTCTTTAGATGCATCACAATATACTGTAAAGTCCTTCCCTATTTCAGGAACTGCTAAGATTGGAGTGGTAGTTAATCTGGTCTTTAACTCCTGAAAACTTGCTTCACACTTCTCATCCCAGATGAATGGTGTATTCTTCCTTAACAATTTGGTCATTGGTCCAGCTATCTTGGAGAAACCTTCAATGAACCTCCGATAATAACCAACCATTCCCAAGAAACCTCTAATTTGTTTCACATTAGTAGGTGCAGTCCATTCTAATACTGATTAAACTTTGGATGGATTTACAGCAATTCCATCTTTAGTGATCACATGACCGAGGAATTCTACCTCATCTAGCCAGAACTCACGCTTGATGAACTTAGCATAAAGCTTATGTTCTCTTAGGATCTGTAATGCTATTCTCAAATAATCAGCATGCTCTTCCTTATCCTTGGAATATATCGGAATGTCATCAATGAACACTATGACAAACTTGTCTAAGTACGGCATGAAGATTTTGTTCATCAGATTCATGAATATTCCTGGTGCATTGGTGAAACCAAACGGTACGACAAGATACTCATGGTGCCCATACCTTGAGACAAATGCTGTCTTTGGAACATCTTCCGGTTTGATTTTTATCTGATGATATCCGGATCTTAGATCAATCTTGGAAAATACTCCAGCGCCCTTAACCTGATCAAAGAGATCTTGGATTCTAGGTAATGGATACTTATTCTTGATGGTAACATTGTTGAGATTCCTATAGACCCCACACATTCTTCTCCCTTCGTCTCTTTTATCCACAAAAATCACAGGTGTTCCCCATGGGGATACACTTTCTTGTATGAATCCTTTTCTGACTAACTCATCAATTTGCTCTTTGAGTTCTTTTATTTCTTTTGGACCCATCTTGTATGGTGCTTGAGCTATTGGTGATGTACCCGGAATTAGATCATTAGTGAACTCCATCTCCCTATCTGGTGGCATTCCTGGTAACTCTACTGGAAAAATATCTTGAAACTCATTTACTACAGGAATATCTTCCAACTTGACCTCCTTCATTAGGTTCAACTGAAGATCCACCATGATATGTCTGTGCTTATATGCTTGATAAACTATCCTTGCTCCACTTGGAGTCTTAATTGAGAAAGTTTTATCCTCACAATTAATCTGGGTCTAATGTTCAGTCATCCAATCCATACCCAGCACTACTGCAATTCCCTTCAAAGGAATCACATAAAGGTCCGAAAGTAGGTACAACCACATATCAACATAACCTGATCTTTTTTAATGTGACATACAACTACATTTCCCCCTGTCGTCACTACGATCATAGGGTTTTCTAATGTTGCCCTTCTAATCCCAAATTTATCACAGAATTCTTCAGAAATGAATGAAGTAGTTGCACCAGTATCAAATAGAACTTTTTCGGGATTGGTAAGGATATTGAGCGTACCTATCACTGCATGCTCTGAGTTATCCACCTCTTATAGGGTTGCGCAATTCAGCTTCGCGGTAGGTCTGTTCCTCTTGCCATTATTGTTTTTGACAAAATTTCCTCCTTTATTGGGTTGCCCATTGCCTCCACTAGTTTCTCCTCCACCTTTAACAGGCCAACCACTTTGCGGTTTACTTGGAAAATTTGGCTTTATGTGACCCCTCTGTCCACAAGCATGGCACACTATTATTGGTTTCTGGCAATCCCTGCTCATATGCCCAGGAAGTTTGCAATTATGACATATAATATTCCTTCCGGTTGGATTTGCACTCCGATTGGAATTATTACTGTTATATGGTCTATTCCTTGGCTTGAATTCCAGATTGGGCTTGGGTTTACTTGCCTGTATCCTCTTAGTTTTCTTCTTGGCTCTCTTCCTTCTATCCTCTTGGACATTCTTGTAGTCATCTTCAAAAGTAATAGCTGCATCCAATAACTGATGATAGGTTTGTTTATTGGCCAACCTCAATTGCATCCTAACAAATGGATTTAATGAAGGAAATATTCCCTAGAGGCAATCATAGAGATGATTATATTTCTTATGTATCCATGAGTTATTGTAATGTTCCTTGAATATCCATATCAGGCAACATGTATTGATTGGCAATTATGTGAATTGTTTGTGAAACTCTTTACTTGTATGGTTATTTAATAGTTGACCCTAGTCGGAGTTCATGTGAGGACACATGTGAATATTAGACTAGCACATCGATTGGTTGATGACTATGTTTCGCAAGTCATAGACATGGAGATGACAAACAAATGATGTGGACACATGTTATGAACATGGGGTTGGACTGACCCAACTTGAGACTGGCCATTAGTTGCAGCTCTCTCTCTCTACACATCGTGTACGTTTTGTCATTAGACCTGAGATTGTCGCATGTACTTGAGATGTGGATCGACATACTTTGGGGCTATTAGACGCTACTCCATAACTGGGTAGTTATAAAGGTAGCTTTCGGGTTGGTCCTAAAGCATGCTGCAAGGCATGGTCAATCAAGATGGGATTTGCCCCTCTCTACTTGAGAGAGATATCTCTGGGCCCCTCGAGTGATCGGATCCAGAAATGCATGGCCGTGCTACATATGGTTAAGAGTTAACCTAGTAAAGGGATTCCCAATCACAGTGTCGAGAAAGGGAGGTCAGCTTGGAGATAGACCAAATATCGTGAGGCAAAGGGAAAGACATGTACTAAACCTTGTGATGGTTCGTTCGATATGATCTTTGTATGCGTTTAGGAGTTGGCACGTCTTGCTAGAGGCCTCTACCAACTATTGACAGAATAAGTGTATTCGTGTCATGTCTATACGTATATGAACCTATAGGGTCACACACTTAGGGATCATTTCTACCAACTCACACTATCATATAAACCATATCAAATAGGAGGCATCACTGAGTACAAGATTAAGTGAAGCACAGGCCAACATCATCAACACTAGTCCAGAAGCAAGTCTCAATGTGTTTGATTTCAAACCCATTGTTTAAATCTATCTGTATTCGTATTAATAGCCAGCTAAATCTCATATAAGCCTAAATTGTGTGCCACATAAATCAGAGTATAGAACCAATGTTCAGGTCAAGTATCAATTCACCACTTAAACCTGATACGTCGTAAACGTATCTATAATTTTTTATGTTCCATGCTTGTTTAGTATCCACTTTGCTTTGCTTTGTCTACACTTTGAGGTATTTTTATACGTTTTCTAGGACTAACCTATTAACAAGATGCCACAGTGCTAGTTGCCTGTTTTCTGTTGTTTTTTGTTCCAAAAAAGCCAGAAAATGAATATTCTCATAATTGGATGGGACAAAAGCCAAATTCAATATTTCATCGAGGAGAACACAAAGCCATAAGACGAGATGGAGCCGGTCCACGAGGGGCCCACACCCCCTGGCCCGCGCCTGGGGAGGGTGCGGCCGCCTCGGGCACCGCCTCGGTCTCCCCCTTCGCTTATAATAATCCCCCCAATACCAACACCCTAAGTACCCCATCAGATCCCCGCGAAACAGTCTATAGCCGCCGCCACCATTGTCCCTAGATCGGGGGGATCTGAAGCTCTTCCCGGCACCCTGTCGGAGGGGAAAGATCATCTCGGAGGCCTTCTTCATCACCATGCCAGCCTCCGGTATGATGCGTGAGTAGTTCCACGTTGGATTATGGGTCCATACAGTAGCTAGATGGTTGTTTCTCCTCCTTTGTGCTTCCATGTCTAGATCTTGTGAGCTCCGTTCATGATCAAGATCATCTATTTGTAATCATGCATGTTGTGTTTGTAGGGATCCAATGGATATTGAGATTACTATGTCATATTGACTAATGGTTTTATCTTATTGATTCTATCATGTCTGTGTTGTTTGATATCTTGCATGCTCTCCGTTTCTAGTAGCTATCTTGGCTAATGTAACACCCTCAGAATCGACCCTATGCAAGTTTCAGCGATTCCCGCCAAACCCGCATAGAAACGATTCAAAGGTGCCCACCAGGAACTTTTGTGCGGGTGGAAAACGAAGTAATACCATTACACAATAGTCCACGATGGAACCCATAGAACAGATATATACAATAATGACTCAAAGAGTCAAGAATACAGATATATAGTACAAAGATCCAAATCACCCTGAAAACGATACAGTGTCCGAGTACGGACAAGATGCAAATTGAGCTAAGAGCCCTGAAGAATAACCAATGGCGTCCATAACCCTGCCCAGGCCAAGCCGGAAGGGTAACCCTGCTAACGGCGTCGATCTCAAAACCTGCTTAACAAAAGGGGTGTCGACAAAGGGCAAAGGAAAAAGAGAGCGGTCAGTACTGAGGCCAGTACACGGCGAGACTAGAATTCGGCGGTCCTCGCCTACATAGGTATGGTGGACTGAAGCGGCAGCGCAACATCCACTAAACAACCCATAGAGACTCGATACAGCTGTCGGCTATCAGAGAGGGATAAGAAAGACCTATTCGAAACCATTCTGATACTACCACCAAACATACCCATCCTGGTATTTCCCCCTCGAGACCAAACGAGGAAGTCAACCGAGAAACTCACACAGTTGGCAGTTTTATTTATTCAGTTATCGTTGCAGCAATTACTAGTCAGATATAGATAGTCATCCTGATATAATAAGCAGTGGGCACTTTTAGTGAACCATTCCGTTGTAGTTGTAGTACTTACTAGTCAGATACATATAGTATGAGGCATCCCAAAACCCAGCAGTTGTTGGTACTTTTATTTAGCCATTCCGTTGTAGTCGCAATACTTACTAGTCAAATATAATGGTAACAGGTGACAACTCAAACCAGCAATTGTTGGCACTTTTATTTAGTCATTCCATTATAGTAAAGCTGATTACTAGTCATTATAAAGCCAAATTTATAGCACTACTTTAGTTATAGTTGTCTATGATCGAGATACTGTGCTCCAAGTCGTCCATAACCGCGGACACGGCTTTCAGAAAGTTTTACCCTGCAGGGGGCACAAATAGCAACACACGCACGATCAACCTCGGAAAAACCAAATAAAACCCAACGAGGCATCACGACAAAGAAATCGCAAGATTCATATAATATTTCAGGGGGCCACCCCACCAAGCTACCCGCTACGAAGTTGGCCGGCTCCGAGACAGACCCAGAGGTTTGTGACGACGGCTGTAAACGACTGGGAACCCGAAAGTGTGACTGGGCTTGTCGATACCGCGAAAACGTGGCACGAGGTTCCAAAACAGTACAGGCGCTCCACGCGCAATCATAAATAAAGCAGTAAAGCATGGCATAAGTACAGGATAGTAATAAAGCCCCAAACTACTTTGTGGCCCCAAGAAATAAGATATGACTCCAGCTCATGCTAAGGGGATTCATGGGCCCACATGCGGATAGTGCGAATATTCAAAGAACAGGTATCAAGTACTCGGGGTCCTACGGGACACAAGTGGACGGTTAAAAACCAAATAACATCTATTGCCCACCTGTGCCTCTGCATTATTTACCTACTTCAATTTTAGTTATTAAACTGTAATTAAAGTTATAATCATCTCCAACATTAAACATGCGGCATTACTCCAAAAACTGTGGAAGATCGACGAAGCGACACATCACCTGAGCAAGCAACTACGACTCGCAAGGCCAACTATCTACCAAACAACAGGTAATAGGATGTGTCCATGGCAATATAAGGGCTGCAGGGAAGTATAATGGGGTACGGAATCTATAGCATCGCAACATAGATTGCAATAGATCAACAGGAGGAAATAAAGAATAGAAATGTAAAATAGGTAGAAAGGGGGAGAATGCTCGCCTGAAAAACATTGCTGAAGGTTCATCCGAAGATCGGGTCGACACTCACATCAACTCAACGGCCTTATCCACGAAGAAGCAAAACAATTAGGGGTCTCGACGCTCTTGGTCCGGAGGGGTTCGGGGATCGGTCTTCGGATCTGTGAGGGAGATATGGGTTAGGGTTCGGTTCGGTCCCAACACCGAGATCGGTCTTGGGTCTCCGGACTCCGGGAAGGAGAAAGAAAAAACAAGGTTCGGTCTTCGCACTTGGGGTCTTTGGTTTTCGTGAGGAAGAACTTGGCATCTTCGGGTTCAGGAAGGAGACCTTGGCGTTCCGTGTAGAAGATCTTGTTGTTGGTAAACTATCGTTGGCGTTGTGGTTCTTGTTTCATTCCTTGATGGTGGCTTGGATTGGCACCGATCCGGTAAATGGATCCTCAGAATATCTTGGAACAGCCTCGTGATGCTAGCACACAGAGACTGGACAAAAACATAGACATACACGGGCACATGCACCCTCTTATACACACGCGCACAGGGGGTTGCAGAGAGGAACCGGGCGGACGGAGCGCGACCTTGGGGCTGTGATGTCGAGAGCTCGTGAGGACACCAGGGGGGCTTGCCGACGAGGAGAGGAAATCAACGGGGAGGGCGCGGCCGGTGCACGAGGCGGATGATGAGGCGACGCTCGGGAAGCGAGTGGCGAGCTGCTGCAAGGTCACGCCTGCGAGCAGGGAGGGCCGGCGCTCGCCGGGCGAGTCCGAACGGCAACGGCCAGACGACAGAGACATGGCCTAGGCAAGGTCGGAGGGGGAGGCCACAACACGCGCACGTCGCAGAGGCCACAGGAGGCAGAGACACGGAGACATGCGGTGTAGAGGAGGTGCTCGGGCAGCGGCAACGACGGTCGACGCGGCTCTGCCCGCGGGAGGAAGAGGGGGTGGTGATGGCGGTTGTCGGGGAGGAAGAGGTGGGCGGCGGCGCTGCACTGGAAGAAGCTAGGGAGGCGGTTCGATGTGTTGGCGCGACCGAGGCCCTGGCGGCAGGGTAGATCGATGAGAGGAGCGGGGAGAGGTGTCGGGGAGAGAGGAAGGAACGTGATGAAGGAGCGCTGCGGGGTTGGTGGGTGCGACGCGGCAGGTGGGACCCAAGGGCAGGCGGGGAGTCGGGGGTCACGCTTTGTGGGTGGGGCCAGGGTGGTGTTTGGCTGAGGGAGTGGCGGCGGTGGAGGGATTGGGGTGCGGGGTGTGGTGGGGAATTAGGGTTAGGGTGTAACGGGTACTCTAGTGTTTGGCTGGTCCAGCCGGCTGGGCTTGTTGGGCCTGGTCGGCTTTAGGTCTAGGGTTGATTTATTTTTATTTATTTAAAACCCTTTTTTAGAGAAACATTTGTAAATAGTTTTACATCAATAAAATGGAAGAAGGACTATGGTTTTTATTTATTTGAATATAAGGGGGACATAATTAGCAAACAAAATAGGGTTTAATAAAATACTTTTAGAGTCAAAACCATGCATGATTATGAACGATGATGTGAATAATAAAATAACACGCACTTTTCTAGTTTGGAAATTCCCGGGGTGCTACAATTCGACACCACTAACAATGGATCTCGCCCTCGAGATCCGCCTCCTAGTACGGGGATGAAAGTCGATGACCTGAATCTTCTCGCTTCGTGTAGATCCTCATGACACCACTAACAAGGGTTCCTTCTTCATCTTGAAATCGGCGACACCACCAACAAGAGGTCGTTGATCATGTTCGTCGAGAGAACACTCCGGATAAACAATGAACAAAGTTAAAGGTAAGGCCACCTCTAACTTCCATGGAAGGAGTAAGAATTGCATCGATCCACCATTCAATATACAAAAGAGAATGATAAGAGTAGTGGTATGGTCGCGAATCCATCCCGCACTCAAAGCATTACTCTGTACACGAACATACGGATTATGCATCAAACCCTCAGATTTTAGACTGAAGATCTCGACAAACGAGGTTCGGAAGCAAAGAAGTGATGTAGAGTCTTTATCGGATATGATGGATATGTGGTCGTTGCATTGAAAAACACCGGAAGATACAAAGAAATTTTTTAGTGAATTTTTGGTCCACTGAAGGTACATAGAGGGAGATTCCTTAGATGGCATGAAGACAAAATGTCGAAGCACCGTTACAAGAGGAAGCGAAACCCTGAAGGTACGACAGAATCCCAACCACGAGAATTCCTAGACTCGAAGAAAAGATAAGGGGTAGATTCAAAACACGCAAAGGTAAGAGGAGAATAGCAGAGGGGTAAGGAGTAAAAACAGACCTAATCAGATCTATCCAACCGATTTTCCAAAATAGTTTTGACACTCTACATCGGCCATTAGCTAGGTTATCCTACAGGCTGGACCAGTGGGTATCGTAACTGCTGAGCTCTGATACCACTCTGTAACACCCTCAGAATCGACCCTATGCAAGTTTCAGCGATTCCCGCCAAACCCGCATAGAAACGATTCAAAGGTGCCCACCAGGCACTTTCGTGCGGGTGGAAAATGAAGTAATACCATTACATAATAGTCCACGATGGAACCCACAGAACAGATATATACAACAATGACTCAAAGAGTCAAGAATACAAATATATAGTACAAAGATCCAAATCACCCTGAAAACGATACAGTGTCCGAGTACGGGCAAGATGCAAATTGAGCTAAGATCCCTGAAGAATAACCAATGGCGTCCATAACCCTGCCCAGGCCAAGCCGGAAGGGTAACCCTGCTAACGGCGTTGATCTTAAAACCTGCTTAACAAAAGGGGTGCCGACAAAGGGCAAAGGAAAAGAGAGGTCAAGATCAAAGGCCAAGACATCATGAGACTAGAATTCGGCGGTCCTCGCCTACATAGGTATGGTGGACTGAAGCGGCAGCGCAGCATGCACTAAACAACCTATAGAGACTCGATACAGCTGTCGGCTATCAGAGAGGGATAAGAAAGACCTATTCGAAACCATTCTGATACTACCACCAAACATACCCATCCTGGTATTTCACCCTCGAGACCAAACGAGGAAGTCAACCGAGAAACTCACACAGTTGGCAGTTTTATTTATTCAGTTATCGTTGCAGCAATTACTAGTCAGATATAGATAGTCATCCTGATATAATAAGCAGTGGGCTCTTTTAGTGAACCATTCCATTGTAGTTGTAGTACTTACTAGTCAGATACATATAGTATGAGGCATCCCAAAATCCAGCAGTTGTTGGTACTTTTATTTAGCCATTCCGTTGTAGTTGCAATACTTACTAGTCAAATACAATGGTAACAGATGACAACTCAAACCAGCAATTGTTGGCACTTTTATTTAGTCATTCCATTATAGTAAAGCTGATTACTAGTCATTATAAAGCCAAATTTATAGCACTACTTTAGTTATAGTTGTCTATGATCGAGATACTGTGCTCCAAGTCGTCCATAACCGCGGACACGGCTTTCAGAAAGTTTTACTCTAGGGGCACAAATAGCAACACACGCATCGATCAACCTCGAAAACCAAATAAAACCCAACGAGGCATCACGACAAAGAAATCGCAAGATTCATATAATATTTCAGGGGCCACCACCAAGCTACCCACATTTGTTGGCCTCGAGACGGACCCAGAGGTTTGTGACGGCAGTAAATGACTGGAACCCGAAAGTGTGACTGGCTTGTCGATATCACAAAACGGGCACGAGGTTCCAAAACAGTACAGGCGCTCCACGCGCAATCATAAATAAAGCAGTAAAGCATGGCATAAGTACAGGATAGTAATAAAGCCCCAAACTACTTTGTGTCCCCAAGAAATAAGATATGACTCCAGCTCATGCTAAGGGGATTCATGGGCCCACATGCGGATAGTGCGAATATTCAAAGAACAGGTATCAAGTACTCGGGGTCCTATGGGACACAAGTGGACGGTTAAAAACCAAATAACATCTATTGCCCACCTGTGCCTCTGCATTATTTACCTACTTCAATTTTAGTTATTAAACTGTAATTAAAGTTATAATCATCTCCAACATTAAACATGCGGCATTACTCCAACAACTGTGGAAGATCGACGAAGCGACACATCACCTGAGCAAGCAACTACGACTCACAAGGCCAACTATCTACCAAACAACAGGTAATAGGATGTGTCCATGGCAATATAAGGGCTGCAGGGAAGTATAACGGGGTACGGAATCTAAAGCATCGCAACACAGATAGCAATAGATCAACAGGAGGAAATAAAGACTAAAAATGTAAAATAGGTAGAAAGGGGGAGAATGCTCGCCTGAAAAACATTGCTGAAGGTTCATCCGAAGATCGGGTCGACACTCACATCAACTCAACAGCCTTATCCGCGAAGAAGCAAAACAATTAGGGGTCTCGACGCTCTTGGTCCGGAGGGGTTCGGGGATCGGTCTTCGGATCTGTGAGGGAGATCTGGGTTAGGGTTCGGTTCGGTCCTGACGCCGAGATCGGTCTTGGGTCTCTGGACTCCGGGAAGGAGAAAGAAAACGCCAAGGTTCGGTCTTCGCACTTGGGGTCTTCGGTTTTCGTGAGGAAGAACTTGGCATCTTCGGGTTCGGGAAGGAGACCTTGGCGTTCCGTGTAGAAGATCTTGTTGTTGGTAAACTGTCGTTGGCATTGCGGTTCTTGTTTCATTCCTTGATGGTGGCTTGGATTGGCACCGATCCGGTAAATGGATCCTCGGAATATCCTGGAACGGCCTCGTGATGATAGCACACAGAGACTGGACAAAAACAGAGACATACACAGGCACATGCACCCTCTTATACACACGCGCACAGGGGGTTGCAGAGAGGAACCGGGCGGACGGCGCGCGACCTTGGGGCTGTGACGTCGAGAGCTCGCGAGGACGCCAGGGGGGCTTGCCGACGAGGAGAGGAAATCAACGGGGAGGGCGCGGCCGGTGCACGAGGCGGACGATGAGGCGACGCTCGGGAAGTGAGTGGCGAAAGGGCGAGTGCAGGGTCGCGCCATGGGAGGAGGCTCGCGCGAAGGGCGAGTCCGAACGGCGACGGCCAGACGACAGAGACATGGCCTAGGCGAGGTCGGAGGGGGAGGCCACAACACGCGCACGTCGCAGAGGCCACAGGAGGCAGAGACACGGAGACGGGCGGTGTAGAGGAGGTGCTAGGGCAGCGGCGGCGGCGGTCGACGCGGCTCTGCCCGCGGGAGGAAGAGGGGGTGGTGATGGCGGTTGTCGGGGAGGAAGAGGTGGGCGGCGGCGCTGCACTGGAAGAAGCAGAGGGAGGCGGTTCGATGTGCTGGCGCGGCCGAGGCCCTGGCGGCGGGGTAGATCGATGAGAGGAGCGGGGAGACGTCTCGGGGAGAGAGGAAGGAACGTGATGAAGGAGCGCTGCGGGGTTGGTGGGTGCGACGCGGCAGGTGGGACCCAAGGGCAGGCGGGGAGTCAGGGGTTACGCTTTGTGGGTGGGGCCAGGGTGGTGTTTGGCTGAGGGAGTGGCGACGGTGGAGGGAGTGGGGTGCGGGGTGTGGTGGGGAATTAGGGTTAGGGTGTAAGGGGTACTCTAGGGTTTGGCTGGTCCAGCCGGCTGGGCTTGTTTGGCCTGGTCGGCTTTAGGTCTAGGGTTGATTTATTTTTATTTATTTAAAACCCTTTTTTTATAGAAACATTTGTAACTAGTTTTAAATCAATAAAATGGAAGAAGGACTATGGTTTTTATTTATTTGAATATAAGGGGGACATAATTAGCAAACAAAATAGGGTTTAATAAAATACTTTTAGATTCAAAACCATGCATGATTCTGAACGATGATGTGAATAATAAAATAACACGCACTTTTCTAGTTTGGAAATTCCCGGGGTGCTACAGCTAAGTAGATGCTAGTGACTCTAAGAGGGAGCATTTATGCTCGATAGTGGGTTCGTGCCTCTATTGAATATGGGGAAGTAACAGAAATATCTAAGGTTGTAGATGTGTTGTTGCTGCTAGGGAGAAAACAATGATCTTTTGTTCATGGAAAAATTGTATTGTTTACTTTACACACTTTACTTAAAGCAGTTATCCGTTGCTTGCAACTTAATACTGGAGGGGGTTCGATGATAACCTGAAGGTGGATTACTAGTCATATATGCAGTTGGATGGCGATCTATGTATATTATTGTAATGCCCAATCGAATCTCATAGGATCATGAGAATGTCTAGTATTTCATTGTTATGCATTGCTCTGTCCTGTCAATTGCCCCACTGTAATTTGTTTACCCAACATGTTATGTTGTTTATCTTAAGGAGAACACCTCTAGTGAACTGTGGACCCTAGTCCAATCTTTACCATTGATACATCTTCCACTATTACTATTTACTTTCTGCAAGCCACCATTACCTTCCACACCATACGTTTAATCCTTTGTTTTTAGCAAAACGGTGAGATTGACAACCTCACTTTTCATTGGGGCAAAGTCTTGAGTTTGTGTTGTGCAAGTTTCCAAGTTTCTAGCAACACCTTTGGATCGTTTCCTTCCTCCTACTAGTTCGGTAACCTTGGTTTCTTACTGAGGGAAGAACTTATTGTTGTACTCATCATACCTTCCTCTTGGGGTTTCCCAACGAAGCTCTACAGTGATCTTAGCCGCATCAAGATGTTTTTCTGGCGCCGTTGCTGGGGAGGCTAAGGACGGCTTCACAAGGGGAGTCCTTCACAACCTTTCTGTTTAGTTAGTTTTTATTTTGCTTAGTTTCTTTTGCTTTGTTTTGTTTGCTTTTTTTATCAAAAATTAAAAAAATAGTTTCGTTTGGTTTGCTTTTTCTTATCAAAAACACAAAAAATTTAGTTCTTCCTATAGTTGTCACCTTGCTCTAGATCACCATGTTGATCCCTAAGTTCACCCTGAAATACCTTCCATTAGGTAGTGGCTCTATAATTGGGAAATAAAATATTGAAGAATTCTTTAATCATATTAGCAAACATGAGAATATTGAGGATAGATCCTTAGCAGAACTTGCTCCTAATTATGAAATTGCTGTAGCTTGTTTAGTTCACATGTTGGAGGCTAGGTTTGTTAACCTCAACCCCATGATGCAAATAATGTTTCTTAAACTAAAAGAAACCGAGGATGCTGAAAAGAGAGATTTTATCCTAGAAACTTTGCTAAAAGAGTTCAATGATGTTGCTAAGGAAGCCAAAAAGTTCTTTGATCATTTTAATATGCTAGGCTCATGTGTAGATGTTATGGGTACATTATAAAAGTTGTATAAAGCCAAACCCAATGGAGAGGAAATTAAAATACACATACCTTTTAAACTTGTAGGAATGCATGAAGCCCAAGAAAAGAATTTTGATTGGATCGTTCCTGAAAACTCATTTGAAGAAAGTATTGAACCCAAGAGAAATGAGAAAGGATCCTCTAAAACTCATTTGGATGAGATACCTTTTCTAGTTGAAGAAATTTCGAGTATTCATGTTAATGCTTCCTCATTTGGAAATACTTGATTCTTGCTTCTTGTGCCTAACTTAAAGGCGTTAAAGAAAAGTACTTCTTGGGAGATAACCCAATAGTTTCCTTGAGTCTTGGAAGTTATTAATTCTGTAATAACCTCTTCTTATCCTTTTTGTTTGATTTTTGTGCCAATAATAACCTCTAATGAGAGGGAAGTAAGATTTGGGGAGTTGCTGTGCCGAAACAGATTTTTGTGCTCAACTGTAAAAATTCTTCAAAAATCTCTGTATGTCGGATTCAGCTGTAATTTTCTGAATAAATCCCCCATATTGTTAGATAACTTTCATTAGTTCAACACTTTTTGATTTTAGCAATAGAATGTTGGGGATATGCTATATGGGTATCCTCATAGCATGTCTCTTATCCCACTAACCCGGGTGGCCCATAGTCGGTAGCATGGCCTATGGCCTGCTGGGCGGCCCAGTTAGGTGGATCCAGAAGGGAGGCCCATGCCGGATAAAGCAAGGCTACGGTGGAGTCACCAGCGTACCCGGAGCCTTGGAGTGCAAGATACACAAGACTAGTAATAGACGGTGTAGGACTCTGTAACCTGTCCAGCTAGGACTTTTCCCGGTAACCCTAGGACCTAACGACTATATAAGCCGGGCCTATGGGAGCCTTTAGGGAACAACTTAGTATCGTTTTACACACACCTCACACAGCGAACCTATCTCTGTAACTCGGCGTATTGCCATTATAGTGATTTATAGCAGGAGTAGGATTCCGCCACCGTTGTGGGATCTGAACCTGGGTAAGCTATGTTACCTCGTACCCGTCAACCGTCCGCCTTACCCCACATCTCTAAACACGCACTGTGAGGACCCCTCCATGGCCTACTCGTCGGCAATACCACGACAGTTGGCGCCCACCGTGGGGCAAGAGGCGCTTCAGGCTCTTCAGCGGGCGAGGACCAAGATCTTCGCGGGAATCGGCGAAACCGTAGCCATCGGTCGCGTTCTCTTCTCCGGCAACGTTCCGATCGTCCCCCCTGACGAGTTCTAGATCCCGGCGAAGACGAACCCTACGCGGTGTTCGATCGTTCCTATCAAAGACATCCACCTCTTCATCGGCGAAACCGACTCGGGCACTAGTTCCCTGGGAGTCGAAGGAGCGTCAAGACCCGCACGGACCGCCTACGGGCAGGATACGTTCGCGGAAGGATCGATGCCGGATCTCTCTTCGGGGTTTGCCGGCAAAGATCGGAAAGCGTCAAGACCCGCACGGACCGCCTACGGGCAGGATACGTTCGCGGAAGGATCGATGTCGGACCTCCCCTCGGAGTTTGCCAGCAAAGATCGGAAAAATTCAAGGCCCACCCAAACCGCCCATGTGCAGGATATAAAGGTGGAAGATCACTTCAAATCCGCTGGCTTCGCCCGTGCGTCTGGACAGCAGAGATCCAAGTTCGTCGGCGTGGTTACCATCTTCGAGCTGGCGCGCTGCGTTCAGAGAGAGGGCAAAAAACCCCGCGATTACCTCGCCAGGTGGCTCCGTATACGGGCCGACCTGGACAATTACCCCAATGATGATGCCATCTATCACTTTGTGGAAGGACTGGACCATGGCACGCTTCTCCGACATTCTCTAAGATGGCAACAGGCGTCAGGACGCCTCACCTTCTAAGGCATGGTGAACACCGTCAACAACTACGGAATGGAGGCGGCAGCGCTCGGCGCTCATCGACGGAGCACCTCCGATTCAGCCACCACCACCGCCTCCGGCCGCCATCGTCGCAGCAGCGCCGCCACCCCCAGTCATGTCGAGGCTGTTGCACCTCCACCGCCCATCATCGAGGAAGTCCTGGCACCCTCCGACTCTGTCATTGACGCACTTTACGCTGATTTCAGTGCAGATTCTGAGGAGATAGACTTCAGTCCAGAAGAGCTAGACTCCGCTATGCAGGAGATGGAGGAGGACTACTCGCGCGACGAACAAGCTAATAACACCGTCATGTCCTGAGGGGTGTTCGTCACCATTGGGACATCTATGGATGAAGACCAGCCCGGGCAAGCTCCGCCTACGGCGCTGGATAAGGGGAAGGGGCCACTTATTGCTGCTGACAATGATCGCGCAAGAGTCATGCCTCCCCCGCCTAATCTAGTGCAGCAGCCGCAGGAACTCGGCACCGGTCCGAGCAACAACAACACCTCAAACTTGCCGCCTCCAGCATCAACATCGGCAGCATCCCATGTTACTCCAGCTAATAGAGTGATGTACGGCAATCTCCTCGTTGATCCACTAACTGTTGATCATGTCCGGAACGTGACTCAGCTTGACGAGAAGCGCTAGCAACTACTAGAGGAGGCGCAAGCCATCGTGGAGCAAGGCGCTAAACTAGATCGAGATCTGGTCAACGCGCAGAAGTCCATAGAGAAAGCAAGAGCAATGGAGGCCGAGTACAAGACTTTGCTCCAGCAGCAGAAGGCTAAGAAGGCTCCGGCTCGCGTCATCAACGATCCTGGTGTATGGCGCAACCTAGGATGGGCTCCCTCGAAGCCGGCATAAGCCAAGCCATACATTGACAGTGAAGGCAAGCAGGTGATGCCCACCCCACTCCTTAACCTCACCGTCGCCAAGACCCTTCTGGAGCAGGATAGATCGCCTGAGGCAGTGGAACAGGTCTATGACCTAGTGGCCAAGGCGGTAAAGCAGCAGGAAAAGGCCACCTATCAGAGGCTTGAGTCTGACCCAGCGCTCTGCCGATCTAGCCAGTACAAACCGCCAAGGGATAAATCTCCTCAGGATGTCGGATCATGGACGGGTTCATCAGAACGAAGACGGAGGGATGCGCGCAACAGGAAGGATGCTATCCCCATATCCTCCGACCACGGAGAAAGAGCCCAACCTCGTCGCCCATCGCCACCGCCCCGATCCCCCCGACGTCAGGAAGACTACAAGGCTTACCATCGTATGGATATGCCCCCACCAAAGCAGTGCGGCATCGTCATCCGCGACAACGCGGAGCAGACCCGTCATGACGGAAAGCACGAAGGACATAAGAGCAGGTCGCGCCATGACCCTCCGCATCCGACAAGCAACCGCGACAGGCATGAAGCACCGCAGGAGGGTAACAGCAAGAAGGCTAACCCACCGCCACCTCCGCCTCCGTCACCGCCAAGCAGTCACCATGGCGGAGGAGGCCCACGTCATTCACGCTGGAGGCAACCCCAACATCGCCGTCAAGTACCTCCCATTAATGTTGGCGAGCACGGCCCGTCAATGGATCGACGACTTGCCGGAGAAATCTATCTACAACTGGCTGGACATGCAAGAAGCGTTCACCAAGAACTTTGAGGGTACATACAAGCGTCCCTGCACGGTGGGCGATCTACAGCGGTGCGTGCAAGAGAAAGACGAAACATCTCGCGCCTACCTCTCCCGCTGGCTGGATATGAAGAATTCCTGCGTAGGAGTACACGCCCAGACCGCCATGGCCGCCTTCATCGATGGGTTGGAAAGAGGCACGTTACTCCGACATAAGCTGAAGAGCCTGCAGGACAATCATCAGCTTGACTTGAATCAGATGATTCAGTTAGCTAGTGAGTTCGCAGCTGCCGACGACGACGCTCCTGGCTCTTTGCCGGCAACGGCCGTTCCAACTCAAGCTCGGAGGAACAGCAGTACAAAGCGGAAAACCGCCCCAGAATAAAAGCAATCTACCGACATGGTCGCCATGACCTTTGCAGGACGAGGAGAAGGCGGACAACGTGGCCGAGGAAGGGGAGCAGGCCGTGGGCAGCAGCGAGGAAGTGAAAGCAACTCGGCGCCTCTCCGCGTTCCCCAAACCTACAAAGAGTATCGCGATATGCCGTGCCTCGTACACCTCGACGCCAACGGCAAGGCCACCCATACCAATCGACACTGCAAGTTCGTCAACGACCTCAAGGAAGACCCAGAGTCCGGCTATAAGAGAAGTCGGAAGAACAGACCACGAGGCAAGGGCAAGGGGAAGAAGAAGGAGGATGAGTCCAAGGATTCAAGTGACATGGACGAGGACGTTGACCCCAAGAACGCTGCCAAGAGCGACGACAGGGGCAAGAACCCCTTCGCTAAGAAGGCCCCAGTCTACCACACTTTCCTTGGCACCCCCACCGTCTGACAACAGAAGACCTCTTTAAGGATCCTAATGGATACTCTCCCCCCAGTTCCCTAGTACCTGCGCTGGTCGGAGATTCCAATCACTTGGGACAGGACGGACCACCCAGACCTTGTGCCCACGGAGAACCAGTACGCCATGGTCATCAACCCATTGATTGACGGCGTGGAGTTAACCAAGTGCATGGTGGATAGTGGAAGCAGCATCAACATTATGTACCTGGATACACTGCAGAAGATGAACTTGACAGAGGCAAACCTAAGGCGGACTAACACCGTGTTCCATGGCGTAGTTCCTAGACGGGAGGCTCGGTCCCTTGGGTGCATTACACTTCAGGTAGCCTTTGGCGACGTTAATAATTACCGCCAAGAGCGCATGACCTTTGAGGTGGTCCCCTTCAAGAGCGTGTACCACGTCATATTCGGCCGCGACATATTCCACACGTTCATGGCCAAGCCATGATTCGTCTACAACAAGCTCAAAATACCCGGACCAAACGGTGTCATCATCGTATCCGGAAGCTTTACCAAGGCAAGGGACTGCAAGATTAGTGAAGCAGCCATTGCAGAAGCTGTCCTCTACAACGAAGAATTCAAGGAGATCCAGAGCAAGGTCAATGACTTAGAGATGCCGCGTCGAAGAAGCAAATCTCCGACTCCGCTCCTGCGTTCAAGGCCGCCATCGAGACCAAGCCGGTGGAACTTGTGGTAGGCGATGCCTCCAAGGTCAGCGCCATTGGGACGAACCTGGATCCCAAATAGGAAAGCGCGCTCATCGAGTTCCTCCGTGAGAATAGGGACATCTTTGCCTGGCAACCTGCCGACATGAAAGGTGTACCTAGGGAACTTGCCGAGCACAGCTTAAACATAGATCCAAAATGTAAACTAGTGAAACAACCTCTATGACTCTTCGGAGATGAGAAGAGACGCGCCATTGGCAAAAAGATAGCTAGGTTACTTAAGGCTGAGTTTATCCGAGAAGTCCTTCGCACCCGATGGGTGGCCAATCCTGTACTTGTCCCCAAAAAGGGAACCAATGAATTAAGAATGTGCGTTGATTACACCGGCTTGAACAAAGCATGTCCTAAAGATCCGTTTGCCTTGCCTCGCATTAACCAAGTCATTGACTCGACGGCTGGCTCGAAACTTTTGTGTTTTCTCGATGCATACTCAGGATACCACCAGATCAAGATGAGGAAGTCGGACCAATTGGCCACTTCGTTCACTACCCCGTACGGCACATTTTGCTATGTCACGATGCCCTTTGGGTTGAAAAACGCAGGTGTTACCTACCAACGGACAATGCAATGTTGCCTTCATGACCAAATTGGTCGGAACGTTCACGCCTATGTGGACGATATCGCGGTGATGTCTAAAAAGTCAAACGACTTAATCTCCGACTTAAAAGAAACCTTTGATAATCTCCGGAAATACAACATGATGCTCAACCATAAGAAGTGCATCTTCAGTGTTCCAGCCGGCAAACTGTTGGGCTTCATCGTTTCCCAGCGCGGAATCGAGGTCAACCCGGAGAAAATCAAGGCCATCTTAAACATAAATCGTCTGACATGCCTAAAGGACATCCAACGACTAACAGGTTATGTTGCAGCAGTTAGTCGGTTCATCAGCCGACTTGGAGAGAAGGCTCTTCTGCTGTACAAGTTGCTGAAGAAGGCGGACAAATTCACGTGCATGGACGAGGCAGATGGAGCATTGAAGCAGCTCAAGGAGATTCTTTCCTCAGCGCCCATCCTTGCAGCACCCGAGCCTGGCGAGCCCCTGTTGATTTACATGGCGGCAACCAACCAGGTTATCAGCATCGTCGTCATGGTAGGGCGGAAGGAACCAGGCTATGAGCACGGAGTTCAACGACCAGTTTACTATATAAGCGAGGTCTTGACGGATTCCAAGCAGCGTTACCCGCACTACCAAAAGATAGCTTATGGAGTATTCCTCGCTTCGCGGAAGTTGAGGCATTACTTTCAGGAGCACCCAATCACAGTAGTGAGCAAGACTCCACTGTCCGACATTATCAACAACAGCGACGTACGGGAAGGGTCGCGAAGTGGGGCATTGAACTTGCCGCCTTCGAGATCACCTACAAGAGACGCGACGCTATCAAGTCACAAGCCTTGGCGGATTTTATTGCAGATTGGACGGAGATGCCGGATGCCACTCCGTTGCCAGAACCAGAGTACTGGGTGATTCACTTTGACGGATCAAAGCTGCTCAACGGCTCGCGGGGCTGGTGTATTGCTACAGTCACCAAAAGGAGACAAGCTACACTACGTTCTGCAGATCCACTTCGAGGCTACAAACAACATGGCGGAATATGAAGCACTCATTCACGGACTGCGTGTAGCCAAGGATATTGGCATCAAGCGCATAGTTTGCTGTGGAGATTCCGACTTGGTTGCCCAGCAGGTGGCTGGCACCTGGAATGTGCGGAACCCTATGATGGCGGCATATCGCGACGAAGTGGACGAGATAGCCAAGAGCTTCTTGGGCTACGAAGTCAAGTATGTACCTAGGGAGCAAAACGAGGCGGGTGATCTATTGTCTAAGCTTGGATCAGGACGCAAGCAAATTCCGCTAGGAGTTTTCCTAGAGCATCTACGCACACCATCCGTGAAAGGCGCCGACATCGACAACGCGGATAGAGCTGATTCTTTTGTCAACATGGTGACAAAGACCCCTCCGGCTTGGACTAAACTGTTCATGGAATATCTCGAACACGGAACTTTGCCCGACGACGAGGTCGAAAGACGGCAGATAGTACGACGAGCAAAGGGTTATACCATAATCAATGGGCAACTCTACAAAAGGAGCACTACTGGTGTATACCTAAAATGTGTTTCCCAGCTAGAAGGTATGGAAATCCTGCGCGAAATCCATATCGGAGATTGCGGGAATCACGCTGCTCCTCGATCATTGGTCGCGAAAGCCTTCCGGCAAGGATTCTATTGGCTGACCGCGAAGGCGGGCACCGCCAGGCTGGTTGAGACATGTACAGGATGCCAGTATTATGCCCGACAACCACATGTTCCTGCTGAAGAATTGCGAACAACACCAATAACTTGTCTGTTTGCAGTCTGGGGGCTAGACATGGTGGGGCCGTTGCAAACGGCACCGTGTGGGTTCACGCATCTGCTTGTAGCAGTTGACAAATTCACCAAATGGATAGAAGCTAAACCCATTAGAAAGCTTGATGGGGCAACTGCCCTTAGATTTGTCCGGGATCTAGTGGTGAGATTTGGTCTCCCACACAGCATCATCACCGACAATGGAAGCAAGTTATCACTTGGGGAAGTGGAGGCCTACTGCTGGGACAAAGGCATCCGACTTGACCTTGCGTCTGTGTCACACCCACAATCCAATGGTCAAGTTGAGCGAGCCAATGGATTAATTCTGCAGTAGTGACTTTCGGCACTTATTGTCGGCGATTTTGTGCTAAGGTTTTTGACGGTGCCATTGGGTATCATCACCTAAGCGCATGGTTCCGACAACGAGTCTTCTGACTCACGAAAAGTCAAGCATAAGAATCAAAGTAATGGATAAGCCAGCACTTGCTTAAAAAATATATACATGTTGGGCATTAAGATTACATCACCAAGTTTTTCAGTGCACATTCCAGAGGTGAAACAATAATTGCAAAGTGTTTTTCACTCCTTGGGTGCAGGGGACATGGAGGCCGCATCATCACCAGCCGGAGATTCACCCTCAGCGTCACCACTGTGAGGAGACTCGGAGGATTCAGGGTCGGCGTTGTCAAGGAAGTTTCTGGGCACGAAGACATCGACGTCCACCAACTCGGCAACCCTGGTGTCATAGCCCGCGAGTGATGACAGTATAGCTTCGTGATCGATTTCATTGCCATCATCATCTACGTCGGGGATACCAGATGTCACTGTGTCGATGTCGGCACCTTCATAGTGTGCCTTCACCATGGACAGCGCCAACCCGTGCACATGAAGCTTTCCAGCTTGCGACACGCTCGGGGGCTCGGCGCAGAATCTCCGAGTACTTCACCATGGAGTCCGAAGCCTTGATGTAAATCTGCAGGGGTGTGGCGATCTCTTTGGCTTGAGTGATGGCGGTGTTGATGAAGTTGCCAGCAAGAATCATGCCTTCCTTGTCCGAAGGAGGCGAGTGGGTTAAACCCAGGGGCGCTGAAAATTCCGACAACGATTGCATGAGTTCAAAAATTCTAAGTATCCAGATTACAGAGCTACAAGGCAGAGGATACTTACTGAAGATGCTGGCCTTAGCCTGCCAGACGACGTCCGCCAAGGATTCTTTCTCCTGTTGGAGGAGCTTAAACGCCTCGCTATGGCGAAGTTTTGCTCATCGGTAACTTGCTTCTGATCCTTTAGGATCACAAGCTCCTCCTTCAAGCGATTGATCTCAGCGGAGGCGGAGTCCTGCAGGGCTTTCATGGAATCCTCATGCATCTTCAGCATTTGTTCCCTCTCCTTCTTAAGGATCTTGTTCTTGCTGTCTAGCTTCTGGATGTGCTTGGACTGCTCGACAATATCCTTAGCCTTGGCAACATGCTCTGCAAGTCGGAGAAAACACAGTACACCGTGAGTACTCAAAGAAGGAAGGCACAAAAGTAAGACGGAAATGCGCAAAAAGAAAACAGACTCTTGTTTTTGATGATCTGTTCCTTCAAGATGGCGGTTTTACCCTTTTCAGCTTCAAGGTCCACGCGCATCTTCTGGTACTTATCATTGGCCATGCCCCTCCGAGCATTCTCGTTCTGTGGAAACAAATACAAATTCAACTCGCTATTTAGTCTACTTGGAGCCCCTAGTCGGAGATTTTCCATCTAGGTGCTCGGGGGCTACAGCGAGAGTTTTTAACTTAGCAATATGCTTAGCTTTTCTTTAAGCATCTAGTCGGAGCTAATTCAGTTCTCAACTAGAAGCTTGGGGGCTACAGTATAAAGTTTTAACTCGGAAAATGCTTAGCTTTTCTTTAAGTATGTAGTCGGAACTGATTCAGTTACAACTAGAAGCTTGGGGGCTACAACACTTAAAATTATGAACACTGTGTATGCTACTCTTAAAGCATCTAGTCGGAATAATTCATTCCACCTAAATGCTTGGGGGCTACAGTGAGAGTTTTTTCTAACTTAGTCACTCTTAGAGCATATAGATGCAAAACCAATGGTTTTTCGTCTACATCCTCGGGGGCTACAGTGGGATACTCATATGAATTGCAAAAGGTAAAGTAACACTTACAAGTGCGATGATCTTGAGGTTTATAGCACTCTCGGCCAGCAGCTTGCCAAAGGAAACACTGTTGCTTCGCAAGATGTCTGCTTGTCGGAGTAGCTCCTCAAGACCGCACGTCGGAGATGACGGCACTCCTCCAGGAACCGTAGTTGTGCTACCCGGTGTTAGCACTGGGAAGATAATTTTTGGCAGTTCTAAGGGTTTCTGGGGAGCAGAGGCGCCGCCTTCGGCAGATGTACCAGCAACCACCACCGCCTTGCCGCTACCGATGGCATCCTTAGCCGGAGCTTCAGCCATTTGAAGAGCAGCGCTCTCCTACGTCGCCTGCTCACCGACAACTGCGAGTTCGGTAGAGGCGCCAGAATCCACTTCCATGGCGGAAGGGTCTGGTGCCTCCTGGGCTTGGGAGCTTATCAGAGCGGAGGAGGGCTTGACGGCAGGAGTAGCAGGGGCGATGGCGGGGGAAGAGTTGCGGTGCAGCATATCCTTGATATTTTTAGAAGCCCCAAGAGTCTTGGAGGACTTCTTGAGGCTGGTTGTGGCTTTCTTCCTGAAACGTGCAAAATGCATAAGTACAGGCATGAGACAGATAAACAAGGCAATGTCGGAGAATAAGAAGCTTACACTAGGGGGTGCGCTTTGGCAAACATTCCAGTGGCTTTCTTCTTTTCCTCCTCCAGGGCGGCAGTACTCTTTTTGGAGGATCCACCCTCCGTCTTCTTTTTCTTGCCTCTGTCAGCAGCGTCAGATGTGGAGCTCTTCCGCTTTCGCGCCAACAGGGCATCGTCGTCGGATACGACCGTGACTTCCTTCATCTTGGGATCATAGATTTGGGCGGCCAGGTTGTCCTCCTCTAGATCGGTAAGCTGTTAAGTGAGAAATCACTGTGTTAGACAAGATGGTATTAGCAAGACAGAAAAACTGGAGTAATGTCATACACGGAGAATAAATACCTACCTTTGGGCACTTTCCGTTTACGAACATGTCGTAGGTAAGGGTGAAGACACACTTCTTGTCCTTCACCTTGACGATGTCCTTAAGACGGAACTTGACGGAGTCGCTCGAGAAGTTGTCCTCAGAGATCTGGAGGGTATCCCTTCGGTCGCCGGTGTACTCGTGCATGACCTTCGTACGGTGCTGCAGAGGTTGGATCCGCCTGATGAACCAACACATGGCTAGGTCCAAGCCGGTCAGACCCGTATCTACAAACCATTCGATCCGCCTTATTGCGCGAGAAGCGTTGAGGTCGGAGGGAAGGGAGGCATGGGACCGCCATGTGGAGACTTCGGCGGCGGCTCCATCCACGAAGTCCGGGTACGTTGCTTCTCGGCCCGACAAAGGAATGTCGGTGCCATAGAAGTACGTCCGCTGCCAGTTCTTACATGATTCGTGGCCGACAATGTCGGGGAACCGCCGGACAGGTCGGATCTTGAAGCTTATGGTTCCGCAGTTTCTAAGCTCCTCCTTGCTATGTCCGGCTTCACGTTTGACGGTGAAGAAGTAGACAAATAGATCTAACCTAGGCCTAATCCCTAGGTAACCCTCGCAAAGTGCCGCGAAGTTGCTAAGCACTAGGATGCTATTGGGGGAGAGGTTGTGGGGTTGGACCTGGAAGTGATTCAAGATGGACAGGAAGAAGTGGGAGATGGGCAAAGAAACGCCGCGTACCAATTGCGCCTTGAGGTATACCTTCTCTCCGACTTGTGGAGAAGGGGTCACCTCGCCGGCCGGCGCCGCCCGCCAGGCAAGCCCCGCCGTCGCAGGGAGGTAACCCTCAGCGACCATCTCTTGGATGTCACGGCCGGTGATGTCCGAGCCACGCCAGTCGCCTTTGTGCGAATCTGGCTCCTCTTCCAAGGGCTCCAGTGCCGCCAAGTTATGGTCGCCGCTGGTAGTTTCTATCACCGCCGATGCGGGAATAACCAGGCCCTCTGGGGGCACGACGACGGAGCTCGCCGGCTTCACCGCGGCTTCGCTCGATGCTGCCGTTGATGGAGATGAACCGCTGCTAGCCATGGAGAAAGGAAAAGGATGCGACTGGTGCAGGAAGCAGGGCTAGGGTTTCTCGAGGTTTTTGCGGAGAGCTCGAGGAGGCGCGTGGTTGGAGGAAGAAGACGATGACACGAGGGAATGAGGTCCCACGGCCGCTATTTATCTTACTCTGCGTCAAGATTCGCGCAGCTAATCAGACGGTTGCCGCGTAGAAGACGTGTTCGTGAACGTGCGCGGTAATTTTGCCACGTCTCCAACCGTCGCCGCCAACAGTTCGTATCGCTCGCGCGGGAAAATCGGATATGATTATGTTCTCTGCATGTGTGAGTTACGAGGCGTTGCTGACCTATAGCCTACGTCGTCATAACTGACACGGTAGATGAGCCGTCCCATCGAAGATTCTGGCATGGACGGATTTAATCCGACAACGGGAGCGTACGATGGAAGATTCAGCATTTCTCCGACTTACTCATAGAAGCCGGAGAAAACCTTGCAGGGTTCTTTGGGAGGACTACAAGATATTGCTTGACGATTTGCCGACATCCATCTAGATGGAGCATTCCACGGGAAGAGGCAAGACGGCGCAAGATCTCGGAGTTCTCCGGGGGCTACTGTTGGGGATATGCTATATGGGTATCCTCATAGCATGTCTCTTATCCGACTAACCCAGGTGGCCCATAGTCGGTAGCATGGCCTATGGCCTGCTGGGCGGCCCAGTTAGGTGGATCCAGAAGGGAGGCCCATGCTGGATAAAGCAAGGCTACGGTGGAATCACCAGCGTACCCGGAGCCTTGGAGTGCAAGATATACAAGACTAGTAATAGACGGTGTAGGACTCTGTAACCTGTCCGGCTAGGACTTTTCCCTGTAGCCCTAGGACCTGACGACTATATAAGCCGGGCATATGGGAGCCTTTAGGGCACAAATTAGTATCGTTTTACACACACCTCGCACATCAAACCTATCGCTGTAACTCGGCGTATTGCCATTATAGTGATTTATACCAGGAGTAGGATTCCGCCACCGTTGTGGGATCTGAACCTGGGTAAGCTGTGTTACCTCGTACCCATCAACCGTCTGCCTTACCCCACGTCTCTAAACACGCACTGTGAGGACCCCTCTATGGCGTACTCGTCGGCAATACCACGACACAGAAGGTCTTCAAAAAATAGGTTTCTACCTGCTGGTCTGTTTTTGACATATTTCTGCCATTATTTGCATTTGCTTTTTATTGGTTCCTTTTTGGGTTCTCTTTGGGAAATTGAGATTTTTGAGGGAATTTCTACAGTATCTTGTGTCTTTAGTGAAAGCTTTGATGTTTTAAAACTAAACCCAAAAGGTTTATTATCTTTTGAATGCACTAATGTTGCTAATGAAGATTGTGTGAAGTTTTGTATGAAGGAAAATTTTCAGGTGTAGGGAAAGAATGATGTAATGAGATGAAGAATGGACAGAAGCTCAAGCTTCGGGATGCCATCCCGTGTCACCCCAAGAAATATTCAAGAGGTAAAAGCGTCAAATCTTGGGGATGCCCAAGGCATCCCCTTCTTCATCAATAAAAATCTCATGTCTTTCTAGAAAATTCGTTTTTATTGTTTCATGCACTATTGTGTTGTTCTTGGAGCGTCTTAGTTTTCGGTTTTGGTTTTTGTTTGTTTAGTTTGATTGAATAAAGTATTTTTACCCCCTATTTCGTCGTGTTGTTTCAAATAAGTTGATTGGTGTTGGAAAGGAGTAGGAAGTTCTTGCTTTAGTAGTACAAGAAGGTGCTTGCTTTGACTAGGACTTAGACATTATCATGTCATGGTAGATGTTGTTTTGACCTTATGCTTAGCGATTATTGTTGTAGCATGACTTGTTCCTAACAATTAGGATTGCTTAATGTTCCATGAAAGAATCATGCGTTGTTTTAGCATACAAAAGCATAGTATTGTGGTATTCTCCTTTGATGCTTTGTTTGGGTTGACTTGGCACATGCTCACACCATGTTATGACTATGAACCAGTCACCTTAGCCTCTATGATCATTTAGTTTTTGACTTGTGGTACCACTTTATGATTTGATTAGTAATGTTTTATCGCTCTGCATAATTATGGCCATTATTGCTCTCTTAGTTGGCCGCTCCTAGTCTTTTGCTAGCGTCCACTTGTATTGAGTAACCTCTACTCATGCATCCAACTCCCAATAAACCAAGTTATTCCTAAGTGTCCACTTTAAATTCCTATGCATGGTGTGTTACACCATTCCAAGTATATTCTTGATTTATCTATCTTCCAAATTAAACTTGTTATGTGAAAGTTAGTGATTAAAGCTCTCACAAACTTGATGGCACACTTTATTTTTCTTGCCCCTAATAAACTTGAACTATTGTGTCATCTATGTTGTATATGCTTGCACTTATACGTTGGAATTAGTAGAACCATGCTGTCATGGGGAAGGCTTTCAACATTGCACCTATACATTGTACCCAGTTGATATCATGCTCTTTTATTTTCCGATGTCGTCAGTGTGAAATGAAGGGGGAGCTTGTAAGTCCATGGAGTTATGTATGTGTGTTAGAGAAACTCCTAGGCCGCTAGCCTAAGCCATACCTAATCATGGTGGAAACTTTCAGAATCAGCATAGTGAGCAATCTATGAAGCATTCTTCTTATAAAAAAAGAGAGATAGAAAAAAGAGATTGAGAAAAAGAAAAAAAAAGATGAGAAAAGAGGAAACAGAGAAAAAAGCACCATTTTCCCATGGTAAATAAGAAGATTGTTGAGATGCTCATTGTTTGCTTCCCTTGTCATGTTGATATGGAATAGCTTCTATGTCTTGGGGCAAGGGGTACCCCGTTGGCAGTTCTCTATGATACACATGTACTTACTATGACAAGAACTTACCAGTGACTAAAGTTGAGTAGCATGAGGAGCGGCCCTCGTACTCAAGGGACATGAGATTGCCAACTTAGACTTTATCAAGAATATACTCCATATTTTGTTCACTTTAACCTTAATCACTTCAAGATGCTTATGATAGGGGCAATGAGAGCTGAAAGCTAACAAGTACCATAATTTTTGGAATCTCTTTATGAGACTTGAAGTCCCTGCTTCCCTTTTATGAAGGGCCTTTCTTGCACTTTTATATTGAGTTTCCACCTTCTATCCTTAGGCACCAATTAAGAGAGCGTAGTTGTCATTCTTACTTCTATGTGCATTGTCCCAAAACTTATTATTTAATTCATATTGTTGATATTACTTGCTCTTGAACTATTCGTATCTAGTCACCCATATGAACTTTGACGGTGTCCTATGCATTTATGTTTTGCTACTCCATGAGGGAAAAGATGAATGCCAATATGCTATGTTTTCTATATGTGAAATAAACAAATGTCTTTCAATGCATTGTTATTCATGAATCTTTGTTTGTATCCTTTCATGTTGCCGAATAGTTGCTTTGTCTTATTGTTAGAACTTCATATTTTTTGGTCATGTTTAGAGTACTTTGATCTCAGCTTTCAATGCTTGCAAATGGGTTGATCTTGATTGTGATGGTGCATGTCACCTCAAAACTTATTCTTTTTATCACTTGCCTACTCAAGGACAAGCAGGAGTTAAGCTTGGGGATTCTTGATACGTTGTAAACGTATCTATAATTTTTTATGTTCCATGCTTGTTTAGTATCCACTTTGCTTTGCTTTGTCTACACTTTGAGGTATTTTTATACGTTTTCTGGGACTAACCTATTAACAAGATGCCACAGTGCCAGTTGTCTGTTTTCTGTTGTTTTTGGTTCCATAAAAGCTAGAAAATGAATATTCTCGGAATTGGATGGGACAAAAGCCAAAGTCGATATTTCACCAAGGAGAACACGGAGCCAGAAGACGAGACGGAGGAGGACCACAAGGGGATCACACCCCCTTGCCGCGCAGCCAGGCCTAGCCCGTGCCTGGGGAGGGTGCGGCCGCCTCGGGCACCCCCTCGGTCTCCCCCTTCACCTATAAGAAGCCCCCAATACCAAAACCCTAAGTACCCGATCATATCTCGACGAAACAGTCCATAGCCGCCGCCACCATCATCCCTAGATCGGGGGGATCTGAAGCTCTTCCCGGCACCCTGCCGGAGGGGAGAGATCATCCCGGAGGACTTCTCCATCACCATGCCAGCCTCCGGTATGATGCGTGAGTAGTTCCACCTTGGACTATGGGTCCATACAGTAGCTAGATGGTTGTTTCTCCTCCTTTGTGCTTCCATGTCTAGATATTGTGAGCTCCGTTCATGATCAAGATCATCTTTTCTAATCATGCATGTTGTGTTTGAGGGGATCCGATGGATATTGAGATTACTATGTTAGATTGATTAATGGTTTTATCTTATTAATTCCATCATGTCTGTGTTCTTTGAGATCTTGCATGCTCTCTGTTTCTAGTAGCTATCTTGGCCAAGTAGACGCTAGTGACTCCAAGAGGGAGAATTTATGCTCGATAGTGGGTTCATGCCTCTATTGAATCTAGGGAAGTGATAGAAATCTCTAAGGTTGTACATGTGTTGTTTCTATTAGGTAGAAAACAATGAACTTTTGTTCATGGAACAATTGTATTGTTTACTTTAAACACTTTTCTTAAAGCTGTTATCCGTTGCTTGCAACTTAATACTAGAGGGGGTTCGGATGATAACCTGAAGGTGGATTACTAGTCATAGATGCAGTTGGATGGAGGTCTATGTATATTGTTGTAATGCCCAATCGAATCTCATAGTATCATGAATGTCTACTATTGCATTATTACGCCTTGCTGTGTCCTGTCAATTGTCCTGCTGTAATTCGTTTACCCAGCATGTTATGTTGTTTATCTTAAGGAGAACACCTCTAGTGAATTGTGGACCCCGGTCCAATCTTTACCATTGATACATATTCCACTATTACTATTTACTTTCTGCAAGCCACCAGTACCTTCCACACCATATGTTTAATCCTTTGTTTTCAGCAAACTGGTGAGATTGACGACCTCACTGTTCGTTGCTGCAAAGTCTTGAATTTGTGTTGTGCAGGTTTCCAAGTTGTTAGCAACACCTTTGGGTCGTTTCCTTCCTCCTACTGGTACGATAACCTTGGTTTCTTACGGAGGGAATAACTTATTCTTGTACTCATCATACCTTCCTCTTGGGGTTTCCCAATGAAGCTCTACAGTGATCTGAGCCGCATCAAATCCCAACAAGTAAACCTTTGAACTAAACTCACTAAGCAAGATTAGTAGAAAATCTACTGTGAGCTACACATGAATCGAAAGGGGAAAACCTAATTATATAGGTCATTGTGAGTGGGAGAGATAGAGAAGAGGGGAGAGAGGAGAATCTGCGCGTGTACCTAGCGCCCATGGCGCAAGCGCAACGGTGTGGAAAGGCATGTCTCATGCGACCGTGGCGGCGCACCACAAGGAAGTCTTCACCGTCCACCATCACCACGACCACTACAAGCACAATGACAACGACACAACAAGCACCACCGCCCTATAGTGCACTGAGCCACACCATCAACACGACACTAGTAGCCGAATACCAACATGACATCAAGTCCACTGGGGTTGCTCAGGCATCACCGTCCCGCCGGTGTAGGAGCAGAAAAAGAAGTTAGGGTTTTAGGGTCGAGGGTGAGCATGTGGTGGAGAATAGTTGAATAACACTGGATACAAGGATGCAGCAGAGAGAGGCGGTTGTTTGGGAACCATCAGCGGAAGATGGGGTGGCCGGAGCTCGCCAGAATCAAGCGGTGATGGCATCGGCCATCACAAACATGGGGGGGGAGTAGGTCCCCCAGAGAGGTGAGGAGAGCGGTGTGGGTCAGCTTGACCGGCCCAACTGGGTGTTGGGTGGGTTGAACCTAACCCAGTGGGACTAGCTTGTAAGTCGGCTAGGTCAAGGCATTAAAAGAAAAAGTAAAAGAATTAAAAAGAGAATAATAAATTAAAAGAGATAATCCATAAATACTTTTAGTCCTAGAAAATATAGAAAAATCCTAAATATACATATGCTATATAAAAATGTTCACAAAAATAATATCTACCTAGGAAAAATATAACATCACTAGTTTGAGTTAAATAAAATACAATTAAAAATTAAAACCATAAACCTCTCAATGATATAGGAAAAACAACGAAAAATCATAAAAATAAATAAAAATCACTTTTGCGTATTAAATATAATCCACTATATTAGAAAAATACAAATTATGAATTTACCGGTCATTCTTGTTTTACTAAAAATTAATGGTTATAAAAGGAGTTTATAAAATCCTTTTCTTGATTAAAATGAAAGGATATATTTTATTTTATCATCTATAAAGCAAGATAACTTATTTTCTAGCTTAATTAGACTCTTTAAGAGTGATTTATCACACAAATGAAATTATTTTTAATAATGCTTTTAGTACTCAATAGTACACAAAAACACTATGATTTAATTTTGTTTTCATATTTTTATAGTTAACTTTGGTCTAATATTAAACCATCCAGAAGTGTAGTAACCCAAGATCAATTGTATATCAATACAAATAATTTACATCTTGATGATCTTCAAAATTGATTAACTTAATCTAAGAAACATTTTATTCAAACGTTATTCTTTTTGCCACTTCAAACAACAACATTAACATTCCTCTTAAGACCCACAAATTTAAAACATGACCATTTCTAAAGAATAGATAACAATTAATATTACACATCCATTATTAGTGTGATTTACTTCTACATCGTGTATGTTAAGTCTTAAATGCTATGAGCGCTATTTTCTTGTGAAGTAAATGTGAAAATAAACCAAATCTTCCAGAAATCTGTAACATACCACCTTTTGTGTAATATAAATAAAGACATGTTTGAGCATTGCATGCATGCATTACACTTGCACCTTGGTTTTTGCATTTTGAAAACTACCCAAATGAGTGGAGCCCAAATTGACAAAAAGAGTTTCCAGATTATTTTAGTATGTTTGTATAACCTCTAGTATTTTGGAAATATTCAAAACAGAAAAGAATTTGAAAATACAAAAGAAATAAATGAAAAAAAGAAAAATAAAAGGTTTCAGAAAATAAAAACCTACCCTAACCTTACTAGGCCACAGCCCAGCTTCTCTCCTCTCTCCATCGCTCGCGCGCGTGGACACAGCCAGAGCCGGCTCACCCAGGGCCCAAGCGCAGCCCACGACCGGCTCGTACTTCTTCGACGCCTGCTCTTCGTCGCAAACGACGGCAATGACAATCATGTCCAGCGCGGTGTCGATTGTCGCCACCTCTCATGCCGCCCGAGCGCCTATAAGACCCCCTAGCCACCGCGGATGAACCCTATCCGTGCCCCACTTCTATTCTTCCTCTCCCTATCTTGTTTCGGCACCTAGGCCGAAACCCTAGATCGCCGGCCATCGTCCTCGCTGCCTCAGGTCTCCCCGGGCCAAGCCAAGACCACCAGTGTGACCGCCTCGTCTCCCTCGTCCTTCTCAACGAAGCACACAAGCAGGGTAGTCGTCCGCACGCTGAAATCAAGCTCCAACCATCGTCAATCGTCGTTGTTTGTTGATTCATTGCCGCTTAAGCTCGCCTAGCCTCCCTAACACCCCCGTCATGCTCAGGGTGAGCCACTGGTCCTCGCAGACCCCTCTGTTTCCTCCCTCTCCCCATGTAACGTCCTCCCCGCGTGATCCCGATGCCACCGCTGCTGGTGCTCGTCGGAGACGACGCTCCGATGACCATTAGGGAGCGGCGCCGCCACTAGCATGCTCAGCGCGTAAGCCCGCGTCGAACGCCCCTGCTCCCATAGCCTCTCGAGCTCCCTAGCGCCAGCCTCGCTCTCGATCTGAGAGCTCTGCCATTGTTGATGTCATGCTGGCGTCAGCATGATGCAGTAATATCATTTTTCTTTTATTTAATTGTTTTCAGTAATTATTTTCTGGAAATAATATAAATCCATGTGGGCCCTGCTTGTCAGAATTTTAATAATTTCCAGTAAGGTTTTCTAAAATGAATAAATTTATGACATGTGGGCCCAAGTTGGAAAATAATTTAAATATTCCAAAAATGATTTAAAATGGAGAAATTCATAACTAATTCATTTTAAATTGGAAAAATATAAATAATATATCAAAATGTTCAAAAAATGACCTATATCATTTAAAATTGTAAGCATCCATATTCATACAACTTTGAACCCTCAATTATTTAGAGGAACACTGACACCCCCTAAGTACAATGGGTTCGATGGTTTGCCTACCTAGGGAATTCCGGAATTCATTTAAATCGATGATGCATCTAGGTATACTCTATTACATGTAATATATCATATCATCCATATTTTATGAGAATTTTACATTCCATGTGTTGAATGTTGCTTTTCCTTTTCTGGTGATTGGTTCTTCGCGAATAGGAATCGAACCCGAGGCTGAAGTCAACAACACCAAAGAGCAGAACTAGTCCAACAACGGACAAGGCAAGCGAAGCCCCACTCATACATATGAATCCTATGTTTACCAAGTATTTCATTCTCACCATATGCATGTGATTCAACAGTCTTTTATCAGTAGATAGAGTAATCCTATCTGATGCATGTTCCCCTTTGTGAACTATAATACCTGATCCACTGCTCCTAGCATAACTAGGGTTTGGCTTATGAGCATCGCTAGTGCCACAATTTAGTCGAGCTTAGCCATGATTAGTGGTCCAATACCGATCATCCAGATGATGCACTGGAGATGCGAATGAACCTAGTATAGTAGGATGTTGTGATATGATCAGAGATGGATAATAAACATGCTAAGGCTTTTATGGGAGGCCACGTGGGTTGTGGTTTTTGCAGTCCCATACTTTCCACCATCAGGACCCGAAGTTCTTGCCTCTTGAACCAAGATGAGCGTACAACCACACAGGGGCCTGGAAACCCCCTCGACTCACTAACTTGCCTAGCAGATTCCACGAGTCACATAGTTCGGGCTTTCCATTCGACATACGCATCTTGGTTGTTCTTGGATGGAGGTGAAGGAGGTGCATTCATAACAGTAGGTAAGTGTGGCCGGGAACAAGAGATGCATGACATCCATAATCTTGAACCCTGCACACATCATTAGGGACCGGCTTTAGGACTTGACCCGTTATGGTGGCATATCCTTAGTGTGTGACTCATGGTCTCGGCGAAAGCAAGGTAAAGGTCATGTTCAACCACTCTCTATCAGCCTTCCAAGGAAGAGGGCTAATAATTTGGCATTGAGAATCGGTTGGTACATGTGGGTAAAGTTGTACACCCCTGCAGGGTTAAACATTCTTGAAAAGTCGTGTCCACGATTATGGACAACTTGGGAACAGACATGATGATCATAGAGAACTATAACCGAATGATAAAACTTGGCCAACTAATGTGAGATCCGGAATACTTCCTTGGGGTTATTTGAGGGGTTAGTCCAGGAAGAGAGGTTTAGCTGATGTTGGTTCTTGGTGGATATCGAAGATGATTCTAAGATCTAGAGTTGTAGTCTTCTTATCCCCTTTGAAAATGATCTGACTAGACGAGCTTCTTTTCCTTCTTGTTTTGAAAACAAAAGATGGATTTATGCAAAAGAACTCCACTAGCCATAAGTCTTGCGGAGTACACCCTATACTCATCCTTGCCTCGTTGATGTTTTTCTACAGATGAAGCTGTGCCAACTGAAGGTGGTTTCTACATCGATGTCGACGAGTATTCGGGGTTCCCAGGAAATAACCTAGGATCTATGGAAGGGTCATTACTTCTGTTTAAGGCCTCTTAGGCCCTATGCTCAGTTTGTTGTTTAGAACAACTTGTTCGCTTCCGTTGTTTATTGTAATGTTGGGTCTATGACCCCTGGTTTGTATGACTGTTTTGTAACTCTGTTAAGAGTTTACCTTAATAATGTATGGTTTGTATGTTCTGTAATGTTACCGATCATTCCCTACGCACTTCGGAATTTAGGTTAGGCTTATGTCAGATGAAGATCTGGTATTATTCTAGTCCTGATCTCGGGTCATGACAAAATCATCCCAGTTCAACTCATTCATAATATTGGGAAATTACTTAGGGGTTTTACAAATGCATGGCATTACTTATGCATAACAACATATTGCTTCTTTTAACATTAGTCCTTACCAGACCAATGATGTGGTTTTAAGATATTGAAGTTTATATATTGTCTCAAGACTGTGATTGCATAATATTGTAATCACAAAGGCAAGTTCATACTTGTTCATGTCCTTTGGATATTTTCTATCAAGTATTTGCAATATACTATTGAAAGGACATTTATTGTCTTAAATAGTTTTGGTGTTTGTTAACAACTTGAGGATCATTTTACAGTGTGCTGATGTTTCCACGTTGATATACTAAAAAGAGTAAAGTCCATAGCACCGAGGAAAAGTTGTTGGAAGAAATAGCATTTTTGGGAGTTTTCATACCAGAGTCTACGGTGTGAACCGTAGTTTCGCCCAAGTCTCCGGAGGAACTTCTAGAAGGGTGTCTAGGACAGTCTGTATGGGGGTCCGGAGACCACCCCCTCTCCAAACGCAGACGTACTTCCCCTCAAAAGGAAGGAACTGGGGGAATAATCCTTGTGTATCCGCGTGCTCCACGTTGGTTACTTATATCCTTTACCGCACCTTACGTATCTTGTTCTTGCTTATTTATTTGTAGTAGTGTGG
This sequence comes from Avena insularis, assembly GCA_023614405.1. Classification (NCBI taxonomy): domain Eukaryota; kingdom Viridiplantae; phylum Streptophyta; class Magnoliopsida; order Poales; family Poaceae; genus Avena; species Avena insularis. The sequence goes on from CM042695.1 coordinate 88,039,515, forward strand.
CATATAGGTAAATTCACCTTAGTTGCATAATCTAGAGAATTTACCTTCTGTGTCAAACCCAAAATTGAAAAAGAGTAAACTTTGACGTAGACCTATTCACCCCCCCTCTAGGTGCCCATACGATCCTTTCAATTGGTATCAGAGCCTCAGCTCTTTATTCGGGCTTTATCGCCTAAGAGTATATGGGTAGTCAATAAGGAGGAGGGAGTGAGGCTAGTAACATGGTATCCATGGAAGATCTCAAGAAATTGGAATCAATCTTGAGCTCCTCCCTAGGCAACGAAATCAAACATTTGCGCGACTTAGTTGAGCAACTTGTTTAGGAGAAAACTGCCTCACCTCCTCCTCCTCCTCCTCTAGAGGAACCTTCCACACTTCCAAAGGTGAATGCTTCAGCATCACCCATGGTTTTTGTGGTGGGGGATGTTCATGATAACACTAATCCCTCTATCAAATAGGGCGATGGGAAGGAAGAGAACCACACGGTACCCGGATAGTACTCTCCTGACCCCCGATCCCTCACCCACACATAAATAATAGAAGTGAACCACCTAAGCTAGCTGTACATACCTTTTATCAATTGCAATCATTAATCAAATATCATGTGAACAACTCTTGTATTGAATTGTGGAATATTATTAAAGAAGGACTCGGAATTGTGGATCCAACAAACTTGAAAAGAAGAGAAGTTGTCAATAGTCAACTCAATACCACCATGTTGCACATGATGCAACAAGGTTTGGGGAGAAAATATTTTCCTCACATTGAACACCTCCACACCGCCAAGGAATCTTGGGATGATCTCACTGTGTTATCTATTGGAAATGAGATCACGGATGACATCTCTTCTGGCAGTTCTATCTGATATGACACTTCTCCTTGGCGACTTAAAATCTTGAAGGGTCCAATGTATCGGGGTGTAAGCTTTCCTTTGAGTTGGAAATGCTGCATTCCCTTCAAGAGTGATACTTTGATATAAACAAAGTCTCTGATATTGAAGGCTAGATCTCGACGTCTCTTGCCGGCATAACTCTTCTGTCTGGATTGGGCGGTCTTGAGGTGCTCACGGATCTTGTGAACCTTCTCTTTGGCTTCTCGTAGGATGTCTGGTCCAAATATCTGAATCTCTCCTACTTGTGACAAATTTAGGGGGGTATGTCACTTCCTTCCATACAAAAATTCAAATGAGGCCATTTGCAAAATGGCTAGATAACTGTTTTTGTATGAGAATTCTGCAAAAGGCAGGCAGTCCTCCCATTTAGATCCATATTCCAATACACAAGCTCTCAACATGTCCTCGAGTATCTGGTTTACTCTTTATGTTTGTCCATCTATCTGTGGGTGATAAGCAGTGCTAAATTGCAGCTTGGTTCCTTAACCTTCTTGGAATTTTTGCCAAAATCTCGAGGTAAACTGGGTTCCTCGATCTGATACGATGGTTGTGGGGGTTCCGTGCAGACTGACTATCCTAGCAATATATAACTCTGCTAGCTTCGAGCTTTGGTAAGTGGTCTTGACCGGTATGAAATGGGCTACTTTGGAAAGTCTATCCACTATGACCCAAATAGAATCATTTCCTCTACTAGATGTAGGCAAATCGGTGATGAAATCCATTCCAACTGAATCCCATTTCCATTCTGGAATTTGCAAAGGTTGCAAAAGTCCTGCGGGTCGCTGGTGTTCTGCTTTGAATCTCTGACAGATATCACACTTGGCTATGTAGCTTCCAACTTCTCTATTCATTTTATGCCACCAAAATTGCTCCTTCAAATCCTGATACATCTTCATTCCTCCCGGATGAATAGAATAAAGAGTATCATGGGCTTCTTGCAAAATAACTTGTTTTGACTCTGAATCTACTGGCACACAGATTCTTCCTTTATACCAACGAACTCCTTCTTCATCTTCCGTGAATCCAGGTACCTTCCCTTTACCGATTCGGCGCATAATTCCGTCGATACTGGCATTTCCTTTCTGGGCTTCCTTGATCTAATCTATCAAAGTGGGTTGAAGTTCGATACTTTCTAGGAATCCTTCGCTAACTAGCTCCATTCTAAAATCCTCCAACTCCTTATACAAACTTGGCTGCTCTTTCATAATCATGGTGTTTAATCTACACGGCAATCTACTAAGAGCATCCGCTAACACATTGGCCTTGCCGGGGTGGTAGTGAATGTCAAGGTCATAATCCTTGATCAACTCTATCCATCTCCTTTGCCTCATATTCAGCTCTTTCTGGGTGAAAATATACTTCAAACTCTTGTGGTCTGAGTAAATCTCACAACGATTACCAATGCGATAATGACGCCATGTCTTCAAGGCTAAAACTACGGCTGATAACTCTAGGTCATGGGTAGGGTAATTCTATTCATTTTGCTTTAGTTGTCGATATAGATATGATATCACTTTTCCTCCTTGTATCAACACACATCCGAGATCAATCTTGGTTGCATCACAATACATGTCAAAGGGCTGAGTGATATCCGGCATGATCAAAATTGCGGCTAAAATCAACCTCTTCTTGAGTTCTTGAAACCTTGCTTCACATTTGTCCGTCCATTCAAACTTCTTGTCTTTCTTCAATAGCTGAGTCATCGGCCTGTCAATGCTTGAAAATCCTTCAACAAACTTGCAGTAATATCCCGCTAATCCAAGAAATACACCAACATCGGTGGTTGGGGCTCTCCATTCCTCAACATCCTTAATCTTGGCAGGGTCGATGGCAACTCCTCCGGCTGACAAGATATGTCCTAGGAATCCTACTTCCTTTAACCAGAATTCACATTTGCTGAACTTGGCATACACCTGATGCTCTCTAAGGGTTCCGAGAATGGTCCTTAGGTGTTGTTCATGTTCTCCTTCTGACTTGTAGTAGATCAGACTTTCATCGATGAAAACAACGACAAACTTATGCAAGAAGTTCATGAAAATCTTATTCATGAGATTCATGAAATAAGCGGGGCATTGGTTAATCGAAAAGACATGACCTTGTACTCATACAATCCATATCGGGTGGTGAAGGCAGTCTTTGGGATATCTGTTGCGCAAATTTTTAGTTGATGATAACTAGTTCTAAGATTAATCTTGGAGACTCTGGCACGGGTCAACTAGTCAAACAAATCTTCTATATTTGGCAATGGGTACTTGTTCTTGATGGTGACGTCATTCAACTTTCGGTGATCCGTACATAAACGTGTGGCACCATCTTTCTTATCCACAAACAGAATAGCTGTTCTCCATGGCGATGCTCTTGGTTGAATCAGATCATTTCTAATCATGTCATCAAGTTGCTTCTTGAGATCCAGTAACTCCGCGGGGTTCATACTATAAGGTCTCTGATCTATGGTTCTAGTTCCAAGAATTAGTCCGATGATAAACTCGATATCCCGATCTAGGGGCATACCGGATAATTCATATGGGAACACATCGGGGTATTCACAGACTACTCTGACTTTGTCTAGGGTTGGTTCGCTAAACTCTTGTTGCACTTTAATTGACGGGGCAGGGTCTCAATCACATGCTCATCTGATACTACGGTGCTACTGTTCATGGTTATGGCTTTCTTGGCACAATCTATAAGTCCTTGATGTTTTGACATCCAATCCATTCCTAGTACTACTTCCAAACCTTTTGTTCCAAGTACTATTAGATTGGCATAGAAATCTATCGCATGTATTCTGATAGGTACGGCCTTGCAAATTTTTCTAGCTTTGGTAGTTGACCCAGGTATTCAAACTATCATAACATGCTTCAAATTTGTTGGTTGAATCTTACTAGTGCATGCAAATTCTTCGGTAACAAACGAGTGTGATGCTCCAGAATCAAACAACACTCTTGCAAGTACTGAGTTAACAGAAAACATACCCAGCACGACATCTGGTGCTTCCTGGGCTTCTGCAGCATTCATATGGAACAGACGGCTGATACGGTTGTTCAGGTTGCCTGGGCCGAATCTCTTTCCAGGTTGGACACGACGCTATTGCTGGGCAGGTGCAGTGACATTGGGTGCGGCAGCAACCTTCTTGGGACACTCATTGGAATAGTGACCCGTCACTCCACACTCAAAGCCGGTGATTGTTGACTTGTTCTTCCCGGCAATAGGCACGACATTACTTCCAGTCCTTGGGGCAGTATTGTGGTTGGTGTTGGTGGGTCTTGGGGGTGCATGGTTGAAATTAGTGGGATTGCCATTGTTGTAATGGTGGTTTCCTCCAGGTCTCGGGTTTCCTCCGCTACGGTTGGGAAAGTTCGCACGTGACATAGGTGGCATGTTGGTCCTTGGTGTAAATCCAGTAGACAAACTGGGGCGACACTTTGGGGTATGGTGGGGTCCAGGCTGATGCATCATACAACGCTTATGGTTCTCAGTGGCTTGATTAATATTTCCTTCCATCTGGATAGCTGAATCTACCAAAGCTTTTAGATCAACAAACAGAATGTTAACTAGCATCGTGTGCATCTCATCATGCAGACCATTTAAAATCTCTCCTTCTTCTTGGCTTCAGTACCAATCTCATCAGGGGAATACCTAGATAGAGAAAGAAATCTGTCATGGTACTCTACCACAATCATCCTTCCCTGCTTCAGCTCCTTGAATTCATCCCTCATCCTTAGAATCAAACCGGGTGGCACATGGGTTCGGCTGAACTTGAGTTTGAATTCATCCCAAGTCATCATTTGTCCTCCATTCATGGTACGGGTGCTATTCCACCATGCTATTGCAGAACCTGTCAGATAGTGGGTGGTAAACAACACTTTCTACACATCCTCTACTCTTGCAACTTCTAAGTTGTTATTCATGGTTTGCAGCCAATCATCGGCATCTAGGGGCTCTTCAGATTTGCTAAAGATAGGATGATTGGTGTTCTAGAAGTTATTAAGTTTGGATCCATGATGATCCTGATTTCCATGGCCTTGGTTTTCATGCACCAGTTGAGCGATTTGTTGAAGTGTGGCTAGATTAGCTTGACGCTCGGTCCTAACGGCTTCTCGATCGACTACTAGCATTTGCAGAATTTGGACCATCGGGTCTTGAGATGAGCTGCTTCCACCGCGAGGCATCTGAAGATTGAGATAGATCATGAGGAAAGAGGAAAAAATTTCTAAGGTTTCTGAGTTTGGTTTAAAAGCTTTGACTTTGAGCAAGGCTAGGGTTTGAAAGCCAACAAGTCTTTTTCATTCATTCCAAAGTCACATCCAAACCACACATCACAACAATGATGTAGATAGTTTTAAGAACCATTCTGCCAAGCTACAATACAGTGGGACCGGATACAACTCACACCTATGATAGTGCTCGGGTGCTACTACTCGTCATCAGAACCAGTGGCTTCTTCATCATCAATGAAGTCGCAGTCCTCATCATGAGTGTGGAACTCTTGGTCCATGTCCTCCAAGTAGTCATCATCATCACTGAGGTACGAGTAGGGATCTCCACGAATATCTTCCCCTTTGTTCTCCCTCTCCTCAAGCTGCATGTCCCGATCATGAATGGTATCCTCCAAGGATGACACGTTGTGATGAAGGCGAGCAATGATACGTTCCTTATTGTCACGCAGACGGCAAAGTGACTTGTTCTCCTTCACGAGGATGGCGAAGGTCTGGTCCTTCTTGGCGGGAGCAAGTTGCTTCTTGTTGGCGTCAGCACGAGCATTGTACAGCTCTTTCGGATTCTCATGAAGCATGATGGCAAGATGGTCCACATGGTGCCTCAACTCAGGGTGTCCTAGCATGTGCAAGGGTTGTCCATTGGAGTCACTTCTGGCATAATAAGTGAAGCGGGTGCCGGCGATCTTGTTGACATTCTGCCCACATAGTCGGGCAAGTACTTCCTGCATAGCTCTTGCCAATCCATCTATCCAATTGTTCTCTCTCATGCTGACATGGATCTTATCAGATGTAGGTGGCTCCATTTTTCCTCCTAGATCTGCCACGATCAGCCACTACAGCTCCCCTCCGGGGTGATCATGGAGTTGAGCTCCATATAATTATGGGTGCGGGCGCTCTAGAAATTCCACAAGCTGAATCAGGTCACTCTCAAAGATCAGGTCTCCTCTGTCGCCCAATTGATACAACTTGATGTACGTGTAGTCCATCTATAAGCAATTAAGGTGAGTAAGTTAGAGAGCTGATCAAGTGTGCCAAATTTTATGTAAGATTGCAAAAAAATTGAGGAACAGATGGCTCTCTTTTGGAAAGAATTTCAAGGATAAGAGTGAAGATAGGTTTTCATAAATACTCACTTTCTTGTTTTTGGAAACTAAAAAATTTCAGACGTCCAGTCTGACTAGGGTCTCCTATGGTCAGGATGGCTCTGATACCAACTTGTCAACACCTGGATTTTTTATCCCAGATGCCTGTTATGACGTACATCTCAATCCCAGGATTACCATTTTTGCGAGACATAACAAATTGGTAGCACAGTACATCATCCATTACCAACTGTAATAGTCTTACAAATAGTTGATCTCATGATCAGGTCTGATTACAATCAAAGCAGTGGAATAATAATAGAGTAGTAGCGGCTCCATATTTAGGGTCACACGCAATGCTGACGATGGGAGATGATCCTAGTGATCATAAGCATCTTGTTGTCAATCCTCCTCGTAGTCTCCATAGTAGTCTGGACATCGGAATAGCCAGGGGAAAAGCCATGCGTACTTTTAATTACTCGCAAACTATTACTAAAATAGTAAGACCAATCTAATAGGAATCCTAAGATCTAGGTTTGTTTGCCACAAGCCAATTTTATTTCCACCAGTATCTAGTAATAAAAGTATATCTTTAGTTGTCTAAGTTACTTAGGCGGGAACCTACTTTCATCTCCACAACCTCATGGGGTCAAGTCGAAGTCCTCCTTCAAGCCACAAGTCATTTTGAAAACATCTGACAACGGAATAGTATGGCCATCCAATTGTCCATAACCGCGGACGCGGCTATTCGAATAGTTTGACACTCTACAGAGGTGGTACACTTTCACCACAACATTTGATACATCCGTCAGGAATAACCATGAATCATCATACTTGGTATGCGGACAATCAATCCTAACCTTTCAATTACACACCCTAGTATAGGCACCTCCCCTATGAGTTTGGCCTCCCAGCCATGACCATCTGTCATCCTGGGACATGCATAGGTGGTCAGTCACATTCACAAGGTAGCCTCAGCTCACCTCGTTCCGCGAGGGAACCCATACTAAGACACATAAACTTCCAGTTAAGCCCTACCCAAATTCGGGTATTGTGGTTGTATGGTAAAATTGGAATGGTATCGCATCCGAACCCAACCATCAGTTTTTATCAAAGTCAGGTCAGATACTTCGTTCATCAACATCTTCAACTCATTGTGTCCATAACACACGGCAAAAAAATTCAATAGAATGACTCATCATTCCAAGGTTTTCATAATCATTTGTGCCCATCTAGATTGATCAAGATTAGTTTAGCACTAGCATCTACCAATGATGGTGTCACTGTTTGAGGGGTACTAACCTAGTGTTTCTACCTACATCAAGCTCCATGCTCTTGATGGCACCTTTCCTAATCTTCCACTAATCACCAATTCATTAACTACTTGCGTAACTTTGATCAAAGCGGGAAGGATAAAGCTTGCAAGTAAAACTGGGATTTGGTGTAATCAAAGGGTATCACAAGGGTATGCGTAGTTCTGTCTTGCATAGTATAGCTTAGCTTGCCTTGATTGGTAAGGTGGTCGAAGTTCTCTTCCTCGTCTTCGTAGAATTCTTCCTCCTCGTAGCCCGAATTGATACTAGCGTCTATAAATCAATACGAGGTACACAATCACCAAAAAAATACTTAGCTATCTCTATTTGACACACAAGGAGTTACTTGATATGATATAGCATCATATTTATCATTACAAGAAAAGGTGTGGCAAGATTTTATTTATCTTATTTTTAGAAAAGTAATTTCTACTCATTGAAAAGTTATTTAAGATTTAATATTCTCTGAGTCAAATATGGGATCATACTGACACATGTCATCACCACATATTCCAATACTTGAGAATGTTATTTAAAGTGGTTGGCCTAATTTACAAAGCTTAACACTACTTTTTAATAATATTTAAGTGACTAAAAATGACTATAAAGCCATTCTTTAATTTTAGTCCAAGACTACTGTATGTAAGTGTGTATATTTTTACATATTTAGAAAGGACTTGTCCAAAGTGATTTTTGAGAGTTGGAATCAACTAAAAATCACTTACGGTTGATTTTAGAAAAATGTTTGAAGTTCTAAAAGCTACTATGTTATTATTTTTACTGAGGGTGATCCATAGTTTTGAACTGTTTGAATCCAACGGGAGTGATTAGATATTTTCATCTACTTTCAGACAAAATTGGATTCATTCAATTTTGTATAGTGAATCTTCCTGAATTTATTTTTAAAGTTACCTACAGTAAGGGATTTTCAAATAAAATACAAATATAAATTTGAATCGGTGGGCTACGCGAGGGAATGCTAATGGGCTGGCCCAACTACGCAACGTGCGCGCAGCGGGCTGCTCCGGGGCTGGTACTACCTGTCAGCGGCTAGTCAAATGAGAAGCGGTATCAACTGATCTGGGCCTTAGGATTAGAGCGCGATCAATGGCTGAGCATCGTCGTCTCCATCGCAGGTCGTGCACGATACAGGACCCTAGTGCTATGTTGGGGGTCATCGGGGGCTTACCAGGGCTCCATCTAGGTCCGGCGAGGTGGGCGAACGAACGAGTCGACGATGGCGGTTCGACTGGTGGTCGCGGTAGCTCTGGGGGCGGCTCCTAGTGTTGGCTCCTTTCCTCCTCTACAGCGGCAGGCTCCGGCGAAATTCGGTGAAGTGGTGCTCATCTTGCTCTAGGGTTGGGTCAGAGAGGTTGTTGGGTGAGAGAGGAGTGGAATGGTGTTCGTTTTGAGGTCAGGGATGGATCTATTTATACTGCGGCGAAGGAGGCACGACGGCATGGTTCAGGCTCGTCGACGACGTCGTCACAGCGTGCTATCGCCATGGCCAAGGGTGTAGGTCGATGCGGTGCTTCAGGGCGATCATCATGCGCACAGTGGAACGGCGAGGCACTGTCTCAATCATTCTAGAACATCCATGCTCTGCGGCGGTATCGTCAGCATTCGTCACGGCGTACGGTGGTCACGGCGAGCACGGGGTCAAACGATCGTGTCTGGGAGCTTGCGGGAGTCACGATGAGCGTAATGGTGCAAGGCGAGGGCGAGGCGCAACGTGTGCACACGGGATGGCTTGGCGCTCTGGCGCAGCGGCCGGCATGGTCTGGTGTTAAATGGGCGTGGCTGTGCTGGCGTCTCCGCGGGCGATCTTTTGTAGATGCATGCACATGCAGAGGAGGTGAGGTTAGGGCTACCTCCTAGACATCATGGGCGAGGGCGGCGTGTCTGCTTCGGGGTGGCAAGGTGAGCTCGGGTACGATTTTGCACTGGTCATTTGATTGAGTGAGAGGGGATCCTTCGCACGGGCCAGTACTGAGGGAGTTAAGGGCACGACGTGTGAGCTCAGTGAGGTCACAAATATGATCAAAGGATTGATAAAAACAATGTATAGTGGTTGAGGTTTTACTGTGATCACCAGGTGTTTGATCTAAATGCCGCAAGAACTAAACCAACGTAGTTTCAAGTGATTTTTTGTGGGTGTTCTGGTACTAAACTTGGTAGTCTTTGGGTGCAAGGATTTTCTAAGTGGTGAAGGTTTGAGTGGTTTTCCAAAAATGGCTATCTTGATACATAAGATAGATTCAATTTTGAATTGCCTCTCAAAAGGATTTGAAAATGTTTCTACAAGGTTGGAAAGCTTCATTGGGTTTAGTATCACTAGGTCTAGCAAGGTGAGAAAAGAAATGGAAACGTTTTTGTTTCAGATTAGTTGCTAGAGATGCTCAAAGTGAGCTAGTGGTTAACTTTTGCAAAAATGACTATTAGGTCATATGCTTCATATTTTGATTTTGATCTAGTTTGGAACTGACCTAGATGATACGGTTTTGATCTTTAAACCATTTCTCATCATTTACAACAATCAAACATTGCATTACAAACATTCATACACACACTCATTAAGTTAGGGTTTAATTAATAAAAGCTTTTGTTAACCCTAATCTTGGTTGATTAGAACTTGATATCCTCATTAATATATTTGGGGTGTTACAAGAACGGACCTGCACGGGCCAGGAGGGATGATGCGCTACACACCAACATCCAAGTAAAGTCCTTCCTAAATTAGGATCAGCGCTTCGAAAAGCTAAGTACCATGCTCGGGGACTCGTGAAACACAAACCCGCACGTGTCTAAGAAAAAACGTCAAGTACAGCGGGTCCTTTGGGGTCACCACGCGACTGGCTCCACGAGCCACGACAAGTCGACTAAGAGCTACTTGAACAACTCACATAAACACACTATCATAATTAGTCATGCGCGTGTACACCTAAATCATCAAAATGCTCGAGGACTAGCTACCCCCGTGCAGAACCAACTCGCAAACCAATTCTGTAATAGACAAGCACACACATCATTCTCACATTCATGCGAAATATGATGCATTCATAATTTTGTTAAGCTCTTTACAATGCTAGGCGACCTTAAACCAATTACACAAAATACCTCTCATGTTGTAGTCTTCGCGACAGAAGAACCACCCACACCCTTGGACACTTCATTGGGCTTGGTCGGATACGTTGATAGCTTCTTGGCAATAGCCGACTAAAATGACCGCTCCGATGAAAGGTCGCGGTACTCTGACTCGGCATCACCACACGCCATCTAGGTCACCTGGTACGATAGGAGCTCATTCATCGCCACTGCACGCTCCTGATGCGGCTCAGTTGACTGTAGAGCCTCGTTGGGAGACCCCAAGAGCAAGGTGTCATGAGCACGGTAGCAAGTTTCCCTGTAACACCCTCGCCTGATAAGGCTAAGTTCATGTGTATAGTGCCAATCCCTGGATCGGTTCACAGGAACACATAATACACAGATGAATACCAAAGAATTTAACAGTGCATCATAATTAACGAATTGATCCAGAATTTGCAATTATTACAATAATGCTTAGCACGCAGGCTAGCTCAAATAGTTCAATAGCAAACGGAAGCATAAATATATAGTAGACTCCATCTTCAATTGCCCACAAGCGAACAAATGTTGAGTGGAGTATCGCAACCTAGTCGATCACTCAGAATCGTAATAATAACTTGGAACATAAAATGTAGCATCCCCGAAGGGTCAATACTTGGAATGTATGGCAACTAAAGCTATTAAAGGAGACAATAAACCTAGCAACTACATGCATATTTGGCAAGTGGAGCTGTGGCTAGCTTGCATTTTCAAATACCTTTGTCCTACTTTCATAAACAGTTTTTGATTTTCTTTGAAAAGATCCCAAATAAATTAACCCATCAACATTAAAGCAATTAGAAAATTAGAATGAGCGACAAACATGTCATGAAATCAATATCAAGCAACTCAGATGTCCATAACCGGGGACACGGCTAATCGATTAGTTTATACACCCTGCAGGGGTTAGTACACTTTACCCATGTGACTTGGCCAGCCCAGCTCGTACCACCGCTCTCATATTGGGTGATGCTAGGGAGAAGTCCAAGAAGGGACCGTTCGGGAAGTAGCTCTCCAAACCCGACACGCACCGGTCCAACCTACCAAAATTCTACATCTGTGGATACGTGGGTTCGAGTTACCACAACCTACTGAGTCCAACCAACCGCCCACTCCATTATTGGCACATGGTTGTACACGTAAGCAACAAAATAAAGAAGCCAATCATTTTCTCTTGATACCTAGGTGCCTTTCCACAATGATACCACCAAAATTTTCAATCCCATCACACTTAGGAGATTCATTGATTAAGTTGTTTGTAGTTTTCGAAAACCAACACATTTAGAAACAACTTTCAGTGATGTAACCCAGCCCTCGTTCATCATAGGATGGCTAAGCACATCTACCAATGGTGGCTCATCTACAGGAAATCCCTACCACATAATAGGACATAGCATAGTGATATTACTTTCCTACACATGCATCTACAAAATACACGACAATGCATTGAAAATAGTAGCACAACATCATGAACAAATTAGCATCTACTTGCCTTGGTAGTTGGTTAAGTCGTTCAAACACTCGTTGCAATCACACACGTTGCACTCCTCGCAATCTATCGAGCAAACAATTGCATACAACATAAACAATAGCACATAGAGATCAAACAAATGCAACAAATGCATGCATGACAATTTAATGAGTCACAATGGTTGTTATTTTAGTTCTCTAAACAATACTGAAGTATATGATGCATGCAAGAGACCAATTAATACAATAGAGTACTTGTTATTAATAACTACTTGCCAATATAGAGTTTTTAATAGTTCTGTTGTAACACCTGTTCTAACTATCGAATTAAATTTGTTTCTCAGGTTTACTGGATAGAGGACGTTAATACGAACCAGTATGCGTTGGATTCACCCTAATAGGAGTTATAGATCTTTTTGTATGATTTAAATAGTGTTTAATGGGTTTTAAATCAATTATACAGTTTCTGTTGCCTAAAAATTAAACTAAAATTATATTTGTAATCACCACGGAATTTTTCCAGGGACATATTATTTGTAATTTTCTGAGCAGTACTCGAATTACTATGATTTTAATACTCTAAATAAGCCATTAATCTATTTATTTAATTGCTACAAATCTTAGAGTATTTGCCTGAACCATTTACATATTGATGATCTACATGGAACCAGCTTTCCACTGGTATATTATTTGTGATTTTTGGACTAGTAGGTCTTTTACTATGAATTTATTAACCTAAAATACCATTAAAACTAATTAAATTATTACAGCAAACACGTACTGTAAAAGTTAGATCTAACTTTATATTAATAATCTACTCAATTTTATGAATCTATTGATATATTATACGCTATTTTTGGACCTACCAATCTTTTTATATGAATTTTACCAGTTTGACACAATTTCTGCAAATTTTAAACCTTTTCTATTTTTTTCCAGAGAGGTCAAAGCTGACCGCGCTGACTGCGCGGACCCGGCGCCACGTGGCACGCTGTGGTTGGTGGGTACCTGTTTGGTGCCGGGGCTGTTGCTGGCCGTTGGATCTTAAGGGGATTGGACGGTGGAGGGCGTCCGAGGCGATCTCGCCGGTGGCGATGACGTGGCGGGGGCGGGGCTTCGGTGGCACGGGCTGGTGGAGCTCCGGCAGTCCTCGATGGCATGGCGGTGATGTACTCGATGCAGGAGGGCGAGGCGGTCACGTGGGTGGTCTTGGCGAGGTGCGAAGCTTCCTCGGGCGGCTGCGGCAGACGGCTGGAGACGGGCGGCGTCGGCGGTGCCCCGGCGAGCAATCCTCGTCGTCCTGGTGCACTGCAGGTAGGGGAAAGGGGCTGAGGCGATGCGGAAGAATGAGAGGAAGAGAAAGAAGGGATACGGAGGGTCAGGGGGCGGCTGCCTCGTCGGGGACCTTGAGCTCCGAAGCTCGGCAATGGACGGAGGTGGCAGCGAGATCAGCGAGCTCGCGGCACTACTAGGAAAACGGCTATAGGTAATCAGCACATCCATGGCTCACATGGTTGAAGTGCCCCACGGCTAAAACAGGCGTGGCTCACCTCTGGGCTGTGCCCTACTAGTAACTAGAACAACCGTGGCCCACATGACTATAGTGCGCCACAGATATGTGTGGGCCAGGGCCCTGTTGGCCGCACGCCAAACATCTGTAGCGCACTATAGTCATGTGCGCCACGGTTGTTAGTGTCAACCGTGGCGCACATGGGGGGTGCGCTACGCCTAAGCGCATGCCCCCCTCTGCTGTGAAACGGCCACAAACATTTGTGGCGCACTCTGCCTAGTGCGCCACAGGGAGTAGGAACATATGTGGCACACATGGCATAGTGCACCACGGATGTTTCTACTCCCTGTGGCGCACAAGGGCCGTGTGCACCACGGATGTGTCGATTTTTTTAGGACAGCACTTTATGTGCACATGTGTGACCACATCCACCACCCACACTTTACTTTCCCCTTCTTCTACCTCCTTAGATCTAGTCGGGATCTTCTCCTTCCCACCTCAATTTCTCCACCCATTCACCATTTTTAGCATGTAAAACTTGCTTTGGATGTTATATAAGTAATAGAGGAAGGTCTCTGGTCTCTTATCTCCTTCTCCGGTCGACGCGTGCACCTCTCCTTTCCATCTTTCTCGCGATCGGTCTCTCATCTCGGTAAGTTCATGTGTGTGTATATGGAGAGTATCGATGATGCTCATGCATGTGTGTATGGAGAGGATAATGATATGTTCATGTGTGTATGGATCGGTCTCTCTCTCTTGTGTTTGTATGTGAACAAGTTGCCATTTGTTTTGCCAAAATGTTGATTCATTTCCATTTTGGCAAGACTTTGGCATTTCGCAAAGGTCCTAATTTTAGGTTAGGTCATGCCGAAATTTTCTATCGACCATTGCATGCATGCATTCATTATGTGGTTCTAATAGACTTCAAAATTGTACCGTGTACACCGTGCATGCAAAAATGGTCCGCATAATGAGCGAAGGCATTGTGGCTAGATTTTTGAAATGTGCGACGGCCGACATGATAAGAAATAACAAGACAGATATAAGATGTCCGTGTAGAAGATGGAAACTCAACTTGGTGATCGACCCAGATTCCGGGAATCTGCAGGCGCACCTGCTCCGCCATGGTTTCATGGATGGATACACTGCTGGATAAGCGATGACGTAGACGACGGAGACGGTGAAGGTGGCCAACATGACGATGATCATCATCATGGCGAGAACGGGCGAGATGATGAAGAGTCTCCTGGAGATGGTGAAGGTGCGGAAGCAGACCGGGATGATGATGATCTAGATGCCGGAGGAAGCGGATTTACGATGGAACAACGTCGGTGGGTGCGGGACCCTTATCTGCAGAGCTGCTTCTCAAGCGCATTTAGTAACGCCAGGGCTGCCGCTAGAGAGAAAGCCAAGCTTGCGCAACTTGAGAAAGACGCGGTTACTCCATTGTATGAAGCATGCATGCCCGATGATACCCGGTTGAATGTAACGCTCAAGGCTATGGAGATGAAGGCAAAACACAAATTGAGCGACGCAAGCTTCGACGATATGATGGCATTCTGGCACGATCGTCTCCCGGAGGGGAACACATGTCCAACTAGTATCGAGGATGCCAAGAAAATCGTCTGTCCTCTCGATCTACCGCATGTTAGATATCACGTATGCATCAACGATTGCATCATTTATCAGGGCGAGGACGCGAAGAAAACCACATGTACCGTGTGCGGCGTGAGTAGATACAAGAAAGGGAAGAAAGCACCTCGAAAAGTGGTATGGTACTTTCCTATCACTCCTCGTCTGCAGCGCTATTTCGTGGACCCTAAGGAAGCGAAGCTCATGCGATGGCATGCGGAAAGGAAGAAGCCAGGAGATGATGATGATGACCCCGAAAAGGATGAGCTGCTGACGCACCCTTCAGATGCTAGCCAGTGGAAAGCATTGGACCTCGAATTCCCAGAATTCGGTGGAGATTCGAGGAACATCAGGCTTGGTGCGAGCACCGATGGACTCAATCCGTTCGGTAGCCAGAGCAGCACGCACAACACTTGGCCCGTGTTTGTATGGATGTACAACCTCCCTCCATGGTTGTGCATGAAGAAGAAGTACATACAAATGAGTACATACAGAGATAGCCGTAGCGCAAGGCACGTGGCGCACTGCAGGTGCGCCACAGATGATGTTTTCAGGTGCGCCACTAAAGGCCGTTTTCCTAGTAGTGCGGGGCGGCTAGGGTTTAAAAAACAAAACAGAACTAAGGGAACAGAGGCGGGGATTTATGTGGGGGTTCCTGTGTGGAAAAGGGGGAAAAAATCGCAACAATCCGTGCGGATTTTGCGGAGGAAACCGTTCGGGTCGATGAACTCGTGCTCGGGTCGGCTTCCGTCGCGAGGAAGGAGGAGGTCGGGTGGGTCCCCTGCGTCAGCGAGAGAGAGGAGAGGGGAACGGGCTGCGCTAGGTGGGTCGGCTGCTTGCGCTGCTGCAGCTATGCGGTGCTCGCGCGCGCGATAGGTAGGCGGGTGCAGAGGTGGGCTGGGCCGGGGTGGCTCGCCGGGTAGGCTAGGTTTTTTTTTCTTTTGTTGTTTTATTCTTTTTTTTACTTTTTTCACTATTTATTTTATAGCTTTTTCATATGACCTCCAAATGAGGTCAAACCAGTTCCTAAATTTTTCTAAAATTCAGGGGATCAATCTAAGATCATTTTTGCATCATTTCCACTAGTTTTCAAATAGTGGACTTTTAAATCCTTGCATATTCCTTTGTAGGTGCATTTTAGTAATTTAAAATAGGGTTTGAATATAGTGTTTTGCAATCCAATTTTTCATGAATGCAATGCAATGCTTATGAATGACATGCAAATGCATTTTTTTTCTAGTCCCAGTTTTCAAAATCTTGGGATGTGACATTCCCTCAGTTATGAAACCAAGGTTATCGAACCAGTAGGATTAAGGAAACAACTCCAAGGTGTTGCTAACAACTTGGGACCTGCACAACACAAACTCAAAACTTTGCCCCAACTTATAGTGGGGTTGTCAATCTCACTAGTTTGCTGAAAACAAAGGATTAAACGTATAGTGTGGAAGATAGTGATTGCTTGTAGAAAGTAAACAGTAACAGTAGATGATGTATTAATAATAAATATTGGACTGGGGTCCATAGTTAACTAGAGGTGTTCTCTTTAAGATAGATAGCATGTTGGGTGAACAAATTACAGCGGGGCAATTGACAGATTGAGAAAGCATAACAATGCATACTAGACATCTTGACTCCTATGAGATTTGATAGGGAATTACAACATAATACATAGACCATAATCCAACTGCATCTATGACTAATAATCCACCTTCAGGTTATCATCCGAACCCCTTCCTGTATTAAGTTGCAAGAAACAGATAATTGCATTAAGCAATGTGTGTAAAGTAAACAATATGATTGTTCCATGAACAAAGGATTATTGTTTTCTCCTCGAGTAGAAACAGCACATCTACAATCTTAGAGATTTCTATCACTTCTCCAGATTACTAGAGGCATGAACCTACTATCAAGCATAAATACTCCCTCTTGGAGTTGCAAGCATCTACTTGGCCAAGATAGCTACTAACAATGGAGAGCATGCAAGATCACAAATAACATAGACATAATAGAATCAATAATCAATCTGACATAGTATCTCAATATCCATCGGATCCCCGCAAACACATGTATGATTACAAATAGATGATCTTGATCATGAATGGATCTCACAAGATCTAAACATGATAGCACAAAGGAGGAGAAACAACCATCTAGCTACTGTATGGACCCATATTCCAAGGGTGAACTACTCACGCATCACTCCGGAGGCTGGCATGGTGATGAAGAAGGCCTCCGGGATGATATCTCCCCTCCGACAGGGTGCTGGGAAGAGCTTCAGATCCCCTCAGTCTAGGGACTATGGTGGCGGCGGCAGCGGACTGTTTCTTGGAGATTTGATCGGGTGCTTAGGATTTCTGCATTGGGGTGATTTTATAGGCGAAGGGGTAAGGTCGGTGGGAGCCCGAGGGGACCACACCTGCTGGCAGCGCATCCCCCCTAGGTCGTGCATCCCTAGGGTGTGGCCACCTCGTGGCCCCCCTTCGGCTGCCCTTTTGACTCTGTCTTTGCTCCGGTAAAATATTGACTTTGGCTTTGTCCCGTCCAATTCCGAAAATATTTCCTTACCTGCTTTTCTGAAACCAAAAACAGCAGAAAACAGGCAACTGGCACTGTGGCATCTTGTTAATATTTTAGTCCCAGAAAATGTATAAAAATACCTCAAAGTGTAGACAAAACATAACAAAGATGATACTAACAAGCATGGAGCATCAAAAATTATAGATACGTTTACAACGTATCAGATCCACATACGGAACGGCCTTTGCTTGCAGAGATAGGACGTCGGCGGTCTCCATCGTGCCATTCGCCGATGGGTCGTCGAGGTCAAAGTCTTCCGAGAAATGGTCAAGCCCGAGGCTCAGCGTTGTAGTCGCTCCGCGATAGAAGGCGGATCTTTCCATCCACTCCACCACTGCGGGTGCCTCCTCCAGGTATCGCCACACGTCCATGAACTTCACAGGTATCACTTTAGTGGGCGTTATACTCTGAAGGATCGCCCGACCGCAGTTTGACGACTCCATCATAGCATTCAACACCGAGTTCATACACTGCTCGGTGCTGAACCCCTGCACCGTCGAGTCACCCTTACCAACAACATCTGCAAGAAATTAGATCACATCAAAGCGCTTAGACAATAGACCCGCTCGGGGACTATGCCCGAAGAATAAGACACTCGAAAAAATAACTCACGAAGGAGCGAGCGACAGCTATCCTTCACGAACTTCTCCAAATTGGAGAGCTTCGCCTGCAGGTCCAAAATTAAGGAGTCGGATGCTTTGTGATCTAACACTGCCGACGCGACTGCAGCTCTTGCCTTATGATATGTTGTAAACATATCTATAAATTTTGATGCTCCATGCTTGTTTTGTATCAACTATCTTATGTTTTGTCTACACTTTGAGGCATTTTTATACATTTTCTGGAACTAACCTATTAACAAGATGCCACAGTGTCAGTTCCTATTTTCTACTGTTTTTGGTTTCAGAAAAGCTAGTAAGGAAATATACTCGGAATTAGACGAAACCAAAGCCAAAGTTCCTACTTTTCCAGACACTACACGGAGTCCAAAGGAGAGACAAAGGAGCGCCACGAGGCAGCCGCACCAAGGGGTCGCACGGGTCGACCCTGGGCCACGCCGTCCTATGGTGTGGGCCCCTCGGGCGTCCACCGACCTTGCCCGTTTGCCTATATAAACACCCCGAGGAGAAAACCCTAAGTACCCGATCAAAAATCCACGAAAAAGTCTGTAGCCACCGCCACCATCGTGCCTAGATTAGGAGGGATCTAAAGCTCTTCCCGACACCCTGCCGAAGAGGGGAGATCACCCTGGAGGCCTTATTCATCAACATGCCAGCCTCCGGAGTGATGCATGAGTAGTTCATCATTGGATTATGGGTCCATAGCAGTAGCTAGATGATCGTTTCTCCTCTTTTGTGCTATCATGTTTGGATCTTATGAGCTGCCTATGATGATCAAGATCATCTATTTGTAATCCTACATGTTGTGTTTGTTGGGATCCGATGGATATTGAGTACTACGTCAAGATTGATTATTGATTCTATCATGTCTATGTTATTTGTGATCTTGCATGCTCTCTGTTGCTAGTAGTTACTCTGGCCAAGTAGTTCCTTGTGACTCCAAGAGGGAGTATTTATGCTCGATAGTAGGTTCATGCCTCTAGTAATCTGGAGGAGTGAAAGAAACCTCTAAGGTTGTAGATGTGTTGTTGCTACTAGGGAGAAAACAACAATCCTTTGTCCAAGGGAAATTGTATTGTTTAATTTACACACTTTGATTAATGTAATTATCTATTGCTTGTAACTTAATACTGGAAGAGGTTCAGATGATAACCTGAAGGTGGAGTATTAGTCATAGATGTAAATGGATTACAATCTATGTATTATGTTGTAATGCCCAAACAAATCTCATAGAAATCATCATGACATGTACATGCATTGTTATGCATTCTCAATCTGTCAATTGACCAACTGTAATTTGTTCATCCAACATGCTATTTTTCTTATGGAGAAATACCTCTAGCGAACTGTGGACCCCGGCCCATTCCTTCCCACTGATATTCAATCTACTCTCTATTGTTTAATTTCTGCAATTACTACAAGCAATTACTTTCTTTAGCACTATATGTTTAATCCTTTGTTTTTAGCAAACTGGTGAGCTTGACAACCTCACTGTAAGTTGGGGCAAAGTATTGTGGTTGTGTTGTGCAGGTTCCACGTTGCTAGCAAAACCTTGGGAGCTGTTTCCTTTCTCCTACTGGTTTGATAACCTTGATTTCACAACTGAGGAAAAACTTGTTGCTGTGCTCATCACACCTTGCTCTTAGGGTTTCCCAACAGGCTCTATAGTAATCGAGCCACATCAAGATTTTCTGGTGTCGTTGCCGGGGACATATAGGATAGTTTCTGCAAGGGTAGTCTCTCACTACCAATCTCTTTACATTGTTTTTGTTGTGCTTTGTGTCTTTACTTTTGTTTGGTTTGCTTCTTTTTATCAAAAACACAAAAAAATTAGTTCCTACTTCAAGTTGCATTTATGTCTAGTTGTGTTTTGTTTTGTTTACTTTTGTCTAGTTTGTTTTTGTTTTGTTTTATTTTTATTACATACTCAAAAATCCATAAAAATTCGAAAAATCTAAAATCTAAAAACTGTTGTTATGGAAGAATATGCTAGGATGTAAGACCCCACCTTTATAAAGGTAAAGGTCCCTATGATTGCAATGCTAGTCCCTGGATCAATTGCTAGCATCCACAGTTTAAGATGAAGTACACAGAAACAAAGGTCATTATTACATCGTCATTCTAGAGATAACATAGTCTTTTACAACTCCATATCCATAGGCTAGTACAATAGTTTATCATAACAATATAAATAAAAGTCTTCATCTTCATGTGCCACAGGCAAGCATGTTGAGTGTAGACTCATAACCCTAATCCTCATCAGAGTAACCTGCAACATCACAAGTTACAGCCACAGTGGGTCAGTACATTGGAATAGTATTGACAAGTGATACCTTAGTAGAATATTAGTATCCAGCTACTACATGAATTTGGCTAAGTGTATCTTAGGCTTGCTTTGCTCAAAATAGGTTTTACCTATCACCCAAGGAACCACCAATAGACATTGGTGAACTTCACCCTTGTTCAACCACAAGTTTTAACTTAGAAAATTGGGATGAGGAGATTCTTGATAGCTTCCATGTCTTGATGCTCAAATTGTCCATTACCGGGGACACGGCTAAGTACTTAGTTTCTTCCTTCTACAGAGGTGGTGCACTTTCCCCACAAGACTTCATTTTCACCAAGACAGGACCTTTCAGAAGCCTTCCCTTAGACCAAATGGACGCGTTCCAAACCTATCACCCACTACCACCAACTGTCCAAATGGCTAAGTTATTGCAACCTATATGATCCAGGACGAGTCCATAATGCCATGTGGCTGCACTAGAAGCTTCTTAACATTTGGAATGTCAAATCCCTTTGTTCCTGGGTGGCAATCCACAAGTGAGATACACAGGGTAGACCATTAGAAAATTGGCCGTGGTAACCACTCAACCAAAATCCACCAAGCAATTACCATTCCACCCAGGTGTTTCATTCACTTAGTTGTTTTATTAAGCAAAACATAAGTCCAAGACTTAGAAATATTTTCCATATCATGTGTATATAAACCACCCTTGGTTGCTACTAGCTAGGCTAAGCATGGCAATTTCAAGTATCTTAACTTAGAGAAAAATTCTAACAATTCTACAACTACTAGGATTTCCCAAGCATAGCATATAGATACTTAGCAAAAATTATCATCCAAGCCCTATACAAAATATTTCTAATGCATAGTCAAAATATTAGGACAAAAGTATGAAGCACCACTTGCCTTGGTAGTTGGGGGAGTAACAACAATCCTCACAGTCACAATCACCACTAGCACCAAAATCTACACATAAAATGATAGCACCAAATTCACATATCAAAATAAACAAGCAAAAATATATGAATGCATGCAAATGACATGTGATGATTTTTATAAACCAAACAAGACAAGTGAAACAGTACTGATCAAAAAACTAAACATTTATACACCAAATAAACTTAATTTGGCCTTTAAAACACTTTCCAAATAATTTTTATACACAAAATAAGCCTACAAATGTCTATGCAAAAACAACTAATTTTACTGAATAAATTCATTAAATAAATTACATGGTTGGATAGAATTCTTTTTCCTGATTCCATTGATATAAAATTTGCAAAATTTGGACGTGTGGATCAAAAGTTATGAATTTTGCAAGTTTGAACATCTAATAGAAATGATTCTGTTTTTTAAATTAAACTACAGGCCACGCGGCGCTTCCTGATTGGGTGGTACTGTTTCGCGCGGATCAGGCTCTCTGGATCGCCAGATTAAAAGTGCATCGCACAGCTCATATCTAATCGTACCGTTCACTTAAGTCATCTATTGTACGCGTTGGATCTAGATCTAACGGTCCAAAGCTAATAGACCAAAATCGAGCGGCGCTGCGACAGTGGATGGCGGCGGCGCGCTCGGGCGGTGATGCTGCCGGTGATACAGGAAGCGAGGGAGAGGGGGGCGTTGCCCACCAGGTTCGTGACGACATGCTGATGCTCGAGGTGGTCTTTGCAGGGACAGGCGCGCACGAGGTTAGCGTAGATTGCTCCCCGGAGTTCCTTCTAGCGACAGGTGCTTCTGTTCGTCGTCGTTGGCGAGGGTGCAGATCATGCCAAGGAAAGAGAAGTAGTGGGTCAGATGCGCAAGATGATGGTGGTCACGCGAGTGTCAACGAGGGGAAAAGGGGCGGTCGTAAATTACCACGGGAGGTCGTCGGAGTTGAAGCCGAAGACGGTGGCGCTCAGTCGATTGCATTGCCGACGCTCTGGGGCACGCGCGCGTGAGCTAGTGGTACTGGGAGGTGCACAAGGTGGAGTGGAGTGTGCTCGTTTGAATCAAGGGCAGAGGGGTGGTCGGGGTTGGCCGGAATTGGCGTTGCAGTTCGTCGGAGCAGCGGGGTCGTGGCAAGGAATTCTCGCAGCCTGGGGGCGCTCAGGGCTTGGGGTTTGGGGGGAAATGGAGAGGGGGCAGAGGGGGTTTAAGTAGCGAGGCTGAGCAGGGAAATTACGCCGGGAATCAAGCGTAATCAAGCGAATTCATTCGGGAAAGCATTGGCAGAGACGCGCAGGTATTCCGGCGCGAGATTGACGACGACGCTGATGTGGCCGTGGGGCTGGGGCGTCAATGAGTGGGTGTGCAAGGGAAGAGTGAGAAAAAGAGAGGAGAGGGAAAACCCGGGTGGGCCGATTCTGTTATTGGGCCGAAAAGGTGGCGCCGGCCCTTTCTGATTTCTTTTATTCTTTTCCATTTCTATTTTGATTTTCTGAAATCATTTTCAAATGCTTTTCATATGGGTTTGAATTCAAACTTGTTCTGAATTTTTGTAAAGTGGACCATACACATATTTGACTATAGAACAAAGTTGTTCACTTAGAAATACTTTGGCCCATTGAATTATAGAAATAAACCAAGCTTTAATTATTTATTTATAATAGGCATATGAATGGTTTGAATTCATATTTTTGTTTTGAAAACTTTGGCCAAGCTTTAGAAATATCAAACAAACCTATGTTCAATTCTTTACTGATTAAAACAAGTATTTTCTTATTAGAAGGTAGCAATAAGGCCATTGCCTTGCTTACATAAAATAATAGACAAAAAATGCTTCTGTTTTTGAAAAAAAGATCCTAAAATGATATGAATGCATGAATGATATGCAAACTTTGAAATCATGATTTTTGGGATGTTACAAATCTAACCCCCTTAAGGTGAATCTCACCCTCGAGATTCGGATTGGATAGCAAATAGGTGAGGGTGGTGTTTCCGAAGATCATCTTCTCTTTCCCATGTTGCTTCTTCTTCGGAATGATGGTTCCACTCAACCTTGCAGAATTTGATAGTCTTTGTCCGAGTAACTCTTTCTGCAGTTTCAAGAATCTTGACAGATTTTTCCTCATAAGTGAGGTCACTTTCCAATTGGACCTCCTCCAAAGGTATAGTATCCTTCATAGAAGTCTCCTCCATCTCTAGATGGCATTTCTTTAGCTGACTCACATGAAACACATTATGAACGGAAGACAATGATTCAGGCAATTCAATCTCATATGCTACTTCTCCTTTACAGCTCAGAATCTTGAATGGTCCAACATATCTTGGGGCCAATTTTCCTTTGACTCCAAATATCTTTACTCCACGAAGTGGTGATACTCTAAGATATGCTCTATCACCCACCTCATAGGTGACTTCTCTTTGTTTAGGATTTGCGTATCTCTTTTGTCCGGACTGTGCTATCTTCAATCTGTCCTTTACTAACTTGACTTTCTCTTCAGCTTCCTTGATTAGTTCTGGCCCGAACAAGTTTCTTTCTCCATCACGATTCCATAACAATGGTGTAGTACACTTTCTCCCATAGAGAAATTCAAACGGTGCCATCTCAATACTGGCTTGATAGCTATTGTTGTAAGAGAATTCTGCGTAAGGTAGACTTTCATCCCAACTAGCTCCATAGTCTAGGGCACATGCCCTCAACATATCCTCTAAAATTTGGTTGGTCCTTTCTGTCTGTCCATCAGTCTGGGGATGAAAAGCAGTGCTGAATTCCAATCTCGTTCCCAATGACTCATGCAGTTGTCTCCAAAAATGAGAAGTGAATTGAGTTCCCCTATCAGACACAATACTCTTGGGTACTCCATGCAGACACACAATCCTATTCATATAGATCTTGGCTAATTTAGCACTTGTATAGGTTGTCTTCACGGATATGAAATGAGCCACTTTAGTTAGACGATCCACTACTACCCAAATAGAATCATATCCTGATCTGGTCCTTGGCAATCCAGTGATGAAATCCATGCCAATCTTGTCCCACTTCCAATCAGGTATAGGTAATGGTTGTAGCAATCCCGCTGGTTTCTGATGTTCTGCTTTCACTCTACTACATACATCACACAAAGAAATATGTTCGGCGATGTCCTTCTTGAGATTATTCCACCAAAATATTTCCTTCATATCCATGTACATTTTGGTGTTACTCGGATGAATGGAATATGGTGAGTTGTTTGCTTCTTGTAAAATCAGTTTCCGAAGCTCCGGATCTTGCGGAATACAGATACGTTTTCCATACAATAAAGTACCATGTTCGTCTTCATGGAATATTTTGGCTTTTCCCTTGCCAATATTTTCCTTAATGTCTTCAATTTCCTTGTCCGTCTTTTGGTCTTCTTTGATTTTGTCCAACAAGGTGGGTTGAACATCCAATGACATGATATGTCCTTCAGGCACTATCTCCAATCTGAGATCTTTGAATTGGGCACACAGATCATCTGGCCACTCTCCCTTAGTAAGGCCATTCACATATACCTTACGACTTAATGCATCCGCTACAACATTTGCTTTACCGGGGCGGTATTGCAAACTCAAGTCATAGTCCTTGATGAGTTCTAGCCATCTTCTTTGTCTCATGTTGATTTCTTTCTGAGTGAAGATATACTTCAAAATTTTGTGATCTGTGAACACTTCACATCGCTTTCCCAAAAGATAATGTCTCCATGTTTTGAGTGCATGGACAACAGAGTCTAACTCTAAATCATGAGTAGGATAATTCACTTCATGAGTTTTGAGTTGTGTCGAGGCATAAGCCACAACTTTTCCTTCTTGCATCAGAACTCCACCCAATCCTTGGTGACATGCATCACAATACACTTGGAAAACCTTCTCCAAATCTGGCAGACATAAGACTGGTGTTGTCACTAGTCTCTTCTTCAACTCTTGGAAACTGAGTTCACATCCATCAGTCCAATCAAATTTCTTGTCTTTCTTTAATAAATCTGTCATTGGCTTAGCTACCTTTGAGAAATTCTCAATGAACCTTCTGTAGTATCCTGCCAAGACAAGGAAACTACGAACTTCTTTCACTGACTTCGGATATTCCCACTCAGTTATAGCCGACACTTTTGCGGGATCAACTGCTACACCATCTCATGACACAATGTGTCCGAGAAATCCAACTTCATTCATCCAGAATTCACACTTGCTGAATTTGGCATACAGCTTATGCTCTCTAAGCTTCTCAAGTATCAAACGCAAATGTCCTTCATGCTCTTCATTGCTATTGGAGTAGATCAAAATGTCATCAATGAAAATGACAACAAACTTGTCAATAAACTCCATGAACACCTTGTTCATCATATTCATGAAGTAGGCTGGTGCATTGGTCAAACCAAATGGCATCACAGTGTACTCATACAATCCATACCTAGTGGTGAAAGCAGTCTTAGGTATGTCTTGTTCCCTTATCTTAAGCTGAAAATAGCCTGACCGGAGACCAATCTTTTGAGAACACACGGGCTCCTTCTAACTGATCAAATAAATCATTGATTCTGGGCAAAGGATATTTGTTCTTGATAGTCACCTCATTGAGTGAACGATAACCTATGCATAACGTTTGACTTCTATCTTTCTTTTCCACAAACAAAACTGGTGCTCCCCAAGATGAAGAACTTTGTTGAATAAATCCTTTCTGCAACTTCTCTCCAAGTTGTTTCTTGAGTTCCTTCAACTCATCAACTGACATTTTGTAAGGTCTCTTTGCTATTGGTCTAGATCCCGACAGCAAGTCAATCAGAAACTCTACATCTCTATCTGGTGGCATTCCCGGCAATTCCTCCGGAAACACATCTGGATATTCTCTGACAATTAGCACACTGTCTATGCTGACCCCCTTAAGAGAATTTAGCTTACTCCCTTTTGATTCAAAGTTAGTCTTGAATCTAATCCTTTTATTATCCGGGGTTATGAGTGTGACAGTATGATTGGCACAATCTAGCACTCCCTTGTACTTTGTCATCGAGTCCATTCCCAAAATGACATCCAATGCTTGGGAATTTAGGATTATCAAATTAACGGGAAACTTATACTTCCCAAATTCTATGATTAGGTCATGACATCCTGAGGTCACTATCATTTCTCCACCAGGAGAACTTACTTTTATAGGACACCCAATAGTTTCAACTGGAAGTTCATTTCTATCAACAAATGCTCTTGATTTGAATGAATGCGATGCGCTTGTATCAAAAAGAACAAGTGTTGGAACAGAATTGAGTTTGAACTTACCAGCCATAGCATCAGGTTCCTCATTGATGTGGTTCACTTGTCCCTTCTAGAAAGGGTTGGGCTTGGTGATTCTTTCAACCTTCTTCTCTGGGCACTCATTTGCATAGTGTCCCATCTTCTTACACTTGAAACACTCAACCTGACTGATATCTCTCTTTGCAGGCTGACTTCCACTTCCATTTCCACCTCCACTGTGGTGACTCTTGTGTCCACTCTTGTGGTTCTTGTACTTGTCATTATCATGACTGCGGTGATGCTTGTTGTCATGATGGCGGTTGTGGCCGTGGTGGTTTTTGTACTTCCCATGTTTGTGGGATCCAGAACTCCCACTGTCATCATGATGGGAACGCTTGTGAGATGATCCCGAGATGTGCTTGTAAAAGCTATGCTTCCTCTTTCTGCTTTCAACCTGTTTCATCTTGTTCTCCAAGATGGTAGCTTTGTCACAAAGTGATTGGTAGGTTGGGGCATAGGCAACAGACACCTGCAGGTTCAGTTCATCATTCAATCCTTCGAGGAATTTCTCCTTCCTCTTGGCATCAGTATCAAATTCATCCGGTGCATAACGCGCCAGATTTTTGAACTCCTCAATATACTCGGCCACACTGCGGTGACGTTGTTTCATGTTGTGGAACTCCTTCTTCTTCAAATTCATCACTCCGGATGTAAGGTCCCTCCCTTTATAAAGGTAAGGATCCCTGTGATTGCAATGCTAGTCCCTGGATCAATGCTAGCATCCACAGTTTAAGATGAAGTACATAGAAACAAATGTCATTATTACATATCATTCCAGAAACAAACATAGTCTTTTACAAACTCCATGGCGACATACCTAATACAAGAGTTCAAATAAAGAATAAGATAAATAAGTATTCATCTTCATGTGCCACAGGCAAGCATGTTGAGTGTAGACTCATAACCCCTAATCACCATCAGAATAACCTGCAACATTACAAGTTACAGCCACAGTGGGTCAATACATTGGAATAGTATTGGCAAGTGATACCTTAGTAAAATATTAACATCTAGATACTACATGAATTTGGCTAAGTGTAGCTTAGGCATGCTTTGCTCAAAATAGGTTTTACCTATTAGTTGAAATCACTAAGTTTTCTTTGACAAAACTTCCCCAAGGAATCACCAATAGAAATTGGTGAGCCTTCACCCTGGTTCAACCACAAGTTTTAACTTAGAAAATTGGGATGAGGAGATTCTAGATAGCTTCCATGTCTAGATGCTCAAGTTGTCCAATACCATGGACTTGGCTAAGTACTTAGATTCTTCCATCTGCAGAGGTTGTGCACTTTCCCCACAAGACTTCATTTTCACCAAGACAGGACCTTTCAGAAACCTTCCCTTAGACCAAATGGACGCGCTCCAAACCTATCATCCCACTACCACCAACTGTCCAAATGGCTAAGTTATTGCAACCTATATGATCCAGGCAGACCCCATAATGCCATGTGGCTGCACTAGAAGCTTTTTAACATTTGGCATCTCAAATACCTTTGTTCCTAGGTGGCTTTCCACAAGTGAGATACACAAGGTAAACCATAGAAATGGGCCTTGTATAACCACTCAACACAAACTAATCTTTCCATTCCACCCAGGTGTTTCATTCACTTAGTTGTTTTATTAAGCAAAACTTAAGTCCAAAGACTTAGAAATATTTCTCATAGCATGATTATATAAACCACCCTTGGTTGCTAATAGCTAGGCTAAGCATGGCAATAGCAAGTACCTTAACTTAGAGGAAAATCTAACATTGCTACAACTACTAGGATTTCCCAAGCATAGCATATAGATACTTAGCAAAATAATCATGCAAGCCCTATACAAAATATTTCAAATTCATAGGAAAAATATTGGGATATAAACATGAAGCACCACTTGCCTTGGTAGTTTGGGGAGTTGTAACAATCTTCACAACCACAATCACTATTAGCACCAAAATCTACACATAAAATAATGGCACCAAAATCACATAAAAATTTATACAAACAAAAATATATGAATGCATGCAAAATGCCATGTGATGATTTTATACACCAAGCAAGACAAGTAAACAGTACTGAATCATGAACAAGTCCAAAACAACCCAAATAAACTTTATTTGATCTTTAAATCATTTTTCATATAATTTCTATACTCAAATTATGCCTATACATGTTTCTGCATAAACAACCTTTTTTACAAAGGCAAAACATTAAACACATTGCATAAACAGATAGGATTTTCTTTCCTGATTCCAATGATATAAAATTTACAAAATTTGAACGTGTGGATCAAAAGTTATGAATTTTACAAGTTTGATTAACTAATAGATCAAATTTTCTGTTTTAATTCTAAACTCAGGCCACACGGCGCTCTCTGATTCATCGGTACCGCTTCGCACGGATCGACCAGTGTGGACCGCACGATCTAAATGAAATCGCACGGCCAGATCTAACTCGTACCCCTTCGTTAAGTGATTATATCTCACGCGTTAGATCTTGATCTAATGGCTCGCGATCAAACGACCAAGGACTGGCGGCGCCAGCGGCGGCGAGTGGCGGCGACTGCTTTGTCAGAGATGTTTCCAGCGATCTAGGTCGCGCGGGGAGGAGCGGAGGTGCTTACCGTGTTCTCGGGGCTACAGTGAAGCTCAAGGTGGTCGAGGGAGGGACAGGGGCGCTCGGATTCGGTTGCTATTGCTCGTCGGAGTGGAGCCTATCGTCGGGCAAGCTCTGGCGTCGTCGGGGGCGAGGTTCTAGTGCGCGCTAAGAAAAACCAGAGATGCCGTTAGATGCGCACAAGCCTAGCGAACAAGTGAGTATCCAGAAGAGAGGAAGGGGTGGTCGGGAACTACTAGGAGGGGTCGCCGGAGTTGCGCTGAGCTTCGGTTGCCTCTAGAGGTGGACGATGACGACCCTCTAGAACGATACAGAGCAAAATAAAAGCATGAGAAGATGCGCAAGGACACACTGATCACGCTTGCATGTATCAGAGACAGGGGGCGGACGATGCTTACCGGAATCGCACGCCGGAGTGGCTCGGTACTGCGGCGGCGCAAGTGAGATTGTGGGCAGCTTGGTGGCGGAGTGGGGGTGATGAGTGAGGGGAAATGGTCGTAGAGGGGTGGGGGTTAAATAGCCGGAGCAGGGGTGAGAATCACGCACTGCATCAATGGGATTTAAGTGCATTTGCGTCGGGGAGGAAACGGCCACGGCGGGGCTGGTCGCAGGCGTGATTTGGGGACGATGAGATGACGTGGCTGCGGGGCCCAGTGTCAGCGAGGGGGTAGGTTCTGCGCGGGTGGGGAAAGGCAGAGAGAGGAGTGGCCCGGGTGGGCTTCTTTGTCTGTTGGGCCGAAAACGTGGCGCCAGGCCCAGTTATGATTTCTAACTCTTTTTCTTTTTCTAAATAGATTTTCAGGAATGCTTTTCAAACAAATTCAAAAGCATTTGAATTCCAAATCTTTCTGGACTTTTCCAAAGTGAAACCTTCATATTTTTGGGCATAAAACCATGTTGCCTTGCTAGACTTGCTTGATCCTTTTGAACAATTCAAAAAGAACAGTGCCTTAGCACAAGGTTTAAATAAGATTTGAAAATGGTTTAAAAAATTATATTTGTTTTGGAAGTTTTGTCCAAGCCTTGACACTCAACCAACCAACTTATGAGCAACCAAAGATTGGTTTAAAACAAATATTCTCTCACTTGAGAGTGGCATTTTGAACATTGTTTGTCTACATAAAATAATAGCCCTCAGATCTTCTGTTTCTTTCAAAAGAGTTTGAAATTGTACCCTAAATGAATATGCATGCATGGATGATATGCAAACTTTGGAAAACATGATTTTAGGGATGTTACAAATCTAACCCCCTTAAGGTGAATCTCGCCCTCGAGTCGGATTGGCTAGCAAATAGGTGAGGGTGGTCTTTCTGAAGATCATCTTCTCTTTCCCATGTTGCTTCTTCTTCGGAATGATGGTTCCATTGAACTTTGCAGAATTTGATAGTCTTAGTCCGAGTAACTCTTTTTGCAGTCTCAAGAATCTTGATAGGTTTTTCCTCATAAGTGAGGTCACTTTCCAATTGAACCTCCTCCAAAGGTATAGTATCCTTCAAAGAAGTCTCTTCCATCTCTGGATGGCATTTCTTTAGCCGACTCACATGAAACACATTGTGAACGGCAGACAATGATTCTGGCAATTCAATCTCATAAGCTACTTCTCCTTTACGACTCAGAATCTTGAATGGTCCCACATATCTTGGGGCCAATTTTCCTTTGACTCCAAATATCTTCACTCCACGAAGTGGTGACACTCTAAGATAAGCTCTATCACCCACTTCATAGGTGACTTCTCTATGCTTAGGATCTGCGTAGCTTTTCTGTCGAGACTGTGCTATCTTGAATCTGTCCTTAACTAGTTTGACTTTCTTTTCGGCCTCTTTGATTAGTTCTGGTCCGAACAAACTTCTTTCTCCCACACCATTCCATAGTAATGGGGTGGTACACTTTCTCCCATAGAGAAACTCAAACGGTGCCATCTCAATACTGGCTTGATAGCTGTTGTTGTAAGAGAATTTTGCGTAAGGCAGACTCTCATCCCAACTAGCTCCATAGTCTAGAGCACATGCTCTCAACATATCTTCGAGAATCTGGTTGGTCCTTTTTGTTTGTCCATCAGTTTGAGGATGAAAAGCAGTGCTGAATTCCAACCTCGTTCCCAATGACTCATGTAGTTGCCTCCAAAATGAGAAGTGAATTGAGTTCCCCTATTAGACACAATACTCTTGGGT
This sequence comes from Avena insularis, assembly GCA_023614405.1. NCBI lineage: Eukaryota > Viridiplantae > Streptophyta > Magnoliopsida > Poales > Poaceae > Avena > Avena insularis. The sequence continues at coordinate 88,071,234 of CM042695.1, forward strand.
ACTCCATGCAGGCACACAATCCTACTCATATAGATCTTGGCTAACTTAGCACTTGTGTAGGTTGTCTTCACGGGTATGAAATGAGCCACTTTAGTCAGGCGATTCACTACTACCCAAATAGAATCATATCCTGACCTGGTCCTTGGCAATCCAGTGATGAAATCCATGCCAATCTTGTCCCACTTCCAATCAGGTATAGGTAATGGTTGTAGCAATCCTGCTGGTTTCTGATGTTCTGCTTTCACTCTACTACATACATCACACAAAGCAATATGTTCAGCGATGTCTTTCTTGAGATTAGTCCACCAAAATCTTTCTTTCATATCCATGTACATTTTGGTGTTACCCGGATGAATGGAATACGGTGAATTGTGTGCTTCTTGTAAAATCAGTTTCCGAAGCTCCGGATCTTGTGGAACACAGATACGTTTTCCATACCATAAAGTACCTTGTTCGTCTTCATGGAATCCTTTGGCTTTTCCTTTGCCAATCTTTTCCTTAATCTCTTCAATTTCCTTATCTGTATTTTGGGCTTCTTTGATTTTGTCCAACAAAGTGGGTTGAACCTCCAATGACATGAGATGTCCTTCAGGCACAATCTCCAATCTGAGATCTCTAAATTGGGAATACAGATCATCTGGCAACTCTCCATTAGTAAGGCCATTCACAAATACCTTATGGCTTAGAGCATCTACTACAACATTTGCTTTACCGGGATGGTATTTCAAACTCAAGTCATAGTCCTTGATGAGTTCTAGCCATCTTCTTTGTCTCATGTTGATTTCTTTCTGGGTGAAGATATACTTCAAACTTTTGTGATCTATGAACACTTCACATCGCTTTCCTAAAAGATAGTGTCTCCATGTTTTGAGTGCATGGACAATGGAGGCTAACTCTAAATCATGAGTAGGGTAATTTACCTCATGAGTTTTGAGTTGTCTCGAGGCATTGAAGGGAATATGCCCGAGAGGCAATAATAAAGTGGTTATTATCGTATTCCTTATTTATGATAAATGTTTATTTTGCATGCTATAATTGTATTAATACGGCAACGTTAATACATGTGTGTTTAATAAACAAAAAGGAAGTTCCTAGTTATGCCTCTCTTATAAACTAGCTCGTTGATTAACATGATGATCAAAGTTTCCTGATCATGGACATTGGATGTTGTTAATAACGAGGTCACAACATTAGTGTAATGATGTGATGAACATTCATCCGAAGTATAGCATTATGATCAAAGTCATTGAGTTTATATTGCTATAACAACTTATGAAGTGATCCTAATCCTTAGACCATGAGATCATGTCAATCACTAACACCGGAAGAGTTTCTCGATGACATCAAACGTCACACCGTAACTGGGTGATTATAAAGATGGCTTCAGAACTACTAAAGTGTTATGTTGAGACCCATGGATCGAGAGTGGAATTTGTTCATCCCGATGACAGATAGATATGCTCTGGGCCCTCTCGGTGATATCACATTGATTAGCTTGCAAGCAAGTGATTTGATCACTAGAATGTTATATCACGGGAACAAGAAAAGAGTACATGTCGGTAACGAGATCAAACTAGGTATGGAGATACCGATGATCGAATCTTGGACATGTAATATATCGTTAAACAAAGGGATTAAGATACTAGCGTAAAAGGTTCACACGATCACAGAAGTCATCGTTGAATGTGTGGGAGTCAGTATGGATCTCCAGGTCCAGCTACTGATTATTGATCGGAGAAGGGTCTCGATCATGTCCGCATTATTCGCGAGTCGTAGGGTCACACACTTAAGGGATACCGACACCATTCGGATCAAATGATATGCCAGAAAAAGAAAAGGAAAGCGCAGGAATTTATTTCACTAGACACCGGAACTGTTTCGGTTGAAATTGCTGAAACTGGTTCTGCATGTGAAATTGAAATGTTGTAAGGGGTTTTATGTGAATTTTTGTTAATTAAAGTAATTAACAAAATTCTGAATAAATAAATAAAATAGTTTTATTTAAATGAGAGCTTGCATTAAATTTGGTGGAAATTTAATGCATGTGAGTGGATTTTTGAGTGGAGGCTTTTTAATGGGAGTGGAGGCTTTTCATTTTGAGTGGGAGCTCCACCCACATGAATGTGGAAGAGGTGGGGGCAGCCCCATGGCTGGGCGCCATGCCCCTTGGGTGCCCCCACTCTCCCCTATAAAAGGCCCCCCTCTCCTCCTCTCAAAGCACACCTCCTCGCGAAGGATCTCTCTCCCCCCTTTAGAATTTCCCCATGGTCTCGGATCAGCGAGATACATGTTCCCGGTGCCTTTTTCTGGAAGGATTTGTTTCTTCCACTGCTTCTCTGGAGCGAGGGCGCGGAGGTTGTCGGGGTACCCGTACGTGTGTGCGATCACGGATGCACCACTGCTTTGAGGTGCTAGACTTGATCGTGCTGGACCGACTGGACCAGATGGACTTCATCACGATCTTGAGATCGGCAAGCGTTCGTCTACATCATGTACGAGTACAACCTCGTTAACGCTATTCGGTCTTCGAGGGTATGTATTCTATGGATGTATATCCACCCGTTGCTTGTATCTAGTAGATAGATCTTGGTACATAGATGTTCCCATCGTAGGAAATTTTTTGTTTTCTATGCTGCGAACCCTACAGTGGTATCAGAGCCGGATCTATGCGTAGATACTTTGCATGGGTAGTACACATATGAGTATGTGGGCGATGATGATCATTTTATTGCTTCTTTGTTGTACTTTGGATATTGGTGGCATAGTGGGATGAAGCGGCCCGGACAAACTTTACATGTCCTCGCACATGAGACCTGTTCCACGCTTGACATGCAACTAGTTTTGCATAAGTGGCTAGCGGGTGTCTGTCTCTCCTACTATAGTCAATATCTAATTTGCAATGAGTTGTCAACAATTTGGTTATCCTCGTTGTGGTTCATGTTCGTAGGTAAGAACGGTTCTATCTTCGAAAGCCCTAAGCCACGTAAAACTTGCAATGGATAAATTAGAGGCGTCTAGTTTAGATTGTTGCTGGGCTAGTGTTATGATATGGTGATGTTGTAAGTAGAATTATGAGATGATACTCTTACAACATACATAACATGTAAACTCCATAGACCTTGGATTTACACATAAAGGTATGATAGTGATCATACCATGATGCACATGATAGAGATCATATGCGGGAACCATATCATTCCACTAATAAACATGTGATGTTTGATAGCATCTTATATTGCTTGTTTGGCGTTTTATTAGCATAATAAGATGATCCCTCATTTAGATATCAAGATAAAAATGTGTTCTTCCTTAAGTATGCACCGACAATGTTTCGTCGCTTCAAGGCATCACGTGATGATCGGGTGTACTTGAATCCACGAGCATATCTCGGGTGTAAGACAGTTACACACGCGAATAGTAAGGTTCTTACTTGGTGAGCCTAGCATGTACAGACATGGCCTCGGAAACGGACCGAAAGGTTAAGCATGAGTCATATAGTAGATATGATGCCCATTTGATGCTCGCCTTTGAAGCTACACCGACTCACGTGATGATCGGACTTGGTGTAGTGGATTTGGTTCATGTAATCACCAAAAAGACACGAGGGATGTCGTTTTTGAGTGGGAGTTCATTTCTAATTTGGATTAGTAGAACTCAATTTATCATAAATTAAATCAAAGTGAATTTGCATAATTTGTTGTAGTTATTGGCATTCGTTCACCACCTTATGCATAGTTGTAATTGAGATAATAGAACTATAGAATTCTGGATATTTACTTTACGAACTGGTATCGTATTGTGTTGAGTGTCAATCAAAGTTTAAAGTCCTATTGAAAACTTTCAGCAAACTCTATTTACTCCATGAAATTTAATAGTTGGTATTAAATCGAGAGTAACAATTCCAGTGTTAGTATCTTAAGTATCATGTTTGTGTCACATCCCAAATTTTAGATTTGTTTCTGCATATCATTCATGCCATTGCATCATACTCTTCCATGCAAAACCATCGATTGAAAAGATTCGGCAAAACGCTATTTTCAAAACCCTATTCTATTTTGCTACGAGGCTCCTGCGGGAGGCTTTAGTAGGACTTGTGTCGTCCACCCTTGTAGCCTAGTGGTTTCACTCAACCCTTGACCCTAGGTTGTTCCCCTCGATTTTACAAAACCGTAGGAGCAAGAATCGCTCGATTCGGAGCTCGTGCGAAAAAGTTACGGCCGTTTTATTAAAAGATAGAAAATCGGGCCGATTTTATGCGTCATTAACCTCAAATTGCGCGGCCAGAGTAGGGCGTAGGGCCCACTTAAACCCCCACCCACCACCCGCGCCTCTCCCCAGCTGCCTCGGATCCCGTGCCCGCCGCCGCCACCTGGAACCGCCGCCCCGCGCCCTCGGGATCTGCGCCGCCGCCCACCTCGATCGCCGCGCCGACCCCGCCTCCTGGAGCCGCCGCCGCCCAGGTACCCCGCCGCCTCACCCTGCCTGCCTCGCCACCTCGCGCCGCCAGCGCAGCACCTGCCGCCGCCGCTGCTGTACCCCGCCGCCTGCTGGCCTTTCGCCGCACGCCTTCTTCTGCTGCACTGCGCCAGGCCACACAGCGCCTTTGCCGCGCTGCGCCTGCCGCCGCTGCCGCCACCGCGCTTTCAGCCAGCGCTGCTGCCAGCCGGTCAGCATCCGCGGCTCGCGCTCGCCCTTCCGCGCACTGACCAACCTCCCCTTCCGCGCAGGAAAAACGTCGTCGCCGGAACCGATCGCCGCCACCGTCCCGAGTTCGCCGCCGTTCGTCTCCGGTGAGTCCGCAGCCGCCATCTGTTGGGACCGTCGGATCTCAGATCAGCGGTCCAGATCGGCCGTTGACCGGTCAGTCCCAGGCGTTGACTAGTCAGACGCCCAGTCAGCGCCCAGTCAACAGCTGCGTTGACCAGTCAACAGACACAGTTGACTGGTTATTTTCGTTAATCGTTTTAGTTGACAGATTTCGGTACAAATTTGTAAATTGCGTAGAAATTAAACCGCTGGGCCAAAAATTGCAAATAAAATATGGGTAGATTCAGTGAGTCGTGTAGAATCTTGCTGTACCTTTGGTTCAGACTTTTGCAGCAAGATTTAGTACAGTTTAATCAAATAGGTTAATGGCCTTTTTGGAGTAATAAATTCGTAGAAAAAGATCCGTAGCTCCAAAAATCGCGTATGATATGTTCCTGGATTCAGTGGAATGAGGGGAATCTCATCGTGAATTAAAAAGATAGGCTTACAGTGAAAACTTCTGCAGAAACTGTCTAGTGGCTTTCTGCAGTGTTTTAATTACTCGGGGAGTTTTATAATTCCTTTTTGAGTAATTCCAGTTGGTACTGTTCCTAAATAGCAAAGCCTATGCGGTAGAATTTTCCCAAGATTTTACAAACAGTATACTACTGGTAGTGAATTATTTGAGTTCTAGCTCTAGTTTTGAGCATTACTTTTTGCATAATAGTTTTCGTAGCGCTAAAACTATTTTTCCATGCATACAATCAGTAGAATTATTGAATAGGATTATGTGGTGCAGCTGTAGCACCAATTCACTTGCCTTGCATACTTTCATGCATCATCTTTGTTGCATATGCTTGTGGATTGTTTGTTTATGATTGCAATTGTATCGTGTAGATTGTGACAAGTGCAACGCTTGCTCGTGTGTGGATTGTTCTTCCGACCGCTACAACCAAGGCAAGTAGATGCATGTGTAGGATGATACTATCGCTATGCTATGTCCTATTATGTGGTAGGGCTTTCCTTGTAGATGAACCACCGTTAGTAGATGTGCTTAGCCATGCTTTGTTGAACGAGGGCTGGGTTACATCACTGAAAGTTGTTTCTAAATGAGTTGTTTTGCGAAAACTAAAACAACTTAATCAATGAATCTCCTGGGTGTGATGGGATTGATAATTTTTGGTGGTTTCATTGCGGAAAGGCACCCAGGTATCAAGAGAGAATGATTGGCTTCTTTATTGTGTAGCTTACGTGTACAACCATGTGCCAATAATGAAATGGGCGGTTGGTTGGACTTAGTAGGTTGTGGTAACTCGAACCGGCGTATCCAGAGATGTAGAATTTTGGTAGGTTGGACCGGTGCGCATCGGGATTGGGGTGCTACTTTCCGAACAGTCTTTTCTTGGACTTCTCCCTATCATCACCCAAAATGAGAGTGATGGTACGAGCTGGGCTGGCCAAGTCACATGGGTAAAGTGTACTAACCCCTGCAGGGTGTATAATCTAATCGATTAGCCGTGTCCCCGGTTATGGACAACTGAGTTGCTTGATATTGATTCCATGACATGTTTCTCGCTCATTCCAATTTCATAATTGTTTTAATATTGTTGGGTTAACTTAATTGGGATCTTTTCAAAGAAAAAAATCAAAAACTGTTTATGAAAGTAGGACAAAGTTATTTGCAAATGCAAGCCAGACACACCTCCACTTGCCAATTATGCATGTAGATGTTAGCACTATTGTCTCCTTTACTAGCTCTACTTGCCATACATTCCATGTATTGACCCTTCGGGGCTGCTACGTTTCATGTTGCAGGTTATTCCGATTCCGAGTAATCGATATAGGCCACGGTACTCCACTCGGCACTTGTTCACTTGTGGGCAATTTGAAGAATGGAGGATTTGCTTTATTTATGTTGCTACCTGAATAATTTGAGCTAGCCATGAGCTAAGCTTTTATTGTAATAATGGTGCTCTGGATCTTCGTTATTTATGACACACGGATATTTTGCTATGTTATTCATCTCATTCTATTGTGGGCCAATGAACCGATCTAGGGATTGGCATGTCACATAGAAGCCACGGTCTTTTTAGAACCGCGGTGTTACAAGATGGTATCAGAGCCCGTGTGTCGACTGTAGGATCGTGACCTAGGATTGGATTAGGAAACTATAGATTTATTAAAGCCTATATTAACTCTGTCTTTCATCTTATGCCTTTCACCCTCGTAAATTCTTACCATATGCTATTCTCACACTTTCCTCTTTTACTTGATAGATGGGAGAAGTCAGGACTGAGTATGCAACCATGGAGTCACCAAGGCCCTTTGCAAGGCAGTTAGCACAGCTCTCGCAGTCATTGGGATTGCCACTGCCCATGTTCAAGGGAAGAAGGTTGTACACCTAGGGATATGGAGAGGATGCATGGGAGATCACTACCTTCATATTCAGGGATGCCGCCTTGACAAATCCAGTGCATCTGATCTACACCAAGACATACTGCAACTGGGGACTTGGAATCAACTTGGCCATGCATGAAGCCCTGTCTCGCCAGTGCCATCAAGTCCGACACCTACTGCCAGCAGATTCACCCTACCCTGACTATGGGAGGCGTCATGAAGATGGGCACATTGTGGTTACCCCGGGCGATAAGAACAACATGCCGCCCCGTCGAAGGCACATAGAGGACTTGGAAAGGGAGAATGGAGCTCTAGCTGAGAAAGTGATGATGGTGAAGGAGATTGCAGATTTTGCCAGCAATACTATGGCAGCCCAAGGACAGGAAATTGACACCTTGCATGAAGCTGTGGGAGTGATGGAGAATGCCCTGATAGCCAGAGATGCAACCATAGCTCACCTTCATGGCACTGTGCAGGAGAACACCCAGAACATACAACAGCTGCAAGGGACCGTCCAGGAAAGGGATCAAACTATTGAAGCTATGGCAGCCCAGATTGCCGCTCTCCAAGCGCAGCTGAACCCACCCTCTGATGATGACAATGGAGATGGTGGCAACAATGATGATGACAGTGGGAACGATGATGATGATGAGGACGAGGATGATGATGATGGAAACGACGATGGTGGAGGAGATGAGGCTGTTGCAGCAGAGAGTGAAGAAGAAGAGGAGGATCCAGAAGAGGTGGAGTTTGAGATCTCAAGTGATGATTCAGGAGAGGTGTACACTCCGCCGCCATGGTTGAACCGCGAACCGAAGCGCCAACGCATGACAGCAAGGACCTACCGCAACCTCTTCAAGAAGTAGATAGAAGTCCACCAGTTAGTCCTCGTTAGGTAAAATCGTTAGGATTATTCTCGATCGTTGTGAAACTTAGTTGCTGTTAGATTAAGAGTGTTTAGTTGCTTATTTGTGTACTCCAATATCCCAGGAATTATTTGTGCAAAATTTTACGAAAGAGTTATGGTAAGTTTGGTTACTATCTGTGTTTTTTTTCGCTGCAGTTTTCTGCTGTTACAGCAGTACTGTACGATTTTTCATATTTTTCCGGTAACCGGGAAAAATCTGAAAAAAATAGGGCTCGTGCGAAACTCTCTGTACTGTATTTGCAAAAATCAGCATATTTTTCTGACGAGTTTAAGTCAGGTAGAAAAATTCGTGAACGCTGCTGGACTGTTCTGGCAGATTGCTGTTTTGTTGTTTAGTTGATCAACTGTTTAGTTAACCATTGCCAACTCTTGTAAAACTATTTCAGTAGATATATACTGCTAGGATAACCCCTGGGATGTTGCTGGATCACTTGTTTGTTGATGTGTTGCTTGCTTGTGATTGTCTGCTATTGTTTGTTGTTGCCTGATCATATGCATGGGTAGAATCCTATTATCGTAGTTGATTCTTTCTAAACTTACCTGTGCTGATCCGCAGATGCCTCCCCGCCGTCAACCCACTGAGTTGGAGCAACTCATGGCAGCCCAGGCACAGCTGACCCAAGTGATGACTCAGCTCATGGCAGCTCAGAACAACAACAACAACAATGGAAACAATCAGCCTCAGGGAGATGCTCTCACCAGATTTCTGAGGCTAAGGCCAGCTAAGTTCTCTACTGCAACGGAACCAATGGTTGCTCTCGACTGGTTGCGTTCAGTCAACAAGGATCTGGTAACTGTTGGATGCACTGATGCTGAGAAGGTGAGGTTTGCCGCTCACCTACTGGAGGGACCGGCCGCTTCTTGGTGGGACACATTCCAGATCACCCACCCGCTGGACACTGTTACTTGGGCAATGTTCGAGGAAGGTTTCAGGACCAACCACGTGTCTTCAGGAGTTCTGAGCCTGAAGAGGAAGGAGTTCCGCAACTTGCGCCAAACCAATCGCACCGTGGCCGAGTACATTGAGGAGTTCAACAACCTGTCCCGTTATGCACCTGAGGATGTTGACACTGATGCAAAAAGGAGGGAGAGATTTCTGGATGGCCTCAGTGATGAGCTTTCCGTGCAGCTACTGGTGGTTTATTGCCCCACTTTCTAGGAGCTTATGGACAAGGCCAGGATCTTGGAAGGGAAGCACAAGCAGGTGGAAAGCCGCAAGAGAAAGAGCAACAATCATCACTCTGGATCACATCACAAGTCTCGCACTTCATATGATGGATACTCCAAGCATGGAGGAAATGACCATGGGAGCCATGACCGCCACCACCATGGAGGCGATGGGCATCGTCATGACAACCATAGGAGCAACCACCACAGCCACAAGGGAGGACACTCTCACCACTCCGGAGGACACGGTGGACATGACCGCAACCGTGATCACAGCTTTGTGAAGAAGGATCTGAGTGAGGTGACGTGCTTCAAGTGTAAACATAAGGGACACTATGCTGACAACTATCCAGAGAGGAAGGGGTTGAAGCCAACCAACAACGAGAAGGCCACAATGAACCACATGAATGTGGAGGAGATCCCAGATGAGCCTGACCTTGTGATTGGTAAGTTTCCAATCAACACTCACCCTGCACTTATACTTTTCGATACTGGTGCATCGCATTCATTCATTTCAAGGGCATTTGTGGATAAGTATAAGCTACCTACGGAGTCTATGAAAGGGTCTATTAGAGTGAGTTCACCTGGAGGAGATATGATAGCTAGCGCGGGATGCCGCAATTTAACTGTGAGAATTGGAACACACAACTTCAGTGCACATTTGGTAGTGTTGGAATCACAGGGATTAGACGTTATTCTGGGTATGGATTAGATGTCTATGCATGAGGGACACATAGATTGTGCACAGCGAGCCGTTTCACTCAAAACCCCGTATGGTAAGAGAATTAGGTTCAAGTCAGTTGTGCGACCGCGAAGTTGTAAGTTGAATTCTCTTAAGGGGGTTAGCATGGATACTGTGCCAGTGATTAGGGATTACCCCGATGTGTTTCCGGAAGAACTGCCAGGGATGCCACCTGACAGGGAAGTAGAGTTTCTTATCGACCTGATGCCGGGAACAGGACCTATAGCAAAGAGACCATATAAGATGGATGTGGATGAGCTGAAGGAATTGAAGAAGCAGCTGAAAGAGCAGTTGGACAAGGGATTCATTCAGCCTAGTTCATCGTCATGGGGTGCACCTGTTCTGTTTGTGGAGAAGAAAGACAGCACCAAGAGATTAGTGGTGGACTATCGCTCGCTGAATGAAGTGACCATCAAGAACAAATACCCTCTGCCGAACATAAATGATTTGTTTGATCAACTGGAAGGAGCAAAGGTGTTCAGCAAGATTGATCTGCGATCAGGCTACTTCCAATTGAAGATCCGGGAGGAGTACGTACCAAAAACCGCCTTCACCACTAGGTATGGTTTATATGAGTATACGGTTATGTCATTTGGACTAACGAATGCCCCGGCATATTTCATGACCATGATGAACAAGGTATTTATGGAGTACTTGGACAAGTTCGTGGTGGTGTTTATTGATGACATACTGATATATTCCAAGGATGATGCTGAGCATGAGAAACATCTGCGACTGATTATGGAGAAACTGAGGGAACACCAGTTGTATGCCAAATTCAGCAAGTGTGAATTCTGGCTTAACACTGTTGGGTTTCTTGGACACGTAGTGTCAGGAGAAGGAGTCGCTGTTGATCCCAGCAAGGTGACTGCAGTAACTAAGTGGGAAGCACCCAAGAATGCGGGAGAGATTCGAAGCTTTTTGGGACTTGCTGGATATTACAGGAGGTTCATTGAAAACTTTTCCAAGATTGCTAAGCCGATGACTGAACTTCTGAAGAAGGAGAGAAAGTTCGAATGGACAGATGTGTGTGAAGCTAGCTTCCAGGAACTGAAGCGCCGACTAGTGACCGCACCCGTTCTGTGTTTACCCGACCTTCAGAAGGATTTCCAAGTGTACTGTGATGCTTCTCGACAGGGACTTGGGAGTGTGCTGATGCAAGATGGGAGAGTGGTGTCATATGCCTCGTGACAACTCAAGCACCATGAGCGGAATTACCCCACACACGACTTGGAGTTAGCGTCAGTGGTTCATGCGCTCAAGGTATGGAGGCATTACTTGATGGGAAAACACTGTGATGTGTACACCGACCACAAGAGCCTGAAGTACATATTCACGCAGAAGGAACTGAACATGAGACAAAGGAGATGGTTGGAGCTTATCAAAGATTATGATATGAATCTGCAATACCACCTAGGAAAGGCCAATGTAGTAGCAGATGCTCTGAGCCGGAAGGTTTATGCCAATGGAATGACAATTGGTGAATTGCCCGAGGATTTGTGCAAGCAATTCAAGGACCTTAGACTGGAGGTAGTATCTGAAGGATACTTGGCAGCAATGGAAGTCCAACCAATGCTACAGGACAGAATCAGGCAGGCTCAAGTGGGAGACAAAGAGATAGATGAAGTTAAGGAAAAGATGAAGGAGGGTCGAGCAAGGGAATTCCGCGAGGATGAGCAAGGAACCTTGTGGTACGGAGATCGTTTGTGCGTTCCCAACGATCCGGAGATAAGGAAGTTGATTCTGCAGGAAGCTCATGACTCGCCGTATCCCATACATCCGGGCAATACGAATATGTATATGGACCTAAAGGACAGATTCTGGTGGAACAACATGAAGGGAGACATCGCAGAGCATATTGCCCTATGTGATGTATGTAGCCGAGTAAAGGCGGAACACCAGAAGCCAGCAGGACTGCTACAGCCATTGCCCGTGCCGGATTGGAAATGGGATAGAGTGGGAATGGATTTTATCACAGGATTGCCCAGGACCAGGTCAGGGTATGACTCAATTTGGGTAGTGGTCGACCATTTGACCACGGTAGCCCACTTTATACCGGTGAAGACGACCTATACGAGTGCAAAGCTGGCTAAGATTTATATGGACAGAATTGTGTGTCTACATGGAGTTCCCAAGAGTATCGTATCTGATAGAGGCACCCAATTTACCTCACACTTCTGGCGCCAGCTGCACGAGTCACTTGGGACTAGATTGGAGTTTAGCACATCGTTTCACCCCCAGACTGATGGACAGACGGAGAGGGTGAATCAGATTTTGGAGGACATGCTGAGAGCTTGCGCTTTGGCTCATGGATCTAGTTGGGATGAGAATTTGCCATATGCTGAGTTTTCCTACAACAACAGCTATCAAACCAGCATCAAGACGTCACCGTTCGATGTGCTGTATGGAAAACGGTGCCGAACACCATTGCTATGGGATGGAGTAGGAGAACGTCAGTTGTTTGGACCTGATTTGATCAAGGACGCTGAGGAGAAGGTCGCCTTGATTAGGGACAGGCTGAAGGTAGCACAATCAAGGCAGAAGAGCTACGCTGACGCCAAGCGCAAGGAAGTGGTGTACGAGATAGGTGATAGAGCGTACCTCAGAGTATCGCCACTTCGTGGAATAAAGAGATTTGGAATTAAGGGTAAGCTGGCACCTCGATTTATTGGACCGTATCGGGTCTTAGCACGGAAAGGAGAAGTTGCTTATCAGTTGGAATTGCGGAGGCTCATCGCTGTTCACAATGTGTTCCACGTATCCCAGCTGAAGAAGTGCCATCCGGAGATGGTGGATACACCATTGAGAGACACTGTACCGCTAGAGGAGGTTCAGCTTGAGAATGATTTGACCTATGAGGAGAAGCCGGTCAAGATTCTGGAGACAGCAGAGAGGGTTACCCGTACCAAGACGATCAGGTTTTGCAAGGTGCAGTGGAGCCACCACACGGAAGAGGAAGCCACTTGGGAGCGTGAGGATGACATCCGAGAGGACTACCCACACCTATTTGCTAGCCGCGCCGAATCTCGAGGACGAGATTCATCTTAAGGGGGTTAGTCTTGTCACATCTCAAATTTTAGATTTGTTTCTGCATATCATTCATGCCATTGCATCATACTCTTCCATGCAAAACCATCGAATGAAAAGATTCGGCAAAATGCTATTTTCAAAACCCTATTCTATTTTGCTACGAGGCTCCTGCGGGAGGCTTTAGTAGGACTTGTGTCGTCCACCCTTGTAGCCTAGTGGTTTAACTCAACCCTTGACCCTAGGTTGTTCCCCTTGATTTTACAAAACCGTAGGAGCAAGAATCGCTCGATTCGGAGCTCGTGCGAAAAAGTTACGGCCGTTTTATTAAAAGATAGAAAATCGGGTCGATTTTCTCCGTCGCCTCAGCTATTGCATCGCCGTATCCGTAGGACCCGAGGGCCCACTTAAAGCCGGACCCTACCCGCGCCTCTCCCTAGCTGCCTCGATCCCGTGCCCGCGCCGCCACGCGCCCGCCCACCTTGCCGCCCGCCTCCACCGCCGCCGCCCTCCCGCCTCGAGCCGCCAGCCGCCTCGCGCCGCCGCCGCCTACCAGCACCTACCCGCCGCCTTGGCCTTCGCCGCAGCTCGCTGGCCGCTGCTTTCGTAGCGCTGCTGCCGCGCCTTGCGCCTGCTGCCGCCTGCCCGCGCTTTGCGCCGCCGCTACTGCGCCACGCCGCCGCTTCTTTGCCGCATACGCCGCTATTGTACATGCCTACACGCTGCCAGCGCCGCTGCTAGCCGCATACGCCACGCAGCCGCTTCGCCAGCGTCGCAGCGTACCTCGCGCCGTCGCCCGTCGCGCGCGCACCGCCTGCCGCCTGCCGTTGCGTGACCGCCTTGATCCGCGCACTAACCAACCTCCCCTTCCGCGCAGGAAAAACGTCGTCGCCAGAACCGATCGCCGCCACCATCCCGAGTTCGCCGTCGTTCGTCTCCGGTGAGTCCGCAGCCGCCATCTGTTGGGACCGTCGGATCTCAGATCAGCGGTCCAGATCAGCCGTTGACCGGTCAGTCCCAGGCGTTGACTAGTCAGACGCCCAGTCAGCAGCCGCGTTGACCAGTCAACAGACACAGTTGACTGGGTATTTTCGTTAATCGTTTTAGTTGACAGATTTCGGTAGAAACTTGTAAATTGCGTAGAAATTAAACCGCTGGGCCAAAAATTGCAAATAAAATATGGGTAGATTCAGTGAGTCGTGTAGAATCTTGCTGTACCTTTGGTTCAGACTTTTGCAGCAAGATTTAGTACAGTTTAATCAAATAGGTTAATGGCCTTTTTGGAGTAATAAATTCGTAGAAAAAGATCCGTAGCTCCAAAAATCGCGTATGATATGTCCCTGGATTCAGTGGAACGAGGGGAATCTCATCGTGAATTAAAAAGATAGGCTTACAGTGAAAACTTCTGCAGAAACTGTCTAGTGGCTTTCTGCAGTGTTTTAATTATTCGGGGAGTTTTATAATTCCTTTTTGAGTAATTCCAGTTGGTACTGTTCCTAAATAGCAAATCCTATGCGGTAGAAGTTTCCCAAGATTTTACAAACAGTATACTACCGGTAGTGAATTATTTGAGTTCTAGCTCTAGTTTTGAGCATTACTTTTTGCGTAATAGTTTTCCTAGCGCTAAAACTATTTTTCCGTGCATGCAATCAGTAGTATTATTGAATAGGATTACGTGGTGCAGCTGTAGCACCAATTCACTTGCCTTGCATACTTTCATGCATCAGCTTTGTTGCATATGCTTGTGGATTGTTTGTTTATGATTGCAATTGTATCGTGTAGATTGTGACGAGTGCAACGCTTGCTCGTGTGTGGATTGTTCTTCCGACCGCTACAACCAAGGCAAGTAGATGCTACTTTGTTCATGATATCGTCCTACTATTTTCAATGCATTGTCGTGTATTTTGTAGATGCATGTGTAGGATGATACTATCGCTATGCTATGTCCTATTATGTGGTAGGGCTTTCCTTATAGATGAACCACCGTTAGTAGATGTGCTTAGTCATGCTTTGTTGAACGAGGGATGGGTTACATCACTGAAAGTTGTTTCTAAATGAGTTGTTTTGCGAAAACTAAAACAACTTAATCAATGAATCTCCTGGGTGTGATGGGATTGATAATTTTTGGTGGTTTAATTGCGGAAAGGCACCCAGGTATCAAGAGAGAATGATTGGCTTCTTTACTGTGTAGCTTACGTGTACAACCATCTGCCAATAATGAAATGGGTGGTTGGTTGGACTTAGTAGGTTGTGGTAACTCGAATCCGCGTATCCAGAGATGTAGAATTTTGGTAGGTTGGACCGGTGCGCGTCGAGATTAGGGTGCTACTTCCCGAACAGTCTCTTCTTGGACTTCTCCCTATCATCACCCAAAATGAGAGTGATGGTACGAGCTGGGATGGCCAAGTCACATGGGTAAAGTGTACTAACCCCTGCAGGGTGTATAATCTAATTGATTAGCCGTGTCCCCGGTTATGGACAACTGAGTTGCTTGATATTGATTCCATGACATGTTTCTCGCTCATTCCAATTTCATAATTGTTTTAATATTGTTGGGTTAACTTAATTGGGATCTTTTCAAAGAAAAAAACCAAAAACTGTTTATGAAAGTAGGACAAAGTTATTTGCAAATGCAAGCCAGACACAGCTCCACTTGCCAATTATGCATGTAGATGTTAGCACTATTGTCTCCTTTACTAGCTCTACTTGCCATACATTCCATGTATTGACCCTTCGGGGCTGCTACGTTTCATGTTGCAGGTTATTCCGATTCCGAGTAATCGATATAGGCCACGGTACTCCACTCGGCACTTGTTCACTTGTGGGAAATTTGAAGAATGGAGGATTTGCTTTATTTATGTTGCTACCTGAATAATTTGAGATAGCCATGAGCTAAGCTTTTATTGTAATAATGGTGCTCTGGATCTTCGTTATTTATGACACACGGATATTTTGCTATGTTATTCATCTCATTCTATTGTGGGCCAATGAACCGATCCAGGGATTGGCATGTCACATAGAAGCCACGATCTTTTCAGAACCGCAGTGTTACAGTTTGCCTCCATGATTCTTGATTGTTTTAATATCAAGTTTATCTAGGAGCTGAAAGAATTGTTTCAGAAACCATCATGTGTGGCAGATATAACGATATCTGAAATAATGTTTTGGTTGCAATATGATAGAGTATAATATATGTTCTCATATTGGATGAGAATTTACAAAGGTTGGAGATGCTAGACATCCTAATCATCCAAAAAGGTTTTTGGAAAGTAATGTTATACTCACGATTCTCCTTTATAAGCTACAGTAGCTTGATCATGAAAGTCGTCATGATAAGGACGAACAGAAGATGTATGTAAAGTGTTTACTACACTATAAGATTACTAAAGAATGGATTTTTGAAAGAATACTGATCATTTTGATGATGGTGATCTACTTCAAAGTGCAAGTCCAAAGGTATTATTATTTGAATATACACGCTTTGGACTATGTGTCATGTAGATGGCGCCACTTTTGATGTTGATAGATTCTTTTAAAAAGGAAAAGGAAATGCTGAAAGAGAATCTATAAAATATATTTGGCAGAAAAGAAAAGATTATAAATATCCAATTTAGGTATAAGGATGATATACATGTTATGGTTGTATTTTTTTGCTTGTTAAATAATGTGGTTCTTGGGTATTGGATACCGAATTGGTTGGTATGAAATTTCATACGGAACGACGCAATTCATAAACCACAATGGCCTAAGGAACTAGCAAGAGAATATGTGATGATGTTCATCAAAAACAAACAAACTGTTGTTTGTATTTCTCGTTGACATCAAAGCTTGACTTCAAGATTTGTTTTAATAATTGTTATTTGAATCAGGTATTATGAGAACAAAGGTTGTTCAAATAATTACCGTATTCCATATAAGATGGATGATTTACAAATCTAGTTGGATAAATCACATCCATAAAACCTAATGCTAAAATGTCGCAAGACAAATGATTGAAAGATCACTTACGAAGTGACATCGCTGTTTAAATTATATTGGAAAGAAAACATGAAGAATCTCCATATTCATGGATTTTTGGAGTCTTTGATTTGATCAAGTGACGCTTGTGACACTTTCCTCGGGATAATTAAAACTTCGTTCAAAGGCCAAAGAAGAACGAACGACTAAATTATTGGAATTTATACATATCGATGTATGTAGTCCATTATGTATAGTCGTAAGCGATGGATTTCAACTTCATATGCTTTCTCCAGAAATTTGAGTGAATGTTCACTTAATGAGAAAGAAGTATGAAATATTTGAAAACGTTTCAAAGACTTTCAAGATGAAGTGGAAAATCATTGTAACAAGAAAATAAATGGTTTATGATTTTATCATAAGGGATTTGTTTGAGTTACAAGTGTAACAAGAAAATAAATGAATTATGATTTTATCATAAAGGGATTTATTTGAGTTGCAAGTTTAGCAAAACACCTAGATTTACATATCCCGAAACACCATAGTAATATGGAGTGTTTGAGATTTGTAATGAAACCTTGTTTGACATGGTTGGAGTAAAGGTGTTATTCATAAAACTGCCATTATGTTTTAAAAGATTAAAGCTTTAGAGACTACCGCTTTTACACTGAAAAGAGCTCCATCTTGATCCGTTGAAATGACACCATGGAAGTTATGGTTTGGGGTAAAACCCAAGTTGTCATTTCTTAAATTTTAGTATGCTAAACATAAGTAAGATGTTTACAACCGAAGTCGGATGAGCATGTCTTTGTAGGTTATTTCGAATAACAATTGGTTATTCCTCCATAACACCGAGGACAAAAGGGTTTGTCGCTTGAAATATGAAGTTTTTTGAAGAAGGAATTTTTCGTAAAAGTTAAGTGGGAGGACAACAGAACTTTGATAAGGTTAACGAACCTTAGCTATATGTGCTGAGTTGAGCAGCGCCGGAAATCGTTCCGAAGGCTTCCATAATGCTCATATCTTATGTGCCTCAAAGGTTGTGGTCACGGAGATCTAAGTTCCTATTGAACCAAGAAGGTCGGATAAACAATCAAATGATTGAGATTTGAGAGTAAATCATTATTGTTTGACAATGATGAACCGACTACATGCAAAGAAGCGATGATGGGCCTTGACTCCGTCAAATGGCTTGAAGCCATAAAATCCATGATAGTTCCATACACGAGAAATCAAGTTTTGAACTTGGAAGACCCTCCGGAAAGGTGTAAAAACCTATCGGTCGTATTTGGATCTATAAAGAAACAGACATGGATGTTTCACATCTATGAAATAGTCCACATGTCATAAAGTATTTTATGACAATGTTCAAGGAGTTGACTATGACAAGATTTGATCTTTCATAGCGATATTTAGTCTGGACTGATTAAAGTAGCAACCACTACATATAATTTGGTATATGGTAGATGAATAAACAAAACAAAGTTCTTCTAATAGAATGGTTACCTAGGACGTGTACATGACACGGTCCAAAGGGTTTTGTTAAATTCAAAGGATGCTAAAAGGACATGCAAACTTCAATGGTTGAAGTAAGCATCGCAGAGTTGGAATCTTCACCGTGATGAAAAAGAGTTTTCATCAGGAGACGATGAAGATGCTTGCATTTGCAAGAAATTAAGTGGGAGCGCTAAGACATATTTCTAATACATTATGTGGATGACATCTTGTTGATTAGAAATGATGTATCTTTTATTCACAAAGGTTAAGAATTTCATTTTGATGAAATACTTAGGCAAAACCCGAATATTTAGCGTGAATGTCTATAGTGGATAGACTGTGACGCTAATATGGTTATGTCAAACGTACATATATGAGATATTGAAGGAGTTCAATATAGAAACAACAAGAAACGATTCTTGTCGCATGGAAAATAATTGAATCAAGATTCAAGTGTATCGACACTTGATAAGTGAAACAAGATTCAAGTGCTTTGACACTTGATGAGTGAAATCACGAGAATGTTTTGATCAATCATACCATGATATGCACACATCCAGATATGTCCTATGCTCTAAGTGTTATGAGCATATACCAGAATGAATCATAAAATGATCATTGGACTATAGTAAGGATATTCTTATGATCTTTTGGAAGAACTAAGAATATATTTGTGTAGAGGTGACAAACAATTACAAATAGTTCATTGTAAAGCGTTACATTGATACTAGTTTTGTCACAAGATACAAATTAAGTTTATATCAATTTAAACTATGAGTGGCACAATGAAATGGAAAGAAAGTTTCCATGATGGATTTGGATGAAATCCATAGTTAAGACATTGTGACGAATACTACAACACAAGGGTTAAGTATATGACTGCTATAGTAGCAGCAAAGGAGGGAATTTGTGTCAAGTAGTTTGTTATCAAACTAAGGTGTGGTTCGCAACGGGCTAACACTAAAGATATATTGTATGACAATAGTATCGACGTGTTTTAAACCCCAAGGAACTAAAGGTCTCGCCAAAAGACCAAATTTATACAATGCCATCTCATTGGAGAATGAGTGATGCGTGAAGACGCAAAGACATGCAAATACACACGGACCTGAAAGCATCAGATCCGTAGATTATGTTAACCACTTGCAATTGTGTATATGGAACACCAGAAAGCCATAGGTGTTCAATACGAAGTTTTCAAACTAGATTATTGTCTCTAGTGCAAGTGGGAGACTGAAGGGAATATGCCCGAGAGGCAATAATAAAGTGGTTATTATCGTATTCCTTATTTATGATAAATGTTTATTTTGCATGCTATAATTGTATTAATACGGAAACGTTAATACATGTGTGTTTAATAAACAAAAAAGAAGTTCCTAGTTATGCCTCTCTTATAAACTAGCTCGTTGATTAACATGATGATCAAAGTTTCCTGATCATGGACATTGGATGTTGTTAATAACGAGGTCACAACATTAGTGTAATGATGTGATGAACATTCATCCGAAGTATAGCATTATGATCAAAGTCATTGAGTTTATATTGCTATAACAACTTATGAAGTGATCCTAATCCTTAGACCATGAGATCATGTCAATCACTAACACCGGAAGAGTTTCTCGATGACATCAAACGTCACACCGTAACTGGGTGATTATAAAGATGGCTTCAGAACTACTAAAGTGTTATGTTGAGACCCATGGATCGAGAGTGGAATTTGTTCATCCCGATGACGGATAGATATGCTCTGGGCCCTCTTGGTGATATCACATTGATTAGCTTGCAAGCAAGTGATTTGATCACTAGAATGTTATATCACGGGAACGAGAAAAGAGTACATGTCGGTAACGAGGTCAAACTAGGTATGGAGATACCGATGATCGAATCTCGGACATGTAATATATCGTGAAACAAAGGGATTAAGATACTAGCGTAAAAGGTTCACACGATCACAGAAGTCATCATTGAATGTGTGGGAGTCAGTATGGATCTCCAGGTCCCGCTACTGATTATTGATCGGAGAAGGGTCTCGATCATGTCCGCATTATTCGCGAACCGTAGGGTGACACACTTAAGGGGTACCGACACCATTCGGAGCAAATGATATGCCAGAAAAAGAAAAGGAAAGCGCAAGAATTTATTTCACTAGACACTGGAACTGTTTCGGTTGAAATTGCTGAAACTGGTTCTGCATGTGAAATTGAAATGTTGTAAGGGGTTTTATGTTAATGTATGTTAATTAAAGTAATTCTGAATAAATAAATAAAAGAGTTTTATTTAAATGAGAGCTTGCATTAAATTTGGTGGAAATTTAATGCATGTGAGTGGATTTTTGAGTGGAGGCTTTTTAATGGGAGTGGAGGATTTTCATTTTGAGTGGGAGCTCCACCCACATGAATGTGGAAGAGGTGGGGGCAGCCCCATGGCTGGGCGCCATGCCCCTTGGGTGCCCCCCTCTCCCCTATAAAAGGCCCCCCTCTCCTCCTCTCAAAGCACACCTCCTCGCGAAGGATCTCTCTCCCCCCTTTAGAATTTCCCCATGGTCTCGGATCAGCGAGATACATGTCCCGGTGGCTTTTTCTGGAAGGATTTGTTGCTTCCGCTGCTTCGCTGGAGCGAGGGCACGGAGGTTGTCGGGGTACCCGTACGTGTGTGCGATCACGGATGCACCACTGCTTTGAGGTGCTGGACTTGATCGTGCTGGACCGGCTGGACCAGATGGACCTCATCACGATCTTGAGATCGGCAAGCGTTCGTCTACATCATCCACGAGTACAACCTCGTTAACGCTATTCGGTCTTCGAGGGTATGTATTCTATGGATGTATATCCACCTGTTGCTTGTATCTAGTAGATAGATCTTGGTACATAGATGTTCCCATCGTAGGAAATTTTTTGTTTTCTATGCTACGAACCCTACAGGCATAAGCCACAACTTTCCCTTCTTGCATTAGCACTGCACCTAGCCCATGATGAGATGCATCACAATATACTTGCAAATCTTTCTCCAAATCTAGCAGACATAAGAATGGTACTCTCACTAGCCTCTTCTTCAATTCTTGGAAACTGAGTTCACATCCTTCAGACCAACCGAATTTCTTGTCTTTATTTAGTAACTTTGTCATTGATTTAGCTACTTTGGAGAAATTCTCAATAAATCTTCTGTAGTATCCTTCCAAACCAAGGAAACTACGAACCTCTTTTACTGACTTAGGAGATTCCCATTCAGTTACAGCTGACACTTTAGCAGGGTCAACTGCTACAACATCTCCTGACACAACATGTCTAAGAAATCCAACTTCATTTAACCAAAATTCACACTTGCTAAATTTGGCATACAACTTATGCTCTCTAAGCTTTTCAAGTATCAAACACAAGTGTCCTTGATGCTCTTCTTTGCTCTTGGAGTAGATCAAAATGTCATCGATGAAAACGACAACAAACTTTTCAAGGAACTCCATGAACACCTTGTTCATCATATTCATGAAGTATGCTGGTGCATTGGTCAAATCAAATGGCATCACGGTATACTCATAAAATCCGTACCTAGTGGTGAAAGCTATCTTAGGTATGTCTTGTTCCCTTATCTTAAGCTGAAAATAACCTGATCAGAGATCAATATTTGAGAACACACAGTCTCCTTCTAGCTGATCAAACAAGTCATTGATTCTAGGCAAAGGGTATTTGTTCTTGATGGTCACCTCGTTGAGTGAACGGTAATCTATGCATAACCTTTGACTTCTATCTTTCTTTTCCACAAACAAAACTGGTGCTCCCCAGGATGAAGAACTTGGTTGAATAAATCCTTTCTGCAACTGTTCTCCAAGTTGTTTCTTGTCACATCCCAAGATTTTCCAAATCTTGTAATGTGAAAAATAAATGAATAAAATAAAACTTTGCTGATTTTCAGGGTGAGAAGAAACTTTTTGAATCCAATTGGAAACTTTCAAAACCTATTTGGATCAAATAAAATCCTAAAGGGATTTAAAAAGGTAAATAAACAATAAAGCTAAAAATATTTGGAATTACTATTTTTGAATCTTTTAAATAAAAAGATTTAGTTTTCAAAATGAAAAGGTAGAAAAAAATAAGGATTATTTTATAGAGCCAAATTAAACCTTGGCCAAACTTTTGAAATAAAGTATTTCTATTTGATAAAAATAGTAAAGGATTATTTAAATAAAATAATAAGGATTTAATATCCAAGTATATTAAAAATAAAGCTTTTACTATTTTAATTAAACATCAAAACTTATTTATTTATTTTAAACAAGTTTTCCAAGTATTTTATATCCTCAAATAAAACCTACTGAAGTGTTTTTGGTTTTATTTAGTTTTCAAATAGATATTATAAATAAATCAAAATCCATTTGATTTAATAACTAATGTCCATTTTATTTAATTATAAATGGACCCTAAAATAAAAATATTATTTTATTTTGGGGACTTAGAATATTGTGGTTAAACAGAACCAAAACTCAAGGCAAAATTTGGAGGAGTTTTGAATTGAATTGAATGTTTGATTTGTTGTTTGAATTTCAAAACAGAAAATAGAAATAGAAAAAGATAAATCAATCAGAAAGAAAAAAAAATAGAATCAGACAGCAGCCCAGCCGGCCAGCCCAACAAGCCCAACAGCAAGCCCACCCGACTCTCTCTCGCGAAACGTTTTCTCACTCAAACACTCACCCGCAGCGTCACAGATAGTTGGACCCCACCGCACCTCTTCCTCTATCGCTGACGAGACGACCCCACGCCAGGTCACCTTCTTCCTCACCCCGCGGTGACCACGTCCCCCTCTCGCCGGCCGTTTCTGCAGGATTCAATACGCGTTGATTCCGCGACCATTACTCGTCGTGACTGCGCCCTATTAACCTCCCTGGCCTCCTCTCCATTTCCCCTCACGCGCCTCCCTCTCTCTGCCCCCAAGCTAGACGAATTTTGCCACACACCCTCGCTGCCCCGACGACCTTCCCCGGCCAATTCCGGCGAACCACTGCCGCCCCTCACCTCCTCAACCACACTAGCTTGCTCTCCATCATCAGGGGTTCCTCCCTGCACCCTCGTCTTGACCGCGCTTGATCCATAGCGCCGGCAACAACGACAACCTGAGCACCACCGTCTACAAGCAACTCCGGTGAACTTCCCTGGTAAACCCAGACCGCCCCGAGCTCTCTCAGTAATGCTCTCACATTCCCCCTACTCGTACGCGTCTAACCACACCTTTTGTTTTGCCTCGCTTCCCGACGACGCTCGAAGCGAGACGCCGCCCCTTGACTCCGGCGAGGAATCCCGACGGATCCTGAGCGCCCCTCGCCTCCTCGCGACCACGTTGAGCATCGCCACGATCCCCTGAGCACGGTGAGCTGTTTCCCCCTCTTCCTTGCTTCCTGTATCGTAAGCTCGCTGTCGTGAGCAAAGCGCAAGAAGCGTCGCCAAATTGTGCTTGGCCAAGCTGCGTGACCGTTAGATGTAAATCTTGTGGCTGCGATTAGAACTAGACGAAGGGGTACGCGCCCATCTGATACATTCATTTAAGTTAGATCCAACGATCCACGGAGGCCGATCCGCGCGAACCGGTACAGGCCAGTAGAAACACGCCACGTGGACTGGTTTTGATCTAAAACAAAATTTTGAATCTGATTTAGATGCAAATTTGTAAACCCTATAACTTTAGTTCCACATGTCCAAAATTTGCAAACTTTATATCAATGGAATCAGCAAGACAAGCCCTAGCCAACCATGCAATTTGTTTAGTAAAAAGCTTCTGGTAAAATGTCTGTTTTTGCAGAAACATTTGTATGCTTGTTTAGGTTATAAAAATTATTCAAAAATGATTTTGAAGTTGAAATCTTTGAAAATTGGTTTGTTGTGAACCTACTGACCCTAGGAACCAACCCATGGATTTAAAAATGGATTTTGTGAAGTTTAGGAATAAAAACTTGAATTAGCTCATTTCTAGTCAAATAAAAATATTGATTTTGTTATAGAATTAATTTTTGAGAAAAACCTTTGGAAAAATGTGTTGATTCAAACCTCCTGACCCTAAACACCAAGTTTTGTGAACTAACAACTTATGTGGTGAACAATATAAAGTTGTTGCTTTGCTAAAACATTTTCCACCACATAAAATAAATGATTGGATTTAAAAATGGTTTATAGATAAAACCCTTTTGCAAGTGACTTTGCCACTTTAGAAAATGTCCACTTTGATCCTTACCATGTATAGAGCCTAGTATAAACCTCCTTTGCAAATAAAACTATCTTTTGCATGCTTGCATGCATCACTTAGTTTCTCTTATTTTATGTGTGATGAATTGTTTGAATATTGTTTTGGAATGCTAGTTGAATCTATGTTTGCTTGATTGACTTGTAGTGAAATTAGAAGAGTGTGAGATTAGCAAGATCAAGAAGTGAACCAACATTCCCTACCAAAAAGGCAAGTGACACTATCATCCAAAGTCCTACTATTTTCATTATACTTAGTGGATTTTTGAAACATGCATGAAAAGGATTTCTATACTATATGCTATGCCAAATCCTATTAGGATACCCATATATATTCCTTAGTGGAAACAATGTAGTTGTAAAATGCTTAGCCATGCTACATATTTTTGAGAAGAGATACATGTTGAGATTTATTTTTGAAGTTGAGAAAAGACTGAAAAGACTTGTGTTTTTATATAATAAAACAAGTACTCAATGAACCACCTGGGTGGACAAGGATACTCAAGTTTTGGACAAGATGGAAACAAGAGGAACCATGTTTATATGGCAATCTCTTTTTGTTGTGCATCAGATGAAAACCACCCAGGGACTTAGAGATTGAGCATGTTTCTCCAACAGTGGCTTCCGTGTACAGCCACATGCTAATATGGCTCTGGCTTAATCAACTACATTGGGAAGACCCATGCATTGGTCTTCAGGTTAACTGGAAATGAGGGAACTAGGAACCCTACATTGGTGCCTGAATACAAGCTAGCAATGTGTATGGGAGGACCCTATGGAAAGACTTCGTCACATTCTCAATCTGCCAGTACTCCATCTTGGTGAGTACTTATCCAGCGGCCACTAGTGGCAACAAGATGAGATTGTGTCATGTGGGTAAAGTGTACAACTTCTGCAGAAGATCAAAAATCTAAGTACTTAGCCGTGTCCCCGGTTATGGACAATACTGAGCAACTAAAGCCTGAAGCTATGGGAAATCTCGACATTCCAATTTCTAAAAGAAAAACTTTAAAGTGACAACAAAAGGCTTGAAGCACTTGGGGTGTACCAAGGAGGTCAAGAGATTTTGATAAAAACTTGAAGCACTTGGGGTGTACCAAGGAGCTCAAGAGATTTTGATAAAAACTTGAAGCACTTGGGGTGTACCAAGGAGCTCAAGAGATTTTGATAAAAACTTGAAGTACTTGGGGTGTACCAAGGAGCTCAAGAGATTTTGACAAAGACTTGAAACACTTGGGGATTTACCAAGGAGTTCAGAAAGATTTGACAAAAGATCAAAACCATTTTTAAAAGATAGGATAAATTATTGCTTTCTGCAAATGAGCCTAAAACCCTACTTAGCCAAATATGCATGTAATGATAGGATCCACTTAAATTCAACATAGTAGTGAAACTTGTCAATACAATTCAAATGTATTGACCCTTGTGGCTGCAACTTGTTATGTTGCAGGTTTGTTTGATGGTAGTGAAGTTTATTGATTAGGATTACAAGTCTACAACCAACATGACTGCCTGTGGCACTTTGAAGATGAAGGACCCCATGCTTTTAGATATTCTGCTGCAATGTAATGTAATAGCCAAAAGAGCTATGTAAGATGTAATAAAATTATGTTATTCCTGGTTATAAAGTTATATTTTGACCCTTGTTTCTTGATATTACATCTTAACTGTGGATGCTAGATATTGATCCAGAGACTAGCATTGTAAATACAGGGATCTCTACCTTATCAAAGGTTGGGACCTCTACATTTCTTGAGTTCTTTCAACTCATCAACTGAAATCTTGTATGGTCTCTTCGCTATTGGTCCTGATCCTAGTAGCAAATCAATCAGAAATTCCACATCCCTATCTGGTGGCATTCCCGGCAATTCTTCCGGAAACACATCCGGATATTCATTCACAATTGGCACACTGTCTATGCTAACCCCCTTAAGAGAATTTAGCTTACTCCCTTTCGATTCAAAGTTAGACTTGAATCTTATCCGTTTCTTTTCCGGGGTTGTGAGTGCGACAGTTTGATTAGCACAATCTAGTACTCCTTCATACTTGGTCATCCAATCCATTCCCAAAATGACATCCAGTCCTTGGGAATCTAGGATTATCAGACTCACTGGAAACTTATGCTTTCCAACCTCTATCACTAGATCATGGCATCCAAGACTTACTATCATATCTCCACCGGGAGAACTTACTTTTATTGGACACCCAATGTTTTCAGTTGGAAACCCATTTCTTTCAAAAAATGCTTTTGATATGAATGAATGTGATGCACCAGTATCAAAAAGAACAAATGCTGGAATAGAATTGAGTTTGAACTTACCAGCCACTGCATCGGGCTCCTCATAAATTTCTTCCACATTGATGTGGTTCACTTGTCCCTTCTGGAAAGGGTTGGGCTTGTTGGGTCCATCAACTTTCTTTTCTGGACATTCATTTGCATAATGCCCCATCTTCTTGCACTTGAAATATTCAACCTGACTAAGATCCTTCTTGACAGGCTGGCTTCCACTACCACTTCCACTTCCATTGTGGTGGTTCTTGTATCCACTCTTGTGATTCTTGTACTTGTCATTGTCATGACTACGGTGATGCTTGTTGTCATGATGACGGTTGTGCTTGTGGTGGCTGTTGTATTTTCCATGCTTGTGGGATCTAGAACTATCACCATCATCATAATGGGAACGTTTGTGAGACGATCCCGAACTGTGCTTGTCAGAGTGCTTCCTCTTTCTGCTTTCAACCTGTTTCATCTTGCTCTCCAAGATGGAAGCCTTGTCACAAAGAGACTGATAAGTGGGGACGTAGACCACAGATAGTTGCAGGTTCAGTTCATCGTTCAATCCTTCGAGGAACTTCTCTTTCCTCTTAGCATCAGTGTCAACTTCATCCGGTGCATAACGCCCCAGATTGTTGAACTCCTCAATATATTCAGCCACGCTGCGGTGGCGCTGCTTTAAGTTATGAAATTCCTTCTTCTTCAAACTCATCACTCCGGATGAGATGTGAGCTGTACGGAAACCATCTTCAAAGATAGCCCATGTCACATCCTCAATAGGAGTGGTGATCTGGAAGTTATCCCACCAAGTAGCTGCTGGTCCTTCCAACGAGTGTGCCGCAAACCTGACTTTCTCTTCATCAGTACAACAACAGTTACCAAATCCTTGTTCACTGAGCGTAGCCAATCATTGGCCACCATGGGATCAGTAGTTCCTGAGAACTTTGCTGGCCTCAGTCTTAGGAATCTGGTGAGCATGTCAAAACCTGGTGGATTGTTGTTATTGTTGTTGTTGTTATTGTTGTTGTTCTGATTCTGCATAAAGGTAGTCATCATCTGCATCAGTTGTGTCTGGGCTATCATCAGCTGCTGCATCTCTGGGGTGACATTGTTGTTGTTCGGGTTGGGGTTGGCACGTCGAGGAGGCATCTGTGGTTTCATAAGGATAAGAATGAGATACCCATATATGCTTAACATGCACAATACATCACATATACAATCACCAAACAAGCACCAAAATGACATAAAGTTCAACAACATAACAACAAGTTTGAAAAGTAAACACACCAATAGCAAGCCATCCACATGTTGGATGGTCATTGCGACTCAATAATCAAAAGCATGGTAAATAATAAGTAAACGAGTAGTTATCACTACTCCTCTGCATCAACCTCCTCATCAACAAGTGTAAGACCTGCATTCTCCATAGCAGTCTTGTATTCCTCGACATTGGTAGTCGAGGCCTCTACTTTGGCTTTGAGAGCCCTCTTCTGTGAACGAAGTCTCTCAATCACAGTCTGCTGATGCTCGAGCTCGAAGTCCTTGGTCTCTAGTTCTGCAGTCATCTCTCGAATCCTCTTATTCCTATCTTGGACTCTTTTCTCTTGGCTCTTGAACTTTCTATCCTGACTCTCAAACTTGGCCTCCATTTCCTTGACTATCTCATCTTGCTCCGCGAAGAGCTTGTCCTTCTCACGAAGCTGCACCTGGAGCTCGTCATTGCTAAGCATGACATTGGTCCTATCAGTATCTAGGTGCCTAAGAAGAACCTCTAGGTCCTGGAGGTATAGACGAATCGGCTCTGTCGTCTCTCTAGCAGCATCCTCGAACTCAATAGCCTCACCATCCTCGTCACATCTCCCGAAGGCGTGGAAGTGAGTACCTCTAACCTCCCGAGAGTGTCTCCCTAACAGACGCGCAAGTAAATCCTGCATGACTACCTCTAGGACTCTCTCCCTATTGTCATGCATAAACTTGAAGATGATTGCCTCCGTGGTAGGCTTAGTCTGG
Source organism: Avena insularis (assembly GCA_023614405.1). NCBI lineage: Eukaryota > Viridiplantae > Streptophyta > Magnoliopsida > Poales > Poaceae > Avena > Avena insularis. Next base: position 88,100,207 of record CM042695.1, read on the forward strand.
CATCCTGGCTGATTAACCTTGAAGCCCCAAAGGTCTTTCCTCTCAAACTTGGTGAGGGGAAGCACCATGATGCTAGGAAGCGGAAGATTGAGCAGACTAGTGAGCTCAATAAGACGAGTGCCAAAACGAGTTCCCTTGAAGTCTTCAGCCGTGCTGATAGTAACATTAGGCATCTATTTTATAAGATAGAAAAAGTTAGAATCAACATAATTAAAGACAAATCACAAGACAAGGCATCACATGCATATCTTTGGCAATCAAAACACACAAGTCATGGCATACATAAATCCATTACAAGCATCCAAGGTTCAACTTATTTTAAACAACATTTTTTGGAAATAAAATGGTAAGTGTGGTGGTCCAACTATCGAAGTACGTTACAATCCCATCTCACTTGCCAAGTTGGCTAACAGGGCATCACTAGAGGCAATCTGTCGATCCTGATCACATGACTCCATTGCTAAGTCTATGATGTCCTCTCTTAAACATTGGTTGGTAGCCTCTAACTCTTGGGTATGCTTCTTTTCTTCCCTAAGGTCATTTTGGTTGTTTAGCATTCTGCACTTGAATCTATCACCAAGCTCCTTGATGGCCTTCCAAGCTGCATCTCTTGCAGAGTCAAAGAATGTGGTGTGCATCACTGAGTTGGTGACCATGCAGAATCCTGATTCCTTGTGGTTGTCTTCCTTGTTTTTATACAAGTGAAGTTGCACCCACCAGTACTCAACTCCTTCATCCATCACGGGAAAACCATTGTACACACCTGCACCATGTATTCCCATGGCAACCATGAGGTCTGTGAGAGCCTTGGGGAATTCTGTCTCACATTCCAAGGTCATAGTCATGAGTGGTCCTTTCCTCATAGCTTCGTTGATGGATTTCATCTACAAATAGAGATGAGAAAGAAGATTAGAAAAGTTTACGAGAAGAAAAGACAAGTGTGGAAATTGTTGAAATTTGTTCCTTAGTGGTTTCCAATCCTAGGGTTATAATCCTACAGGCAACACAGTGCTCTGATACCATCTGTAAGGTCCCTCCCTTTATAAAGGTAAGGATCCCTGTGATTGCAATGCTAGTCCCTAGATCAATGCTAGCATCCAAAGTTTAAGATGAAGTACACAGAAACAAAAGTCATTATTACATATCATTCCAGAGACAAACATAGTCTTTTACAAACTCCATGGCCACAGGCCTAATTGTAGAGGGAGTGTCCCAACCTTTATTAACATAAGGTGGTGTCCCCTGTGTTTACAATGCTAGTCCCTGGATCAATAGCTAGCATCCACAGTTAAGATGTAATATCAAGAAACAAAGGTCATAATATAACTTTATAACCAGGAATAACATAATTTTATTGCATCTTTACATAGCTCATTTGGCTATTACATTACATTGCAGCGGAATAACTATAAGCATGGGGTCCTTCATCTTCAAAGTGCCACAAAGCGAATATGTTGGTTGTAGACTTTGTAATCCTAATCAATCAATCTTCACTAAAATCAATCAAACCTGCAACATTACAAGTTACAGCCACAAGGGTCAATACATTTGAATTGTATTGGCAAGTTTCACTACTATGTAGAATATAAGTGGATCCTATCATTACATGCATTTTGGCTAGTAGGGTTTAAGGCTCATTTGCAGAAGCAAAATTTATCCTATCTTTTTAAAATGGTTTTGGTTCTTTGTCAAATCTCTTATTTCAAAATCCCTTGAACTCCTTGGTAAATTCCCAAATGTTCAAGTCCTTGTCAAAAATCCCTTGAGCTCCTTGGTAACCCCAAGTGCATCAAGTTTATCAAAATCTCTTGAGCTCCTTGGTAACCCCAAGTGCATCAAGTTTTATCAAAATCTCTTGAGATCCTTGGTACCCCCAAGTGCATCAAGTTTTATCAAAATCTCTTGAGCTCATTGGTAACCCCAAGTGCATCAAGTCTTAAAAGTTTTCTTTTAGAAATTAGAATGTCGAGATTTCCCATAGCTTCAAACTTTTGTTGCTCAGTATTGTCCATAACCAGGGACACGGCTAAGTACTTAGATTTTATTATCTTCTGCAGAAGTAGTACACTTTACCCACATGTCACAATCCCATCTTGTTGCCACCAGTGGCCACTGGATTAGTGCTCACCAAGATGGAGTACCGGCAGATTGAGAATGTGACGAAGTCTTTCCAGAGGGTCCTCCCTTACACCATTGCTAGCTTGTCTTCAGCACCCATGTAGGATTCCAGGTCCTCATGTCCAGTAAACTGAAGACAATGCATGGGTCTTCCCAATGTAGTTGACTAAGCCAGAGCCATAAATAGCATGTGGTTGCACACGAAAGCCACAATTGGAGAAACATGTTCAATCTCTAAGTTTCCTGGGTGGTTTTTCCTTTGGAGCACAACACAAAGAGATTGCCATAAACATGGTTCCTTTTGTTGCCACCTTCTCCAAAACTCAAAGTATCCTTGTCCACCCAGGTGGTTCATTGAGTCCTTGTTTTATTATGTAAAATCACAAGTCCTTTTCTCAACTTCATAAAATCTCAACATGTATCTCTTTTCAAAATATAGCATGGCTAAGCATGTAACAACTACATTGTTTTCACTAAGGAATGTATAGGGTATCCTATTAGGATTTAGCATAGCATAAGTATAAAATTATTTTCATGCATGTTTCAAAATCCACTAAGTATAATGAAAATAGTAGGACTTTAGATGATAGTGTAACTTGCCTTTCTTTTGGTAGGGAATGTTGGTTCACTCCTTGATCTTGCTAGTCTCACACTTTTCTAACTTCACTACAATCAATCAAGCAAACACAATATCAACTAGCATTCCAAACCAATAATCAATCAAACAATTTCACACACATAAAACAATGGGATCTAAGTCATGCATGTAAGCATGCAAGAGATTGTTTTATTTGCAAGGGTGGTCTCCACTAGGCTTCTAAACTTTGTAAGGTTCAAAGTGGTCATTTTCCCAAAGTGGCAAAGTCATTTGCAAAAAGGGTTTTATCCATAAACCATTTTTAAATCCAAACATTATTTTATGTGGTGGAAAATATTTTTATCAAAGAAACAACTTTAAGTTGTCCACCAAATAAGTTGTTGTTTCTCAAAACTTGGTGTTTAGGGTCAGTAGGTTTGATCCAAAACATTTTCCCAAAGTTTTTACTCCAAAAACATTTTCATAACAAAAACCATTATTTTTATTTGGCTAGAAATGGGCTAAACCAATTAATCCATCCTAAACTTTACCAAATCCATTTTCAAAACTATGGGTTGATTCCTAGGGTCAGTAAGTTCACCATAAACTAATTTGCAAAGGTTTTAACCCTAAAAATATTTTTGAATCATTTTTCTAATCTAAACAAGCATACAAATGTTTCTGCAAAAACAAACAATCTAACAGATACTATTTACTAAACAAATTGCATGGTTGGCTAGGGCTTGTTCTACTGATTCCAACGATATAAAGTTTGCAATTTTTGGACGTGTGGATCAAAAGTTACAAGAGTTTCAATTTGCAATTCAAATCTGTTTTCAATCTGTTTTTAAATCGAAAACCTGGCCACGCGTCATGTTTCTATTGGGCGGTACCGCTTCGCGCGGATTGCGCGCTGTGGGGCGTTGGATCTAATTTAAACGAACGGATCAGATGGGGCGCGTACCGGTTCGCCTAGTTCTAATTGCAGCCACCAGATTTTAATCCAACCACGCACGCCAATAAAGGTGGCGGCCGCGGCGCAGCGACGGCGGCGAGGATCTAGTGGCGGTTCTAGGAAGCAAAGAACGAAGTGGGGATGCTCACCGTGATCGCGAGGACGTGGTGATGCTTGACGTGTGGTCGGCGTGGCAAGGGGCGCTCTGGGTCTGCAGCAATTCCTCACCGGAGTCAAGGACGGCGTTAGGCGGCTCTGGACGTGGTCGGAGATGGTGCTGTGGTTCGCCCTGAGGGAAAATGAAGACTCAGTTAGACGCGCAAGATCAATGCGAAGCTGCCTGTGTGAAGGAGAAGAAGAGGGGCGGTCGGATTCTACCTGGGGACTTTGCCGGAGAAGTAAACAGACGCGGCGACGCTCAGAGCTTGTCGAAGACGGTGTTCTGGGGCACCCGCGGTTGAATGGACGGTACAGAGAGGAGCGTCTGGGAGTGGGGAAGGTGTGAGCTTCGTCGGGGAGGTAAGGGGTGGCGCGGTTCGGTCGGAATTGTCGCCGGAGTGTCGTCGGAGCAGCGGTGGTGCAAGGCTGATTCGAGGCAGCCTAGGGGCTCTCTGGTAGCGGGGTTTGAGGGGAAATGAAGAGGAGAGGGAGGGGATTTATCACGCGTGATCACTGCGAGGTTTAAACGCTGCATTAAGGTGAATTGACGATGCAAAATCAACGGCAGAAACGGGGAAGAACGAGTCGCAGGGGTAGACGATGAACAGGAGAGGGTGGGGTCAGCTGGTCAGTGAGAAAGAGAGTGAGGGGAAGGGTCCACTTGTCATTGGCTCTGCGGGTCGTTTCGAGTGTGAGAGAAAACGTTTCGGGGAGGGAAGAGGAACTGGGCTGCTGGGCTTAGTTGGGCTGCTGGGTTGGGTCGGCCAAATCCCATTTTTTTTCTTCCTGAAACCTTTTTTCCTTTTCTATTCCTTATTTCTGTTTTGAAATTCAAACAACCAAACAATACTCAAATCAATTCAAACAATCACCATTCTTTGTAACTTTGAATTTGGTTCTGTTCAGTAACATAAACCAAAATTCCAAAACCAAAATAATAATTTTATTTTAGGGTCCATTATTAATTAAATAAATAGACCATTGTTATTAAATCAAATAGGATTTGTTTTATTTAAATACTCCTTTTGAAATCTAATTAATTTCAAAACCAAATCAGTAGGTTTTATTTGAGAATATAAAATACTTGGAAAACTTATTTGAATTAAATAAATAAGTTTTGATGGTTAATTAAAATAGTAAAACCTTTATTTATAAAACTTGGATATTAAATCCTTATTAATTTATTTTAAATAAACCTTTACTATTTTTATCAAAACAAAGCATTTTATTTCATAAGCTTGGCCAAGGTTTAATTTGGCTCTATAAAATAATCTTTATCTATAAATCCACCTTTTCTTTTGAAAACCAAATCCTTTTATTAGAAGATCCAAAATAGTAATTTTTAAATATTTTTATTTTCCTTTATTAAATGTTTATCTTTTTAAATCCCTTTAGGATTTATTTGATCCAAATTGGTTTGCAGGTTTCCAATTGGATTCAAAAAGTTTCTTCTCACCCTAAAATCAACAAAGTTTTATTTTATTCATTTATTTTTCACATTACAAGATTTGGAAAATCTTGGGATGTGACACTAATACAAGAGTTCAAATAAAGAATAAAATAAATAAGTCTTCATCTTCATGTGCCATAGGCAAGCATGTTGAGTGTAGACTCATAACCCCTAATCACCATCAGAATAACCTGCAACATTACAAGTTACAACAGTGGGTCAATACATTGGAATAGTATTGGCAAGTGATACCATAGTAAAATATTAACATCTAGATACTACATGAATTTGGCTAAGTGTAGCTTAGGCTTGCTTTGCTCAAAATAGGTTTTACCTATTAGTTGAAATCACTAAGTTTTCTTTGACAAAACCTTCCCAAGGAATCACCAATATAAATTGGTGAGCCTTCACCCTGGTTCAACCACAAGTTTTAACTTAGAAAATTGGGATGAGGAGATTCTTGATAGCTTCCATGTCTTGATGCTCAAGTTGTCCAATACCATGGACTTGGCTAAGTACTTAGATTCTTCCATCTTCAGAGGTTGTGCACTTTCCCCACAAGACCTGATTTTCACCAAGACAGGACCTTTCAGAAGCCTTCCCTTAGACCAAATGGACGCGCTCCAAACCTATCATCCCACTACCACCAACTGTCCAAATGGCTAAGTTATTGCAACCTATATGATCCAGGCAGAGCCCATAATGCCATGTGGCTGCACTAGAAGCTTCTTAACATTTGGCATCTCAAATCCCTTTGTTCCTAGGTGGCTTTCCACAAGTGAGATACACAAGGTAAACCATAGAAATGGGCCTTGTATAACCACTCAACACAAACCAATCTTTCCATTCCACCCAGGTGTTTCATTCACTTAGTTGTTTTATTAAGCAAAACTTAAGTCCAAAGACTTAGAAATATTTCTCATAGCATGATTATATAAACCACCCTTGGTTGCTACTAGCTAGGCTAAGCATGGCAATAGCAAGTACCTTAACTTAGAGGAAAATCTAACATTGCTACAACTACTAGGATTTCCCAAGCATAGCAAACAGATACTTAGCAAAATAATCATGCAAGCCCTATAGAAAATATTTCTAATGCATAGGAAAAATATTGGGATAGAAACATGAAGCACCACTTGCCTTGGTAGTTTGGGGAGTTGCAACAATCTTCACAACCACAATCACTATTAGCACCAAAATCTACACATAAAATAATGGCACCAAAATCACATAAAAATTTATACAAACAAAAATATATGAATGCATGCAAAATGCCATGTGATGATTGTCTACACCAAGCAATACAAGTAAACAGTACTGAATCATGAACAAGTCCAAAACAACCCAAATAAACTTTATTTGATCTTTAAATCATTTTTCATATAATTTCTATACTCAAATTATGCCTATACATGTTTCTGCATAAACAACCTTTTTTACAGAGGCAAAACATTAAACACATTGCATAAATAGATAGGATTTTCTCTCCTGATTCCAATGATATAAAATTTACAAAATTTGAACGTGTGGATCAAAAGTTATGAATTTTACAAATTTGATTAACTAATAGATCAAATTTTCTGTTTTAATTCTAAACTCAGGCCACGCGGCGCTCTCTGATTCGTCGGTACCGCTTCGCACGGATCGACCAGTGTGGACCGCACGATCTAAATGTAATCGCACGGCTAGATCTAACTCGTACCCCTTCGTTAAGTGATTATATCTCACGCGTTAGATCTAGATCTAACGGCTCACGATCAAACGACCAAGGACTGGCGGTGCCAGCGGCGGCGAGTGGCAGCGACAGCTCTGTCAGAGACGTTGCCGGTGATCTAGGTCGCGCGGGGAGGAGCGGAGGTGCTTACCATGTTCGCGGGACTGCAGTGAAGCTCAAGGTGGTCGAGGGAGGGACAGGGGCGCTCGGATTCGGTTGCTATTGCTCGTCGGAGTGGAGCCTATCGTCGGGCAAGCTCTGGCGTCGTCGGGGGCGAGGTTCTGGTGCGCGCTAAGACGAACCAGAGATGCCGTTAGATGCGCACAAGCCTGGCGAACAAGTGAGTATCCAGAAGAGAGGAAGGGGTGGTCGGGAACTACGAGGAGGGGTCGCCGGAGTTGCGCTAAGCTTCGGTTGCCTCCAGAGGTGGACGATGACGACCCTCTAGAACGATACAGAGCAAAAGAAAGGCATGAGAAGATGCGCAAGGACACACTGATCACGCTTGCATGAATCAGAGACAGGGGGCGGACGATGCTTACCGGAATCGCACGCCGGAGTGGCTCGGTCCTACGGCGGCGCAAGTGAGATTGTGGGCAGCCTGGTGGCGGAGTGGGGGTGTTGAGTGAGAGGAAATGGTCGCAGAGGGGTGGGGGTTCAATAGCCGGAGCAGGGGCGAGAATCACGCACTGCATCAATGGGATTTAAGTGCATTTGCGTCGGGGAGGAAACGGCCGCGGCGGGGCTGGTCGCAGGCATGATTTGGGGATGATGAGATGACATGGCTGCGGGGCCCAGTGGTCAGCGAGGGGGTAGGTTCTGCGCGGGTGGGGAAAGGCAGAGAGAGGAGTGGCCCGGGTGGGCTTCTTTGTCTGTTGGGCCGAAAACGTGGCGCCAGGCCCAGTTCTGATTTCTATCTCTTTTTCTTTTTCTAAATAGATTTTCAGGAATGCTTTTCAAACAAATTCAAAAGCATTTGAATTCCAAATCTTTCTGGACTTTTCCAAAGTGAAACCTTCATATTTTTGGGCATAAAACCATGCTGCCTTGCTAGACTTGCTTGATCCTTTTGAACAATTCAAAAAGAACAGTGCCTTAGCACAAGGTTTAAAGAAGATTTGAAAATGGTTTTAAAAATTATATTTGTTTTGGAAGTTTTGTCCAACCCTTGACACTCAACCAACCAACTTATGAGCAAACAAATATTGGTTTAAAACAAATATTCTCTCACTTGAGAGTGGCATTTTGAACATTGTTTGTCTACATAAAATAATAGCCCTCAGAGCTTCTGTTTCTTTCAAAAGAGTTTGAAATTGTACCCTAAATGAATATGCATGCATGGATGATATGCTAACTTTGGAAAACATGATTTTAGGGATGTTACAAATCTAACCCCCTTAAGGTGAATCTCGCCCTCGAGATTCGGATTGGCTAGCAAATAGGTGAGGGTGGTCTTTCCGAAGATCATCTTCTCTTTCCCATGTTGCTTCTTCTTCAGAATGATGGTTCCATTGAACTTTGCAGAATTTGATAGTCTTAGTCCGAGTAACTCTTTCTGCGGTCTCAAGAATCTTGATAGGTTTTTCCTCATAAGTGAGGTCACTTTCCAATTGAACCTCCTCCAAAGGTATAGTATCCTTCAAAGAAGTCTCTTCCATCTCTGGATGGAATTTCTTTAGCTGACTCACATGAAACACATTGTGAACAGCAGACAATGATTCTGGCAATTCAATCTCATAAGCTACTTCTCCTTTACGACTTAGAATCTTGAATGGTCCCACATATCTTGGGGCCAATTTTCCTTTGACTCCAAATCTCTTCACTCCACGAAGTGGTGACACTCTAAGATAAGCTCTATCACCCACTTCATAGGTGACTTCTCTACGCTTAGGATCTGCGTAGCTTTTCTGTTGAGACTGTGGTATCTTCAATCTGTCCTTAACTAGTTTGACTTTCTTTTCGGCCTCTTTGATTAGTTATGGTCCGAAAAACTTCTTTCTCCCACACCATTCCATAGTAATGGGGTGGTACACTTTTTCCATAGAGAAACTCAAACGGTGCCATCTCAATACTGGCTTGATAGCTGTTGTTGTAAGAGAATTCTGTGTAACGCAGACTTTCATCCCAACTAGCTCCATAGTCTAGAGCACATGATCTCAACATATCTTCGAGAATCTGGTTGGTCCTTTCTGTTTGTCCATCAGTTTGAGGATGAAAAGCAGTGCTGAATTCCAACCTCGTTCCCAAAGACTCATGTAGTTGCCTCCAAAAATGAGAAGTGAATTGAGTTCCCCTATCAGACACAATACTCTTGGGTACTCCATGCAGGCACACAATCCTACTCATATAGATCTTGGCTAACTTAGCACTTGTGTAGGTTGTCTTCACAGGTATGAAATGAGCCACTTTAGTCAGGCGATCCACTACTACCCAAATAGAATCATATCCTGACCTGGTCCTTGGCAATCCATTGATAAAATCCATGCCAATCTTGTCCCACTTCCAATCAGGTATAGGTAATGGTTGTAGCAATCTTGCTGGTTTCTGATGTTCTGATTTCACTCTACTACATACATCAGACAAAGCAATATGTTCGGCGATGTCTTTCTTGAGATTATTTTAGGGATGTTACACCGGATGAGATGTGAGCTGTACGAAATCCATCCTCAAAGATAGCCCAAGTCACATCATCAATGGGAGTGGTGATCTGAAAGTTATCCCACCAGGTTGCTGCTGGTCCTTCCAACAGATGTGCTGCAAACCTGATCTTCTCTTCGTCAGTGCAGCTGACAGTCACTAAATCCTTGTTCACTGAACGTAGCCAATCATTGGCCACCATTGGATCAGTGGTTCCTGAGAACTTAGCAGGCCTTGGTCTTAGAAATCTGGTGAGCATGTCGAATCCTGGCGGATTATTCTTATTGCTATTGTTATTGTTATTGTTATTGTTGTTGTTATTCTGATTCTGGTTCTACATAAAAGTGGTCATCGTCTGCATCAGTTGTGCCTGTGCTATCATCAACTGCTGCATCTCGGGAGTGACATTGTTGTTGTTGTTGTTGTTGTTTGGGTTGGGGTTGGCACGTCGAGGAGGCATCTGTGGTTTTCATAAGGATAAGAATGAGATACCCATAGATGCCTAACATGCACAATACATCACATACTCAATCACAATATCCAAGCATCAAAATAACATAGAGTTTGAACCACATAAACAACAAGTTTGGAAATGCAACACACCATAGCAAGCCACCCACATGTTGGATGGTCATTGCGACTCAATAATCAAAAGTACGGTAGATGAAAGATAATCGAGTAGTCTATACTACTCCTCCGCATCAATCTCTATGTCAATGAGGGTAAGACCTACATTCTCCATAGCGGTCTTGTACTCAGCAACACTAGTAGTCAAGGCCTCTATCTTGTCACTAAGATCCCTATTCTGTGAGCGAAGCCTCTCGATCACTCCCTGCTGATGCTCAAGCTTGAAGTCCTTGGCCTCTAGCTCTTCCTTCATCTCCTAGATCTTCTTGTTCCTGTCTTGGACTCTTTTCTCCTGACTCTTGAACTTCTTGTCCTGGCTTTCAAACTTGGCCTCCATTTCCTTGACTATATCGCCTTGCTCCGCGAAGAGCTTGTCCTTCTCACGAACCTGAACTTGGAGCTCGTCATTGCTAAGCATGATGTTGGTCCTATTATCTAGGTGTCTAATAATACCCTCTAGGTCCTGGAGGTACAGATGAATCGACTACATCGTGTCTCTAGCAGCATCCTCGTACTCTATAGCTTCACCCTCCTCATTGCGTATCCCGAAGGGGTGAAAATAAAGACCTCTAAGCTCTGTGGAGTGTATCCCTACCAGGCGCCCAAGTAACTCATGTATGACTACATCTAAGCCTTTCTCCTTGTCGTCATGCATCTGCTTGAAGGTGATGGTCTTCGTGGTTGGCTCTGTCTGGCGTCCCGGTTGAGTGACTCTGAAGCCCCAAAGGTCCTTCCTCTCAAACTTGGTGAGTGGAAGTGTCATGATGCTAGGAAGTGGAAGGTTGAGCACACTAGTGAGCTCAATGAGACAAGTACCAAAACGAGTTCCCTTGAACTCCTCGGCCATGTTGATAATAACAATAGGCATCTATTTTTATAAGATAGAGAAAAGTTAGAATCAACATCAAATAGAAAAAAATCACAAGAAAAAATATCACAAGCATATATTTTTGCAACAAACACACCAGTCTTGGCATACACAAATCCATTACAAGCATCAAAGGTTCAACATAACTTAGACAAATTTTTTGGAAGTAAAAACGATAAGGGTGGTGGTCCAACTAACGGCGTACATTACAATCCCCACTCACTTGCCAAGTTAGCTATCAGGGCATCCCTAGAGGCAATCTGTCAATCTTGATCACATGATTCCATTGCTAAATCTATGATGTCTTCTCTTAGATGTTGGTTAGCAGCCTCTAAGTCCTGGGTACGCTTATTTTCTTCTCTAAGGTCATTTTGGGTGTTGAGCATTCTGCACTTGAGTCTATCAACAAGTTGATGGCATTCCAAGCTGCATTTCTTGCAGAGTCAAAGAATGTTGTGTGCATTTCTGAGTTGGTGACCATGCAGAATCCTAACTCCTTGTGGTTGTCTTCCTTGTTTTTGTACAAGTGAAGTTGCACCCACCAGTACTCTTCTCCTTCATCCATCACAGGAAATCCTTTGTACACAGTTGCACCATGTATCCCCATGGTAACCATAAGGTTCTTGAGGGCCTTGGGAAATTCAGTCTCACACTCCAAAGTCATGGTCATGAGTGGTCCCTTCCTTACGGCTTCGTTGGAGTTCATCTACAAATAGAGATGAGAAAGAAGATTAGAAAAGTTTACGATAAGAAAAAGACAACTGTGGAAATCTTTCAAAATGTTGAAATTTTTTCCTTAGTGGTTTCTAATCCAATCCTAGGGTCATAATCCTACAGGCAACACAGTGCTCTTATACCATCTGTAAGACCCCACCTTTATAAAGGTAAAGTTCCTTATGATTGCAATGCTAGTCCCTGGATCAATTGCTAGCATCCACAGTTTAAGATGAAGTACACAGAAACAAAGGTCATTATTACATCGTCATTCCAGAGATAACATAGTCTTTTACAACTCCATAGCCATAGGCTACTACAAGAGTTTATCATAACAACATAAATAAAAGTCTTCATCTTCATGTGCCACAGGCAAGCATGTTGAGTGTAGACTCATAACCCTAATCCTCATCAGAGTAACCTATAACATCACAAGTTACAGCCATAGTGGGTCAATACATTGGAATAGTATTTCCAAGTGATATCTTAGTAGAATATTAGTATCTAGCTACTACATGAATTTGGCTAAGTGTAGCTTAGGCTTGCTTTGCTCAAAATATGTTTTACCTATCAGTTGAAAACACTAAGTTTTGTTTGGCAAAAACTCCCAAGGAACCACCAATAGACATTGGTGAACCTCACCCTTGTTCAACCACAATTTTTAACTTAGAAAATTGGGATGAGGAGATTCTTGATAGCTTCCATATCTTGATGCTCAAATTGTCCATTACCGGGGACACAGCTAAGTACTTAGTTTCTTCCTTCTGCAGAGGTGGTGCACTTTCCCCACAAGACTTGATTTTTACCAAGACAGGACCTTTCATAAGCCTTCCCTTAGTCCAAATGGACGCGTTCCAAACCTATCACCCACTAACACCAACTGTCCAAATGGCTAAGTTATTGCAACCTATATGATCCAGGCAGAGCCCATAATGCCATGTGGCTGCACTAGAAGCTTCTTAACATTTGGCATCTCAAATCCCTTTGTTCCTGGGTGGCAATCCACAAGTGAGATACATAGGGTAGACCATTGGAAAATGGGCCCTGGTAACAACTAAACCAAAATCCACCAAGCAATTACCATTCCACCTAGGTGTTTCATTCACTTAGTTGTTTTATTAAGCAAAACATAAGTCCAAGACTTAGAAATATTTTCCATAGCATGTGTATATAAACCACCCTTGGTTGCTACTAGCTAGGCTAAGCATGGCAATTGCAAGTATCTTAACTTACAGAAAAATTCTAACAATTCTACAACTACTAGGATTTCCCAAGCATAGCATATAGATACTTAGCAAAAATTATCATGCAAGCCCTATACAAAATATTTCTAATGCATAGTCAAAATATTGGTACAAAAGTATGAATCACCACTTGCCTTGGTAGTTGGGGGAGTAACAACAATCCTCACAGTCACAATCACCACTAGCACCAAAATCTACACATAAAATGATAGCACCAAATTCACATATCAAAATAAACAAGCAAAAATATATGAATGCATGCAAATGACATGTGATGATTTTTCTAACCAAACAAGACAAGTGAAACAGTACTTATCAATAAACTAAACAGTTATACACCAAATAAACTTAATTTGGCCTTTAAAACATTTTCCAAATAATTTTTATACACAAAATAAGCCTACAAATATCTCTGCAAAAACAACTAATTTTACAGAATCAACTCATTAAACAAAGTACATGGTTGGATAGAATTATTTTTCCTGATTCCATTGATATAAAATTTGCAAAATTTGGACATGTGGATCAAAAGTTATGAATTTTGCAAGTTTGAACATCTAATAGAAATGATTCTGTTTTTAAATTAAACTACAGGCTAGGCGGCGCTTCCTGATTGGACGGTACCGTTTCGCGCAGATCAGGCTCTCTGGATCGTTAGATTAAAAGTGCATCGCACGGCTCAGATCTAATCATACTGCTTCACTTAAGTCATCTATCGTACGCGTTGGATCTAGATCTAACGGTCCAAAGCTAACAAACCAAAATCGAGCGGCGCTGCGACGATGGCTGGCGGCAACGCTTCGCCGAAGAGCTGAGAAGCAAGGGAGAGGGGGACGTTGCTCACCAGGTTCACGAAGACGTGCTGATGCTCGAGGTGGTCTTTGCAGGGACAGGGGCGCACGAGGTTGGCGTAGATTGCTCGCCGGAGTTCCTTCTGGCGACAGGTGCTTCTGTTCGTCGTCATTGGCGAGGGTGCAGATCATGCCAAGGCAAGAGAAGTTGTGGGTCAGATGCGTAAGACGATGCTGGTCACGCGAGTGTCAACAAGGGGAAAAGGGGCGGTCGGAAATTACCACAGGAGGTCATCAGAGTTGAAGCCGAAGACGGTGGCGCTCAGTCAATTGCGTTGCCGACGCTCTGGGGTACGTGCGGGCGAGCTAGTGGTACTGGGAGGTGCGCAAGGTGGAGTGGAGTGTGCTCGTTTGAATCAGGGGCAGAAGGGTGGTCGGGGTTGGCCGGAATTGGCGCTGCAGTTTGACGGAGAAGCGGGGTCGCGACGAGGAATTCTCGCAGCCTAGGGGCGCTCAGGGCTTGGGGTTTGGGGGAAACGGAGAGGGGGCAGAGGGGGTTTAAGTAGTGAGGCTGAGCGGGGCAATTATGCCGGGAATCAAGCGTAATCAAGCGAATTCATTCGGGGAAGAAACGGCAGAGAGGCGCAGGTCTTCCGGCGCGAGATTGACGACGACGCTGATGTGGCGGTGGGGCCGGGACGTTAGTGAGTGGGTGTGCGCGGGCAGAGTGAGAAACAGAGAGGAGAGGGAAAACCCGGGTGGGCCGATTCTGTTACTGGGCCGAAAAGGTGGTGCCGTCCCTTTCTGATTACTTTTATTCTTTTCCATTTCTATTTTGATTTTCTGAAATCATTTTCAAATGCTTTTCATATGGGTTTGAATTCAAACTTGTTCTGAATTTTTGTAAAGTGGACCTACACATATTTGACTACAGAACAAAGTTGTTCACTTAGAAATAAACCAAGCTTTAATTATTTATTTATAATAGGCATATGAATGGTTTGAATTCATATTTTTGTTTTGAAAACTTTGGCCAAGCTTTAGAAATATCAAACAAACCTATGGTCAATTCTTTACTGATTAAAACAAGTATTTTCTTATTAGAAGGTAGCAATAAGGCCATTGCCTTGCTTACATAAAATAATAGACAACAAATGCATCTATTTTTGAAATAAAGATCCTAAAATGATATGAATGCATGAATGATATGCAAACATTGAAATCATGATTTTTGGGATGTTACATAGGACCTCTATGGAATATTTTATAAAGTATAGAGAATCATATAAGGGTAAAGTCATGAGAGGCATGTTAAAAAGGTTGGATCTAATTGCTAAAATTTTGCTTAAACGCCATGATATAAATTGTTGCTCTGAACAGGATACTAAAAATCTTAAATTCTAATGTGGCTTTAGTAAAGAAGTTTTAATTATGAACTATCATTGGAATAACTATATTCATCTTGGATTTTAAGAAGTAGATGTAAGGTTCCCAACCTTTAATAAGGTAGAGATCCCTGTGTTTACAATGCTAGTCCCTGGATCAATAGCTAGCATCAACAGTTAAGATGTAATATCAAGAAACAAAGGTCATAATACAACTTTATAACCAGGAATAACATAATTTATTACATCTTACATAGCTCATTTGGCTATTACATTACATTGCAGCAGAATATCTATAAGCATGGGGTCCTTCATCTTCAAAGTGCCACAGGCAGACATGTTGGTTGTAGACTTGTAATCCTAATCAACAAACTTTACTAACATCAAACAAACCTGCAACATAACAAGTTACAGCCACAAGGGTCAATACATTTGAATTGTATTGGCAAGTGATACTATGGTAGTATAGTGGTAACTATCATCTATATGCATTTGGATAAATGGAGCTTATTTTTGCTTTGCTCAAAATAGATTTTCCTTATCATTTGAAAACACTAAGTTTTTGCTTTGACAAAAATATCACCCAAGGAACCACCAATAGAAATTGGTGAACCTTAAACCCTTTTTCAACCACAAGTTTTTAACTTAGAAATTGGGATGATGAGATTCTTGATTGCTTCCATGTCTTGATGCTCAAATTGTACTTTTCCAGGGACATGGCTAAGTACTTAGATTTTACACTCTGCAGAGATGGTGCACTTTCCCCACAAGACTTGATTTCACCAAGACAAGATCTTTCAGAAGCCTTCCCTTAGACCAAAATGGACGCGCTCCAACCTATCAATCCCCTACCACCAACTGTCCATTTGGCTAAGTTATTGCAACCTATATGATCCAGGCAGAGCCCATAATGCCATGTGGTTGCACTTGAAGCTTCTCAACATTTGACATCTCAAATCTCTTTATTCCTGGGTGGCCATCCACAAGTGAGATACACAAGGTTCACCAGTCCCCTAGCCTTGTGTAACCACTCAACATAAACCATTCCTTCCATTCCACCCAGGTGATTCATTCACTTAGTTGTTTTGTTAAACAAAACACAAGTCCTCAGACTTAGAAATTTTTCCATAGTGTGAATATATTTCCAACCTTGTTTTCTATTAGCTAAGCTAAGCATGATAGTAGTAGGAATCTTAACTTAGGAAATCTCTACTAAGGTTTCATCTACTAGGATTTCCCTTGGCATAGTTTACACTTAGCAAAATTTCATGCAAGTCCTACTTAGAAATATCACTAATGCATAGTGAAAATAATGGGACAAAAGCATGAAGCATCACTTGCCTTTTTGGTAGAGAGTATATGTTCACTCCTTGATCTTTACAATGTTCACTCACTTCAAATCACTACAATTCAATCAAGCAAACAATACTTCAATCTACCATTCAAGCAATTCATCACATAAAATGATAAATTCATAGTAATGCATGCAAGCATGGAAAAGATTGTTTTATTTGTAAAAGTGGTTTCTAATGGTTCATAAACATTTGAAAACACCTAATGGTCATTTTATAAAGTGGCAAAACCATTTGCAAAAGGTTTTACTTCATAAGCCATTTTTAGAACAAGGTATCATTTTATGTGGTGTAGAAATGTTTTTAATAAGGCATTAATCTATAGGTTTCACAAAATATGTTTTCAAACCATAAAACCTTGTGTTTAGGGTCAGAGAGTTTATTCCAAAACATTTCTCAAAGGTTTTCTTCCAAAACTATTTTTAACAATTAAACCATATTTTTATTTGACTAGAAATGGTTTAAATCCAAAGTTTGTACTTTTGATTCACCAAATACATTTTTGAAACCATCATTTGTTTCCTATGGTCAGTAGGTTCAAAACACACCATTTGCAAAAGATTTTATCCTCAAAATCATTTTAGAACAATTTTTATAATCTAAACAAGCATACATAAGTTTCTGCAAAAACAAACATTTTACCAGAATCTTTTTACTAAAAAAAGTGCATGGTTGGCTAGGGCTTGTTTTTCTGAATCCATTGATATAAAGTTTGCAAAGTTTGGACGTGTAGATTTAAAGTTATGGAATTTACAAAATCACATATCTAATAGATTCAAATCTGTTTTTAAAACCAGAGTCTTGCCACGTGTCTTGTTCCTATTCGCCCATACCGTTTCATCTGGATCACGCTCTCTGGTGCGTTGGATTTAAGTTAGATCGAGCGGTGCAGATCAAGCGTAACGGTTCAGGTTAAGTGATCTATCGCGTCCCTACGATCTTCATCTAACGGCTATCAACACAGCGACCACGTACTGGCGGTGCCGAGCGATGGTGAGCGGCGGCGATGCTCGGCTAGCAGCGGAGCTGGCGCTAGAGGAAGCAAGGAGGAAGAAGAGATGGCTCACCGTGTTCGCAAGGAGGTGCCGAAGCTCAACCTGCTGTTGGTTCGACGAGGGGCGCACAGGGATGGTGGCAATTCCTCGTCGGAGTCGCTGGCGGCGTCAGGCGGCTCTGGAGGTCGTCGAGGGCGACGCTGCAGTTCGCCCCAAGGCAAAACAAAGGCGTGGTTAGATGCAGGCGAGTGTGGTGAGTGCAGGAGTGTCATCGGGAAGGAGAGGGGCGGACGGCTGCTTACGGGGAGGGTCGCCGGAGTTGATGTAGTTTGACGGTGGCGCCAACAAGACGTTTCGAGCTTGCGTGGCACTTTGGGCGAGCTGAGGCCACAGAGAGGTGCGCCAGGGTCTGGGGAACTTGCCTGCGTGCTCGGGGAGGCAAGAGGTGGCGCGAGGCTGCCGGAATCTGGTGGGGAGCTCGTCGGAGACAGCGGCCGTTGAGGCTAAAATTTGGGCAGCCTAGTGGCTCCGGTTGGGTGAGGTCTGAGGGGAAAAGAAGAGAGGGAAGAGGCAAGTTGACGTGCGCAATTACTGTCCAATTCATTCGCGGCATTGATGTGAATTAAACTCACGAATTCAACGGCAGAAACGGGAGAAAGGGGGGAAGAACAGGTCGCGGGTGGGAACAACGAACTGGTAGGTGGGGCCGTCTGGCAGCAAGAGAGAGAGAAGGAGTGCAGGGTCCACGCGTCAGTGTCGCTGCGGGTTTGATCATTGGTTCGAATCGTTTTTCTGCGGGAGAGGAGCAGTGGGCTAGGTTGGGCTGGCCGGTTGGACTGGCTTGTTTCCTTTTTTTTTTGTTCTGAATGCTTTTCTATTTCTCTTTCTTTTATTCTGTTTTGATTTTGTTTGGTCAATTCAATCATTCATTTGAATTCAAAACCTTGCCAAAATTTGAGTAGGTTCAAATACTGATTAGTATTATATTCTGATGTCAATTTTTGAATAAAACCTTATTCATTTTGGGGTCTTTTATTTATTCAAAATAGGCTCTAGTTTTTAATTAGATAGGATTTACTAATATTTTTAAATCTCCATTTAAAATCTTTAACTGTCCAAATCCTTTCAGTAGGTTTTTATTTGATTAATTGGGTTCAAATAATTCATCTTGAATTATTTGGAAAGGTTTTTAATATGATTTATTAATCATTTAATATTTGGATTTGTCTTTATTCCAATAGGATTTGGTTTAAGCTATTTTATTTTATTTTGGAAATTCTTTATCCTTTTATTTTATTTGGATTGGGACTAAATTCATTCCACTTGCTTATTGGATTAGGCTAAGATTTGGTTTGGTCTTTAAATATTCTTTGATTAATATTTCTTTCTTTAACTTATAAAATCCTTATCTTTTTATTTAGAGACCCAAATAGGTGATTCCAATTTGTGAAATCTTGTTTATTATTTGTTTATCCTTTTAAAGATCTTTTGGATTATTTGCTCACCAATTGGTATGGATTTTTAGATAAGGGCTTTATTAGCTTTGGGAATTCAATTCCTTTTCTTATTAAATTCATAAGATTTTATTTATGGTTCCAAATTGAGTGAAACCAATTTACATGGTTTTATAATATTTCTATTTGTCTTTCTTGATCAATTGTATTTGTTTGTTGACAAATTTTTATATGGATCAAATCCATAGGCTTGGAGAAAACTTTGGAAATGATTTTTATTCCATTAGGGTTAAGGGTTTGGATTTATTTTCCAAGTGTTTAAATTTCCAGATACAATTATTGAGGAATGCATTTCTCTTGATTTGGATTTTTGTTGGATTCAAACTTTTATCAAAGTTTGTTCAAGATGAGGATTTTAAGTTTCCATTTAGAAACAAAAGTTTCTTTTCACCCTGATTTTCAACAAAAATTTATTTTGTTTACTTTATTTTTCACATTACAAGGTTTGGAAAATCTTGGGATGTGACAGGCTACCAGCCTACGAGATTTGGGAAGGCTAGGGTTACAAGTAGGCTCAAAGCATCTAGGGTACTACCACCCTTAAAATTTTTCCAACTAGATTACATCTTGGCTTGCTTGGGATCTTGGGGAAATCTCTCTAGACAAACATCTGCATAGTGTCCTTTGTTTCCACACTTGAAACATGTGACAAGGCTGAGATCCTTCATAGGCTTGTTGATCTTGTGCTTCATCTTTTCTGGACAATTGCTTGCATAATGTCCTTGGTTACCACAGTTGTAACATGTGATAAGATTTAGTTCTTCACGTATCTTCTGTGGATAAGTTGCTACATAATGGCCTAGCTCTTTGCAGTTGTTGCACCATACTTGGCCAATCTCCTTATACTTATTCTTCTCTGGACATTCACTGGCATAATGTCCCATTTCTTTACAATGATTACATTGCACATGGCTTTTGTCCTTCTTTTTCTTGGGTTTCTCCAAAGCTAGGAGTGCTTCTAGTTCATGATCTTCATATATTATCTCATAGGTAGGAATGTCTACTGGTTTCTTTGACCTTCTATTGCTCCTTGGATAATTCATATGCCTCTTCTTTGGTCCTTTGAATTGGGTCATATTGCATGGGGGTACAAGTGGAGATTTTCCTTTGTCCTCATCCTTCTTGGTAGACTTGGCTTGATAGTCTGCAATCAGTTGTTGCACTCCACCTTGTTTCCTTTGTTCAACTATGGAATAGATGGGGCATTGGATAGGGACATGATTATTTCCTTCACATAGGTAACAAGTAGCTTGGGATGTGGGGCATTGGTTAGCTGGATGTTTCTCTTCACAATTGGGGCATTGATCTCCATGCTCCTTGGAAGTGTGATCCTTGTCTCCATAGATATTGCAAGCTTGGGTTCCTTCCAAAATAACATCTTTTTCATCCTTGTTGTCACAAACTCCTTTGGAAGAGTTGCTTTCCATGTTGATCATTTGATCTGTCACCTTATGCAACAATTGGTCTTGGGTTTCGAAAAACCTTTGCATGGTTGGACCTTCCCCACTGGTGTTGGCTATGAATTGAGCTGTCACTTGGTTCAACTGGTTTTGGGTTGCTATAAGTTCTCTCATGTTGTCTTCTTGGTTGTTGTTGTTGTCATCAACCTTGATGTTGGAGTCTCTTGGAGTAGTCATCTGTTTGGGTTGGATTGGGATTAGAATAGGCAAAATATTTCTAAGGGAATAATTCTAATCACACACATCACAATTCACACAAGCAATGTGCAAGCAATCACAAACAAACATTCCACTCAAATAACAAGGTTCAAGCACATTTTTAGGCAACCAAAAATATTTTTGTTACACCACATAAGTTGGTGTGTTTAATTTAAACTAACATGGTGGTCCAACTATATGGTTCACTTGAATTCTTTCCATCCTTATTAGTTGATTCTTCTTGAGCAAGATCTTTGTATCCTTGGAGAATATCTTGCATCTTGGTCTCAAAACTTAAAAGGGATGATGGTTCCTTCTAAGTTGTGTTTCCTTAGTCTTCAAGTCTTGAGCAACATTTCTTGCCACACTTGTAGTCCTTAGTAATATCTATGGTTGAAGTCCTTGGTGAATATGTTGAAGATGTTGAAGTCATTAGATTTGATGATGTTGAAGTCATTAGAGTTGATGATGTTGAAGTCATTAGAGTTGATGATGTTGAAGTCATTAGAGTTGATATCCAAGCTTGAAGATGTTGAAGTCATTAGAGTTGATGAAGTCCTTTGCACATGGTGAAGTCTTTGGCCATGGAGTAGGCTTTATCCATCAAGTTGAAATAGAATAGAGGTAGAATCAAAACCAAAATGGTTGAGGAAAGAGTTTACAAGACTGTTTGTAAATAAGTTTTGGAACAAATACAACTCCTATTTTTCTAAGGGGTTTTGGTCCAATCCTAGGGTTACAAATCCTACAGGCAACACAATGCTCTGATACCATCTGTAAGGTTCCCGACCTTTAATAAGGTAGAGATCCCTGTGTTTACAATGCTAGTCCCTGGATCAATAGCTAGCATCCACAGTTAAGATGTAATATCAAGAAACAAAGGTCATAATACAACTTTATAACCAGGAATAACATAATTTATTACATCTTACATAGCTCATTTGGCTATTACATTACATTGCAGCAGAATATCTATAAGCATGGGGTCCTTCATCTTCAAAGTGCCACAGGCAGACATGTTGGTTGTAGACTTGTAATCCTAATCAACAAACTTTACTAACATCAAACAAACCTGCAACATAACAAGTTACGGCCACAAGGGTTAATACATTTGAATTGTATTGGCAAGTGATACTATGGTAGTATAGTGGTAACTATCATCTATATGCATTTGGCTAAGTGGAGCTTAGGCTTGCTTTGCTCAAAATAGATTTTCCTTATCATTTGAAAACACTAAGGTTTTGCTTTGACAAAAATATCACCGAAGGAACCACCAATAGAAATTGGTGAACCTTAAACCCTTGTTCAACCACAAGTTTTTAACTTAGAAATTGGGATGATGAGATTCTTGATTGCTTCCATGTCTTGATGCTCAAATTGTCCTTTTCCAGGGACATGGCTAAGTACTTAAATTTTACACTCTGCAGAGGTGGTGCACTTTCCCCACAAGACTTGGTTTCACCAAGACAAGATCTTTCAGAAGCCTTCCCTTAGACCCAAATGAACGCGCTCCAACCTATCAATACCCTACCACCAACTGTCCATTTGGCTAAGTTATTGCAACCTATATGATCCAGGCAGAGCCCATAATGCCATGTGGTTGCACTTGAAGCTTCTCAACATTTGACATCTCAAATATCTTTGTTCCTGGGTGGCCATCCACAAGTGAGATACACAAGGTTCACCAGTCCCCTGGCCATGTGTAACCACTCAACATAAACCATTCCTTCCATTCCACCCAGGTGATTCATTCACTTAGTTGTTTTATTAAACAAAACACAAGTCCTCAGACTTAGAAATTTTTCCATAGTGTGAATATATTTCCACCCTTGTTTTCTATTAGCTAAGCTAAGCATGATAGTAGTAGGAATATTAACTTAGGAAATCTCTACTAAGGTTTCATCTACTAGGATTTCCCTTGGCATAGTTTACACTTAGCAAAATTTCATGCAAGTCCTACTTAGAAATATCACTAATGCATAGTGAAAATAATGGGACAAAAGTATGAAGCATCACTTGCCTTTTTGGTAGAGAGTATATGTTCACTCCTTGATCTTTACAATGTTCACTCACTTCAAATCAATACAATTAAATCAAGCAAACAATATTTCAATCTACCATTCAAGCAATTCATCACACAAAATGATAAATTCATAGTAATGCATGCAAGCATGCAAAAGATTGTTTTATTTGTAAAAGTGGTTTCTAATGGTTCATAAACATTTGAAAACACCTAATGGTCATTTTATAAAGTGGCAAAACCATTTGCAAAAGGTTTTACTTCATAAGCCATTTTTAGAACAAGGTATCATTTTATGTGGTGTAGAAATGTTTTTAATAAGGCATTAATCTATAGGTTTCACAAAATATGTTTTCAAACCATAAAACCTTGTGTTTAGGGTCAGAGAGTTTATTCCAAAACATTTCTCAAAGGTTTTCTTCCAAAACTATTTTTAACAATTAAACCATATTTTTATTTGACTAGAAATGGTTTAAATCCAAAGTTTGTTCTTTTGATTCACCAAATACATTTTTGAAACCATCATTTGTTTCCTATGGTCAGTAGGTTTAAAACACACCTTTTGCAAAATATTTTATCCTCAAAATCATTTTAGAACAATTTTTATAATCTAAACAAGCATACATAAGTTTCTGCAAAAACAAACATTTTACCAGAAGCTTTTTACTAAACAAAGTGCATGGTTGGCTAGGGCTTGTTTTTCTGAATCCATTGATATAAAGTTTGCAAAATTTGGACGTGTAGATTTAAAGTTATGGAATTTACAAAATCACATATCTAATAGATTCAAATCTGTTTTTAAAACCAGAGTCTTGCCACGTGTCTTGTTCCTATTCGCCCATACCGTTTCGTCTGGATCACGCTCTCTGGTGCGTTGGATTTAAGTTAGATCGAGCGGTGCAGATCAAGCGTAACGGTTCAGGTTAAGTGATCTATCACGTCCCTACGATCTTCATCTAACGGCTATCAACACAGCAACCACGAACTGGCGGTGCCGAGCGACGGTGAGCGGCGGCGATGCTCGGCTAGCGGCGGAGCTGGCGCTAGAGGAAGCAAGGAGGAAGAAGATATGGCTCACCGTGTTCGCAAGGAGGTGCCGAAGCTCAACGTGCTGTTGGTTCGACGAGGGGCGCATAGGGATGGTGGCAATTCCTCGCCGGAGTCGCTGGCGGCGTCAGGCGGCTCTAGAGGTCGTCGAGGGCGACGCTGCAGTTCGCCCCAAGGCAAAACAAAGGCGTGGTTAGATGCGGGCGAGTGTGGTGAGTGCAGGAGTGTCATCGGGAAGGAGAGGGGCGGACGACTGCTTACGGGGAGGGTCGCCGGAGTTGATGTAGTTTGATGGTGGCGCTCAGTCGAAGACGTTGCCGAGCTTGCAGGGCACTCGCGGGCGAGCTGAGGCCACAGAGAGGTGCGCCAGGGTCTGGGGAACTTGCCTGCGTGATCGGGAAGGCAAGAGGTGGCGCGAGGCTGCCGGAATCTGGTGGGGAGATCGTCGGAGACAGCGACCGTTGAGGCTAAAATTTGGGCAGCATAGTGGCTCCGGTTGGGTGAGGTCTGAGGGGAAAAGAAGAGAGGGAAGAGGCGAGTTAACATGCGCGATTACTGGCCAATTCATTCATGGCATTGATGTGAATTAAACTCACGAATTCAACGGCAGAAACGGGAGAAAGGGGGGAAGAACAGGTCGCGGGTGGGAACGACGAACTGGTAGGTGGGGCCGTCTGGCAGCGAGAGAGAGAAGGAGTGCAGGGTCCACGCGTCAGTGTCGCTGCGGGTTTGATCGTTGGTTCGAATCATTTTTCTGCGGGAGAGGAGCAGTGGGCTAGGTTGGGCTTAGTTGGGCTGGCCGGCTAGGCTGGCTTGTTTCCTTTTTTTATGTTCTGAATGCTTTTCTATTTCTCTTTCTTTTATTCTGTTTTGATTTTGTTTGGTCAATTCAATCATTCATTTGAATTCAAAACCTTGCCAAAATTTGAGTAGGTTCAAATACTGATTAGTATTATATTCTGATGTCAATTTTTGAATAAAACCTTATTCATTTGGGGGTCTTTTATTTATTCAAAATAGGCTCTAGTTTTTAATTAGATAGGATTTAATAATATTTTTAAATCTCCATTTAAAATCTTTAACTTTCCAAATCCTTTCAGTAGGTTTTTATTTGATTAATTTGGTTCAAATAATTCATCTTGAATTATTTGGAAAGGTTTTTAATATGATTTATTAATCATTTAATATTTGGATTTGTCTTTATTCCAATAGGATTTGGTTTAAGCTATTTTATTTTATTTTGGAAATTCTTGATCCTTTTATTTTATTTGGATTGGGACTAAATTCATTCCACTTGCTTATTGGATTAGGCCAAGATTTGGTTTGGTCTTTAAATATTCTTTAATTAATATTTCTTTCTTTCACTTATAAAATCCTTATCTTTTTATTTAGAGACCCAAACTTGGTGATTCCAATTTGTGAAATCTTGTTTATTATTTGTTTATCCTTTTAAAGATCTTTTGGATTATTTGCTCACCAATTGGTATGGATTTTTATATAAGGGCTTTATTAGCTTTGGGAATTCAATTCCTTTTGTTATTAAATTCATAAGATTTTATTTATGGTTCCAAATTGAGTGAAACCAATTTATATGGTTTTATAATATTTCTATTTGTCTTTCTTGATAAATTGTATTTGTTTGTTGACAAATTTTTATATGGATCAAATCCATAGGCTTGGAGAAAACTTTGGAAATGATTTTTATTCCATTAGGGTTAAGGGTTTGGATTTATTTTCCATGTGTTTAAATTTCCAGATACATTCATTGAGGAATGCATTTCAATTGATTTGGATTTTTGTTGGATTCAAACTTTTATCAAAGTTTGTTCAAGATGAGGATTTTAAGTTTCCATTTAGAAACAAAAGTTTCTTTTCACCCTGATTTTCAACAAAAAATTAATTTGTTTACTTTATTTTTCACATTACAAGATTTGGAAAATCTTGGGATGTGACAGTAGAACAATTTGTTTTGTTTATGGGAGCTTATGAAATAGAATCCTTCATGTCTAAAAATTATGAAACCTGTGTTGCTTGTAACGACCTTAAAGATATGGTCTCTTCTATCCTTGATTATTGCATAGAAAATTTCAGCAATAATTGTTATATCATTGATTATAAAGAGAGACTCATTCATGCACAAGAATGTGTCCACAATTTGCAAGAACATGTGGAAGAAGAAATTGCTTAAACTAAAAGCTCATTAGATGAAAAAGAGGATGAGAGTGATGAACAAAATGAGGAAGAATTAATTAGCTACCCATGCCTACCTTCTAATGAGAGTAACGCTTTATCCCTTACATTATTTGATTGTCCCCCATGCTTACCAAAGGAGGATGAATATTATGTTCATGTAGATTCTCTACTATGGGTAAAACTTGTGATAATAATTATGCTCCTGTTATGTATGAAATCCATGCTATTTTGATAAATCTTATGATAATTCTTTATTTGTACCTAACTTCAAAATGCATGGTACTAAAGAGTTTGCTTAGAAAATGTTTATGATAAAGCTCTTGATGATGGTCCTATATTGGTTGATAATATTAACTATACTACTATTGAAAATGAGATTGGAGGGGTCTTTACTTTATCTTGGAACCCCATACCTCTTGAGAATGATCTGTCATCTTGTTATAAAATTGTTAAAAGTGGGTTTGAAGGTTTTAATTCCCACTATTTTTGAGCTTGATAAAAATTATGTGTTTGTAGATCATGAAAAGCATACGTTATGTGATAGTTACATTGTTGAGTTTATTCATGAGGCTACTGAAAATTATTATGAGAGAGGAAAATATGGTTGTAGAAGTTTTTATGGTACTGAAACACCTCTCTATGTGCTGAAAGTGTTGAAGTTACTCTTGTTTTATCTTCCTATGCCTGAGACTTTGTTCTTTGTGAATTTATTTGCGTACGAGATTCCTATGCATAGGAAGTGGGCTAGACTTAAATGTATTTTTAATTTGCTTCTTGATGCTCTATTTTACTTCAATTCATATTTCTTATGTGAGCATATTCTCAAACTATCAAGCCTAGCTAAAAGGCATTAATGAAAAGCGCTTATGGGAGACAACCCAATTTTTATTTTAGTAAGTTTTTTTGTTGAGTCTTGGAAGTTATTGCCTCTGTAATAAAATCTCCTTATCATTTTTGTTTGGTTTTTCTGTCAATAATAACCTCTAATGAGAGGGAAGTAAGATTTGGGGAAGCTGCTGTCCTGAAATAGATTTCTCTGCTTCATTGTAAAAAATCGTGAAAAATCTCAGAACGTCTGATTGAGCTGAAATTTTTTGTGTGCATGCCCCTGTTATTTACCCAACTTTTTTTATTTCTGCAATTTTATATTTGAGCAACATAATATTTTCGAAAAAAAAATCATCCTTTACCTGCTGGTCTATTTGACAGATTTCTGCCATTATTTGCATTTGCCTCCTAATCGTCTTCTTTTTGTGTTCTCTTTGATCACTTGAGCTTTTAAAAGGAGTTGCTACAGTAGCCTATGTTTTAATTGATGATTTACTTGAGTTGAAACTGAACGCAAAGGCTTATTATCTTAAATACACTAATGTTGCTAATGAAGATTATGTGAAATTTTGTATGAAGTAAATTTTCAAGTGTAGGGAGAGAATAATGTGAGGAGATGAAGTATGGACAAAAGATCAAGCTTGGGGATGCCACCCGTGTCACCCCAAGAAATATTCAAGAGGTACAAGTATCAAATCTTGGGGATGCCCAAGGCATCCTCATCTTCATCAACAAAAATCTCAGGTCTTCTTTCAAGACACTTTATTTTTTTATTGCTTCATGCACTATTGTGTTGTTCTTGGAGCGTCTTTGTTTTTGTTTTTAGTTTTCTTTTGCTTTATTTGCTACAATAAGTTGGTTGGACCCCAACACACCTATTTTGGAGAAGTCGCACCTAGTTCCTCATTGGCTATAACACTCTAGTTTTCACTCTTATTGTTCTATGTGTGTTCACTTTTGCTAGCACGGCGTTTAGCTTTAGTTTTCTTATTCTTTTTGCTTAGAACTTTTTAGTTCTTATTTGTAGGTAGGTGAGACAAGCTCTCTGATCTTTATTGATTATTATCTTTGTCAGTTATTTCAAATAAGTTGATTAGTGTTGGAAAAGAGTAGAAAGTTGCATGCTTATAGTGGTACAAAAGGAAGCTTGTTTTGACTGTGGCTTAGACTTTATCATGCCATGTTAGATGTTGCTTTGACAATATGTTTAGTAATTATTGTTGTAGCATGACTTGTTTCAAACAATTGAGATTGCTTAATGTGCCTTGAAAGAATCATGTGTTGTTTTTGAAAGGATCGTATGGGAACCTAGAGGGGGGTGAATAGGTGCTACTTCAAATTTTCTTCTTTTTCAAATTAGGGTTTGACAAGAAAGGTAAATTCTCTAGATTATGCAACTAAGGTGAATTTACCTATATGTCAAACTAGCACCAACTAGCACAACACTAAGCAAGAACAAGTAAAGTAAAGTGCGGTAAAGGATAGAAGTAACCAAAGTGGTGGACGCGGAGACACAAGGATTTGTTTCCCGTAGTTCCTTACTTTTGAGGGAAAGTACGTCTATGTTTGGAGAGGGGGTGGTTTCAAACCACCAACGCCACGAGAGGCCTCCCTTGTTCTCTGATGAACCTCACCCCAAAGGGTTCGATTCACCTCTTCCACTATATCGGCAACCTTCGAGGTGGAAGCCGTCACCTTTACAACAAGTTTGGGGCACACATCCACAACCTAATTGGAGGCTCCCAAATACAAGCAATCTATCAAACAATCAAAGACAAGATTGTAAGAACCAAATCAAAAGCTAGGGTTTCCAATGAAACACTAGAGCAAGGGGACCTCAAGTGAATGAGGGGCAAATGAAGATCTCTCTTGGTGAAGCAATAGATAAAAGGTCCTCCTTCGATTCTCCAAAGATCAACGACTTTGGATGGTGGAGATAAGAGATCTTGGCGATTTGGTGGCTCAAATGAAGGCGGTGTTCTTGAGTGAAACGAGCACCCACCCAAGGTTGAAGAGGGGGATATTTATACCCCACTAGGCAGATCTTCCTGTTGCCTTTTTCTTAGAACCATTACTACCAGAAACATGAGCGGTAGTACCAGAAAACACCGGTAATACCGGTCAGGTACCGGATGTGGTACCGGAACCATATACAAAGTGTTACTAGGCAACGGCTCCCCCTGCGGTAGGATGAGGGACACACGTAGGTAGTACCGTACCGCAGAAGTGGTACTACCGGAACCAGGCGGTAGTGCCACAACTTGGTACTGGGTGAGGCAGTGACATTGGACAGGCTTGCCCAACCTTACTGCCTCGTCTGGTACCGAAGAGCGGTAATACCGGGCCGAGCGGTAGTACCGGTCCTGGGATGCGGTACTACCGGGCACAAGCGGTACTGCCGCTTTTCGTTACCGGGGAAGGCAGTGGAATTGGGCATGCTTTCCCACCGCCTCTAGCCCTAGAGTAGCAAGTGGCGGATTGCCGGTGTGGTGGTAGTAATCGGATGATTTTTCCGGTACTACCGGACACCACAGAGAGCAAGGTTAAGGTTTTGCAAGTGGCCCTTTTTGAGGAGAACGAACAAAACCTTTTTTCGGATAAACCTATGTTAAACTTGGCAAATAATTAGTCGGATAAGTGTGTTATCATTAAACACCAAAATCATTAGGATAGTAAATGCGCTTTCAATCTCCCCCTTTTTGGTGTTTGATGACAACACACCTTTGCATGATAATATTATGATAACGAACAAGGTTTTGAAAAATAGAGATGAGGCTCCCCCTAGATGAGTAGGATCAAACCTCGCCCTCTATTTTCAAACCTACCACGAGTGTACATTCAAAGGTAACACTTACAATTCATACCTTTGCACAATAAAATGTGATGAGAGAAATATTGACAATGGCTAGAGAATATCATCACAAGAGATGGATCCATGTGAGAATAACCATAACACACATATGATGGATCCATAAGATAACCACATAGTTTCAACATCCCCCATAGTATCAACATACATAGCACGAATAGTTAGTTCATAAGGTTCACACATAATATGAGGCAAAGAGAAAATAAAGTTCACAAGCGAGTAAAAGATCAAAGTCAAGAACGAGCTTGTGACTTTTCCCATGCAAATCCCACATGCCTAAGGTGCAACTTATCCCCCTTTGGAATCAAGATGCCAAAAAGGGACAAGAGCAACACTAACGCCTCGGAGGTCACTCTTCATCATCAACATAGTCATCCTCATGAGTCGGCGGAGCACGGAAAGAAGAGGTGGCATCATCATCCCAGTAGTTGTGCTTGGAGATCCATTGGTCTTCAGGAGTGATGTTGTTCTCGGAACCCTTGGAGACGGTCAACCCTTGAGCTTCCATCATTTATTTCTGACGAGCATAAGCCTTCTTTGCATACACATGAGCCTCATATATGTGCTTTTGGTTGTCAACTTGGAAGCAAAACACTTTCTTTAGCTTGGCTTCGATCCTCTTGGCCCATGAGGGCTGGGCATGCTTGCGACTAGAGACAATAAAATCAGCATCACAGCCACTATCCTCATCATCGTCTTCAAGCGGGTTCCCTTCCTCATCAACGAGTTGACCATCCGCATTGCAAGGTCTAGGATGAGTCTTGATCAACAAGGACTTGTGCTTGTGAGGGACAAGGCGGCGAGTATAAAGACTTCTGAGAATAGGGGCACTTGTTAAGAATGAGAGCCATGATGTCTGGAGCAACAGGAGGGACCCTCCGAGTGTACGTGGCAACTACCATCTCATTCCAAATGAAATCCATCACATTAGGAGGGTAGCTGGACTCACGGTTGTTTTAAGTGGTGATCATGAGGTCCACCATGTGACCATGCATCTCATCTTGATTTCTGGCTCGAGGGGCAACGGTCTCATGGAAGATGCGGTTCAAGATATCATAGGTGGGGAGAAAAACCTTGATCTTACCCGCGACACCGAGACCTCGGATGTACAATGGTGAAAGGACATCTTTCTTCATGGGACGATCACTACCGTGACAGTGGTGGCCAACTGGAGTGTCGATGCCACGGTCCTCATACCCAAGAATCTCCCCAAACTCAGCCAATGTTTCTTCCTTGATAACTCCCTCAGTCATCCATGTCATAGTCCTGGCTTGGTTCTTTGAAAAGTGAACGTTGGCATAAAACTGAGTGATGAGTAAGGGTCATAGTCTTGCCGGAACTGCATAAGGGGAAGCAAACCAATGTGAGTGCAGATCTCAATAGCTTCGCCGAAGTAGTCCAAGTTCATGTTCACATGACTCATCTCAATCCACTTCTGAGGGACCACCAGCTACTCATCCTTCATGAGAAACTCATTCTACACCCGCTCTTGAAAGTCGGTGTAGAACATGCTATTTTCCCTAGTATGGGACCGGGCTGCCACATACGGATTCACAACCGGCAAAGCACGAAAGTCTAGCTTAGACAGATCAGATAATAGCCTTGGCCTAGATGGCCCTGAACTCTGACTCCTGCGATGACTCGGGGGTGGAGGAGGAGGGGGACCACTACCACGACCAGCTGACTGTTTAGTGGTCCCTCCGCGACGACCCCGAGTGGCCTTCAACTTCAACCGGTTGCTGGGCTGTGGCATGATCTCTTCTTCGGGCTCTGACTCATAGTCCTCGATTTCGTGACGAGCCTTTGAATGCTTGCGTGCACCCCGGGAACCCCCTGAATCTGTGAAAGAAAGAGGGAGGTAGCAGTGGGATAAGGGCACAAGAACCCGAAACGAAAATGGTTCCACAAAGAAATTCAAGTTTGGAGAATCTTTTGTTGTCCGCCTTGACCGGTAGTACCGGACATCAGAGGTGGTAGTATCACAAATAGGCGGTAGTACCGGAAGAAATATCCGGTACTACAGGTCATGCGGCTACAGTCCAGATCCGATAGAACCGTTCCATAGATTGGAAACAAAACTACCCAAATCGAGGATTCCTTCGGGCAAGAAGTAGTATCTAGTAATCTACACACGGTACAACCCCCAAAACAACTATTTTGACCACGAATCGAAGTCTCCCTAGATTCAATGGAGAAAACATGAGAGAAGAAGAAGAAGGCGGTTGTACCGGGATCCATGGTGGTGGAGATTGAGGAGGAGCCCGCGAGGAGGCCGGATCCGGTGAGGATCTGGTAGAGGGAGGAGAGTGCAGGGCTCTGGCAGCGATTCTTGCTCTAGCGGCGGAGGTTTGGAGTGGAGACAAGGAACAATGGGGCACTGATAGGTGCCCTTCCCCTGCGTCTAAACTCTTAACCAGGGAAACCGACCGGTAGTACCGGGGATATGAACGGTAGTACCGCTGACCAGTACTGCTGCGCAGAAAACCGGTAGTACCAGTTACCGGTAGTATCGGGGAAAAGACCGGTAGTACCGCACCTGGGCAGTTTCCAGGAATCGACCTGGAAACTAACCCTGGCCGGTAGTACCGCTCCCAAACCCGGTAGTACTGGTGCCACCAGAACAAAAATCTAGGTATAAATGAGGAGGTTCTTGTGCAGAGTAGATGGGGTTTGTAGATGGATAAGAAAGGCTTAGGTTGAGAGAGTCACACTGATATGGACACATGCACTCTAAAATAGGGAAAACGTATCAAGAGCCAAATGAGAGTGCATGATCCTAAGACCTAAACAACTCAGTAAATGACAAACACGAGTAAGCACCAACCTCTCGAACATGAGAGGGCGGTGGCCTAGGCCACCATGTTGGAGTATACTTGGCTTGACACCACGAAGATATATCTTGGTTCCATTACCGAAACTCATCATTTAAGCTCACATATCACAAAATGATATTAAGAGAAATGATTTTTGTAATCACTTTGGGCATAATGGAGGGAGGGATAGTCCAATCAATTAGGACCGCACTCCCCCTATATCCATGCCTGCACCTAAACCAAATAAGAGTCAAGACATAGGTGATTATGCAAGGTGATGAAGTCAAGCTCCTTGAATCTATGATATTTATCTCATTCCTCAAATAACAAAACCTTGCTTCATCAAGTGGCTTCGTGAAGATGTCGGCAAGTTGGTCTTTGGTTGACACATATGATAGCTCAATATCACCTCGAGCAACATGATATCTAATGAAGTGATGACGAATCTCAATATGTTTTGTCCTTGTGTGATCCACCGGGTTGTAGGCAATCTTGATAGCACTTTCATTGTCACATAGAAGAGGCACTTTGTCACAATGGACACCATATTCCTTTAAAGTTTGCCTCATCCATAGCAATTGAGTGCAAGCACTAGCAGTTGACACATACTCGGCTTCGGCGGTGGAGAGAGATATACAATTTTGCTACTTAGAAGACCAACATACCAAGTACCTACCAATGAATTGGCAAGCCCCGGATGTTGATTTTCTATCATCCTTATCACCAGCCCAATCTGAATCCGTGTATCCACAAAGAGCAAATGTTGACCCTCGGGTATACCAAAGACCACAACGTGGGGTATGAACCAAATATCGAAAGATTCTCTTGACTGCCATCAAATGGATTTCTTTAGGAGCTGCTTGATATATTGCACACACACCTAGACTCAACAAAATATTGGGTCTAGATGCACAAAGGTAAAGCAAAGAACCAATCATGAACCAGTATACCTTTTGATCCACATCTTTACCATTTGGATTTAGTTCAAGATGAGTCTTTGTAGCCATGGGGATAGGAGCACCATTCAAATATTT
The DNA here is from genome assembly GCA_023614405.1 of Avena insularis. NCBI lineage: Eukaryota > Viridiplantae > Streptophyta > Magnoliopsida > Poales > Poaceae > Avena > Avena insularis. Next base: position 88,133,769 of record CM042695.1, read on the forward strand.
CATGTTGAATATTTTGAGCATATCTTGAGTGTACTTGACTTGGTTGAAGAATGTTCCTCCTCTTACTTGCTTGATCTCAAAACCAAGAAATACTCTCAACTCCTCCATCATAGACATACGGAACCTATTAGTCATAAGCTTTGAGAATTCATCATTAAAAGCTTTGTTAGATGAGCCAAAGATAATATAATCAACATATATTTGGCATACCAAAATCTCCACATTGACCTTCTTAGTAAAAAGAGTGGGATCGATTTTCCCAACCTCAAACCCACGGTCAAACAACAACTCTCTAAGGTTCTCATAACACGTGTGTGGGGCTTGTTTGAGCCCATAGAGCGTCTTATCAAGTTTGTAGACATGGTTTGGGAAGTTGGGGTCCTAAAATCCCGGGGGTTGCTTTACATACACCAACTCATTTAGAGGACCATTAAGAAATGCACTTTCTACATCCATTTGTTGCAACTTAAAGTTATGATGTGCCACGTAAGCAAGAAGGATACAGATGGACTCAAGGCGAGCCACAGGTGCATATGTCTCTCCATAATCAATGCCTTCAATTTGAGAGAACCCTTGTGTGACCAATCTTGCCTTGTTCCTTACTATAATTCCATTCTCATCTTTCTTGTTCTTGAATATCCACTTGGTGCCTATAACATTGCGGCAATCCTTTGGTTTCTCAACTAACTTCCATACTTTATTTCTCTCAAAGTTGTTGAGCTCTTTTTGCATTGCTTCCAACCAATCCGAATCTTCAAGAGCTTCCCATACTTTCTTTGGTTCAATCATGAAGATGTGTGCTTGGTGCTCACTAAACCTCTTCAATTGTGCTCTTGTGGATATTCCTCTCCTTAGATCTCTAACCAAATTCTCTAGAGAGTGGTCTCTTAATTCCAACATCCTATCCATTCTAGCTTCGCGACGAGTGTGGATATCCTTGTTGTTTCTTGTGGGGACGTCTTCATCATTTTGGTCCTCATATTTACCATCAACTTGACCTTGATCATCATTAGAATCATTCTCTTAATTAAGAGGCAAAGGTTGACCTTGGTCTTGATCAGGTACATTAATAGATTGGAGTTGAGCTGCTCTCACGGTAGATTGTATAGATATTCCTTATGTAATAGACCGAGCAGCACTTGACATTCTAGAGAATGGTGACTCAAGCTCCTCCTCACTAGACATATCACCATGATCAACATGTTGAGGGTCCACATCTTGTCTTTGGCTTGGGTCATTGTCCTCCTCGATATATGGAGCTTGTTGTTGCTGTGAAGATGAGGGCTCCACTTGAGTAGAGCATAGTTCTTCTCAATCCACCATAAGGGGTTCCTCAATGGGGCGGATATATCCCACACCCATTCTTCCTATGGCATCCTGAGGCATTTCTTCATCTGCATCACAAGCATCAACACGCCCCCTTGGGGACCATCATATTCTTCTAAGGTCACACTACAAGATTCGATGACGGCTCCGGAGAGCTTATCATAGATACGATAAGTGTGAGATTCAAGACCATAGCCAACAAAAATACCCTCTAATGATTTACACTCGAATTTGGACAAACGAACACCCTTTATGAGATAGAAACACTTACAACAGAACACCCGGAAGTAAGATACATTGGGCTTGTTACCGGTAAGTATTTCATATGGAGTCTTGATCAATTCTTTGCGGAGGTAGAGCCGGTTTGATGCATGGAAAGCGGTGGAGATGGCTTTGGCCCAAAAGTTGTATGGAGATTTAAACTCCGCCAACATGGTCCTTGCCATCTCAACAAGGGTCCGGTTCTTCCTCTCGGCTACACCGTTTTGTTGAGGGGTATATTCAGCGAAATATTGGTGTTTTGTCCACTCATCACTAAGAAATCCATTCAAGGTGTAGTTCTTGAACTCGGTGCCATTGTCGCTTATTATTATCAACACAGGGACATTGTATTGATGTTTCACCATGTTGATGAAGTCGATGAAGGTATTTTGGGTCTCACTTTTCAACTTGAAGAAATATACCCATGAGTATCTTGAATAGTCATCAACAATCACCAAACAATATTTCTTCCCACCAAGACTTGCATGAGATGGAGGACCAAAGATATCTACATGAAGGAACTCTAAGATCCTCGTTGACTTGATGCGATTCTTTGGCTTGTGGGGAGAATCATGCATATTTCCTTGAACACAAGACCTGCAAACACGATCTTTGGAAAAGGAAACATTTTCTTTTAGTCCAACAATGTGGACATCCTTATGGAGACTTTGCAAAGCTCTCATATTGACATGGGCTAGGCGGCGATGCCATAACCAACCCAAATCGACCTTTCCGAATAAGAACATCGCACTTGTAGTGGTTTGTCCCGAAAAGTCCACCACATACAAGTCATTTTCGACGTACCCAACGAAAGCGACCTTGAGAAACTTGCTCCACATGAGGACCACAATATCATCATCAATAAAGACGGCAAAGCCCATCTTTCCAAGAGCACGGACTGAAAGTGAATTGTAACCAAGGGTCTCAATAAGCATGACGTCCATGAGTGTAATATCGTGGGTAACCACTACCTTGCCAAAACCCATTACCTTATACCTGGACTTGTCGGCATATGTCACGGATATTGATCATCATTTGGCCTTAATTCCTTGACAATAGAAGAGCTTCTGGTCATATGACTTGTGCAACCACTATCAAGCACCCACTTTGACCCTCCAGAAGCATATGTCTATAAAAGATCAAGCTAGTTTTTAGGTACCCATTTTCCAATGGGTCCTCTTTTGTTAGCAACAAGGATCTTGGGGACACAAATAGACCAAGCAATATAACCATCAAATGGGCCAACATATTGTTCATACACATCACCATAATAATCACGCATTAGAACATAGTGAGGGTTAGCACTTCCCTAAAAATCATCATGAGACATAGTTTTACCACTTGTGGTCCTACTACCCACAATGGCCTTGTCTTTCTCTTGTGCGGGCTTGGCCTTGTTGTTGTTGTTGTTGTTGTTGTTGTTGTTGTTGTTTTCTTCTTGGTTTTGGAGACAAAACCAATGCCCCCTTTCTCACCATTTAACCTTTGCTTACTCAAGAGGTCATCAATGGACTTGTTTCCTTTTGGAAAGGTGGCCTTAGCTAGCTTCCCCTTCAACCTAGCATTTTCTTCAAGGATAGTTGTACTACTAGACGGAATGAAATTACTAGCTGAAGGAATATTGGTCAATTGAGTTTGAAGCTTTTCATGGGACTTTGTGAGAGACAAGAGTTCACTTTCCAAAGCCTTGTGAGCCTTGTCAAGCAAACTAAAGTCCTCGGCAAGTTTTTCATGAACAACACCAGACTCAATCTTGTCCTTTTTAGCCTTTTTTATATTTATCAATAGCATGGTCACGTTCCTTGATGAGTCTATTAACAATTATGTCATTAGCCCCATCAAGCCCTTCAAGTTTTAGTTCAAGAGACATCCTAGTCTCTTGTTCTTCTTCTAGAGCATTATTTAGAGCTTCTACCTCAATCAAGTGATCTCTCCCAAGTTTACATCTTACATAAAGAAGCTCTTGTGTGTGGGAAATTTTATCTAAGATGTTCCCAAAATGTATCTTGGCCTCCCCTTGTAAGTTAGTCACAAACTCATCGAAAACAATTAATTACCTTTTTTTACTTCAAGAGACATCTCATCATCAATTTCATCACTAGCTAAGGGAGTGAGTGAGATGATGATGATACCTCCGTTCCTCTTTCCATAAGGCAAGTGACGTTCTTGTTGGGAGGGTTCTCATTTGGAGAATCGAAGAGGGAGAATGTTGGAGTTGAAGTAGTGGCTAGAGCAGCCACACCACTTTATGTTTCCTCTTCATCATCTTCATCATCTTTATTGTCGGAGGAGAATTCTTCATGAGTGATCAATACAATTTCACCCAACTTCTTATTGATGGGATTCTTCTTGATGAAGGGTTTCTTGTAAGGAGCTTTGGAAGTTTTCTTTGGCACGAGTTTACCCCCCATGATCTTCTCTCTTCTCATAGGGACAACCCGCCACAAAGTGATAGCGGTCACCACAATTGAAGCAAGTTCTCAATTTAGTGACATTGTCTCTTCTTCCATTTGGGTTGCTTCTTCGTTGCATTTCCATCTTGGCCTTGGCGGGGTTCTTCCAAATTTTCTTTGCACAGAAAGCCATATATTCACCATGAGCAATCTTGACATCATCGGAGTGGATCATGGAGAGTCCTTCATCACTATCATCTTCATCCCCATGTTCCATAACTTTGGCCTTTAATGCAAGTTTGACAACATTTCTCATTCCTAGGGCTCGAGCACAAGCATCTTTGGCATTCTTGGCGGCAACCTTTAAAGAGGCCATCTCTTGCATAACTTCATTGGAGGTCATGAGGTGATAGTTGTGTCTTCCTTGTAGGCTCTTCAAGTCGGTAGGCTCAAAAGGCATGAGTGCACTCACATATTTCCTTTTTATCCAAGCATCATCCACATGTGAGGCACCCACATTCCTAAAGGCGGTGGACTTGAGCCTACGATACATATCTTCATGATCTTCACCATCCTTCAAATAGAAGCCTTTGGCTTCATTGCTTAGTGCATCATATCGGTTCCTTCTCATGCTCTCATTTCCAACATACAACTTCGTGAGATCATCCCAAGCTTCCTATGTGGTGTTGAGGTGCTCAATGTGAGGGTAATCTTTTGTACCCAATCCTTGTTGTATCATGTGCAAGCGGTGGCATTGAGTTGGCTATTGACAACTTCTCTTCTAGTCAAGTTGTAGGGATCCCCAATATAGAGTCCTTCTTCAATGATGTCCCATAACTCAATACAAGAGCTGCGCACATGAGATTTCATTAGAGACTGCCATTGAGAAAAAGTAGATGCATCTAGATTTGGTGGGTATCCTCTATTGTTTATATGAGGGTGAGTAATTGGAGGGTTGGGAGTGTACCATCCATGAGAGTCATGGTGCTCTCCCTTCCCACCATCCCTTTTTGTGGTAGAATTAGTGTTGTCTTGATTACCCCCCACCACCTTACCCATAGGTGATACCCGGGCATTCTCCTTAGGTAATGGTGGAGGTTCCTCTTGAGGAGAAGGGGATGATGAGCCACCTTTATCTTTAACAAGTTGCTCAAGTAGCTTGTGCAATTGTTTGATCTTGTTGGCCAAGATGGAGCTCAATCTTGTTTCCAAGTTATTGAGGTCATCCATGGCAACCGAGTTGGTAGGCTCACCATCACCTTCCCCATTGTGGCTACCCATGTACTCTTAGGCGGTAAAGCCCGAATAAAGAGTCGAGGCTCTGATACCAATTTAAAGGATCGTATGGGAACCTAGAGGGGGTGAATAGGTGCTACTTCAAATTTTCTTCTTTTTCAAATTAGGGTTTGACAAGAAAGGTAAATTCTCTAGATTATGCAACTAAGGTGAATTTACCTATATGTCAAACTAGCACCAACTAGCACAACACTAAGCAAGAACAAGTAAAGTGTGGTAAGGATAGAAGTAACCAAAGTGGTGGACGCAGAGACACAAGGATTTGTTTCCCGTGGTTCCTTCCTTTTGAGGGGAAGTACGTCTATGTTTGGAGAGGGGGTGGTTTCAAACCACCAATGCCACGAGAGGCCTTCCTTGTTCTACGATGAACCTCATCCCAAAGGGTTCGATTCACCTCTTCCACTATATCGACAACCTTCGAGGTGGAAGCCGTCACCTTTACAACAAGTTCTGGGAACACATCCACAACCTAATTGGAGGCTTCCAAATACAAGCAAGATGTCAAACAATCAAAGACAAGCTTGTAAGAACCAAATCAAAATCTAGGGTTTCCAATGAAACACTAGAGCAAGGGGCCCTCAAGTGAATGAGGGGGAAATGAAGATCTCTCTTGGTGAAGCAATAGATCAAAGGCTCCTCCTTCGATTCTCCAAAGATCAACGACTTTGGATGGTGGAGAGAAGAGATCTTGGCGATTTGGTGGCTCAAATGAAGGCGGTGTTCTTGAGTGAGACGAGCAGCCTCCCAAGGTTGAAGACGGGGCTATTTATACCCCACTAGGCAGATCTTCCCGCTTCCTTTTTCTTAGAACCGGTACTACCGGAAACATGAGCGGTAGTACCGGAAAACACCGGTACTACCGGATGTGGTACCGGAACCATGGGTCTATTTGGATCACAACCAAAATCAACCATACCAAAATATTGGCTAGCCCATGAGATTTGGTAGCCGTTTGGAGTAGTGCCGAAAAATTGGCTCGCCCGGCGCGCCTGGCGAACCGAGGGCGCTGAAAACCTACGCCAAAATTTTGGCAACGTAACCTCCTGTCTGCATGTCGGTGGGTCCCATGCAATCTTCTATTTTGCTATTTGCATGCACGCAGTAGTTATTCCTTCATCTTTATCTTTGTAATATCTAATCGATTAGCCCTCAGCTGAACAACGATGCATGCACATGAGCAGGTCCGATTGGTTAGATGCTTTCTATTGCAGCAATCACTCCCTATTTTTCTTATATAGTGATATTATTTTCCTTGTCAAGTGCATCACTATTTATCTTCGAAACCACATCTTAATTTGATCCATGTATATTATCGGTTGGAGACATTAAATGTTTAATAAATATTTAAGTGCAAACCAAACGGAGGTCTACATCAACAAACTTTTGGTTGGTACAATGGATACAAACCAAACAACAACAACTTATCAAAGTTTTGGTCGTGCCCTAGCTTTGGTCATGCCAAAATTTTGGTGGGGCTTGTTTGGGCTCAAACCAAACATACCCCATATCCAAAGTGTGTGACTAGGCAACGACTCCCCCTGCGGTAGTATGAGGGACACATGGTACTACCGCAAAGCGGTAGTATCGGACCGCAGAAGCGGTACTACCAGAACCAGGCGGTAGTGCCGCAACCTTGTATCGGGTGAGGCAGTGACATTGGGCAGGCTTTCCCAACCTTACTGCCCTGTCCGGTACCGAAGAGCGGTAATAACGGGCTGAGCGGTAGTACCGGATCTGGGATGCGGTACTACCGGGCACGAGCGATACTGCCGCTTTTCGGTACCGGGGAAGGCAGTGGCATTGGGCAGGCTTGCCCACCCTCACTGCCCTGGCCGGTAACAAGTGGAGGTACTGCCGGTGGTGAGCGGTAGTTGACATGGTTATACCCTACGGGTACCCGATGTTAGCCTACCTGGTCCAGCCTGACGGAAGGCCCACTCGACGACCTGCCCGGGTCCATGACGCCTATGACGGTTCGGCTGATATAAAGCCCATACGGACATGGAGTCCCAAGCGCACAAGACAAGGAAAGCTCAAGACTAGAGTTTGAATACAACTTGTAACCTACTCGTATCGGTACCTGAGACCTAGCCTCCCCATATATAAAGGCTAGGAGGGGCCAACGAGGAGGGCACCCCCGATAGACTAGACCACAATAGATCTACAGATCTAGAACTCGACTCATACTTTCGCACGCGCATCCACGCCAGATCGAATCTGCGCACCCTGTAACCTTCGGTTCCGCCGTAATCAAAGAGCAGACAAGCAGGAGTAGGGTTTTCCCTTCGGGGGCCTGAACCTGGGTAAATCTCGTGTCCCCTGGTTGCTTGTCTATTAACCGTGCCACGATCTCCAGCATCCCCATCTGCTCCAAAATCCAAGTCCATAACAATGGGCATTGACGAGATGAAACCTCGTCAATTGACGCCGTCTGTGGGAACTGGGGACGCTGATTGTGCTGTCGTGACGGTATCATCATCTGCGATCTACGACTCGTCGTCCAAACGGGATCCTTCATTATCAATGACGACAAGATCACATCTGGCAGATCATCTACTCACCGACGCTGAACTACGTCATCAACAAATCAGCTATGACATATCTTGCGAGTGCGAGGTCGTGTCTCCGGCATGGCTGATCTGCGTTCTACGAATTCCGATCTGTTCGTGAGGAAATCGAGTGCATCCTCGTGCAGGAAAAGCTAGATCAGAATTATTTTTGGCAGGGGCTATCAACCAAGATCGTATTGCAGAAGTCTTGGATTCACCACGTGAAGTACATGGCAAGAAGAAATCGAGCCAGAACATGAGCTGTCGCATACGTGGGCTCAATTTCCAAGAGAATATCATCACTTGAAAGTGGAGATCGTTGTCTAGGGCACCGCTCAAAAATAATCAAGCAACGTTAAAGGACAAATCTATTCAAACTACTCCTGCGGTGGCTCTACATTGATCAGGACTCTCAAACGCAGCTTGTTTACATGTATGCGTATGGATTTCGCGGCACGGTGCATCACATCCAGGAATTATTCCGGCCACGAGTGCATACCCACCATGAATTGGATCATTAGAAACAAGACAAAGCAGCTAGCTATGTACGTGGATTTTTCGGGAAATTTCACGATCGTTGCGAACTACTCTAGCTTCGCCACGAAAGGCACTACTCCGACTACGTTGCATCGACTTCGTCTCCCGTGACAGTTCCGGCGATCCTCTACAACCTTCGGCTCCAACGTCTCGGGGGCTCCCTCCGCTTGGGAAACGCGCCACGGTCTTCGACTTCGGCGGCCCGCTGCGGTGAGACTCTGCGGTCTTCGACTGCGACACCCGCAGAATCTTCTGCTCCAGCAACTCGGAGGCTCCCCCGGCATCGGTGACCTGATGCGGCTTTCGGCCGCGGTAACCCGATACATCCTTCGGATGCGACCCGGTGCGGTCTTCGATTGCAACAATCTTTGGATGCAGAACTCGCTGCCGCCATCAACCTCAGGAATCCGTCGCTTCTATGACTGTGGTCCGCCGCGTGACCCGCTACCGCATCATCTTCCTCCATGACAACTACCAACAAAGCTAAGTTTCTCTCTACTTAGAGTTAATTTCCTTTTTAACTCGCACTCGAAACACTCGGGGGCTACGCCCTCTTCGAGTAACCTAATGTGCCATCGGCTCCACGCACTCGAGCACCTCGAACGCGACAGCCCGAGTAGCTGATTCTTCCTGATCGTCGAATCCTTGAACTCCGAGTGCCTCGGCAAGGTACTGGGACTAAGGGTAATCAGGCTAACGAAAAGGCCTAGCATACAGTGCAACAATGTCGACTCGATCGGCACTAGCATCTTACTATACAAGCCGACATGCAAATATTCTTTCCAAGATACAAGTACTTCAAAAATTCTTTATGTTTTTTGCAGCTTACAAGGACGACAACTGCGCCGAGCTATTCTATTAGGTCCTCCAACAGGAATCGACAAAACAGCTGGATACGCCATACACCGAAGACTTGAATCGAGTCACTCCTCAAATGGTTGCATCTCTTGATGCTACATAGACGCGACGCTGGCCGCGCACCCGACAGAAGCAACGACATCGACTTCATCCGGACCGTCGACTCCGCTACGTCAACTCTCGGCTCCTTATGTGTGAGACGCTGACTCGATGCACTTCCGGGTCACTGGTTTGTCCTCGCATGAGTCTCCACTCGAGTCTGTGACTCGACTAGACACTCGGAGGCTACTCCTATCAGGAGCGCTGGTTGCGCACCCGATGTACTTCCGGGTCAGCGCGCCTACCGAGATTTTCGGCTACAACTACATGGTACAAGACTCGAGTTTCTGCCCGAGTCTACGACTCCGCCAGACACTCGGGGGCTACTCCTATCAGGAGCGCTGGCCGCACACCCGAAGCATAAATAGCGTACTACACCAATGACTTATTCTTGAGTCCTACGTCGAGTCTGCGACTCTACTAAGGACTCGTGGGCTACTCCCATAGGGAGGATGGATTCAAGCATTCGAAAATTTTGTGTCCTACGGACCTAAAGCCAAACAACGGCCGAATTAAAGTCTCTGCTCGAGTCTACGACTCGAACAGACACTCGGGGGCTACACCCATAGGGAGCGCTGGTCGCGCACCCTATGAATTCTTCGACTACGATCCTTCGGATCAGAATGTAAAAACTTTTCGGCAACTTTTCCCCAACCAACGCTAAGTGAGTAACATTCTCCTTGGCCACCCGAAACACCTCCGCGGTGATAAAATTTCGGATGTTGCGTCTACGACGCAAAGATAAGACCTACAGATACCATCTGATGGCCTGGCAACGCACACGACTGCGCTCTACTAGTGAAAATCCGTGCTAACAGGTGTGAGGAAAATCCTGACGGATGCGTTGGGTACATCATTCGAAAACTACTGGGATTCTACTACTAAACATCTGCACCCGAAAGATTGAAGAGTCCTCAGCCGAATGTACGATTCGACTGAACACTCGGGGGCTACTAACATGGTTATACCCTACGGGTACCCGATGTTAGCCTACCTGGTCCAGCCTGACGGAAGGCCCACTCGACGACCTGCCCGGGTCCATGACGCCTATGACGGTTCGGCTGATATAAATCCCATACGGACATGGAGTCCCAAGCGCACAAGACAAGGAAAGCTCAAGACTAGAGTTTGAATACAACTTGTAACCTACTCGTATCGGTACCTGAGACCTAGCCTCCCCATATATAAAGGCTAGGAGGGGCCAACGAGGAGGGCACCCCCGATAGACTAGACCACAATAGATCTACAGATCTAGAACTCGACTCATAATTTCGCACGCGCATCCACGCCAGATCGAATCTGCGCACCCTGTAACCTTCGGTTCCGCCGTAATCAAGGAGCAGACAAGCAGGAGTAGGGTTTTCCCTCCGGGGGCCTGAACCTGGGTAAATCTCGTGTCCCCTGGTTGCTTGTCTGTTAACCGTGCCACGATCTCCAGCATCCCCATCTTCTCCAAAACCCAAGTCCATAATAATGGGCATTGACGAGATGAAACCTCGTCAGTAGTACCGGATGATTTTTACGGTACTATCGGACACCACAGAGAGCAAGGGTAAGGTTTTGCAGTGGCCCTTTTTGAGGAGAACAAACAAAACCTTTTTTCGGATAAAGTTGTGGTACACTTGGTAAATAATTAGTCCAATAAGTGTGTTATCATTAAACACCAAAATTATTAGGATAGGAAATGCGCTTTCAGTTTTAGCATACAAAAGCATAATATTGTGGTATTCTCCTTTGATGCTTTATTTGGGTTGACTTGGCACATGCTTACACCATGTTAAGACTATGAACCAGTCACCTTAGCCTCATTTAGTTTTTGACTTGTGATATCACTTTATGCTTTAGTTAATAATGTTTTGTCGCTTTGCATGTATATGGTCATTATTGCTCTCTTAGTTGGTCGCTCCTAGTATTTTGATATCCTCCACCTGTACTGAGTATGAGCTCTACTCGTGCATCCAACTCCCAAGAAACCAAGTTATTCCAAAGTGTCCACCATAAATTCTATGCATGGTGTGTTACACCATTCCAAGTATATTCATATTTTTATCTATCTTCCAAATTAAACTTTTTCAATGTGAAAATTAGTGATTGAAGCTCTCTCAAACTTGATGGCACACTTTATTTTCTTGCACTTAATAAACTTGAACCATTGTGCCCATCTATGTTGATTATATGCTTGCAAGTTATAAGTTGGGAGTTAGCAGAACCATGTTGTCATGGGGAACGCTTTCAGAAATAAAACAGAAAAAGAAGAAAAAGGGAGAAAAAAGAGCACCATGCTCATGGTAAATAAAAATATCGTCGAGATGCTTATTGTCTGTTGCCTTGTCATTTTGATATGGGATAGCTCCTGTGTCATGGGGCAAGGGGTACCCCGCCTTGTTGTTCTATATGATACACATATACTTACAATGACAAGAACTTTCTTGTGACTAAAGTTGAGTAGCATGAGGAACGGTCCTCATGCTCAAGGGGCATAAGATTTTCAACTTGTAATTTGTCAATCATATAACTCATATTTGTCTCACTTTAACCTTAATCACTTCAAGATGCTTATGATAGGGGAAATGAGAGCTCAAAGCTAGTAAGTACCATAATTTTTGGAAGCTCTTCATGAAACTTGAAATCCCTACTTCCATCTGCGAATGGCCTTTCTTTTTACTTTTTGTTGAGTCTCCATCTTCTATCTTTATGCACCGATTAAGAGAGCATACTTGTCATTCTTAGTTCAATGTGCATTGTCCCAAAACTTGTTGATTGATTCATAATTATTATTGCTTGTTCTTAAATTATTTGTATCTAGTCACCCTTATAAACTTTGAAGGTGTCCTATGCATTTATATTTTGCTACTCCATGAAGGACAAGCTAATTACCACTCTTGCTATGTTTTCTATATGTGAAAAAAACAAATGTCTTTCAATGCGTTGTTATTGATGATCTTTTGTTTGTACCTTTCATGTTGCAACATATTTTCTATGTCTTATTGTTAGAAATATATCTTTCATGCTTATGTTAGAGTACTTTGGTCCCATCTATCAATGCTTTACAATACCTTGATCAAGATTGTGATGGTGCATGTCACCTCAAAAATTATTCTTTTTATCACTTACCTAATCAAGGACGAGCAGGAGTTAAGCTTGGGGATGCTTGATATCTCGTAAACGTATCTATAATTTTTTATGCTCCATGCTTGTTTTGTATCAACTATCTTATGTTTTGTCTACACTTTGAGGCATTTTTATACATTTTCTGGAACTAACCTATTAACAAGATGCCATAGTGCCAGTTCCTGTTTTCTACTATTTTTGGTTTCAGAAAAGCTAGTAAGGAAATATTATCGTAATTAGACGGAACCAAAGCCAAAGTTCCTATTTTTCCAGACACTACACGAAGTCCAAAGGAGAGACGAAGGAGAGCCACGAGGCAGCCACACCAGGGGACCGTGGGGGTCCACCCTTGGCCGCGACGCCCTATGGTGTGGGTCCCTCGAGTGTCCACCGACCTTGCCCCTTCGCCTATATAAACACCCTGAGGATAAAACCCTAAGTACCCGATCAGAAATCCACGAAAAAGTCCATAGTCGCCACCACCATCGTCCCTAGATAGAGAGGGATCTAAAGCTCTTCCCAGCACCCTGTCGGAGAGGGTAGATCACCATAGAGGCCTTCCTCATCACCATGCCAGCCTCCGGAGTGATGCATGAGTAGTTCATCCTTGGATTATGGGTCCATAGCAGTAGCTAGATGGTCGTTTCTCCTCTTTTGTGCTCTCATGTTTAGATCTTGTGAGCTGCCTATCATGATCAAGATCATCTATTTGTAATCCTACATGTTGTGTTTGTCGGGATCCGATGGATATTGAGTATTGCGTCAAGACTGATTATTGATTCTATCATGTCAATGTTATTTGTGATCTTGCATGCTCTCCGTTGCTAGTAGTTACTCTGGCCAAGTAGTTGCTTGTGACTCCAAGAGGGAGTATTTATGCTCGATAATAGGTTCATGCCTCTAGTAATATGGAGGAGTGACAAAAACCTCTAAGGTTGTAGATGTGTTGTTGCTACTAGGGAGAAAACAACAATCATTTGTCTAAGGGCAATTGTATTGTATACTTTACACACTTTGCTTAATGCAATTATCTGTTGCTTGCAACTTAATACTAGAAGGGGTTTGAATGATAACCTGAATGTGGATTATTAGTCATAGATGCAGTTGGATTACGGTCTATGTATTATGTTGTAATGCCCAAAAGAATCTCATAGAAATCATCATGACATGTACATGCATTGTTATGCATTATGAATCTGTCAATTGACCAACTGTAATTTGTTCACCCAACATGCTATTTATCTTATGGAGAAACACCTCTAGTGAACTGTGGACCCCGGTCCATTCCTTCCCACTGATATTCAATCTAATCTCTACTGTTTACTTTCTGCAATTACTACAAGCAATTACTTTCTTCCACACTATATGTTTAATGCTTTGTTTTCAGAAAACCGGTGAGCTTGACAGCCTCACTGTAAGTTGGGGCAAAGTATTGTGGTTGTGTTGTGCAGGTTCCACGTTGCTAGCAAAACCTTGGGAGTTGTTTCCTTTATCCTACTGGTTTGATAACCTTGGTTTCACAACTGAGGGAAAACTTGCTGCTGTGCTCATCACACCTTGCTCTTGGGGTTTCCCAACAGGCTCTACAGGAACTGAGCCACATCACCTTCTCCTCCGCCTTGGCCAGCGCGACCTTCATCAAGTCGAGCTCTACGAGAGGCGCGTAACCCTCACAGGCTTTCGCCAGCGCGGCGGTATGGTTCTCTTCACAATAGGCACAATTTTGAGAAATGGCTCATAAATCGGCCACAAGAAATAGTTCAGACAGAGACCTACCCACTGAAGCCTTTTGCTGACGAGCTTTATCCTGTGGCACCACCAACTCTGTTTCCATCTGCTATATTGCAAATCGTCGGTCGGCCGTGTCACATCCCAAAATTTTCCAAATTTTTAAATGTGAAAAATAAACAAATGTTTAAGTTTAGGGTAAAAAGAAACTTTTTGCTTCTAAATGGAAACATCAAAATCTTCCTTGAACAATAATTTGAATGAAAAAGCAACAAACAACTTTTTCAAACAAATCAAATGCATCCATGCATGGAACGTATCTTGATTTAAGCACTTGGAAAAGTTAAACCAAAAACCTTAAACCCTAATAAAAGAAATCATCATCAAGATCACTCCAAGACTATGGCTTTATTCCATATAAAATTTAGCAACAAATATTTCTAAATGGTCAAAAATCGTAAAAAAAATATTACAAAACCATGGGAATTGGTTTCACACCATTTGGAGCCATGGATAAAAACTTATGATTTTAATAAGATAAAAGAAAGTACTTCCAAGGCTAATAAAGCTCCTAGCTAAAAACAAAACCAAAATTGTGGAGGCCCCCCTGGTCCTTCCACCTCGCCGGCGGCCACCTTGGCTGCCGGACTCCACCTCCTTCCCATCCACATACATTTATAGCCTCCATTTTCCCTATCCCAACATGCCTTCTTCTTTGATCCTTTATCTTTCCTCCTGGCATTGGAGGGCTTTATACTCTGTGGTTTTAGAGCGCCGCCAAGATTTAATGTCTTCAGGTTTCATTGTGGTTAATCCCAAACTGAGGAGGATCCAGTTAGTGGCTGCCAATGGTGTTGTGATCGATAGTAAAACTCTCAAGGTACGAGAATTCATCTCTTCTGGATCTAAGATTATATTTCCATGTCATCGTGCCTTGGTTAGAGTTAGACTATTTCTACGTAAGGAGGCTCTATCGGATAATGGTGTCCCCTTGGTTTTTCCAATGGCCAATGCATCTAGAAACATTTTGGATAAAAACCCTATCGATCCCTCGTCTATGGCTGTGCATGCTGCCACCACTATTGGCATGGATTTTTCTCATGGTATTAATTTTGCCAAAGAAGTGCATATGCTCTTTCAGTCCTCAGTGCACCCTTTTATTGGTTCGGACCACTTTACTATGAATTTAAATCTCTTCACAGTTCTGTTGCCTGATCATCTAAGGATGGGTAATATCAATGTTTTGAATGAGATATCTATGGAGAAATTTCACTATTTGCAACTTTCTATGGTGGGTCATTACCTCATAATTTTGATCATAGTGCCATAATGGGCAACTTTTGGCTTTCACCCTCTCCTCTGTTGCCACTGGTGTCATATGATCAGGATCTGATTAGCCATGAGCACTCCACAGTGGGGAAATACACAAATGCTATGCAGGAGGCAGTACACGAGGTTGTTGTAGAGTGCTCTGCTAAGAAGAGGACCAGGAAACAAAAGTAGAAGGAACCTTTGCTAGTCAATACTTCAGAAAGGCGCAGTACAAGGGGTTCAACAAGAAATGTTGGATACAGACTTGAGCCCATGTCAAATCAGCCTGATCCAAGGAAGAAGCCAAGATCCTCCAAGCCTAGAAAGATGGAGGAGGTACCTCCTTGTACTGAAATATCAGTGTTGTAGCAGGCTGGTGCTATGCTTGAGATCCCTAGAACTGAACTCACAGTGGAGAAGCTGATGGCAAACTCCACAGATGATGTTGCTACCAAGAAACCCAATGAGTAACTGGTCTGAGTTATTATGTTGCCTGATATCTGTTGAGAGGCAATGTAACTTTTATTTTGTAATTATTATTATGGACCTTGGTTTTAGTATTTTGGACTGTCTAAATCTATTGGCTTCTTGGTATTGGGATACTTTTGGAAACTTTATTGCAATCCATATTATCCATCATAATCCTTTTTGGGTCCTATGGGGCTGGTCCTTATTGTTGCTATGTGTTTCTTTAAATGAGTAATTCATTGGGAAATCTGGATCGGTTGGTTTTGGATTGGAACATAAGAGGGTTTAATGATAAAGACAAAAGGACAGCAGTTTATAATAAAATTGAAGAGAGCAAGGCCTCTGTAGTTTGTCTCCAGGAAACTAAATGTGAATCTTTTGATCACTCCTTTATTAGGAGTTTCTGTCCTAAAAGGTTTGATCGATTTGTATTTTCACCTGCAATTAGGGCTTCTGGTGGAATTATTGTGCTATGGAATAGTGTTGTGTTTGATGGGCAAGTAATTGAAATTCATAGATCTGCTATTCATGTGGCTTTCTCTTCCATTCATAATGGGAAAAGGTGGAACTTAGTAAATGTTTATGGACCTTGTAAATGAATTGACAGAGACAACTTTGTTACCTAGTTATATAATTTAAACATACCCATGCATGAGCATTGGTTACTTCTGGGGGACTTTAATTTTATAAGATCAGTGGAAAATAGAAACAAGCCAGGGGCTGATATGAATGATATTTTCCTGTTTAATGACAAAATGAGTCACTTGGGTTTATTGGAATTACCTCTCAAAGCCAGATCTTTCACCTGGTCCAATATGCAAGCACAACCTCTTCTAGAACAACTTGACTGGTTTTTTACTTCCTGTCGATGGACCATTGATTTCCCAAACACTCTAGTATTTCCATTGGCAAAATATACTTCTGATCGTGTCCCTTGTGTTGTTCAAGTAGCAACAAAAATCCCTAAGTCAAGGATTTTTCGATATGAAAATTTCTGGGTTGAACAACCAGGATTTATGGAGTTGGTTGAGAGAGTTTGGAAACAGCCTGTGGTTAGATCTTCTTCTGCTTCTTCTATTGTTGCAAAATTCAAAATGCTTCGTTATGAACTGAAGAAGTTGGGGGGAATATGTCCCATTTAAATACCTTGATTGCCAAGTGCAATTATGTTATCCTTATGCTGGATCAGTGGGAGGATGCACAGCCTTTGTTCATTCCTGAATTTAACTTCAGAAATATTGTAAACTGCCATCTAGAAAACTTGCTGAAATTACAATCTGATTATTGGAAGCAAAGGTGTACTGTCAGATGGGTAAAATTAAATGGTGAGAACACAAAATACTTCCATGCAAAGGCAACTGAAAGGTATAGGCATAATGTGATCACAAGCATCTAGGATGAATCTGGCAATGATTTGACTGGCCATTCTTAGAAGGAATGTGCATTTTGGAGATGCTATAAGAGAAGGATGGGAATTTCTTACCCAACCAACAATCAAATCAATTTATCCTTTTTGCTCAGTCAAGTGCAGGATTTACACAGTCTGTCCGAGGAAATTTCTATGAAGGAAATTGAGGGGGTGGTTAAATTTCTGAATTCTGACAAAGCTCCTGAACCTGATGGTTTTAATGGTTTCTTTGTGAAAAAATGTTGGCACATTATCAAGGAGGATTTCATTCAGTTGTGTAATGACTTTCATGATGAAAGAATCTCCCTGGAAAGTATAAATGGCTCTTATATTGCTTTAGTGCCAAAAAAAAGTTGCCCCTCAGTTTGTCAATGACTTCAGGCCTATCTCTTTGACCAATACTTGTTTAAAGTTCATCACTAAAATTTATGCAAATCGATTGCAAGATGAGATCAAAAGGTGTATACATGCAAACCAGTATGGCTTCATTAGGGACAGAACTATACAGGACTGTCTGGGTTGGTGTTTTGAATATCTTTTTCGATGCCAGAAATCAAGAAGGAAAATTGTAGTTTTCAAGATCGATTTTGAAAAGGCCTTTGACACAATTGAACACCATGCCATTCTCCAAGTCTTGAGTTATAAAGGTTTTCCAAAAAAGTTCATTGCTCTAGTCTAGAATATTCTAGGAAGTGGTACATCTTCTGTACTTTTAAATGGTGAGCCAGGGCAAAGTTTTGCTTGTAAAAGGGGTGTCAGACAAGGAGACCCTTTATCACCTCTACTATATGTCTTAGGAGGTGACTTGTTACAGAGCATGATAAATAAGGCTTTCACTGATGGAACTATGAAAATGCCTATTCCAATGGAGGGGGGCTATCCAGTTGTTCAATATGCAGATGATACTCTTATCTTTCTACCTTTTGAAGAAGATCAGCTGATAGTCTTCAAGGATTTGTTGCTACAATATGCCGAATTTACCGGTTTAAAAGTCAATTTCCACAAATCCTCTATGATTCCAATAAATTTGTCTGATGAAGAAGCTACACATTTGGCTTCTGTTTTTCACTACCAGCTTGCTGCTATGCCGTTCCCTTACCTTGGATTACCAATGGGCAAAACTAAACCCACAATCAAGGATTTCTCACCTTTGATTGATAGGGTTGAGAGAAGGTTAAATGCAACAGTGTCTTTTCTATCTTATGGGGACAACCTTATTTTGGTAAACTCTGTGCTATCTTCACTGCCCACATACATTATGTGCTCATTGTGAATCCCTCAAGGGGTCATTGATATTTTGGATAAGGCAAGAAGGAGATGCCTTTGGAGGAAAACAAAAAACTAGGAGAAAGTTAACTCATTGGTTGCATGGCCCATGATCTGTAAGCCTAAGGATAAAGGAGGACTTGGAATCATTGATCTTAAGACTCGGAATAAAGCACTTTTGATTAAGCTTTGGATAAATTTTATAATAATGATGACTTGCCATGGGTAAAATTGGTCAGAGATTCTTATTATCATGAGTTTGTCCCTCATGTTTTAACTGTTTGTGGCTCATTTTGGTGGAGAGGGATTCTAAAGCTAGTTGATGAATGGAGGTCCATTTCCAAGTGCATTGTGGGGTCTGGGTTTACCATTCTTTTCTGGAATGATCTTTGGCATACATAACTACTTGCAAACAAATTTACAAGGTTATACTCTTTTGCTAGAGACAAGATGGTTTCTATCAGAGATGTGGGTACATTGAACAATCTGCATGATGCTTTTCATCTACCTCTGTCAATTGAGGCATTTCAGGAATATGGTAAATTATTGGCTCAGTAAGCTTATCTCAGGAGGAGGACAAGTGGATCTGTATTTTGAGTAATGATATCTATAAATCTAAGTTATACTATGAGCATTGTTTCTCAATGGTACCCACTGACTTAATTTCAAAGAGTATCTGGGGGAGTAAATGCATGTCCAAACATAGGTTCTTTTCTTGGCTATTATTTCATGATAGATTGAATACAAAGGACATGCTTCTTAGAAGGAACTGGAAAGTAACTAAGAATCATGGTTGTGTACTCTGTCCTACCGGAGTCATTGAGGACTGGAAACATCTTTTCTTCCAGTGCAATTTTAGCACTAGAGTGTGGAATTATATTCAGATGCAATGGATAGATGTGTCTCATAGGGAAAGTGTCTGTCGATCTTCCAAATCTTTCCAAGGGCCCTGCTTCTTAGAGGTTGCAATCCTTGCTTGTTGGAATATCTGGAAGCAAAGGAATGATTGGGTCTTCAAGGATACAGAGCCGACTTTCAGAGGATGGAAGGCTGGCTTTGTTTATGATATTACTCTATTTCTTCATAGGTTAAAGGATAGACATAAGAATTTACTATCATTATCGCTTGACAGTCTGTCCTAGTTTTCTTAGTTGTATTTTTTGTACATATGTGTGTAAGTAAACTCTGGACTATTTTTTGTCAAATAAAGGACTGTGGGGACTCCCCTGCAGTTAAAATTTCAAAAAAAATACCAAAATTGTGAACAAAGTAATCCTAAAAGGATTTTAAAAAGGTAAATAAATATTAAATAAAATTATACAAATTGAAATCACCCATTTTGGAACTATAAGGAAAAGGATATGGATTTTATAAGACAAAAAAAATATGAATAATTGCAAAGACAATTTAAACCATGGTTAAAATCCATAAGTAAATGGAATAAAGGTTTATCAAATAATATAAAAGAATAAAAGTTTATTTAAATAAAATTATATGGACTTATGAACCATATTCGAATTTTATTTAAATAAAGGCCAAGGTGCAACCCTCAAATTTAAATGATTAATAAATCATGAAGAATATTTGAAAATGGACTAAATAACCAACTTATATTATGTGTAAAATATTCTGAAAAGGTTGGCAAAGTTTTGAATCAAATTGGAGTTGAAGTCAAATTGTTTTGAATAAAAACAGAAAAACAAAAAAAGAAAAGGAAAAACATTTGAAGAAAAAAAATAGAAAACGAACCTACCTACCCAACCCAGGCCCAGCAACACGGCCCAACCAGACCACCCAAGGGACACTCTCTCCCCCTCTACTCCTTTTCTCACCCGTGCGCACCCGCACCCCTCACTGACCTCCTGGCCCCACCCTGCCTTGGCAGCATCGTCTTCAACGTGTGCTGAACTCGCCCCACTCCCTGTTGTTCCTTCCTCGATTCAAATCGAGTAACAGCGATTTAATGCCGACATAATTTCCTTCCCCAACCACGCCTTCTTATTCTCATCCCCCTCCTCTCTGTTTCCCCTCAAGTTCCACACACCGAGAGCCCCAGTGCTGCCAAAGAACTTGATTCATCGCCAAAGACCGACGGTCTCCAGCGAGAAATCCGGTGAGCCCTGACCTCCCCATGCTCTCTGGTTCACACGTCCTTGATCTCCATCACCTTGTGCTTATCCTGATACTCTCCGTTTGTCCGTGGCGCCTCAGGCTCGTCCTCACCGCAAGCAAGCCGATGGGCGTGCAACTCCAGCGAGAGATTAACGACGACTCCGTGCGCCCCTTGCCCTTTGGTAGGTTTCCCCGTGACCCGTGTACTCGTGCGTGTAGGGGTTCATAGCATGGAAAACAAAAAAATTCTACCGCATGCACACAAACAAGCCAAGATCTATCTAATAGATTGTAGCAACGAGTCGATAGAAGCACTCACCCTCGAAGATTCCAAAGCGGTTAACGAGAGCAGATTCTCGTGGGTGATGTAGTCGTACACTTGCCGATCTCAAGATCGCCTAGACGATCCTTCCGGTGCTGCGTTCCGGCAGCGCTTCCGTAGTCGGTCACACGTTTGGTACTCGATGAAGACCTTCCTCTCCCTTGTTCCAGCAGGCAGCGAAGGTTGTAGTTCTCCCCTCGTGATTCCGGCAGCACGACGGCGTGGTGTCAGAAGTAGAGGGAAGATCCCGCAGGGCTTTGCCTAAACCGGATGCGAGTTATGGTGGATTAGGGTTTCCCGAAGATCTAGGGTTTAGATGACCGGGAGGAGGAGGAGGAGGTGTCGGCGGAGGCGACGAACCGGCGGCGGCGCGGCGGCGCAGCGGCGCGGGTGTGTGGGGAGGGCTTGGCTTTTGTGGTGTTGGGGCAGCCCTCCCCCTCTATTTATGAGAGGGAGGGGCAGCCTTGGGAGGGGTGGGTTTGAATCCAAACCCAAACCCAAGTTGGATTAAGAGAAGGACTTGTTTCTTCTCCCACTAGGAAACCATTGTTCCAGTTTGACTCTTCAAACTTCCCGTTTGAATTTTAATTTAGAGCTTTATTTCTCTCTTGCAAAAATGTCAACACCAAGTGACCTTGTATATGGTCCAATCATTCCACATATCCATGACACATTCATGGACCATTCCCCTTCCGGACCGGTGAACCTTCTAGACCCTTCTAGAACCTCTCCGATGAAAACATCGGAAACTTTACCGAACTCCAGAATTAGACTTTCCTTATATGAATCTTATTCTCCGGACCATTCCGGATATCCTCGTGATATCCCGGATCCCATCTGAGACTCCGAACAATATTCAGTATCCCTATTAACATTACATATCTACTAAACAACATCGAATCCTTAAGTGTGTCTCCCTACGGTTCGTGAATTATGCGGACATGATCGAGACACTTCTCCAATCAGTAACCAATAGAGGAATCTGGAAATTCATATGGCTCCCACATATTTTTATGATTACTTCGCGATCAAATGAACCACTTACATATGATACCAATTTCCCTTTGTCTCAGGATAGTTTACTTATCCGAGGTTTTGATCGTCGGTATCTCTGCATACCTAGTTCAACCTCGTTACCGATAAGTACTCTTTTCTCGTTCCCGTGATATGTGATCCCTTGTGAGCCAGTTACATGCTTGCAAGATAATTGGATGACATTCCACCGAGAGGGCCCAGAGTATATCTATCCGTCATATGGATGGACAAATCCCACTCGTGATCCATGTGCCTCGACCCATACTTTCCGAATACTCAATGCCAGCTTTATAGCCACCCAGTTACGGTGTGGTGTTTGATGTCATCAAAGCATCCCTCTGGTGATGATGATTAGCATGATCTCATGGTCGAAGGAATTAGTTTACTATGTATCAGAAAGCTTATAGCAAACGAACTATAAAAATGACTTGATCTTTATGCTACGCTTATCTATAGGAGTATGTCCATCATACCATTCTCCTAATGATATGATCTTGTTATTAATAACATCTCAATGTTCATGATCGAGAAACCACGATCATATATTAACCAACAAGCTAGTATTATAAAGAGGCTTTACCAGGGACTCTAATTTAGTTTACAAATCATACAAGTATTAATGTTTTCGGTTAATACTATTATAGCATGAATGTAAACATTTATCATAAACACAAAGATATAATAATAACCACTTTTATTATTGCCTCTAGGGCATATCTCCAACAGTGCGCATATCCCTGACGCCTTGCTTTGCTTGCGTGCGCCCGAGGTGCTCGACTATGTCGATCTCTGCGACCAGCGACGCCGACGCAAACTCCGACGAGGAACCCCAGCCCAATATGTGCGCCCCTGTGAAAGAACATGTTGGGCCCCCATGTGTGGTTTTGGTAATTAATGACAATCTTTATGGACTAATGTGTGTATTAAGTTATACTTGTAGGATTTGTCCATTGGCATCGCTTGGAGCATGTATTGGCTTCAAGATCGATGAAATGCAAAGAATATTTGTCGTGCAAGCTCAATATGCGAGGTCGATGATGAGGAATTAAGAAAGGCGTTCCATCTTGAGAAGGGAAAGACCGTCTACATCGAGCTCAAGTGGAATGCTCAAGGCAAAGGTATAATCTTGATAGGTTTTCCCTTTTGCCAGCCGGCCCAAGTATTTTCCTACCAGCGCCTCACAGCCCAGCTACTCCTTGTGCTCAGATCCGCTGACCACGTGTGGCCCGCCGCTAGCTGGCAGGTACCGCCTCAGCCCGATCTCAGATTCTGCTCTGCCCATTGGGCCCTGCCTGCGTCATTGCTGCTGCCATCGCTGCTTATGCCAATCGCTAGTTGCCACGCATGCATGAATGCTGCTGCTGGGGCCCGCGCTGGCTTGTTGCTTGCATGCTGCCGTGCGCGCCCTGCGTTGACCCCGCTTTTCTTTGCTCGCTGACATGATTTCTTCGCTAGGGCCTGGGCCAGGGTGCAGGTGGGAGTGGGCTGCCCGTGGAGTCCACTACCCAAGTCCACATAAAAGACTATGCGAGACACCCGCGGGTAAACAAGAAAAAATACTGGGTTTCCGTGGGAAGCCCACGATCGAGCGCGAACATTAAAAAACTACTTCGATTCAAATTAATATTTTTACATTTGTCTAAATTCGAATATATCTAGACATATTTAGTGCTAGATACATAAGAATCTAGCCAAATATGAGGACATTAATTTGGATAGGAAGGAGTAGGAATTTCTCAATCAAGCAAATATTATGTCTAGTAGAAAGAATGGCGAGTCACTCAAAAAGTGGAAAAAATAATTAATACATTGAAGTGCTAAATGTTGATCGTATTATATACTAAAATATTTTTATAAACATTATACAAGCAATAATTATAGTAACATATTTGTGGGTATACGCGGGATAGTAGACACCCGCATAAGTTTCGCGGGCTCCCGTGGGACACCCACTTAAATTGTGTGGGACTGTCAGGCGTCTGGCAGGCTTCCCATGGCAGTCCCACCTGCACCCTTAGGCCTGGGACTGGTGCGGTACTACCGGTTAAATCCGGTAGTACCAGACCGTTCCGGAAAAAGCCCCTAACGGCTAGTTTTTCTGGGCCTCTATTTATACCCTTTGTGCATTTTTCAGTTGAGGTAGCTCCTCTGTTATCTATTAGGCTAAACTTTGTCCACACTTGCTCTAGATCTTGAAGCTTGCCTAATCTTTTCCCTCCGATGATTCTTGCCCATATTTGAGTGGAAGAGAGAGGAGATCTAGATCCGCGTTTTGACCTAACCGATTCATCTCTTTGTGAGTGCATCTTTGGGGATCTAGATTTTAGGGGATTTTGTGTCTCTCTTTGGTTCCTCCTCTCTTGTTCCCCCAATAGCTTTAGTAGCTTTGTTGGAACTTGAGAGTGAGGGATTTGAGCACCTTTGTGGTGTTCTTGCCATTTGCATTTGGTGCATCGGTTTGAGTTCTCCTTGGAGGATTTGATTTGAGTTGCTTATTGGAGCTTGTCCCTCTTGGGTTCTTGGAACCCTAGACGGTTTTGTGGCCTTGGTGGCATTGTGGCCTTGGTGGCATTTGTTCAGGCCTTTTGTGGCGTTTGTTGGGAGCCTCCAATTAAGTTGTGGAGAAGTTCCCCAACATTGTGAGAGGTTCCGGTTTCCACCGACAAGTGCACCAATAGTGGAAGCATGGATCGATCCCGTTGGGGTGAGATTCACCGGAGAATAAGGGAGGCCTTTTATGGCGTTGGTGGTTTGATACCACCCCCTCTCCAAACGAGACGTACTCCATGTTGGGAGGAACTCGGTAAAATATCGGTGTCCCCGCGTGCCTCGGTTATCTCTATACCCGAGCTCTTTACTTATGCACTTTACATTGTGATAGCCTTCGTGCTTGAAGTAATATATATCTTGCTATCACATTGTTGCTTGTATTGCTTAGCATAAGTTGTTGGTGCACATATGTGAACCTTAGTTGTTGTAGGTTATGCTTAACGAAGTAAACACTAGTTTTATTCCGCCTTTGTTGAGCCACTCTAGGAAAAGTTTTAATCGCCTATTCACCCCCCCTCTAGGCGACTTTCGTATCCTTTCACCCTGCATCAACCACCACCCCCGAGATCACCTCGCCACGGTGACCCTGGTAACACCCTCCTTCCCTCCTCTTACCCCTCCAGAGACACCGCCGCTGCGCGTCGCTAGCAGCGCCGCCAATCTGGCCAGCGTGCTATGATCCGTTAGATCTAGATCGCAAGGCTAGGATAGAATCACTTACTGAAAGGGTACGGTGCAATCTGAGCCGCTCAGATTCATTAGATCCAACGGCCACAGAGTGTGATCCGTCGAATAGGGTTAAGACACGTGGCCAGGCTTTTGATTTAAATCCAGAAAATTATCTATTAGATGTTTGAGCTTGTAAAATCAATAACTTTTGATCTGTTTGTCCAAAAATTACAAATTTTATATAAATGGATTCAAAAAAATAATCTCTTTGTACCTATGGCCTTACTTTGATCTTTTGCTTCTGAAAAACTAGATTTTTATATAGAAACATTAATAGGACTATTTTGAGTATAAAAATTGTTCTAAAAATTATTTTTGGGTGAAACCTTTTGCAAATGGTTTTGTTTTGAACCCTCTGAACATAAAAACTAACATTTGAAATTAAAAATATATTTTTTAGCACTAGACAATGTTCCTTTGAATAAAAAGCATTTCTAGTAAAACAAAAATGATTTAAATGACTTATTTTCACTAACTTGGTTTCAAATGAAATTCCATTTTTTTATAAAAGTAGGTGTTGTTGAAATGTTTAGAACCTTGCTAGAAACAATTTTTCAATAAAATAATATTTTGCATGCTTGCATGCACTTCTTTGTTTTTCCTGTTTTTTTTATTAATTTTTGTGTTGTAGTTTTGAGTGTGTGCTTTTGCTTGATTGTGTTGTGGTGGACTTTGAGGAGTGTGAAAATTGCAAGATCAAGGAGAGTACCTAGATTTTATACTAAAAAGTCAAGTGATAGTTTGGTCATCAAAAGTCCTATTTTTTCAATATTGCATTAGTGATATTTTTATAGTATGCATGATAGGACTATTTTGTATATTGCTATGCTATAGTAGATCCTATAGAATATATCTTGGTAGAAATATTCCTAAGTTAAGAGACATGTTATGCTAGTATGCTTAGCCTAGCTAGAAGAATGCAAGGGTGGAATATTCATGTTATGGTATTATGCAAAGTCTATGACTATGTTTTTGATTAATAAAACAACATGTGAATGAATCACCTGGGTGGAATGGGAAGATTGGTTTGTGTTGAGTGGTTACTCAGGGCCCATTTCTATCACTTACTCTGGTGTATCTCACTTATGGATGGCCACCCAGGAACAAAGAGATTTGAGATATTTAGTGTTGAGAAGCTTCTAGTGCAACCACATGGTATATGGGCTCTGCCTTGACCAACTAGGTTCCAAGAACTCAGCCAGATGGACAGTTGATGGTAGTGATGATAGGATGGAACGCGTCCATGGTGGTCTAAGGGATTGCTTCTAAAAATTCTCGTCTCGATGCATGTCGAGTCTTGCGGGGAAAGTGCACCACCTCTCGAGAGGGTATAAACTAAGTACTTAGCCGTGTCCCTGGTAATGGACATTTTGAGCCTCAAAGACATTGGAATGATCAAGAATCTCCTCATCCCAATTTCTCTAAGTTAAAATTTGTTGGGTGAACAAGGGTAGCACCTGGTGTGTATCTAGTGTGCCATTGTTTGATAAAGTGTTTTGAAAAAGACAAAAACTATTTTGCAAAGGATAGGAAAAACTTATTTTATGCAAAGGCTGGCCAAAACTCCACTTAGCCATATATTCATGTAGATGTTAGATTCTCCATATCAATATGATATCACTTGCCAATACAATTCAAATGTATTGACCCTTGTGGCTGTAACTTATTATGTTGTACGTTTGTTTGATGTTGGTGAAGTTTGTTGAGTAGGGATTACAAGTCTACAACCAACATGTTTGCCTGTGGAATGTGAAGATGAAGGACTCCATGACTTATAGTTTTATCTGCTACTCTATAATAAGATAGCCATATGAGCTATGTAAGTTATAAATAAATATTTTATTCCTGGTTATGAGTTGTAATATGACCTTTGTTTCTTGGTATTACACCTTAAAATGTGGGTGCTAGCTATTCGATCCAAGGACTAGCACTGTAAACATAGGGATCTCTACCTTATCAGGTTGGGACCACTATAGGCCGCCTTGGCCTGCAGCACAGCAATGAAACTATCTTTAGAAAAAAATTCTACAGACTCGACTCGCTAAATACTAGCTACCCGACCCTCGGGGACTAGGGAGACACGAATCTTTGAGTGTACAGTCCCTAAATTTAGCGACTAGACCCTCGAGGACTTGGATTACCTAGAGATCTTTGCCTAGAAAGCGATGCAGTTAGATGGCACCTATGGAAGGTGTTGGAGCCGCTCGGATGCTACGACACCGACTTAGTGCGATCGTCAATGACCTCAGGCACATCGGGCGATTGCACACCCGCGGCCTTCACAACGAATCGCATGAAGGTCACAAACTTCACCACGGGCGCCTCGGTTGCCACCAAACCCTCCTTTACGGGAGGATCCGCCTCCGTGAGTCGTCCCCCTAGTTGAGCGACTTCTCCTGCTGGGGCCCCACCGCTTCAACCTCGGTTGCTGTTGGTGCACCTATCTCCAGAGGGTCGACCTTCTTCTTCTTGGCACACTCTTCAAGTGCATCGGTGCCGTCGTCCTTCCTCTTCATGGGAGGCTCGTCCGCGGCCTCGGCTTGCCCAGTGGGGACCTTGGCCACGATGGCGTGTTTAATATTTTTTGGGTCGCCCCTACAAAAGGCTGTGATTAGAGACTTAGCGATTCCGATCAAGCACACATAATAAAAAATGAGCACATGTAGTGGTACTTACTTGGCGACCGGAATAGCTCGCAGCCCGGTGGTGATGTGCGCGAGCTTCTCCAACTCCGGCCCGATGGGCCGTGACAGCCCCATATCTCGTAGGCTCATCTCGCGCTACTGCTTTGGTGGAACCTTTGGTTCCGCCGCGGTCTTGGATGGAGTTAGATCTCACCTGGAACTCTCCTCTGCAACGATCTTCAGACCGCTGTCGTCTTCGCCGAGGCTGCGACTGGCCTCGGTCTCGTGGTGCTTCTGGCCGCGCATCTTGTGACTCACTAAGGGCGGCTCATGCTCCTCCTCGGTGATTCTCTTCCTCTCCTCTTTGGTTGAGAGTCCTCCACCTCATCATGGAGAAGTTCCTATGGTACCTCCTCGTCCCGAGGGGGAAACCAGCACTCCAACATCTTGAATTTCTGCAGGTAACCACATCAGTTAAGAGAATTCACAAATTGTGACTGGAAAGGAAAATGATCAAGGCCACTTACTGTTGGTGCCGACGTTTCATACGGCCTATACGGAGCTAATTCGTCGTCCATGCCGACGTAGGTCGCCTCCGTAATCTTCTTCAAGGCCATGACATAGTCTTCTATGACCCACTATGTCGGCTCGCCCTCGCTGGGTCAGAACGCCCGGTATATTCGCACATCAAGGTTGGGCGGTTCATTAAGGGAACCAGCCGCTGACCAAGCCAATAGTTGAAGAGATTGATTGTTTTCAATCCCTCCTCCTCTAGCACGGTCATCCGGGCGATCATCTCGGTTACCACTAATTTCTTCCCCCGAGGCAGCTCCTTCACCGACAGCCGCCGCGGGTTGCTCCGCTCTACGGTGTATGCCGAGGTTGCCACCTCTCCGGCCAGGGTCGACTCCCTGACGTAAAACCAGGACTTCTTCCAGTCACTGGCCGCCTTCTTTGGCATCATTAATTAGAAGAAGCTGGCATGAGGCTTCACCTGGAAGGTAATGCCGCCTGCCGCCAACAGGGGGTCATTCATCCCCTCGCGCGTGGCCCGACCAAGGAATAGCTCCAGCCAAAGGGGGGAGTAGGGGTGGCACCCTAAATATGACTCCAATAAGGCAATGAAGACCGTGATCTGCTCCATACTATGAGGCCCTAGGTCGGAGGGTTTGATTTGGTAAAAATGAAGAAAATGCCTGAAGAAGAGAGAGGTGGGGAAACCTAGCCTATGCTCTATGTGACTGACGAATGAGATGAATTCGTCGGGACACGGCTTGGGCTCGCTCTTGCCGAACGACGGAGCTCACCAGTTTCCCTTGGTGAGAATGCCTGCATCCTAAAAGGACTATAGGGTGGCTATGGTGGACTTCGATTTGGACCACGCGGGTTCCATGAGAGTGGACTCTCAAAGATTTTGGGTTCGTGACAGAGGCGGGTGTGGATGCATAAGAAACAATAATAACAAGGGTGCGATGAGATCATCACTTCTCTCTACCGCTTGCCATTTATAGTGCCACGCCTCAGTAATGATGGGATTAGTCATTGCTTCGCGGTAAATCCGCCGAAGTTACCGTTAGAAATTAACTAACGGCTAGTTTGACCATGCTGACGGTCCAACTTTGGCCAAATTGGCCATTACCTTATTCTATTCTCTCTTTCCAATCGTCTAAGCAAGGCGACTCAAAGGAAAACAACTCGCCAAAGCTGCAACTGAAGTTTAGAGGCTTATCCCTTCATTGTAGGAGTTTCTCACCGATTCGACTGGGAATCCACTCCGATTCGCCTACTCCGACCGCCAATATGACTCCTACACCGAACCCCTGACGCACTCGGGGACTACTGATGGGGAAATGACAACCAGGGTATCCACAGAGGTTGGAAGCGACTGACCCAGGATAATATCGACTGGGCCTGCTTTGATGGCGACTCGAATGAAGGATGCAATGAAGACCGGCTACTGGACATGAAGGCCCAAGACCGTAGCTAGACCCAGTCGGATTAGGTCAATACCTCCGAAACCCTAACTGATTCGGTGGTAATCTTGAAAACTCTAGCAAGGTAGACCTATATAAACCTCCCTAGGGTCCCCATTGTACTTACGATCTATTAGCTACCCCATCCTTGTGACTCGCTGCCTATACGCCGAGTTCGCCCACCCTGTAATATCACTCCCCATTAATACAATCAAGCAGGAAGTAGGTCTTTACCCTTAGGGGGGCCGAACCTGGGTAAAACCCTTGTCTTGCCCTCATTCTTGATCCGTGGATGGGGACTCGCTCTTTCCCTTCTTTGGCTCAATCGCTACCCCTGGTAGTGACTGTCGTGGCCATTCCCATGACACCGCAACACCTAGGTACAACGATTCGCTCACCGCCACAAAAGGAGACATCCAAGACACGATCTAGGAGCTCCCACTTCTAGAGCACCCCCAACACCAGGATGCCTCGTTCGTTCACTCCTCTCCGTCCTCACAACCAAAGAGAGAAGTCACCACTTCCGCCATCCCGCCCATCGAAGAGCAAAGTGGGAAGTCTCACCTGCGCGGCCCCAACATCCAATAAACTCACCTCCTAGGACCACCACTAGATGTCGACGTCTAAGGAGAATGACCACCGAAAGGGGGTGGGAAGGAGCCTCCTTTTAAATCATATCGACCACACCAGAGCTAGGCACTGACACCCATTGTTGAAAGAGCAACCCCCTCCCCCCCAAGTAGGCACGATGTGGCAGCAACCTTCCTGGCCACCGCCACCTCTACCAAGGTCCACTACCTGTCGTGGTATTGCCGACGAGTACGCCATGGAGGGGTCCTCACAGTGCGTGTTTAGAGACGTGGGGGAAGGCGGACGGTTGACGGATACGAGGTAACACAGCTTACCCAGGTTCAGATCCCACGACGGTGGCGGAATCCTACTCCTGCTATAAATCACTATAGAGGCAATGCGCCGAGTTACAGAGATAGGTTCGCTGTGCGAGGTTGTCTGAAGTTGTGTATGATTGTCGCCCTAAAGGCTCCCATAGGCCCGACTTATATAGTCGCCAGGTCCTAGGGTTACAGGGAAAAGTCCTATCCGGACAGGTTACAGAGTCCTACACCGTCTATTACTAGTCTTGTGTATCTTGCACTCCAAGGCTCCGGGTATGCTGGTGACTCCACCGTAGCCTTCCTTTATCCGGCATGGGCCTCCCTTCTGGATCCATCTAACTGGGCCGCCCAGCAGGCCATGGGCCATGCTACCAACTATGGGCCACCCAGGTTATCCGGATAGGAGACATGCTATGAGGATACCCATATAGCATATCCCCAACACTACCTCAGCCCTACCCTAGGTTTGCGTAGCGACCACGCCGGGGAGGTGCTCGTGACCATGCCTAGGGTGAGACGGCCACCGGCCCTGTAGGCCATGACCATCCCACCATCGGCCAACAACCACTCAACAATGACAAAACATGACCTCAACAACGATGTGATGGGCCTGATTGGCCATGAGAGAACGACCACGTCACTGGGGCACCTCTGTGACGCACAGAGCTCCCGTACCGCCCCACGCCGAGCGTCGCACCCGTGGCTAGCAGCATAGTCTCGCGTCGACCATCGCCGCGCAGATAGGAAGAGTCGCCCTGCCACCGCTAGTGCCAACCGGTCTTTGCCCGAAATATCCGTCCAGCAGGGACGAGGGGGGAGGGACAAGGAGGGGCGAAGTCCAGCAACAACTAGAATGAGAGATATTTTCCGCGCATATGTATAGGCATCTGTTAGAGCTCTATGTGTCTTTTTTTTCTAATAAACTAAATAAAAAATATTTGTGAAGCGAATACCATAGAATCGCACAGCTCATCTACACTTTATTTTAGAACAGTATCTACATCTTTAGCTCGTTTCAAATATTTTTGACTTTTGGAAGCCCAGTAGCCCGCATAACTCATGTGCTGCATTTTCCCAGCGTTCGATATACAGATGAGATTTGGAGCGAAGCGCCGAAGCGGGGAAGAAAACGTGAGAGAGCTTTTCAAAGTTTTGGGGACCACCGCAGACGTTACATCTTTCCTTTTTGGCTCTGTCTGGACGCGCGGCGCCAGCCCTATACTTCCATTCCCGAAGCCTCGCGAGCAGAAGTACGTCTTCCCTCCGCCGTTCCTCCCCAACCCTCTAGGATCCAGCCGATGGATCTATCCTCGAAGAGCAGCGCCGCCGGTCTGGCGGTCGTCACCCAGGAAAGGAACGGCGCCGTTGGCGAGAAAGTGGACGCGGCTGAGCGCCCCGGCGCCGTGTTGGGCGCTTCCGTGGTCACCAGCGGCCTCGGCACCGAGGGGGGCGTCGTCCCGGAGATGGACGGCGTCGCTTCCGGCGGCGGTATGATTTCCGCCTCGGACGGGAGAGGTGCGGGCACCAAGGTGGGCGCTGCCCCGGAGGCGAACACCGTCGCCGTCGCCGGGCCGCAGATGCACGGGTACCGCTTTTACTGCCACCAGGTGAGCCGTCCCATTTCGCTTGGTGGATGCATCCTTTACGTCTTCCTCTCACAGCATCACGAATCCAACTCCAAGTTTGCATGCATTCTACCCTTTTTCCTCCCAACAAAAGCAATCCTTCCTAGCTAGTTGCTGCAAATTGCATTTTCCCCACCATGGAAAGACGAATAGCACCTTGTGTGATTTGACTCTCGCCAGGTACCGTACCTTTGAGTTTCCGTGATAGTTAGATCAAACTACTGTAGGCTATTTAAAACTCAAAACAAATTATGTTGTTTAAACTAGTCTCCATGTGTTGCACTTTCACTATATATATCATGTTCCATGCCATGACTTATGATTTCAAGAAGCAAATAGTACTGGTCATGGAAGAAAGCACCTCTACCTTTTTTTTTTGTACCAAAACACATGTCTATAGAAAAAAATAGACAATACTTTAACACTAACCAGATACATTTGTCAAAAAAATTAACAAATTACAACTTTTAGGAAATAGTCTAACAACAAAAGACACATACAAAATTCAGTATAGGAATTTTCGTTCACACATTATATCCTCAAGACACTTGGAATAGGTGGAGCTACCACCTGATGTCAAAGCACATCATAATAAGGTGTCATGTTACATATTACACAATCACACATAAACAAATTAAAAAAGCTAAAATCATGATGTCTAGATCGTGAGATTATTATTTGATACTTCATGTCCATCTGATAATGAAAAAGGGGGCATAAGAAAATCCATTACTAATTAACTAAACCATATAGTCGATTTGGAAAACAACAAAGCACTTAGTATTGCATAATATAGATGTACGGGGTGAAAAAGAATATTATTACTTGACATGGGGCACAGAGGTCTGCATTTTCTTGGATAGTTCTAGTTGTCTGATCTTCTGTGGTTTCTTAAGCTTGTAAGACATTGCTTTCTCATGTCAAAACAAACAGACTAAATTATGAATAATATTATTCCTCATGGAATGTACCCATAAACATGACTCGTATATGCAAACCAAGGTCCCACTTGTATGCTTTTCTTATATGAAGTAGAAATGCTAATGGACTACTAAAATTCTAATAAAGAAATGGAACCGTCGAATCTTAAGATGAAGTTCTATTTTTCCAACATGCGCATGGTTGACTAACAGGTTTATCAATGCAGAGTGGAATATGTGCATTGTCCTTATATTATTGGAATCGTCTATATAGTGCCCTTGGTTAAATAACCACAAGTTAGAGTCTAATCCTCGAAACTGGATGAAGTAAAGTACACAAATGTTGATGTACATTGCCCTATAAGAAGAAATTAAAAAAAACAAAATAATCAGTGGAGGGAACTGTATCCGGCTTTATGCGTTGCCCTCTTCACAGCCCTACTATTCTATTTTTGTTTATTTTGAATAGGAAGTAAGCATCTTATGTCATATATATACAAACCGGAGGTTATTTGGTCCTGCGCATGATTTAAGGTCAGCGTGTAAATTTCATGTAAACTATTCTGATGCTGATCCATTTGAGACCCATATAGCCTAGTATTAATTCTTCTACCTAAGTATATATTTGCTAACAAGTAATGTAGCAACATAACATTATTATTTCATTTATCATTCAGTACTTCTGATTAAAAACACTGGATTATAATTTGGAGGTGCATCTACATGTATCGACAGGCATGATTTACCATTACATGTATTCCTGGGAACATACCTGGATTGGAAGGGAAATTACATGTTTTTCCTCAGTTGGAACATAGTAAGTGTAAAGAACTTGCCAATGGACACATTTAGTTCAAGTTCTGCAGTAAACATGAAAGACAAACTGAATAGAACTAAGCTAACTACTACCGTATAGATGAACACCAGTACAATAGCAGAAGAGTTCAGAAAAAGAATTCATGCATTGGACATAAATTCACAAATTACTTGGTGCTTGCATGGAAATTACAGTTGTCATTTTCTTGGAACACCGCTCACAAAAAATTATAAAATGGTGCCTAAAGTAGTATCTTTGTGTGTCACCGCCTATAAATTTAAGATTTCTCTAACTGAAATTTTCCCAAAGATCAGTTTCAAGGCTCAAATTTATGCAGAAAAGTATGTCATGTGTATCCCCCTAATGATATTATATTCGGCAATAAACATATATTTGCGTGAAAAATATACTGGCAAATCCAGAGTATTCTGAAATTTTTGTACATATATAAGGATAAGCATGGTAACTAAAAATTTCAGCTACAATAGGCACTAACTCCATCGCATTTGTTCTCATGCTCCCATTATGCAAAATAAAAGACAAAACTCTACGACAAAGTTGAATGGACAGTAAAACAACAATGTATGGGACCAAAGGATTCTGGCAACAAATTGTGAAACATAGCTGGACCATACTCTCCTAGCTATATCAAGAACATAGAAACATGATGTCGATTGAAAAAATACAATTAAGGGAAAGGAGTACAAAAGATAAGAATTGGAATGGAACCTGCCAATCTAAGTATGAATTGTTCCAGTCCAAGACAATATTATATCCCTAGAGCTATAGAACATGTAATAATAATAATTCATACTGCACTCTATTTAGCCAATTTCCTTTATTTTCTTTTAAGCATACATATATTCGAAGAAACATTGTGTTACAAACATGGAAAAAAATAGTGCGCTATTTTGGTGCTAATAGCGCGCTATAGCATATCTAGAGAGGTGACACTAAATTTTAGCAATTTTTATTGTTATGGTGCTATTTGCGAAATATCATGTTATATCGCGCTAAAACATCATAGGTTAGGAAAAATAAAGCGGCTATTTTTTCTAGACTGTTGAAATGTTGATGTTATGCTTCTAGACGTCAATGCTATGTTGTTACCTCATGGGATATTGGTGTTAGGCTTTTATATGATTAGAAAACTATTTTTATATGTGGTTATGTATGTACTGTTCTAACATTTTTTGGAATATATCTTTTATTTTTGTCAAAATATTTTATTTTTAGGATATATCTTGTATTATTTTCAAAATGCTATTTTGAAATATAGCATGCATAGAGTTTAGAGGAGTCCGGCACTATCTCTTTTAGCACGCTAATTTTTTCATTGGTTACAAATGTTAGTGAAATTTAAAACCCATGCTTTTTCGACGAGAATATGCAGTTTATGCATACTAGTTATGTTGTGTCTAATCAGTTATGAAACATAGAGGTGCATGTAGTTACTTTCCTCCGTTTGCTTTAAAACATACAAATATTTAAACGCACACCATATTTCGAATAAAAACACATAAAAAGATGCTTGAGAAACTACTACTTCCTAATATGATGCTTTAAAAATATGCTTCTTCATAAAGTCATAACAATTACATTTCTTAAAAAAACATCATATTAGGAATTAGTAGTTGTTGGTGCCAGCGTCGCAAAGCAGCGCCTAGTTTTTTGTCGCTGGTCATCACCAAGTGCCACCTAGTCCTCTATCGCCGCCGCGGCATAGCCCTGTTGACGTTTTGCCATCCTCCCGCATCATCATCTCCATTGTTCTGCTATCCTCGATCTCTCCGTTGACGTCCATCCCCTAAAACATCAGACTAACCATCCGGTGTTCGGAGTGCTCCAGAACGAAGGAGGATCTGCACGAAGTGAACATTTTCATGTAGAAAAATTCCTCAGTACTTCACCTCACAGAAAACAGATTAAGATACACGAGGCATACTTTTTCAATTTATTTTATTATGATAATTAATGTATTTCTGACCGTGAGTGTTCATTGTTACCTGATTTGTATGAAAGAATTATGATTTAATGATGCTTAAGTCTAGAGGTTTTGAAATAGTGATTTTCTTCTGTATGAATGAATGTGGATTGAGTACAATCTATCCCATATGAAAACCAAACGATAATCCCAAAGACACATGATAAAATTAATTTTAACATTCTTATCAGTAGTACATCGGTGGACCACAAACCCGTGTAATGACTGCTGAGCAGGAGCTCGTCGAGGCAGTAATGGCCGCTGGCTCTCGACATGAGCCTCCTCAATATACTTCCACTGCATAAGCATGGATAAGATGCATATATTCCATTAAAATTGAGGACATGAGGCCCTCGTGTGATAAAAACGGAAGGTCCTCAAGGTACACTGACTGGCCGACAGCGAGATGAACCATGCATGCTGCGAGGGTCGCAAGATCAGAGGCACGATGCGATGGTCAAGAGGATGTGGCAGCCGTGGTTCGATGCAAGGGCTGCATTTTTTTCTCTAAAATTGTTTCGTGGTTTGATGGACTTCTTTTTTACATGTGTTCTGATGGCTCTTGGCATAAACCAACGGAGCATATAGCAAAATGGTAATCTAACAGTTGTTTAACCATATTCTAGGAGGATTAGTGTGGAGCTTCCTACGGTATATCCAATTAGTAAAAATAAGATACATGATATTGCTAATGACAGCCATGTAGTTTGACCAGATTCATCTGATTGTTAGTATTTAAAAGAAGTGTTGGATCTTATTTAAAAGATATGCCGTCATCTCTGTTTTCTCCAGTGCCGTCAACCAAGAACAGGAGTTGCGCCAGCTTGCAAAGGAGGGTCCAAGAAGAAGGGCAAGTGCCTTCTCAAATACTGCGAAAGATGCATACGTAACAGGTGAAATAATCTGTTTTTTCTTAGAGGCAATCTTGTCTGGGTTGGTTTCTTCATTGTTCTCTTTGCTTAACACAGGTACCCTGAGATTGCCGGTGAGGAGTTGCAGGAGGAGGGCTGGGAGTGCCCCAAGTGCCAGAATATTTGCAACTGCAGTGTTTGCATGTGAGCCATATGAAGCTGATGCTTATTTCGAGTGATTGTAGATTTAGTTGTTGTTGATAGATATCATTATCTGGTTTTGTTTGGTAGGAAGAACAAAGGGAAGGCGCCGACGGGACCAAAGGTCTGTCCTGGCAGGAAGCAGAAAGGCAGTGTCAATGACACTCCTGCTAATAAGAAGCCCCTATTCAAAGCTGAGGACACTGATGCTTACGAGGATGACATAGATCTACCTAGGGGTACTCTTGTTACGTGTGTTGCAGGTATAGAGCTGCAGCCTGAAGATGTTGGCGCTGCCATTCAATTTCTGGAGTGCTGCCGCTTATTTGGCCAGGTAGTTATGGAAAGCACACAATATTGTTTTTATCATATGCTAGTTAAATTATTGCAACAACATCTTGATAACATCACATGTACACTTAAATGTCTGATAATTTGTCCAGCTAAATAAGGTGTCATTCTACGAAATAATCACTAAGAGTAACATATCTTAAAGGCTTCCAGATAATTTGTGATAATGATGCATGTTTATGCAAGTTTCTATGTATCTAGATCTATCTACTTTATTTCATTTGCCTCTATGGCTTCATAACTTTTTAAAATTCATCTTATCTCAATAGAAGGCATCATGGATCAATCCTGAGAGTGATAATGAACACATAAAAAATAGATTTGCCAGTGTAGCAATTAGAAATCATAGAAAATAATCGATAAGAGTAAGAAATTTTAAAGGCCTCCAAAAATGTTTTATAACGATGCATGTCTATGCAAGTTCCGGTGTATCTAACGATCTATATACTTTATTTCATCTACCCCCATAAAGTGTTGTAAGCTTTTTAAATTCATGTTCTATATAGAAAGCATCATGGATCAATCCCAGAGTGATAATGAGCAGATATTAAGTAGGTGTGCACTGCAACAATTAGTAATCAATTTTGTGTTGCATTGATGCATTGTCTCTTCACTTCTAAATCTTATGTACGGCATCTACTTATGGTTAGTCTGGCGGTATGCTTTTGTTGCCAAGCGCTCATAAATACTGTTGTTGGCGAGGCCGAGAACATTAGTCATTTTCTTATTACTTCTGTATTGTTAGCATAAAATAAATCATCAACCTGAGGGGCATATTTAGGATTTCTCGATTTATAATATAAAGATAGTTTATTTCCATTCATCACACGAGATTTGGTTCTGTTCCTCACTACCTGCTTGCTTATAGAGAGTATGTTTTCTGTATTATAATGGTATAACCAGATTTTCAAAATAAGGGAGGGGCAAGCAGAACAAACGGTAAAAGAAATAGCTGGAGGTTTTCAACTCCGACAGGTTCCTTCAGTTGTTTCCGACCTTCACATAAATTTGTTGTCTATCATAGAAAAAGGCAAAGACAAGTAAGTATACTCCGAAGTGATATTTCCTTGTAGTTCTCCGCATGTAGTTAAGAAATGACTAAATGAGGATGTGCGTTATTAGGGCTTGCGGGTATCCAAGGCACGGAGATGAATGGATAAAAAAAGTCGGTGAATGTATTGCTAAATCGACATTAGCCGCCAAAGATTTGACCCTTGACTGCTTAAGCCAGGGGGTATCTGGATATAAAAATTTGACTCCTTGTAAGCTGGACGTGCTGAATTGTCTGTGTGTTGAGGCATTATCCTCTCAGTAAGTACAGGCTACCATATTCGCTGCAACAGTTCAATTGACGACTGTACTTCTACATTAACTATATTCTACCTTTGTTTAGGCGGGAACCGAAAGAATCTGTGGCCAAACAAGAAAATAGTGCTGCAAACAAAATGGTATTTATACTGGCAAGTTCCATTGTTTTGGTCAAAAGACCTTTGGTAGAAATTAGTGAACAAAAGTTTTCTCCTGTTTCATAGGAAAAGTTGCTACAAAAAAGACTGACGGATCTGACTAAGCCAATGAAAGGAGGAGAAAGTGCTAGCAATGAGAAAACTAAAATCATTATTTCTCAAATACAGGAGGCAATAGCAGTGCAGCAGTCAGCGACAAATGGTCTGTTGCAGTATGGCTTAATATATCTAGTACTACATTTTCCTGTATGATTTCGATTTTTTTGTGCATTTCTTCAGTACTAAATATGTTTGATATCCTGCACTTTTGTGTAATATATGTTTTCATCTTATATATAGCTTTCCATTCTACAGATTTTCAATCTTTAGCTTGTGTTTGTATTTGGAAAAAAAAATATTCATCAACCCATGGGCAGGTTGAGGCTTAGAACAAATACTCCTAAAGCCAGGTCTAGGCATTAATATTGATCTAGTCATCAACTCGTCATAAGGGGAGATACACGTTAAAATTTCTAATCAAGAACTCAATATCTCCATTTGTTTCCTTTGATATGATGCAAAATTCCATCTTAAATCAGAATGGAAATAATTGATCAGTGTTTATAGCTAATAAGTTAGAGCCGGTGCAAGCATGAGGCACCTTTTTATTTGAACCTAACATAATCTTTCATTGACAACTTTTAGTTCAACAAAAGCATTGTTCTGCAATAAAGATCAAGTGTGTTGGACTACAGTTTTATTTTTCAATTAATGTATCATTTACTGGTTTATTTTATCGTCATAATTAGCGTAGTGTGGAGTCAATATTGGCTGGTAGTTTAATTTTCAGAATGTGAACTAACTAAAAATGTTTAACTTAGTCTCTTCGCATTTCAAACATACACTGTTTTATTTACCTTGTTACGTATTTACATCAAAATGGAGCCTAATTCAGCTGGTGGGAGGTGTGGAATTATGCATCCACCAACTAGGTCTGACTCTCCTTTTGACTCGTAAACTATATAGGGTGCCTCCTCTGATTCTAGAAACAATAGACACCTAGGTCCTCCTAGGCATTTTTTGTTCTTCTGTTCATTATGTGAAGCTTTGTTGAGAAAATATGGTATTGAGATAGCTGTCGTGTATTAATTATTTTCTTTTACGTCCCAACTGTGGCAGTACTAGAAGAGCTGGGACGTGTCAGTAAGACCGCGCTTATCAGGCTAGACAAAGGAGTAGTGTACTGGAAGCTAGATGGCTATTGCAGTAACAATACAAATATCATGCGCCAAGGTTTGTTTGGAGTTACTACGAAATAAGTTTTCAGTTTACTCCTTTGCAACAAATAGTGACGGATACTATCATATTTTTATCAGAGTTTGATGATGAAAATACAGTGAATAACAATGACAAGTGGTTCATGTTCACTAAAGAGGAGCAGAAAGTAATTGAAGATCATTTAGCTAAAAGGTAAGGACTTCATCATACTAATTTATTTTTACGGGTCCATTTCCTAAAGCTTGTACACTTGGGCTTCAGTGGATAAACGTCACCAAAAATTTCATGTATTTACCCGTATGATATTTAATACAGTAGACCGTATATCTACACCCTGAGGCTTAGTTCTTTATATTTGGTCTCAAGCTATAAATTTCATTGTAAATCATTATTTATCTCCTTAAATTCAATGCTCAGTTGATCACCTATTCGCTTCTCAATTTGTTTTCTCATTCAAGCAAGCTATGCTTTTACCATGATTGGCCTTCTGGCTGGCTGATGATGTAATTTCCTTCACTTCATAGAGTAGAAGGATGTTGTCAATCTGCTCCAATTGTTTTAGGGTTAGCGAATTTCTTATTTAGATTGGGCCAGATATTTTGTTTTCCTTTTTTTATATCCGGGAAGTTATGCTAGCTTAGTGAATTGGCCCTTTCCTCTCGACATAGTAGTGAAAACATATCTTTTATCTTGTTGCGACTGTTTAAAATAGGTCCCAGCGTCCGTCAAGAAACCATAACCAGGTGTAATGATTTACTTATCACAATTCCCTACACTTTCAACTGATTAATGGTACTTATTTGTCCTTTCTATGGGGATTCAAGGATACATCATTCCCTTCAAGTAAAAGGAATTAATTTACTTTACAACTGCACCATCACCATTCATGTTCTAACAGCAAGACACATACTAATCACATAACTAGACTTACGGTTACAAATCAATTTTAATGAAAAAATACTTAAAGGATAAGAGCGGAGATCTACAGAAATTTGCACACTACATCCCAATTGCTTCTTGAAACCCTTGCCTATGCTATAGCATGAACCCACTAGTGCGTTGCACAGAATATCACCTATGCTAGTATTGCTTCTATAGCCCCTGACATAATACTTTTAGCTACTTTATAAAAATAGTTAGGATAAAACCATCTGAGTTATGCCACCACAACGCGAGTCATCATGTCAAAGTACCCAAGTAATTTATGCTCTTATAATTTGTAATGGTTATACTCTAAGTATTCAGTAAAGTAGGAGCTGTGAATTCTTCTCATATTCTGTTTATGTTTTATTTTTGCAGGTGAATGGACTGCTGAGATCTGGGAGTATTTTCAGGGAAGAGCACATAAACAGATGGCATACCTTCTATATGAAATTCATACAGTTACTGTTACTGTTACAGATATAGACAGTCATATCATTTGAATCCAAACCCTGCATGTTATAGTTACAATTACCAATTACAGAACAATGGCTTTGTACCACCTTCTAAATTTGATTCCTTAGATGTTTTGAAAGGAATGGGAAGCTAGTATATGCGGCTTTGCTGAAATTTATCATTAGCATTTTTTTCCTATGCGGAAACGCGAGAAGACTTTGTAGCACCTTCTTAAGTTGATTTCCTGGATGCTTGAAAAGTATATGATGTGTAGCCTTGCTTAAATTTATCTTTAACATTGAATGAGGTAGCAACAAATGATTATTTCCAGACTCAAACAGGAGAGTTTAATTGATGTGTCGCTTGTTTGTTTGGTACTGTAGGCCTGAGTATTCATTGTTTCATTGATGACCTAGGATTATAGATGTCACAACGAACGAAGGCTTCTTGAATTGACGTGTAATCTTTTCATTCAAACAGAGACAAGTTGGCACTCTGACAGAAAAATTCCCTTGCTCTAAAGAAATATTATTCCAGCGCTATATATCTACTTTATATTAAATACTATGCCCTGGCTGTTTCTGCCATGCCACCTAGGCCTGAATGAAATCAGGGTCCCGTCAGAAAGTTCGTTAGCGCGTGTAACCGGGATGATCAGTGGTTTTGTTTTTTTGGTGTTATATCACGGTGGACTGGTGGATTTTTGAGAAAACTACGTGCCCTTGTAGTTTTTTGAATTTACCATGCATTTGTGGTGGTTTATTTTTGTAATTTGTTTCATACTTAATGATGTAGACCCGTAAATCTGATAAATTAGGTCTAGTAGGTATATAATCTGTCATGTATATGTACGTGTATATACACATGTATTTGTATGATCACCCCTTATATATAGAAGAGACGTGCGGTGCGTTGCACTCACGAAACCCTAAACTCCTTCTTTGACTTGGTATCAGAGCCGCCTGGCTCCTTCCGCCGCCACCTCGCCTAGTCCGCCGCCGCCGCTGCGATGGCCCAGCAGGCTTCCTCCAGCCTCGCACTAATGAGCTCCTCCAGCGCCAGCCTCACCACCGCCGTGGCTGGCCCCGTAATCGCGCCACCGTCTGACACGGCGGCAGCCCCGGTTCTCCCGGCCACCACCGTTCGCTTGAACGATAGTAACTTCATGTTGTGGAAGGCGCTCGCCCTTCCCAACTTCGCCGGAGCACGTCTTCACGGCTTCCTCGACGGCTCAGCTCCGGCGCCGCCTCACACCATCCGGGAAGGCACCGGTGACGCCGCGCGCGACGTTGTTAACCCCGCGTACGTGTAGTGGTGGACCTTGGACCAGCGCGTCCTCGGCCACCTCCTCGGGTCGATGCACGAGGACATCTCGGCCCAGCTCATCGGCTGCACAACAGCTGCCGCGGCCTGGAGCGCCGTCCACGCCATGTTCTCCGCCGAAAACCGCGCCAGCATTCGTGCTCTTCGGCGCAAGATCCAAGGACCGAAGAA
This sequence comes from Avena insularis, assembly GCA_023614405.1. Taxonomy (NCBI): domain Eukaryota; kingdom Viridiplantae; phylum Streptophyta; class Magnoliopsida; order Poales; family Poaceae; genus Avena; species Avena insularis. Next base: position 88,176,961 of record CM042695.1, read on the forward strand.
GGGAGACAAGTCTGCCATCGAGTATATGCAGAAGGTGAAGGCCCTCGTCGATTCCATGGCCGCCGCTGGTTCCCCTCTCTGCGATGACGAGATCATCGACTACATGCTCACCGGTTTGGGAACCTCGTTCAACCCGATCGCGGCGTCTATGGACTTCGCGACTACGCCTGTCACGCTGGCCATGTTCTACAAGAACGTCCTCAACTATGAGGGCCTTCAGAAGCAGCAGCAGGCAGATCCCGAGGACTGGACCTCCTCGTCTAACGCCGCATCTCGCCCCTACACCAACAACTCTGGGCGTGCGAGTGACTCGTCTCGCCCTAGCGGCGGTCGTCCCGCGGGTGGTGGCTCGCAGGGGCAGCACGACCTTGTCCAAGGAGGCTACGGACAGGGGTCTGGCGGTCACGGTGGAGGTGGCCAAGACCGTCGTCGCAACGACGGCAATGGCGGCAACAATGTCCGCAACGGAGGAGGACGTCGCAAATGGCGCCCCAAGTGTCAGATCTGTAAGAACTGAGGCCATGAGGCGAGTGACTGCCGCCGATGCTATGATCAAGAGCAGCACACCGGCAACTCTGCATCGACATCCTCCAACGACCAGTACTGGCACCTCGACTCCGGTGCCTCCGATCACCTGACGAGTGATCTCGAGCGTCTCCACGTTCATGACCACTACCACGGGAAGGACCAAGTTCAGGTGGCCAATGATGCAGGTTTGTCTATTTCGCATATTGGTCATTCTTCCTTACCCGGTTCATCTTTGAAACTGAAAAATATTCTTCATGTTCCACATATTCATAATCATCTCCTTTCAGTTTATCATCTTGTTTCTGACAATAAAGTTTTTGTTGAGTTTCATGAGTTCTTTTTCCTTGTAAAGGACAAGGTCACGAAGAAAATTCTGCTTCACGGTAGAAGCAAAGACGGACTGTACCCCATCCCATTTGGTCGAGTTCTTGCTCCATCGTCGCGTCGGGCGTCCTCCGGCGTGAAGACCTCTTCGTCTCATTGGCATCGTCGCCTCCGTCATCCCATCAATAATGTCGTTCAAACCATTGTTAGGCAAAATGATTTAGTGTGGTCTTCCAGTAATCAGACTTCAGTTTGTGATGCTTGAGGATTAGTTTCTTTACATTTCGTCTCGAGATACAAATTTCATTGTAAATTATAAAATCAATATATCTCTCCTGTAAAGCACTGCTCAGTTGCTCACCTGTTCCCGGCTGAAAAAAATATATATGGATATCTGCATTGAAGTTGTACTTTTAACATGATTGACCTTCTAGCTGATGATGTGTTCGGTCTTTCCTTCACTGTGTATAGTAGTTATACCAGCTTGTTTAGGTTTGGCCAAGTTTTGTTTCTCCTTTTTTTAATCCGAGAAGTTATACTTTCTCTCGAGCCGGCTCGGTGGGAACCGGCCGTCCTTCCGCGTTTACTCGGAGGGGCTTCTTCATTGCTGCATCCGCGGTGGTGTACTGGTCAGCGACGGTCATCAGTTTCGCAATGGTCTTGGGCTCGTCGCACAGCAGTCGGTGGCAGAACATCGTGCCTTCTCGGCATCCCTCGATGAAGAAACCGATCGCCTGGTTCTCCAGCACCCCTTCGCAGGAGTTGCGCAGCTCGGTCCAGCAGGCGAGGTACACGCGATCCGACTCGCGGTCTCCCTGGACGCACAAAGAAAGATCGCGGGGTCTGCCAGGGCGCTTGTAGGTGTCGTTGAAGTTCCAGATGAAGACCTTCTCGAAGTCGGGCCAGGCGTTGATGCTGTTAGGCGCGAGGCTGTTGAGCCACGTTCTTGCCGAGCCGGTCAGCATGAGGAGGATGTAGCGAACCGCCACGCGCTTGTTGCTGATGACCCACAAGTATAGGGGATCGCAGCAGTCTTCACGGGTAGTATTACCCAATTTATTGATTCGATATAAGGGGAGCCAAAGAATACTTGCAAGCCTTAACAACTGAGTTGTCAGTTCAGCTACACCTGGAAATAGTTCTTGCTCACAGAAGTTTATCAGTGGCAACAGTTTGTAGTAGCAACAACAACAACAACAACAACAACAACAACAATAACAACAACAACAGTGAAACAGTAGCAATAGTAACAGTAACGGTAACAGTAGGATTCGAGTGCGGTAGGCATAGGGATGGATGGACGGGCGTTGCATGGACGAGTCTAAACATGTAACTTCAAAGAACTAGGGCATTGCAGATAAATAATAACAAGCATCCAAGTATAAAACAATCATAGGCATGTGCCCCAAATATAATCATACGTGCTCGCAATGAGAACTTGCACAACATCTTCTGTCCAGCCAGCCCGTGGCAGCGGGGCCTCTAGGAAACTACTGGCAATTAAGGTTCTCCTTTTAAGAGATCACCGGAGCAAAACATTAACACTCCGTGAACACATGTGATCCTCACACCATAGCCATCCCCTCCGGTTGTCCCAATTATTGTCACTTTGAGGCCTTTGGATTTGTCCCAAGATCATAAACAATACTCCCTCCGTTTCAAGGCTTAAGGCGTCCTCGTTTTGCGTGTTTTTTCTTTGACCAAGAATTACTCTAAATGCGTAAAGAGTTTTGGTATAAAACTAGTATCACTGGAAAGTATTTTTCAATACGAATCCAAAGATACTAATTATGTATAACATAATCAAGATTTTGTTGCTCAATTCTTTCGGTCAAACTTTGCTTTGAAAAACGTGTGCGCCTTAAGCCCTGAAACGGAGGTAGTACTATCATAATGATTCAATAATAAGTTCAGATCTGAGATCATGGCACTCGGGCCCTAGTGATAAGCATTAAGCACAACAAGTTGTAACAAAGTCAAATAGAACAAGAGAAACTAGGCACTATGCCCTAACAGATCTTATTCGATTACATGATAGAACTCATCCAATCCCTACCATCCCCAAGCCTACAGCGGGGGATTACTCACTCATGGATGAGGGAAACATCGGTGGTTGATGGAGATGCGTTGGTGATGACGATGGCGATGATCCTCTCCAAATTCCCGTCCCGGCAGGGTGCCAGAACGGAGTTTCTAGATCCAAATCTTGGTTTCTCGTTGCGGAGGCGGAGCGGAACTCTTTCTAGAAAACTATCGAACCCCCCTCTATTTTTAGGTCAGAAGGCAACTTATAGACGCGGAGGGAGGCCGAGAAGCTGCCTTGGGTGGCCAAACCTCCCCAGGCGCGGGGTCAGTGGGACCGCGCCTGGGGTGGGTCTGGCCCCCCAGACCTCCCCTCTGTCTCCCCTTCTGGCTCTGTGGATCTTCTGGTGAAATATAATTTTTGGCATATTTTCCGGGATTTTTCCTGATAGTTCATTTTATGCACAAAAACAAGACACCAAGGTAATTCTGCTAAAAACAGCGTCAGTCCGTGTTAGTTGTATCCAAATCACACAAGTATAGAGGAAAAACAATAGCAAAGTGTTCGAGAAAGTAGATACGTTTTGGACGTATCAGTTGCCGTGGGCGATTCCGACGGCGGTGACGTAGTTGGTCAGCCAGTCCTCCGGCTTCATGCTGTTGTCGTACTTGAGGGTGTCCCGTGGCAGGGAGAACTTGTCGAGGAATGGCTCCTTCTGGATGCGCGGCCCGAAGCACACTAGGCCGGTTGCGTCTTCCTCCTCCGTGAGGCGGGCTTCCATCAGGAGGTTGATACGGTCACGCGCATCCGGCTCAATCGGGTTGGGCGTTCCCACCCGGCCAGTGAGGCGGGATGGGGAGGGGGTGGAGGGGGGTTCTGGCCAGCTGGAGGCGGATGGCTCGTGGCGCCTTGGTCGCCGCGAGGTTGGCTGCTGCCGGACTGGCGACGCTTGGAGCATGGGGGTTGCTAGCCTAGAGCGGAGCACTCAGTCTGGCGAGGCGCTCCCCGGCTGTTTCCATCCGGGCGGTTCCCTCTGGAGCCGGCTCCTGCCTCAAACGCGATCCGAGCGGCCTCGGCCTGCTCATTAGCTACGCACAGCAGGTGTTGTACCTGCTGGAACTGGCGCAACATTTCCTCCCCCTCCAGGTGAGGTAGGTACTCCACGACGGCTTGTGTCATACGAACGTTCTTGACCATGGTGTCATACACGGGCGGTGGGAAGTACGTGCGGGAGCCCGACTCGACATCTTGCTCGAATCGGGCACCCAGCTCTCCTCCACGGCGTTGCACGAAGCCCAGCCGGCTAGGATCTTGATTAGCCGGGGTGAGGCCATGGGCGCGTTGATACTCGCGGATGTTGCTCTCCATCCGGTACTTCGTGGAAGCCAAACCCTGAGCTTGCTGAAGCAGACGCTCTCGCACCACCTTGATCTTGGCCATTGCCTCCTCCGGGTTCTCCCCGGGGTTGACTGGCTCGAGGAGTTCCTCGATGACCTCATTCACCACGCCCTTCTCGCGCAGCGGAGTGGACGGGCCGCCCGTGCTGATGTCACACTCGAGAGGGGGACGACGGCCATGACTGGAACCGGCCATCATCACCTACATGGTACGGGGCGCGAAGAGAGTGCTGCCGGCTGAGGGAAGCTGCTCGGCAAAGGAGACGGACTCCCGAGGAAAATTCTCCGGCACGGTGGCGACGTAGACGGGCAGGTCACCGAACAGCAGGACGGAGCCGCCTGTCGGAAAGCTAGAGCCGGCGAAGCAGCGAGCGTTGTCGATAACGCAGTCGAATTTGCCCAGCGTGAGCACGAGGCCGGAAGCCACGCGCTCGCCGGATGAAGTGCGGGGTCCCATGCAAAATGTCACTACGGTCGTCGCCATCTCGGCCCCATGGTGGGCGCCAACTATTGTTGTTATGGAAACGACAGTGCCTGAGCATGCTAGTTCGTGGTGCGGGAGCGATCAGGGAAGCGAGCGACGGCGTCCGCAGGCGGGATTGGGCACAGGCAAGCGTCGAAGACACAAGAAGTACCTATGTTCGGGGCCCTCGTGGTGAGGTAACACCCCTACTCCTGCCGATCTGACTATCTGGATGAACACAATGAACTACAGGGGTTCCTCGAGCTGTATCTGTCCTAGCTAGTAGAGAATGAGAGACCAACCCTTGCAATGTTGCCCCTGCTGCCCCTATCCCTTATATAGGCCGAGGAGAAATGGGCAACGGCCTGGCCGACTAGCGGGTCCCACAGGCGGGCCCCAGCCGGCTAGGTCATCTACAGTGGACGGCATGGAGGGCGTGTACCCACAGTCAAGCCCATGCCGAGCCACGCAGTCTACAGTGGTAGCCGTGCGGGTAGTTATGCACAATACCACCTACTATCCACTGTTACAACCGTCATCGGCAAAGTCGTCGGTACGGACCGAGTGTCTGAGTCTCCTTTCTGTCGTGTCCATCGTTCTGTGCGTACTACATACTGTGATCTGCGTCATCTTATACCTTGTCTGTCTTGAGTGGCCGACTAGGTTGCCCTAGCCGGCTGATCTGTCTTGACCGGGTGGTAGGTTCCATCCGGCTAGGCATCTGACCTTGGTCGTCTCATCCGGCTGGTGGTTTTGTCGGCTCGTTCTTGACTTATCTCGCTCTATCTGGTTTGCCAGTTGGTCTTCGTCTGGCCTTCTTTATTATCCATCTTTGAGTTTTTATTTCCGGCTGCCCCAGCCGGCTGCCAAGTTATATCGCCCTTGTATCTTGTCCGGTTAGCCTACCCAGGGTGATCCCCCGACATAGTATAAGGGTATCAGGGAAACTTAAGCCTTTCCCTGTCCATGAAAAACGCCAAGTCGAGAGCCCCCGTTGGAGTCGCCCCGCTCAACTTTCTCACCGAGCCAAGACGACCGGCTGTGCTTCTCACAGCACCCCATCTCCATCATCCTCGGATGTTGTGACTCGAACGGTTAAGTAGCACGCTCGGGGATTCATTATAGCACGGACCCGCACGCAGCTTGCGACAACACCAAGTACGAGAGCTCGCCTTGGAATCTCCCAGCGACTGGCTCCCCGAGCCAGGAGAGATGACACGCTACACACAAACATGGCAGTAAAGTCCTTCCTACCTTAGGATCAGCACTTTGAAAAGCTAATTATCACACCCGGGGACTCGTCAAACACGAACCCGCACACGTCTAGGGAAAAACGCCAAGTATAGCGGGTCCTTTGTGTTCGCCACGCGGCTGGCTCCATGACCCACGGCAAGTCGACTAAGAGCTACTTGAACAGCTCACACAAACACACTATCATAATCAGTCACGCGCGTACACACCTAAATCAAAATGCTCGGGGACTAGCTACCCCATGCAGAACCAAGTCGCAAACCAATTCTGTAATAGACAAGCACACAGATCATTCTCACATTCATGCAAAATACGATGCATTCATAATTACGTTAAGCTCTTTACAATGACATGCAGCCTTAAATCAATTACACAAAAGACCTCCCATGTTGTAGGCTTCGCGACAGAAGAACCACACGCACCCTTGGACACTTCATTGGTCTTGGTGAGATACGTTGACAACTTCTTGGCAATAGCTGACTAAAATGACTGCTCCGACGAAAGGTCGCGGTACTCCGGCTCGGCATCACCACAAGCCATGTGGGTCACCTAGTACCGTAGGAGCTCATTCATCGCCAGCGTGCTCCACATACGAAGCGGCCTTTGCTTGTAGGGCGAGGACGTCGGTGGTCTCCACCGTTCCATTCGCCGATGGGTCGTCGAGGTCAAAGTCTTCCGAGAAATGGGAGAGCCCGAGGCTCAACGCCGTAGTCGCTCTGCGACAGAAGGCGGATCGTGCCATCCACTCCACCACTGCGGGTGCCTCCTCCAGGTACCTCCACACCTCCATGAACTTCGCAGGTATCACTTAAGTGGGGGTGATACTCTGAAGGATTGCCCAGCCGCAGTTCGACGACTCCATCGTAGCATTCAACACCGAGTTCATAAACTACTTGGTGCTGAACCCCTACACCGTCGGGTCACCCTTACCTACAACATCTGCAAAAAATTAGATCACTTCAAAGCTCTTGGACAACAGACCCACTCGGGGACTACCCCCGAAGAATAAGTCACTCGAAAAAAGAACTCACGAAGGAGCGAGCGACAGCTGTCCTTCACGAACTTCGCCAAATTGGAGACCTTCGCCTGCAGGTCCAAAATTATGGAGTCGAATGCTTTGTGATCCGACACTGCCGACGCGCCTGCGGCTCTCGTCTTCTCCTCCGCCTTGGCCAGCGCGACGTTCATCAAGTCGAGCTCTGCGCGGGGCGCGTAACCCTCACGGGCTTTTGCCAGCATGGCGGTATGGTTATCTTCACAATAGGCACAATTTTTAGAAATCGCTCATAAATCGGTCACAAGGAATAGTTTAGACGGAGACCTACCCACTGAAGCCTTGAGCTGGCGAGCTTCCTCCTGCACCACCACCAGCTCTGTTTCCATCCACTATATTGTGAATCGCCGGTCGGCCGCCTCGGCCTGCAGCACAACAATGAAACTATCTTTAGAAAATATTCTACAGACTCGACTCACCAAATACTAGCTACCCTTCCCAGGAACTTGGGAAACACGAATGTTTGAGTGTCCAGTCGCTAAAATTTAGCGACTAGACCCTCGCTGACTTGGATTACCTAGAGAGCTTTGCCTAGAAGGCGATGCAGTTAGATGGCGCCTACGGAAGGTGTCGGAGCTGCCCTGCCGCTTGGATGCTGCGACACCGACTCAACGCGGTCATCAATGACCTCAGGCACATCGGGCGATTGCACACCCGCAGCCTTCGCAACGAATCGCGGGAAGGTCACAAACTTCATCGTGGATGCCTCGGTTTCCACCAAACCCTCCTTGACGGGAGGATACACCTCCGTGACGTTGTCCCCCTTGTCGAGCGACTTCTCCTGCTGGGCCCCCACGGCTTCAACCTCGATTGCTTTTGGTGCACCTATCGCCGGAGGGCCGACCTTCTTATTCTTGGCACCTACTTCAAGTGCATCGGTGCCGCCATCCTTCCTCTTCATGGGAGGCTCGTCCACGGCCTCAGCTTTCCTAGTGGGGACCTTGGCCACGGTGGCGCGTTTAATAGTTTTTGGGCCGCCCCTACAAAAGGCTGCGATTAGCGACATGGCGATTCCGATCAAGCACATATAATAAAAAAGGAGCACATGTAGTGGTACTTACTTGGCGACCAGAATAGCTCATAGCCCGGTGGTGATGTGCGCGGGCTTCTCCAACTCCGGCCCGATGGGCTGCGACAGCCCCATCTCTAGCAAGCTCATCTCGCACTGCTGCTTTGGTGGAACCTTTGGTTCTGCCGCGGGCTTGGATGGCATCGGAGCTCTCCTGGAACTCTCCTCTGCAATGATCACCGGATCGTTGTCTCCTTCGCTGAGGTTGTGACTGGCCTCGGTATCGCGGCCCTTCTGGCCACGCGTCTTGTGACTCACCGAGGGCGGCTCATGCCCCTCCTCGACGATCTCTTCCTCCCACCTCATCATGGAGAAGTTCCTGTGGCACCTCCTCGTCCAGAGGGGGAAACCAGCGCTCCAGCATCTTGAACGTCTGCAGGTAACCACATCAGTTAAAAAATTCACGAATTACGAATGGAAAGGGAAATGATCAAGGCACTTACCTGTAGGGTTTCGTAGCATGGAAAACAAAAAATTTCTATCGCATGCAAACAAACAAGCCAAGATCTATCTACTAGATTGTAGCAATGAGTCGATAGAGGAACTCACCCTCGAAGATTCTAAAGCGGTTAACGAGAGCAGATTCTTGTGGGTGATGTAGTCGTACTCTTGACGATCTCAAGATCGCGTAGACGATCCTTCCGGCGCTGCATTCCGGCAGCGCTTCCACAGTCGGTCACACGTTCGGTACTCGATGAAGACCTTCCTATGCCTTGATCCAGCAGGCAGCGGAGGTTGTAGCACTCTCCTCGCGATTCCGGCAGCACGACGGCGTGGTGTCGAAAGTAGAGGGGAGATCTCGCAGGGCTTCGCCTTAAGCCGGAGCAAGTATGGTGGAGTATGAGAGAGGCCTTGGTGATCTAGGGTTTAGAGGGCACCAAGGGGAGGGCTTGGCCGGCGGCTAGGGTTTGGGGAAACCCTAACTCGCCGATTTAGAGGAGGCCCTAGGCGGCTTGGAGGTGGCCGACGACTTGGAGGCTAGGGTTTTGGGTGTAAGGGGTAGGGGCTGCCCTACCCCTCCTTATATAGGTGGAGGGTGGCCGGTTGGGAGGAGGGAGTCCTCCCCCAACTCGGCCTCCTTGGCCGGCCGGTGGAGGGAGGGGACTTCCTCCCCAAGTAGGTTTCCTACTCTCCCTCCACCAAGCAAACTTGTCGTTTGACTTTTCAAATTGGCGTTTGACTTTCAAACTTGGATTTGATTTCTCTCTTTATTTTGCCTAGCCAAGTGACCTAGTACATGATGCAACCATTCCATATTGTCATGACACATTCATGTACCCTTCCCCTCCGGAGTGCCGGACCTTCCGGACCCTTCTAAAACATTCCTGGTGAAAACACCGGAATCATTCCCCAACTCCGAAACAGGACTTTCCTTATATGTATCTTATTCTCCGGACCATTCCGGATCTCCTCGTGATATCCTGAATCCCATCCGAGACTCCGAACAACATTCGGTCTCTTACTCATAATTCCATAACTACTCAACAACATCGAATCCTTAAGTGTGTCTCCCTACGGTTCGTGAATTATGCGGACATGACCGAGACACTTCTCCGATCAATAACCAACAGAGGAATCTGGAAATTCATATGGCTCCCACATATTTCTATGATTACTTTGCGATCGAATGAATCACTTACATACGATACCAATTTCCCTTTGTCTCACGATAGTTTACTTATCCGAGGTTTTGATCGTCGGTATCTCTTCATACCTAGTTCAACCTCGTTACTGATAAGTACTCTTTTCTCGTTCCCGTGGTATGTGATCCCTTGTGAGCCAGTCACATGCTTCCAAGCCAATTGGATGACATTCCACCGAGAGGGCCCAGAGCATATCTATCTTTCATATGGATGGACAAATCCCACTCTTGATCTATGTGCCTCAACCGATACTTTTCGAACACTCAATGCCACCTTTATAGCCACCCAGTTACGGTGTGGAGTTTTATTTCATCAAAGAATCCTTCCGGTGATGGTGATTAGCATGATCTCATGGTCGAAGGAATTAGGTTACTATGTATCAGAAAGCTTGTAGCAATTGAACTATTAAAATGACTTGATCTTTATGCTACGCTTATCTATAGGAGTATGTCCATCATACCATTCTCCAAATGATATGATCTTGTTGTTAACAACATCTCAACGTTCATGATAGGGAAACCACAATCATCTATTAACCAACAAGCTAGTATTATAAAGAGGCTTTAGTAGGGACACTAATTTAGTTTACAAATCACACAAGTATTAATGTTTCCTTTTAATACTGTTATAGCATGAATGCAAACATTTATCATAAACACAAAGATATAATAATAACTATATTTATTATTGCCTCTAGGGCATATCTCCAACAGTCTCCCACTTGCACTAGAGTCAACTAATCTAGATTACATGGTAATATACCGAACACCCATGGCTGTTTGGTGTTGGTCATGTTTTTCCCTCGGGAGAGGTTTAGTCAACGGATCCGCCACATTTAGATCTGTGTGTACTTTGCAAATCTTTATGTCACCATCTTGGACATGTTCTCGAATAGCATGAAAACGTAGCTTGATGTGCTTCAGCTTCTTGTGTGACCTTGGTTCTTGCGCATTGGCTATGGCGCCCATGTTATCACAGTAGATAGACATTGGGTCCAGCGCACTTGGAACCACTCCGATCTCTGTAATGAACTCCTTCATCCATATCTCTTCTTGTGAACCCTCCGAAGTAGCTATGTATTCCGATTCAGTTGAAGATCTCGCCACAATGCTTTGCTTTGCACTCCTCCAGCTAACTGCTGCACCATTCAAAGTAAATACGTATCTAGATTGAGATTTAGAATCATCCGGATCGGTGTTCCAACTAGCATCGGTGTAACCATTAACAACGAGATGTTCATCACCTCCATAAGAAAGAACCATATCCTTAGTTCTTCTCAAGTACTTAAGGATGTATTTGACCGTTGTCCAATGATCCACTCCTGGATCACTTTGATATCTGCTAGTCAAACTAACAGCATATGCAATGTCGGGTCTAGTACATAGCATGGCATACATTAGAGATCCTATGGCTAAGGCATAGGGTGTCTTACTCATCCTTTCTATATCTTATGTCGTTGCTGGACTTTGAGTTTTACTCAAGGTCGTATTGGGCAACATGGGCAAGAACCCTTTCTTGCTATCTTCCATTCCAAACCTCTTTAGAACTTTGTCCAAATATGTACTTTGTGACAATGATATTAGGCGTTGAAAATAAATAAACAAAATAAACAATTGTTGAAAATTAGGGTGAAAAGAAACTTTTGTTTCTAAATGGAAACTTAAAATCCCATCTGGAACAAACTTTGGTAAATATTTGAATCCAAATAAATTCAAATCAAGTGAAATGCATTCATAGGTTAAAGGACTTTCAAGGATACAGAGCCGACTTTCAGAGGATGGAAGGCTGGCTTTGTTTATGATATTACTCTATTTCTTCATAGGTTAAAGGATAGACATAAGAATTTACTATCATTATCGCTTGACAGTCTGTCCTAGTTTTCTTAGTTGTATTTTTTGTACATATGTGTGTAAGTAAACTCTGGACTATTTTTTGTCAAATAAAGGACTGTGGGGACTCCCCTGCAGTTAAAATTTCAAAAAAAATACCAAAATTGTGAACAAAGTAATCCTAAAAGGATTTTAAAAAGGTAAATAAATATTAAATAAAATTATACAAATTGAAATCACCCACTTTGGAACTATAAGGAAAAGGATATGGATTTTATAAGACAAAAAAAGAAATAAATAAATATGAATAATTGCAAAGACAATTTAAACCATGGTTAAAATCCATAAGTAAATGGAATAAAGGTTTATCAAATAATATAAAAGAATAAAAGTTTATTTAAATAAAATTATATGGACTTATGAACCATATTCGAATTTTATTTAAATAAAGGCCAAGGTGCAACCCTCAAATTTAAATGATTAATAAATCATGAAGAATATTTGAAAATGGACTAAATAACCAACTTATATTATGTGTAAAATATTCTGAAAAGGTTGGCAAAGTTTTGAATCAAATTGGAGTTGAAGTAAATTGTTTTGAATAAAAACAGAAAACAGAAAAAGAAAAGGAAAAACATTTGAAGAAAAAAAATAGAAAACGAACCTACCTACCCAACCCAGGCCCAGCAACACGGCCCAACCAGACCACCCAAGGGACACTCTCTCCCCCTCTACTCCTTTTCTCACCCGTGCGCACCCGCACCCCTCACTGACCTCCTGGCCCCACCCTGCCTTGGCAGCATCGTCTTCAACGTGTGCTGAACTCGCCCCACTCCCTGTTGTTCCTTCCTCGATTCAAATCGAGTAACAGCGATTTAATGCCGACATAATTTCCTTCCCCAACCACGCCTTCTTATTCTCATCCCCCTCCTCTCTGTTTCCCCTCAAGTTCCACACACCGAGAGCCCCCAGGCTGCCAGCAACTTGATTCGCGTCGCCGCAGCACCGACGGTCTCCAGCGAGAAATCCGGTGAGCCCTGACCTCCCCATGCTCTCTGGTTCACACGTCCTTGATCTCCATCACCTTGTGCTTATCCTGATACTCTCCGTTTGTCCGTGGACGCCCTGTAGGCTCGTCCTCACCTGCAAGCAGCCGATGGAGCGTGCAACTCCAGCGAGAGATTAACGACGACTCCGTGCGCCCCTTGCCCTTTGGTAGGTTTCCCCGTGACCCGTGTACTCGTGCGTGTAGGGGTTCATAGCATGGAAAACAAAAAAATTCTACCGCATGCACACAAACAAGCCAAGATCTATCTAATAGATTGTAGCAACGAGTCGATAGAAGCACTCACCCTCGAAGATTCCAAAGCGGTTAACGAGAGCAGATTCTCGTGGGTGATGTAGTCGTACACTTGCCGATCTCAAGATCGCCTAGACGATCCTTCCGGTGCTGCGTTCCGGCAGCGCTTCCGTAGTCGGTCACACGTTTGGTACTCGATGAAGACCTTCCTCTCCCTTGTTCCAGCAGGCAGCGGAGGTTGTAGTTCTCCCCTCGTGATTCCGGTAGCACGACGGCGTGGTGTCGGAAGTAGAGGAAAGATCCCGCAGGGCTTTGCCTAAACCGGATGCGAGTTATGGTGGATTAGGGTTTCCCGGAGATCTAGGGTTTAGATGACCGGGAGGAGGAGGAGGAGGTGTCGGCGGAGGCGACGAACCGGCAGCGGCGCGGCGGCGCAGCGGCGCGGGTGTGTGGGGAGGGCTTGGCTTTTGTGGTGTTGGGGCAGCCCTCCCCCTCTATTTATGAGAGGGAGGGGCAGCCTTGGGAGGGGTGGGTTTGAATCCAAACCCAAACCCAAGTTGGATTGAGAGAAGGACTTGTTTCTTCTCCCACTAGGAAACCATTGTTCCAGTTTGACTCTTCAAACTTCCCGTTTGAATTTTAATTTAGAGCTTTATTTCTCTCTTGCAAAAATGTTAACACCAAGTGACCTTGTATATGGTCCAATCATTCCACATATCCATGACACATTCATGGACCATTCCCCTTCCGGACCGGTGAACCTTCTAGACCCTTCTAGAACCTCTCCGATGAAAACATCGGAAACTTTACCGAACTCCGGAATCAGACTTTCCTTATATGAATCTTATTCTCCGGACCATTCCGGATCTCCTCGTGATATCCCGGATCCCATCCGAGACTCCAAACAATATTCAGTATCCCTATTAACATTACATATCTACTAAACAACATCGAATCCTTAAGTGTGTCTCCCTACGGTTCGTGAATTATGCGGACATGATCGAGACACTTCTCCAATCAGTAACCAATAGAGGAATCTGGAAATTCATATGGCTCCCACATATTTTTATGATTACTTCGCGATCAAATGAACCACTTACATACGATACCAATTTCCCTTTGTCTCACGATAGTTTACTTATCCGAGGTTTTGATCGTCGGTATCTCTGCATACCTAGTTCAACCTCGTTACCGATAAGTACTCTTTTCTCGTTCTCGTGATATGTGATCCCTTGTGAGCCAGTTACATGCTTGCAAGATAATTGGATGACATTCCACCGAGAGGGCCCAGAGTATATCTATCCGTCATATGGATGGACAAATCCCACTCGTGATCCATGTGCCTCGACCCATACTTTCCGAATACTCAATGCCACCTTTATAGCCACCCAGTTACGGTGTGGTGTTTGATGTCATCAAAGCATCCCTCTGGTGATGATGATTAGCATGATCTCATGGTCGAAGGAATTAGTTTACTATGTATCAGAAAGCTTATAGCAAACGAACTATAAAAATGACTTGATCTTTATGCTACGCTTATCTATAGGAGTATGTCCATCATACCATTCTCCTAATGATATGATCTTGTTATTAATAACATCTCAATGTTCATGATCGAGAAACCACGATCATATATTAATCAACAAGCTAGTATTATAAAGAGGCTTTACCAGGGACTCTAATTTAGTTTACAAATCATACAAGTATTAATGTTTCCGGTTAATACTATTATAGCATGAATGTAAACATTTATCATAAACACAAAGATATAATAATAACCACTTTTATTATTGCCTCTAGGGCATATCTCCAACAGTGCGCATATCCCTGACGCCTTGCTTTGCTTGCGTGCGCCCGAGGTGCTCGACTATGTCGATCTCTGCGACCAGCGACGCCGACGCAAACTCCGACGAGGAACCCCAGCCCAATCTGTGCGCCCCTGTGAAAGAACATGTTGGGCCCCCATGTGTGGTTTTGGTAATTAATGACAATCTTTATGGACTAATGTGTGTATTAAGTTATACTTGTAGGATTTGTCCATTGGCATCGCTTGGAGCATGTATTGGCTTCAAGATCGATGAAATGCAAAGAATATTTGTCGTGCAAGCTCAATATGCGAGGTCGATGATGAGGAATTAAGAAAGGCGTTCCATCTTGAGAAGGGAAAGACCGTCTACATCGAGCTCAAGTGGAATGCTCAAGGCAAAGGTATAATCTTGATAGGTTTTCCCTTTTGCCGGTCTCTTGTTGTGTGTAGGAGACCGGGTTTAGGATAGATAACCGTACTATCAAGAGGGGCTCTCGTATGAGTAATTCGGTCACATCGTTCGGAGAGAGCTCAAACCTTTGCATACTTGCATCATCGTATTTGGTTGTTATTTAGTCTTATCCATGTGAGGATATAGAGCTTGTGGTAATATCCATAACAAGCTCTTCTTCATCAAAATCGGATCTCCCATATGTATCTTGTTGCGATTTTGATTTATGCGGTTTTTCGGTTTCTCACCAAGTGAGGTATCCCACATTATTATACTTGATACTTTCTCACTTAGTGATAACCAATATTTTCACTTTTTATAAGGTAGCTTTTGTCGTCCTTTATCCAACACAATTGGAATCAGGTCAATCGGAGCTACCGTTCAAAAGTTATGACCGTTTGAGTTTTCGCCGATTTAATTCTATTAGAAAAAGGAAAAACAGTTTTTCTGGGCCGTCCGGTACTACCGGGCCCAGTACCAGACGCGCCTGGTTCGCGCGGCCCATCTTCAGTATCACCCGGCACCCACTTCCGGTCCTATCGGACCGGCCCGGTAGTACCGCCCGGGTGGGCCGGCACTACCAGCCGGCCCAAGTATTTTCCTACCAGCGCCTCACAGCCCAGCTACTCCTTGTGCTCAGATCCGCGCGTTGACCCGCCTCGTCGTGTGCGCTTGCAGCGCCCGCTAGCTGGCCCTTCGCTAGCCAGCCATGCAGCCGCATGCATGAATGCTGCTGCTGGGGCCCGCTTGTTGCTTGCTTACGCTTTGGCGCGCCTGCGTTGACCCGCTTTTCTTTGCTGACATGATTTCTTCGCTGGGCCACAGGCGTGTGGTGGCACGGGCTGCCCGTGGAGTCCACTACCCAAGTCCACATAAAAGACTATGCGAGACACCCGCAGGTAAACAAGAAAAAATAGTGGGTTTCCGTGGGAAGCCCACGATCGAGCGCGAACATTAAAAAACTACTTCGATTCAAATTAATATTTTTACATTTGTCTAAATTCGAATATATCTAGACATATTTAGTGCTAGATACATAAGAATCTAGCCAAATATGAGGACATTAATTTGGATAGGAAGGAGTAGGAATTTCTCAATCAAGCAAATATTATGTCTAGTAGAAAGAATGGCGAGTCACTCAAAAAGTGGAAAAAATAATTAATACATTGAAGTGCTAAATGTTGATCGTATTATATACTAAAATATTTTTATAAACATTATACAAGCAATAATTATAGTAACATATTTGTGGGTATACGCGGGATAGTAGACACCCGCATAAGTTTCGCGGGCTCCCGTGGGACACCCACTTAAATTGTGTGGGACTGTGCGGGCGTACGCGGGCTTCCCGCGGGCAGTCCCACCTGCACCCTTAGGCCTGGGACTGGTGCGGTACTACCGGTTAAATCCGGTAGTACCAGACCGTTCCGGAAAAAGCCCCTAACGGCTAGTTTTTCTGGGCCTCTATTTATACCCTTTGTGCATTTTTCAGTTGAGGTAGCTCCTCTGTTATCTATTAGGCTAAACTTTGTCCACACTTGCTCTAGATCTTGAAGCTTGCCTAATCTTTTCCCTCCGATGATTCTTGCCCATATTTGAGTGGAAGAGAGAGGAGATCTAGATCCGCGTTTTGACCTAACCGATTCATCTCTTTGTGAGTGCATCTTTGGGGATCTAGATTTTAGGGGATTTTGTGTCTCTCTTTGGTTCCTCCTCTCTTGTTCCCCCAATAGCTTTAGTAGCTTTGTTGGAACTTGAGAGTGAGGGATTTGAGCACCTTTGTGGTGTTCTTGCCATTTGCATTTGGTGCATTGGTTTGAGTTCTCCTTGGAGGATTTGATTTGAGTTGCTCATTGGAGCTTGTCCCTCTTGGGTTCTTGGAACCCTAGACGGTTTTGTGGCCTTGGTGGCATTTGTTCAGGCCTTTTGTGGCGTTTGTTGGGAGCCTCCAATTAAGTTGTGGAGAAGTTCCCCAACATTGTGAGAGGTTCCGGTTTCCACCGACAAGTGCACCAATAGTGGAAGCATGGATCGATCCCGTTGGGGTGAGATTCACCGGAGAATAAGGGAGGCCTTTTGTGGCGTTGGTGGTTTGATACCACCCCCTCTCCAAACGAGACGTACTCCATGTTGGGAGGAACTCGGTAAAATATCGGTGTCCCCGCGTGCCTCGGTTATCTCTATACCCGAGCTCTTTACTTATGCACTTTACATTGTGATAGCCTTCGTGCTTGAAGTAATATATATCTTGCTATCACATTGTTGCTTGTATTTCTTAGCATAAGTTGTTGGTGCACATATGTGAACCTTAGTTGTTGTAGGTTGTGCTTAACGAAGTAAACACTAGTTTTATTCCGCCTTTGTTGAGCCACTCTAGGAAAAGTTTTAATCGCCTATTCACCCCCCCTCTAGGCGACTTCCGTATCCTTTCACCCTGCATCAACCACCACCCCCGAGCTCACCTCGCCACGGTGACCCTGGTAACACCCTCCTTCCCTCCTCTTACCCCTCCAGAGACACCGCCGCTGCGCGTCGCTAGCAGCGCCGCCAATCTGGCCAGCGTGCTATGATCCGTTAGATCTAGATCGCAAGGCTAGGATAGAATCACTTACTGAAAGGGTACGGTGCGATCTGAGCCGCTCAGATTCATTAGATCCAACGGCCCGCGTAGTGTGATCCGTCCGAACTGGTACCGTCGAATAGGGTTAAGACACGTGGCCAGGCTTTTGATTTAAATCCAGAAAATTATCTATTAGATGTTTGAACTTGTAAAATCAATAACTTTTGATCTGTTTGTCCAAAAATTACAAATTTTATATAAATGGATTCAAAAAAATAATCTCTTTGTACCTATGGCCTTACTTTGGTCTTTTGCTTCTGAAAAACTAGATTTTTATATAGAAACATTAATAGGACTATTTTGAGTATAAAAATTGTTCTAAAAATTATTTTTGGGTGAAACCTTTTGCAAATGGTTTTGTTTTGAACCCTCTGAACATAAAAACTAACATTTGAAATTAAAAATATATTTTTTAGCACTAGACAATGTTCCTTTGAATAAAAAGCATTTCTAGTAAAACAAAAATGATTTAAATGACTTATTTTCACTAACTTGGTTTCAAATGAAATTCCATTTTTTTTATAAAAGTAGGTGTTGTTGAAATGTTTAGAACCTTGCTAGAAACAATTTTTCAATAAAATAATATTTTGCATGCTTGCATGCACTTCTTTGTTTTTCCTGTTTTTTTTATTAATTTTTGTGTTGTAGTTTTGAGTGTGTGCTTTTGCTTGATTGTGTTGTGGTGGACTTTGAGGAGTGTGAAAATTGCAAGATCAAGGAGAGTACCTAGATTTTATACTAAAAAGTCAAGTGATAGTTTGGTCATCAAAAGTCCTATCTTTTCAATATTGCATTAGTGATATTTTTATAGTATGCATGATAGGACTATTTTGTATATTGCTATGCTATAGTAGATCCTATAGAATATATCTTGGTAGAAATATTCCTAAGTTAAGAGACATGTTATGCTAGTATGCTTAGCCTAGCTAGAAGAATGCAAGGGTGGAATATTCATGTTATGGTATTATGCAAAGTCTATGACTATGTTTTTGATTAATAAAACAACATGTGAATGAATCACCTGGGTGGAATGGGAAGATTGGTTTGTGTTGAGTGGTTACTCAGGGCCCATTTCTATCACTTACTCTGGTGTATCTCACTTATGGATGGCCACCCAGGAACAAAGAGATTTGAGATATTTAGTGTTGAGAAGCTTCTAGTGCAACCACATGGTATATGGGCTCCTTGACCAACTAGGTTCCAAGAACTCAGCCAGATGGACAGTTGATGGTAGTGATGATAGGATGGAACGCGTCCATGGTGGTCTAAGGGATTGCTTCTAAAAATTCTCGTCTCGATGCATGTCGAGTCTTGCGGGGAAAGTGCACCACCTCTCGAGAGGGTATAAACTAAGTACTTAGCCGTGTCCCTGGTAATGGACATTTTGAGCCTCAAAGACATTGGAATGATCAAGAATCTCCTCATCCCAATTTCTCTAAGTTAAAATTTGTTGGGTGAACAAGGGTAGCACCTGGTGTGTATCTAGTGTGCCATTGTTTGATAAAGTGTTTTGAAAAAGACAAAAACTATTTTGCAAAGGATAGGAAAAACTTATTTTATGCAAAGGCTGGCCAAAACTCCACTTAGCCATATATTCATGTAGATGTTAGATTCTCCATATCAATATGATATCACTTGCCAATACAATTCAAATGTATTGACCCTTGTGGCTGTAACTTATTATGTTGTACGTTTGTTTGATGTTGGTGAAGTTTGTTGAGTAGGGATTACAAGTCTACAACCAACATGTTTGCCTGTGGAATGTGAAGATGAAGGACTCCATGCCTTATAGTTTTATCTACTACTCTATAATAAGATAGCCATATGAGCTATGTAAGTTATAAATAAATATTTTATTTCTGGTTATGAGTTGTAATATGACCTTTGTTTCTTGGTATTACACCTTAAAATGTGGGTGCTAGCTATTCGATCCAAGGACTAGCACTGTAAACATAGGGATCTCTACCTTATCAGGTTGGGACCACTATAGGCCGCCTTGGCCTGCAGCACAGCAATGAAACTATCTTTAGAAAAAAATTCTACAGACTCGACTCGCTAAATACTAGCTACCCGACCCTCGGGGACTAGGGAGACACGAATCTTTGAGTGTACAGTCCCTAAATTTAGCGACTAGACCCTCGAGGACTTGGATTACCTAGAGATCTTTGCCTAGAAAGCGATGCAGTTAGATGGCACCTATGGAAGGTGTTGGAGCCGCTCGGATGCTACGACACCGACTTAGTGCGATCGTCAATGACCTCAGGCACATCGGGCGATTGCACACCCGCGGCCTTCACAACGAATCGCATGAAGGTCACAAACTTCACCACGGGCGCCTCGGTTGCCACCAAACCCTCCTTTACGGGAGGATCCGCCTCCGTGAGTCGTCCCCCTAGTTGAGCGACTTCTCCTGCTGGGGCCCCACCGCTTCAACCTCGGTTGCTGTTGGTGCACCTATCTCCAGAGGGTCGACCTTCTTCTTCTTGGCACACTCTTCAAGTGCATCGGTGCCGTCGTCCTTCCTCTTCATGGGAGGCTCGTCCGCGGCCTCGGCTTGCCCAGTGGGGACCTTGGCCACGATGGCGTGTTTAATATTTTTTGGGTCGCCCCTACAAAAGGCTGTGATTAGAGACTTAGCGATTCCGATCAAGCACACATAATAAAAAATGAGCACATGTAGTGGTACTTACTTGGCGACCGGAATAGCTCGCAGCCCGGTGGTGATGTGCGCGAGCTTCTCCAACTCCGGCCCGATGGGCCGTGACAGCCCCATATCTCGTAGGCTCATCTCGCGCTACTGCTTTGGTGGAACCTTTGGTTCCGCCGCGGTCTTGGATGGAGTTAGATCTCACCTGGAACTCTCCTCTGCAACGATCTTCAGACCGCTGTCGTCTTCGCCGAGGCTGCGACTGGCCTCGGTCTCGTGGTGCTTCTGGCCGCGCATCTTGTGACTCACTGAGGGCGGCTCATGCTCCTCCTCGGTGATTCTCTTCCTCTCCTCTTTGGTTGAGAGTCCTCCACCTCATCATGGAGAAGTTCCTATGGTACCTCCTCGTCCCGAGGGGGAAACCAACACTCAACATCTTGAATTTCTGCAGGTAACCACATCAGTTAAGAGAATTCACAAATTGTGACTGGAAAGGAAAATGATCAAGGCCACTTACTGTTGGTGCCGACGTTTCATACGGCCTATACGGAGCTAATTCGTCTTCCATGCCGACGTAGGTCGCCTCCGTAATCTTCTTCAAGGCCATGACATAGTCTTCTATGACCCACTATGTCGGCTCGCCCTCGCTGGGTCAGAACGCCCGGTATATTCGCACATCAAGGTTGGGCGGTTCATTAAGGGAACCAGCCGCTGACCAAGCCAATAGTTGAAGAGATTGATTGTTTTCAATCCCTCCTCCTCTAGCACGGTCATCCGGGCGATCATCTCGGTTACCACTAATTTCTTCCCCCGAGGCAGCTCCTTCACCGACAGCCGCCGCGGGTTGCTCCGCTCTGCGGTGTATGCCGAGGTTGCCACCTCTCCGGCCAGGGTCGACTCCCTGACGTAAAACCAGGACTTCTTCTAGTCACTGGCCGCCTTCTTTGGCATCATTAATTAGAAGAAGCTGGCATGAGGCTTCACCTGGAAGGTAATGCCGCCTGCCGCCAACAGGGGGTCATTCATCCCCTCGCGCGTGGCCCGACCAAGGAATAGCTCCAGCCAAAGGGGGGAGTAGGGGTGGCACCCTAAATATGACTCCAATAAGGCAATGAAGACCGTGATCTGCTCCATACTATGAGGCCCTAGGTCGGAGGGTTTGATTTGGTAAAAGTGAAGAAAATGCCTGAAGAAGAGAGAGGTGGGGAAACCTAGCCTATGCTCTATGTGACTGACGAATGAGATGAATTCGTCGGGACACGGCTTGGGCTCGCTCTTGCCGAACGACGGAGCTCACCAGTTTCCCTTGGTGAGAATGCCTGCATCCTAAAAGGACTATAGGGTGGCTATGGTGGACTTCGATTTGGACCACGCGGGTTCCATGAGAGTGGACTCTCAAAGATTTTGGGTTCGTGACAGAGGCGGGTGTGGATGCATAAGAAACAATAATAACAAGGTGCGATGAGATCATCACTTCTCTCTACTTGCCATTTATAGTGCCACGCCTCAGTAATGATGGGATTAGTCATTGCTTCGCGGTAAATCCGCCAAAGTTACCGTTAGAAATTAACTAACGGCTAGTTTGACCATGCTGACGGTCCAACTTTGGCCAAATTGGCCATTACCTTATTCTATTCTCTCTTTCCAATCGTCTAAGCAAGGCGACTCAAAGGAAAACAACTCGCCAAAGCTGCAACTGAAGTTTAGAGGCTTATCCCTTCATTGTAGGAGTTTCTCACCGATTCGACTGGGAATCCACTCCGATTCGCCTACTCCGACCGCCAATATGACTCCTACACCGAACCCCTGACGCACTCGGGGACTACTGATGGGGAAATGACAACCAGGGTATCCACAGAGGCTGGAAGCGACTGACCCAGGATAATATCGACTGGGCCTGCTTTGATGGCGACTCGAATGAAGGATGCAATGAAGACCGGCTACTGGACATGAAGGCCCAAGACCGTAGCTAGACCCAGTCGGATTAGGTCAATACCTCCGAAACCCTAACTGATTCGGTGGTAATCTTGAAAACTCTAGCAAGGTAGACCTATATAAACCTCCCTAGGGTCCCCATTGTACTTACGATCTATTAGCTACCCCATCCTTGTGACTCGCTGCCTATACGCCGAGTTCGCCCACCCTGTAATATCACTCCCCATTAATACAATCAAGCAGGAAGTAGGTCTTTACCCTTAGGGGGGCCGAACCTGGGTAAAACCCTTGTCTTGCCCTCATTCTTGATCCGTGGATGGGGACTCGCTCTTTCCCTTCTTTGGCTCAATCGCTACCCCTGGTAGTGACTGTCGTGGCCATTCCCATGACACCGCAACACCTAGGTACAACGATTCGCTCACCGCCACAAAAGGAGACATCCAAGACACGATCTAGGAGCTCCCACTTCTAGAGCACCCCCAACACCAGGATGCCTCGTTCGTTCACTCCTCTCCGTCCTCACAACCAAAGAGAGAAGTCACCACTTCCGCCATCCCGCCCATCGAAGAGCAAAGTGGGAAGTCTCACCTGCGCGGCCCCAACATCCAATAAACTCACCTCCTAGGACCACCACTAGATGTCGACGTCTAAGGAGAATGACCACGAAAGGGGTGGGAAGAGCCTCCTTTTAAATCATATCGACCACACCAGAGCTAATCGACACCCATTGTTGAAAGAGCAACCCCTCCCCCAAGTAGGCACGATGTGGCAACCTTCAGCCACGCCACCTCTACCAAGGTCCACTACCTGTCGTGGTATTGCCGACGAGTACGCCATGGAGGGGTCCTCACAGTGCGTGTTTAGAGACGTGGGGGAAGGCGGACGGTTGACGGATACGAGGTAACACAGCTTACCCAGGTTCAGATCCCACGACGGTGGCGGAATCCTACTCCTGCTATAAATCACTATAGAGGCAATGCGCCGAGTTACAGAGATAGGTTCGCTGTGCGAGGTTGTCTGAAGTTGTGTATGATTGTCGCCCTAAAGGCTCCCATAGGCCCGACTTATATAGTCGCCAGGTCCTAGGGTTACAGGGAAAAGTCCTATCCGGACAGGTTACAGAGTCCTACACCGTCTATTACTAGTCTTGTGTATCTTGCACTCCAAGGCTCCGGGTATGCTGGTGACTCCACCGTAGCCTTCCTTTATCCGGCATGGGCCTCCCTTCTGGATCCATCTAACTGGGCCGCCCAGCAGGCCATGGGCCATGCTACCAACTATGGGCCACCCAGGTTATCCGGATAGGAGACATGCTATGAGGATACCCATATAGCATATCCCCAACACTACCTCAGCCCTACCCTAGGTTTGCGTAGCGACCACGCCGGGGAGGTGCTCGTGACCATGCCTAGGGTGAGACGGCCACCGGCCCTGTAGGCCATGACCATCCCACCATCGGCCAACAACCACTCAACAATGACAAAACATGACCTCAACAACGATGTGATGGGCCTGATTGGCCATGAGAGAACGACCACGTCACTGGGGCACCTCTGTGACGCACAGAGCTCCCGTACCGCCCCACGCCGAGCGTCGCACCCGTGGCTAGCAGCATAGTCTCGCGTCGACCATCGCCGCGCAGATAGGAAGAGTCGCCCTGCCACCGCTAGTGCCAACCGGTCTTTGCCCGAAATATCCGTCCAGCAGGGACGAGGGGGGAGGGACAAGGAGGGGCGAAGTCCAGCAACAACTAGAATGAGAGATATTTTCCGCGCATATGTATAGGCATCTGTTAGAGCTCTATGTGTCTTTTTTTTCTAATAAACTAAATAAAAAATATTTGTGAAGCGAATACCATAGAATCGCACAGCTCATCTACACTTTATTTTAGAACAGTATCTACATCTTTAGCTCGTTTCAAATATTTTTGACTTTTGGAAGCCCAGTAGCCCGCATAACTCATGTGCTGCATTTTCCCAGCGTTCGATATACAGATGAGATTTGGAGCGAAGCGCCGAAGCGGGGAAGAAAACGTGAGAGAGCTTTTCAAAGTTTTGGGGACCACCGCAGACGTTACATCTTTCCTTTTTGGCTCTGTCTGGACGCGCGGCGCCAGCCCTATACTTCCATTCCCGAAGCCTCGCGAGCAGAAGTACGTCTTCCCTCCGCCGTTCCTCCCCAACCCTCTAGGATCCAGCCGATGGATCTATCCTCGAAGAGCAGCGCCGCCGGTCTGGCGGTCGTCACCCAGGAAAGGAACGGCGCCGTTGGCGAGAAAGTGGACGCGGCTGAGCGCCCCGGCGCCGTGTTGGGCGCTTCCGTGGTCACCAGCGGCCTCGGCACCGAGGGGGGCGTCGTCCCGGAGATGGACGGCGTCGCTTCCGGCGGCGGTATGATTTCCGCCTCGGACGGAGAGGTGCGGGCACCAAGGTGGGCGCTGCCCGGAGGCGAACACCGTCGCCGTCGCCGGGCCGCAGATGCACGGGTACCGCTTTTACTGCCACCAGGTGAGCCGTCCCATTTCGCTTGGTGGATGCATCCTTTACGTCTTCCTCTCACAGCATCACGAATCCAACTCCAAGTTTGCATGCATTCTACCCTTTTTCCTCCCAACAAAAGCAATCCTTCCTAGCTAGTTGCTGCAAATTGCATTTTCCCCACCATGGAAAGACGAATAGCACCTTGTGTGATTTGACTCTCGCCAGGTACCGTACCTTTGAGTTTCCGTGATAGTTAGATCAAACTACTGTAGGCTATTTAAAACTCAAAACAAATTATGTTGTTTAAACTAGTCTCCATGTGTTGCACTTTCACTATATATATCATGTTCCATGCCATGACTTATGATTTCAAGAAGCAAATAGTACTGGTCATGGAAGAAAGCACCTCTACCTTTTTTTTTTGTACCAAAACACATGTCTATAGAAAAAAATAGACAATACTTTAACACTAACCAGATACATTTGTCAAAAAATTAACAAATTACAACTTTTAGGAAATAGTCTAACAACAAAAGACACATACAAAATTCAGTATAGGAATTTTCGTTCACACATTATATCCTCAAGACACTTGGAATAGGTGGAGCTACCACCTGATGTCAAAGCACATCATAATAAGGTGTCATGTTACATATTACACAATCACACATAAACAAATTAAAAAAGCTAAAATCATGATGTCTAGATCGTGAGATTATTATTTGATACTTCATGTCCATCTGATAATGAAAAAGGGGGCATAAGAAAATCCATTACTAATTAACTAAACCATATAGTCGATTTGGAAAACAACAAAGCACTTAGTATTGCATAATATAGATGTACAGGGTGAAAAAAGATATTATTACTTGACATGGGGCACAGAGGTCTGCATTTTCTTGGATAGTTCTAGTTGTCTGATCTTCTGTGGTTTCTTAAGCTTGTAAGACATTGCTTTCTCATGTCAAAACAAACAGACTAAATTATGAATAATATTATTCCTCATGGAATGTACCCATAAACATGACTCGTATGCAAACCAAGGTCCCACTTGTATGCTTTTCTTATATGAAGTAGAAATGCTAATGGACTACTAAAATTCTAATAAAGAAATGGAACCGTCGAATCTTAAGATGAAGTTCTATTTTTCCAACATGCGCATGGTTGACTAACAGGTTTATCAATGCAGAGTGGAATATGTGCATTGTCCTTATATTATTGGAATCGTCTATATAGTGCCCTTGGTTAAATAACCACAAGTTAGAGTCTAATCCTCGAAACTGGATGAAGTAAAGTACACAAATGTTGATGTACATTGCCCTATAAGAAGAAATTAAAAAAAACAAAATAATCAGTGGAGGGAACTGTATCCGGCTTTATGCGTTGCCCTCTTCACAGCCCTACTATTCTATTTTTGTTTATTTTGAATAGGAAGTAAGCATCTTATGTCATATATATACAAACCGGAGGTTATTTGGTCCTGCGCATGATTTAAGGTCAGCGTGTAAATTTCATGTAAACTATTCTGATGCTGATCCATTTGAGACCCATATAGCCTAGTATTAATTCTTCTACCTAAGTATATATTTGCTAACAAGTAATGTAGCAACATAACATTATTATTTCATTTATCATTCAGTACTTCTGATTAAAAACACTGGATTATAATTTGGAGGTGCATCTACATGTATCGACAGGCATGATTTACCATTACATGTATTCCTGGGAACATACCTGGATTGGAAGGGAAATTACATGTTTTTCCTCAGTTGGAACATAGTAAGTGTAAAGAACTTGCCAATGGACACATTTAGTTCAAGTTCTGCAGTAAACATGAAAGACAAACTGAATAGAACTAAGCTAACTACTACCGTATAGATGAACACCAGTACAATAGCAGAAGAGTTCAGAAAAAGAATTCATGCATTGGACATAAATTCACAAATTACTTGGTGCTTGCATGGAAATTACAGTTGTCATTTTCTTGGAACACCGCTCACAAAAAATTATAAAATGGTGCCTAAAGTAGTATCTTTGTGTGTCACCGCCTATAAATTTAAGATTTCTCTAACTGAAATTTTCCCAAAGATCAGTTTCAAGGCTCAAATTTATGCAAAAAAGTATGTCATGTGTATCCCCCTAATGATATTATATTCGGCAATAAACATATATTTGCGTGAAAAATATACTGGCAAATCCAGAGTATTCTGAAATTTTTGTACATATATAAGGATAAGCATGGTAACTAAAAATTTCAGCTACAATAGGCACTAACTCCATCGCATTTGTTCTCATGCTCCCATTATGCAAAATAAAAGACAAAACTCTACGACAAAGTTGAATGGACAGTAAAACAACAATGTATGGGACCAAAGGATTCTGGCAACAAATTGTGAAACATAGCTGGACCATACTCTCCTAGCTATATCAAGAACATAGAAACATGATGTCGATTGAAAAAATACAATTAAGGGAAAGGAGTACAAAAGATAAGAATTGGAATGGAACTTGCCAATCTAAGTATGAATTGTTCCAGTCCAAGACAATATTATATCCCTAGAGCTATAGAACATGTAATAATAATAGTTCATACTGCACTCTGTTTAGCCAATTTCCTTTATTTTCTTTTAAGCATACATATATTCGAAGAAACATTGTGTTACAAACATGGAAAAAAATAGTGCGCTATTTTGGTGCTAATAGCGCTATAGCATATCTAGAGAGGTGACACTAAATTTTAGCAATTTTATTGTTATGGTGCTATTTAGAAATATCATGTTATATCGCGCTAAAACATCATAGGTTAGGAAAAATAAAGCGGCTATTTTTTCTAGACTGTTGAAATGTTGATGTTATGCTTCTAGACGTCAATGCTATGTTGTTACCTCATGGGATATTGGTGTTAGGCTTTTATATGATTAGAAAACTATTTTTATATGTGGTTATGTATGTACTGTTCTAACATTTTTTGGAATATATCTTTTATTTTTGTCAAAATATTTTATTTTTAGGATATATCTTGTATTATTTTCAAAATGCTATTTTGAAATATAGCATGCATAGAGTTTAGAGGAGTCCGGCACTATCTCTTTTAGCACGCTAATTTTTTCATTGGTTACAAATGTTAGTGAAATTTAAAACCCATGCTTTTTCGACGAGAATATGCAGTTTATGCATACTAGTTATGTTGTGTCTAATCAGTTATGAAACATAGAGGTGCATGTAGTTACTTTCCTCCGTTTGCTTTAAAACATACAAATATTTAAACGCACACCATATTTCGAATAAAAACACATAAAAAGATGCTTGAGAAACTACTACTTCCTAATATGATGCTTTAAAAATATGCTTCTTCATAAAGTCATAACAATTACATTTCTTAAAAAAACATCATATTAGGAATTAGTAGTTGTTGGTGCCAGCGTCGCAAAGCAGCGCCTAGTTTTTTGTCGCTGGTCATCACCAAGTGCCACCTAGTCCTCTATCGCCGCCGCGGCATAGCCCTGTTGACGTTTTGCCATCCTCCCGCATCATCATCTCCATTGTTCTGCTATCCTCGATCTCTCCGTTGACGTCCATCCCCTAAAACATCAGACTAACCATCCGGTGTTCGGAGTGCTCCAGAACGAAGGAGGATCTGCACGAAGTGAACATTTTCATGTAGAAAAATTCCTCAGTACTTCACCTCACAGAAAACAGATTAAGATACACGAGGCATACTTTTTCAATTTATTTTATTATGATAATTAATGTATTTCTGACCGTGAGTGTTCATTGTTACCTGATTTGTATGAAAGAATTATGATTTAATGATGCTTAAGTCTAGAGGTTTTGAAATAGTGATTTTCTTCTGTATGAATGAATGTGGATTGAGTACAATCTATCCCATATGAAAACCAAACGATAATCCCAAAGACACATGATAAAATTAATTTTAACATTCTTATCAGTAGTACATCGGTGGACCACAAACCCGTGTAATGACTGCTGAGCAGGAGCTCGTCGAGGCAGTAATGGCCGCTGGCTCTCGACATGAGCCTCCTCAATATACTTCCACTGCATAAGCATGGATAAGATGCATATATTCCATTAAAATTGAGGACATGAGGCCCTCGTGTGATAAAAACGGAAGGTCCTCAAGGTACACTGACTGGCCGACAGCGAGATGAACCATGCATGCTGCGAGGGTCGCAAGATCAGAGGCACGATGCGATGGTCAAGAGGATGTGGCAGCCGTGGTTCGATGCAAGGGCTGCATTTTTTTCTCTAAAATTGTTTCGTGGTTTGATGGACTTCTTTTTTACATGTGTTCTGATGGCTCTTGGCATAAACCAACGGAGCATATAGCAAAATGGTAATCTAACAGTTGTTTAACCATATTCTAGGAGGATTAGTGTGGAGCTTCCTACGGTATATCCAATTAGTAAAAATAAGATACATGATATTGCTAATGACAGCCATGTAGTTTGACCAGATTCATCTGATTGTTAGTATTTAAAAGAAGTGTTGGATCTTATTTAAAAGATATGCCGTCATCTCTGTTTTCTCCAGTGCCGTCAACCAAGAACAGGAGTTGCGCCAGCTTGCAAAGGAGGGTCCAAGAAGAAGGGCAAGTGCCTTCTCAAATACTGCGAAAGATGCATACGTAACAGGTGAAATAATCTGTTTTTCTTAGAGGCAATCTTGTCTGGGTTGGTTTCTTCATTGTTCTCTTTGCTTAACACAGGTACCCTGAGATTGCGGTGAGGAGTTGCAGGAGGAGGGCTGGGAGTGCCCCAAGTGCCAGAATATTTGCAACTGCAGTGTTTGCATGTGAGCCATATGAAGCTGATGCTTATTTCGAGTGATTGTAGATTTAGTTGTTGTTGATAGATATCATTATCTGGTTTTGTTTGGTAGGAAGAACAAAGGGACGGCGCCACGGACCAAAGGTCTGTCCTGGCAGGAAGCGAAAGGCGGTGTCAATGACACTCCTGCTAATAAGAAGCCCCTATTCAAAGCTGAGGACACTGATGCTTACGAGGATGACATAGATCTACCTAGGGGTACTCTTGTTACGTGTGTTGCAGGTATAGAGCTGCAGCCTGAAGATGTTGGCGCTGCCATTCAATTTCTGGAGTGCTGCCGCTTATTTGGCCAGGTAGTTATGGAAAGCACACAATATTGTTTTTATCATATGCTAGTTAAATTATTGCAACAACATCTTGATAACATCACATGTACACTTAAATGTCTGATAATTTGTCCAGCTAAATAAGGTGTCATTCTACGAAATAATCACTAAGAGTAACATATCTTAAAGGCTTCCAGATAATTTGTGATAATGATGCATGTTTATGCAAGTTTCTATGTATCTAGATCTATCTACTTTATTTCATTTGCCTCTATGGCTTCATAACTTTTTAAAATTCATCTTATCTCAATAGAAGGCATCATGGATCAATCCTGAGAGTGATAATGAACACATAAAAACAGATTTGCCAGTGTAGCAATTAGAAATCATAGAAAATAATCGATAAGAGTAAGAAATTTTAAAGGCCTCCAAAAATGTTTTATAACGATGCATGTCTATGCAAGTTCCGGTGTATCTAACGATCTATATACTTTATTTCATCTACCCCCATAAAGTGTTGTAAGCTTTTTAAATTCATGTTCTATATAGAAAGCATCATGGATCAATCCCAGAGTGATAATGAGCAGATATTAAGTAGGTGTGCACTGCAACAATTAGTAATCAATTTTGTGTTGCATTGATGCATTGTCTCTTCACTTCTAAATCTTATGTACGGCATCTACTTATGGTTAGTCTGGCGGTATGCTTTTGTTGCCAAGCGCTCATAAATACTGTTGTTGGCGAGGCCGAGAACATTAGTCATTTTCTTATTACTTCTGTATTGTTAGCATAAAATAAATCATCAACCTGAGGGGCATATTTAGGATTTCTCGATTTATAATATAAAGATAGTTTATTTCCATTCATCACACGAGATTTGGTTCTGTTCCTCACTACCTGCTTGCTTATAGAGAGTATGTTTTCTGTATTATAATGGTATAACCAGATTTTCAAAATAAGGGAGGGGCAAGCAGAACAAACGGTAAAAGAAATAGCTGGAGGTTTTCAACTCCGACAGGTTCCTTCAGTTGTTTCCGACCTTCACATAAATTTGTTGTCTATCATAGAAAAAGGCAAAGACAAGTAAGTATACTCCGAAGTGATATTTCCTTGTAGTTCTCCGCATGTAGTTAAGAAATGACTAAATGAGGATGTGCGTTATTAGGGCTTGCGGGTATCCAAGGCACGGAGATGAATGGATAAAAAAAGTCGGTGAATGTATTGCTAAATCGACATTAGCCGCCAAAGATTTGACCCTTGACTGCTTAAGCCAGGGGGTATCTGGATATAAAAATTTGACTCCTTGTAAGCTGGACGTGCTGAATTGTCTGTGTGTTGAGGCATTATCCTCTCAGTAAGTACAGGCTACCATATTCGCTGCAACAGTTCAATTGACGACTGTACTTCTACATTAACTATATTCTACCTTTGTTTAGGCGGGAACCGAAAGAATCTGTGGCCAAACAAGAAAATAGTGCTGCAAACAAAATGGTATTTATACTGGCAAGTTCCATTGTTTTGGTCAAAAGACCTTTGGTAGAAATTAGTGAACAAAAGTTTTCTCCTGTTTCATAGGAAAAGTTGCTACAAAAAAGACTGACGGATCTGACTAAGCCAATGAAAGGAGGAGAAAGTGCTAGCAATGAGAAAACTAAAATCATTATTTCTCAAATACAGGAGGCAATAGCAGTGCAGCAGTCAGCGACAAATGGTCTGTTGCAGTATGGCTTAATATATCTAGTACTACATTTTCCTGTATGATTTCGATTTTTTTGTGCATTTCTTCAGTACTAAATATGTTTGATATCCTGCACTTTTGTGTAATATATGTTTTCATCTTATATATAGCTTTCCATTCTACAGATTTTCAATCTTTAGCTTGTGTTTGTATTTGGAAAAAAAAATATTCATCAACCCATGGGCAGGTTGAGGCTTAGAACAAATACTCCTAAAGCCAGGTCTAGGCATTAATATTGATCTAGTCATCAACTCGTCATAAGGGAGATACACGTTAAAATTTCTAATCAAGAACTCAATATCTCCATTTGTTTCCTTTGATATGATGCAAAATTCCATCTTAAATCAGAATGGAAATAATTGATCAGTGTTTATAGCTAATAAGTTAGAGCCGGTGCAAGCATGAGGCACCTTTTTATTTGAACCTAACATAATCTTTCATTGACAACTTTTAGTTCAACAAAAGCACTGTTCTGCAATAAAGATCAAGTGTGTTGGACTACAGTTTTATTTTTCAATTAATGTATCATTTACTGGTTTATTTTATCGTCATAATTAGCGTAGTGTGGAGTCAATATTGGCTGGTAGTTTAATTTTCAGAATGTGAACTAACTAAAAATGTTTAACTTAGTCTCTTCGCATTTCAAACATACACTGTTTTATTTACCTTGTTACGTATTTACATCAAAATGGAGCCTAATTCAGCTGGTGGGAGGTGTGGAATTATGCATCCACCAACTAGGTCTGACTCTCCTTTTGACTCGTAAACTATATAGGGTGCCTCCTCTGATTCTAGAAACAATAGACACCTAGGTCCTCCTAGGCATTTTTTGTTCTTCTGTTCATTATGTGAAGCTTTGTTGAGAAAATATGGTATTGAGATAGCTGTCGTGTATTAATTATTTTCTTTTACGTCCCAACTGTGGCAGTACTAGAAGAGCTGGGACGTGTCAGTAAGACCGCGCTTATCAGGCTAGACAAAGGAGTAGTGTACTGGAAGCTAGATGGCTATTGCAGTAACAATACAAATATCATGCGCCAAGGTTTGTTTGGAGTTACTACGAAATAAGTTTTCAGTTTACTCCTTTGCAACAAATAGTGACGGATACTATCATATTTTTATCAGAGTTTGATGATGAAAATACAGTGAATAACAATGACAAGTGGTTCATGTTCACTAAAGAGGAGCAGAAAGTAATTGAAGATCATTTAGCTAAAAGGTAAGGACTTCATCATACTAATTTATTTTTACGGGTCCATTTCCTAAAGCTTGTACACTTGGGCTTCAGTGGATAAACGTCACCAAAAATTTCATGTATTTACCCGTATGATATTTAATACAGTAGACCGTATATCTACACCCTGAGGCTTAGTTCTTTATATTTGGTCTCAAGCTATAAATTTCATTGTAAATCATTATTTATCTCCTTAAATTCAATGCTCAGTTGATCACCTATTCGCTTCTCAATTTGTTTTCTCATTCAAGCAAGCTATGCTTTTACCATGATTGGCCTTCTGGCTGGCTGATGATGTAATTTCCTTCACTTCATAGAGTAGAAGGATGTTGTCAATCTGCTCCAATTGTTTTAGGGTTAGCGAATTTCTTATTTAGATTGGGCCAGATATTTTGTTTTCCTTTTTTTATATCCGGGAAGTTATGCTAGCTTAGTGAATTGGCCCTTTCCTCTCGACATAGTAGTGAAAACATATCTTTTATCTTGTTGCGACTGTTTAAAATAGGTCCCAGCGTCCGTCAAGAAACCATAACCAGGTGTAATGATTTACTTATCACAATTCCCTACACTTTCAACTGATTAATGGTACTTATTTGTCCTTTCTATGGGGATTCAAGGATACATCATTCCCTTCAAGTAAAAGGAATTAATTTACTTTACAACTGCACCATCACCATTCATGTTCTAACAGCAAGACACATATTAATCACATAACTAGACTTACGGTTACAAATCAATTTTAATGAAAAAATACTTAAAGGATAAGAGCGGAGATCTACAGAAATTTGCACACTACATCCCAATTGCTTCTTGAAACCCTTGCCTATGCTATAGCATGAACCCACTAGTGCGTTGCACAGAATATCACCTATGCTAGTATTGCTTCTATAGCCCCTGACATAATACTTTTAGCTACTTTATAAAAATAGTTAGGATAAAACCATCTGAGTTATGCCACCACAACGCGAGTCATCATGTCAAAGTACCCAAGTAATTTATGCTCTTATAATTTGTAATGGTTATACTCTAAGTATTCAGTAAAGTAGGAGCTGTGAATTCTTCTCATATTCTGTTTATGTTTTATTTTTGCAGGTGAATGGACTGCTGAGATCTGGGAGTATTTTCAGGGAAGAGCACATAAACAGATGGCATACCTTCTATATGAAATTCATACAGTTACTGTTACTGTTACAGATATAGACAGTCATATCATTTGAATCCAAACCCTGCATGTTATAGTTACAATTACCAATTACAGAACAATGGCTTTGTACCACCTTCTAAATTTGATTCCTTAGATGTTTTGAAAGGAATGGGAAGCTAGTATATGCGGCTTTGCTGAAATTTATCATTAGCATTTTTTTCCTATGCGGAAACGCGAGAAGACTTTGTAGCACCTTCTTAAGTTGATTTCCTGGATGCTTGAAAAGTATATGATGTGTAGCCTTGCTTAAATTTATCTTTAACATTGAATGAGGTAGCAACAAATGATTATTTCCAGACTCAAACAGGAGAGTTTAATTGATGTGTCGCTTGTTTGTTTGGTACTGTAGGCCTGAGTATTCATTGTTTCATTGATGACCTAGGATTATAGATGTCACAACGAACGAAGGCTTCTTGAATTAACGTGTAATCTTTTCATTCAAACAGAGACAAGTTGGCACTCTGACAGAAAAATTCCCTTGCTCTAAAGAAATATTATTCCAGCACTATATATCTACTTTATATTAAATACTATGCCCTGGCTGTTTCTGCCATGCCACCTAGGCCTGAATGAAATCAGGGTCCCGTCAGAAAGTTCGTTAGCGCGTGTAACCGGGATGATCAGTGGTTTTGTTTTTTTGGTGTTATATCACGGTGGACTGGTGGATTTTTGAGAAAACTACGTGCCCTTGTAGTTTTTTGAATTTACCATGCATTTGTGGTGGTTTATTTTTGTAATTTGTTTCATACTTAATGATGTAGACCCGTAAATCTGTTAAATTAGGTCTAGTAGGTATATAATCTGTCATGTATATGTACGCGTATATACACATGTATTTGTATGATCACCCCTTATATATAGAAGAGACGTGCGGTGCGTTGCACTCACGAAACCCTAAACTCCTTCTTTGACTTGGTATCAGAGCCGCCTGGCTCCTTCCGCCGCCACCTCGCCTAGTCCGCCGCCGCCGCTGCGATGGCCCAGCAGGCTTCCTCCAGCCTCGCACTAATGAGCTCCTCCAGCGCCAGCCTCACCACAGCCGTGGCTGGCCCCGTCATCGCGCCGCCGTCTGACACGGCGGCAGCCCCGGCCACCACCGTTCGCTTGAACGATAGTAACTTCATGTTGTGGAAGGCGCTCGCCCTTCCCAACTTCGCCGGAGCACGTCTTCACGGCTTCCTCGACGGCTCAGCTCCGGCGCCGCCTCACACCATCCGGGAAGGCACCGGTGACGCCGCGCGCGACGTTGTTAACCCCGCGTACGTGTAGTGGTGGACCTTGGACCAGCGCGTCCTCGGCCACCTCCTCGGGTCGATGCACGAGGACATCTCGGCCCAGCTCATCGGCTGCACAACGGCTGCCGCGGCCTGGAGCGCCGTCCACGCCATGTTCTCCGCCGAAAACCGCGCCAGCATTCGTGCTCTTCGGCGCGAGATCCAAGGACCGAAGAAGGGAGACAAGTCTGCCATCGAGTATATGCAGAAGGTGAAGGCCCTCGTCGATTCCATGGCCGCCGCTGGTTCCCCTCTCTGCGATGACGAGATCATCGACTACATGCTCACCGGTTTGGGAACCTCGTTCAACCCGATCGCGGCGTCTATGGACTTCGCGACTACGCCTGTCACGCTGGCCATGTTCTACAAGAACGTCCTCAACTATGAGGGCCTTCAGAAGCAGCAACAGGCAGATCCCGAGGACTGGACCTCCTCGTCTAACGCCGCATCTCGCCCCTACACCAACAACTCTGGGCGTGCGAGTGACTCGTCTCGCCCTAGCGGCGGTCGTCCCGCGGGTGGTGGCTCGCAGGGGCAGCACGACCTTGTCCAAGGAGGCTACGGACAGGGGTCTGGCGGTCACGGTGGAGGTGGCCAAGACCGTCGTCGCAACGACGGCAATGGCGGCAACAATGTCCGCAACGGAGGAGGACGTCGCAAATGGCGCCCCCAGTGTCAGATCTGTAAGAACTGAGGCCATGAGGCGAGTGACTGCCGCCGATGCTATGATCAAGAGCAGCACACCGGCAACTCTGCATCGACATCCTCCAACGACCAGTACTGGCACCTCGACTCCGGTGCCTCCGATCACCTGACGAGTGATCTCGAGCGTCTCCACGTTCATGACCACTACCACGGGAAGGACCAAGTTCAGGTGGCCAATGATGCAGGTTTGTCTATTTCGCATATTGGTCATTCTTCCTTACCCGGTTCATCTTTGAAACTGAAAAATATTCTTCATGTTCCACATATTCATAATCATCTCCTTTCAGTTTATCATCTTGTTTCTGACAATAAAGTTTTTGTTGAGTTTCATGAGTTCTTTTTCCTTGTAAAGGACAAGGTCACGAAGAAAATTCTGCTTCACGGTAGAAGCAAAGACGGACTGTACCCCATCCCATTTGGTCGAGTTCTTGCTCCATCGTCGCGTCGGGCGTCCTCCGGCGTGAAGACCTCTTCGTCTCATTGGCATCGTCGCCTCGGTCATCCCATCAATAATGTCGTTCAAACCATTGTTAGGCAAAATGATTTAGTGTGGTCTTCCAGTAATCAGACTTCAGTTTGTGATGCTTGAGGATTAGTTTCTTTACATTTCGTCTCGAGATACAAATTTCATTGTAAATTATAAAATCAATATATCTCTCCTGTAAAGCACTGCTCAGTTGCTCACCTGTTCGCGGCTGAAAAAAATATATATGGATATCTGCATTGAAGTTGTACTTTTAACATGATTGACCTTCTAGCTGATGATGTGTTCGGTCTTTCCTTCACTGTGTATAGTAGTTATACCAGCTTGTTTAGGTTTGGCCAAGTTTTGTTTCTCCTTTTTTTAATCCGAGAAGTTAGACTTTCTCTCGAGCTGGCTCGGTGGGAACCGGCCGTCCTTCCGCGTTTACTCGGAGGGGCTTCTTCATTGCTGCATCCATGTGGCGTACTGGTCGGCGACGATCATGAGCTCCGCCATGGTCTTGGGCTCATCGCACAGCATCCAGTGGCGCAACATCGTGCCTTCGTGGCACCCTTTGATGAAGAAGCCGATCGTCTGGTTCTCCACCACCCCATCGCAGGAGTTGTGCAGCTCGGTCCAGCGGGCGAGTACGCGCGATCCGACTCGCGGTCTCCCTGGACGCACAAAGAAGGATCGCGGGGCCTGTCGGGATGCTTGTAGGTGCCATTGAAGTTCCGGATGAAGACCTTCTCGAAGTTGGGCCAGGCGTTGATGTTGTTGGGCGCGAGGCTGTTGAGCCAAGTTCTTGCCGATCCGGTTAGCATGAGGGGGATGTAGGCGAACCGCCATGCGCTTGTTGCTGATGACCCACAAGTATAGGGGATCGCAGCAGTCTTCACGGGTAGTATTACCCAATTTATTGATTCGATATAAGGGGAGCCAAAGAATACTTGCAAGCCTTAACAACTGAGTTGTCAGTTCAGCTACACCTGGAAATAGTTCTTGCTTACAGAAGTTTATCAGTGGCAACAGTTTGTAGTAGCAACAACAACAACAACAACAACAACAACAACAACAACAACAACAACAACAACAACAACAGTGAAACAGTAGCAATAGTAACAGTAACGGTAACAGTAGGATTCGAGCGCGGTAGGCATAGGGATGGATGGACGGACGTTGCATGGACGAGTCTAAACATGTAACTTCAAAAAATTAGGGCATTGCAGATAAATAATAACAAGCATCCAAGTATAAAACAATCATAGGCATGTGCCCCAAATATAGTCATACGTGCTCGCAATGAGAACTTGCACAACATCTTCTGTCCAGCCAGCCCGTGGCAGCGGGGCCTCTAGGAAACTACTGGCAATTAAGGTTCTCCTTTTAATAGATCACCGGAGCAAAACATTAACACTCCGTGAACACATGTGATCCTCACACCATAGCCATCCCCTCCGGTTGTCCCAATTATTGTCACTTTGGGGCCTTTGGATTTGTCCCAAGATCATAAACAATACTCCCTCCGTTTCAAGGCTTAAGGCGTCCTCGTTTTGCGTGTTTTTTCTTTGACCAAGAATTACTCTAAATGCGTAAAGAGTTTTGGTATAAAACTAGTATCACTGGAAAGTATTTTTCAATACGAATCCAAAGATACTAATTATGTATAACATAATCAAGATTTTGTTGCTCAATTCTTTCGGTCAAACTTTGCTTTGAAAAACGTGTGTGCCTTAAGCCCTGAAACGGAGGTAGTACTATCATAATGATTCAATAATAAGTTCAGATCTGAGATCATGGCACTCGGGCCCTAGTGACAAGCATTAAGCACAACAAGTTGTAACAAAGTCAAATAGAACAAGAGAAACTAGGCACTATGCCCTAACAGATCTTATTCGATTACATGATAGAACTCATCCAATCCCTACCATCCCCAAGCCTACAGCGGGGGATTACTCACTCATGGATGAGGGAAACATCGGTGGTTGATGGAGATGCGTTGGTGATGACGATGGCGATGATCCTCTCCAAATTCCCCGTCCCGGCAGGGTGCCAGAACGGAGTTTCTAGATCCAAATCTTGGTTTCTCGTTGCGGAGGCGGAGCGGAACTCTTTCTAGAAAACTATGGAACCCCCCTCTATTTTTAGGTCAGAAGGCAACTTATAGACGCGGAGGGAGGCCGAGAAGCTGCCTGGGGTGGCCAAACCTCCCCAGGCGCGGGGTCAGTGGGACCGCTCCTGGGGTGGGTCTGGCCCCAGCACTCCCTCTCTCCTTCCGCTCTGTGGATCTTCTGGTGAAATATAATTTTTGGCATATTTTCCGGGATTTTTCCTGATAGTTCATTTTATGCACAAAAACAAGACACCAAGGTAATTCTGCTAAAAACAGCGTCAGTCCGTGTTAGTTGTATCCAAATCACACAAGTATAGAGGAAAAACAATAGCAAAGTGTTCGAGAAAGTAGATACGTTTTGGACGTATCAGTTGCCGTGGGCGATTCCGACGGCGGTGACGTAGTTGGTCAGCCAGTCCTCCGGCTTCATGCTGCTGTCGTACTTGAGGGTGTCCCGTGGCAGGGAGAACTTGTCGAGGAATGGCTCCTTCTGGATGCGCGGCCCGAAGCACACTAGGCCGGTTGCGTCTTCCTCCTCCGTGAGGCGGGCTTCCATCAGGAGGTTGATACGGTCACGCGCATCCGGCTCAATCGGGTTGGGCGTTCCCACCCGGCCAGTGAGGCGGGATGGGGAGGGGGTGGAGGGGGGTTCTGGCCAGCTGGAGGCGGATGGCTCGTGGCGCCTTGGTCGCCGCGAGGTTGGCTGCTGCCGGACTGGCGACGCTTGGAGCATGGGGGTTGCTAGCCTAGAGCGGAGCACTCAGTCTGGCTAGGATCTTGATTAGCCGGGGTGAGGCCATGGGCGCGTTGATACTCGCGGATGTTGCTCTCCATCCGGTACTTCGTGGAAGCCAAACCCTGAGCTTGCTGAAGCAGACGCTCTCGCACCACCTTGATCTTGGCCATTGCCTCCTCCGGGTTCTCCCCGGGGTTGACCGGCTCGAGGAGTTCCTCGATGACCTCATCCACCACGCCCTTCTCGCGCAGCGGAGTGGACGGGCCGCCCGTGCTGATGTCACACTCGAGAGGGGGACGACGGCCATGACTGGAACCGGCCATCATCACCTACATGGTACGGGGCGCGAAGAGAGTGCTGCCGGCTGAGGGAAGCTGCTCGGCAAAGGAGACGGACTCCCGAGGAAAATTCTCCGGCACGGTGGCGACGTAGACGGGCAGGTCACCGAACAGCAGGACGGAGCCGCCTGTCGGAAAGCTAGAGCCGGCGAAGCAGCGAGCGTTGTCGATAACGCAGTCGAATTTGCCCAGCGTGAGCACGAGGCCGGAAGCCACGCGCTCGCCGGATGAAGTGCGGGGTCCCATGCAAAATGTCACTACGGTCGTCGCCATCTCGGCCCCATGGTGGGCGCCAACTATTGTTGTTATGGAAACGACAGTGCCTGAGCATGCTAGTTCGTGGTGCGGGAGCGATCAGGGAAGCGAGCGACGGCGTCCGCAGGCGGGATTGGGCACAGGCAAGCGTCGAAGACACAAGAAGTACCTATGTTCGGGGCCCTCGTGGTGAGGTAACACCCCTACTCCTGCCGATCTGACTATCTGGATGAACACAATGAACTACAGGGGTTCCTCGAGCTGTATCTGTCCTAGCTAGTAGAGAATGAGAGACCAACCCTTGCAATGTTGCCCCTGCTGCCCCTATCCCTTATATAGGCCGAGGAGAAATGGGCAACGGCCTGGCCGACTGGCGGGTCCCACAGGCGGGCCCCAGCCGGCTAGGTCATCTACAGTGGACGGCATGGAGGGCGTGTATCCACAGTCAAGCCCATGCCGAGCCACGCGGTCTACAGTGGTAGCCGTGCGGGTAGTTATGCACAATACCACCTACTATCCACTGTTACAACCGTCATCGGCAAAGTCGTCGGTACGGACCGAGTGTCTGAGTCTCCTTTCTGTCGTGTCCATCGTTCTGTGCGTACTACATACTGTGATCTGCGTCATCTTATACCTTGTCTGTCTTGAGTGGCCGACTAGGTTGCCCTAGCCGGCTGATCTGTCTTGACCGGGTGGTAGGTTCCATCCGGCTAGGCATCTGACCTTGGTCGTCTCATCCGGCTGGTGGTTTTGTCGGCTCGTTCTTGACTTATCTCGCTCTATCTGGTTTGCCAGTTGGTCTTCGTCTGGCCTTCTTTATTATCCATCTTTGAGTTTTTATTTCCGGCTGCCCCAGCCGGCTGCCAAGTTATATCGCCCTTGTATCTTGTCCGGTTAGCCTACCCAGGGTGATCCCCCGACATAGTATAAGGGTATCAGGGAAACTTAAGCCTTTCCCTGTCCATGAAAAACGCCAAGTCGAGAGCCCCCGTCGGAGTCGCCCCGCTCAACTTTCTCACCGAGCCAAGACGACCGGCTGTGCTTCTCACAGCACCCCATCTCCATCATCCTCGGATGTTGTGACTCGAACGGTTAAGTAGCACGCTCGGGGATTCATTATAGCACGGACCCGCACGCAGCTTGCGACAACACCAAGTACGAGAGCTCGCCTTGGAATCTCCCAGCGACTGGCTCCCCGAGCCAGGAGGGATGACACGCTACACACAAACATGGCAGTAAAGTCCTTCCTACCTTAGGATCAGCACTTTGAAAAGCTAATTATCACACCCGGGGACTCGTCAAACACGAACCCGCACACGTCTAGGGAAAAACGCCAAGTATAGCGGGTCCTTTGTGTTCGCCATGCGACTGGCTCCATGACCCACGGCAAGTCGACTAAGAGCTACTTGAACAGCTCACACAAACACACTATCATAATCAGTCACGCGCGTACACACCTAAATCAAAATGCTCAGGGACTAGCTACCCCATGCAGAACCAAGTCGCAAACCAATTCTGTAATAGACAAGCACACAGATCATTCTCACATTCATGCAAAATACGATGCATTCATAATTACGTTAAGCTCTTTACAATGACATGCAGCCTTAAATCAATTACACAAAAGACCTCCCATGTTGTAGGCTTCGCGACAGAAGAACCACCCGCACCCTTGGACACTTCATTGGTCTTGGTGAGATACGTTGACAACTTCTTGGCAATAGCTGACTAAAATGACTGCTCCGACGAAAGGTCGCGGTACTCCGGCTCGGCATCACCACAAGCCATGTGGGTCACCTAGTACCGTAGGAGCTCATTCATCGCCAGCGTGCTCCACATACGGAGCGGCCTTTGCTTGTAGGGCGAGGACGTCGGTGGTCTCCACCGTTCCATTCGCCGATGGGTCGTCGAGGTCAAAGTCTTCCGAGAAATGGGAGAGCCCGAGGCTCAACGCCGTAGTCGCTCTGCGACAGAAGGCGGATCGTGCCATCCACTCCACCACTGCGGGTGCCTCCTCCAGGTACCTCCACACCTCCATGAACTTCGCAGGTATCACTTAAGTGGGGGTGATACTCTGAAGGATTGCCCAGCCGTAGTTCGACGACTCCATCGTAGCATTCAACACCGAGTTCATAAACTACTTGGTGCTGAACCCCTACACCGTCGGGTCACCCTTACCTACAACATCTGCAAAAAATTAGATCACTTCAAAGCGCTTGGACAACAGACCCACTCGGGGACTACCCCTGAAGAATAAGTCACTCGAAAAAAGAACTCACGAAGGAGCGAGCGACAGCTGTCCTTCACGAACTTCGCCAAATTGGAGACCTTCGCCTGCAGGTCCAAAATTATGGAGTCGAATGCTTTGTGATCCGACACTGCCGACGCGCCTGCGGCTCTCGTCTTCTCCTCCGCCTTGGCCAGCGCGACGTTCATCAAGTCGAGCTCTGCGCGGGGCGCGTAACCCTCACGGGCTTTTGCCAGCATGGCGGTATGGTTATCTTCACAATAGGCACAATTTTTAGAAATCGCTCATAAATCGGTCACAAGGAATAGTTTAGACGGAGACCTACCCACTGAAGCCTTGAGCTGGCGAGCTTCCTCCTGCACCACCACCAGCTCTGTTTCCATCCACTATATTGTGAATCGCCGGTCGGCCGCCTCGGCCTGCAGCACAACAATGAAACTATCTTTAGAAAATATTCTACAGACTCGACTCACCAAATACTAGCTACCCGACCCTCGGGAACTTGGGAAACACGAATGTTTGAGTGTCCAGTCGCTAAAATTTAGCGACTAGACCCTCGCTGACTTGGATTACCTAGAGAGCTTTGCCTAGAAGGCGATGCAGTTAGATG
Organism: Avena insularis; assembly: GCA_023614405.1. Taxonomy (NCBI): domain Eukaryota; kingdom Viridiplantae; phylum Streptophyta; class Magnoliopsida; order Poales; family Poaceae; genus Avena; species Avena insularis. Next base: position 88,219,813 of record CM042695.1, read on the forward strand.
GCGCCTACGGAAGGTGTCGGAGATGCCCTGCCGCTTGGATGCTGCGACACCGACTCAACGCGGTCATCAATGACCTCAGGCACATCGGGCGATTGCACACCCGCAGCCTTCGCAACAAATCGCGGGAAGGTCACAAAATTCATCGTGGACGCCTCGGTTTCCACCAAACCCTCCTTGACGGGAGGATACACCTCCGTGACGTTGTCCCCCTTGTCGAGCGACTTCTCCTGCTGGGCCCCCACGACTTCAACCTCGATTGCTTTTGGTGCACCTATCGCCGGAGGGCCGACCTTCTTATTCTTGGCACCTACTTCAAGTGCATCGGTGCCGCCATCCTTCCTCTTCATGGGAGGCTCGTCCACGGCCTCAGCTTTCCTAGTGGGGACCTTGGCCACGGTGGCGCATTTAATAGTTTTTGGGCCGCCCCTACAAAAGGCTGCGATTAGCGACATGGCGATTCCGATCAAGCACATATAATAAAAAAGGAGCACATGTAGTGGTACTTACTTGGCGACCAGAATAGCTCATAGCCCGGTGGTGATGTGCGCGGGCTTCTCCAACTCCGGCCCGATGGGCTGCGACAGCCCCATCTCTAGCAAGCTCATCTCGCACTGCTGCTTTGGTGGAACCTTTGGTTCTGCCGCGGGCTTGGATGGCATCGGAGCTCTCCTGGAACTCTCCTCTGCAATGATCACCGGATCGATGTCTCCTTCGCTGAGGTTGCGACTGGCCTCGGTATCGCGGCCCTTCTGGCCACGCGTCTTGTGACTCACCGAGGGCGGCTCATGCCCCTCCTCGACGATCTCTTCCTCCCACCTCATCATGGAGAAGTTCCTGTGGCACCTCCTCGTCCAGAGGGGGAAACCAGCGCTCCAGCATCTTGAACGTCTGCAGGTAACCACATCAGTTAAACAAATTCACGAATTACGAATGGAAAGGGAAATGATCAAGGCACTTACCTGTAGGGTTTCGCAGCATGGAAAACAAAAAATTTCTATCGCATGCAAACAAACAAGCCAAGATCTATCTACTAGATTGTAGCAATGAGTCGATAGAGGAACTCACCCTCGAAGATTCCAAAGCGGTTAACGAGAGCAGATTCTCGTGGGTGATGTAGTCGTACTCTTGACGATCTCAAGATCGCGTAGACGATCCTTCCGGCGCTGCATTCGGCGCTTCCACGATCGGTCACATCGTTCAAGATCGATGAAGACCTTCCTGCCTTGTTCCAGCGAGCGGAGGTTGTAGCACTCTCCTCGCGATTCCTGACCTGACGGCGTGGTGTCGAGTAGAGGGAGATCTCGCAGGCTTCGCCTTAAGCCGGAGCGAGTATGGTGGAGTATGAGAGAGGCCTTGGTGATCTAGGGTTTAGAGGGCACCAAGGGGAGGGCTTGGCCGGCGGCTAGGGTTTGGGGAAACCCTAACTCGCCGATTTAGAGGAGGCCCTAGGCGGCTTGGAGGTGGCCGACGACTTGGAGGCTAGGGTTTTGGGTGTAAGGGGTAGGGGCTGCCCTACCCCTCCTTATATAGGTGGAGGGTGGCCGGTTGGGAGGAGGGAGTCCTCCCCCAACTCGGCCTCCTTGGCAAGGGTGGAGGAGGGACTTCCTCCCCAAGTAGGTGTCCGACTCTCCCTCCACCAAGCAAACTTGTCGTTTGACTTTTCAAATTGGCGTTTGACTTTCAAACTTGGATTTGATTTCTCTCTTTATTTTGCCTAGCCAAGTGACCTAGTACATGATGCAACCATTCCATATTGTCATGACACATTCATGTACCCTTCCTCCTGGAGTCTGGGACCTTCCGGACCCTTCTAAAACATTCCTGGTGAAAACACCGGAATCATTCCCCAACTCCGAAACAGGACTTTCCTTATATGTATCTTATTCTCCGGACCATTCCGGATCTCCTCGTGATATCCTGAATCCCTTCCGAGACTCCGAACAACATTCGGTCTCTTACTCATAATTCCATAACTACTCAACAACATCGAATCCTTAAGTGTGTCTCCCTACGGTTCGTGAATTATGCGGACATGACCGAGACACTTCTCCGATCAATAACCAACAGAGGAATCTGGAAATTCATATGGCTCCCACATATTTCTATGATTACTTTGCGATCGAATGAACCACTTACATACGATACCAATTTCCCTTTGTCTCACGATAGTTTACTTATCCGAGGTTTTGATCGTCGGTATCTCTGCATACCTAGTTCAACCTCGTTACTGATAAGTACTCTTTTCTCGTTCCCGTGGTATGTGATCCCTTGTGAGCCAGTCACATGCTTCCAAGCCAATTGGATGACATTCCACCGAGAGGGCCCAGAGCATATCTATCTTTCATATGGATGGACAAATCCCACTCTTGATCTATGTGCCTCAACCGATACTTTCCGAACACTCAATGCCACCTTTATAGCCACCCAGTTACGGTGTGGAGTTTTATTTCATCAAAGAATCCTTCCGGTGATGGTGATTAGCATGATCTCATGGTCGAAGGAATTAGGTTACTATGTATCAGAAAGCTTGTAGCAATTGAACTATTAAAATGACTTGATCTTTATGCTACGCTTATCTATAGGAGTATGTCCATCATACCATTCTCCAAATGATATGATCTTGTTGTTAACAACATCTCAACGTTCATGATAGGGAAACCACAATCATTTATTAACCAACAAGCTAGTATTATAAAGAGGCTTTAGTAGGGACACTAATTTAGTTTACAAATCACACAAGTATTAATGTTTCCTTTTAATACTGTTATAGCATGAATGCAATCATTTATCATAAACACAAAGATATAATAATAACTATATTTATTATTGCCTCTAGGGCATATCTCCAACAGTCTCCCACTTGCACTAGAGTCAACTAATCTAGATTACATGGTAATATACCGAACACCCATGGCTGTTTGGTGTTGGTCATGTTTTTCCCTCGGGAGAGGTTTAGTCAACGGATCCGCCACATTCAGATCTGTGTGTACTTTGCAAATCTTTATGTCACCATCTTGGACATGTTCTCGAATAGCATGAAAACGTAGCTTGATGTGCTTCAGCTCCTTGTGTGACCTTGGTTCTTGCGCATTGGCTATGGCGCCCATGTTATCCTGATGAGATAGACATTGGGTCCGGTAGCACTTGGAACCACTCCGATCTAGAATGAACTCCTTCATCCATATCTCTTCTTGTGAACCCTCCAAGTAGCTATGTATTCGATTCTTGAAGATCTCGCCACAATGCTTTGCTTTGCACTCCTCCTAACTTTGCACCATTCAAAGTAAATACGTATCTAGATTGAGATTTAGAATCATCCGGATCGGTGTTCCAACTAGCATCGGTGTAACCATTAACAACAAGATGTTCATCACCTCCATAAGAAAGAACCATATCCTTAGTTCTTCTCAAGTACTTAAGGATATTTTTGACCGTTGTCCAATGATCCACTCCTGGATCACTTTGATATCTGCTAGTCAAACTAACAGCATATGCAATGTCGGGTCTAGTACATAGCATGGCATACATTAGAGATCCTATGGCTAAGGCATAGGGTGTCTTACTCATCCTTTCTATATCTTATGTCTTTGCTGGACTTTGAGTTTTACTCAAGGTCGTATTGGGCAACATGGGCAAGAACCCTTTCTTGCTATCTTCCATTCCAAACCTCTTTAGAACTTTGTCCAAATATGTACTTTGTGACAATGATATTAGGCGTTGAAAATAAATAAACAAAATAAACAATTGTTGAAAATTAGGGTGAAAAGGAACTTTTGTTTCTAAATGGAAACTTAAAATCCCATCTGGAACAAACTTTGGTAAATATTTGAATCCAAATAAATTCAAATCAAGTGAAATGCATTCCTCATAGATGCATTTTGAAATTTAAACACTTGGAAAAAAATAAATCCAAACCCTAAACCCTAATGGAATAAAAATCATTTCCATGTTATCCCCAAGCCTATGGATCTGATCCATATAAAAGTTGTCAAGCAAACTTTTGAAATGATCAAGAATGACAAATGGAAATATTATAAGACCATATAAATTGGTTTCACTTAATTTGGAACCATAAATAAAATCTTATAAATATAATAAGATAAGGAAATTAAATTTCCAAAGCTAATAAAGCACTTATCTAAAATCTATACAAAATGGTGAGCAAATAATCCTAAAGATATTTAAAAGGATAAACAAATATAAAATAAGATTTCACAAATTGGAATCACCAAGTTTGGATCTTTAAAATAAAAAGATATGAATTTCATAAGATGAAGAAAGAAATATTAAATAAAGAATATTTAAAGACCAAATTAAATCTTGGCTAAAACCATAAGCAAATGGAATGAATATAATCCAAAACCCAAATAAAATATTGGATAAAGAACTTCCAGAATAAAATAAAATGGCTTAAACCAAATTCCATTTGAATAAAGACAAATTTATAATAAGAATAATTATATAATTCATGAGAAAATAGTATTTTGGGATTTACCCAAGTGGAATAAAAGTTGTTTAAATAATTTAAATAAAATAAATCTTCCAAATAAAATTATGGAATTAAAACTATATTTAATATCATTGGAAATAAAACAAATACCCAATTCAAATGATTTATGAATCATATTAAATATATTCCAAATGATTCTAGATGAATATTTTGACACCCTATTAAATAAATAAAACCTACTGAATAGATATGGAAAGAATTAGAATTCAAATGGTTTTTAAAAACATTATTAAACCTTATTTGAATAAATGCTAAGGCCTATTTTTAAATAATTAAAAGACCCCAAAAAGAATAAGATTTTATTCCAAAATTGACTTCAGATTATATTACTAATCAATATTTAAATCTACACAAAATTTGGCAAAGGTTTGAATTCAAATGAGTGTTTGAATTGTTTATTCAAAATCAAAACAGAATTAAAGAAATGGAAAAAGAAAAAGAAACAGGAACAAAAAATATATAAAAAGGACACAGCCCAGCCAGCAGGCCCAACTAAGCCCAGTCCAGCCCACCTCTCCCTCTCACCCGAGCGAATTGTTTTCTCACCACTACTCTCACCCGCTCAGCAACTGACCAATGGACCCCACTCCCACACTCGCTCTCTCGCAGACAGCCAGGTCCCACCCTTCCCAGTCATCTTCTTCACCCACGCGCTGACCCCGCCCCTCACCTCGCCGGCCGTTGCTGTTGATTAAAGCTCGGCTTAATTCGCATAAATGGCGCAGTTAATCCTCCCCCTGACCACGCCTTCTTAATCGCCAGCCTCCCCTCTCCATTCCCCCCAGACGCCACACCACCGGAGCCCCCAGGATGTCCCCAATTCCCCCTGCACCGCCCTCTGCTCCGACGTGCTTCGCGAGCGATTCCGGCCAGCCTCCTCCGCCCCTCGTCTTCTCGAGCACACGGACGTGACCCCCAGGCCCTGGCGCACCTCTCAGCATCCTCTGCTCACTCGTGCGTGCCCTGTATCGTCGACTCCGTCTTCGTCTGAACGTCGCCGCCGTCTGCTCCTTCTCCGACGAACTCCCCAGGTAGCTTCCGACCATCCCTTTCACTCTCGTTGACACGAGTATGATCCCCAGGGCTGTGCGCATCTAACGGCAACCTTATTTCGTCTTAGCGCGGCCTCTAGCTTCGCCCCGACGACAGACAGAGCCGCCAGACGCCGTCTTGAACTCCGGCGAGAGATTGACAGCAACCTCGTGCGCTCCTTGCCTTCTCGCGAGCACCTTGAGTTCCCCCACGCCACGACGAACTCGGTGAGCACCTCCCTTCGCCCTCTCGCATCCTGTAGCGTCGACACCGCCACCGTCTGACCGTTCTGCCGCCACCTTCCGCCGCCAGCGTCGCCCATCTCTGGCAAGCATGCTAAGCACCGTTAGATCTCGATCGCACGGTTAGAATAGGTAACTTAAACGAAAGGGTACGGGTGTCTCTGCACCGCTCGATCTAACTTAGATCCAACGCACCAGAGAGCGTGATCTAGACGAACCGGTACCAGCGAATAGAATCAAGACACGTGGCCTGTTAGTTGATTTAAAACAGAATTAATCTATTAGATGTTCCAATTTGAAAAATCCATCACTTTCAAACCACACGTCCAAATTTTGCAAATTTTATATCAATGGAATCAGCAAGATAGGTACTTTCTGACCATGCCCTTTGTTTAGTAAGTTGCTTCTGTTAAATTGACTGTTTTTGCAGAAACTTGTGTATGCATGTTTAGAATATAAAATTTGTTCTAAAATGATTTTGGGGATAAAATCTTTGGAAAATGGTTTGTTTTGAACCTACTGACCCTAGAAGTCAAGGGTGGTTTCAAAAATATATTTGGTGAAGCAAAAGAATGAATCTTGGATTTAAACCATTTCTAGTCAAATAAAAATATGGTTTAATTATTAAAAATGATTTTGGAAGAAAACCTTTGGGAAATGTTTTGTTTTAAACTCTCTGACCCCAAACACCAAGTTTTATGATTTGAAAATGTATTTGGTAAACCCTATAAAGATTATTACTTTGCTAAAAACATTTTCAACCACATAAAATAATGACTTAGTTTAAAAATGGTTTATGAAGTAAAATCTTTTGCAAATGGTTTTGCCACTTTATAAAATGACCAATAAGTGTTTTAGAATGTTTATAACCTATTATAAAACACTTTTGTAAAGAAAACAAAGTTTGGCATTCTTGCATGCATTGTTTTGTTTCTATCATTTTATGTGATGAATTGCTTGAATGGTAGATTGAAATTGTGCCTTGCTTGATTGAATTGTAGTGATTTGAAGAGTGTGATCATTGCAAAGACAAGGAGTGTACTTATATTCTCTACCAAAAAGGCAAGTGATGCTTCAGACTTTTGTCCCATTATTTTCACTATGCATTAGTGATATTTCTAAGTAGGACTTGCATGGAATTTTGCTAAGTATAAACTATGCTATGGGAAATCCTAGTAGATGAAACCTTAGTAGAATTTCCTAAGTTAAGATTCATACTACTATCATGCTTAGCTTAGCTAGTAGAAAACAAGGGTGGAATATATATTCATGCTATGGAATATTTCTAAGTCTTTGGACTTGTGTTTTGTTAATAAAACAACTAAGTGAATGAATCACCTGGGTGGAATGGAAGGAATGTTTGTGTTGAGTGGTTCACAAGGCCCATTTCTATGGTTTACCTTGTGTATCTCACTTGTGGATGGCCACCCAGGAACAAAGAGATTTGAGATGTCAAATGTTGAGAAGCTTCAAGTGCAGCCACTTGGCATTATGGGCTCTGCCTGGATCATATAGGTTGCAATAACTTAGCCAAATGGGCAGTTGGTGGTAGGGGATTGATAGGTTGGAGCGCGTCCATTCTGGTCTAAGGGAAGGCTTCTGAAAGATCTTGTCTTGGTGAAACCAAGTCTTGTGGGGAAAGTGCACCACCTCTGGAGAGTGTAAAATCTAAGTACTTAGCCATGTCCCTGGCAAAGGACAATTTGAGCATCAAGACATGGAAACTATCAAGCATCTCCTCATCCCAATTTCTAAGTAAAACTTGTGGTTAAACAAGGGTTGAAGGATCACCAATTTCTATTGGGAGATGCCTTGGAAAGATTTGTCAAGCAAAAACTTAGTGTTTTCAAATGATAAGGAAAATCTATTTTGAGCAAAGCAAGCCTAACCTCCACTTAGCCAAATGCATATAGATGATAGTCTCCACAATACTACCATAGTATCACTTGCCAATACAATTCAAATGTATTGACCCTTGTGGCTGTAACTTATTATGTTGCAGGTTTGTTTGATGTTAGTGAAGTTTATTGATTAGGATTACAAGTCTACAACATATGCATGTGGCACTTTGAAGATGAAGGACCCCATGCTATTGTTATATTCTGTTGCATTGTAATAAGATAGCCAAATGAGCTATGTAAGATGTAATAAATTATTTTATTCCTGGTTATAAAGTTGTATTATGACCTTTGTTCCTTGATATTACATCTTAACTGTGGATGCTAGCTATTGATCCAGAGACTAGCATTGTAAACACAGGGATCTCTACCTTATTAAAGGTTGGGAACCTTACACCAAGATCTTTCATTGAAAAACTATTATTCAAATAATCCTTGACATTATTAAGAAGGTCTACATCATTCCCAATCAACAATATGTCATCTACATATAGTATTAAGAATGCTATAGAGCTCCCACTCACTTTCTTGTAAATACAAGCTTCTCCATAAGTTTGTATAAAACCAAAGCTTTTGATTACCTTATCAAAACGTTGATTCCAACTTTGGGATGCTTGCTTCAATCCATATATGGATCGTTGAAGTTTGCATACCTTGTTAGCATCTTTAGGATCGACAAAACCTTTGGGTTGCATCATATACAACTCTTCATCAATGTCTCCATTGAGGAATGCTGTTTTGACATCCATCTGCCATATCTCATAATCATAATATGCAGCAATTGCTAACATAATCCTCACAGACTTTAGCTTCGCTACTGGTGAGGAAGTCTCATCGTAGTCAACTCCTTGAATTTGTCGAAACCCTTTTGCGAAAAGTCAAGCTTTATAGACAGTAACATTACCATCAGCATCTGTTTTATTCTTGAAAATTCATTTGTTCTCGACAACCTTCCGGCCATCCGGTAAGTCCACCAAAGTCCATACTTGGTTTTCATAGATGGATCCAATCTCGGATTTCATGGCATCTTGTCATTTATTGGAATCTGGGCTCATCATCGCTTCCTCATATGTCGCAGGGTCATCGGTGTTGTCCACCAACATGACACTCATAACGGGATCATACCAATCAGGAGTGGTATGAGTTCTCGTTGACCTGCGAGGTTCTATAGCAACTTCAACCGAAGTTTCATGATCAACATCATTAGCTTCCTCTCTTATTGGTGTAGGCGCCACAGGAACTACTTCTGGTGTTGCGCTACTCGCAAGTTCGAGAGAAGGTTCAACAACCTCGTCGAGTTCTACTTTCCTTCCAGTCACTTCTTTCGAGAGAAATTCCTTCTCTAGAAAGGATCCATTCTTAGCAACGAAGATTTTGCCCTCGGATCTATGATAGAAGGTATACCCAATAGTTTCCTTCGGGTATCCTATGAAGACGCATTTTTTCCGCTTTGGGTTCAAGCTTGTCCGGCTGTAACTTCTTTACATAAGCTTCGCAACCCCAAACTTTAAGGAACGACAATTTAGGTTTCTTCCCAAACCATAATTCATACGGTGTCATTTCAACGGATTTATATGGTGCCCTATTTAAAGTGAATGCGGCTGTTTCTAATGCATAACCCCAAAACGATAGCGGTAAATCTATAAGTGACATCATAGAACGAACCATATCTAAAAGAGTTAGATTACGATGTTCGGACACACCATTACGTTGTGGTGTTCCCGGCGGTGTCAATTGTGAAAGTATTCCGCATTTCTTTAAATGCTCGCCAAACTCGTAACTTAGATATTCACCTCCACGATCAGAACGTAGAAATTTAATCTTCTTGTTACGTTGATTCTCTACCTCACTTTGAAATTCCGTCAACTTCTCGAAAGTTTCGGACTTATGTTTCATGAAATAGATATACCCATATCTACTCAAGTCATCCGTGAAGGTAAGAACATAACGATAACCACCGCGCGATGCTACACTCATTGGGCCACAAACATCGGTATGTATGATTTCCAATAAGTCCGTAGCTCGCTCCATCATCCCAGAAAATGGAGTCTTAGTCATTTTACCCATCAGACATGCTTCGCATCTTTCAAGTGATTCAAAATCAAGTGATTCAAGAAGTCCATCGGAATGGAGTTTCTTCATACGCTTCACTCCAATATGACCAAGACGACAGTGCCACATATAGGTCGAGTTATCGCTCAATTTCAAACGTTTAGCTTCAATGTTATTAATATGTGTATTTCCACAATCGAGATTCAATAAGAATAGACCATCTATCAAAGGTGCATGTGCATAAAACATATTACTCATATAAATCGAACAGCCATTATTCTCGGACTTAAACAAGTAACCGTCTCGCAATAAACATGATCCAGATATAATGTTCATGCTCAACGCAGGCACCAAATAACAATTATTTAAGTATAAAACTAATCCTGATGGTAGATAAAGAGGTAGCGTGCCGACCGCGAACACATCAACCTTTGATCCATTTCCAACGTGCATCGTCACCTTGTTCTTCGCTAGCTTCCGTTTATACTGCAGCACCTGTTTCGAGTTACAAATATGAGCAACTGAACCAGTATCAAATACCCAGGCACTACTACGAGTACTAGTGAGATACACATCAATAACATGTATATCGGATATACCTTTCTTCTTGATGTTGCCGTTCTTCAAATCCGCCAAGTACTTTGGGCAATTCCGCTTCCAGTGACCTTCTCCCTTGCAGTAAAAGCACTCAGTATCAGGCTTAGGCCCAGCCTTGGTCTTCTTCGCCGGTGCGGCAACTTTCTTACCGTCCTTCTGGAAGTTTCTCTTTTGCTTAGACTTGCCTTTCTTGAATTTGGGGGTCTTATTGACCAACAACACTTGGTGCTCTTTCTTGATCTCCACTTCTATAGATTTCAACATGGAGAAGAGTTCTGGCAACGTCTTGTCCATGTTTTGCATATTGTAGTTCATCACAAAGTTCTTGTAACTTGGCGGTAGTGATTGGAGGACACGGTGAATCCCCAAAGAATTAGGAATCACTATACCCAAACTTTGGAGTTTGTTTCCGTGCCCAGACATCTTAAGCACATGCTCACTGACGGAGCTGCCCTCTTCCATCTTGCAGTTAAAGAACTTTTCAGAAGCCTCATAACTCTCAACTATCGCGTGAGCCTCAAATATCATTTTGAGTTCACGGACAATATCATGTGGGTCATGGTTCTCAAACCTTTTCTGAAGCTCTGATTCCAAACCATACAAGATATCACACTGAACTACGGAGTACTGATTCTTCCGAGTGAGGTAAACATTCTTTACTTCATCGGTAGCAGTAGCTGCTGGCGGGTCACCCAGCAGTGCATCCAGCACATAGGTCAAATTACCAGCATTGAGGACAATCCTCAAATTGCGGAACCAATTCGCGAAGTTGCTTCCATTGTTTTTCAACTTTTCTTTCTCTAGGAACGCATTAAAATTGATGGTAGGGGCCGCCATTGATCTACAACATATTTGCAATAGTTTAGACTAAGTTTATGAAGAATTGAGTTCTAATTAATAGTTAAATTAATCTAGGTGAACTCCCACTTAAAAAAATATCCCTCACATTGTTTTAGTGATCACACGAACCAAATCCACCACATCAAAACCGATCATCACGAGAGTTGATGTAGCTTCAATGGCGAACAATCAACATGTTCATCATATCTACTATATGACTCATGCTTTACCTTTCGGTGATCCATGTTCTGAGACCATGTCTGTACATGCTAGGTTCGTCAATATCAAACCTTAGCTTTCGCATGAGCAAATCTGGCATGCTCACGTTGTATACACTCGCAGAATCTAACACACCTGATCATCACGTGGTGCTTCGAAACAACAAGCTTTAGCAACGGTGCTTACTAAGGATGAACACTTTAAAACTTGAAGTTTGTGTGCTTGAGGGATCATCTTATAATACTACCATCGTTAACTCAGCAATACAAGATGCATAAAGGATTAACATTACATGCAATTCATAATATGTGATATTATATGGCCTTTCTTCTTGTGCTTCCGATCTCCATCTTCAAGCACGAACATGATCTCCATCATCACCGGTATAGCGTCAAGGTAAATGGCTCCGTTTCATGGTTGTCGTCCACCAGATTCAACTATTACAACTACTTTGAATAGACATGCGGGTCTTAACGGAATTTAAAGACAACCATATGGCTCCTGCCGGTTGCCAACTTACAATAAGGAACATTGCATACATCATATATAATCACAATCATGGCCATATCACATCACAACACACCCCTGCAAAACAAAGTTAGACGCCTCTAATTTTCTTTTTATATTATACGTGGTTTGGTGCTTTCAATAAGTGTCGCTCTAACTTACGAACAAGAACCACAACGTTGATGCTTGAACTATCAAGTGTCCGTTGTAAATTGGATCTATACTATGATGGGAGAGACATGCACCCGCAAAGCCACTTATGCAATACAAGTTGCATGTTGAGCGTGGAGCAAGTCTCATGAACGATGTCATGTAAGGTTAGCCTAGGCCGCTTCATCCCATCATACCACAAGATGCAAAGTACACAAAAAGCAATTGATAATAAAAGCACCACCGCCCATAATGACCATTGTGTTCTACTCGTGCAACAGATCTACATATAGACACGGCTCTGATACCACTGTAGGGTTTCGCAGCATGGAAAACAAAAAAATTCTACCGCATGCAAACAAACAAGCCAAGATCTATCTACTAGATTGTAGCAACGAGTCGATAGAGGAACTCACCCTCGAAGATTCCAAAGCGGTTAACGAGAGCAGATTCTCGTGCGTGATGTAGTCGTACTCTTGCCGATCTCAAGATCGCGTAGACGATCCTTCCGGCGTTGCGTTCCGGCAGCGCTTCCGTAGTCGGTCACACGTTCGGTACTCGATGAAGACCTTACTCTCCCTTGTTCCAGCAGGCAGCGGAGGTTGTAGCACTCTCCTCGCGATTCCGGCAACACGACGGCGTGGTGTCAGAAGTAGAGGGGAGATCTCGCAGGGATTCGCCTTAAGCCGGAGCGAGTATGGTGGAGTATGAGAGAGGCCTTGGTGATATAGGGTTTAGAGGGCACCAAGGGTAGGGCTTGGCCAGTGTCTAGGGTTTGGGGAAACCCTAACTCGCCGAGTTAGAGGAGGCCCTAGGCGGCAGCGGCTTGGAGGTGGCCGGCGACTTGGAGGCTAGGGTTTTGGGTGTAAGGGGTAGGGGGCGCCCTACCCCTCCTTATATAGGTGGAGGGTGGCCGGTTGGGAGGAGGGAGTCCTCCCCCAACTCAGCCTCCTTGGCCGGCGGGTGGAGGGAGGGGACTTCCTCCCCAAGTAGGTTTCCTACTCTCCCTCCACCAAGCAAACTTGCCGTTTAACTTTTCAAATTGGCGTTTGACTTTCAAACTTGGATTTGATTTCTCTCTTTATTTTGCCCAGCCAAGTGACCTAGTACATGATGCAACCATTCCATATTGTCATGACACATTCATGTACCCTTCCCCTCCGGAGTGCCGGACCTTCCGGACCCTTCTAGAACATTCCTGGTGAAAACACCGGAATCATTCCTCAACTCCGAAAGAGGACTGTCCTTATATGAATCCTATTGTCCGGACCATTACGGATCTCCTCGTGATATCCCGAATCCCATCCGAGACTCCGAACAACATTCGGTCTCTTACTCATCATTCCATAACTACTCAACAACATCGAATCCTTAAGTGTGTCTCCCTATGGTTCGTGAATTATGCGGACATGACCGAGACACTTCTCCGATCAATAACCAATAGAGGAATCTGGAATTCATATGGCTCCCACATATTTCTACGATTACTTTGCGATCGAATGAACCACTTACATACGATACCAATTTCCCTTTGTCTCACGATAGTTTACTTATCCGAGGTTTTGATCGTTGGTATCTCTGCATACCTAGTTCAACCTCGTTACTAATAAGTACTCTTTTCTCGTTCCCGTGGTATGTGATCCCTTGTGAGCCAGTCACATGCTTGCAAGCCAATTGGATGACATTCCACCAACAGGGCCCAGAGTATATATATCTATCATATGGATGGACAAATCCCACTCTTGATCCATGTGCCTCAACCCATACTTTCCGAACACTCAATGCCACCTTTATAGCCACCCATTTACGGTGTGGTGTTTGATGTCATCAAAGGATCCTTCCGGTGATGGTGATTAGCATGATCTCATGGTCAAAGGAATTAGGTTACTATGTATCACAAAGCTTATAGAAATTGAACTATTAAAATGACTTGATCTTTATGCTATGCTTATCTATAGGAGTATGTCCATCATACCATTCTTCAAATGATATGATCTTGTAGTTAACAACATCTCAATGTTCATGATAGGGAAACCACAATCATCTATTAACCAACAAGCTAGTATTATAAAGAGGCTTTACTAGGGACTCTAATTTAGTTTACAAATCACACAAGTATTAATGTTTCCTTTTAATACTGTTATAGCATGAATGCAAACATTTATCATAAACACAAAGATATAATAATAACTACATTTATTATTGCCTCTAGGGAATATCTCCAACATTACCATGGGCGCCGGTGTTTCATACGTCCTATACGGGGCTAATCCATTAGCCATGCCGGCGTAGGTCGCCTCTGTAATATTCTTCAAGGCCGTGACATAGTCTTCTATGACCCACTATGTCGGGCTCGCCCTCGCTGGGTCAAAACGCCCGGTATATTCACACATCAAGGTTGGCTGGTTCATTAAGGGAACCATCCGCCGACCGAGCCAATAGTTGAAGAGATTGATTGTTTTCAATCCCTCCTACTCTAGAACGGTCATCCGGGTGAGATCATCTCGGTGACCACCAATTTCTGCCCCCGAGGCAGCTCCTTCACCGACAACCACCAAGGGTTGCTCCACTCTGCAGTGTATGCCGGGGTTGCCACCTCACCGGCCGGGGTCGACTCCCTGACGTAAAACCAGGACTTCTTTGATGGCCGCCTTCTTCGGCAGCATTAATTTGAAGAAGCTGGTGTGAGGATTCACCTGGAAGGTAATGCCGATAGGGGGCATTCTTACCCTCGCGCGTGGCCCGACCATGTAATAGCTCTAGCCAGAGGGGGAAGTAGGGGTGGCACCCTAAATATGACTCTCATAAGGCAATGAAGACCATTATCTTCTCGATACTATGAGGCCCTAGGTCGGAGGGTTTTATTTGGTAAAAATGAAGAAAATGCCTGAAGAAGAGAGAGCTGGGGAAACCTAGCCCACGCTCTAGGTGACTAACGAATGAAATGAATTCGCCGGGACACGGCTTGGGCTCGCTCTTGCCGGACGGCAGAGCTCACCAGTTTTCCTTGGTGAGAATGCCTGCATCCTAAAAGGACTACAGGGTGGTTGTGGTGCACTTCGATGTGGACCACGCGGGCGCCATGAGAGTGGACTCGCAAAGATTTTGGGTTCCTTTCGGAGGTGGATGTGGATGTAGAAGAAACAATAATAACAAGGGTGCGATGAGATCCTCACTTCTCTCTATCGCTTGGCATTTATAGCGCCACGCCTTAGTAATCACGGGATTAGTCGTTGCTTCGCGGTAAATTCGCCGAAGTTACCGTTAGAAATTAACTAACGGCTAGTTTGACCATGCTGACGGTCCAACTTTGGCCAAATTGTCCATTCGCTTATTCTAATCTCTCTTTCCAATCGTCTAAGAGACGCAACTCGAAGGAAAACAACTCGCCAAAGCTGCAACTAAAGTTCAGAGGCTTCTCCCTTCATTGTAGGAGTTCGTCACCGATTCGACTGGGTGTCCACTTAGATTCGCCCACTGGAAGGATGCCAAGATGACTCCTACACCGAACCTCTAACGCACTCGGGGAGTACTGATGGGGATATGCAATAAGGGTATCCACAGAAACTAGAAGCGACTGGCCTAGGATAATGTTGACTGGGCATGCTTTGGTGGCGACTCGAATAAAGGATTCAATGAAGACCGGCTACTAGACATGAAGGTCCAAGACTGTAGCTAGACCCAGTCGGATTAGGTCAAAATCTTCGAAACCCTAACTGATTCGATGGTAATCTTGTAAACCCTAGCGAGGTAGCCCTATATAAACCTCCCTAGGGTCCCCATTGTACTTACGAGCTATTAGCTACCCCATCCTTGCGACTCGCTACCTATGCACCGAGTTTCCCCACCCTGTAATCTCACTCGCCATTAATACAATCAAGCAGGAAGTAGGTCTTTACCCTTAGGGGGCGAACCTGGGCAAAACCCTTGTCTTGCCCTCAATCTTGATCCATGGATGGGGACTCGCTCTTTCCCTTCTTCGACTCAATCGCTACACCTGTTAGTGACTGCCGTGGCTATTCCCATGACACCTCAACACCTAGGTACAACGATTCGCTCACCGCCACAAAAGCAGACATCCAAGACACGATCTAGGAGCTCCCACTTCTAGAGAACCCCCAACACCGGGATGCCTCTTACGTTCGCTCCTCTCCGTCCTCACAACCAAAGAGAGAAGTCACCACTTCCGCCATGCCACCCATCGAAGAGCAAAGTGGGCAGTCTCACATGCGCGTCCCCAACATCCAATAAACTCACCTCCTAGCACCACCACTAGGTGTCGACGTCTAAGGAGAATGACCACCGAAAGGGGGATGGGAAGGAGCCTCCTTTTAAATCATATCGACCACACCAGAGCTAGGCACTGACACCCATCATCGAAAGAGCACCCCCCCCAAGTAGGAACGAGGTGGCAGTAGCCTTCCTGTCCACCGCCACCTCCACCAAGGTCCACTACCTCATCCCTACCCTAGGTTTGTGTAGCGACCACGCCGGGGAGGTGCTCGTGACCACGTCACTGTGAGCTCCTGCATGGCCCACGCCGAGCGTCGCACCCGTGGCTAGCAGCATAGTCTCGCGTCGACCATCGCCGCGCAGATAGGAAGAGTCGCCCTGCCACCGCTAGTGCCAACCGGTCTTTGCCCGAAATATCCGTCCAGCAGGGACGAGGGGGGAGGGACAAGGAGGGGCGAAGTCCAGCAACAACTAGAATGAGAGATATTTTCCGCGCATATGTATAGGCATCTGTTAGAGCTCTATGTGTCTTTTTTTTCTAATAAACTAAATAAAAAATATTTGTGAAGCGAATACCATAGAATCGCACAGCTCATCTACACTTTATTTTAGAACAGTATCTACATCTTTAGCTCGTTTCAAATATTTTTGACTTTTGGAAGCCCAGTAGCCCGCATAACTCATGTGCTGCATTTTCCCAGCGTTCGATATACAGATGAGATTTGGAGCGAAGCGCCGAAGCGGGGAAGAAAACGTGAGAGAGCTTTTCAAAGTTTTGGGGACCACCGCAGACGTTACATCTTTCCTTTTTGGCTCTGTCTGGACGCGCGGCGCCAGCCCTATACTTCCATTCCCGAAGCCTCGCGAGCAGAAGTACGTCTTCCCTCCGCCGTTCCTCCCCAACCCTCTAGGATCCAGCCGATGGATCTATCCTCGAAGAGCAGCGCCGCCGGTCTGGCGGTCGTCACCCAGGAAAGGAACGGCGCCGTTGGCGAGAAAGTGGACGCGGCTGAGCGCCCCGGCGCCGTGTTGGGCGCTTCCGTGGTCACCAGCGGCCTCGGCACCGAGGGGGGCGTCGTCCCGGAGATGGACGGCGTCGCTTCCGGCGGCGGTATGATTTCCGCCTCGGACGGGAGAGGTGCGGGCACCAAGGTGGGCGCTGCCCCGGAGGCGAACACCGTCGCCGTCGCCGGGCCGCAGATGCACGGGTACCGCTTTTACTGCCACCAGGTGAGCCGTCCCATTTCGCTTGGTGGATGCATCCTTTACGTCTTCCTCTCACAGCATCACGAATCCAACTCCAAGTTTGCATGCATTCTACCCTTTTTCCTCCCAACAAAAGCAATCCTTCCTAGCTAGTTGCTGCAAATTGCATTTTCCCCACCATGGAAAGACGAATAGCACCTTGTGTGATTTGACTCTCGCCAGGTACCGTACCTTTGAGTTTCCGTGATAGTTAGATCAAACTACTGTAGGCTATTTAAAACTCAAAACAAATTATGTTGTTTAAACTAGTCTCCATGTGTTGCACTTTCACTATATATATCATGTTCCATGCCATGACTTATGATTTCAAGAAGCAAATAGTACTGGTCATGGAAGAAAGCACCTCTACCTTTTTTTTTTGTACCAAAACACATGTCTATAGAAAAAAATAGACAATACTTTAACACTAACCAGATACATTTGTCAAAAAAATTAACAAATTACAACTTTTAGGAAATAGTCTAACAACAAAAGACACATACAAAATTCAGTATAGGAATTTTCGTTCACACATTATATCCTCAAGACACTTGGAATAGGTGGAGCTACCACCTGATGTCAAAGCACATCATAATAAGGTGTCATGTTACATATTACACAATCACACATAAACAAATTAAAAAAGCTAAAATCATGATGTCTAGATCGTGAGATTATTATTTGATACTTCATGTCCATCTGATAATGAAAAAGGGGGCATAAGAAAATCCATTACTAATTAACTAAACCATATAGTCGATTTGGAAAACAACAAAGCACTTAGTATTGCATAATATAGATGTACGGGGTGAAAAAGAATATTATTACTTGACATGGGGCACAGAGGTCTGCATTTTCTTGGATAGTTCTAGTTGTCTGATCTTCTGTGGTTTCTTAAGCTTGTAAGACATTGCTTTCTCATGTCAAAACAAACAGACTAAATTATGAATAATATTATTCCTCATGGAATGTACCCATAAACATGACTCGTATATGCAAACCAAGGTCCCACTTGTATGCTTTTCTTATATGAAGTAGAAATGCTAATGGACTACTAAAATTCTAATAAAGAAATGGAACCGTCGAATCTTAAGATGAAGTTCTATTTTTCCAACATGCGCATGGTTGACTAACAGGTTTATCAATGCAGAGTGGAATATGTGCATTGTCCTTATATTATTGGAATCGTCTATATAGTGCCCTTGGTTAAATAACCACAAGTTAGAGTCTAATCCTCGAAACTGGATGAAGTAAAGTACACAAATGTTGATGTACATTGCCCTATAAGAAGAAATTAAAAAAAACAAAATAATCAGTGGAGGGAACTGTATCCGGCTTTATGCGTTGCCCTCTTCACAGCCCTACTATTCTATTTTTGTTTATTTTGAATAGGAAGTAAGCATCTTATGTCATATATATACAAACCGGAGGTTATTTGGTCCTGCGCATGATTTAAGGTCAGCGTGTAAATTTCATGTAAACTATTCTGATGCTGATCCATTTGAGACCCATATAGCCTAGTATTAATTCTTCTACCTAAGTATATATTTGCTAACAAGTAATGTAGCAACATAACATTATTATTTCATTTATCATTCAGTACTTCTGATTAAAAACACTGGATTATAATTTGGAGGTGCATCTACATGTATCGACAGGCATGATTTACCATTACATGTATTCCTGGGAACATACCTGGATTGGAAGGGAAATTACATGTTTTTCCTCAGTTGGAACATAGTAAGTGTAAAGAACTTGCCAATGGACACATTTAGTTCAAGTTCTGCAGTAAACATGAAAGACAAACTGAATAGAACTAAGCTAACTACTACCGTATAGATGAACATCAGAACAATAGCAGAAGAGTTTAGAAAAAAAATTCATGCATTGGACATAAATTCACAAATTACTTGGTGCTTGCATGGAAATTACAGTTGTCATTTTCTTGGAACACCGCTCACAAAAATTATAAAATGGTGCCTAAAGTAGTATCTTTGTGTGTCACCGCCTATAAATTTAAGATTTCTCTAACTGAAATTTTCCCAAAGATCAGTTTCAAGGCTCAAATTTATGCAGAAAAGTATGTCATGTGTATCCCCCTAATGATATTATATTCGGCAATAAACATATATTTGCGTGAAAAATATACTGGCAAATCCAGAGTATTCTGAAATTTTTGTACATATATAAGGATACGCATGGTAACTAAAAATTTCAGCTACAATAGGCACTAACTCCATCGCATTTGTTCTCATGCTCCCATTATGCAAAATAAAAGACAAAACTCTACGACGAAGGTGAATGGACAGTAAAACAACAATGTATGGGACCAAAGGATTCTGGCAACAAATTGTGAAACATAGCTGGACCATACTCTCCTAGCTATATCAAGAACATAGAAACATGATGTCGATCGAAAAAATACAATTAAGGGAAAGGAGTACAAAAGATAAGAATTGGAATGGAACTTGCCAATCTAAGTATGAATTGTTCCAGTCCAAGACAATATTATATCCCTAGAGCTATAGAACATGTAATAATAATAGTTCATGCTGCACTCTGTTTAGCCAATTTCCTTTATTTTCTTTTAAGCATACATATATTCGAAGAAACATTGTGTTACAAACATGGAAAAAAATAGTGCGCTATTTTGGTGCTAATAGCGCGCTATAGCATATCTAGAGAGGTGACACTAAATTTTAGCAATTTTTATTGTTATGGCGCTATTTGCGAAATATCATGTTATATCGCGCTAAAA
Organism: Avena insularis; assembly: GCA_023614405.1. Taxonomy (NCBI): domain Eukaryota; kingdom Viridiplantae; phylum Streptophyta; class Magnoliopsida; order Poales; family Poaceae; genus Avena; species Avena insularis. The sequence goes on from CM042695.1 coordinate 88,240,096, forward strand.
CATCATAGGTTAGAAAAAATAAAGCGGCTATTTTTTCTAGACTGTTGAAATGTTGATGTTATGCTTCTAGACGTCAATGCTATGTTGTTACCTCATGGGATATTGGTGTTAGTCTTTTATAAGATTAGAAAACTATTTTTATATGTGGTTATGTATGTACTGTTCTAACATTTTTTGGAATATATCTTTTATTTTTGTCAAAATATTTTATTTTTAGGATATATCTTGTATTATTTTCAAAATGCTATTTTGAAATATAGCATGCATAGAGTTTAGAGGAGGCCGGCACTATCTCTTTTAGCACGCTAATTTTTTCATTGGTTACAAATGTTAGTGAAATTTAAAACACATGCTTTTTCGACGAGAATATGCAGTTTATGCATACTAGTTATTTTGTGTCTAATCAGTTATGAAACATAGAGGTGCATGTAGTTACTTTCCTCCGTTTGCTTTAAAACATACAAATATTTAAACGCACACCATATTTCGAATAAAAACACATAAAAAGATGCTTGAGAAACTACTACTTCCTAATATGATGCTTTAAAAATATGCTTCTTCATAAAGTCATAACAATTACATTTCTTAAAAAAAACATCATATTAGGAATTAGTAGTTGTTGGTGCCAGCGTCGCAAAGCAGCGCCTAGTTTTTTATCGCTGGTCATCACCAAGTGCCACCTAGTCCTCTATCGCCGCCGTGGCATAGCCCTCTTGACGTTTTGCCATCCTCCCGCATCATCATCTCCATTGTTCTTCTATCCTCGATCTCTCCGTTGACGTCCATCCCCTAAAACATCAGACTATCCATCCGGTGTTCGGAGTGCTCCAGAACGAAGGAGGATCTGCACGAAGTGAACATTTTCATGTAGAAAAATTCCTCAGTACTTCACCTCACAGAAAACAGATTAAGATACACAAGGCATACTTTTTCATTTTATTTTATTATGATAATTAATGTATTTCTGACCGTGAGTGTTCATTGTTACCTGATTTGTATGAAAGAATTATGATTTAATGATGCTTAAGTATAGACGTTTTGAAATAGTGATTTTCTTCTGTATGGATGAATATGGATTGGGTACAATCTATCCCATATGAAAACCAAACGATAATCCCAAAGACACATGATAAAATTAATTTTAACATTCTTATCAGTAGTACATCGGTGGACCACAAACCCGTGTAATGACTGCTGAGCAGGAGCTCGTCGAGGCAGTAATGGCCGCTGGCTCTCGACATGAGCCTCCTCAATATACTTCCACTGCATAAGCATGGATTAGATGCATATATTCCATTAAAATTGAGGACATGAGGCCCCCGTGTGATAAAAACGAAAGGTCCTCAAGGTACACTGACTGGCCGACAGCGAGATGAACCATGCATGCTGCGAGGGTCGCAAGATCAGAGGCACGATGCGATGGTCAAGAGGATGTGGCAGCCGTGGTTCGATGCAAGGGCTGCATTTTTTCTCTAAAACTGTTTCGTGGCTTGATGGACTTCTTTTTTACATGTGTTCTGATGGCTCTCGGCATAAACCGACGGAGCATATAGCAAAATGGTAATCTAACAGTTGTTTAACCATATTCTAGGAGGATTAGTGTGGAGCTTCCTACGGTATCTCCAATTAGTAAAAATAAGATACATGATATTGCTAATGACAGCCATGTAGTTTGACCAGATTCATCTGAGTGTTAGTATTTAAAAGAAGTGTTGGATCTTATTTAAAAGATATGCCGTCATCTCTGTTTTCTCCAGTGCCGTCAACCAAGAACAGGAGTTGCACCAGCTTGCAAAGGAGGGTCCAAGAAGAAGGGCAAGTGCCTTCTCAAATACTGCGAAAGATGCATACGTAACAGGTGAAATAATCTGTTTTTTCTTAGAGGCAATCTTGTCTGGGTTGGTTTCTTCATTGTTCTCTTTGCTTAACACAGGTACCCTGAGATTGCCGGTGAGGAGTTGCAGGAGGAGGGCTGGGAGTGCCCCAAGTGCCAGAATATTTGCGACTGCAGTGTTTGCATGTGAGCCATATGAAGCTGATGCTTATTTCGAGTGATTGTAGATTTAGTTGTTGTTGATAGATCTCATTATATGGTTTTGTTTGGTAGGAAGAACAAAGGGAAGGCGCCGACGGGACAAAAGGTCTGTCCTGGCAGGAAGCGGAAAGGCAGTGTCAATGACACTCCTGCTAATAAGAAGCCCCTATTCAAAGCTGAGGACACTGATGCTTACGAGGATGACATAGATCTACCTAGGGGTACTCTTGTTACGTGTGTTGCAGGTATAGAGCTGCAGCCTGAAGATGTTGGCGCTGCCATTCAATTTCTGGAGTGCTGCCGCTTATTTGGCCAGGTAGTTATGGAAAGCACACAATATTGTTTTTATCATATGCTAGTTAAATTATTGCAACAACATCTTCATAACATCACATGTACACTTAAATGTCTGATAATTTGTCCAGCTAAATAAGGTGTCATTGAATAATCACTAAGAGTAACATATCTTAAAGGCTTCCAGATAATTTGTGATAATGATGCATGTTTATGCAAGTTTCTATGTATCTAGATCTATCTACTTTATTTCATTTGCCTCTATGGCTTCATAACTTTTTAAAATTCATCTTATCTCAATAGAAGGCATCATGGATCAATCCTGAGAGTGATAATGAACACATAAAAACAGATTTGCCAGTGTAGCAATTAGAAATCATAGAAAATAATCGATAAGAGTAAGAAATTTTAAAGGCCTCCAAAAATGTTTTATAATGATGCATGTCTATGCAAGTTCCGGTTTATCTAACGATCTATATACTTTATTTCATCTACCCCCATAAAGTGTTGTAAGCTTTTTAAATTCATGTTCTATATAGAAAGCATCATGGATCAATCCCAGAGTGATAATGAGCAGATATTAAGTAGGTGTGCATTGCAACAATTAGTAATCAATTTTGTGTTGCATTGATGCATTGTCTCTTCACTTCTAAATCTTATTTACGGCATCTACTTATGGTTAGTCTGGTGGTATGCTTTTGTTGCCAAGCGCTCATAAATACTGTTGTTGGCGAGGCCGAGAACATTAGTCATTTTCTTATTACTTCTGTATTGTTAGCATAAAATAAATCATCAACCTGAGGGGCATATTTAGGATTTCTCGATTTATAATATAAAGATAGTTTATTTCCATTCATCACACGAGATTTGGTTCTGTTCCTCACTACCTGCTTGCTTATAGAGAGTATGTTTTCTATATTATAATGGTATAACCAGATTTTCAAAATAAGGGAGGGGCAAGCAGAACAAACGGTAAAAGAAATAGCTGGAGGTTTTCAACTCCGACAGGTTCCTTCAGTTGTTTCCGACCTTCACATAAATTTGTTGTCTATCATAGAAAAAGGCAAAGACAAGTAAGTATACTCCGAAGTGATATTTCCTTGTAGTTCTCCGCATGTAGTTAAGAAATGACTAAATGAGGATGTGCGTTATTAGGGCTTGCGGGTATCCAAGGCACGGAGATGAATGGATAAAAAAAGTCGGTGAATGTATTGCTAAATCAACATTAGCCGCCAAAGGTTTGACCCTTGACTGCTTAAGCCAGGGGGTATCTGGATATAAAAATTTGACTCCTTCTTGTAAGCTGGACGTGCTGAATTGTCTGTGTGTTGAGGCATTATCCTCTCAGTAAGTACAGGCTACCATATTCGCTGCAACAGTTCAATTGACGACTGTACTTCTACATTAACTATATTCTACCTTTGTTTAGGCAGGAACCGAAAGAATCTGTGGCCAAACAAGAAAATAGTGCTGCAAACAAAATGGTATTTATACTGGCAAGTTCCATTGTTTTGGTCAAAAGACCTTTGGTAGAAATTAGTGAACAAAAGTTTTCTCCTGTTTCATAGGAAAAGTTGCTACAAAAAAGACTGACGGATCTGACTAAGCCAATGGAAGGAGGAGAAAGTGCTAGCAATGAGAAAACTGAAATCATTATTTCTCAAATACAGGAGGCAATAGCAGTGCAGCAATCAGCGACAAATGGTCTGTTGCAGTATGGCTTAATATATCTAGTACTACATTTTCCTATATGATTTTGCTTTTTTTGTGCATTTCTTCAGTACTAAATATGTTTGATATCCTGCACTTTTGTGTAATATATGTTTTCATCTTATATATAGCTTTCCATTCTACAGATTTTCAATCTTTAGCTTGTGTTTGTATTTGGAAAAAAAAATATTCATCAACCCATGGGCAGGTTGAGGCTTAGAACAAATACTCCTAAAGCCAGGGTCTAGGCATTAATATTGATCTAGTCATCAACTCGTCATAAGGGGAGATACACGTTAAAATTTCTAATCAAGAACTCAATATCTCCATTTGTTTCCTTTGATATGATGCAAAATTCCATCTTAAATTAGAATGGAAATAATTGATCAGTGTTTATAGCTAATAAGTTAGAGCCGGTGCAAGCATGAGGCACCTTTTTATTTGAACCTAACATAATCTTTCATTGACAACTTTTAGTTCAACAAAAGCACTGTTCTGCAATAAAGATCAAGTGTGTTGGACTACAGTTTTATTTTTCAATTAATGTATCATTTACTGGTTTATTTTATCGTCATAATTAGCGTAGTGTGGAGTCAATATTGGCTGGTAGTTTAATTTTCAGAATGTGAACTAACTAAAAATGTTTAACTTAGTCTCTTCGCGTTTCAAACATACACTGTTTTATTTACCTTGTTACGTATTTACATCAAAATGGAGCCTAATTCAGTTGGTGGGAGGTGTGGAATTATGCATCCACCAACTAGGTCTGACTCTCCTTTTGACTCGTAAACTATATATAGGGTGCCTCCTCTGATTCTAGAAACAATAGACACCTAGGTCCTCCTAGGCATTTTTTGTTCTTCTGTTCATTATGTGAAGCTTTGTTGAGAAAATATGGTATTGAGATAGCTGTCGTGTATTAATTATTTTCTTTTACGTCCCAACTGTGGCAGTACTAGAAGAGCTGGGACGTGTCAGTAAGACCGCGCTTATCAGGCTAGACAAAGGAGTAGTGTACTGGAAGCTAGATGGCTATTGCAGTAACAATACAAATATCATGCGCCAAGGTTTGTTTGGAGTTACTACGAAATAAGTTTTCAGTTTACTCCTTTGTGACAAATAGTGACGGATACTATCATATTTTATCAGAGTTTGATGATGAAAATACAGTGAATAACAATGACAAGTGGTTCATGTTCACTGAAGAGGAGCAGAAAGTAATTGAAGATCATTTAGCTAAAAGGTAAGGACTTCATCATACTAATTTATTTTTACGGGTCCCTTTCCTAAAGCTTGTACACTTGGGCTTCAGTGGATAAACGTCACCAAAAATTTCATGTATTTACCCGTATGATATTTAATACAGTAGACCGTATATCTACACCCTGAGGCTTAGTTCTTTATATTTGGTCTCAAGCTATAAATTTCATTGTAAATCATTATATATCTCCTTAAATTCAATGCTCAGTTGATCACCTATTCGCTTCTCAATTTGTTTTCTCATTCAAGCAAGCTATGCTTTTACCATGATTGGCCTTCTGGCTGGCTGATGATGTAATTTCCTTCACTTCATAGAGTAGAAGGATGTTATCAATCTGCTCCAATTGTTTTAGGGTTAGCGAATTTCTTATTTAGATTGGGCCAGATATTTTGTTTTCCTTTTTTTATATCCGGGAAGTTATGCTAGCTTAGTGAATTGGCCCTTTCCTCTTGACACAGTAGTGAAAACATATCTTTTATCTTGTTGCGACTGTTTAAAATAGGTCCCAGCGTCCGTCAAGAAACCATAACCAGGTGTAATGATTTACTTATCACAATTCCCTACACTTTCAACTGGTTAATGGTACTTATTTGTCCTTTCTATGGGGATTCAAGGATACATCATTCCCTTCAAGTAAAAGGAAATAATTTACTTTACAACTGCACCATCACCATTCATGTTCTAACAGCAAGACACATATTAATCACATAACTAGACTTACGGTTACAAATCAATTTCAATGAAAAAATACTTAAAGGATAAGAGCGGGGATCTACAGAAATTTGCACACTACATCCCAATTGCTTCTTGAAACCCTTGCCTATGCTATAGCATGAACCCACTAGTGCGTTGCACAGAATATCACCTATGCTAGTATTGCTTCTATAGCCCCTGACATAATACTTTTAGCTACTTTATAAAAATAGTTAGGATAAAACCATCTGAGTTATGCCACCACAACGCGAGTCATCATGCCAAAGTACCCAAGTAATTTATGCTCTTATAATTTGTAATGGTTATACTCTAAGTGTTCAGTAAAGTAGGAGCTGTGAATTCTTCTCATATTCTGTTTATGTTTTATTTTTGCAGGTGAATGGACTGCTGAGATCTGGGAGTATTTTCAGGGAAGAGCACATAAACAGATGACATACCTTCTATATGAAATTCATACAGTTACTGTTACAGATATAGACAGTCATATCATTTGAATCCAAACCCTGGATGTTACAGTAACAATTACCAATTACAGAACAATGGCTTTGTACCACCTTCTAAATTTGATTCCTTAGATGTTTTGAAAGGAAAGGGAAGCTAGTATATGCGGCTTTGCTGAAATTTATCATTAGCATTTTTTTCCTATGCGGAAACGCGAGAAGACTTTGTAGCACCTTCTTAAGTTGATTTCCTGGATGCTTGAAAAGTATATGATGTGCAGCCTTGCTTAAATTTATCTTTAACATTGAATGAGGTAGCAACAAATGATTATTTCCAGACTCAAACAGGAGAGTTTAATTGATGTGTCGCTTGTTTGTTTGGTACTGTGGGCCTGAGTATTCATTGTTTCATTGATGACCTAGGATTATAGATGTCACAACGAACGAAGGCTTCTTGAATTGACGTGTAATCTTTTCATTCAAACAGAGACAAGTTGGCACTCTGACAGAAAAATTCCCTTGCTCTAAAGAAATATTATTCCAGCACTATATATCTACTTTACATATTAAATACTATGCCCTGGCTGTTTCTGCCATGCCACCTAGGCCTGAATAAATCAGGGTCCCGTCAGAAAGTTCGTTAGCGCGTGTAACCGGGATGATCGGTGGTTTTGTTTTTTGGTGTTATATCACGGTGGACTGGTGGATTTTTGAGAAAACTACGTGCCCTTGTAGTTTTTTGAATTTACCATGCATTTGTGGTGGTTTATTTTTGTAATTTGTCTGCTACTTAATGATGTAGACCCGTAAATCTGTTAAATTAGGTCTAGTAGGTATATAATCTGTCATGTATATGTACGCGTATATACACATGTATTTGTATGATCACCCCTTATATAAAGAAGAGACGTGCGGTGCGTTGCACTCACGAAACCGTAGACTCCTTTGACTTGGTATCAGAGCCGCCTGGCTCCTTCCGCCGCCGCCACTAGCAAACCCTAGCTAGCCGCCGCCGCGCCTAGTCCGCCGCCGCGATCTCGCTCGCCGCTGCCGCTGCGATGGCCCAGCAGGCTTCCTCCAGCCTCGCGCTAATAAGCTCCTCCAGCGCTAGCCTCACCACCGCCGTGGCTGGCCCCGTCATCGCGCCGCCGTCCGACACGGCGGTAGTCCCGGTTCTCCTAGCCACCGCCGTTCGCTTGAACGACAGTAACTTCATGTTGTGGAAGGCGCTCGCCCTTCCCAACTTCGCCGGAGCACGTCTTCACGGCTTCCTCAACGGCTCGGCTCCGGCGCCGCCTCACACCATCCGAGAAGGCACCGGTGACGCCGCGCGTGACGTTGTTAACCTTGCGTACGCGCAGTGGTGGACCTTGGACCAGCGCGTCCTCGGCCACCTCCTCGGGTCGATGCATGAGGACATCTCGGCCCAGCTCATCGGCTGCACAACGGCTGCGGCGTCCTGGAGCGCCGTCGACGCCATGTTCTCCGCCGAAAATCGCGCCAGCATCCGTGCTCTTCGGCGCGAGATCCAAGGACTAAAGAAGGGAGACATGTCCGCCAGCGAGTATATGCAGAAGGTGAAGGCCCTCGCCGACGCCATGGCCGCCGCCGGTTCCCCTCTCCGTGATGACGAGATCATCGACTACATGCTCACCGGGTTGGGAACCTCGTTCAACCCGATCGCGGCATCTATGGACTTCGCGACTACGCCTGTCACGCTGGCCATGTTCTACAAGAACGTCCTGAACTATGAGGGCCTTCAGAAGCAGCGGCAGGCAGATCCCGAGGACTGGACCTCCTCGGCTAACGCCGCATCTTGCCCCTACACCAACAACTCTGGGCGTGCGAGCGACTCGTCTCGCCCTAGCGGTGGTCGTCCCGCGGGTGGTGGCTCGCAGGGGCAGCACGGCCCTGTCCAAGGAGGCTACGGACAGGGGTCTGGCGGTCACGGTGGAGGTGGCCAAGACCGTCGTCGCAACGATGGCAATGGCGGCAACAATGGCCGCAATGGAGGAGGACGTCGCAAATGGCGCCCCCATTGTCAGATCTGTAAGAACTGGGGACATGAGGCGAGTGACTGCCGCCGACGCTATGATCAAGAGCAGCGCACCGGCAACTCTGCATCGACATCCTCCAACGACCAGTACTGGCACCTCGACTCCGGTGCCTCCGATCACCTGACGAGTGATCTCTAGCGTCTCCACGTTCATGACCGCTACCACGGGAAGGACCAAGTTCAGGTGGCCAACGGTGTAGGTTTGTCTATTTCGCATATTGGTCATTCGTCCTTACCCTTTTCATCTTTGAAACTGAAAAATATTCTTCATGTTCCACATATTCATAATCATCTACTTTCATTTTATCGTCTTGTTTCTGACAATAAAGTTTTTGTTGAGTTTCATGAGTTCTTTTTCCTTGTAAAGGACAAGGTCATGAAGAAATTCTGCTTCACGGTAGAAGCAAAGACGGACTGTACGCCATCCTGTTTGGTCGAGTTCTTCCTCCATCGTCGCGCCGGGCGTCCTCCGGCGTGAAGACCTCTTCGTATCATTGGCATCGTCGCCTCGATCATCCCATCAATAATGTCGTTCAAACCATTGTTAGGCAAAATGATTTAGTGTGGTCTTCCAATAATCAGACTTCAGTTTGTGATGCTTGAGGATTAGTTTCTTTACATTTCGTATCGAGATACAAATTTCATTGTAAATTATAAAATCAATATATCTCTCCTGTAATGCACTGCTCAGTTGCTCACCTATTCGCGGCTGAAAAAAATATATATGGATATCTGCATTGAAGAAAGTCGTACTTTTAACATGATTGACCTTCTAGTTGATGATGTGTTCGGTCGTCTTTCCTTCACTGTGTATAGTAGTTATACCAGCTTGTTTAGGTTTGGCCAAGTTTTGTTTCTTCTTTTTTTAATCCAAGAAGTTAGACCTTCTCTCGAGCCGGCTCGGTGGGAACTGGCCGTCCTTCCGTGTTTACTCGGAGGGGCTTCTTCATTGCTGCATCCGCGGTGGCGTACTGGTCAGCGACGGTCATCAGTTCCGCAATGGTATTGGGCTCGTCGCACAGCCGTAGGTGGCACAGCATCGTGCCTTCTCGGCATCCCTCGATGAAGAAACCGATCGCCTGGTTCTCCACCACCCCTTCGCAGGAGTTGCGCAGCTCGGTCCAGCAGGCGAGGTACACGCGATCCGACTCGCGGTCTCCCTGGACGCACAAAGAAAGATCGCGGGGTCTGTCGGGGCGCTTCTAGGTGCCGTTGAAGTTCCAGATGAAGACCTTCTTGAAGTCGGCGTGTTGATGCTGTTAGGCGCGAGGCTGTTGAGCCACGTTCTTGCCGAGCCGGTCAGCATGAGGGGGATGTAGTGAACCGCCACGCGCTTGTTGCTGATGACCCACAAGTATAGGGGATCGCAACAGTCTTCACGGGTAGTATTACCCAATTTATTGATTCGACACAAGGGAAGCAAAAGAATACTTGCAAGTCTTAACAACTGAAGTCCGTTCAGCTGCAGCTGGAAATAGTTCTTGCTCACAGAAGTTTATCAGTAGCAACAGTTTGTAGTAGCAACATCAAAGCAACAGCAACAACAACAGTAAAACAGTGGCAATAGTAACAGTAACGGTAACAGTAGGATTCGAGTGCGGTAGGCATAGGGATGGATGGACGGGCGTTGCATGGACGAGTCTAAACATATAACTTCAAAGAACTAGGCATTGCAGATAAATAATAACAAGCATCCAAGTACTAAACAATCCTAGGCATGTGATCTAAATATAGTCATACGTGCTCGCAATGAGAATTTGCACAACATCTTCTGTACAGCCAGCCCGTGGCAGCGGGGCCTCTAGAGAACTACTGGAAATTAAGGTGCTCCTTTTAATAGAGCACCGGAGCAAAGCATTAACACTCCGTGAACACATGTGATCCTCACACCATAGCCATCCCCTCCGGTTGTCCCAGTTATTGTCACTTTGGGGCCTTTGGATCCGGACAATGGTATGTGTACACAACTTGCAAATAATATCATAAACAATACTATCATAATGGTTCAATAATAAGTTCAGATCTGAGATCATGGCACTCGGGCCCTAGTGATAAGCATTAAGCACAACAAGTTGCAACAAAGTCAAATAGCACAAGAGAAACTAGGCACTATGCCCTAACAGATCTTATTCGATTACATGATGTGTTTGTGATGACGATGGCGATGATCCTCTCCAAATTCCCCGTCCCGGCAGGGTGCCAGAACGGAGTTTCTGGATCCGAATCTTGGTTTCTCGTGGCGGCGGCGGAGCGGAACTCTTTCTGAAAAACTATCGAACCCCTCTCTGTTTTTAGGTGAGAAGGCAACTTATAGACGCGGAGGGAGGCCGAGAAGCTGCCTGGGGTGGCCAAACCTCCTCCAGGCGCGGGGTCAGTGGTCCCGTGCTTGGGGTGGGTCTGGCCCCCCAGGCTTCCCCTCTGTCTCCCCTTTGGCTTCATGGATCTTCTGGTAAAATATAATTTTTGGCATATTTTCCGATATTTTTCCTGATAGTTCATTTTCTGCACAAAAACAAGACACCAAGGTAATTCTGCTGAAAACAACGCCAGTCCATGTTAGTTGTATCCAAATCACACAAGTATAGAGGAAAACCAATAGAAAAGTGTTCGAGAAAGTAGATACGTTTTGGACTTATCAACTCCCCCAAGCTTAGCTTATTGCTTGTCCTCAAGCCATTCAGTTGAAAACTGAGTGCGATAAAAGAACTTTCACGAACACTTTGCTTCATATGATGTAAATATTATCCGCACAGGAGTAGATATTTAGACAATTCATAATAAGGAGTATGCAACTAAGTCTACTCAATAGTCATTGCAAGCTACAAAGAGAAATCAACTCAATAATAATAAGTAGCATGAAACATAAACATAAGCAACATTGCAATGCTCATAATAAGGTATGATAGAGTGATATCTCGCTTTCCTCTATTTAAAGAGCACAATATAAATGCCAAGGCACCTCTGAAGTTCACATGAAGACTAGAGATAAAGATATCAGAGATACAAGCATCAAATTCATGACATAATTAACCAAGTTTTGGAACAAACACAAGAATGACAACTATGCTCTCAAGAAGGTGCTCATAGAATAAGTGGTGACTCAACAAAATTGTGAAAACGGTTTTGAAAGGTTTGAAAGGCTTCCAAATGCTGAAAGGAAGGTACTGATTAGCTTTGAGCTCTCATTTCCCCTATCATAGGCATCTTCATGTGGTTAAGGTGAAAGTGAGGTCCACTCGGAATTATATGCTTGACAGACCATAAACTTAAAATCCCAAGTCCCTTGAGTGTGAGGGCCACTCCACATACTACTCAACTTTGGGTCCAGGCAAGTTCTTGTCATTGTAAGTATTTGCATATCATCGAGCACCGCCAACGGGGTACCCCTTGCATATGGTACAGGAGATTTCCCCATAACCAAAATGACAAGGAAAGCAGACAATGAGCATCTCAACAATCTTTTTATTTACTATATGCATAGTTTTTTATTGAGGATGCTTCATAGATGACTCACTATGGTGATGCTGCAAGTTTCAACCAAGATTAGGCATGGCGTAGGCTAGCGGCCCAGGCGTTTCTCTAACACAGAATACAAACTCCATGGACTCGCAAGTCCCCCTCTCATTTCACATCGTTGATGCGGTGACCCAGCATACCACTGCATGTGTAGTACACTATAGTCGTTGACATGACATCCACAGAAAACCGTTCCATAAATATCACATCCCTCAGAGTGGTACAACAGAAACATTGTGGGTCCATATTACAAATATACACACATTATTATTATTACAATACCGGAAGTTCAAGGCTTCCAAAAGATTCAACTTACAAACCAAAATATAAAGTGTTTCAGTGGAATTTAAAAGTGACAACTCCGACTAGGAGTTGAGCTCAATAGCTTATTCTATAGAGTTCATGCTGCTCGGCTCCGTTGGTTACTACTAACTAGGGATACTTAGTTGGACTCGTTATCATCGACACCATAGCGGATTTCGTCATCCACTCCTTCAACACCTCTGGACAGATCGAGTACCTCGTAGAACACATCTTCTTGACACTCGGCTCTATACATTGGCACGTGTTCGGGATCTTCAGAGTCTAAGCAAGGGATCAAAGGAAAGAATGAGTAACAGCGTTACCCAACAAGTTCATTTTTTGCAAGGTGGGAAGTTTGATGCTCTAACTACCACTTCGGATTATAAATCCTTGGCACTATGCAATTTTTGTAAATCTTTCTTCAAAGATTGATTTTATTCTGAAAAAACTATGACAATCAGCCTTCACAGGTTGACCAGAACTTTCATGGAGTTCCTTTCCTGCCGCGTTCGTAGCTCCTTCCCGAAACAGGGAGTAACAAGTTACAGTTCTTACACTCTGCAGAGGTGCGTTACTTTACCCATGAGAGATCAACTCCTTGTTGCACAACCGGGCGTATTTTCCCGTCCACAATTCCATGATGTGGGGCCCAGTAGTTGGTCCAAGCCAATCACTGCCCCCTTCGCGACCCCGCATGCCTCCTTGGTGTACACCATACCCACATAATGAATTACGGCAATGGTTTGTACAAATCGTTAGATGCCAGAACTATCGTGGGACGTTGGGGGTTCCCACCCATATGCTGCATATCCTCTACGAATTACCAATTAATATGCATGCTACGAGGATAACAGCCACGACCTGCACATCCGGCTTCATGCGAGAGGAAGAAGATACAACTAACTTCTCTGTCCCATTCCAAATCTCATGGCTAACGCGTAATATACGATGCTAGAATCACTGATGTCAGGGGTTATTAAGTCCCTACTTGATCATCATTGTTGCAATTAGAACTCTTAAGTTCTATTGCTCCATCATATCACCACTTAGGATGATATCTATAATTTCTTTATTTGAGAAAATAATATTTTCTTTCCTTTATAGCATATATGATAACACACAATTTGCAAATACTTTGATAAAGACTCTTTAAAGGACATGAGCAAGTGATAAACTTGCCTTGTGATAGCAAGGTAGTGAAGTCTGATGCTTGCACTGGACCTTGAGCTTCTAGTTCTACAAAAACATCATTATTGTCCGGTAAGGACAATATTTAAAGAAGCAAAATGATTATGCAATGATGTAATGCATCATTTTAACTTGATATGCATTCACCTTATTATAAAAAATTCTTTTTAATAAATAAGGATTTACAAATATTACCTTTTAATATCTATAACATATATTGAATTATATATTTTATTTCCCTTTTATTTGATTTTTATTGATTTGATAATTCTTTTAGGAATTATTAATTAAACATTAAAAAAATTAATTAAATATTTATTTAGTATTTTTCAAAAATACTACAATATTATTACATAATTAAAGTGGATTTTAAATAATTTTATCACCTTTCAATAATTTTCTAAAATTCCATAAAGAATATATAATTTACAAAATTCCTAATAAGATTTAAATGTCTAAAATTTTATACTTTAATTTATCTGGATAGTTTGGATTTTTGTGAATCCAAAAATATTTTATTTATAATTTTTTGACTTTTATTTTATTTTCTAGAATTTTATTGAGGTCAGGGGCATTTTGGTCTTTTCCAATTGATTAAAACACTTTTTTAAATGACTTGGGCTGGCCATTTGGGCTTATTGGGCCAGTGTGGCCCAATAGGGCAGGGTCAAAATCATCACCCCGAGGGGTTTTGGCCCACCTAGCCCACCCTCTCTGCCTCCTCATTGTTCTCACCTTTCCTCTCCCTCGACCCCTGTTGTGGCTTCCCCTGGCCGCTGTCGTGGTGCAGGGCGAGGTTTGTTACTACGCTCGTTCATCTGGTCCAACTCGATTTGACTCCGGGGCTCCCCGTGGCTAGGTTCACCCTGTTCCCGAACCCTAGGGTTTAGGGGAAAGTGCTGCCGCCGCAGCCGCGGTCCCGCCTGTGGTGGTGTGCTAGGTTCGTGTGCTGCTATGGCCGCCGTCGTGGCTGGTGTAGGTTGCAGCGCCCTCTGGGTGCTCCCTGTGCCGCCGCGGGTTCGTCGGACAATCTACTTCCTCTTCAATTCGTCATCGAGGACCCCGGGTAAGTTGCCTCGGTGGGTCTTGTTCATGCTACCACCATGAATCTCTCTATGCGTATCTAGTGGCTTCTCGTGCCTAGTGACTATGTTCTGATTAGGGTTCATCTCCTAATTAGGGTTCTTGTTTTGATTAGGGTTCATAACCCCCTATTGATCATATGCATGATGCTTTAGATCTAGTGGTGATTATACTTGAGCATGAGGAATGATTGTTTGTTGTGGATCATTATTTGTAGTGGGCTTTGATGATGCTAGTGGCTTGTCAGATTTATTCCAGTGGTAATTCACTATGATCCCATGTTAGTGTTTCTATGGAATCCCTGATTGGAAATGTTGTTGATCCGAGAACTTACTCCACTGTCAGAATGCTTATACTGACAGTAGTTCTGTCAGTAGTTGCTTACTGCAATTATAATGGTAGGCTTTTATGAGAATATACATACTGAATGTAATCATTACATGTTAATGATTTTCTGTGGATGTATAGATGAATTTGATGTTGATTCCTGGCACTTGGCTTCAGGAAGATGATATTTATTGGATTGTCCCTTTTTATTTGTGGAAACTAAGTAAATATTGGTTTTAGCTCATTTAGAACTTGTCCTTGTGATACCATTATGATCTAGCACACAAGTGATTGAGTTTTATTTCTGGTCTTAGCTTTGATAATACTTGTGATTAATACTGGCAAGATAAAAATGAAAGCTTTTCTTAACTCTCCTGCCTATGATGTTGGTCTGAGGCTCTAGGATTTTAAGTCCTAGTTAGTTGAGTAAATAGTTTGTTTGTAACTTGTAAGATCAGAGGTGCTACTCTCTCTGGGAGATGTGCCCTAATCTGATAAGAACAAATGAAGAATGATTTAAGTTGCATATGTTAACACTAAACTCTGTGATGCTGGTCTGAGAGATTTGTGCTTTTGGCTGAGTTTGATTTCTTATCTTTATACTTGAAATCTCTAGGATAGATTCACCTCACTTGGGTGATTATTGAGAGATTGTTTCATAAAGCAACACATGCTTTTGTTTAGATACTATGATTGAATCATGTGATGGTTTTATGAGGCTCACCACAAAATCTGATGATGGTGGAGTAAAGTGGTGATGATCTTGATCTGGTGTTGCTGAACTCATGTGCTTGACCTTGAGCTAGCCTGCTCCTCCTAGCTCCTGGACTTGGCCTTGGTGTCCACCTGATCCTCCCCCCTCCTTATGTCACCATCCTGGTGATGAGATCTGGGCTTTTCTTGGTTTGGTTGCTGGCTGTTGTGCTTGGTTTAGCTGCTATCTAGGCTGGTTGTTCTTGGGTGTGTGCAGTTGAGAGATGCACTAATGTGGCACTCCACGGCAGTGCTTGTGGTTTTGTGAGTTGGGGCTGTTCTGTGGGGTTGACAACACACCACATGCATGTTTGTGTGTGTCCTGCCTGTGTGCTTGTTGTGCACTTGTGGATATGTTCAGAATTTTGAAACTTACTATTATCTAGTTACTTTCACCTGGCTGGTGAATTTGTCCCCCTTGGCTGTCATTTGACTTCTGTCTTTCAATTTATGAAAGATGGATTCTTTCATATTGGTGAAACTTGCCCCTTTTTTATAAATTTCTCAATGATGAATTTGTCTAGTGCATTTCACTGACATGTCCGCGAGAAAATAATACTAACTCTAACCTTTTATTTCTCTACATATTTTCTGTTTGTTTTGCAGGTACAGATATAAAGATGAAGATCTTAGATTAGGTTTTCTTTTATAGAATAGTTAGTAAATAGTCCAATGTAATCTTCTTCATATTTTTGTAATTTTCTTTTTATTATTTTGTAATATTCTTTTTACTCTTCTGTAATAAAGATTACATTATTATTAATAAAGAATATTGTTATTCTTTATATATTTGCTTTTGTGAATTGTGTGGATGATTTCAATAAGTTATAATTTTGTAGCTTGATTATATATTGATGATATGAAATAAGTTTCATATTCTTTATTGTTTTTCTTTGGATAGAATTTAAGTTATAATATTTATTTCTTAATTAAATTAAGATTCAAAACTTATCCCTAATTTATTTGAATTATAATTCAAACACTCAAGTTTAAAATTCAAATTCATTTTAAAACACACATAATTCCTTAAAGATCATATCAAAGTCTATAGCACTCACCCTTTAAGACTAAACCTAGTCTCAAAGTATGAAAGAAACATTGATCACTTAAGGTTTTTATTTGGCAAAAAATTTACCCACCTTTTCACAAATGAATGCATGCAACATTCCATATTCCTAAATCTACCCTTCGTTAGTTCCTAAATGCTGGGATGTTACAGACTTCCCCCCTTAAATTAAACTTCGTCCCGAAGTTTGTGAATATGTACCTGAATAGTTCTGGATAGGATTTTCTTAAATCCTCTTCTTTCTCCCATGTGGCTTCCCTTTCAGGGTGATGTTTCCACTGTACCTTGCAATATTTGATTGCTATGTTCCATAATCTTTTACAGTTTTCTTCTAGAATCTTACAAGGCTTTTCAATATAGGCCAGGTCTGCTTGTAGTTCTATCTCTTGATGTGTGATTGCATCATCTAGAACTTTTAAACATTTACGAAGTTGTGACACATGGAAAACATTATGCACTTGAGCCAATCTTGATGGTAACTCTAAAGCATAAGCTATAGTTTTGTTTTGACTCAGTATCTTTAATGGTCCAATATATCTTGGACTCAATTTCCCTTTAACTTCGAATCTTTTCACCCCTTTCATGGGACTTACTTTCAAATATACCATATCTCCCACTTCTGGATGCCATGATCTTCGACTTTGATCCGCATAACTTTTCTGCCTGCTCTGGGCTATTTTCAGTCTATCCCTGATCTTATCAATGATATCTTGTCTTTCCTTGATATAATCTGGTGAAAATTCTTTGCTGCTTCCAGGTTCATACCAACATATTGGTGATCTACACTTCCTTCCATACAGAACCTGATATGGAGTTGCCCTTCAGACTACTTTGATAGCTATTATTATAAGTAAATTCTGCCAATGGTAGATGATCTTCCCATGTTCCTCCAAAATCTAATGCACAAGCCCTTAAAATGTCTTCTAGTATTTGATTTGTTCTTTCAGTTTGACCTCCTGTCTCAGGATGATATGTCGTGCTGAAATCTAACTTTGAACCAAGTGCTTCATGCAATTGCTTCCAAAATGCTGAAGTAAACACTGATCCCCTATTAGTTACGTTCTTTTTGGGTACTTCATGCTTACTTACTATCTCTTTGACATATACTTCAACTAACTTCTCGGCATTATCCTTTTGATTCACCGGAATAAAATGTGCACCCTTGGTGAGCCTGTCCACAATTACCCATATCATATCCTTTTTTTGGTGTCATAGGCAATCCTGTAATGAAGTCCATACCTATTTCCTCCCATTTCCATTCAGGAATTTCTAAGGGTTGTAATGGTCCTGCAGGACTTTGATGTTCAGCCTTCACCCTTTGGCAAGTATGGCATTCAGATACATATTTAGCAATATCTCTTTTCATGTTATTCCACCAGAATAGTTCTTTCAAATCCATATACATCTTAGTACTCCTTGGATGTATAGAATATGGTGTATCATGTGCTTATTTGAGTATGACATTTCTAATCTCAGTCACATCTGGAACACGAAGACGGTCTTGAAACCATAAAGACCCATAATCTCCAAGGCGAAAAACTGATTTTTGCCCTTGAGATATCCTCCGAATTTCCTCATTAATAAAAGGATCTTCTTCTTGATGTCTAAAAATTTCTTGCTTAAGATCACTGTCCTGCTCTGCAACTACCTGCATAGTAGCTAATCATCCAAGAACCTCTGTTCTGGTGAATTGAAGTTCTAATCTTTCCAAGTCCATTTGTAACTCTTTTGGTGGCTCCCTATTGCTAGGCTAAATATCTGTACTCTTTCTGCTTAAAGCATCTGCTACAACATTTGCTTTCCCTGGGGTGTAGTTGATTGTTAAATCATAATCCTTGATTAGTTCCAACCAATGCTTCTGTCTCATATTCAATTCTTTTTTAGTGAAGAAATATTTGAGACTTTTATGGTCAGTGTATAACTCACATCTGGCTCCATAAAGAAAATGCCTCCATCCTTTCAGTGCAAAAACTATTGCTGCTAACTCTAAATCATGAGTTGGATAGTTGACTTCATGTGGTTTCAGTTTTCTTGAACCATAAGCAATCACTTTCCGATCTTGCATTAATACACAACCCAAACCTTCTTTAGATGCATCACAGTATACTGTGAAGTCCTTCCCTGTTTCAGGAACTGCTAAGATTGGAGCTGTGGTTAATCTAGTCTTCAATTCTTGGAAACTTGCTTCACATTTCTCATCCCACTTGAATGGTGTATTCTTCCTTAATAATTTGGTCATTGGTCTGGCTATTTTGGAGAAACCTTCAATGAATCTCTGATAATAACCAGCCGTTCCTAAGAAACCTTGAATTTGCTTCACATTGGTGAGTGCAGTCCACTCTAGTACTGACTGAACTTTAGATGGATTTATAGCAATTCCATCCTTACTGATCACGTGACCGAGGAATTCTACCTCATCAAGCCAAAATTCACATTTACTGAACTTAGCATAAAGCTTATGTTCTCTTAAGGTCGGCAATGCTATTCTCAAATGATCAGCATGCTCTTCCTTATCCTTGGAATATATCAAAATATCATCAATAAAGACTATGACAAACTTGTCCAAATATGGCATGAAGATCTTGTTCATCAGATTCATGAATATTGCCGGTGCATTGGTCAAACCAAATGGTACTACCAGATACTCATGGTGTCCATATCTTGAGACAAATGTTGTTTTTGGAGCATCTTCCGGTTTGATTTTTATTTGATGGTATCCAAATCTTAAATCGATCTTTGAAAATACTCCAGCTCCTTTCACTTGATCAAACAAATCTTGAATTCTTGGTAAAGGATACTTATTCTTGATAGTCACGTTGTTCAGATTTCTATAATCACCACACATCCGTCTTCCACCATCCCTCTTATCCACAAAGATTACTGGTGTTCCCCATGGAGATACACTTTCCTGTATAAATCCTTTTTCTAGCTAACTCATCAATTTTCTCCTTGAGTTCGTTCAACTCTATGGGTCCCATCTTATATGGTGCTTGAGCTATTGGTGATGTACCAGGTATTAGGTCAATGGTGAACTCTATCTCCCGGTCTGGTGGCATTCCCGGTAGCTCTGTTGGAAAAACATCTTGGAATTCATTAACTATAGGAATCCCTGAAGGGAATATGCCCGAGAGGCAATAATAAAGTGGTTATTATCGTATTCCTTATTTATGATAAATGTTTATTTTGCATGCTATAATTTTATTAATACGGAAACGTTAATACATGTGTGTTTAATAAACAAAAAGGAAGTTCCTAGTTATGCCTCTCTTATAAACTAGCTCGTTGATTAACAAGATGATCAAAGTTTCCTGATCATGGACATTGGATGTTGTTAATAACGAGGTCACAACATTAGTGTAATGGTGTGATGAACATTCATCCGAAGTATAGCATTACAATCAAAGTCATTGAGTTTATATTGCTATAACAACTTACGAAGTGATCCTAATCCTTAGACCATGAGATCATGTCAATCACTAACACCGAAAGAGTTTCTTGATAACATCAAACGTCACACCGTAACAGGGTGATTATAAAGATGGGTTTGGAACTACTAAAGTGTTATGTTGAGGCCCATGGATCGAGAGTGGAATTTGTTCATCCCGATGACGGATAGATATGCTCTGGACCCTCTCGGTGATATCACATTGATTAGCTTGCAAGCAAGTGATTTGATCACTAGAATGTTATATCACGGAAACGAGAAAAGAGTACATGTTAGTAACAAGATCAAACTAGGTATAGAGATACCGATGATCGAATCTTCGACATGTAATATATCGCGAAACAAAGGGATTAAGATACTAGCATAAAAGTTTCCGATGATCACAAGAAAGTCATCGTTGAATGTGTGGGAGTCAGTATGGGTCTCCAGATCCCGCTTTTGATTATTGATCCGAGAGGGGTCTCGATCATGTCCGCATTATTCGCGAACTGTAGGGTGACACACTTAAGAGACACCGACATCCATTTGGAGCAAAAGTTTCATGCCGAAAAGAATAACAAGCGCAAGAATTTATTTCACTAGATACCGAAACGGGTTTTCTGGGTGAAATTGCAGAAAGTGTTTCTGCATGTGAAATGAAATACTGACAAGGGGTTATATGTGAATGTTTGTCATTAAAGTAATTGACAAAATTCTGAATAAATAAAAGGAGTTTTATTTAATGAGAGTTTGCATTAAATTTGGTGGAAATTTAATGGGAATTTGAGTGGGTTTTTTAGTGGAGGGAATTGAAAGGCATTTGAGTGAGTGGAGTGTCCACCCACATGAATGTGGAAGAGGTGGGGGCAGCCCCATGGCTGGGAGCATGGCCCCTTGGGTGCCCCCCTCTCCCTATAAAAGGAGCCCCCCTCCCTCTCTCTCACTCACACCTCCTCGTGAAGGATCTCTCTCCCCCTCTAGAATTTATCCCCTATGGTCTCGGACTAGCGAGATACATGTTCCCGGTGGCTATTCGGCAAGAAAGAGTTGTGCCTCCGCTGCATCGCTGGAGCGAGGAGGCGGAGGTTGCTCGGTGCCTCGAAGGTGTGTGCGAGCACGGATGCGCTGCTATTTTGCGGCGCTAGGACATCCTCTCGATCTTGAGATCGGCAAGAGATCGTCTACATCAACCACGAGTTTGGACTCGTTAAGCTTTGTCGGTGTTCAAGGGTATGTTCTCTACGGATATACATCCGCCCGTTGTTTGTATCTATTAGATAGATCTTGGTACATAGTTCACATCGTAGGAAATTTTTTGTTTTCTATGCTGTGAACCCTACAGTGGTATCAGAGCCGGATCTATGTGTAGATGCTTTGCACGGGTAGTACACATATGAGTATGTGGGCGATGATGATCATTTTATTGCTTCTTAGTTGTACTTTGGATGTTGGTGGCATAGTGGGATGAAGCGGCCCCGACAAACTTTACATGTCCTCGCACATGAGACCTATTCCACGCTTGACATGCAACTAGTTTTGCATAAGTGACTAGCGGATGTCTGTCTCTCCTACTATAGTCAATATCTAATTTGCAACGAGTTGTCAACAATTTGGTTATCCTCGTTGTGGTTCATGTTCGTATGTAAGAACGGTTCTATCTTCGAAAGCCCTAAACCACGTAAAACTTGCAATGGATAAATTAGAGGCGTCTAGTTTAGATTGTTGCTGGGCTAGTGTTATGATATGGTGATGTTGTAAGTAGAAGTATGAGATGATACTCTTACAACACACATAGCATGTAAGTTCCATAGACCTTGGCCTTAAACATAAAGGTATGATAGAGATCATACTACGGTGCACATGATGGAGATCATATGCGGGAACCATATCATTTCACTTATAAACTTGTGATGTTTTGATTGCATCTTATATTTCTTGTTTGGCGTTTTATTAGCATAATAAGATCATACCTCATTTAGATATCAAGATAAGAATGTGTTCTTCCTTAAGTATGCACTGACAATGTTTCGTCGCTTCAAGACATCACGTGATGATCGGGTGTACTTGAATCCACGAGCATATCTCGGGTGTAAGACAGTTACACACGCGAATACTAAGGTTCTTACTTGGCGAGCCTAGCATATACAGACATGGCCTCAGAACACGGACCGAAAGGTTAAGCATGAGTCATATGTTTTGATATGATGATCATTTGATGCTCGCCTTTGAAACTACACCGACTCACGTGATGATCGGACTTGGTGTACTGGATTTGGTTCATGTAATCACCAAAAAGACACGAGGGATGTCGTTTTTGAGTGGGAGTTCATTTCTAATTTGGATTAGTAGAACTCAATTTATCATAAATTAAATCAAAGTGAATTTGCATAATTTGTTGTAGTCATTGGCATTCGTTCACCACCTTATGCATAGTTGTAATTGAGATAATAGAACTATAGACTTCTGTATATATACTTTACGATGGTATCGTATTGTGTTGAGTGTCAATCTAAAGTTTAAAGTCCTATTGCAAACTTTCAGCAAACTCTATTTACTCCGTGAAATTTAATAGTTGGTATTAAATCGAGAGTAACAATTCCAGTGTTAGTATCTTAAGTATCATGTTTGCCTCCATGATTCTTGATTGTTTTAATATCAAGTTTATCTAGGAGCTGAAAGAATTGTTTCAGAAACCATCATGTGTGGAAGATTTAACGATATCTGAAATAATGTTTTGGTTGCAATATGATAGAGTATAATATATGTTCTCATATTGGATGAGAATTTATGAAGGTTGGATATGCTAGACGTCCTAATCATCCAAAAGGGTTTTGGAAAGTAATGTTATACTCACGATTCGCCTTTATAAGCTACAGTAGCTTGATCATGAAAGTCGTCATGATAAGGATGAATAGAAGATGTATGTAAAGGGTTTACTACACTAAAATATTACTAAAGAATGGATTTTGAAAGAATACCGATCATTTTGATGATGGTGATCTACTTCAAAGTGCAAGTCCAAAGGTATTATTATTTGAGTATACACGCTTTGGACTATGTGTCATGTATATGACGCCACTTTTGATGTTGATAGATTCTTTTAAAAAGGAAAAGGAAATGCTGAAAGAGAATCTATAAAATATATTTGGCAGAAAAGAAAAGACTAGAAATATCCAATTTAGGTATATGGATGATATACATGTTATGATTGTATTCTTTGCTTGTTAAACAATGTGGTTCTTGGGTATTGGATACCGAATTGGTTGGTATGAAATTTCATACAGAACAACGCAATTCATGAACCACAATGGCCTAAGTAACTAGCAAGAGAATATGTGATGATGTTCATCGAAAACAAACAAACCGTTGTTTGTATTTCTCATTGACATCAAAGCTTGACTTCAAGATTTTTTTTAATAATTTTTATTAGAATTAGGTATTATGAGAACAAAGGTTGTTCAAATAATTACCGTATTCCATATAAGATGGATGATTTACAAATCTAGTTGGAGAAATCACATCCATAAAACCTAATGCTAAAATGTCGCAAGACAAATGATTGAAAGATCACTTACGAAGTGACATCGCTGTTTAAATTATATTGGAAAGAAAACATGAAGAATCTCCATATTCATGGATTTTTGGAGTCTTTGATTTGATCAAGTGACGCTTGTGAGACTTTCCACGTGATAATTAAAACTTCGTTCAAAGGCCAAAGAAGAACGAACGACTAAATTATTGGAATTTATACATATCGATGTATGTAGTCCATTATGTGTAAGTAAATGTTTATGGGTTTCAACTTCATATGCTTTCTCCGGAAAATTTGAGTGAATATTCACTTAATGAGAAAGAAGTATGAAATATTTGAAAAATGTTTCAAAGACTTTCAAGATGAAGTGGAAAATCATTGTAACAAGAAAATAAATGGTTTATGATTTTATCATAAGGGATTTATTTGAGTTACAAGTGTAACAAGAAAATAAATGAATTATGATTATATCATAAAGGGATTTATTTGAGTTGCAAGTTTAGCAAAACACCTAGATTTACATGTCCCGAAACACCATAGGAATATGGAGTATTTGAGATTTGTAATGAAACCTTGTTTAACATGTTTGGATCAAAGGTGTTATTTATAAAACTGCCATTATGTTTTAAAAGATTAAAGCTTTAGAGACTACCGCTTTTTCACTGAAAGAGCTCCATCTTGATCCGTTGAAATGACACCATATGAGTTATGGTTTGGGGTAAAACCCAAGTTGTCCTTTCTTAAATTTTGGTATGCTAAACATAAGTAAGATGTTTACAACCAAAGTCGGATGAGCATGTCTTTGTAGGTTATTTCGAATAACAATTGGTTATTCCTCCATAACACCAAGGACAAAAGGGTTTGTCGCTTGAAACGTGAAGTTTCTTGAAGAAGGAATTTTTCATAAATGTTAAGTGGGAGGACAATAGAACTTTGATAAGGTTAATGAACCTTAGCTATATGTGCTGAGTGGAAAGTGCCGGAAATGGTTCCAGAGGCTGCCATAATGCTCATAGCTTATGTTCCTCAAAGGTTGTGGTCACGGAGATCTAAGTTCTTATTGAACCAAGTCGGTCGGATAAACAAATCAAATGCTGAGATTTGAGAGTAAATCATTATTGTTTGACAATGATGAACCGACTATATGCAAAGAAGCGATGATGGGCCCTGACTCCGTCAAATGGCTTGAAGCCATAAAATCCGTGATAGTTCCATACACGAGAAATAAAGTTTTGAACTTGGAAGACCCTCCGGAAAGGTGTAAAAACCTATCGGTCGTATTTGGATCTATAAGGAAACAGACATGGATGTTTCACATCTATGAAATAGTCGACATGTCGTAAAGTATTTTACGACAATGTTCAAGGAGTTGACTATGACAAGATTTGATCTTTCATAGCGATATTTAGTCTGGACGGATTAAAGTAGCAACCACTACATATAATTTGGTATATGGTAGATGAATAAACAAAACAAAGTTCTTCTAATAGAATGATTACCTAGGACGTGTACATGACACGGTCCAAAGGGTTTTGTTAAATTTAAAGGATGCTAAAAGGGCATGCAAACTTCAATGGTTGAAGTAAGCATCGCGGAGTTGGAATCTTCACCATGATGAAAAAGGTGTTTTTCATCAGGAGACGATGAAGATGCTTGCATTTGCAAGAAATTAAGTGGGAGCGCTGAGACATATTTCTAATACATTATGTGGAGGACATCTTGTTGATTAGAAATGATGTATATTTTATTGTCAAAGGTTAAGAATTTCATTTCGATGAAAGACTTAGGCAAAACACGAATATTTAGCATGAATGTCTATAGTGGATAGACTGTGACGCTAATATGGTTGTGCCAAAAATACATATATGATATATTGAAGGAGTTCAATATAGAAATGACAAGAAACGGTTCTTGTCGCATGGAAAGGAATTGAATCAAGATTCAAGTGTATTGACACTTGATAAGTGAAACAAGATTCAAGTGCTTTGACACTTGATGAGTGAAATCACAAGGATGTTTTGATCAATCATACCATGATATGTACACATCCAGATATGTCCTATGCTCTAAGTGTTATGAGCATATACCAGAATGAATCATAAAATGATCATTGGACGATAGTGAGGATATTCTTATGATCTTTTGGAAGAACTAAGAATATATTTGTGTAGAGGTGACAAACAATTACAAATAGTTCATTGTAAAGCATTACATTGATACTAGTTTTGTCACAAGATACAAATTAAGTTTATCTCAATTTAAACTATGGGTGGCACAATGTAATGGAAAGGAGATTCCATGATGGATTTGGATGAAATCCATAGTTAAGACATTATGACGAATACTACAACAAAAAGGCTAAGTATATGACTGCTATAGTAGCAGCAAAGGAGGGAATTTGTGTCAAGTAGTTTGAAATCAAACTAAGGTGTGGTTCGCAATGGTCTAACACTAAAGATATATTGTATGGCAATAGTATCGACATGGTTTAAGCCCAAGACACTAAAGGTCTCACCGAAAGACCAAATTTATACAATGCCATCTCATTGGAGAATGAGTGATGCGTGGAGACGCAAAGATATGCAAATACACACGGACCTGAAAATGTCAGATCTGTAGATTATGTTAACCACTTACAATCGCGTATATGGAACACCGGAAAGCCATAAGTGTTCAATACGCAAAGTTTTCAAACTAGATTATTGTCTCTAGTGCAAGTGGGAGACTAAAGGGAATATGCGCGAGAGGCAATAATAAAGTGGTTATTATCGTATTCCTTTTTTATGATAAATGTTTATTTTGCATGCTATAATTGTATTAATACGGAAACGTTAATACATGTGTGTTTAATAAACAAAAGGGAAGTTCCTAGTTATGCCTCTCTTATAAACTAGCTCGTTGATTAACAAGATGATCAAAGTTTCCTGATCATGGACATTGGATGTTGTTAATAACGAGGTCACAACATTAGTGTAATGGTGTGATGAACATTCATCCGAAGTATAGCATTACGATCAAAGTCATTGAGTTTATATTGCTATAACAACTTACGAAGTGATCCTAATCCTTAGACCATGAGATCATGTTAATCACTAACACCGGAAGAGTTTCTTGATAACATCAAACGTCACACCGTAACAGGGTGATTATAAAGATGGGTTCAGAACTACTAAAGTGTTATGTTGAGGCCCATGGATCGAGAGTGGAATTTGTTCATCCCGATGACGGATAGATATGCTCTGGGCCCTCTCGGTGATATCACATTGATTAGCTTGCAAGCAAGTGATTTGATCACTAGAATGTTATATCACGGGAACGAGAAAATAGTACATGTCAGTAACGAGATCAAAGTAGGTATGGAGATACCGATGATAGAATCTAGGACATGTAATATATCACAAAACAAAGGGATTAAGATACTAGCGTAAAAGGTTCCGACGATCACAAGAAAGTCATCGTTGAATGTGTGGGAGTCAGTATGGGTCTCCAGATTCCGCTTCTGATTATTGATCCAAGAGGGGTCTCGATCATGTACGCATTATTCATGAACCGTAGGGTGACACACTTAAGAGACACCGACATCCATTTGGAGCAAAAGTTTCATGCCGAAAAGAATAACAAGCGCAGGAATTTATTTCACTAGATACCGAAACGGGTTTTCGGATGAAATTGCAGAAAGTGTTTCTGCATGTGAAATGAAATACTAACAAGGGGTTATATATGAATGTTTGTCATTAAAGTAATTGACAAAATTCTGAATAAATAAAAGGAGTTTTATTTAATGAGAGTTTGCATTAAATTTGGTGGAAATTTAATGGGAATTTGAGTGGGTTTTTGAGTGGAGGGAATTGAAAGGCATTTGAGTGAGTGGAGTGTCCACCCACATGAATGTGGAAGAGGTGGGGGCAGCCCCATGGCTGGGCACATGGCCCCTTGGGTGCCCCCCTCTCCCTATGAAAGGAGCCCCCCTCCCTCTCTCACTCACACCTCCTCGTGAAGGAAATCTCTCCCCCTCTAGAATTTATCCCCCATGGTCTCGGACTAGCGAGATACATGTTCCCGGTGGCTATTCGGCAAGAAAGAGTTGTTCTTCCGCTGCATCGCTGGAGCGAGGAGGTGGAGGTTGCTCGGTGCCTCGAACGTGTGTGCGAGCGGATCTGTGCTGTTTTTGGCGCTAGGACTTCCTCTCGATCTTGAGATCGGCAAGAGATCGTCTACATCAACCACGAGTTTGGACTCGTTAAGCTTTGTCGGTGTTCAAGGGTATGTTCTCTACGGATATACATCCGCCCGTTGTTTCTATCTATTAGATAGATCTTGGTACATAGTTCACATCGTAGGAAATTTTTTGTTTTCTATGCTGCGAACCCTACAATCTCTTCCAATTTAACTTCTTTCATTGAATTCAACTTCAGATCCACCATGATGTGACTGTGTTTATATGCTTGGTAAACTACCCTTTCTCCACTTGGAGTTTTGATTGAGACAGTTTTATCCTCACAATTTATCTGAGCTCCGTGTTCCATCATCCAATCCATTCCCAGCACTACTGCAATTCCCTTCAAAGGAATCACATAAAGGTCTACGAAATATGTACAACAACATATCGAGATAACCTGATCTTTTTTTATGTGGCGTACAATCACATTACCTCCTGCCGTAACTACTGTCATAGGACTTTCTAACGTTGACCTTCTAATCCCGAACTTATCACAAAATTCTTCAGAAATGAATGAAGTAGTTGCACCAGTATCAAATAGAACTTTATCGGGATTGGTAAGGATATTGAGCGTACATATCACTACATGCTCGGAATTATCCACCTCCTCGAGGGTTGCACAATTCAGTTTCCCAGTAGGTCGGTTCCTCTTGCCGTTGTTGTTCTTGCCATTATTTCCTCCTTTATTGGGTTGTCCATTTCCTCCAATGGTTTGTCCTCATCCCTTGGTAGGACATCCTCCAGGTGGTTTGCTCGGACAATCTGGCTTGATATACCCCTTCTGACCACAGTCATAACAGATCACTACAGGCTTTTTGCATTCCCTCTGGAAATGCCCTGGAATTCCACAATTGTTACAAATAACATTCCTTCTCGGATTGGATTGATTTCCACCACTGCCCTTGTTATTGTTATTGTTTCCATAATTCCTATTCCGAGGTTTGAACTCCAGGTTAGGTTTAGGTTTGCTTGCCTGAATTCTCTTGGTTTCCTTCTTGGCTCTCTTCCTCTGATCCTCTTGGATATTCTTGTAGTCATCTTCAAAAGTAATGGCTGCATCCAACAACTGCTGATAGGTTTGCTTATTGGCTAACCTTAGTTGCATCTTCACAAATGGATTTAATCCACGCAGGAAACGCTTCTTCAGCTTCTCTTTAGTGTTCACATCCTCCTCAGCATAGCGAGACAGTTGACTAAAGTCCCGGATGTACTTCATGACACTAGTATATCCTTGCTGAAGCTCCTCAAATTCTCTCCGCTTCAACTCCATAACACTTTCCGGAACATGATATTCACGGAATATCTGCTTGAACTCTTCCCAGGTAAACTCTCTTCCTGGTTGTTGCATGGTCAACTGATTTTCCCACCATGATGTTGCAGGTCCAGTCAGAAGATGAGTTGCATACCTCAATTTCTCCTCATCATTGCAACCTACAGTTTTCAGCTTCCTTTCCATATCTGGTAACCAGTCTTCTGCATCCATTGGTTCAGGAGCTGATGCAAAAGGTAACAGTCTTGCATTCTCGAAATCAGATAGACTCACTCCTCCACCTTCAGGTGCCCTCTGATTTGCTCGTCCCAGCAGCTCTTCCATGAACTTGTTCTGGGTTTCTTGCATCATTTGCATGCATTACATAAAATTATGTTCTATTAATAGCCTCATTGGTGGCGGTGGTAATGCTTCTTGGTTTGCTACATCTGCATCGGCCTTTTCCTTGGCCTCTCGCTCCATCCGCTGCTGCACAGTTTCGATTCCTACACCTGTATCCATGACCCTCTAGTCCTGCAACATAAAGCGAATACTCATAATTACATCATGCACATGTGTTCTAAGCTCGACCTTATGCACAGAACTAGTCACACAATGAAGATACAAATAAAATCCAAATATGCATTTCACATATTTTACATAATATCATAATGATACAAAGTCATTACAACATATGCCATATAGGTATAGTCACAAAACTACCTTATTACTTGGGGTACAATGCATGGTACTTGATACTACTAACTAATTGTCTCCTTCTAGTAGTAACTACGCTCATCGTACATGCCTGATGTCCAACCGTGATGACGTGTGGTTCGTCGCACAGTTTGTGGAACATATGGCCTTCCAGAAGGAATATACTATGTATCTGAAGTGTCAGGACTTGAGTCATTACTCAACCTGAGCGCATTGACTCCCTCCAGCTCAGCTGAAAAGTCTTCAGAAACATATTCAATATTATCTCCAGCCTGCATCTCCTAGGCTTCATTTCTTGAGTTGTCAACGGGATACGCAGATCCTGCTGCTTCCCAGGTGCTCTCGTGGGCAAGATAATTAAACACTGGATAATGTATATTCCCTAGGTTTTGAGAAGATGTTGATGATTCAAACACTCTCTCCTCAGGATCTTCTTCTTCATCCTGATTATCTATTGACATAGTGTTTCTACTTCTATTATTAGGGTTCATCCTTGCACCCATCCAACTAGGCTGTCCAACATTCCTGTCGGAACCATCTGTGGACATCTGATGTTCATGAGATCCATTATATGATCCCATTCTCCAACCATCCGAATTCTCAATAGGTAGCTCTAAGTCAGAACCATCCTCTGAGCCCTGTGGTACTGCATACCACATATCCATAGTAGGATCATGTATAGGTTCAGGTCTTGGTGAATAAGGATATGGTATAAAAGATCCAGGATCTATTGGTATATCCTTAAAGATAGGTGTTGTACTACTACTTGCTTCTTTATCTAGCTGGAATGCTAACTGCTTCCTCCTTTCCAGATCAGTTAGATCCTCTAACATGTCATTTTTGTCTTCCACAATCACTTGATGGGTCTTATAAAAAGACTCAACGAGTGTTCGGTATCTATCCAAAAACTTGGAAGCTAACTTAGGATTCTTCTTAACCAAAGTAAGATGATCCGGTATAGGCTCCGAGTCTATAGAATCATGAGGTATCACAGAGAATGTGCTACCTTCTAGCTCCTTGGTTTTCTGCTCCCGGATATTAGCTATCGCCTCCACAACAGCAACATGATATGCTGCTAAACGACTCCTACCATCTCCTATAGGTAGATCATGAGATAATCCAAGCTTCTTTGGAAGTTGGATACTCACACGATACTTGGATAACATCCGGCCATCAAGGTAAGTGATAGTGTTCACTAGAATTCTAGTTGGACAACTAAAGAGCTTTAAAAGTTGACAAAGTTGGTCTGTGAATGATCCTTGATAATCATCAAGAGTATCCTCTTTCCTTACCAAAGTCTGTTTTGGAAACTTTGGTGCCGTATCTCTGTATATCAGAAAAATAATTTTTGATTAGTATCCAATGATATACTGCATCATAACAAAGAATTATTGCAC
The DNA here is from genome assembly GCA_023614405.1 of Avena insularis. Taxonomy (NCBI): domain Eukaryota; kingdom Viridiplantae; phylum Streptophyta; class Magnoliopsida; order Poales; family Poaceae; genus Avena; species Avena insularis. Next base: position 88,271,380 of record CM042695.1, read on the forward strand.
TGAAATATATAACGGAATATTCTCATTTGAATACCCATTATATAACTTTTAGAGAATTCTTTATCCTTGCTAAATTTTCCTACAGGTAATACCCTTTACTAGTTTTCCAACCTAAGGTCAAAGCAATTTGCTCTGATACCAACTGCGGTGACCCAGCATACCACTACATGTGTAGTACACTATAGTCGTTGACATGACATCCATAGAACACCGTTCCATAAATATCACATCCCTCAGAGTGGTACAACAGAAACATTGCGGGTCTATATTACAAATATACACACATTATTATTATTACAATACCGGAAGTTCAAGGCTTCCAAAAGTAACAACTTCGACTAGGAGTTGAGCTCAACAGCTTATTCTATAGAGTTCATGCTGCTCGGCTCCGTTGGTTACTACTAACTAGGGATACTTAGTTGGACTCGTTATCATCGACACCATAGCGGATTTCGTAATCCACTCCTTCAACACCTCCGGACAGATCGGGTTCCTCGTAGAACACATCTTCTTGACACTCAGCTGCATACATTGGCACGTCTTCGGGATCCTCAGTGTCTAAGCAAGGGATCAAAGGAAAGAATGAGTAACAGAGTTACCCAACAAGTTTATTTTATGCAAGGTGGGAAGTTTGATGCTCTAACTACCACCTTGGATTATAAATCCTTGGCACTATGCAATTTTTGTAAATCTTTCTTCAAAGATTGATTTTATTCTGAAAAAACTATGACAATCAAACTTCACAGGTTGACCAGAACTTTCTTGGAGTTCCTTTCCTACCGCGTTCGTAGCTCCTTCCTGGAACAGGGAGTAACAAGTTACAGTTCTTACACTCTGCAGAGGTGCGTTACTTTACCCATGAGAGATCAACTCCTTGTTGCACAACCGGGCGTACTTTCCTGTCCACAATTCCATGATATGGGGCCCAGTAGTTGGTCCAAGCCAATCACTACCCCCTTCGCGACCCTGCATGCCTCCTTGGTGTACACCATGCCCACATAATGAATTACGGCAATGGTTTGTACAAACTGTTAGATGCCAGAACTATCTTGGGACGTTGAGGGTTCCCACCCATATGCTGCATATCCTCTACGAATTACCAATTAATATGCACGCTATGAGGATAACATCCACGACCTGCACATCCGGCTTCATGCGAGAGGAAGAAGATATAACTGACTTCTCTGTCCCATTCCAAATCTCATGGCTAACGCGTAATATACGGCGCTAGAATCACTGATGTCAGGGGTTATTAAGTCCCTAGTTTATCATCATTGTTGCAATTAGAACTCTAAGTTCTATTGCTCCATCATATCACCACTTAGGATGATATCTATAATTTCTTTATTTGAGAAAATAATATTTCCTTTCTTTTATAGCATATATGATAACACACAATTTGCAAATACTTTGATAAAGACTCTTCAAAGTACATGAGCAAGTGATGAACTTGCCTTTTGATGGCAAGGTAGTGAAGTCTGATGCTTGCACTGGACCTTGAGCTTCTAGTTCTACAAAAAAACATCATTATTGTCCGGTAAGGACAATATTTAAAGAAGAAAAATGATTATTTAATAATGTAATGCATCATTTTAACTTGATATGCATTCACCTTATTATAAAAAATTCTTTTTAATAAATAAGGATTTACAAATATTACCTTTTAATATTTATAACATATATTGAATTATTTATTTTATGTCCCTTTTATTTGATTTTTATTGATTTGATAATTCTTTTAGGAATTATTAATTAAACATTAAAAATTGTTATTAAATATTTATTTAGTATTTTCCAAATATACTAAAATATTATTACATAATGAAAGTGAATTTTAAATAATTTTATCACCTTTCAATAATTTTGTAAAGTTCCATAAAGAATATATAATTTACAAAATTCCTAATAAGATTTAAATGTCTAAAATTTTATACTTTAATTTATTTGGATAGTTTGGATTTTTGTGAATCCAAAAATATTTTATTTATAATTTTTGGAATTTTATTTTATTTTCTAGAATTTTATTGAGGTCAGGGGCATTTTGGTCTTTTCCAATTGATTAAAACAGTTTTTTTAAAACGACTTGGGCTAGCCATTTGGGCTTATTGGGCCAGTGTGGCCCACTAGGGCAGGGTCAAAATCATCACCCCGAGGGGTTTTGGCCAACCCAGCCCACCCTCTCTGCCTCCTCATCATTCTCACCTGTCCTCTCCCTCGACCCGTGGCTGCGCCATTGGCGATGGCCATGGTAGGCTTCCCCGTCACGCTGTGGTGTCTGGGCGAGGTTTGCACTTTTCGTTCATCTGGTCCAACTCGATTTGACTCCGGGGCTTCCCCGTGGCCAGGTTCACCCTATTCCCGAACCCTAGGGTTAGGGGAAGTGCTGCCACCATGGGTCCCTTTGTGGTGGTGTCTTTGGGTCGTGTCTTTGCTATGGCCGCCGCCATGGCTGGTGCAGTTAGCGCTCTGGTGCTCCACCTGCGTCAGCGGGTTCGTCGGCCAATCTGCTTCCTCTTCAATTCGTCAGCGAGGACCCCGGGTAAGTTGCCTCTGTGGGTCTTGTTCATGCTACCACCATGAATCTCTCTGTGTGTATCTAGTGGCTTCTCATGCCTAGTGACTATGTTCTGATTAGGGTTCATCTCCTAATTTTGGTTCTTGTTCTGATTAGGGTTCATAACCTCTTGTTGATCATATCCATGATGCTTTAGATCTAGTGGTGATCATACTTGAGCATGAGGAATGATTGTTTGCTGTGGATCATTCTTTGCAGTGGGCTTTGATGATGCTAGTGGCTTTTCAGATTTATTCCAGTGGTAGTTCACTATGATCCCATTTTAGTGTTTCTATGGAATCCCTGATTGGAAATGTTGTTGATCTGAGAACTTACTCCACTGTCAGAATGCTTATACTGATAGTAGTTCTCTCAATAGTTGCTTACTGCAATTATAATGGTAGGCTTGTATGAGAATATACATAATGAATATAATCATTACATGTTCATGATTTTCTATGGATGTATAGATGAATTTGATGTTGATTCCTGGCAATTGGCTTCAGGAAGATGATATTTATTGGCTTGTCCCTTTTTATTTGTGGAAACTAAGTAAAGATTGGTTTTAGCTCATTTAGAACTTGTCCTTGTGATACCATTATGATCTGGCACACAAGTGATTGAGTTTTATTTCTGGGCTTAGCTTTGACAATACTTGTGATTAATACTGGAAAGATAAAATGAAAGCTTTTCTTAACTCTCCTGCCTATGATGTTGGTATGAGGCTCTAGGATTTTAAGTCCTAGTTAGTTGAGTAAATAGTTTGTTTGTAACTTGTAAGATTAGAGGTGCTACTCTCTCTGGGAGATGTGCCCTGATCTGATAAGAACAAATGAAGAATGATTTAAGTTGCATATGTTAACACTAAACTCTGTGATGCTGGTCTGAGAGATTTGTGCTTTTGGCTAAGTTTGATTTCTTATCTTTATACTTAAATCTCTAGGATATATTCATCTCACTTGGGTGATTATTGAGAGATTGTTTCATAAAGCAACACATGCTTTTGTTTAGATACTATGATTGAATCATGTGATGGTTTTATGAGGCTCACCACAAAATTTGATGCTTAGTTTAGCTTCTATCTAGGCTGGCTATTCTTGGGTGTGTGCAGTGGAGAGATGCACTAATGTGCCACTCCACGATAGTGCTTGTGGTTTTGTGAGTTTGGGGCTGTTCTGTGGGGTTGACAACACACCACATGCATGTTGGTGTGTATCCTGCCTGTGTTCTTATTGTGCACTTGTGGATATGTTCAGAATTTTCAAACTTACTATTATCGAGTTACTTTCACCCGGCTGGTGAATTTGTCCCCCTTGGCTATCATTTGACTTCTGTCTTTCAATTTATGAAAGATGGATTCTTATATTGGTGAAACTTGCCCCTTTTTATAAATTTCTCAATGATGAATTTGTCTTGTGCATTTCACTGACATGTCTAAGAGAAAATAATACTAACTCTAACCTTTTATTTCTCTACATTTTTTCTGTTTGTTTTGCAGGTAGAGATATAAAGATGAAGATCTTAGATTAGGTTTTCTTTTATAGAATAGTTAGTAAATAGTCCAATGTAATCTTCTTCATATTTTTGTAATTTTCTTTTTATTATTTTGTAATCTTCTTTTTATTCTTCTGTAATAAAGATTACATTATTATTAATAAAGAATATTCTTATTCTTTATATATTTGCTTTTGTGAATTGTGTGGATGATTTCAATAAGTTATAATTTGTAGCTTGATTATATATTGATGATATGAAATAAGTTTCATATTCATTATTGTTTTTCTTTGGATAGAATTTAAGTTATAATATTTAATTCTTAATTAAATTAAGATTCAAAACTTATCCCTAATTTATTTGAATTATAATTCAAACACTCAAGTTTAAAATTCAAATTCATTTTAAAACACACATAATTCCTTAAAGATCATATCAAAGTCTATAGCAATCACCCTTTAATACTAAACCTAGTCTCAAAGTATGAAAGAAACATTGATCACTTAAGGTTTTTATTTGGCGAAAATTTTACCCACCTTTTCACAAATGAATGCATCCAATATTCCATATTCCTAAATCTACCCTTCGTTAGTTCCTAAATGTTAGGATGTTACAGTTGACATCCGAAAACAAAATAGCAAGGTATCAACTAGATATAAATGTATCTAAAAGGTGTTGAAAGCGTTCCTCATGACAGCACGGTTCTGCTAACTCCCAGCATATAATTTGCAAGCATGTAACTTTCATGGACTAGTCACAATGGTTCAGGATTATTAAGTGCACAGAATAAAGTGTGCCATCAAGTTCGTGAGAGCTTTACTAACTAACTTTCTAAAAACAGACAAACATTTTATTTTGGAAGAAAACACGGCATATGGAATATGCACTGAAATAGCAAATGATGCTAATAGGTAGGTATGGTGGACATAGCTGGCAATATTGGTTTTGGGGAGTTGGAAGCATAGGTAGAGCACATACTCAGTGCAAGTGAAGGCTAGCAATAGAGAGGGAGCGACAAACGAGAGAGCAATAGCTGTCATAATCATGCTTGCAACAAAACAGGACTAACTATGGCATGAAAGTGATACAAGAACTCTGAGGCAAAATAAATCATCGAGGCTTACTGACTATTGATTAGTCATATGCATGTGTGAGCATGTGCCAAGTCGATTCACATGAACAGTCAGAGGAGGATACCACAATATCATACCAAAGTATGAATAAAACAATGCAAGCAAACATTCATATGACATGCTACAAACTATTAGAAAGCTGGAGCTAATCATAGACAAGCAAGAACTACTAAGCATCCATAATGACATACACTTTACAAACAGGCTAAGCATGCTCACAATGATGAGTATATGTACAAAAATGAAACAAACAGAGTTTGTTACCAACCTCTTACCACACCTCGAGTTGTATTAATCTTCATTATTGCCCTTCACTTGTGTGACTTGAATAATTAACATGAAAACCAAGATCCACTGAGGACGGCTGAACCCTACGAAGAACTCACAAAACCAAAGAAGAAGAACAAATATTTTTGGTGTTTTCGATTTTTTAGAAACAAGTAAACAAAGAAAAACCAAACAAAAACAAAGCAAACCAAACAAAGCAAAATCTTTTTGGATTTTTATTTCAAGGCAAACCAAAAAAGAAACAAACTAAGAGAAACAAAAAAAATATTTTTGGTATTTTTGGGTTTTTGAGAAAGAAGCAACAAGAACCAAAAAGAAAGAAAAACAAATGGATATACAAAGAACCGACCGAACATGGTATATAGATGAGTGTGATGTCGGTGTACCTCCCCCAAGCTTAGGCTTTTGGCCTAAGTGGGGCTCAATCCCATGGTTCCCAAGTAGATGCACCTCCATAGTATGTCGAGGGAACTCCCTCGTCCTGGTACGAGCTCGAGGCCTCCCCTCACTACTAGGAAAATGGCCTTTAGTGGCGCACCTGGAAACATCATCCGTGGCGCACTAGCAGTGCGCCACGAGCCTTGAGCTACGGCTATCTCTCAGTCGTGGCGCACTGCCTAGTGCACCACGGTTGTGTAGAGACAGGCGTAGCGCACCTTCTAGTGCGCCACAGATGTTTGGGTAGGTGCGCTACCCCTGGGATCTTCTGTGGCGCACTACCTAGTGCGCCACTAAGCTTCCATAGTGCGCTTTAGGTGTAGTGCGCCACAGAAGGTAGACCATGTGCGCCACAGATGTATTTTTTGTTTTTTTTTAATTTCCGAGCCAGATTATATACAATACAGATTACATACAATATTACAGCAGATATACACACACAGATACAAGATATACAATTATATATATAAATACTCAATATGAAAAACAAGATTGAAACAAATACATATAGATAAGTCTCATACATGAATACATAGTCTAAGTTACATTGTTTCGATCATGTTACAAAGTAGTAGTTGGTGACATGCGAATCCATGTGTCGATCGAACAAGTTAGAGCTCGGAAGCTCGCCTAGACATCTAAACTAGCTAGACACAAACGCGGGATAAATAACCAAAGAATATAAGCATGATCACCGCCGCGACGAAGGTGTAGGTCTTCATCCGGTTCCTTGTCCTAACTCCCGCTAGATAGCGCGTGTATCTAGCTTCCACCTCCGCCATAGTGTTGTACCCTTTGTAGCTATTGCCGCTGAAATGGTGCACCTGTCTCCGGCAGTCTTCCCAATCATCGTGACTCGGGAACTCCCTTGTACACGGCGTACCACGTCATCTATAAGTTGACAATAATAATTAACCGATGATTGAAAAAACATATATAATTAAAGTCGATATGAAGATACACTTATAGAAAGTACTCCTAAATCAAAAAGACCAAACTCAAAAAGCATGCCTCATATATAACTAGGTTGTTCGACACAGGAATATGCTACGATGGAACTGTTCGCCAAGTAGGATGCACAACACCTGGACCTGTGCATAGCACAAGGCGAACAATCCCATCGCAGAACATTCACATATAGTGTGCCACGACATTTCAATCATCGGCATTATTCTCGAAAAAGACCAAAGTAACTCAAAAAGCATGCCTTATATATATACATAGGTCGTTGGACACAGGAATATGCTACAATGGAACCGTATGCCAAGTAGGATGCACAACACCTGGACTTGTGCATAGCACAAGGCGTACAATCCCATCGTAGCACATTCACATATATAGTGTGCCACGACATTTCAATCATCGGCACTATTCTCGAAGAAGACCAAAGTAGATCGAAAAGAATGCCTCATATATAACTAGCTAGGTCGTTGGACACAGGAATATGCTATGAAGGAACCGTTAGCCAAGTAGGATGCACAATTCCTGGACTTGTGCATATCACAAGGCTAACTATCCCGTCATAGCACATTCACATATATATTGTGCCACGACATTTCAATCATCGGCATATTCTCGAAAAAGACAAAAATAACTCAAAAAGAATGCCTCATATATATACATAGGTCGTTGGACACAAGAATATGCTACGATAGAACTGTGAGCCAAGTAGGATGCACAAGACCTGGACTTGTGCATATCACAAGGCTCACAATCCCATCGTAGCACATTCACATATATAGTGTGCCACGACATTTCAATCATCGGCATTATTCTTGAAAAAGACCAAAGTAGCTCGAAAAGAATGCCTCATATATAACTAGCTAGGTCGTTGGACACAGGAATATGCTATGACGGAACCGTTAGCCAAGTAGGATGCACAATTCCTGGACTTGTGCATATCACAAGGCTAACTATCCCGTCATAGCACATTCACATATATATTGTGCCACGACATTTCAATCATCGGCATATTCTCGAAAAAGACAAAAATAACTCGAAAAGAATGCCTCATATATATACATAGGTTGTTGGACACAGGAATATGCTACGATGGAACGGTGAGCCAAGTAGGATGCACAAGACCTGGACTTGTGCATATCACAAGGCTCACAATCCCATCGTAGCACATTCACATATATAGTGTGCCACGACATTTCAATCATCGGCATTATTCTCGAAAAAAGAGTAAGGAAAAAAAGAAGGACCAAATTGAGCAAAGGACCAAAGAGTAAGCAAAAAAACCAAGCATTGATTGATATATAATAATAATAAGCAAAATAAGTAAGCAATGATTCATAAACCTAATAAGATAAGTACACTTGTCCACACACACACACAAAGGTCATCTATAGTTTGTAACTACAACTAGGCCAACATCAAGCCTTCTGGCTCGGCTTAGGGAACGGGAGGAAGCCTTGTCTCGTCATGAACTTCCTATAGTCACCCTGCATCTCTAGGCAATCTTCTATGTCACGGTTATTCGGGATATTTCCTCCGTAAAAGATCCCCCCCGAAGTCATGACATCACAAAATATGATTGCCCCAAACTGCTGCTGGATGAGATACATCTCTTGTCTAATATCCGAATCATTGATCTTGGCCTTTGCTTCGGCCCACTGTTTGAGATGATCTGGCAGCGTAGAATTCAGCTGGTCAAGTAGGAACGCCCTCATGTGATGGAGTGCGTAGTAGGCTTCCTTCTTACTATTTTCCGGCTGCTTCACGCAGGGGAACTCCGTTACGTGGTTGAAGACGTGCCTGCCGAACTTGACCTTCGTGCATACGAAGGTGGTGCCTTCCGTCGAGGCAAAGCCGTGAGAGAATCATCCAACTTCCTTGATCTTGTCGTAGTTTTTCTTCTTTCTGGACTCCCAGTCGAAATACGTGGCGGGAATGCTTGGTGATAAGGAGATGAGCGTCAGTGTTCATCTCGCGCAAAAAATTCAAATGGAATGTGTTGGAAAAAGAATGATGATGATCTAATAAAGCCAATTGGCGGTGGCGAGTGAATAACGACTTACTCGGAAAGTAAGCATGAGAATGTATTCCTTTGTCTTGTTGCCACGAGGATTCTTTTTAGGTCTGAGGCCCACGATCGTCGTCGCGGGGAACCCAAGCGAAATCCGCATGTAGTAGGGGTCCACTATAGCGATGCCCGGTGTGTTCTCTCTAATGATCTGCATGGCCAGGGTGAGAGAAAATAGACGGACCATGGTATAGTGCAGCGGGTATAGGTGGAACATATTGAAGATGTCGTCGAACCGCAGGAAGAACAGATCCGCAGGGGCATTGTCGATGAAGCCCAAGCCTGGTGGCACCTTAACCACGAATACCGGGTGAAATCTGAGTTGTGCTCTTTGATTATTTCTCCCTGCGTCCTCTGTATGCCCCTGTCACTGTACTTCTTCTCGATTAACCTTTTGTGCTTCTGTACCCAAGGATCGACCAGTTCTAAATGCTGTAGCGCGACGAGGTTTTCTCGATCAAAGTCTGCGCGTCGAAAATCGAAGTCTGCATGCAGTATGCGACGACCCTCTCGGTGACCAGATCCGTCGAGCTTGCCAAGGTGCCTGTTGACGGGAAGACCGACAGGGTTCTCGATGTCTAGATAATTCGCGAGAAGAGATGCACTCTTGACGAAGCCCTTGGCTATGCTTCCATCTGGACGGACTGCGAACGTATCCTTTGATGTGTCCGTTCATCCTTTCGAACGCCATCATGCTGCGGAGGAACATCGGCCCGAGTTGTACGATGTCCTCCACGACATGGACCAGCAGATGCACCATAATGTCGAAGAATGCGGGTGGGAAGTAGACCTCAAGCTCACATAGTATCACCACGATCTCCTCCTGTAGCCTTTCGAGCTGATTCACGCCAATCGACTTCCTAGAGATGACGTCGAAAAACTTGCATAGGCCAAATAACGTTTCATGGACGTGCTCGTCCATTATCCCTCTTAGTGCGACCGGAAGTACCTGCGTCATTAGCACGGCTTGATCATGAGACTTCATGCCATGAACCTCTGCCTCATCTAGGTATCTGCTTATCTTGCCCGCGTAGCCGTAAGGAAATTTGACTCCTAGAAGGCACTTGAAAAACTGTTTGATCTCATCCTGGCTTAGAGTGAAGCAAGAAGGAGGGCATTAATATTCGTTCTTCTTGAACTTTTTACCCTTCCGACGACCTTGTGTCGTCTCCGACTCATGATCATCGTCATCTTCCTGATCATCAGGAGTAGTGCGTCCTCCGTGAAGCTCCTTCCGGATACCCAAGCATATCAGGTCATGCCTTGCTTTCGGACCATCTTTCGTCCTATCTGGCATGTTGATTATGGTGGCGACCAGACTCTCGCACACGTTTTTCGTGATATGCATGATGTCAAGGCTATGAGGCGTGCGGAGAAACTTCCAGTATGGCAACTCCCAGAAAACATACCTTGTTTTCCATACCTTCATCAGCGGCTTGTCTTGTTGCTGCCTCTTTTGCTTCTTTCCAGGCTTAGGACAATCTTTCCAGTTTTTCAGCAACTCTTCCACTTCTTCGCTGCTCCTACACTCTGGGATTCCTCGGGTCTCTGATTTTCCATCGAACAGGTCTCCACGTTTTCTCCATGGATCATTCTTGCCGAGCCACCTCCGGTGCGCCATGAACACGGTTTTCGATGACCCTGGATCTTTCTCTAGTTGGAGATAGCTTGTGTTATCCATGCACCTAACGCATGCGCAGAATCCTTGGATAACCTGCCCCGAGATATACCCATAACTGGATAGTCTTGCACCATAGTGACCAATGCGGCTCTCATAGTGAAATAATCTTGTCGACGGCGTCGTAAGTATTGGCTCAATTCCCATAACGTGGCTAGCTCCTCTTTCAACAGCCCGAGATACAGATTGATGTCGGTACCAGGTTGTTTCGGCCCTTGAATTAGCATACTCATTTGTATGTACTTCTTCATGCACAACCATGGAGGGAGGTTGTACATCCATACAAACACGGGCCAAGTGCTGTGCGTGCTGCTCTAGCTACCGAACGGATTGAGTCCATCGGTGCTCGCACCAAGCCTGATGTTCCTTGAATCTCCACCGAATTCTAGGAATTCGAGGTCCAATGCTTTCCACTGGCTAGCATCTGAAGGGTACGTCAGCAGCTCATCCTTTTCGGGGTCATCATCATCTCCTGGCTTCTTCCTTTCCGCATGCCATCGCATGAGCTTCGCTTCCTTAGGGTCCACGAAATAGCGCTGCAGACGAGGAGTGATAGGAAAGTACCATACCACTTTTCGAGGTGCTTTCTTCCCTTTCTTGTATTGACTCACGCCGCACACCGGACATGTGGTTTTCTCCGTGTCCTCGCCCCAATAAATGATGCAATCGTTGATGCATATGTGATATCTAACGTGCGGTAGATCAAGAGGACAAACGATTTTCTTGGCATCCTCGATACTAGTTGGACATGTGTTCCCCTCCGGGAAACGATCGTGCCAGAATGCCATCATATCGTCGAAGCTTGCGTCGCTCAATTTGTGTTTTGCCTTCATCTCCATAGCCTTGAGCGTTACATTCAACCAGGTATCATTGGGCTTGCATCCTTCATACAATGGAGTAACCGCGCCTTTCTCAAGTTGCGCAAGCTTGGCTTTCTCTCTAGCAGCAGCCCTGGCGTTACTCGTCTGCTTGAGAAGCAGCTCTTGCACATAAGGGTCCTGAAGGGTTTCGCGGCATAGTAAATCAAAATTTTCTACGGATGCGAACAGAGGGAAAGCCAAGATCTAATCTAGGAGATGCAAACAACGAGAGAGATTGGATTAGATCTTCATACCCTTGAAGATTCGCAATGAGCGTTCGGAACGTGGGTGATGTAGTCGTACTCGCTTCTCCTCCTCGCGATCCGATCCGATCTAGCACCACAAGTGGCGGTGCCTCCGTGAGATGCACACGTGCAGCACCTCGACGTCTCCTCCTTCCTCGGACCAGAAAGTATGGTGGAGAGATGGATTGGATCTACAACACGACGGCGTGGTGTATATGGTGGAGAATTTCTGCAGCAGGGCTTTGCCTACAAACAGTCGAGAGGGAGAGAGGAGGGCAGCAGGGCAGCTAGGGATGGAGGGGAAGGTGTGGGGGGTTGGTGCGCCCCCAGCCCTCTATATATAGAGGGGTGGGCGCAGCCCTAGCCCCTCCCCCAAGCCAAGGCCGGTGGCCCCAAAGGAGGAGGAGTGGGGGCAAGGAAACCCCCCCCCCTTCTAGAAACTCTATCTCGAGTTTAAACCTCTCTAGGCCGGCTGGGCCCTATGGGGCCTTGTGCCCCTGGACCAATGCGGCCAGGGCACTCCCTCATAGGCCCATGCCCCCTCCCGGAAGGTGGGGCCACGTTGGTCCTCTTCCGGAAGGTTCTAGAAGCTTCCGGTACAATACCGATTAACCCGGAACAATTCCGAACTCCAAAAACTGCACTGCCTTATATGAATCTTATTCTCCGGACCATTTCGGAACCTCTCGTGATGTCCCGGATCCCATCCGAGACTCCGAACAAAAACCCATAAACCAATTATCCAATCTATCCTAGCGTCGAGACAAGTTAAGTGTGTGACCCTGCGGGTTCGAGAATATGCAGACATGATCTTCTATCAATAATCAACAGCGGGGTCTGGACACCCATATTGACTCCCACACATTCATCGATGATCATATCGGATGAACCACGATGCCAGGATTCAATAAATCCCATATATATATTCCCTTCGTCTCGCGATATTTTACTTGCCCGAGATTTGATCGTCGGTATCGTCATACCTAGTTCAATCTCGTTCACAGCTAGTACTTTACTCGTTCCGTAATCCGATATCACTTTGTGATTAACTCCTTAACCACATGCTTGCAAGCGGTGTTGATATCGATTACCGAGTGGGCCCGAAGTATATCTCTCCGACTTGGGAGGGACAAATCCCATCTCGATACATACAACCCAACAGATACTTTCCGATCACCTGAGAGACACCTTTATGATCACCCTCTCATAGGATGACGTTTGATGACCTCAAAGCTTTCTTCCGATACCAGGAAGTTGTATTATCTCATGGTCTAAGGAATACAATATTTGACATAAGAAAAGCTTCGCAAAGACGAACACGATGACACGATCTAATTGCTTCGCTTAGTTTGGGTATGTCCACCATATCATTCTCCCAATGATATGATCTCATTATTAATCGACAACTCATGTCCATGGTTAGGAAACCTTAACCATCATTAATCAATGAGCTAGTCCATAGAGGCGTACTAGGGACACGGTGTTGTTCACAAACCACACAAGTATTAAAGTTTCCGCTTAATACAATTCTAGCATGGAATATAAACATTATCATGAACAAGAATTATAATAATAACATCTTTATTATTGCCTCTAGGGCATAATTCCAATAGGACCCGCACCCAGCCTGACGTTGTTCCATCGTCGTCTGCTCCTCCGGCATCTAGATCATCATCATCCTGGTCTGCTTCCGCACCTTCACCATCTCCAGGAGACTCTTCATCATCTCGCCCGTTCTCGACGTGATGATGATCATCGTCTTGTTGGCCACCTTCACCGTATCCATCATCTACGTCATCGCTTATCCAATGAGTGTATCTATCCATGAAACCATGGCGGAGCAGGTGCGCCTGCAGATTCCCGGAATCTGGGTCGATCACCCAGTTGAGTTTGCATCTTCTGCACGGACATCTTATATTTGTCTTGTTATTTCGTATCATGTCGGCCGCCGCACATTTAAAAAATCTAGCCACAATGCCTTCGCTCATTATGCGGACCATTTTTGCCTGCACGGTGTACACGGTACAATTTTGAAGTCTATTAGAACCACATAATGAATGCATGCATGCAATGGTCGATAGAGAATTTCGGCATGACCTATCCTAAAATTAGGACCTTTGCGAAATGCCAAAGTCTTGCCAAAATGGAAATGAATCAACATTTTGGCAAAACAAATGGCAACTTGTTCACATACAAACACAAGAGAGAGAGACCGATCCATACACACATGAACATATCCTCTCCATACACACATGCATGAGCATCATCGATACTCTCCATATACACACACATATGACCATCCTCTCCACATACACACATCATGAGCATCGATCATCTACATACATATGAGCACATCATCCATATACACATGAACACATCCTTACATGGACAACTTACCGAGATGAGAGACCGATCGCGAGAAAGATGGAAAGGAGAGAGGTCTTGCGTCGACCGGAGAAGGAGATGAGAGTCTGGAGACCTCCTCTATTACTTATGTAACATCCAAAGCAAGTTTTACATGCTAAAAATGGTGAATGGGTGGAGAAATTGAGGTGGGAAGGAGAAGATCCCGACTAGATCTAAGGAGGAAGAAGAAGGGGAAAGTGAAGTGTGGGGTGGTGGATGTGGTCACACATGTGCACATAAAGTGCTGTCCTAAAAAAACGACACATCCGTGGCGCTGCCTAGTGCGCCACAGGAGTAGAAACAACGTGGCGCACTATGCCATGTGCGCCAGATGTTCCTACTGTGGCGCACTGCCACAGATGTTTGGCGTTCACAGCAAAGGGGGGCATGCGCTTAGGCGTAGCGCACCCCCCTCATGTGCGCCATGGTTGACACTAACATCCGTGGCGCACATGACTGTAGTGCGCTACAGATGTTTGGCGTGCGGCCAACAGGGCCCTGGCCCACACACATCTGTGGCGCATTATAGTCATGTGCGCCACGGTTGTTCTAGTTACTAGTAGGGCACTGCCCACTGGTGAGCCACACCTATTTTAGCCGTGGGGCACTTCAACCATGTGAGCCACGGATGTGCTGATTACCTATAGCCGTTTTCCTAGTAGTGCCTGTATAATGTAACGCGGGGTCATATGTGGGCGCTTCCTCCTGATAGTGTCCGTGGAAGTTGAGAGAACGCAACAACTCATCCATATCCGCCTTTGAGCGTGACCAAGGTCCCTGAGAAATACTAATGGCTGGAAGTTGAATGTTCTTTATCTTCCCTCTTTGAGCTCTGCAGTCATCATCGTTGGTTATTCCTCAGTATAATTCCAACAAATCAGCGGGAAGAGCTGTAATCTTCTTCGATGACCCCTTTGTACCAAGTCCCAGGGCCTTGCAAAATTTCTTCAAAGGCATAGAATGAGCCCTGCTATAAAGTCTTAAAGACACAGAAGGATTGAACAAACTATTGGTGAAGGAGAAACTCTCCACAAATGTTTTAGTAAGTGAAGCATATTGTGCACTCTCATACTGCATGAAACTTGTTAGACCATCACTCTCAATCAAAGCCATGAAATCATTAAGAATCCCAGCAGCTCGCAAGAAAGTTTGACAAGGAAAGGTGGAGGGCTGAGCATCCCCTTCATCTCCCTCGTCACCAAACCGCGGAGTGATGAGATCCTCGTTGTATGAGGGTCTAGAACTGGTAGATGATCTTGGGAGCCTTGTCCTTCTAGGTGCATCACTTTCAAAAATGTCACCAAAAGTGTGGTGGCCCATGACTTACCTTTGCTGAAATTTTAAACAACCATCAAACCAAGTGATTTCTAAGTTGATAAATGATGAGTAACTACTATAGGAACTTGCTAGAGGACTACACATGCATCAAAACAAAGTTTCTAAGCATATACCAAGCATGTAAGCTCAAACAACCTGTCACCTACAGTAGCAAAATACTCAAGATACAATCTACCAATCACAAATCTAATTGGACAAGTGGAGGACGCACATACCAAGGAGAAAACCCTCCAAAAATCAGCACTTGATATGGGATGAACAAGGAGATCGAAAATCGCGAGCAAGAACAACAAGAACTCGAGCTTGAGCAAGTTTTCTGGTGTTTTTTGGGAGAGAGAAACAAGGTGGCTTTGAGGAGGCAGCCTAGAGGGGCCTAGGTGGGCCAGACCCCCCTAGGCGCCACCACTAGGTAGGCCGCACCTACCATGGGTGTCGGGCCTAGGGGTGGCCCCTGGGTCATCTCAGGTGCCACTCTACCCCTTTTTTCGAGGAAAATTTTATTTTGAATTTTCTGGGACTTTTTGGGAAACTTTATTTTTGGCCAATTTTCAGGGTATGAAAATTGATTTTCTCGCAGAACCAGTTTTTTTCAGAAGAAGCAAAAGAAAACCAAAAGCCAAACTACAGGAGCTCTAAGAAACTCAAACAAGCAAACAACTAGCAAAACTAAAGCTAAAGCAAAGACTAGGAAGGAGAAAGGAAAAAGAAAGCAAGTATAACCTCAGTGGAAACGTTATTTTGTTCATAAAAATCCTTTTGTTAACAAGGTTGATCAAGACTTGTTACCAAAACAATCTTAAATGAGACAAAAATTTGTATTCCACAAGGTGATTATGTTACCTCATACTTGATAGAAATGGTCCCAATCATAATAGTTTCAATATTTTCTTGTGGAATGGGATGATATATTTCTCCAACCTTGATGCCTTCAATATTCTCAAAAGAATTCAGGCAATAGCTCTTAACAACCTTCTTGGGGAAATAGACAGTGTGCTCTTTGTCATTAATATTGAATGTTACTATTACTTGATTGCAATTGATGACAACACCTGTAGTATTAAGAAAAGGTCTCCCAAGAATAATAGACATATTATAACCTTCAGGCATTTCAAGGACAACAAAATCAGTTAGGACCATGCAATTATGAGCAACTTGAATAGGAACATCCTCACATATACCAACAGGGATAGTAGTTGACTTATCAGCCATTTGCAAAGATATATCAGTTGATGTCAACTTTTCTAGCTGGAGTCTCTTATAGAGAGAAAAAGGAAAAACACTAACTCTAGCTCCCAAATCACATAAAGCAGTTCTAACATAATTATTCTTAATGGAGCAAGGAATAGTTGGTATACCTGGATCACCAAGTTTCTTTGGAACCTTACCATTGAAGGAGCAATTAGCAAGCAAAGTAGAAATCTCCTCATTAGGAATCTTCCTTTTATTAGAGACAATATCCTTCATATACTTTGAATAAGGAGGCAATTTAATAGCACCAGTCAAAGGAATTTGGAGAAATAAAGGCTTCATCCACTCACAAAACTTGTTGTAGTGTTCTTCCTCCTTTGACTTGTGTTTCTTACCTGGAAAAGGCATAGGTTTTTGCACCCAAGGTTCTCTCTCTTTACCATGTTTATTAGCAATAAAATCTTCCTTTGTGTACCTAGTGTTCTTAGTGTGTTTCTCAGGTTCTTCCTCAACTTCCTCCTTATCAGGAGACTCATCAATATTATTACCACTCTCAGTTTCAGCATCAGAGACAGATATACTATTAGGATCTACAGCAGGTTCAAGTGGTTCCTCAACTTTCTTATGTTTCTTTATCTTCCTCTTACGAGGGATACCACTATCCTCACCTTGTTGGGAATCCTGCTCTATTCTTTTAGGGTGTCCTTCAGGATATAAAGGATCTTGAGTAGCTGCACCACTCCTAGTTTTAATTCCATAAGAATGTTTATTTCCTGAAGCATTAACTAGCATATCTTTTTGCACCTTAGCAAGTTGATCAAGTTGGGTTTGAACCATTTGAAAGTGTTTACAAAGCATTTTAATATCATTAGAAGTTCTTTCCACAATATCTTTCAACTCATGGATAGCTCTAGAGTTTTCCAATAAATGATTCTGAACTTGTTTATTAAAGTGACCTTGTTTAATAATAAAAATGTCAAGTTCCTCTAAGCATTGATCAGGAGGCTTACCATAAGGAATATCACCTTCATCAAAGTGTTGGAGAGAGTGTACCTCAATAGTATATGTGTGGGGAATTTTCTTACATAATTCTTCTATAGGAGGTAGATTCTTCACATCTTCAGCTCTAATACCTTTCTCCTTTAGACACTTCTTAGCTTCCTTCATCACTTTATTGTTTACTGCAATAACTCCCCTCTTCTTTGTTGTTGGTGTTGGAATTGGTTCAGGAACAACTGGTTTAGGAGTAATAGACTCAGGTGTATTCAGCTCAGTTGGAGTCCAATCATCATAATTCTTGCTTATCTTGTTCATTAATTCTTCAGCATCTGTAGGAGTCCTTTTCCTGAAAACACAATCAGCAAAGCTATCTAGGTAGGTCCTAGAATCATTAGTTAGTCCATTATAATAAATATCAAGCAACTCATTCTTAGGTAATGGACATCCAGGATATGCATGAATCAAGGAACATAATCTTTTCCATGACTCGGGCAATTTCTCTTATTCCTCCTATTTACAATCAAAAAGTCTCTACAAAGCAGCATGTCTAGCACTGGGAGGAAAATATTTATGGAAGAAAGAAGCAATCAAGCAATCAGGGCTATCAATGGAACCAAGAGGTAATCTATTAAACCAAGCCCTAGCTTCTCCTTTTAGTGAAAAGGGGAAGATCTTAGCAACAAAGTACTCGCGCATCTTAAAATCATCAGAGAACAAAGCACTCATAGTAGAAAGCTCATTCATATGAGCCACAACACTCTCGTTTTCAGTACCACAAAAAGGTTCTTTCTCAACAATATCTAAATAAGATAAATCAAGAGAGAAATCATAATCTTTATCTTTAATATCTATGGGAGAGGTGGCAAACTTAGGATCATAGGACTTCTTAGGTATAATAGTATGTCTAGCAAGGAGACTCTTAATAGCACTAGCACCATGTGTATTTCGGCACTCTTCAACAAATTCATCAGTGAGCTCAATGTAACCATCATTAATATCAAAACTCTCACTAGACTCAGGTGAGCTAATAGGTGTAACAGTGTATTCACTAGGAGTTTCGGTATTCCCTAGACTAGCCATAGTAGCATCTAGAAAAGGACCTAATGAACCACTCGCATCAAGCATATTATAAGTAACATCATGAGTATCAAAAGCAGTTTCAGATTCAGCAGTAGTAGCAGTGTGTGTAGCATGAGCATGTGGTGGTGGTGGTGTGACAAGCTTACTTATCACAGACGGTGAATCAAGAGCAGCAGAGGTATTTAGGACTGTACCTCTTATTGTAGTGGATGGTAAAATAGGGAACTTTCTATCACGAGACTTCCCCATGATGAAAGGATTAGCAGTGAACAATAATAGATCCAAGTGAACTTACAAATAAAGCTATTCTCCCCAGCAACGACGCTAGAAAATAGTCTTGATGACCCATAAGAATAGGGGATCACAACAGTCTTCACAGGTAGTATTAACCAATTTATAGATTCGACACAAGGGAGACAAAGAATACTTACAAGCCTTAAAAACTGAGTTGTCAGTTCAGCTGCACCTAGAAATAGTTCTTGCTCACATAAGTTTATCAGTAGCAACAGTTTGTAGTAGCAACAGCAACATCAACAACAACAGTGAAATAGTAGCAATAGTAACAGTAACAGCAACAGTAGGATTCGAGTGTGATAGGCATAGGGATGGATGGACGGGCGTTGCATGGACGAGTCTAAACATGTAACTTCAAAGAACTAGGACATTGCAGATAAATAATAACAAGCATCCAAGTACTAAACAATCCTAGACATGTGCTCCAAATATAGTCATACGTGCTCGCAATGAGAACTTGCACAACATATTCTGTCCAGCCAGCCCGTGGCAGCGGGGCCTCTAGAGAACTACTGGCAATTAAGGTGCTCCTTTTAATAGAACACCGGAGCAAAGCATTAACACTCTGTGAACACATGTGATCCTCACACCATAGCCATCCCCTCCGGTTGTCCCAATTATTGTCACTTTGGGGTTTGGATCTAGACAATGATATGTGTACACAACTTGCAGATAAGATCATAAACAATACTATCATAATGATTCAATGATAAGTTCAGATCTGAGATCATGGCACTCGAGCCCTAGTGACAAGCATTAAGCACAACAAGTTGCAACAAAGTCAAATAGCACAAGAGAAACTAGGCACTATGCCCTAACAGATCTTATTCGATTATATGATAGAACTCATCCAATCGCTACCATCCCCAAGCCTACAGCGGGGGATTACTCACTCATGGATGAGGGAAACATCGGTGGTTGATGGAGATGCATTGGTGATGACGATGGTGATGATCCTCTCCAAATTCCCCGTCCCGGCAGGGTGCCAGAACGGAGTTTTTGGATCCGAATCTTGGTTTATCGTGGCGGCGGCGGAGCGGAACTCTTTCTAGAAAACTATCGAACCCCCCTCTATTTTTAGGTCAGAAGGCAACTTATAGACGCGGAGGGAGGCCGAGAAGCTTCCTGGAGTGGCCAAACCTCCCCCAGGTGTGGGGTCAGTGGGCCCGCGCCTGGGGTGGGTCTGGCCCCCCCAGGCCTCCCCTCTGCTTCCCCTTCTGGCTCCGTGGATCTTCTGGTGAAATATATTTTTTGGCATAATTTCCGGGATTTTTCCTAATAGTTTATTTTCGGCACAAAAACAAGACACCAAGGTAATTCTGCTGAAAACAGCGTCAGTCCGTGTTAGTTGTATCCAAATCACACAAGTATAGAGGAAAAACAATAGCAAAGTGTTCGAGAAAGTAGATACGTTTTGGACGTATCAGTTGCCGTGGGCGATTCCGACGGCGGTGACGTAGTCGGTCAGCCAGTCCTCCGGCTTCATGCTACTGTCGTACTTGAGGGTGTCCCGTGGCAGGGAGAACTTGTCGGGGAATGGCTCCTTCCGGATGCGCGGCCCGAAGCACACTGGGCCGGTTGCGTCATCCTCCTCCGTGAGGCAGGCTTCCATCAGGAGGTTGATAAGGTTACGCGCATCCGGCTCAATCGGGTTGGGCGTTCCCACCCGGCCAGTGAGGCGGGATGGGGAGGGGTGGAGGGGGGTTCTGGCCAGCTGGAGGCGGACGGCTCGTGGCGCCTTGGTCATCGCGAGGTTGGATGCTGTCGGACTGGCGACGCTTGGAGCATAGGGGTTGCTGGCCTAGAGACGCGGAGCACTCAGTCTGCCAAGGCGCTCCCCGGCTGTTTCCACCCCGGCGGTTCCCTCTGGAGCCGGCTCCTGCCTCAAACGCGATCCGAGCAGCCTCGGCCTGCTCATCAGCTACGCACAGCAGGTGTTGTACCTGCTGGAACTGGCGCAACATTTCCTCCCTCTCCAGGTGAGGTAGGTCCTCCGCGACGGCTCGCGCCGTACGAACTTTCTTGACCACGGTGTCATACACGGGCGGTGGGAAGTACATGCGGGAGCCCGGCTTGACATCTTGCTCGAATCGGGCACCCAGCTCTCCTCCACGGCGCTGCACGGAGCCCAGCCGGCTAGGATCTTGATTAGCCGGGGTGAGGCCATGGGCGCGTTGATACTCGTGGATGTTGCTCTCCATCCGGTACTTGGTGGAAGCCAAACCCTGAGCTTGCTGAAGTAGACGCTCTCGCGCCACCTTGATCTTGGCCATTGCCTCCTCCGGGTTCTCCCTGGGGTTGACTGGCTCGAGGAGTTCCTCGATGACCTCATCCACCATGCCCTTCTCGCGCAGCGGAGTGGACGGGCCGCCCGTGCTGCTGCCACGCTCGAGAGGGGGACGGCGGCCATGACTGGAACCGGCCATCATCACCTCCATGGTGCGGGGCGCGAAGAGCGCGCTGCCGGCTGAGGGAAGCTACTCGGCGAAGGAGACGATCTCCCAAGGGAAATTCTCCGGCACGGTGGCGACGTAGACGGGCAGGTCGCCGAACAGCAGGATGAAGCCGCCTGCCGGAAAGCTGGAGCCGGCGAAGCAGCGAGCGTTGTTGATAACGCAGTCGAATTTGCCCAGCGTGAGCACGAGGCCGGAACCCACGCGCTCGCCGGATGAAGTGCGGGGACCCGTGCAGAACGTCACTCCGGTCGTCGCCATCTCGGCCCCATGGTGGGCACCAACTGTCGTTGTTATGAAAACGGCAGCGCCTGAGCAGGCTAGTTCGTGGTGCGGGAGCGATCAGGGAAGCGAGCGACGGCGTCCGTAGGCAGGATTGGGCACAGGCAAGCGTCGAAGACACAAGAAATACCCAGGTTCGGGGCCCTCGTGGTGAGGTAACACCCCTACTCCTGCCGATCTGACTATCTGGATGAACACAATGAACTACAGGGGTTCCTCGAGCTGTATATGTCCTAGCTAGTAGAGAATGAGAGACCAACCCTTGCAATGTTTCCCCTGCCGCCCCTTATATAGGCCGAGGCGGCATGGGCAACGGCCTGGCCGATTGGCGGGTCCCACAGGCGGGCCCCAGCCAGCTAGGTCATCTACAGTGGCCGGCATGGAGGGTGTGTACCCACAGTCAAGCCCATGCCGAGCCACACAGTCTACAGTGGTAGCTGTGCGGGTAGTTATGCACAATACCACCTACTATCCACTGTTACAACCGTCATCGGCAAAGTCATCGGTATGGACCGAGTGTCTGAGTCTCATTTCTGTCTTGTCCATCGTGTTGTGCGTACTGCATATTGTGCTCTGCGTCATCTTGTACCTTGTCTGTCTTGAGTGGCCGACTAGGTTGCCCTAGCCGGCTGATCTGTCTTGACCGTGTGGTAGGTTCCATCCGGCTAGGCATCTGACCTTGGTCGTCTCATCCGGCTGGTGGTTTTGTCGGCTCGTTCTTGACTTATCTCGCTCTATCCGGCTGGCATGAACCAGCCGGCTAGGTGCCTTTGGGAATGAGTTTTATCCGGCTGACTGGTTTGCCAGTTTGGTATTCGTCTGGCCTTCTTTCTTATCCATCTTTGAGTTTTTACTTCCGGCTGCCCTAGCCGGCTGGCAAGTTATATCGCCCTTGTATCTTGTCCGGTTAGCCTACCCAGGGTGATCCCCCGACACAGTACAAGGGTATCAGGGAAACTTTAAGCCTTGCCATGTCCATGAAAAATGCCAAGTCGAGAGCCCCCATCGGAGTCACCCCGCTCAACTGGCTCACCGAGCCAAGACGATCGGCCGTGCTTCTCACAGCACCCCATCTCCCTCATCCTCGGACGATGTGACTCGAACGGTTAAGTAGCACGCTCGGGGATTCATTATAGCACGGACCTGCACGCAGCTTGCGACAACACCAAGTACGAGAACTCGCCTTGGAATCTTCCAGCGACTGGCTCCCCGAGCCAGGAGGGATGACACGCTACACACAAACATCGCAGTAAAGTCCTTCCTACCTTAGGATCAGTGCTTTGAAAAGCTAAGTACCACGTTCGGGGACTCATCAAACACGAACCCGCACGCGTCTAGGAAAAACGCCAAGTATAGCGGGTCCTTTGTGTTCGCCACGCGACTGGCTCCACGACCCACGGCAAGTCGACTAAGAGCTACTTGAACAGCTCACACAAACACACTATCATAATCAGTCACGTGCGTACACACCTAAATCAAAATGCTCGGGGACTTGCTACCCTATGCAGAACCAACTCGCAAACCAATTCTGTAATAGACAAGAACACAGATCATTCTCACATTCATGCAAAATACGATGCATTCATAATTACGTTAAGCTCTTTACAATGCCAGGCGGCCTTAAATCAATTACACAAAAGACCTCTCATGTTGTAGGCTTCGCGACAGAAGAACCACCCGCACCCTTGGACACTTCATTGGTCTTGGTCAGATACGTCGACAACTTCTTGGCAATAGCTGACTAAAATGAGTGCTCCGACGAAAGGTCGCGGTACTCCGGCTCGGCATCACCACACGCCATGTGGGTCACCTGGTACGGTAGGAGCTCATTCATCGCCAGCGTGCTCCACATACGGAGCGGCCTTCGCTTGCAGAGCGAGGACGTCGGTGGTCTCCACCGTGCCAGTCGCCGATGGGTCGTCGAGGTCAAAGTCTTCCGAGAAATGGGAGAGCCCAAAGCTCAGCGTCGTAGTCGCTCCGCGACGGAAGGCGGATCGTGCCATCCACTCCACCAATGCGGGTGCCTCCTCCAGGTACCTCCACACCTCCATGAACTTCGCAGGTATCACTTAAGTGGGGGTGATACTCTGAAGGATTGCCCAGCCGCAGTTTGACGACTCCATCGTAGCATTCAACACCGAGTTCATACACTGCTCGGTGCTGAACCCCTACACCGTCGGGTCACCCTTACCTACAACATCTGCAAGAAATTAGATCACGTCAAAGCGTTTGGACAACAGACCCACTCGGGGACTACCCCCGAAGAATAAGTCACTCGAAAAAAGAACTCGCGAAGGAGCGAGCGATAGCTGTCCTTCACGAACTTCGCCAAATTGGAGAGCTTCGCCTGCAGGTCCAAAATTATGGAGTCGAATGCTTTGTGATCCGACACTGCCGACGCGCCTGCAGCTCTCGTCTGGCCAGCACGACGTTCATCAAGTCGAGCTCTGCGCGGGGCGCGTAACCCTCACGGGCTTTTGCCAGCGCTACGGTATGGTTCTGTTCACAATAGGCACAATTTTTAGAAAACGCTCATAAATCGGTCACAAGGAATAGTTTAGACGAAGACCTACCCACTGAAGCCTTGAGCTGGCGAGCTTCCTCCTGCACCACCACCAACTCTTTTTCCATCCACTATATCGCGAATCGCCGGTCGGCCGCCTCGGCCTGCAGCACAGCAATGAAACTATCTTTAGAAAATATTCTACAGACTCGATTCACCAAATACTAGCTACCCAACCCTCGGGGACTAGGGAAACACGAATGTTTGAGTGTCCAGTCGCTAAAATTTAGCGACTATTTTAGCGACTAGACCCTCGCGTACTTGGATTACCTAGAGAGCTTTGCCTAGAAGGCGATGCAGTTAGATGGCGCCTACGGAAGGTGCCGGATCTGCCCTGCCGCTTGGATGCTGCGACGCCGACTCAACACGGTCATCAATGACCTCAGGCACATCGGGCGATTGCACACCCGCAGCCTTCGCAACCAATCGCGGGAAGGTCACAAACTTCACCGTGGACGCCTCGGTTTCCACCAAACCCTCCTTGACGGGAGGATACACCTCCGTGACGTTGTCCCCCTCGTCGAGCGACTTCTCCTGCTGGGGCCCCACGACTTCAACCTCGATTGTTGTTGGTGCACCTATCGCCGGAGGGTCGACCTTCTTCTTCTTGGCACCCGCTTCAAGTGCATCGGTGCCGCCATCCTTCCTCTTCATGGGAGGCTCGTCCGCGGCCTCATCTTGCCTAGTGGGGACCTTGGCCACGGTGGCGCGTTTAATATTTTTTGGGCCGCCCCTACAAAAGGTTGCGATTAGCGACATGGCGATTCCGATCAAGCACATGTAATAAAAAAAGGAGCACATGTAGTGGTACTTATTTGGCGATCAGAATATCTCGTAGTCCGGTGGTGATGTGCGCGGGCTTCTCCAACTCCGGCCCGATGGGCCGCGACATCCCCATCTCTAGCAAGCTCATCTCGCACTGCTGCTTTGGTGGAACCTTTGGTTCTGCCGCGGGCTTGGATGGCGTCGGAGCTCGCCTGGAACTCTCCTCTACAATGATCTCCGGATTGCTGTCTCCTTCGCTGAGGTTGCGACTGGCCTCGGTCTCGCGGCGCTTCTGGCCACGTGTCTTGTGACTCACCGAGGGCGGCTCATGCCCCTCCTCGGCGATCTCTTCCTCCCACCTCATCATGTAGAAGTTCATGTGGCACCTCCTCATCTAGAGGGGGAAACCAGCGCTCCAGCATCTTGAACGTCTGCAGGTAACCACATCAGTTAAACAAATTCACGAATTGCGAATGGAAAGGGAAATGATCAAGGCACTTACCATGGGCGCCGGTGTTTCATACGGCCTATACGGGGCTAATCCGTAATATTCTTCAAGGCCGCGACATAATCTTCTATGACCCACTATGTCGGGCTCGCCCTCGCTGGGTCAGAACGCAAGGTATATTCACACATCAAGGTTGGTTGGTTCATTAAGGGAACCAGCCGCCGATCGAGCCAATAGTTGAAGAGATTGATTGTTTTCAATCCCTCCTACTCTAGCACGGTCATCCGGGTGATCATCTCGGTGACCACCAATTTCTGCCCCCGAGGCAGATCCTTCACCGACAGCCGCCGCGGGTTGCTCCACTCTGTAGTGTATGCCGGGGTTGCCACCTCACCGGTCGGGGTCGACTCCCTGATGTAAAACCAGGACTTCTTTGATGGCCGCCTTCTTCGGCAGCATTAATTTGAAGAAGCTGGCGTGAGGCTTCACCTGGAAGGTAATGCCGATAGGGGGGGATTCTTACCCTTGCGCGTGGCCCGACCATGTAATAGCTCTAGCCATAGGGGGAAGTAGGGGTGGCACCCTAAATATGACTCGCATAAGGCAATGAAGACCATGATCTTGATACTATGAGGCCCTAGGTCGGAGGGTTTGATTTGGTAAAAATGAAGAAAATGCCTGAAGAAGAGAGAGGTGGGGAAACCTAGCCCACGCTCTAGGTGACTAACGAATGAGATGAATTCGCTGGGACACGGCTTGGGCTCGCTCTTGCCGGACGGCGGAGCTCACCAGTTCCCCTTGGTGAGAATGCCTGCATCCTAAAAGGACTACAGGGTGGTTGTGGTGCACTTCGATTTGGACCACGTGGGCGCCATGAGAGTGGACTCGCAAAGATTTTGGGTTCGTGTCGGAGGCGGATGTGGATGTAGAAGAAACAATAATAACAAGGGTGCGATGAGATCCTCACTTCTCTCTACCGCTTGCCATTTATAGTGCCATGCCTCAGTAATCACGGGATTAGTCGTTGCTTCGCGGTAAATTCGTCGAAGTTACCGTTAGAAATTAACTAACGGCTAGTTTGACCATGCTGACGGTCCAACTTTGGCCAAATTGGCTATTTGCTTATTATACTCTCTTTCCAATCGTCTAAGCGACGCAACTCGAAGGAAAACAACTCGCCAAAGTTGCAACTAAAGTTCAGAGGGTTCTCCCTTCATTGTAGGAGTTCATCACCGATTCGACTGGGCGTCCACTTAGATTCGCCTACTCCGGCTGCCAAGATGACTCCTACACCGAACCTCTGACGCACTCGGGGACTACTGATGGGGATATGACAATCAGGGTATCCACAGAAACTAGAAGCGACTGGCCTAGGATAATGTTGATTGGGCCTGCTTTGATGGAGACTCGAATAAAGAATTCAATGAAGACCGGCTACTAGACATGAAGGTCCAAGACCGTAGCTAGACCCAGTCGGATTAGGTCAAAACCTCCGAAACCCTAACTGATTCGGTGGTAATCTTGTAAACCCTAGCGAGGTAGACCTATATAAACCTCCCTAGGGTCCCCATTGTACTTACTAGCTATTAGCTACCCCATCCTTGCGACTCGCTGCCTATACGCCGAGTTTGCCCATCCTGTAATCTCACTCGCCATTAATACAATCAAACAGGAAGTAGGTATTTACCCTTAGGGGGCGAACCTGGGTAAAACCCTTGTCTTGCCCTCAATCTTGATCCGTGGATGGGGACTCGCTCTTTCCCTTATCCGACTCAATCGCTACCCCTGTCAGCGACCGCCGTGGCTATTCCCATGACACCTCAACACCTAGGTACAACGATTCGCTCACCGCCACAAAAGCAGACATCCAAGACACGATCTAGGAGCTCCCACTTCTAGAGAACCCCCAACACCAGGATGCCTCGTACGTTCGCTCCTCTCCGTCCTCACAACCAAAGAGAGAAGTCACCACTTCCGCCATGCCACCCATCGAAAAGCAAAGTGGGAAGTCTCACCTGCGTGGCCCCAACATCCAATAAACTCACCTGCTAGCACCACCACTAGATGTCGACGTCTAAGGAGAATGACCACCGAAAGGGGGATGGGAAGGAGCCTCCTTTTAAATCCTATCGACCACACCAGAGCTAGGCACTGACACCCATCGTCGAAAGAGCAACCCTCCCCCCAAGTAGGCACGAGGTGGCAGCAGCCTTCCTGGCCACCGCCACCTCCACCAAGGTCCACTACCTCAGCCCTACCCTAGGTTTGCGTGGCGACCGCGCCGGGGAGGTGCTCGTGACCATGCCTCGGGTGAGACGGCCACCGGCCCTGTAGGCCATGACCATCCCACCATCGGCTAACAACCACTCAAAAATGACAAAGCATGACCTCAACAACAATGTGATGGGCCTGATCGGCCATGACAGAACAATGAGAGGGAGGAGGAGAGATTACCATGCAGCCGCCACGTCACTTGGCACCTCTGCGACGCACAGCGCCCCACGCCCAGCGTCGCACCCGTGGCTAGCAGCATAGTCTCGCATCGATCATCGCCGCACGGATAGGAAGAGTCTCCCTACCACCGCCAGTGCCAACCGATCTTCGCCCGGCATATCCGTCGAGCAGCGACGAGGAGGGGGGGAGGGACAAGGAGGGGCGAAGTCCAGCAACAACTAGGATGAGAGATATTTTCCGCATATGTAACTAGGTATCTGGTAGAGCTCTATGCGTCTTTTTTGTGAAGCGAATATCATAGAATCGCACAGCTCATCTACACTTTATTTTAGAACAGCATCTAAATCTGTAGCTCGTTTCAAATATTTTTGATTTTCAGAAACCCAGTAACGCGCATAACTCATGTGCTGCATTTTCCCAGCGTTCGATATACTAGAAGGGAAAAAACCGACGAAGGCAAATGAGATTTGGAGCGAAGCGCCGAAGCGGGGAAGAAAACGTGAGAGAGCTTTTCAAAGTTTTGGGGACCACCGCAGACGTTACATCTTTCCTTTTTGGCTCTGTCTGGACGCGCGGTGCCAGCCCTATACTTCCATTCCCGAAGCCTCGCGAGCAGAAGTACGTCTTCCCTCCGCCGTTCCTCCCCAACCCTCCAGGATCCAGCCGATGGATCTATCCGCGCAGAGCAGCGCCGCCGGTCTGGCGGTCGTCACCCAGGAAAGGGACGGCGCCGTTGGCGAGAAAGTGGACGCGGCTGAGCGCCCCGGCGCCGTGTTGGGCGCTTCCGTGGTCACCAGCGGCCTCGGCACCGAGGGGGGCGTCGTCCCGGAGATGAACGGCGTCGCTTCCGGCGGCGATATGATTTCCGCCTCGGACGGGAGAGGTGCGGGCACCAAGGTGGGCGCTGCCCCGGAGGCGAACACCGTCGCCGTCGCCGGGCCGCAGATGCACGGATACCGCTTTTACTGCCACCAGGTGAGCCTTCCCCTTTCGCTTGGTGGATGCATCCTTTACGTCTTCCTCTCACAGCATCACGAATCCAACTCCAAGTTTGCATGCATTTTTACCCTTTTTCCTCCCAACAAAAGCAATCCTTCCTAGCTAGTTGCTGCAAATTGCATTTTCCCCACCATGGAAAGACGAATAGCACCTTGTGTGATTTTGTTTCATCGGCCTGTGTGAAGTCTGATCTTACCTATGAAGCATCGGTTGAATTGTTTGCCTGTCGAAGCACACTAATCAGGAAGATTTGACTCTCGCCAGGTACCGTACCTTTGAGTTTCCGTGATAGTTAGATCAAACTACTGTAGGCTATTTAAAACTCCAAACAAATTATGTTGTTTAAACTAGTCTCCATGTGTTGCACTTTCACTATATATATCATGTTCCATGCCATGATTATGATTTCAAGAAGCAAATACTGGTCATGGAAGAAAGCACCTCTACCTTTTTTTTTTTTGTACCAAAACACATGTCTATAGAAAAAAATAGACAATACTTTAACACTAACCAGATACATTTGTCAAAAAAATTAAAAAATTACAACTTTTAGGAAATAGTCTAACAACAAAAGACACAGACAAAATTCAGTATAGGAATTTTCGTTCACACATTATATCCTCAAGACACTTGGAATAGGTGGAGCTAACACCTTATGTCAAAGCACATCATAATAAGGTGTCATGTTACATATTACACAATCACACATAAACAAATTAAAAAAGCTAAAAGCATGATGTCTAGATCGTGAGATTATTATTTGATACTTCATGTCCATCTGATAATGAAAAACGGGGCATAAGAAAATCCATTACTAATTAACTAAACCATATAGTCGATTTGAAAAACAACAAAGCACTTAGTTTTGCACAATATAGATGTACGGGGTAAAAAATAATATTATTACTTAACATGGGGCACAGAGGTCTGCATTTTCTTGGATAGTTCTAGTTGTCTGATCTTCTGTGGTTTCTTAAGCTTGTAAGACATTGCTTTCTCATGTCAAAACAAACAGACTAAATTATGAATAATATTATTCCTCATGGAATGTACCCATAAACATGACTCGTATATATATGCAGACCAAGGTCCCACTTGTATGCTTTTCTTATATGAAGTAGAAATTCTAATGGACTACTAAAATTCTAATGAAGAAATGGAACCGTCGAATCTTAAGATGAAGTTCTATTTTTCCAACATGCGCATGGTTGACTAACAGGTTTATCAATGCAGAGTGGAATATGTGCAGTGTCCTTATATTCTTGGAATCGTCTATATAGTGTCCTTGGTTAAATAACCACAAGTTAGAGTTTAATCCTCGAAACTGGATGAAGTACACAAATGTTGTTGTACATTGCCCTATAAGAAGCAACTAAAAAAACAAAATAATCAGTGGAGGGAACTGTATCCGGCTTTATGCGTTGCCCTCTTCACATCCCTACTATTCTATTTTTGTTTATTTTGAATAGGAAGTAAGCATCTTATGTCATATATATACAAACCGGAGGTTATTTTGTCCTGCGCATGATTAAGGTCAGCGTGTAAATTTCATGTAAGCTATTTTGATGCTGATCCATTTGAGCATATAGCCTAGTATTAATTCTTCTACCTAAGTATATATTTGCTAAAAAATAATGTAGCAACATAACATTATTATTTTATTTATCATTTGGTACTTCTGATTAAAAACACTGGATTATAATTTGGAGGTGCATCTACATGTATCGACAAGCATGATTTACCATTACATGTATTTCTGGGAACATACCTGGATTGGAAGGGAAATTTCATGTTTTTTCTCAGTTGGAACATAGTAAGTGTAAGGAACTTGCCAATGGACACATTTAGTTCAAGTTCTGCAGTAAACATGAAAGACAAACTAAATAGAACTAAGCTAACTACTACCGTATAGATGAACATCAGAACAATAGCAGAAGAGTTTAGAAAAAAAATTCATGCATTTGGACATAAATTCACAAATTACTTGGTGCTTGCATGGAAATTACAGTTGTCATTTTCTTGGAACACCGCTCACAAAAAATTATAAAATGGTGCCTAAATTAGTATCTTTGTGTGTTACCGCCTATAAATTTAAGATTTCTCTAACTGAAATGTTCCCAAATATCAGTTTCAAGGCTCAAATTTATGCAGAAAAGTATGTCAAGTGTATCCCCCTAATGATATTATATTGGGCAATAAACATATATTCACGTGAAAAATATACTGGAAAATCCAGAGTATTCTGAATTTTTTGTACATATATAAGGATAAGCATGGTAACTAAAAATTTCAGCTACAATAGGCACTAACTCCATCGCATTTTTTCTCATGCTCCCATTGACGAGGTTTCATCTCGTCAATGCCTATTGTTATGGACTTGGGTTTTAGAGAAGATGGGGATGCTGGAGATCGTGGCACGGTTAACAGACAAGCAACCAGGGGACACGAGATTTACCCAGGTTCAGGCCCCCGGAGGGAAAACCCTACTCCTGCTTGTCTGCTCTTTGATTACGGCGGAACCGAAGGTTACAGGGTGCGCAGATTCGATCTAGCGTGGATGCGCGTGCGAAAGTATGAGTCGAGTTTTAGATCTGTAGATCTATTGTGGTCTAGTCTATCGGGGGTGCCCTCCTCGTTGGCCCCTCCTAGCCTTTATATATGGGGAGGCTAGGTCTCAGGTACCGATACGAGTAGGTTACAAGTTGTATTCAAACTCTAGTCTTGAGCTTTCCTTGTCTTGTGCGCTTGGGACTCCATGTCCGTATGGGCTTTATATCAGCCGAACCGTCATAGGCGTCATGGACCCGGGCAGGTCGTCGAGTGGGCCTTCCGTCAGGCTGGACCAGGTAGGCTAACATCGGGTACCCGTAGGGTATAACCATGTCAGTAGCCCCCGAGTGTTCAGTCGAATCGTAGATTCGGCTGAGGACTCTTCAATCTTTCGGGTGCAGATGTTTAGTAGTAGAATCCCAGTAGTTTTCGAATGATGTACCCAACGCATCCGTCGGGATTTTCCTCGCGCCTGTTAGCACGGATTTTCACTAGTAGAGCGCAGTCGTGTGCGTTGCCAGGCCATAAGATGGTATCTGTAGGTCTTATCTTTGCGTCGCAGACGCAACATCCGAAATTTTATCACCGCGGAGGTGTTTCGGGTGGCCAAGGAGAATGTTACTCACTTAGCGTTGGTTGGGGAAAAGTTGCCAAAAAGTTTTTACATTCTGTTCCGAAGGATCGTAGTCGAAGAATTCATAGGGTGCGCGACCAGCGCTCCCTATGGGTGTAGCCCCCGAGTGTCTGTTCGAGTCGTAGACTCGAGCAGAGACTTTAATTCGGCCGTTTTTTGGCTTTAGGTCTGTAGGACACAAATTTTTCGGATGCTTGAATCCATCCTCCCTATGGGAGTAGCCCACAAGTCCTTAGTGGAGTCGCAGACTCGACGTAGGACTCAAGAATAAGTCATTGGTGTAGTACGCTATTTATGCTTCGGGTGTGCGGCCAGCGCTCCTGATAGGAGTAGCCCCCGAGTGTCTGGCGGAGTCGTAGACTCGGGCAGAAACTCGAGTCTTGTACCATGTAGTTGTAGCCGAAAATCTCGTGGGCGTACCGCTGACCCGGAAGTACATCGGGTGCGCAACCAGCGCTCCTGATAGGAGTAGCCTCCGAGTGTCTAGTCGAGTCACAGACTCGAGTGGAGACTCATGCGAGGACAAACCAGTGACCCGGAAGTGCATCGAGTCAGCGTCTCACACATAAGGAGCCGAGAGTTGACGTAGCGGAGTCGACGGTCCGGATGAAGTCGATGTCGTTGCTTCTGTCGGGTGCGCGGCCAGCGTCGCGTCTATGTAGCATCAAGAGATGCAACCATCTGAGGAGTGACTCGATTCAAGTCTTCGGTGTATGGCGTAGCCAGCTGTTTTGTCGATTCCTGTTGGAGGACCTAATAGAATAGCTCGGCGCAGTTGTCGTCCTTGTAAGCTGCAAAAAACATAAAGAATTTATGAAGTACTTGTATCTTGGAAAGAATATTTGCCTGTCGGCTTGTATAGTAAGATTCTGGTGCCGATCGAGTCGACATTGTTGCACTGTATGCTAGGCCTTTTCGTTAGCCTGATTACCCTTAGTCCCAGTACCTTGCCGAGGCACTCGGAGTTCATGGATTCGACGATCAGGCAGAATCAGCTACTCGGGCTGTCGCGTTCGAGGTGCTCGAGTGCGTGGAGCCGATGGCACATTAGGTTATTCGAAGAGGGCGCAACCCCCGAGTGTTTCGAGTGCGAGTTAAAAAGGAAATCAACTCTAAGTAGAGGGAACTTAGCTTTGTTGGTAGTTGTCGTGGAGGAAGATGATGCGGTAGCGAGTCACGCGGCGGACCACAGTCATAGAAGCGACGGATTCCTGAGGTTGATGGCGGCAGCGAGTTCCGCATCCGAAGATTGTCGCAATCGAAGACCGCACCGGGTCGCATCCGAAGGATGTATCGGGTTACCGCAGCCGAAAGCCGCATCGGGTCACCGATGCCAGGGGAGCCTCCGAGTTGCTGGAGCAGAAGATTCTGCGGGTGTCGCAGTCGAAGACCGCAGAGTTTCACCGCAGCGGGCCGCCGAAGTCGAAGACCGTGGCGCGTTTCCCAAGCGGAGGGAGCCCCCGAGACGTTGGAGCCGAAGGTTGTAGAGGATCGCCGGAACTGTCACGGGAGACGAAGTCGATGCAACGTAGTCGGAGTAGTCTGCTCTGACGGCGAAGCTAGAGTAGTTCGCAACGATCGTGAAATTTCCTGAAAAATCCACGTACATAGCTAGCTGCTTTGTCTTGTTTCTAATGATCCAATTCATGTTGGGTATGCACTCGTGGCCGGAATAATTCCTGGATGTGATGCACCGTGCCGCGAAATCCATACGCATACATGTAAACAAGCTGCGTTTGAGAGTCCTGATCAATGTAGAGCCACCGCAGGAGTAGTTTGAATAGATTTGTCCTTTGACGTTGCTTGATTATTTTTGAGCGGTGCGCTAGACAACGAAATGGTTATGGACTTCCTGGTCCTTTGACGTTGATCTGGTCGATCCGACGTTGCTTGTTTGAATAGAGTCCTGATCAATGTAGAGCTACCTGGTCTTTTGATGTTCCCACAGACGGCGCCAATTGACGAGGTTTCATCTCGTCAATGCCCATTGTTATGGACTTGGGTTTTGGAGAAGAAGGGGATGCTGGAGATCATGGCACGGTTAACAGACAAGCAACCAGGGGACACGAGATTTACCCAGGTTCAGACCCCCGGAGGGAAAACCCTACTCCTGCTTGTCTGCTCTTTGATTACGGCGGAACCGAAGGTTACAGGGTGCGCAGATTCGATCTAGCGTGGATGCGCGTGCGAAAGTATGAGTCGAGTTTTAGATCTGTAGATCTATTGTGGTCTAGTCTATCGGGGGTGCCCTCCTCGTTGGCCCCTCCTAGCCTTTATATATGGGGAGGTTAGGTCTCAGGTACCGATACGAGTAGGTTACAAGTTGTATTCAAACTCTAGTCTTGAGCTTTCCTTGTCTTGTGCGCTTGGGACTCCATGTCCGTATGGGCTTTATATCAGCCAAACCGTCATAGGCGTCATGGACCCGGGCAGGTCGTCGAGTGGACCTTCCGTCAGGCTGGACCAGGTAGGCTAACATCGGGTACCCGTAGGGTATAACCATGTCACCCATTATGCAAAATAAAAGACAAAACTCTACGACAAAGGTGAATGGATAGTAAAACAACAATGTATGGGACCAAAGGATTCTGGCAACAGATTGTGAAACATAGCTGGACCATACTCTCCTAGCTATATCAAGAACATAGAAACATGATGTCGATCAAAAAATTACAATTAAGGGAAAGGAGTACAAAATATAAGAATTGGAATGGAACTTGCCAATCTAAGTATGAATTGTTCCAGTCCAAGACAATATTATATCCCTAGAGCTATAGAACATGTAATAATAATAGTTCATACCGCACTCTGTTTAGCCAATTTCCTCTATTTTCTTTTAAGCATACATATATTCAAAGAAACATTATGTTACAAACCTGGAAAAAAATAGTGCGCTATTTCGGTGCTAATAGCGCACTATAGCATATCTGAAGAGGTAACACTAAATTTTAGCAATTTTTTATTGTTATGACGCTATTTGCGAAATATCATGTTATATCGCGCTAAAACATCATAGGTTAGGAAAAATAAAGCGCTATTTTTTCTAGACTATTGAAATGTTGTTGTTATGCTTCTAGATGTCAATGCTATGTTGTTACCTCATGGGGATATTGGTGTTAGGCTTTTATAAGATTAGAAAACTAATTTTATATGTGGTTATGTATGTAGTGTTCTAACATTTTTTTGGAATATATCTTTTATTTTTATCAAAATCTTTTATTTTTAGGATATATCTTGTATTATTTTCAAAATGCTATTTTGAAATATAGCATGCATAGCGTTTAGAGGAGGCCGGTACTACCTCTTTTAGCACGCTAATTTTTCATTGGTTACAAATGTTAGTGAAATTCAAAACACATGTTTCTTCGACGAAAATATGCAGTTTATGCATGCTAGTTATTTTGCGTCTAATCAGTTATGAAACATAGAGGTGCATGTAGTTACTTTCCTCCGTTTGCTTTAAAACATATAAATATTTAAACGCATACCATATTTTGAATAAAAACACATAAAAAGATGCTTGAGAAACTACTACTTCCTAATATGATGCTTTAAAAATATGCTTCTTCATAAAGTCATAACAATTACATTTCTTAAAAAACATCATATTAGGAGTTAGTAGTTGTTGGTGCCAGCGTCGCAAAGCAGCGCCTAGTTTTTTGTTGTCGGTCATCGCCAAGTGCTACCTAGTCCTCTATCGCCGCCGCAGCATCATCATCTCCATTGTTCTGTTATCCTCGATCTCTCCGTTGACGTCCATCCCCTAAAACATCAGACTAACCATCCGGTGTTCGGAGTGCTCCAGAACGAAGGACGATCCGCACGAAGTGAACATTTTCATGTAGAAAAATTCCTCAGTACTTCACCTCACAGAAAACAGATTAAGATACACAAGGCATACTTTTTCAATTTATTTTATTATAATAATTAATGTATTTCTGACCGTGAGTGTTCATTGTTACCTGATTTGTTTGAAAAAATTATGATTTAATGATGCTTAAGTCTAGAGGTTTTGAAATAGTGTTTTTCTTCTGTATGGATGAATGTGGGTTGGGCACAATCGATCCCATCTGCAAACCAAACAATAATCCCAAAGACACATGATAAAATTAATTTTAACATTCTTATCAGTAGTACATCGGTGGACCACAAACCCGTGTAATGGATGCTAAACAGGAGCTCGTCGAGGAAGTAATGGCCGCTGGCTCTCGACATGAGCCTCCTCAATATACTTCCACTGTATAAGCATGGATCAGATGCATATATCCCATTAAAATTGAGGACATGAGGCCACCGTATGATAAAAACGAAAGGTCCTTAGGTACACTGACTGGACGACAACGAGATGAACCATGCATGCTGCGAGGGTCGCAAGATCAGAGGCACGATGCGGTGGTCAAGAGGATGTGGCAGCCGTGGTTCGATGCAAGGGCTGCATTTTTTCTCTAAAACTGTTTCATGGTTTGATGGACTTCTTTTTTACATGCGTTCTGATGGCTCTCGGCATAAACTGACGGAGCATATAGCAAAATGGTAATCTAACCGTTGTTTAACCACATTATAAGAGGATTAACGTGGAACTTCCTACGGTATCTCCAATTAGTAAATATAAGATACATGATATTGCTAATGACATCCATGTAGTTTGACCAGATTCATCTGAATGTTGGTATTTAAAAGAAATGTTGGATCTTATTTAAAAGATATGCTGTCATCTCTGTTTTCTCCAGTGCCGTCAACCAAGAACAGGAGTCGCACCAGCTTGCAAAGGAGGGTCCAAGAAGAAGGGCAAGTGCCTTCTCAAATACTGCGAAAGATGCATACGTAACAGGTGAAATAATCTGTTTTTTCTTAGAGGCAATCTTGTCTGGGTTGGTTTCTTCATTGTTCTCTTTGCTTAACACAGGTACCCTCAGATTGTCGGTGAGGTGTTGCAGGAGGAGGGCTGGGAGTGCAGTGTTTGCATGTGAGCCATATGAAGCTGATGCTTGTTTGCGACTGCAGTGTTTGCATGTGAGCCATATGAAGCTGATGCTTGTTTCAAGTGATTGTAGATTTAGTTGTTGTTGATAGATCTCATTATCTGGTTTTGTTTGGTAGGAAGAACAAAGGGAAGGCGCCGACGGGACAAAAGGTCTGTCCTGGCAGGAAGCGGAAAGGCAGTGTCGATGACACTCCTGCTAATAAGAAGCCCCTATTCAAAGATGAGGACACTGATGCTTACGAGGATGGCATAGGTCTGCCTAGGGGTACTCTTGTTACGTGTGTTGCAGGTATAGAGCTGCAGCCTGAAGATGTTGGCGCTGCCATTCAATTTCTTGAGTGCTGCCGCTTATTTGGCCAGGTAGTTATGGAAAGCACACAACATTGTTTTTATCATATGCTAGTTAAATTACTTCAAGAACATCCTCGGAACATCACATGTGCACTTAAATGTCTGATAATTTGGCTAGCTAAATAAGGTGTCATCTTACGAAATAATCACTAAGAGTAAGATATCTTAAAGGCTTCCAGATAATTTGTGATAATGATGCATGTCTATGCAAGCTTCTATGTATCTAGATCTATCTACTTTATTTCATTTGCCTCTATGGCTTCATAACTTTTTAAAATTCATCTTATGTCAATAGAAGGCATCATGGATCAATCCCGAGAGTGATAATGAACACATATAAAATAGATTTGCTAGTGTACAAATTAGAAATCATAGAAAATAATCGATAAGAGTAAGAAATTTTAAAGTCCTCCAAAAATGTTTTATAACGATGCATGTCTATGCAAGTTCCGGTGTATCTAATGATCTATATACTTTATTTCATCTACCCCATAAAGTTTTGTAGGCTTTTTAAATTCATGTTCTATGTAGAAAGCATCATGGATCAATCCCAGAGTGATAATGAGCAGATATTAAGTAGGTGTGCACTACAGCAATTAGTAATCAATTTTGTGTTGCATTGATGCATTGTCTCTTCACTTCTAAATCTTATTTACGGCATCTACTTATGGTTAGTCTGGTGGTATACTTGTGTTGCCAAGCTCATAAATACTGTTGTTGGCGAGGCCGAGAACATTAGTCATTTTCTTATTACTTCTGTATTGTTAGCATAAAATAAATCATCAACCTGAGGGGCATATTTAGGATTTCTCGATTTATAATATAAAGATAGTTTATTTCCATTCATCACACGAGATTTGGTTCTGTTCCTCACTACCTGCTTGCTTATAGAGAATATGTTTTCTGTATTATAATGGTATAACCAGATTTTCAAAATAAGGGAGGGGCAAGCAGAACAAACGGTAAAAGAAATAGCTGGAGGTTTTCAACTCCGACAGGTTCCTTC
Source organism: Avena insularis (assembly GCA_023614405.1). Taxonomy (NCBI): domain Eukaryota; kingdom Viridiplantae; phylum Streptophyta; class Magnoliopsida; order Poales; family Poaceae; genus Avena; species Avena insularis. Next base: position 88,309,892 of record CM042695.1, read on the forward strand.
AGTTGTTTCCGACCTTCACATAAATTTGTTGTCTATCATAGAAAAAGGCAAAGACAAGTAAGTATACTCCGAAGTGATATTTCCTTGTAGTTCTCCGCATGTAGTTAAGAAATGACTAAATGAGGTGTGTGTTATTAGGGCTTGCGAGTATCCAAGGCACGGAGATGAATGGATAAAAAAAGTCGGTGAATGTATCGCTAAATCGACATTAGCCGCCAAAGGTTTGACCCTTGACTGCTTAAGCCAGGGGGTATCTGGATATAAAAATTTGACTCCTTCTTGTAAGCTGGACGTGCTGAATTGTCTGTGTGTTGAGGCATTAACCTCTCAGTAAGTACAGGCTACCATATTCGCTCCAACAGTTCATTTGACGACTGTACTTCTACATTAACTATATTCTACCTTTGTTTAGGCGGGAACCGGAAGAATCTGTGGCCAAACCAAAAAAAAGTGCTGCAACCAAAATGGTATTTATACTGGCAAGTTCCATTGTTTTGGTCAAAAGACCTTTGGTAGAAATTAGTGAACAAAAGTTTTCTCCTGTTTCATAGGAAAAGTTGCTACGAGAAAGACTGACGGATCTAACTAAGCCAATGGAAGGAGGAGAAAGTGCTAGCAATGAGAAAACTAAAATCATTATTTCTCAAATACAGGAGGCAATAGCAGTGAAGGAGTCAGCGACAAATGGTCTGTTGCAGTATGGCTTAATATATCTAGTACTACATTTTCCTGTATGATTTCGCTTTTTTTGTGCATTTCTTCAGTACTAAATATGTTTGATATCCTGCACTTTTGTGTAATATATGTTTTCATCTTATATATAGCTTTCCATTCTACAGATTTTCAATCTTGAGCTTGTGTTTGTATTTGGAAAAAAATTATTCATCATCCAATGGGCAGGTTGAGGCTTAGAACAAATACTCCTAAAGCCAGGTCTAGGCATTAATATTGATCTAGTCATCAACTCGTCATAAGGGGAGATACACGTTAAAATTTCTAATCAAGAACTCAATATCTCCATTTGTTTCCTTTGATATGATGCAAAATTCCATCTTAAATCAGAATGGAAATAATTGATCAGTCTTTATAGCTAATAAGTTAGAGCCGGTGCAAGCATGAGGCACCTTTTTATTTGAACCTAACATAATCTTTCATTGACAACTTTTAGTTCAACAAAAGCAATGTTCTGCAATAAAGATCAAGTGTGTTGGACTATAAATGAGTATCTACAGTTTTATTTTCAATTAATGTATCATTTACTGGTCTATTTTATCGTCATAATTAGCATAGTGTGGAGTCAATATTGGCTGGTAGTTTAATTTTCAGAATGTGAACTAACTAAAAATGTTTAACTTAGTCTCTTCGCATTTCAAACATACACCGTTTTATTTACCTTGTTACGTATTTACATCAAAATGGAGCCTAATTCAGTTGGTGGGAGGTGTGGAATTATGCATCCACCAACTAGGTCTGACTCTCATTTTGACTCGTAAACTATATAGGGTGCCTCCTCTGATTCTAGAAACAATAGACACCTAGGTCCTCCTAGGCATTTTTTTGTTCCTGTTCATTATGTGAAGCTTTGTTGAGAAAATATGGCATTGAGATAGCTGTCGTGTATTAATTATTTTCTTTTACGTCCCAACTGTGGCAGTACTAGAAGAGCTGGGACGTGTCAGTAAGACCGCGCTTATCAGGCTAGACAAAGGAGTAGTGTACTGGAAGCTAGATGGCTATTGCAGTAACAATACAAATATCATGCGCGAAGGTTTGTTTGGAGTTACTACGAAATAAGTTTTCAGTTTACTCCTTTGCAACAAATAGTGACGGATACTATCATATTTTATCAGAGTTTGATGATGAAAATACAGTGAATAACAATGGCAAGTGGTTCATGTTCACTGAAGAGGAGCAGAAAGTAATTGAAGATCATTTAGCTAAAAGGTAAGGACTTCATCATACTAATTTATTTTTACGGGTCCCTTTCTTAAAGCTTGTACACTTGGGCTTCAGTGGATAAACGTCACCAAAAATTTCATGTATTTACCCGTATGATATTTAATACAGTAGACCGTATATCTACACCCTGAGGCTTAGTTCTTTATATTTGGTCACAAGCTATAAATTTCATTGTAAATCATTATATATCTGCTTCAGTTCAATGCTCAGTTGATCACCTATTCGCGTCTCAATTTGTTTTCTCATTCAAGCAAGCTATGCTTTTACCCTGATTGGCCTTCTGGCTGGCTGATGATGTAATTTCCTTCACTGCATAGAGTAGAAGGGATGTTGTCAATCTGCTCCAATCGTTTTAGGGTTAGCGAATTTCTTATTTAGATTGGGCCAGATATTTTTTTTCCTTTTTTTATATCCAGGAAGTTATGCTAGCTTAGTGAATTGGCCCTTTCCTCTCGACATAGTAGTGAAAACATATATTTTATCTTGTTGCGACGACTGTTTAAAATAGGTCCCAGCGTCCGTCAAGAAACCATAACCAGGTGTAATGATTTACTTATCACAATTCCCTACACTTTCAACTGGTTAATGGTACTTATTTGTCCTTTCTATGGGGATTCAAGGATACATCATTCCCTTCAAGTAAAAGGAAATAATTTACTTTACAACTGCACCATCACCATTCATGTTCTAACAGCAAGAAACATATTAATCACATAATAACTAGACTTACGGTTAAAAATCAATTTCAATGAAAAAATACTTAAAGGATAAGAGCGGAGATCTACAGAAATTTGCACACTACATCCCAATTGCTTGTTGAAACCCCTTGCCTATGCTATAGCATGAACCCACTAGTGTGTTGCACAGAATATCACCTATGCTAGTATTGCTTCTATAGCCCCTGACATAATACTTTTAGCTACTTTATAAAAATAGTTAGGATAAAACCATCTGAGTTATGCCACCACAACGCGAGTCATCATGTCAAAGTACCCAAGTAATTTATGCTCTTATAATTTGTAATGGTTATACTCTAAGTATTCAGTAAAGTAGGATCTGTGAATTCTTCTCATATTATGTTTATGTTTTATTTTTGCAGGTGAATAGACTGCTGAGATATGGGAGTATTTTCAGGGAAGAGCACATAAACAGATGACATACCTTCTATATGAAATTCATACAGTTACTGTTACTGTTACAGATATAGACAGTCATATCATTTGAATCCAAACCCTGGATGTTACAGTTATAATTACCAATTACAGAACAATGGCTTTGTACCACCTTCTAAATTTGATTCCTTAGATGTTTTGAAAGGAAAGGGAAGCTAGTATATGCGGCTTTGCTGAAATTTATCATTAGCATTTTTTTCCTATGCGGAAACGCGAGAAGACTTTGTAGCACCTTCTTAAGTTGATTTCCTGGATGCTTGAAAAGTATATGATGTGCAGCATTGCTTAAAATTATCTTTAACATTGAATGAGGTAGCAACAAATGATTATTTCCAGTCTCAAACGGGAGATTTTAATTGATGTGTCGCTTGTTTGTTTGGTACTGTAGGCCTGAGTATTCATTGTTTCATTGATGACCTAGGATTATAGATGTCACAACGAACGAAGGCTTCTTGAATTGACGTGTAATCTTTTCATTCAAACAGAGACAAGTTGGCACTCTGACAGAAAAATTCCCTTGCTCTAAAGAAATATTATTCCAGCACTATATATCTACTTTACATATTAAATACTTGGCCTTGGCTGTTTCTGCCATGCCACCTAGGCCTGAATGAAATCAGGGTCCCGTCAAAAAGTTCGTTAGCGCGTGTAACCGGGATGATCGGTGGTTTTGTTTTTTGGTGTTATATCACGGTGGACTGGTGGATTTTTGAGAAAACTACGTGCCCTTGTAGTTTTTTGAATTTACCATGCATTTGTGGTGGTTTATTTTTGTAATTTGTTTGATACTTAATGATGTAGACCCGTAAATCTACAATCTCAGGATTAGTTTCTTTACATTTGGTCTCGAGATACGAATTTCATTGTAAATTATAAAATCAATATATCTCTCCTGTAAAGCACTGCTCAGTTGCTCACTTGTTCGCGGCTGAAAAATATCACTACTGAAAAAACCATCTTCGGTTCGATCACTGAAAGCCCAGCAGTCCCGGCCTGTCACGAACCGCGACTAGTGCTAGCACTAGTCCCGGTCCGTGAGGCCTCCAACGGCTAGAAATGGCCATAAGCATTAGTCCCGGGCCGGACCAGAGCATTAGTCCCGGTCCGTAATACGGCTCGGGACTAATAAGCTGGAGCGGGACAACAGCTCTTTTCGGAGACTATTAGTCCCGGGTCGTATCACGGCCCGGGACTAATTGTCCATCACTATATATACAGCTCCCTGGCCAGCTGCCCTAAAGCATATGGTGGTCATTTTTCTCAAAGAAAGCAAGAGAGTTCATGCCATTTTTTTCTCAAGATTTGTCAAGATTTAGTTTGCAACACCTAAATCCAAAGCTTTAAAATGTTAGAACTTCATTCTTTCATCTCTTATTGCTACTTTAGATCTATATAATGCTCTAGAAGTATAGAGATATGGATCAAATGCATGCATGCTATAGAAGTCGCTAGAAGGATTTTGATATATATGTGTAACAAATTTTGATTAGGCACATAGTTACTGAAAATTGAAATGTGTAATTTTAGAGTTTCAAAGCGTAGAATGGAATGAGGTTTTCACTGATAGAAAAATAATAAAAAACTCCACATTTATCATGTTGATTGTTTTCTCCAATTCACAAATTGGTGCATGTAAATTTTTCAAAATTCAAAATTAATGCTCTAGAAGCTCTCAATATAACTTGTAATAATTTTATCATGTTGTGTAATGGTTTTTGATATACTTTTACTATAATGCAGATGGTCCGGGAATGGATGTACGGTACTGACCGACGCTCTGGCGAGTTCATTAATGGCGTGCATGGATTCATCCGTGTTGCTGATGCAAACAAGCACAATGGTTTTATATTTTGTCCATGTAGTGGATGTAGGAATCAGAAGGATTACTCTGACTCAAAAACCCTTCACAGCCACCTGTTGAAGTCCGGCTTCATGCCCAGTTATAATTGTTGGACCAAGCACGGAGAGAGAGGGGTTATAATGGAAGACAATGAAGAAGAGGAGGAGGATGACAACTATCATGGTTTCACTGAGTACGGAGATACTTCCATGGGGGATGCTGAAGGGGAGGATGAAGAAGAGACACATGATGAACCCGCTGATGATCTTGGTCGGACCATTGCCGATGCACGAAGAGATTGTGAAACTGAAAAGGATAGGGAGAAGTTCAATCACATGCTAGAGGATCACAAAAAGTTGTTGTACCCAAATTGCGAAAATGGTCTGAAAAGCTGGGCAGCACACTGGAATTGCTGCGATGGAAGGCTGAGTGTGCTATACCTGACTCCTCATTTGAAAAGTTGCTGAAAATGATGAAGAATATGCTTCCAAAAGATAATGTATTGCCCGCCAGTACATACGAAGCAAAGAAGGTTGTCTGCCCTCTAGGTTTAGAGGTTCAGAAGATACATGCATGCCCTAATGACTTCATCCTCTACCGCGGTGAGGAGTATGAGAATTTAGATGCATGCCCGGTATGCACTTCACTTCGGTATAAGATTAGACGAGATGACCCTGGTGACGTTGAGGGCGAGCCCCCCGGAAGAGGGTTCCTGCGAAGGTGATGTGGTATGCTCCTATAATACCACGGTTGAAACGCTTATTCAGAAACAAAGAGCACGCCAAGTTGTTGCGATGGCATAAAGAGGAACGTAAGTCAGACGGGATGTTGAGACACCCCGATGGGTCGAATGGAGAAAAATCGATAGAAAGTACCGGACTTTGCAGATGACGCAAGGAGTTTAAGGTTTGGTCTAAGTACAGATGGCATGAATCCTTTGGGGAGCAGAGCTCCAGTCCACAAAGACTGGCCCGTGACTCTATGCATCTATAACCTTCCTCCTTGGTTGTGCATGAAGCGGAAGTTCATTATGATGCCAGTGTTGATCCAAGGTCCGAAGCAACCCGGCAACGACATTTATGTGTACCTAAGGCCATTAGTGGAAGAACTTTTACAGTTGTGGCACGAACCCGGGATACGCGTGTGGGATGAGCACAAGTAGGAAGAATTTAACCTCTGAGCATTGCTTTTCGTAACAATCAATGATTGGCCTGCTCTTAGTAACCTTTCAGGACAGTCAAACAAGGGATACAATGCATGCACACACTGTTTAGATGAGACTGCAAGTATATATTTGGAACATTGTAAGAAGAATGTATACAATGAGCATCGTCGATTTCTTTTGGCCAAGCATCCCTTAAGAAAGAAAGGCAAGCATTTCAACGGTCTGGCATGTCACCAGACGAAGCCTAAGGAGCGTACTGGTGCTGATATATTTGATATGGTCAAAGATTTGGATCAACTGGTAACCTTTGGAAAGGGTCCTGGAGGAAAATCTGTTCCGAAAGACGCTGAAGGACACGCACTCATGTGGAAGAAGAAATCTATATTTTGGGAGCTGCCACATTGGAAATTCTTAGAGGTCCGCTCTGCAATTGATGTGATGCATGTGACGAAGAATCTTTGCGTGAACCTGCTAGGCTTCTTGGGCATGTATGGGAAGATAAAAGATACACCGGAAGCACAAAAGGACCATCAACATATGAAAGACCCAGATGGCCTGCATCCAGAATGGTTTCAAGGTCATGCCAGCTACGCTCTTACCAAACAAGATAAGGAAATATTTTTTGAATGCCTAAGCAGTATTGAGGTCCCGTTTGGCTTCTCATCGAATATAAAGGGGATAATAAATATGGCAGAAAAAAAGTTCCAAAACCTAAAGTCTCATGACTGCCACGTGATTATGACGCAAATGCTTCCGATTGCATTGAGGGGGCTTCTACTAGATAATGTTCGAGTACCCATTGTGAAGCTATGTGCATTTCTCAATGCAATCTCTCAGAAGATAATCAATCCTGAAGATCTACCACGGTTACAGAATGATGTGGTCCAATGTCTTGTCAGTTTTGAGTTGGTGTTCCCACCATCCTTCTTCAATATTATGACGCACCTGCTGGTTCACCTAGTCGAAGAGATTTCCATTCTCGGTCCTGTATTTCTACACAATATGTTTCCCTTTGAGAGGTTCATGGGAATCTTAAAGAAATATGTTCGTAACCGTGCTAGGCCAGAAGGAAGCATCTCCAAGGTCTATGGAACAGAGGAGGTCAATTAATTTTGTGTTGACTTCGTTCCTGACCTTAAGCCGATTGGTCTTTCTCAATCGCGGTATGAGGGGAGACTGAGTGGAAAGGGTACTCTAGGAAGGAAATCAATAATATGTAGAGACGGACATTCTTACACCAAAGCACATTACACCGTTCTATAGAATTCTATCTTGGCAGCCCCATATATCGAGGAACACAAGAAAATCTTACGCTCCAACAACCCTGGAAAGCATGACTCTTGGATTAGAGATGAACACATGAAGAGTTTTGGCGGTTGGTTGCAACATCTCATCAAAAACAACACTCTTGGAGATCAGCTATACTTGTTGTCTAGGTCACCATCTTCGACTATATCGACTTTCCAAGGGTGTAGATAAATGGGTATACATTTTACACGATAGCCCAAGATAAAAAGAGCACCAACCAAAACAGTGGTGTCCGCTTTGATGCAACAAACAACAATGGGTCAAAGACCACATATTATGGTTACATAGAGGAGCTATGGGAACTTGACTATGGACCTACTTTTAAGGTCCCCTTGTTTCGGTGCAAATGGGTCAAGCTGACGGGAGGAGGGGTGGAGGTAGACAAGAAATACGGAATGACATCGTTGGATCTCAACAATCTTGGGTACTTAGACGAACCATTCGTCCTAGCCAATGATGTGGCCCAGGTTTTCTATGTGAAGGACATGTCTACCAAACCTAGAAAATGAAAAAATAAGAAAAAGAATACATCAGACGATGAGCCAAAGCGCCACATAGTTCTTTCAGGAAAAAGAAACATCGTGGGAGTGGAGGACAAGACAGACATGTCAGAAGATTGTGATAAGTTTCATGAAATTCCGCCCTTCGCGGTGAAGGATGACCCAAGCATCATGTTAATGAATGAAGATGCTCCATGGATACGACGGGATCAGAAAGTAACACACGCGAGGAAATGATATGTAATAATTGTAACATTTTATGAGTGAAGATGTTCCATGCATGTGTCCATTTTTATAGTGTTGTCTGCAAACAATCTTGTGTGTGTTAGTCCCGTTTTGTGGCTGGACCGGGACTAAATGAGGGCCTTTAGTACCGATTCATACTTACCATTAAGATCTGATCTCCAAACGCGTGATGTCACATATTAGGGAGTGCCTCTATGACTAGTTTCTCGGAGATGCCGGAGGACTGGGCTCCATCGGCATCTCCCTGAAACTGGCCGTAGTGGTGTCCCTGCTCTCGAAAACCATCTTGCAGCTTGTAACTTCTCTAACTAGATCAATACGCCTGGGAGCTAACTAATTTCACATATTAGGGAGTGCCTCTATGACCAGTTTCTCGGAGATGCCGGGGGACTGGGCTCCGTCGGCATCTCCCTGAAACTGGCCGTAGTGGTGTCCTTGCTCTCGAAAACCATCTTGGAGATGCCTCAAACTGGCTGGAGGACTGGACTCACAACGATGCCTATTTATAGTACAAGCAGCTCGACATAATATCGATACTCACGACATAATGTCGACACTCACCCCTATTATTAGTGCTGACTCATCTTTAGTCCCGGTTGGTGTCTCCAACCGGGACAAAAGGTTCATCTTTAGTCCCGGTTGGTGACACCATCCGGGACAAGGTACAAGCCGCACGACATAATGTCGACACTCACCCCTATTATTAGTGTTGGCTGGCCCATTGTCATGAATCCTTTCGTGCGTTGGTTTCTCCAACCGGGACTAAAGATGAACCCTCTCTTTATATAGGCATTTCCCTCTATTTATTAGGTAACACTCAAGACATTTATTAATATTAAAAACCGGGACAAACCGAGACTAGCTAACACTCAGGACTAAAGCCTCCCCCTTTAGTCATAATCATGCCTAGTCCTATAGTACGCAGCTTCAGGGTCTTCATCGTCATCGTCATCATCATCGTCACCTGCCACTCCGGGGATCCTCATCCCATCCATGGCATATACCAGGGGCCATTCCAGCCTCAAATTCACGGCGGGCGGGAGAGGGGTCTCCTGGAAGACGATGCCGCTACCGCCGGGCCGGTGTGGGGTCTGTGGCGGGTGGACTCGTGGGCACCGTAGGCGAGGATGGTCTCCCCCGGCGATGTAGCGCATCACTCTGATGATAGTACGGTTCGCCCACCACGGACAACGGCCGGCTTCATTGTGGTTCATCGGTGGCGGGCCATCATCCTCGTACCTGGCGAGCTCCCTTTCCCGCCTATTAGCGAAGAAGGCATTCCAGGTGCCGTAGTTGTCGGGATCCCACTGGGGATCCATCCGCTGCTACGGCGTGAGCTCGTGGTAGAAGTGGTTTGTGATGGCCGCCTGGCGTGCGGAACCTTGAGGGAGAACCTCCAGCCAAGATCCAAATGGCTGGCGGTGGCAGCCCGGACAAGGGTAGTTGAGGCGACAGCTCGGTCTCCTCGAGGGTCAGAATGGCCCAGTAGGCGTTGTCCATTGTTCTAAGAGAGGAAGGTGTGGATGTGTGGATAGCCATGGCACGATCGCCCTAAATATAGAGGGAAAGGGCGGAAAAACATGGCGTGAAGCTTTGGGAAATGGCGGGAAATATCTTTAGTCCCGGTTAGTGACTACATCCGGGACTAAAAGCTCTCATAGAAAGGAAAGGGCGGGAAAACTTGGCGTGAAGCTTTGGGAAATGGCGGGAAATATCTTTAGTCCCGGTTAGTGACTACATCCGGGACTAAAAGCTCTCGTAGAAAGGAAAGGGCGGGAAAACTTGGCGGGAAGAGGTGGGAAATGGCGGAAAATATCTTTAGTCCCGGTTTGTGACTACAATCGAGACTAAATGGATATTATATTAAGATTCATTATATTTTTCTGATAATGATAGACATATTTTTTGTTTTATTTGGATTATTACAATAAAAGATATGATTTTTCAAAGTTTTTATATTTGATTTGAATTAAAAAAGAAAATTTACATATGAAATAATTTATAAATGATGCAAACAGATAAATGGATATTATATTAAAATTCTTTATATTTTTCTGATAATTATAGACATATTATTTGTTTTATTTGGATTATTACAATAAAAGATATGATTTTTCAAAGTTTTTATATTTGATTTGAATTAAAAAGAAAATTTACAAATGAAATAATTTATAAATGATGCAAACAGATAAATGGATATTATATTAAAATTCTTTATATTTTTCTGATAATAATAGACATATTATTTGTTTTATTTGGATTATTACAATAAAAGATATGATTTTTCAAAGTTTTTATATTTGATTTGAATTAAAAAAGAAAATTTACAAATGAAATAATTTATAAATGATGCAAACATATAAATGGATATTATATTAAAATTATTTATATTTTTCTGATAATAATAGACATATTATTTGTTTTATTTGGATTATTACAATAAAAGATATGATTTTTCAAAGTTTTTATATTTGATTTTTATTAAAAAAGAAAATTTACAAATGAAATAATTTATAAATGATGCAAACAGATAAATGGATATTATATTAAAATTATTTATATTTTTCTGATAATAATAGACATATTATTTGTTTTATTTGGATTATTACAATAAAAGATATGATTTTTATAAGTTTTTATATTAGTTTTGAATTAAAAAAGAAAATTAAAAAAAGCAAATAGTCGCGGGTCGTGGCTGGAGCCGGGACTAAAGGGTGAATCTTGTGTAGCGCAAAAAAACCCTTTAGTCGGGTCGTGGCTTAACCCATGATTAAAGGAGGTCTTTAGTCGCGGGTTAAGCCACGGCCCAGGACTAAAGACCCTTTAGTCCCGTCCCGTGGCTTAGCCCGGGACTAAAGACCCTTTAGTCCCGTCCGGTGGCTTAGCCCGGGACTAAAGGGGTGGCCCTTTATATTCTACGCGCCACCGCCCCTGCCCAGCACTTGGCATTCCTCGACGCAGCGAAGAAGACGAAGCACACAGACGTGCATCGAAGACGACGCAGGGGGAGGTGTCGTCCGCCGCCGCCGTGCCACTCCGCTCTGCTCGCCGCCCGCTCGCTCCGCCGCAGCCGTGGCGACAAGTTGCCCTCGCGACTGCCGCTGCCTTGTCCGCTACCCCAGCCGCTCTACTCTTTGGGTGGTTTTTTTTATAGTTTTTTATTATAGTTTTTTGTATAGTTTTTTATATAGTTAGGTTTATTATAATTAGGATTATAATTAAAATTATTAGGATTGTTATAATTAGGATTATTAGGTTTATTATAATTAGGATTATTAGGTTTATTATAATTAGGATTATTATAATTAAGATTTTGTTATAGTTTTTTGTATAGTTTTTTTATTGTTAGGTTTATTATAATTAGGATTATAATTAAAATTATTAGGATTGTTATAATTAGGTTTATAATTAGGATTATTAGGTTTATTATAATTAGGATTATTAGGTTTATTATAATTAGGATTATAATTAGGATTATTATAATTAAGATTTAGTTATTAGGATTAGTATTATGATTATTATAATTAGGATTATTATAATTAGGTTTATTAGGGTTTTTTGTTATAGTTTGTTTCTATAGTTTTTTTATATTAGGGTTTTTTGTTTTAGTATTAGGATTATTGTTTTAATTAAAATATTAGAATTAGGATTAGGATTATTGTTTTAGTTATTTTTTGTTTTATTTATTAGGATTATATTGTTTTATTTATTGTTTTATTAGGGTTATTTTTTTTGTTTTAGTTATTATGATTATTGTTTTAGCACAAATAATATTAGGATTATTATAATTAGGATTATATTGTTTTAGTTATTAGGATTATTTTTTTTCTAACCTGTTTAACTCTCTTTTTGTTATAGATAATTAAGTCATGGATCCATCCGAAGATCTTGGTCGCATCGGTGAAGGTTTTCTTCAGGGCATGATAAGAGGTGGAATTCCTCTTAATATTACTATCGGCGCCGAAGATATTTTGCTCGAGGAAGAGATATCCTCATATCTGAATCCATCCGGTGATGGACTAGAGGAAAACCAAATTTACCAAGGGGAAGACCAGATGGACGAAGGGCAAACAAATAACAACAAGAATGATGGCCCCTCGACAGGATCCGGCGAGGTACATATATATATATAAAGTCTCATGTTACCTCTATTCATTAACGGATCTAGATATATATTAATCACTCTCTCTTCTTCTTTTAGCCCACCGGATCGAAGCAATCGACAGCTCGAACGAAACGAGGGCCGAACAAAAAGTTGGATGGTAATCAGAGGTTCACCATCGAAGAAATAGATGATGATGGTGAACCGATTGCTCCAGAGAAGCACCGGAGGATGTTTATAAATCAATGCGGGATGCTTGTTAGGGACAACCTGCCGATCACCATCGAACAATGGAATAAGTCAAAGAAAGCCGGTGAAGAATCCAAGCTATAAAGTCGATGATGCCAAAGATGACCTTTGGCAGAAGCTCATAGCGCATTTCATACTACCTCCAGAGTATGAGGAATTTGAGGTAGATGGTATTACCCCAAGGCCGGGTGGGCTTGAAAATAGAGCGAAAGTCAAGGAGTGGGCACTAAGTAAGATGGCTGAACTGTACCGGAACCACAAGAAAAAATTATACGTGAAATATGTCGTGAAAAAGAAAACTCCAGACTTCAAAGGAGTAAACGAGAAGTTGAGAGAACAGTGGCCCGATTGTGTACAGTACAAGAAAGCTGATAAAGCAAAGGCAAAGAACGCGTTAAATGCTGCCAACAAGAAATACCATCATAAAATGGGGACAGGTGGCTACAAGAGTGCCATCCCTAAGTGGGAAACTATGGAGAAGGATATGAGGGCTAGAGGCGTCATTCCTGGTACAGATGGATGGCCCGAGAGGTCAACGACCGGTGGTGCAGACGCAGGGGATCCTTGGACCCAGAAACAGGGAAGACATTATTTCATGATAAAATTCTAAAACCCTCCCAAGACCTTGTTCAAGCAATGAACGATGCTCAATTGGGATTGTTCCGTCCCGAGAGAGAGAATGACGAGCTGACACGCGCCCTAGGGAATCCTGAAAAGGGAGGACGAACATGAGGCAAAGGCGCCGGTTTCTCGTGGAAGAAAGGGTTTCCTCTATACGATGCCAGTTACAGAAGCCGTCAGAGAAAGAAGGACCGGGAGGCAGACCGGATCTCCAGGGTAGAGCAGGACCTAGCTGATCTGAAGAACCTCATGCATGAAATTAGCCAAAGGCCGTCGTCGTCAACTCACCCGCGGTCTGATGATCCTGCATTGGATCTTAGCCAACGGAGAAGCATCGTGGCTTCCACGGAGGTCCGTGCTGATGATCAAGCACTGCTGGATGATGCACCGGCTCCTCACTACCCCGTGGATGATGTCAGAGAGATGGCACAATGTGAGCTACATCAGCCAATGAACAACCTGTCCTTCAAGGTGGCGATCGGCACTGTTTTACCTTGTCTACCTGGAGCACTCCACCATTCACTTCCGATTCTACCAGGCTATGCTCGTGTCTTGGTGGATGACATAGTGGAGGATTTTGCGGACCTGGAGATTGAAATCTCTACGCCTGAAGGCCTTACGAAACTAGATGTCAAGTGCAACATCATTCTATGGAATAAGAAGTACATCAAGTTTCCAGGCTCGGCGCCAAGGCCACCGACTCCAAGGAATCCAAATCCACCCCGCATCGAATATCGTCAACCTCCAAGTCCACCCCAACCCGATTATCGCCAACCTCCAAGTCCACCCCAACCCGATTATCGCCAACCTCCAAGTCCACCCGCCCGACGATCGCCGCAGCAGGAGTACATCAACTCGATCTCCGCTTCCGCCTCCGTGCAATACTACTACCTCATCGAAGAAACGGAAGTTCGAAGGTCCCCCGCGCCCCACATCGAAGAAAGGTCAAACGCCGAAGATAGTCGATATCCCGCCGGCTCTTCCAAAGAGACCTTATGACAAGACCGATGAGGAAACTAACGCGGATGTGGCTGCTCAAGTTAAGGCGCATTTTGCACCCAAAAACCCTGAGCCAAAGCCGGTATATAACGAAAAAACCAAAAAGTGGGCTAAGTCCTTTCTTGAGCAACCATCCCAGATATCAATGAATCTGGAATCAAACTATGACCGGGAGATTATTAAGCAAGCACAGAAGAAAAAAATCACAAGTGCAAAAAGCGAGAAGCAAGTTGCCCAGCTCGGAGCACAGAAGAATCAATCGATCGCCCCGCTCAAAGTCATTTCAGACCTCGACAAGGCCTTCAGAGCTGAAATGGATTGGACATGCAAATAATGGACCCTAGAGCCCGTAATAGTGATGCACTTATGGGAATCACTGTATCGCAGGCCAAAGCACTTGCTACCGAAGCAAATATGTCTCTTGGTCAATATTTAGGCTATGAAGATACGCCAGTGGGTCAGATAGTATGACAGTATGTCCAAGGGGCGCCTCTAGTCAGTAATGAAGAGCTCACGCGTCTATCCACACATATGCGAAATCTACACGAATGGTACATGTCGCAAGCACAAAAAAAGCATCAGAAAGATTGGTTTCTGGTGGACGTTAGAACAGAGCATCACTTCAAACCATACTCGATACAGGTTCAAATGACCGAACTGTTTCAGTTATACAACCAGCGCGCCCTCGACAAATCTAGCATTGGTTGCTACTGTCTGTAAGTTATTTATTTATATAATTAAGTTTGTAGCTTTAGCTCGTTCATTGCATTTAATATATTATCCTAACTATATATATCCTTTTGTATGATGATATTATATTCTGTAGAATGAAGATGCTTGAATGCAAAAGAGCTAGAAGATACGACGTTGGGTTCATTGACCCATATATCATTAATGAATATACGTTAAATAATCACCCCAAAGACGCGGAGGAAGACCTGTCCAGGTTCTTAACCGAGAATAATTTTGTTAAGGAAATACTATTTCCTTACAACTTCAAGTGAGTGTTTATATCTTGTACACATTTTATTTTTGCTTACTCGATGAGCTATATATGCATGTATGCTTATGTAAACGTCCGCATGTATGCTTATGTAAACGTCCGCAGATTCCACTGGATCTTGCTAAACATTCAAGTTGACAACTCCCTAGTTGAATTCCATGACTCATTAAGTTGGGACCAAGAGAAGTGGAGCGACATGAAAGCAATGCTCCATAAGTAATTTCAATCATTATCGCATTATATCGTCCTCTTTCATTCATTTCCTGATATCAAGTAACTAATAACTCCTTTGTTCATTTTCTTTGCCGATCAAGTGTTGAACACGGTTCGGACAGAAAATACCAGGTCCATTCAAAGAGGAGCTAACTTATAAAATGGCGAAGAGTTTACAGCAGCCACCGGGAACTCATTTATGTGGATACTACGTCTGCGAGTACATCCGAGAGTTGACCAGTGAGCGGAAAGTTGACTCACATTATATTTATGATTTGCGGGAGAAACTAGAGCCAGACCAGCGCATAAGAGCAATTCAAGAGGAGCTGGCGGAATTTATGATGAAGGAAGTCCTTGATGTACATGGAGAGCATTATGCGGATGATGTGGAACTCGATTTGCCTTAGTCATCTCCATGTAGCTCATATGATATATATATATATATTCATCAATGACCATGTAATTTCAAAACATTTCTTCCTTTTGATATGATTGATTATATGTATGCTTGCAAGGGATCGATTAATTATATAAATGCATCGACGTGTAGTGTGTATGTAGTAGCGTATAATATGTATACTGAAATATATGTTTGTTATAGTGAAACACAAAACGAAAAAGGAACAAAATGGCAAAAAAAAGGAAATACACAATCTCTGCCGCGGCAGAGAAATGTGGTGTTTCTCTGCCGCGGCAGGAAACCATTTAGTCCCGGGTGGTGTTACAGCCCGGGACTAGAGGGTTTCCGCCCCCCGCGGCACTGAAACAGACACGTGGCTGTTATCAGTCGCGGGCCGTTGCGAGCCGGGACTAAAGAGGGGGCCTCTAGTCCCGTTTTCACAGTCCCGGGCCCAAAACCGGGACTAGAGCCCGTTGCGACCCGGGACTAGAGGCCCTTTTTCCACCGGTGTATATATATGGATATCTGCATTGAAGAAAGTTGTACTTTTAACATGATTGACCTTCTAGCTGATGATGTGTTTGGTCTTTCCTTCACTGTGTATAGTAGTTATACCAGCTTGTTTAGGTTTGGCCAAGTATTGTTTCTCCTTTTTTTTAATCCGAAAAGTTATATCCAGCTTATTAAGTTGCCTTCTTTGTATCGACATAGTAGTAAAAAAATTGAGAAAATTCCTTATTTAACACTACTTCTCGATATAGTTCCTTATTTGACACTACTAAAAAATTACTTTCTTATATGACCACTTTTGTAAAAAAATTGCCTTATATGACACCGCCGTCAGCTTCGTTAGTCTCTTTCGTTAATTTATTTTTTCAAGGACCAAATTACCCTTCCACTCGATTGCCTAGGTTCCTCCGTTTTTTGTGATTATCACTCGGTAAATTTGATTGTACGGCCTATTAGACCGAAGTCCGATTCACTCGTCCACCAGCTCGAGCTAATCCATGTGCGGCCGGTGTATGCATGTCATAACTCATGCACTCTAAGCTAGCTAGGATCTGTAACAACTTATGTTTGTATGGTGCGCGCGGCCGTGAGATGTACACAGCCCAGTGCAAATCATTCGCCGCCACCTCTGCTCAGTTTGAGAGTCCCGGAAGTACGAGCCGGTCGGCCTTGATCCCTTGTGAACTTAGCCGCGGCTCTTGCCTTGTCGAGTTATGCCATCGCAAACTTGTTCACTAATGGGTGTTGAGGGATGTATTAGTGTGGTATTTTGTCATTTTTTTTGTTTAAAAAATATGGAAAAAGGTCAAAGATGTCTAATAAAATCAAATCAAATCAGTTATTTTTGGATTTTGTTGTTCACTAAAATACGTCTAGATACATTTGAATCTAGTTAAAATTAAATCAGTTATTTTTTGATAGAGGAAGTATATTTATATTGGTATGATGCGGTACCAAGCTACAAGGAGTCCATAAAGAATACAGAAACCACTCATAGTTACATTCGATAGTGTAATACACGTTTTAAAAAAATCTGCTTCTAACAACGCGAGCCGTGTCTGCGTGGCCTCTCTCTCGGGGATGAGTAAAAGTTAAGTTCATTCCATTTGTAAAAGACCAAAATACACTACTAGCATATATTTCTTTGCGTTTCTTTGCGTCCGTCAATTTAAGCTTTGCATGCTTATTGGACTGGTCCATCACAAGTGCACACGCTAAAAATACCATGCTTTGAATTATATACTTGGTTACATCACATGTACAATATCAATTCTTGTAATTTTGTCACATTATGCACTAAGGGTAAAAATGTCTTTATAGATCCCCATCTAACCCTGTTACCTTTTAAAATGCACTAGGATGTCATATAAGGCAAAGAATTTACATAAGTGGTTCAATAAGGAAGTGGAAATTTTTTAATGTCAAATAGGGAATCATATTAGAAAGTAATGTCAAATAAGGAATTCTCTCAAAAAAATTAGCCAACCGGCATCTTGGTACAATTGTTTAAAATAGGTCCCGGTGTCCGTCGAGAAAAGCTATAGCAAACAAATGTCCTCCGGCGACAGAGCGGAGGACTAGAGAGGAGACACAGGGACGGTCCCTGTAGCGCGACGCGGGATTCTAAAATATATTGCGACCCTGGATTCTAGAATCGTATTTATTAGAAAATGGCGCATCCATTACCCTATAGATTAAGGCGCGACATTTTAACGCCCCGTCCTTCCCCCATCACTGTTCACGTCTAATTATGACCAATACGTGCAGGGCGCGTGTCCCGTTCCGTCCGTCGCACGCGCGATCCGTTTAATTCGGCTCTGCCCGTTTTCTTTCCCTAATAATCCATCGTCATCTGCACTCTTACGTGCAGTCCTGTGGGCTGGCTGGACACGTGAAGATGCCACGCTTCCTTCCCCTTCTGATTACGTGCCACGCCCTCCTGTTTTCTTCTCCAGCCTCTTCTTTCCTCGCTCCATCACGGCGGTTATTCCTTTGCCTAATCTTCCGCCCGTTCTTATGTGTTTCATCGTAGGTTTCCTCTTCCGTTCGATCGCTCGGCAGGTCTGTCTCGCTTATTCGTTTGCCTACTTTTTTCACACGTGCATCTCCTCTTCTTTTGGTGGATTTTAGGATGGCTGACCCTGAGGCTTCCATCCGAGGGCATGTTGCTTCTATGTCTTTCCCTGCGCCACGGCGTCGCCGTGGTCTCCGGGATGCTACGCCCCAGGCTTCTTCATCCCACCGTCAGCGTGGTCGGGGTCGGGGTCGTGGCCGTCCTCCTTTCCGCCGCTCTGCACCCTCCCGCTCCGCCGAGCTGCCGATGATTTTGCCACGTGCCGACGTCTCGGTGGATGCTGCAGCTGGATCTCGCCGACGCCTCTCTCTCCTTGAAGTGTCTCCTCGCCCGGCCGCAAGTCCGTGTCGTCTCTCCCAAGATGTCCTTCCTACGGCGGCCCTGCGCCTTCTCAATAGTGTTTCAGCTGGGTATGATCCGGATGTGCGCCTGATGCCTTCTGGCTATGCTACTTTTCCGGATGCCGCGCATCACAGTGCGTCAGTGTCACGTCCAGCTCGCTGCCGCCATTCCCGCGGCCTTGCTCTCGCTGCACCCAATCCGGCTGCCGTTCTGCGGGCTTCCGTTACTGTTCCGAGTCAGTTTTTGTCTATGAACGTTCCCGTTGCCCGTCTGCCAGCTCCTAATCGCTGTGATGCTCCACCTTTCTCTCGTGTTGTTTCTTCCGTTCGCCCTGTTTTCCCTGCTATGTATGCTCAGCCTTCTGATTCAATTCACCCATCTATTAGTTCTTCTACTGGCCTCCCCGATATATTGGTCGAACAGTTTCCTGGTGCTCTATCGGCCGAACATCTTGCGCGGAGACGAGAAATTGCGCTGGGCAAACGGCCAGCACGCGATGTGGCACCTACCACAGTTGACTACTCCGGTGGTGACTCTATCTATTCTTTGCTGATTGTCCTGCATTTTTTCCTTTCTGTGGGGATTGCTGCCTGTTTACCTGTGCGGCCTCAATTTTTTGGCAGATGTTGCTTGGACCACTGGTTCTGATGGTTATCTGCATCCTGCTCCATCGGCCGATCTGGTGTCGTCTGCTTTTCTCGGTGCAACTTCTTCTGCGTATGGTATGTTTTCTATTGCTGCTGTTTTTTAGCTTTCCCGATAGCTCATCCATGGAGTCCACCGTCTTCTAAGCTGTGCCATATGAAGGTGTAGTGACAACTACTGGTTGCATGCAAACTGTACGTGCTAGGAGTGTTAGTTCCAAAAAGTAATGCAGCTGTTAACTTACATTGCATTTCTAAGAACTGAAAGGCTGTAGAGTCGTGCAAACCATACATACTAGGAGTGTCGGTCCCAAAAAATAATGCAGCTGCTAACTTACATTGCATATACAAGGCTGTAGTATGTAGTATCCTGCTCAGGTGCGTGCTTTTAGGACAGATTTCGTTTTGTACATACATGATATAAGTCTTCAGCTCTAGACAAGATACTCTAATTTGCGGTTTGTTGTACATATTTTGCAAAACTTTGGAATTCTAAATCATGTGGTGCTATGTATTTCTATGAAAATTCAAGTGCAAAACACACACAAAATAAGTTAACTTCTGATGTATTTTACATACTGGAAGAAATTTGCTTGGTTAGTTGCTGAGACTTTTATTGTTGCAATGTTGGAACATATTTTACATGAACATCTATTAAACCTTTTTCCATATTCTAACTATCTACCGTGCTGCCTCTTATTTCAATTCGTTTTCCTTCAATTTACTATAGCCTACCACCTGCCGGTTACTTTATGTTGCTTTTGGCCTCATGCTTTGATTTGTGTACGGTTCCATGGATTAGTTCTGCAGTTCTGTACTTGCTGATTTTAAAGGGATGGAGATTGTTTTAACCGTCTATGCTTTTTAGAGCCGGATGTGGATTCTTCTGATGACAATGCGACTGCTATTTGGTCGTCTATGCTTGACACTTTTATTAATGATGACATTCCTTTAAGTGACTGGCCTCGCCTTGATGTTAATTCTGGAATCCGTCTGCCTGTTTCTAACTCCCAGGCTTCTTGCGCGACCGAGTTCTCTTTAGGCTCAGATTGTTCAAATTGGGATTCCATGCCTGATTCGTTTGGGCTTCATGGGGGGTCTAAGGAACATGAGGAATTTCTGGATGCTATGTCTGATGATGATTTAACTAACGACAACCTTGGTGGCCACTCGGGTATACTGCCGTCTCAAGGTATGAGTCCTATATGTGTTCCATTTATTTCTTATTATTTCTATAATGCTGCTGCATTTTTTCACCGTTTTCCGGTTCTACTATTTTATTTCTTCACTCCTGAAACTTGCCTTTATGTGTTGTTGTTTTCACAGTCGCGCCCACACCTTTTGTTCCTGCATATACGGTACGCGCTAATCAGCGAAGGCGTGTATCAATACGCCAGCACCGCTGGTTAGTTAAAGCGGGCTTTCGACCTGGCAATGTTGATCTTCCTCTCCCTAAAGATTTCGTCCTTTTGCTCAAACGTGAGTTCCCCGATGTTCTCTTTTCTCATGATTGAGATGTTGATTCTCCTTTCAAAACCACCGTAACTTTCATAGATTGGTGTTTTCTTCAGGTTCCTGGCCAGGGAGATCTTATTATGGTGGTCCTCATTACGTCTGTTCTCATTGTGGGGCTAACTTTTGGTACCAAGAGCGTTGCAAGCGTCTTAGTACAAAGAAGAGAGTCGTGTACACGGGTTGTTGTCGTGGTGGCAAAGTTTCACTTCCTGCATATCTTGACTGGCCGCCTCCTCTAGCTGAATTGCTACGGTTCGATGGTGGCCCTGAATGTAGTCGTTTTTTACGCTTAATTCGTGAATACAATTCCATGTTCGCTTTTACTTCTCTTGGTGTTCATGTCGACAACAGTGTGAATGTTGGACAGGGTCCATATTGTTTCAAAATATGTGGAGTAGTTTGCCATGAAATGGGCTCTCTTCTTCCTCCTGAGGACAATCCTGTCCCCAAATTTGCTCAGCTTTATATTTATGACACACAAAATGAACTTGATCATAGAATGAGTATATTTTCTACTGGCGCTGATGTTGCTGGTGAAGTTGCTACATCTACTCATCAGTTTACCTCTTCGTCCACCGCCAATGTTGGCCATATAGATTTACAACCTGTTGTCGAGGCTGATGAAGAATATGTCCAGTCTACATGGCGGCACCGGAGTTCAAGGGATGAGCCTGATCGTAAAATTGTGGATTCTCTCAGGATAATGCTAAATATACATAACTCCTTGGTTCAGACGTTCCGTATGGCAGAACAGAGGTTGTTCTCGCCTGATGCTGCTGATGTTGCCATCCAACTGTTTGGACACGAAGGAACGGAACATGGAAATCGGTATTCTCTGCCAGTTGCATCTGAGTTGGCTGCTCTAATTGTTGATGATTTTTCTGTAG
Source organism: Avena insularis (assembly GCA_023614405.1). Taxonomy (NCBI): domain Eukaryota; kingdom Viridiplantae; phylum Streptophyta; class Magnoliopsida; order Poales; family Poaceae; genus Avena; species Avena insularis. The sequence continues at coordinate 88,331,641 of CM042695.1, forward strand.
AGGTTAATAGATTTGATCTCATTGTACAGAAGAAAGCAGGACGCTTCCAGCGTGTATCTCCCCTTAATCCCTCTCTTATGGCCCTTCAATATCCACTTATGTTTCCTCATGCTCCCATGGGCTTTCATCTTGGGATCAAGTACCAGAGTATAGACGGTGCTCCTATCCGTGGACGGCAAGATGTTTCCATGTTAGAGTATTATTGTTACATGTTTCATTATCGAGAGGGGAGCCTAATCCATTCACTTGCTGTGGCCGGTTATCTCACCAGGCTGAAGTTGACTCCTTTTCTTCTGTTGAGTCATGTCGTCTCAGTTTTCATTTTTGGAATCAGGACAGCCTCCGGTCCGAAAGTTATCAAGGCATATCGGATGCTGTTGGTGAAGGAAATTCAACGGGTAAGAATGTAGGGGTCGAATATATTCTGCATTCTAGCTATACCGGTAGTCCACGTTATATGATCCAAAATTACCAAGATGGCATGGCAATTTGCCGTGTTCATGGCGCTCCTGACCTATTTATTACTTTCACATGCAACCCCAAGTGGGATGAGATAGCTGATGCACTTCTCATGGAACCTGGCCAAACCCCAGCCGACAGACCTGATATTGTAACACGTGTGTTCAAGATGAAGGTTAATGAGTTTAGTCGAGGTGTTAGGAAAGGAAAAACTTTTGGTCCTATCAACGCATGTACGTGCACTCTATCTTTTCTGTGATTTTTGGTTCCGTACTACATTAGCTTCATTTCTTTGCCGGTTATCAGATTTTCATTGCCCTTTACCTTTTTCTATATATACAGCCTCTGCTTTCTTTAATTTTCCTGATTTCTTTGCTTGCGTTATTTTGCAGACTTATATGTTGTCGAGTTCCAGAAAAGAGGCTTGCCTCATATACATTCTATTGTGTGGTTAAAAGCTGATACTGAAGATCCTACACCCGAGACTATAGATTCTTACATATCTGCAGAAATACCAGATTATAAGACAGATCCTCTTGGGTATGCACTTGTGGAGGAGTTTATGGTTCATGGCCCCTGTGGAGAATATAATCCTAAATCTCCTTGCATGAAAAATGGAGTTTGCTCTAAACATTATCCAAAGGAGTACAATGAAGAGACGACAATTGACGGACTTGGTTTTCCTGTTCTCGTCACGGAAAATGCCTGCTTTGTGGTGAAGAATGGGATTCCTCTTGATAATAAGTGGATTGTGCCATACAACATGTCATTGCTGAAAAAATTTCAAGCCCACATTAACGTTGAATGGTGTAATAAGACAAATCTTTTAAAGTATTTGTTCAAATATCTTGCTAAAGGGCATGACATGGCTCGTGCAAGGTTGCGTTCTATGTACCAGTTGTCGGGCGCCGAGCCCGCAGGGATCAACGAAATTGACGAATATGCTAGGTGCAGGTATGGTTTGCATATGTTCTGTAAACATCTAATCTGTCTACACTATAATCCATATCTCTATTTCATTTTTCTGCCATTACCTGACGATGTCGCTCACGTGTCGCAGATACTTATCTACATGTGAAGCGTGTTGGCGAACATTTGCGTTTGATATCCATGTTCGGGAGCCCTCTGTTCACAGATTGGTAGTTCATCTTCCTAATATGAATCGAATCATTTATGCTGAGAATGATGATCTTGCTAATGTTATAAGCAATCCTAACAAATACAAGACTATGCTTACCGAGTGGTTTACTGCCAACCTTCGCTACAATCATGCCCGGGCTTTGACATACTTAGAGTTTCCGTCAAAGTGGATTTGGGATGGCAAGTACAAAAAATGGAAAAGAAGGAAAACAGATAGAAAACGGAAGCTAAAGTTTGGTCCTCCTATAGGACGAATTTATAACTGTCATCCTACCACAAAGGAACTTTATTTCCTAAGGATACTGTTGACTATTGTACCAGGTGCTACATGTTTTGATGATCTTAAGTCATATCGTGCCATTACCTATGATTCATTTAGAGAGGCTTGCCAAGCCCGTGGGTTAGTTGGTGATGACAAGGAGTGGTTTCTGTTGTTTGATGAGTCCATTCAGTGGGCATCTTCTTATCAGCTGAGGCATCTATTCATGACCGTGCTCATATTTTGTGATGTCACCAATGGACAGAAGATACTTGACAAGTACTGGACATATATGACGGATGACCTTTCTGCTCGAATTGTTCAGTCCATGAACGACAACTCCTTTGCCGTTCCTTCTGATTATTTGTATACTTATCTGCTACAGGACTTATCGATGGTGTTTGCCAAGAATGGGTATTCTCTCTCATCTTTTGGCATATGTACAGATGCTTTGCTGACTGAAAGATCGCTTGGAAATAGATTGGTTATGGAAGAGTTGCAGTATGATAAGGATGATCTAAGAAATAGAGCAATATTTTTACATGAAAAGCTAAATGATGAGAAGAGGAAAGTCTACAACCAGATAAAAGCAGCAGTTGATGCTTCAGTTGGCAAGGTTTTTTTTGTTTCTGGACACGGCGGTACTGGAAAAACTTTTTTATGGAATGCTATTATTACAGCTTTACGTGCTGATGACCACATTGTCCTCGCTGTTGCCTCATCAGGTGTAGCATCTTTGCTGCTTCCAGGGGGGAGGACTGCTCACTCACGGTTCAGAATACCACTTGATATTGGAGAACATACTATGTGTAACATACCAAGAGGAACAAATTTGGCAGAGTTGGTCCACAAAGCGTCTCTTATTTTGTGGGACGAAGCTCCGATGACGCACCGATGTTGTTTTGAGGCAGTGGACAGAAGCATGAGGGATGTTCTATCTATAGATGACAAGGCTAGGAAACTGCTTCCTTTTGGTGGAAAAACTGTGGTTCTCGGCGGAGACTTCAGGCAAGTATTGCCTGTCGTCGAAGGTGCATCAAAGGCTGAAATTCTTAATTCCTCCCTAATTAGATCACCTTTGTGGCAGCATGTAACATTGCTTGAACTACGGAGAAATATGAGGTTATCTAATCCACTCTTATCTGCTGACGAGAAAGCTAAGCTGGATTTGTTTGCTCGATGGGTACTTAGTATTGGTGATGGATCAGTTCCCATGGAAACTAGAGGAGATGAATCAGTTCCTTCCTGGCTGTCATTGCCACATGATATTGCATTGTTACCGAGTGCAGATTATGTCTCGGCTATTGTTGACGAGATCTATGACTCATTTGCTGAGAGATTCTCTGACGTTCCCTATCTGGCTCAGCGTGCAATCGTATGCCCTACTAATAAGGTCGCTGATGAGATCAACGATCTTCTCTTTTCTATGGTTCCTGGAGATGCAACAATATTTGAGAGTTCTGATACTATTTGCAAGTCAACTGATAATATAGCCGATGCTGCTTTGCTATATCCTCCTGAATTTCTTCACAAAATAGATCCTCCTAATTTCCCTAAGCATAGTATTTCGCTCAAAGTTGGAGTTCCAGTTATGCTGCTCCGCAACATAAACCAAGCTATCGGCCTCTGCAATGGTACTCGGTTGATAGTAACCAGGTTGGGAGAATGGGTTCTTGAAGCAAAAATAATTACTGGAAGTAACATAGGGGAGCATGTTTGCATACCGAGAATTGTATTGCATGCATCTACAAGATGGCCTTTTATTCTACAACGTCGCCAATATCCCGTACGCCTTTGTTACGCTATGACAATCAATAAGAGCCAGGGACAGACTCTTGACAAAGTTGGTGTCTACTTACCCAAACCGGTATTCTCACATGGCCAACTGTATGTTGCTGTGTCAAGGGTCACTTCCAAAAAAGGGCTAAGAGTACTTGCACTCGATGAGAATGGAAAACCAACCACTTATACAAGGAATATAGTTTACCAAGAAATACTTGCTAATCTTTGAGGAGTGTATGTGCAACTCAGTTGTATCCCTTTACATCTAATGTATGGTTTAGCTGCCCTTTGTAATCCATAATACCACATATGTTTATTAATTTACTTAACAAGTTGTCTGAAACTGCAACTCTGCACATTTTGGATTTTGTTCTTTCTGGTAACCATTTCCTGAGATCATCATATCAAGTTCTTACTTATTTCACGTTTACTATCCAACCAAACGGGTTGACTTATTCATTCGGGTTGGCTTTCAAAAATTTGCTAGAATTTACTCTAGCGTTGTTTTTACCTAGGGTGTTAAAGAGAGATGTACCAAAATATATCCAACGCGTGCATCCCTAAACTTTAATAAACAAAACATCATATCAAAAATAAAAATAAGAAACATGGTACTGCGACTTGCCTTTCGGTCGGTGAGATATTAGTTCTTCGTTGAGGTAGTAGTAATAAAAGTTGAATACTCCTGCTCAATTCTCCAAAATCTAAGCGCAAAAACAAAACAATCAAATAGAGTATAAATTTAAATATAAAAACCACATGTAAATTTAAATACACCCTCCGCTCCATATTAGTTGACTCAGATTTATCTAGATTTGGATAAATCTAGACACTGTTTAGTATACAGGTTTATCTAAAATTTAACAAATCCAAGTCAACTAATATGTGTTGGAGGGAGTATAATAAATTAATTCTATTTACTGACAACATGATAAATTCCGCAACTACGACCAATTTTGGCAAAGGAAATAATCAAATCGGAGTTATGCATCACAAGAAATAGCCAAAGAAAGTTCAAACGAAATTTGATGTGCCGATCTCTACTAATTGCCATATTATACAAAGATCGAACCAAACTAGATCCAAGTTTCCCTAACTAACCTTGCAAAAAATAATATGTCCAGCATTCAGATTTGTGATACTCTGTATATCCAACTTGCACGTGGCGCTGCACGTGTCATCCACAAAACAAGTGTAGCTACATGCAATCCCTTGAAGAGACACCTCAGCCTAATCTTCCTGCTCCTCCACTTACCTAGCGTTTCCTCGTTTCCCTTTCTTCTTCTACCTCCGTTTTGCATAACACTCATAACGCCCAAGAGCGCAACTGTGTATCATCAGCGTCTCTTCTTCTTAAAGGTTTTCTATGTTGGACCCCTACTTTCTGGATTTTCTTTCCTGTTAAACGGCTTCTCCGGAGAAACCTACGGTACGGCACACGAATTGCTAAATTGTACATCAGCTTACGTTCTACAAAATTTCGCCCGTCTTCTCTACTTTCAGCTCTTTCGTCTCTTTCCATTTACATGTATTTTTTTTAAAGTACAGGACATAGAGGCCGCCATGCAGCACCCCTCACGAACTAAAGAAATTATTATGGCAGATATTCAGCAGGCTTCACGAGCATGTGGACGCCTACACTGCACCTATTTAATAGAACCTGTTTCGCTGTCCCATATGGTCCCACCTGATACAGTAATCAGTGCTATAACAGACAAGCTTGCAATATCTAGAGGTATGAACATTCATCAGTCTACGGATCAGAAGATGATCGTGTCTTTTCCCTATCATAGAGAAGCACAACGGGCAATTAAGTTAGGTGGCACACCAGAAATTATCCACATTAATAATTGTGCCTATCGGTTCTCCACGGGGGATACAATGATTCATTCGCGAACTATCACAATTTGTCGTCAGGCATATCTCACTATAAAGTGTGTACCCCTGCATATGTGGACAAGCCTTATTATGGAACAGGTGCTGTCTCCCTATTGTGCTCTCCAATATATCGACCAAGAGACAAGGAATATGGATGATCTATGTGCTTTCACTTGCATTGTACGTTATCAGAAAGCAGTACCAATTCCAGATGAGATTGCTATTAAAGTGCCCCAAGACAGACTATCTGAGAATTCTGCTTTGTTTCTAAACAGATACACACTTTATCTACATAAAGCCCAATATATTCATGGTGTGACCAAGAGAGGCAGATATGAGAGCATGGCTACCACTACATCTGCTAACTACATTGTCACACCAGCTGAATGTTACATTTCACCAAGAATGTTTGATGCCAGAATCATGCAGAGGTTTTGTTCAGCAGTGGTACTACATCCTACACCTGGCACCTACTTTTCAGACCTGCGGCACGTCTGTACATTTGTTACAGAAAATATAAATGTTCGTGTGCGGGTAAAGATGCTAAATGATAATGCATTTCTCCTATACTTTGCTGAATAACTGCTCTAGAGTTTACGATAATGGCGCATACATAACTGCGTAGAGGTTGTTTTGTGTAGTCTTTCTAGGTTGTTTTCTTCAGAACAAGTACAATAGTGAGCTATCACTAGTGGAAAAAAGGCTATCCGTTCGCGACCCCTTAGAGCATTTGTCCCGGTTGCGCCACCAACCGGGACTAATCTTAACGCACGTCGGTTGGAGCAGAACGGCACGGGTCAGGCATGCGTCCCGGTTGGTAAGGGGGAATACGTCCCGGTTGGAGCCACCAACCGGGACTAAAGATTTGGCCACAGCCTTTAGTCCCGGTTGCTGGCTCCAACCGGGACTAAAGACCCCCTGCCCTCTATAAATGCAACGCCTCAGCCCCCTCTGCCTCCACTCTGTTTTTTCGAATGGTGAAAGGTGTGAGGGGGTGTGCTAGTTTTTTATCATGCATGCATTGAAGGTGTTTGTTGAAATGTTTGAGTGAATAATCCCGTTGAATTTCTCATAGAACAAAAATATAGAAGGTGTCCGAGACGCACTTGAGCTTTCTCCTCTTTATTTCCCTCGATCGAGGTTAGCAATCTTATCTTTTCTAGGTCATTGATACAATTCATGTGTCGGTGTGAATTGGTTATTTCACTATTTATGATGTCCTGTTTTTTGATAAACTTACTTATACGATGCAGATGAACGGTCGGGAATGGATGTACGGTGACCGGCGCGTAGCCGTGTATATCAAAGGCGTGGATAAATTTATCGATGTGGCTACGGCAAACAAAGAGAATGGATTTATACGTTGTCCATGTGTTCAATGTCGGAACAACAAGGAGTACTCTTCCTCGAAAATCATTCGCGGCCACCTGATTATGAAAGTTTTCATGCCCAACTATAATTGCTGGACCAAGCACGGGGAAAGAGGGGTTATGATGGAAGATGGTGAAGAAGAAGATGATGATAACAACTATCATCATATGTTTCCTGAATACAGTGATACTGCAATGGAAGACAATGAAGAGGAAAGAGGTGAAGAACGGGCATCAGATGAGCCGGCTGATGAACTTGGTAGGGTCATTTCTGATGCAAAGCGAGACTGTGAAACAGAAAATGAGAAGTTGAAGTTAGAGGGCATGTTAGAAGATCACAAGAAATTATTGTACCCAAATTGTGAAGATGGCAGCACAAAGCTCGGTACCACACTGGAATTGTTGTGATGGAAGGCAGAGTGTGGTCTAACTGACTCCTCATTTGAAAAGATGTTGAAAATAATGAAGCCGAAGTTTCCAAAACATAACGAACTTCCCGAGAGTACCTACGAAGCAAAGAAGACTCTCTCATCCTCTGGGATTAGATGTGCAAAAGATACATGCATGCATTAATGATCGCATCCTCTACATGATAAGGAGTATGAGAATTTAGATAAATGCCGGTATGCAGCGCTGTGTATAAGATCGACGAGATGACCTGGTGATGTTGAGGAGAGCCCTTCAAGAGGGTTCCTGCTAAGGTTATGTGGTATGATCCTATAATACCAAGGTTGAAACACATGTTCGTAAACAAAGAGCATGCCAGTTGTTGCGATGGCACAAAGAAGACCGTAAGAAAGACGGAAGTTGAGACACCACTGATGGGTCACGGTGGAGAAAAATCGAGAGAGACTTCCTGGACTTTGCAGGTGTGACGCAAGGAACTTATGGTTTGGTCTAAGTGGATGGCATGAATCCTTTTGGGAGCAGAGCTGCATCCAAAGACTGCCCGTGACTCTATGTATCTACAACCTGCCTCCTTGGTTGTGCATTAAGCGTAAGTTCATTATGATGCCAGTGCTCATCCAAGGCCCGAAGCAACCGGGCAACGACATTGATGTGTACCTTAGGCCATTAGTTGAAGAACTCTTACAGTTGTGGGGCAAACCAGGTGTACGTGCGTGGGATGAGAACAAACAGGAGCCATTTGATCTACGAGGGTTGTTATTCGTAACCATCAATGATTGGCCTGCTCTTAGTAACCTTTCAGGACAGACAAACAAGGGATATAAGGCATGCACCCACTGTTTAGATAAGACCGAAGGTACATATTTGCATAAATGCAAGAAGGTTGTGTACCTGGCGAATCGACGATTTCTTCCGACCAATCATCCCGTAAGAAAGAAAGGCAAGCATTTCAAAGGTGAGGCAGATCACCGGAAGAAGCCTGAACTCCCTACTGGTGATGATGTATTTGGTATGGTCAAGGACATAGAAGTAATCTTTGGAAAGGGTCCCGGCGGTCAATCAGTTCCGAGTGACGTCGCCACAGGACACGCACCCATGTGGAAGAAGAAATCTATATTTTGGGAGCTGCCATATTGGAAAGTCCTGCGTGTCCGCTCTTCAATCGACGTGATGCACGTGACGAAGAATCTCTGCGTGAACCTGCTAGGATTCCTAGGCGTGTATGGGAAGACAAAAGATACACCTGAAGCACGGGAGGACCAACAAATTATGAAAGACCCAAAGAACATGCATACACATAACAAGACGGATAAAGGGCGTCACTTAAGTCGTGCCAGCTATGCTCTTACCAAAGCAGAGAAGGAAATCTTTTTTGAAGTCCTTTACAGTATCAAGGTGCCGTCGGGCGTCTCATCTAATATAAAGGGGATAATAAATATGGCAGAGAAAAAGTTCCAAAACCTGAAGTCTCATGACTGTCACGTGATTATGACGCAGTTGCTTTCGATTGCATTGAGGGGGCTTCTACCGAAAAATGTTCGAGTACCCATTGTGAAGCTGTGTGCATTCCTCAATGCAATATCTCAGAAGGTAATCAATCCAGATATTCTGCCAAGGTTACAGAAGGATGTGGTACAATGTCTTGTTAGTTTTGAATTGGTGTGTTCCCACCATCCTTCTTCAATATTATGACGCATCTCCTGGTTCATCTAGTGGAAGAGATTGCCATTCTCGGTCCGGTATTTCTGCATAGTATGTTCCCTTTGAGAGGTTCATGGAGTCTTAAAGAAATATGTTCATAACCGTGCTAGACTGAAGGAAGCATCTCCAAGGGATATGGAACAGAGGAGGTCATTGAGTTTTGTGTTGACTTTATTCCTGACCTTAAGCCGATTGGTGTTTCGACTCATGCATGAGGGAAGACTAAGTGGAAAAGGCACGCTGGGAAAGAAAGCAATGATATGTAGGGACGGGATTCTTTCACTAAAGCACACTACAGTTCTACATAATTCCACCTTGGCAGCTCCAGATATCGAGGAACACAAGAATATTATACGCTCAAAAACCCAGAAGCCTGAATCATGGATTACAGATGAACACATGAAGTCTTTCGGTGGTTGAATGCGGACACATCTCTTGAATGACACCACTGTTGGAGATCAGCTATACTTGTTGGCCGCGTCACCATCTTCTACTGTATTGAATTTCCAAGGGTACGAAATAAATGGGAATACATTCTACACGATCGCCCAAGATAAAAAGAGCACCAACCAAAATAGTGGTGTCCGCTTTGATGCAATAGACGAGAATGGACAAAAGGACACATATTATGGTTACATAGAGGAGATATGGGAACTAGACTATGGAGTCTCTTTTAAGGTCCCTTTGTTTCGCTGCAAATGGGTCAACCTGAATGGGGAAGGGGTAAAGATAGACCAGTTGTACGGAATGACAACAGTCGATCTCAACAATCTTGGTTATAGATATGAACCATTCGTCCTAGCCAATGACGTGTCTCAGGTTTTCTATGTGAAGGACATGTCCTCCAGACCGAAAAAAAGAAAAAATATGCAAACGAATACATCATATGATGAGCCAAAGCGTCACATAGTTCTTTCAGGGAAAAGAAACATCGTGGGAATCGAGGACAAGATGTACATGTCGTAAGATTATAATAAGTTTGATGAAATTCCGCCTTCACAAAGGAAAACTGACCCAAGCATTCCGTTAAGTAAAGAAGATGCTCCATGGTTACGTCTGAAGCGGTCATAAGGAATCACATATGCCAAGAAGTTCATGCTCATATTATGTAACTCTAGTTCATGTCTTTCGCGGTTTGTGGCTTGACCGAAGGATATCTTTCGCGGTTTTTGGCCTTTAGTCCTAGTTTTGTAGTCTCAGTTTTTAATATTAATAAATGTCTTGAGTGTTAGTCCCGTTTTGTGGCTGGACCAGGAGTGCCTCTATGACCAGTTTCTTGGAGATGCCGAAGGACTGGGCTCCGTCGGCATCTCCCTGAAACTGGTCGTAGTGGTGTCCCTGCTCTCGAAAACCATCTTGCAGCTTGTAACTTCACTAACTAGATCAATACGTCTCGGAGCTAACTAATTTCACATATTAGGGAGTGCCTCTATGACCAGTTTCTCGGAGATGCCGGAGGACCGGCTCCGGCATCTCCCTGAAACTGGCCGCAGTGGTGTCCCTGCTCTCGAAAACCATCTTGCAGCTTGTAACTTCACTAAGTAGATCAATACGCCTCGGAGCTAACTAATTTCACATATTAGGGAGTGCCTCTATGACCAGTTTCTCAGAGATGCCGGAGGACTGGGCTCCGTCGGCATCTCCCTGAAACTGGCCGTCGTGGTGTCCCTACTCTCTAAAACCATCTTGGAGATGCCCCAAACTGGCTGGAGGACTGGACTCACAAGGATGCCTATTTATAGTACAAGCAGCTCGGCATAATGTCGACACTCACGACATAATGTCGACACTCACCCCTATTATTAGTGCTGACTCATCTTTAGTCCCGGTTGGTGTATCCAACCGGGACTAAATCTTCATCTTTAGTCCCGGTTGGTGACACCATCCGGGACAAGGTACAAGCCGCACGACATAATATCGACACTCACCCCTATTATTAGTGTTGACTGGCCCACTCTGCCGCAATCCCTTCAGTTGAGGTTGGTTTCTCCAACCGGGACTAAAGATGAACCCTCTCTTTATATAGGCATTTCCCTCTATTTATTAGGTAACACTCAAGACATTTATTAATATTAAAAACCGGGACAAACCGGGACTAGCTAACACTCAGGACTAAAGCCGCCCCCTTTAGTCATAATCATGCCTAGTCCTATTGTACGCAGCTTCAGGGTCTTCATCGTCGTCGTCATCATCATCGTCATCGTCACCTGCCACTCCGGGGATCCTCAGCCCATCCATGGCATATACCAGGGGCCATTCCAGCCTCGGATTCACGGGAGAGGGTCTCTGGAAGGCGATGCCGCTACCGCCCGATGCATGTGGGGGCCTGTGGTGGACTCGTGGGCACCGTAGGCGAGGATGGTCTCCCCCGGCGATGTAGCGCATCACTCTGATGATAGTACGGTTCGCCCACCACAGACGACGGTCGGCTTCATTGTGGTTCATCGGTGGCGGGCCATCACCCTTGTACCTGGCGAGCTCCCTTTCCCGCCTATTAGCGAAGAAGGCATTCCAGGTGTCGTAGTTGTCGGGATCCCACTGGGGATCCATCCGCTGCTCCGGCGTGATCTCGTGGTAGAAGTGGTTTGTGATGCGCTGGCGTCTGCGGAACCTTGAGGGACAGGAGGGACAGGAACCTCCAGCGCCGGATCCAGCAAGGGCGGCCGGTAGCGGCGGACAAGGGTAGTTGAGGCGCACGCCTGGTCTCCTCGAGGGTCGAATGGCCCGAGGGCGTTGTCCATTGTTCTAAGAGAGGAAGGTGTGGATGTGGATAGCCATGACACGATCACCCTAAATATAGAGGGAAAGGGCGGAAAACTTGGCGTGAAGCTTTGGGAAATGGCGGAATATCTTTAGTCCGGTTAGTGACTACATCCGGACTAAAAGCTCTAGTAGAAAGGAAAGGGCGGGAAAACTTGGCGGGAAGAGGTGGGAAATGGCGGAAAATATTTTTAGTCCCGGTTTGTGACTACATCCGGGACTAAATGTAAATCCTTCGCGTGTTCGACCATAGTTAGAAATTCAGATAATTCAAAACGGGCATAATAAATTCAAAAAAAACCGAACAATGAAAATCCTTCGCGTGGTGTCATATTTTGTTACATAGTTGAAAGGAAAAATACCAGACTTGGTATATTGATCATGTTTCGAAAAAACCTTCACAAAATGACCTATCATGTTCGAGGTTTCATGGCTTTCGGTCCAAATGACCGATGTTATGTGCTGAATCACGGTATAGTTTGTGATGTTGTGCCCATATTATGCATGTGTGTGGACATTGGTATGGAGAACAATGTTGCAGGAGGAAGTTTTCCTTTTTGTCGCACGGAAAAGCCCTTTTCCATTTTCCGAGCGCAAAAAACGGGTCGTTTTGTGAAGTAACCACCAAAATGCCGTTTCAGAATGCTACCGTCCCATTTTTCTAAAATACTAGACCACCTTACATGGACTATCTCCCAACCGGTACATCTCAAACCTTTTCGTCCATCCCGGATAAAAAGGACAAATGTCTTCCGAATCGGCAGGAAGTGGGTCCGGTTTGTACTACAGGTACATGATCTATCGCCCGTGATTTTTTGAAAAAATCATTTTTAGACTCGCAATATGTGGTTTCTTCAGAGATCCAATGCAAGTTCTAACGATGCTCGTCCCCTATCTTCATGCACACCGGTTCGACCATAATTAGAAATTCAGATAATTCAAAACGGGCATAATAAATTCAAAAAAAACCGAACAATGAAAATCCTTCACGTGGTGTCATATTTTGTTACATAGTTGAAAGGAAAAATACCAGACTTGGTATATTGATCATGTTTCAAAAAACCTTCACAAAATGACCTATCATGTTCGAGGTTTCATGGCTTTCGGTCCAAATGACCGATGTTATGTGCTGAATCACGGCATAGTTTGTGATATTGTGCCCATATTATGCATGTGTGTGGACATTGGTATGGAGAACAATGTTGCAGGAGGAAGTTTTCCTTTTTGTCGCACGGAAAAGCCCTTTTCTATTTTCCGAGCGCTAAAAACGGGTCGTTTTGTGAAGTAACCACCAAAATGCCGTTTCAGAATGCTACCGTCCCATTTTCCTAAAATACTAGACCACCTTACATGGACTGTCTCCCAACCGGTACATCTCAAACCTTTTCGTCCATCCCGGGTAAAAAGGACAAATGTTCACTGTAGAATCGCAGAAGTGGGTCCGGTTTGTACTACAGGTACATGATCTATCGCCCGTGATTTTTTGAAAAAATCATTTTTAGAATCGCAATATGTGGTTTCTTCAGAGATCCAATGCAAGTTCTAACGATGCTCGTCCCCTATCTTCATGCACACCGGTTCGACCATAGTTAGAAATTCAGATAATTCAAAACGGGCATTATAAATTCAAAAAAAACCGAACAATAAAAATCCTCCGCGTGGTGTCATATTTTGTTACATAGTAGAAAGGAAAAATGGTTTTAAATTATTTATTCAAATCCAAACACTTTTTATGTTTAAAGTTTTTCTAAATTCCAAATTAATATTCAAAAATATAAGTTAATTCATTTTAAAAGGTTACATTAATTATTTTTTAAAAATAGAAAATGGTTTTGGATTATTTATTCAAATCCATACACTTCTTATGTTTAAAGTTTTTCTAAATTACAAATTGATATTAAATAAGTATAAGTTAATTCATTTTTAATTGTAAATGGTTCATATTTTAAATGGTTACATTAATTATTTTTTAAAACAGAAAATGGTTTTGAATTATTTATTCAAATCCAAACACTTTTTATGTTTAAAGTTTTTCTAAACTCCAAATTAATATTCAAAAATATAAGTTAATTCATTTTAAAAGGTTACATTAATTATTTTTTAAAAATAGAAAATGGTTTTGGATTATTTATTCAAATCCATACACTTCTTATGTTTAAAGTTTTTCTAAATTCCAAATTGATATTAAAAAATATAAGTTAATTCATTTTTAATTGTAAATGGTTCATATTTTAAATGGTTACATTAATTATTTTTTAAAACAGAAAATGGTTTTGAATTATTTATTCAAATCCAAACACTTTTTATGTTTAAAATTTTTCTAAATTCCAAATTAATATTCAAAAATATAAGTTAATTCATTTTAAAAGGTTACATTAATTATTTTTTAAAAATATAAAATGGTTTTGGATTATTTATTCAAATCCATACACTTCTTATGTTTAAAGTTTTTCTAAATTCCAAATTGATATTAAAAAAATATAAGTTAATTCATTTTTAATTGTAAATGGTTCATATTTTAAATGGTTACATTAATTATTTTTTAAAACAGAAAATGGTTTTGAATTATTTATTCAAATCCAAACACTTTTTATGTTTAAAGTTTTTCTAAATTCCAAATTAATTATCATTTAAAAATCACTACAAATTTAAACCCCAAAATAAAAAATAAGTGAAACAGAGAGAAAATACCTGAATTTTTTGAAAACAGGGAATATGTCCGGTTTGAGCCACCAACCGACTAAAGACTTCGCTGCCAACCCTTGGTCTGCTGAAAATATTGGAGTATACGTCCCGGTTGGTGGCTCCAACCGGGACGTATAACCCTTTAGTCCCGGTTGGAGCCACCAACCGGGACTAAAGGTCCCCTACTAGTTAACCATGCCCCTTCTCCTTCTTCCCCGTTCCTCTTTCTCACTCACCAAGAGATCGCCGCGCCATGAGACAACCGCCGGACGCCGTCAACTTCCCAACCATTGTCTCGCCGCGGGCCTCCACGAGCCGCCTCAGGCTTATCCTCCTCATGCCGAATAAGCCATCGAATCGACAAGGTCTTCCCCGTCGCCGACGAGCTCCGCCATTTCCATCACCGTTGCTGCCGATCTCCTCCGTCCCCACCAAGCCTACACACGCGTCGAGGGTGAGCTTGTAACTCTCTGGGACCCCTTCTTTCCTCCCCTCGCGCTCTGTCCTTCTCCCGCGCCGTCCGCCGCCATCTGCCGCCGCTGCATGTCATCGCGTGCCCTATTCCGGTGACCAAATCCGGGCGGTGCACTACTAGTTAGGTTCGCCTCGACGCCCTCTTTCGAACAAACCCGCGCACGCCCCCTCCCGAGCCCTCTAGCACGCCGCTGCCACCGTTTCACCCGTGCTCCGGCGAGCAAGCGCCAGGTGGCTATGGTCTGGCCCACCGCCAGCCAGGGTGATCGTGAACGGTGAAAAATAACCAGGTTGGTGGGGCCTGCTTGCTTGCGTGGAGGCTGAGTTGGCACTAGGGCCCATCTCGCCTCACTGCTAGGGGTCGCCCCGGTGTAAAAACTATTTGCCTTTTTGTTTTTAATTCCAGAAAATGATTTAATATTGTAAAATCAATAACTTATTGTTTATAAGTCAGAAAAATACAAATAATATATCAAATTGTTCAGAAAAATGAAACCTATCTATTTAACCTATAATCATGCATTGTTCAACAACTTAAATGACAAGTATAATTAGAAGAACAAATGCACCCCTCTCATATGTTCCGGAGTTTCCCCGAGTTAGGGTTTTCACCCCTCGGAACCCCGATTAAATCGTCGAGCATGTCTTAGGGTTACATTCCAATGCAAATTGACTTGTCATATCATCATACTTGCTTGAGCATTGCATCGATGCCATGTGTTGATTGTTTTCCTTTCTTTTCGGTGTTTCGATTATTAGGTTTATTATTAGTTAGGTATTATTAGGTTTATTAATTAGTTTGGTATTATTGGTCTTCGGCCCCACTGGTCAGTCACTGTGGGTAGCCCCAGACCCGATTCACATTGTCAAGCAACTTAAAAGCCCTATCTTAGATAAGGAATCATTAATACCCCTTAGGTGCATGTGGGTTCGACGATGTGCCTATCTACTACACGGTTTCCTTTTTGTAGCTAGGTTTAGGGTTTAGGGTTTCTCTTCATTTTTATTATTGTGTATGTATATATTAGGGTTTCTCTGAATTAGGGTTTATATCTCTCAACACCGTACTTAACTTTCTCCTTTAGCCGCTTTGACTTATTCGTTTTTCCACCTATGCGTAAAATATGGACCCACACGCCGAGACGAAGAAAAGGAAGAGTTGATCCAAGGTGTGACCGTGGGAAGATAATTTAGACGTATCAACGTTTTCTGAACAACTCCGTGAGGTGATCCTCTTTTTACCGGAATAGACAACTTGTTTGAGGTTGAAGGTGTTGCCTTCCGCGAGGGAGAAGGCGATGCCTTGTGTAATCGAGAAGACGACCGCTCCGGCGAGGTGCATGTAATATAAATCAATTCATTAATTAATCATCTGCTATCTATATAGAAATAGTAACGACGATCTTTCTTCTTTTAGCCCTCCAGATCGAAGGAATCTACTGAAAAGAGCGGACGAGGCCCAACCTAAAAGTTGCAAGACCATGAGAGGTTCAGGATCGAAGATGTCGCTGAAGACGGCAAACCGACGGCTCCCGAAGTTGTCGCAACCAAAGTTGTGGCACAATGCGGAGTAATCGTTAGGGACTTAATCCCGATCACCATTAGAAATTGGAATAGGCCTGCTAATGCGGATGAAGAGGGAACATGTTTATTTGTCCCTAACCACGCCAAAGATTTATTGTGGAAGAGGCTCATGGTTAATTTCAAACTACCGAAGATAGAGCTGGATCCAAATGCGGAGGATCCAGTTGAGGACGCCTTACAACATGGGAGAGCCATGGAGGCTAAGGTCAGGGAGTGGGCTTTGAAGAAGATGGCCCAGTGTTTCACCAACTGGAAGAAAAGATTGCACCTTAACTATGTCGTGTAAAAGAAGACTCCCGATTTCAAGAATATTCAGTTTGAGAAGATAAAACCATTCTGGGCTGAGTTTGTGGAACACAAGAAATCAGAAAAAGCTAAGAAAATGTCTGAAACGAATAAGCCGAATGCTGCTAACAAGAAGTATCACGATACTATGGGGCAAGGTGGCTACAGGGCTGGCATTCCTAAGTGGTAGAAACTTGAGAATGAACTGCGTGATAAAAAGATCACCCCAGAGACGAACGATTGGGTAGAACGTGCAAGGAATTGGTTTTACGGGCATGGGGCACGTTGGACTCGGAAGGGAGGTGTATATATAACATACGACATAAAGAAGACCCCTTGCCAATCGAGAGGATCAGAAAAGCAGTAAAGGCTATTAAAGATGGGGACTTCATTCCCGATAGAGAGAATGATGAGCTCACACTCGCCCTTGGAAATAAGGAACATGATGGACGAACACGAGGCACAAGAGGCTCCCAACCATGGAGGACTGGGTTTCCCGAAGAGAGGAAGAAATATCTTGATAGAAGCCGTCAGAGGAGAAAGGACAGGGCGGAAGTTGAAGCAGATAGTCAGAAAGAGCGTATGCGTTTAATAGAAGAACGATTAAAGCAACAACAAGATGAAATTAACGCACTTAAAGAGAAAAGTACTACTGGCCCATCTCAGCAGCACACTGCATTCGATGCTACCGGCCTATCGAATAATCGAAAAAGCACTGTGGCTTCCACCGAGGTCCCGGGTGATGACAATGGCGATGACGATGATGCACCGACGATGGCTCCTGTTGGCTACCCAGTGGATGATATCACAGAGATGACACACTGCGAGCTACATGTCAAAGTTGTGAACATATCAATGAAGGTGGCGGTCGGTTATGCCTTACCAATTGGACCCACACCAACTTACCACTGTCGTCCGGTTCCAGAGGGCTACGCTGTTGTCGGCGTGGATGAAATCATGCCCACCTTTGAGGTTTTGGATCTTCACTACCCTGCAGGTGAAGGGGATGTGACTGTGCTGGGAGACGCAAAAACGTCACCATTCTATGGCCGAAGGAATGTATCGTGCTTCGAAATCACACGCCAAGGCCATCTTCGCCGCCGCCAATGAGGTCGCCGCTGGCCAGCCGTCTTCGTCGCCTCACCCGCTCGTCGCCTCACCAATCTCCGGTGCAGCCATCGCCATGGAGCCATCGCCGCGCCTCAGATAAAAAGCGTAGCGCATCGCCATCAAGTAAGAGATCGCCTAAACATAAACAAAAGCCTCTTCCAAAAGTACCAAAGGTTCCTCCCAAGAGAGCTTATGATCTGTCTTGAAGAGGAGATCATGCGATTGTTGATGCGAAACGACAACATTTTCGCTAAGCTGAGGCGGCCGAAAGAGCCAGAGTTCCCCAAAGAAGAAAAAAGGCAAAGTGTTAAAATGCTAAAGAATCTTCATCAACCCGAGCCAAAGCTGTCATCGACTATGAGCGTTCTATTCTCAAGTCACATGCGGCACAAAAAGCCTCGAAGAGCGATCGATGCAAGCGGAAATCTGTTGCCCAGCTGGAGAACAAGCAAAACAGACTTGCGCCTCTCAAGGTGATTTCTCAAACCAATGTGGGTCGAGCAAATATGAAATAAGAGCGTTATGATCTAGAGGTAGTTGCACAATAAGGAGAAGTTGCCGCTGCTCAAGGTATGCGTATTGCCCAGTACTTATCCCAGTTAGAGTTCTTCCCCGTGAGTGAAGTAGCATACAAATACCAAGACGCAAACCTCTCGTCAAACCTGAGGAGGTAAACAATCTTTCAACAAAATGCGAAGATTGCATAATCGGTACATGCATGCCACAAGGGCGGGCTAACTGGATAGTGCCGAGGGTTACAAAAAGCATCATGGGAAAGAAAGGATGACATGATATCCATTGAATTTGATGAACTATTTAAATTATTCAATCAAGACGCCTTGGACAAATCGATCATCGCCTATTGTGCGTAAGTACTAATTCTGTAATTAATTTAGTCTCCAGCTATATTATTTTGTTTATTGCATGTATATAATCATACTGTAATATGCAGAATGAAGATTCTCGAATGCAGCAGAGGACAAATCTATGACATTGGCTTCATTGACCCATATTGGGTTCATCAAGCTAATCTCAAAACAAACCCCTGTGATCTTGAGGATAATATAGTACACGCCTTAAGGTTTCAAGAAACCAAAAGGGAAATACTATTTCCTTACAACTTCGAGTGAGTGTTATTGTCTTGTATACACTTTCTATTTCGCTTACTCGATGTTAAGTATATAATTGATTAGTTATGCATTTGCAGCTACCACTATATTCTGTTAATCATTCAACTTGACAAAGGGCGTGTACTAGTCATGGACTCCAAACATAAACCCCTTGAGACGTGGAAGGACATGCAGATACTTCTCCAGCGGTAATTCTAATCATTACGACACTATATCGGCAACGTTTGTGAATTTTATGATATCAAGTACTTAATAACTTATTTTATTCGTTTTCTACGCTGGGCAGCGCTTGGAAACGTTTCACCAACAAGGCTAGGGTTGTTTGGAAAGAGGAGCTTACATTTCAACCACTAAATGTAAGCACCACTAGCTATATCCGCGTATCTCTTTGATTCTAGTTTTGATACAGTTATTATCATGCTTGATTATTATTTTGATTGAACTCTATTCTCGTAAAGTGCCTGACGCAGGGACCAGGTAACAATCTATGTGGATACTATGTTTGCGAGTTCATCCGGCAGACGTGCGATGAGAAGGGCAGAAATTTAGAGCAACTCCACGTACGTAAACAATTTCTATAGTTTTTAATTTCAAACAAATTGTGTTTAGTTTCATTCATATAGGTTGACTCCTTTTTTAAATCAGATCGAACGTCTACGGGACGGTCTTCTGCCAAAGGATCGCGTACGAGCAATTCAGGAGGAATTGGGGGGATTCTTGGATACAGAAGTCCTAGACCCGAAAGGAGAATACTATTCTGCTGTGTATAGACAATAGGGATTGTAAAAATAGCAACTTTGAAGGAATTGGCCGGTAGCATCGAATAGCAACTTTTGTATGTAGTGCATGAACTCGATCCGTGTATTGAATGTAATATTGTCATGATGATCTTGTGTAATATAAGGTTCCTTCATTGATAAGTGCAAAACACTAAATAAACAATAAAACAACCTAAATGAATTCTCTGCCGCGGCACAAAAAGTGGAGAAAATGCTGCCGCGGCAACAAAATGTGCCAAAATGAATTCTCTGCCGCGGCAGAGAAATGGGCCAAATCTCTACCGCGGCAGAAGGTTATTAGTCCCGGTTCGTGTTACGGACCGGGACTAATGCTCCACCCCCCCTCGCCCTCTGCCGCTGCCACGTGTGCACCCTTTAGTCCCGGTTGGTGGGGCAATCGGGACTAAAGGTTAGAGCTTTAGTCCCGATTGCCCCGTCCCGGTTGGGCAACCGGGACTAAAGCCCCGTACCAACCGAGACCTATAGGGCTGTTTCCACCAGTGTATAAGCCAGCTGACTAGACATTTTTGTCTATGTGGAGGAGAGAGATAAACAAAAATGCAAGTTGTTGGCTCTCATGCAAGAGCCAGCTCTACACTTGCTCCTAGAAAAAAACATTAAATGAGAGGAAAGAGAAAGAGAAAAGATAGCAACTAGTACTAACCTAATAGCCAAACTTATAGCTAACACTATTGTACAAGCTGGCTCTTAATGACATGGCAACCTCATATAGCCAACTTGCTAGCTATACTATTGTCATTACTCTAATGGTTCTCGTGTTGCAACCAAGATATGTTGACTTTGGGTTTAAAAAAATATATGTTGACTTTGCCATTCAATTTTTTAGTTTTACTGCTTATTTGGCAAATTTGTTATGAAAATCACACAATTATGTTACTGCATAGAGTATTTTAGTTACGTTTCTGCAATAAAGTTTTACTAGTACTCCTTAAATTTCAAAATATAAGATATTTTAGCTTTTTTTATTTAACGAATGTATCTAGACGCCTTTTGTTATGTAGGTTCAGATCAAAATGAGTGAACAAGAGCAGAATTCAAATCATCTATCATTTGTGGACGAGAAAACCTTTTGGTACCTTAAGAACTCCAGGTTAACCCGAATATGTGTACCCTTCATCATCAAGAATACTAAGTGAGATGAGCTTTCTGGTCATGCCTAGTATGTGTCCACGTGGGTATAATGCCATGCCATCATGCATACTTATCTAAATAGAACCAACACCGACAATATCAAAAAGAATTGTTATCTCCCATGCACACCAAATCTCTGTTTTGCACAAACTCATAAGAACTGAAACATTCTTTGTTACAGAAAATATGAAACGAGCAAGCACAATCAAGCACCCATTCATCATTAGAAGAAACACAACCGGAAAAAACAACAAGAGCCTCACCATCAGAACTATCAGTGGAAGCAATAGAAACCTTGCCATCATCATCAGATTTCTTTTTCGGTTGGTAAGTACAGTTTTGTTTCTCCTTGTTCTACAGCTTCCAATAGTCCTTAATCACATGATTGTTCTTCTTAATGTACGTGAAGAACTTGTCCTTTCTCTTGGATTTTGAACGACCTTTGTTGTCCTTGATCTTATCAATGTTGCCATAATTGTTATTCTGTTCGGTCCTTCCACGTACCTATAGAGCATCTTCCTTGGATGACGACCCTCGGCCTAGGCCGTAATTTTCATATTTTCCACTTCTTGGTGGCCTCTTGTACTTAGGGAGGGCTCAATAAAATTATATCTCATAAATTTTCATAGGAACTCGACATCGAGCATAAGAGTTAAAGAGCTAAATCTTCATCATCATATTGTATCTCCATAGACTACAAGTTAGTAATGATCTCTCTAAAAATAAAATAGGTTATTCATTACCAATCCACCTTCTTGAAGCTTGTGCGAGGACAACTCCATCTTCATGTGCATTTTACTGATTAGATCTTTCGACATGCAGATCGGTTCCAGTTTCAACCATATAGGGTTGCTACATATTTTTCCATCAACACTTTCTGTAAAGTATTATTGGACATATGGATCTGAATTAAAGCCAAAGCCTTATGGTCTTTCCATTTTTCTTCATCGGACCACGTATGTGCATCTTTCTAGTCGAATCCATATCTAGATCAGAAGATTGGGTGAGGATCGCCGACATATTCGCTTGCCAAGAGAGAACCTTGTAGAGAAGTCCAGCTGCGGTAGATCAAACTTTAATGACGATATGTCAAAAAACCATAGATAGAAACCTGGGATCTGATATCACTTGTTATAAAAGTGACAAACAAATAACAAAGAGCAAGCAAAGTAAACACACAAGTGACACAAGATTTTAATGTGAAAAACCCTCTCCAACAAAAAGAGAGAAAATGACGAGTGTCAGTAAGCGAAACTTCACTATATGAGGAGTGTTTACACAAGAATTTATCTCAGATGCAACTTATTCCATCCGACGGTTTACAAGAGGTATATACACCCAAGGCTACCAGCGACGGGCCTCGCTTAGCTCGTTAGAAGTTAAGCTCCTTTATGAAATTGGATTATATCTATAACATACTAAAGAGCCATATATTCAACCAACCAAACTATCAGTCTTTAATTATTTTCCCATCACTCTATGTCCATTTTCGCAAAAACAAACTGCACGAGTTATAGGCCACCTCATGAAAGAAAACGTCATAGGCCTAGGTGGAGTGTGTCTCTGTGTGGGATTTGCTAATTTCTACTCATAAAATGGATGTAGAGAGTCAAGGTTTGCTTGTTAAGAAAATATCGTGCAGCAGCCACACAAATCCACTAAAGCTTCCGCTCAAGGATCCAGACACTAAAGGCCCATTTGGTAGCCCACATGAGGTCAGCAGGGTCCTGGGGAAACCAAAACTTGTTGATTGGATGCATGCATGATCTTCTGGGATGCACTAGGCCAAAGCTTAAAGCACCCCATTGTCATGCCGTGGGCAACACTCGAATCATCCGTTTTCTAGGAGCCACCCTTGTGGCGTGCAAAACCAAGAACGTAAAGTACGAGCTCGTGTTGCCATGGAGATGGCGGGAGTTCGCGCGTTGCATGAAAAATGCGGAGGGAGAAATTTGGTGACCGCCCGCTAAATTCACTCCCTATTTATTTGTGGCACTCTCACCGCCCAGATCCATATCCACAATCCCCCGCCCTTTGAACTCCTTTCACCATTACATCCATGGTGATGGAGTACAAAGCTTCTTCACCCTCATGAACGACGACGAAGGCCAAGCCAGCTTCTCCCTCAAGCACGATGATAGTTGTCATCGGCGTCCTAACGACTTCTCCCTCACGCACGGAAACGATGGTCACATGTGTCCTCCCAGCTTCACCCAAGAGAATGGCGATGGTGATCATGTCATCTTCTCCATAGAGCACGACAATGGTGGTCATCGGCGTCCTATCGGCTTCTCCCTCTCTGCTGACCTCTATGCTACATCCTCTTCATGTGGTTGTAAAAAAATCTAACCTTCAATTACATGTCGAGGCGGGCAGAAGAAGGAACACGCATATCAAATTATGTGTGTGCCTTGTCCTTCCTTTGAGTTGTTCACGTGCTTTCATTTTTGTACAACATTCCTGCGCTCCATTGAAATGTTATTCTAATTCCCTTTTATCTTTTCGTTCAATAATGTTGATAGTCTTGATGACAAGATAATCAACAAGATTTTTTTACTCCTTCCTTCTTAGTCTATTAGACTTGCATGTCAATCTAGGTCGGCAATTTGACCAACTTAAGATGAGGTATATGTTGTAAATATAAGCAATAATCCATATGATTTAATCCAAATAATAAGCTGATAAAGAATGATTATACAAACGGTACTAAAACCAATTATTCAGATCAACAAAGTAGATAAACAGATTACATCTATAGGAGATAAATCTATCACATCTACACTAAACGCTAAAACAAAGAACTCTAGCATAATCTGAAAAAGACAGTTAAGGATCACATACAGTGTAGGCTGAATAGCAGCCCTGATGCAGGTGGCCAGTGGTCGCCCATGTTGAGGTTGTCGAAGAGATTAGTGACGTCCGGGAAGAAGTCGTCGTTCGGAAACTTGTCGTTGGATGACGTCGTGGTTTCCAGTAGCCGCGCTTGAGCGCTCCCCAAAAACCTGATCGCCCCTCATCCGTACAGGTTCACGAGATGCGGGATTTCGGAGGCCTACTACCCTGATCCGCGGTGCACGCCGCAAGCCGGGATGGGGAAGACGAAAGCGGCGACGCAAGGTTCTAGAGGTAGGTGCTGATACATCCAAAATGTATCTACTTTTCCAAACACTTTTGCTATTGTTTCTCCTCTAAACTTGTAATTTGGATACAACTAACACGGATTGACGCTGTTTTCAGCAGAATTGCCTTGGTGCTAGTTTTTGAGCAGAAAATCAACTATCAGGAAAAATCCCGGAAAATATGCCAAAAATGCTATTTCACCAGAAGATCCACGGGCGAAAGGCGAGGCGGAGTGGAGGCTGAGGGGCCACCACCAAGTGCGGTGGGCCCAGCCACGCTTAGGGGTGCGGCCACCCCAGGCACCCCCTCGGGCTCCCTCTTCGCCTATAAGTTACCTATTGACCTAAAAACAGAGGGGGGTCATCATTTTTCCAGAAAGAGTTCCGCTACGCCGCCACCACCAGAAAAAAAGATTCGGATCTAGAAAGTCCGTTCTGGCACCCTGCCGGGACAGGAAATTTGGAGAGGATCATCGTCATCGTCATCACCAACGCCTCTCCATCAACCATCAATGTTTCCCTCATCCATGAGTGAGTAATCCCCCGCTGTAGGCTGTAGGGATGGTAGGGATTGGATGAGTTCTATCATGTAATCGAATAAGATTGTTAAGGCATGGTGCCTAGTATCTCTATTAGTGCTATTTGACTTTGTTGCAACTTGTTGTTCTTAATGCTTGTCAGTAGGGCCCGAGTGCCATGATCTCAGATCTGAACTTATTATTGAATCATTATGATAATATTGTTCGTGATCTTATCTGCAAGTTGTGTACAGATATCATTGTCCAGATCCAAAGGCCCCGAAGTGATAGAAATTGGGACAACCGGAGGGGATGGATGTGGTGTGAGGATCACATGTGTTCATAGAGTGTTAATGCTTTGCTCCGGTGATCTATTAAAAGGAGCACCTTAATTGCCAGTTCCTAGAGGCCTCGCTGCTCGGGCTGTGGGACAAAAGATGTTGTGCAAGTTCTCATTGCGAGCACGCATGACTATTTATGGAGCACATGCCTATGATTGTTTAGTACTTGGATGCTTATTCTTATTTATTTGCAATTTCCCTAGATCTTGAAGTTACATGTTTAGAATCGTCCATGCAACGCCCGTCCATCCATCCCTATGCCTACCGCACTCATATACTATTGTTGCTGCTACTGTTACTATTGGTCTTGTTTTGCTAATGTTGTTGCAACTATCAAACTGTTGCTACTGATAAACTTCTGTGAGCAAAAACTATTTCCAGGTGCAGCTGAATTGACAACTCAGTTGTTAAGGCTTGCAAGTATTCTTTGGCTCTCCTTGTGTCGAATCAATAAATTGGGTAATACTACCCGCGAAGACTGTTGCGATCCCCTATACTTGTGGGTCATCAAGACTATTTTCTGGCGTCGCTGCCGGGAAGCATAGCTTTATTGTAAGTTCACTTGGATCTACTATTGTCCGCTGCTACTCCTTTCATCATGGGGAAGTCTCGTGATGGAAAGTTTCCTATTTTACCATCCACTACAAGAAGAGGTACAGTTCTAAACACCTCTGCTGCTCTTGATTCACCGTATGTTATAAGTAAGCTTGTTACACCACCACCACATACTCATGCTACACACAGTGCTACTACTGCTGAATCTAAATCTGCTTTTGATGCTCATGATATTACTTCTACTGTTCTTGATGCGAGTGGTTCATTAGGTCCTTTCCTAGATGCTACTATGGCTAGTCTAGGAAATACTGAAACTCCTAGTGAAGACACTGTTACACCTGTTAGCTCACCTGAGTCTAAAGAGAGTTATGATATTAATGATGGTTACATTGAGTTTACTGATGAATTTGTTGAAGAGTGCCGAAACACACATGGTGCTAGTGCTATTAAGAGTCTCCTTGCTAGACGTACCATTATTCCTAAACTGTCCTCTGATCCTAAGTTTTCCACCTCTCCCATAGATATTAAAGATAAAGATTATGATTTCTCTCTTGATTTATCCTATTTGGACATTGTTGAGAAAGAACCTTTTTGTGGGACTAAAAATGAGAGTGATGTGGCTCATATGAATGAGTTTTCTACTATGAGTGCTTTATTCTCTGATGATTTTAAGATGCGTAAGTACTTTGTTACTAAGATCTTCCATTTTTCACTAAAAGGAGAAGCTACGGCTTGGTTTAATAGATTACCTCCTAGTTCCATTGATAGCCCTGATTGCTTGATTGCTTCTTTCTTTCAGAAATATTTTCCTCCTAGTGCTAGACATGCTGCTTTGCAGAGACTTTTTGATTTTTAACAGGGAGAAGAAGAGAAATTGCCTGAGTCATGGACAAGGTTCTGTGCCTTGATTCATGAACATCCTGGATGTCCATTGCCTAAGAATGAGCTTCTTGATATTTATTATAATGGACTAACTGGTGATTCTAGGACATACCTAGATAGCTTTGCTGATTGTGTTTTCAGGAAAAGAACTCCTACATATGCTGAAGAATTAATGGCTAAAATAAGCAAGAATTATGATGATTGAACTTCAACTAAGCTAAATACACCTGAGCCTATTACTCCTTGAACCAGTTGTGCCCGAATCAGTTCCAACACCAACACCAAATAAAAGGGGAGTTATTGCATTAAATGATAAAGTGATGAAGGAAGCTAAGAAATGTCTAAAGGATAAAGGTATTAGAGATGAAGATGTGAAGAATCTACCTCCTATAGAAGAATTATGTAAGCCAATTCCCCACTCATCCACTATTGAGGTACACTCTCTCCAACACTTTGATGAAGGTGATATTCCTTATGGTAAGCCTCCTGATCAATGCTTAGAGAAACTTGACATTTTTATTGTTAAACAAGGTTATTTTAATAAACAAGTTCAGAATCATTTATTGGAAAACTCTAGAGCTATTAATGAGTTGAAAGATATTGTGTAAAGAACTTATAATGATATTAAAATGCTTTGTAAACACTTTCAAATGGTTCAAACCCAACTTGATTAACTTGCTAAGGTACAAAAGGATATGCTAGTTAATGCTCAGGAGATAAACATGCTTATGGAATTAGAACTAGGAGTGGTATAGCTACACAAGATCCTTTATATCATGAAGGACACTCTAAAAACATTGAGCAGGATTCTTAACAAGGTGAAAGTAGTGGTAGTCCTCGTAATTGAAAGAAAAATAAACATAAGGTAGTTGAGTAACCATTTGAACCTGCTGTAGATCCTAATAGTATATATGTCTCTGATGCTGAAACTGAGAGTGGTAATGCTAAAAATGATGCTCCTAATAAGGAGTAAGTTGAGGAAGAACCTGAGAAGTACACTAAGAACACTAGGTACACTAAGGAAGATTTTATTGCTAATAAACATGGTAAAGAGAGAGAACCTTGGGTGCACAAACCTATGCCTTTTCCAGGTAAGAAACACAAGTCAAAGGAGGAAGAACACTACAACAAGTTTTGTGAGTGGATAAAACCTTTATTTTTGAAAATTCCTTTGACTGATGCTATTAAATTGCCTCCTTATTCAAAGTATATGAAGGATATTGTCTCTAATAAAAGGAAGATTCCTAATGAGAAAATTTCTACTTTGCTTGCTAATTATTCCTTCAATCGTAAGGTTCCAAAGGAACTTGGTGATCCAGGTATACCAACTATTCCTTGCTCTATTAAGAATAATTATGTTAGAACTGCTTTATGTGATCTGGGAGCTGGAGTTAGTGTTATGCCTTTTTCTCTCTACAAGAGACTCCAGCTAGAAAAGTTGATACCAACTGATATATCTTTGCAAATGGCTGATAAGTCAACTACTATTTCTGTTGGTATATGTGAGGATGTTCCTGTTCAAGTGGCTCATAATTTCTTGGTTTTAACTAATTTTGTTGTCCTTGAAATGCCTAAAGATGATAATATGTCCATTATTCTTGGGAGACCTTTTCTTAATACTGCAGGTGCTGTTATTAATTGTAATCAAGGAAAAGTAACATTCAATATTAATGACAAAGAGCAAACTTTCTATTTCCCCAAGAAGGTTGCTAAGAGCTATTGCCTGAATTCCATTGAAAATATTGAGAGCATCAAGGTTGGAGAAATATATTGTCCCATTCCACAAGAAAATTTTGAAACTATTATGATTGGGACCATTTCTATCAAGTATGAGGTAACATAATCACCTTGTGGAATGCAAAGTTTTGTTTCATATAAGATTGTTTTGGTAACAAGACTTGATCAACCTTGTTAACAAAAGGATTTTAATGAACAAAATAATTCTTTGATTGTGGTTATACCTGCTTTATTTTACTTTTCTCCTTCCTAGTATTTGCTTCTTCTCTTGTTAGCTTTGGTTTTGCTAGTTGTTTGCTTGTTAGAGTGTCTTAGAACTTCTATAGTTTGGTTTTTGGTTTGCTTTTGCTTCTTCTAAAAAATCTGTTTCTGCGAGAAAATCAATTTTCATACCCTGAAAATTGGCCAAAAATAAAGTTTCCCGAAAAATCCTAGAAAATTCAAAAAATAATTTTTTCCTCAAAAAAGGGGCAGAGGGACACCTGGAGTTACCCAGGGGCCACCCCAGGCCACCACACCCCTGGTGGGAACGAGCACACCCTAGATGGTGCCTGGCTGGGGTGTGGCCCACCTGGGCCCCTCCAAGGTGCCTCCTCCCAGTCATCTTCTCTCTCTCTCTCTCTCTCTCTCTCTCTCTCTCTCTCTCGAAAAACACCGGAAAACTTGCTCAAGATCGAGTTCTTGCTGTTCTTGCTCGTGATTTTCGATCTCCTTGCTCAGCCCATCTTTGCTGCTGATTTTTGGAGGGATTGCTCCTTGGTATGTGCCTCCTCTACTTGTCCAATTATATTTGTGATTGGTAGATTGTATCTTGAGTATTTTGCTGCTATAGGTGACAGGTTGTGCGAGCTTGCATGCTTGTTCTATGCTTAGAGATTTCATTTTTATGCACGTGTATCCCTCTAGCAAGTTCCTATAGTAGTTTCTCATCATTTATCAACTTGGAAATCACTTGGTTTGATGTTTGTCTAAAATTTTCAGAACAAAAGAGGTCATGGAAAACCACACATTTGGTGAAATATTTGAGAGTGATGCACCTAGAATGTCAAGGCCTTCAAGATCATCCTCCCGAGCTAGGCCCTCATACAATGAGGATCTCATTACACCGCGATTTGGCGACGAGGGAGATGAGGGGGATGCTCACTGTCACATCCCAAGATTTTCCAAATCTTGTAATGTGAAAAATAAATGAATAAAATAAAACTTTGTTGATTTTCAAGGTGAGAAGAAACTTTTTGAATCCAATTGGAAACTTTCAAAACCTATTTGGATCAAATAAAATCCCAAAGGGATTAAAAAAACAATAAAGTTAAAATATTTGGAATTACTATTTTTGGATCTTTTAATAAAAGATTTAGTTTCAAAGAGAAGGATAGAATATTAAATAAAGATTATTTTATAAGCCAAATAAAACCTTGGCCAAGCTTTTGAATTAAAATATTTTGTTTTGATAAAAAGAGTAAAGGTTTATTTAAATAAAATAATGAGGATTTATTAATATCCCATTTTAATACAACCAAGGCTTTTCTATTTTGAATAAACACAAAAACTTATTTTAAATAAGTTTTCCAAGTATTTTATATTCTCAAATAAAACCTACTGAAGTGTTTTGGTTTTATTTTTAGATTTCAAATGGAGTTTTTAAATAAAAAAATCTTATTTGAATAAATAACTTAGGACTATTTGTTTAATTATTAAATAGATCCTAAAAAGAATAAAAATATTATTTTGTTTTTGGACTTTGGTTTATGTTGTTAAACAGAACCTAAAACTCAATACAAGTTTGGAGGAGGTTTGATTTGTTTTGGATGTTTGATTTGTTGTTTGGAATTCAAAACAGGAAA
This sequence comes from Avena insularis, assembly GCA_023614405.1. NCBI lineage: Eukaryota > Viridiplantae > Streptophyta > Magnoliopsida > Poales > Poaceae > Avena > Avena insularis. The sequence goes on from CM042695.1 coordinate 88,361,593, forward strand.
TTCAAACAAAAAAAGGAAAAGCAATTAGAAAGAAAAAAATAGAAGCAGACCAGACCCAACCCAATAGGCCCAGCCAAGTACCAGCCTTCTCCCCATGCATGGCGTTTACATCACTCACTGAGCGAACCCGAAACCCAGCGGAGCAGGCCCCATTCTCCCTCTCACTCCCTCGCTGACGCCCAGACCCCACTGCCACCTCAGCGTCGTCTTCAACCCCCAGACCCCGCCCTGCCGTTGCAGACAAGAAACGCCGGTGTTGATTACGCGTTAATGGCCGCATTACTCCACCCCGCGACCACGCCCATTTAACCGCCAGCGTCTTACCTCTCTTTCCCCCCAGACAGCTCTCTCCCTCTGCCTCTAGGCTGCGACAATTTCGCCTCGCATCGCCACTGCCTCTGGCGAGTTCTGCGAACAATTCCACCGACCCCGCGCCACCCCTTGTCTTCCCGAGCACACAGACACATTCCCCAGACCCAGGCGCACCTTCCCGTGTCGCCAGCTCACTCGCGCGTGCTCTACAGCGTCGACTTCGTCCTCGACTGAACGACACCGCCGTCCGCCCCAACTCCGACGAGCTCCACAGGTAGTTTCTGGTCGCGCCTCTTCTTCTCCTTCACGCACGCATCATCGCCTTGACCTTGCGTCTGTTTGCCCCCTCGTGACCCATAGCGCCGTCCTCGACAACGACAGAGAGTGGCCGTCGTCAGACGCAACTCCGGCGAGCGATTAACCGCAACCTTGTGCGCCCCTTCATCAACCACGAGCAGGTTGAGCATCCCCGCGTCACTGCGATCACGGTGAGCATCTCCACTTCTTTCCTTGCTTCCTGTAGCCGCCGTAGCGCCACCGCCAGCCACCGTCGGCGCCGCTCATGTTTGGTCAAGTCAATTCGCACCGTTAGATTTCCATCTGGCGGCCTCGATAGATTCATTAAACGAAGAGGTACTGGCTAATCTGAACCGCACCGTCTCACTTAGATCCAATGGCTGTAGTTGCGCGATCCGTGCGAACCGGTACCGACCAGTAGTATTGCGCCGCGTGGCCCAGCTTTTGATTTAAAACAGAATTAGAATCAGATTTGTTTACAAATTTGAAAAGCCCATAACTTTAGTTCTACACATCCAAATTTTGCAAATTTTATATCAATAGAATCAGTGGAACAAGCCCTAGCCAACCATGCAATTTGTTTAGTAAAAAGCTTCTGGTAAAATGTTTGTTTTTGCAGAAACATTTGTATGCTTGTTTAGGATATAAAAATCGTTCTAAAATGTTTTTAAGGATGAAATCTTTGCAAAATGGTTTGTTATGGACCTACTGACCTTAGGAACCAAATTATGGATTTAAAAATGTATTTTGTGAAGATTAGGATTGAATAAATGAATTAGCTCATTTCTAGTCAAATAAAATTATTGGTTTTGCTATGGAAATGAATTTTGGGTCAAACCTTTGGAAAATGTTTTGATTCAAACCTACTGACCCAAAACACCAAGTTTTGTGAATTAATAACTTGTTTGGTGAACAATATAAAATTGTTGCTTTGCTAAAAACATTTTCCACCACATAAAATAATGATTGGATTTAAAAATGGTTTATAGATAAAACCCTTTTGCAAATGACTTTGCCACTTTGGAAAATGACCACTTTGGACTTTACAATGTTTAGAGCCTAGTAGAAACCACCTTTGCAAATAAAACTATCTTTTGCATGCTTGCATGCATGACTTAGTTTCTATTATTTTATGTGTGTTAAATTGTTTGAGTATTGGTTGGAATGCTAGTTGAACCTATGTTTGCTTGTTTGACTTGTAGTGAAGTTAGAAGAGTGTGATATTAGCAAGATCAAGAAGTGAACCAACATTCCCTACCAAAAAGGAAAGTCCTACTATTTTCATTATACTTAGTGGATTTTGAAACATGCATGAAAAGATTTCTATACTTTATGCTATGCTAAATCCTAATAGGATACCCTTATACATTCCTTAGTGAAAACAATGTAGTTGTAAAATGCTTAGCTATATGTTTTGAGAAGAGATACATGTTGAGATTTTATGAAGTTGAGAAAAGACTTATGTTTTGTATAATAAAACAAGTACTCAATGAACCACCTGGGTGGACAAGGATACTCAAATTTTGGCAAAGGTGGCAACAAAAGGAACCATGTTTATATGGCAATCTCCTTTTGGTTGTGCACTAAAAGAAAACCACCCAGGGACTTAGAGATTGAACATGTTTCTCCAACAGTGGCTTCCGTGTACAGCCACATGCTAAAATGGCTCTGGCTTAGTCAACTACATTGGGAAGACCCATGCATTGGTCTTCAGGTTAACTGGAAATGAGGGAACTAGGAACCCTACATTGGTGCCTGAAGACAAGCTAGCATTGTGTATGGGAGGACCCTATGGAAAGACTTCGTCACATTCTCAATCTGCCAGTAATCCATCTTGGTGAGTACTTATCCAGCGGCCACTGGTGGCAACAAGATGAGAATGTGTCATGTGGGTAAAGTGTACAACTTCTGCAGAAGATAAAAATTCTAAGTACTTAGCCGTGTCCCCGGTTATGGACAATACTGAGCAACTAAAGCCTGAAGCTATGGGAAATCTCGACATTCCAATTTCAAAAAGGAAAACTTTAAAGTGACAACAAAAGGCTTGAAGCACTTGGGGTGTACCAAGGAGCTCAAGAGATTTTGATAAAAACTTGAAGCACTTGGGGTGTACCAAGGAGCTCAAGAGATTTTGACAAAGACTTGAAACACTTGGGGATTTACCAAGGAGTTCAGAAAGATTTGACAAAAGATCAAAACTATTTTTGAAAAGATAGGATAAAGTATTGCTTTCGGCAAATGAGCCTAAAACCCTACCTAGCCAAATATGCATGTAATGATAGGATCCACTTATATTCTACAAAGTGGTGAAACTTGCCAATACAATTCAAATGTATTGACCCTTGTGGCTGTAACTTGTTATGTTGTAGGTTTGATTGATATTAGTGAAGTTGATTGTTTAGGATTACAAGTCTACAACCAGCATGTTTGCCTGTGGCACTTTGAAGGTGAAGGACTCTATGCTTATAGATATTCTGCTGCAATGTAATGTATTAGCCAAATGAGCTATGTAAGATGTAATAAAATTATATTATTCCTGGTTATAAAGTTGTATTATGACCTTTGTTTCTTGATATTACATCTTAACTGTGGATGCTAGCTATTGATCCAGGGACTAGCATTGTAAACACAGGGATCTCTACCTTATTAAAGGTTGGGAACCTTACACTCACTCTTCCACCTTTTCTTGCCTAACCTTTTTGCGGGATGCTGGGATTCTTGATGATTTTATGACCTTGGTTCGGAGGGTTGGACTAACAAGCTATATGCAGGATGAGAGCGTGCAATATGCAACGCTCACTAAAACATTTGTGGAGAGCTTTTCTTTTACTAACAACTTGTTCAAACCAGATGTGTCTTTCAAAATTTATGGCAAGCCTTACAGCATGACATTGAAGAAATTTTGTGAGGCCCTGGGACTTGGTACAGCTGGGTCGGCGAAGAAGATTCTAGCTCAACCCGCTGATTTGTTGGAGCTATATCGTAGGATAACCAATTATGATGACCGTAGAGCTCAACGGGGAAAGATAAGAAATATTCAACTCCCAGCCATCGGGTACTTTTCTTACTATCTTGCCACTAGTGTTCTTGGTAGGGAGAATACTAGTAATATTTCCAACTATCATTTGGCATTCATAGCTGCTGCGCTCAACAATGAAACTAAGTACAATCTTGGTTCTCTCATTGCTCGTCGCTTAGCTGCTAAGGGACCCATTTATGGGGGAATTATTGTTGCACGTGTTGCTGCTGCCTTGGACCTTGCTGTTGATCCAAATGATACAATTTTGGCCCCTCAGAGGATTGATCTTGCTTCCATGAAGGCACATCACTTTGTCACTACTGGATCTACCCATGAGAGCTTGGTTTATAGAATGTTGTTTATTGACGGGGAAGAGAGAGAGATCCCTCTCCCCCAAACCACTTTGTTCAGTATTTCCCAGGGACCTTTGTCGCGCTCCAAGGAGGAGATGGATGACAAGCTACGCATTCTTGGCTTCCATGGACGCTATCAGGGGGACGCGCCCTCATATGACCCCTCTGTGTACTACACGGGTGAGTCCTCGAGTTCATACCAGGACGAAGGGGCCTCCTCGTCGTACTATGTAGGTGCGCCTTCTTGGGCAGGAGTTGAGCCCCACTTAGGCCAAAAGCCTAAGCTTGGGGGGAGGTATACCGACATCACACTCATTTATATATCATGTTCGTCGATTCTTTGTATATCCATTGTTTCGCTTTCTTTTTGGTTTTTGTTTCTGCTTTCCCAAAACACAAAAGTACCAAAAAAAATTCCGTTGTTTCTCTTGGTTTGTTTCTTTGCTTTTTAGCTTTGGTTTGCCTTAAAGAAAAAATCCAAAAAGATTTTGCATTGCTTTTGCTTTGTTTGCTTGCTTTGAAAAATCAAAAACACCAAAAATATTTGTTGTTCTTCTTTGGTTTTGTGAGTTCTTTGCAGGGTTCAGCCGTCCTCAGTGGATTTTGGTTTCATGTTATTATTCAAGTCACACAAGTGAAGGGCAATAATGAAGATTAAGACAACTTGAGGAGTGGTAAGAGGCCGGTAACGAACTCTATATTTTTAATTTTTGTACATATACTCATCATGGTGAGCATGCTTAGTTTGTTCATGTAAGGTGTATGTTACTAATGGATTCTTAGTAGTTCTTGCTTGTCTGTGATTAGCTCCAGCTTGCTAATAGTTTGTAGCATGTCATATGAATGTTTGCTTGCATTCTTTTATTCATATTTTGGTACGATATTGTGGTATCCTCCTCTGGAAGTTTCATGTGAATCGACTTGGCACAAGCTCACGCATGCATATGACTAAACAATAGTCAGTAAGCCTTGATGATTTATTTTGCCTCAGAGTTCTTGTATCACTTTCATGCCATAATTAGTCTTGTTTTATTGCAAGCATGATTATGACAGTTATTGCTCTCTCGTTTGTCGCTCCCTCTCTATTGCTAGCCTTCACTTGCACTAAGTATGAGCTCTACTTGTGCTTCCAACTCCCCAAAACCAATATTGCTAACAGTGTCCACCATACCTACCTATTATCATCATTTGCTATTTTAGTGCATATTCGATATGCCTTGTTTTCTTCCAAATAAAATGTTTGTCTATTTTAAGAAAGTTAGTCAGTAAAGCTCTCACGAACTTGATGGCACAATTTATTCCTTGCACTTAATATTCCTGAACCATTATGACATGTCCATGAAAGTTATATGCTTGCAAATTATAGGTTGGGAGTTAGAAGACGTGCTATCATGGGGAACGCTTTCAACACTTATGGATATATATATCCAGTTGATACCTTGCTCTTTTGTTTGCGGATGTCGTCGGTGTGAAATAAAAGGGGAGCTTGGGAGTTCATAGAGTATATATATGTGTTAGAGAAACGCCTGGGCCGCTAGCCTAAGCCATGCCTAATCATGGTGGAAACTTTCAGCATCACCATAATGAGAATTCTGTGAAGCATCCTCAATAAAAAGATATGCACGTAGTAAATAAAAATATCGTTGAGATGCTTATTGTCTGCTTGCCTTGTCATTTTGATCACGGGATAGCTCATGTATCATGTGCAAGGGGTACCCCGTTGGCGGTTCTCTATGATATACATGTATGTACAATGACAAGAACTTACAGGTAACCAAAGTTGAGTAGCATGCGGAGCGGCCCTCGTACTCAAGGGACTTGGGATTTCCGGTTTATGATCTGTCAAGCATATAACTCATATTGGACCTCACTTTCACCTTAATCATATGAAGATGCCTATGATAGGGGCAATGAGAGCTCAAAGCTAATGAGTACCTTCCTTTCAGCATTAGAAAGCCTTTCAAACTTTTCAAAACCTTTTTCACTCCCTTTTGAGTCACCACTTATTCTATGAGCACCTTCTTGAGAGCATAGTTGTCATTCTTGTGTTTGTCTCAAAACTTGGTTAATTATGTCATGACTTTGATGCTTGTATCTCTGACATTTTTACTTCTAGTATTCACTTGAACTTCAGAGGTGTCTTGGCATTTATATTGTGCTCTACAGACAAAGGCAAGCGAGATACCACTCTATCATACCTTATTATGAGCATTGCAATGTTGCTTATGTTTATGTTCCATGCTACTTATTATTATTGAGTTGGTTTCTCTTCATAGCTTGCAATGACTATTTAGTAGACTTAGTTGCATACTTCTTATTATGAATGGTTTAAGTATCTACTCCTGTGCTCAGAATATATACATCATATGAAGCAAATGTGTTCGTGAAAGTTCTTTTATCGCACTCAGTTTTCAACTTAATTGCTTGAGGACAAGCAATAAGCTAAGCTTGGGAGGAGTTGATACGTCCAAAATGTATCTGCTTTCCCGAACACTTTTGCTATTGTTTTTCCTCTAAACTTGTGTGATTTGGATACAACTAACACGGATTGACGCTGTTTTCAGCAGAATTGCCTTGGTGTCTAGTTTTTGTGCAGAAAATCAACTATCAGGAAAAATCCCGAAAAATATGCCAAAAATTCTATTTCACCAGAGGATCCACGGATCCAGAAGACGAGACGGAGTGGAGGCCTAGGGGCCCACACCCCTGCCAGGCGCGGGTGGGCCCAGCACGTGCCTAGGGGGTGCGGCCACCCTAGGCAACCCCTCGGGCTCCCTCTTCGCCTATAAGTTACCTCTTGACCTAAAAACCGAGGGGGGTTCGTCATTTTTCCAGAAAGAGTTCCGCTACGCCGCCACCACCAGAAATCAAGATTCAGATCTAGAAACTCCGTTCTAGCACCTTGCTAGGACGAGGAATTTGGAGAGGATCATCGCCATTGTAATCACCAATGCCTCTCCATCAACCATCAATGTTTCCCTCATCCATGAGTGAGTAATCCCCCGTTGTAGGCTATGGGGATGGTAGGGATTGGATGAGTTCTATCATGTAATCGAATAAGATTGTTAGGGCATGGTGCCTAGTATCTCTATTAGTGCTATTTGACTTTGTTGCAACTTGTGCTTAATGCTTGTCACTAGGGCCCGAGTGCCAAGATCTCAGATCTGAACTTACTATTGAATCATTATGATAGTTTGGTTTGTGATCTTATCTGCAAGTTGTGTACACATATCATTGTCCGGATCCAAAGGCCCCGAAGTGATAGAAATTGGGACAACCGGAGAGGATGGCTGTGGTGTGAGGATCACATGTGTTCACGGAGTGTTAATGCTTTGCTCCGGTGCTCTGTTAAAAGGAGCACCTTAATTTCCAGCAGTTCCCTAGGGGCCCCGCTTCCACAAGCTGGCAGGACAAAAGATGTTGTGCAAGTTCTCATTGCGAGCACGCATGACTATTTATGGAGCACATGACTATGATTGTTTAGTACTTGGATGCTTATTCTTATTTATTTGCAATTTCCCTAGATCTTGAAGTTACATATTTAGACTCGTCCATGCAACGCCCGTCCATCCATCCCTATGCCTATCGCACTCATATACTACTGTTGATGCTACTGTTACTATTGCTCTTGTTTTGTTGCTGATGTTGCTTTGTTGTTGCTACTGATAAACTTCTGTGAGAAAGAACTATTTCCAGGTGCAGCTGAATTGACAACTTAATTGTTAAGGCTTGCAAGTATTCTTTGGCTCCCCTTGTGTCGAATCAATAAATTGGGTAATACTACCCACAAAGACTATTGCGATCACCTATACTTGTGGGTCATCAGGTGCGTGTTGTAGATTTATTCACCGATTAGGTTTAGCATAGATGCTTATATAGTGCAGGTTAGGGAGATCGTGGGGCTCAGCCCACGCCCGAGTCGATAACAGCTCATGTCCATAAAAACTAGAAACGGCTGTAATTAACGTGTCCGTTAATGACTCATAATTAGTTTTCCCAACCAGCAAAATAAAGCTTGGCTCGGCGAGATTCCCGCAACCCGCGGCGCGCGCGCGTCGTGACGAGGCGAAGCGTGGCGAGGCGAGGCGGCCAGCGTCGGAGGAGGATTGCGCGAGGGCTTCTCTCCCTATCACACCTTAGTGAGTGGTGCAACACTCTACTATATAAGGTGGTCCAACTCCCCTTCCACTAGCAATGTGGGACTAAACTTTAGCACCACTAGCATAGCCATATGCTGCCATATACAAGTGAGCCAAAGAGAATTTCAGAATTTGTCTAATGGGCCAACAACCCAATATACACCAAATTCCAATAATCCCCCACAAAGTCTCATTGACACATCACATCACTTTTCTTCCAGAACATTGTTTTATATACCGGTGTGTAGTGGAGACTGTTAAGTTGAAATTCCACGTTAGACTTCATGCTACACTAGCTAGCAACTTGAATAGTGGACTATGCCTTGAGCTACAAGTTTTCTGCGCGCTAGTTTCACACAAAATCTAGACTGGTACAGGGCTGTCGTCGGCTTCCCCGCGGTTTGGAGCTTATGCATCATACTCCAGGGCCTTTCATGAGTTTATTAGAGAGCACCCAACTCTCACGGACTGCGACGTTTGACAGTCAGGCTCATATAGGTGTGTTCCTCAAGAGATGTTCTGCAGGACAATATATCCGCTTATAAAAGCCATTTGGAACAAATTAAGATAAATATCAACCTGCCATGCAGATTAAGAGAGTATTGCATCTTTATGGAGATGTAAATATAATATGGGAATACTCTCCTCTCAGCTGACCAACAGCTTGTCTCTTAGCCCTAATTCATGGGATCTCCGATCACATAGAGTGGGTTGCCACTGGGATCAACTCATAGCATGGGTCTCAAAACCCATCTCCCTCAATGCATTATCTATCACATTGCGTGATAAACCCTTTGTGAAGGGATCTGCCAGGTTTTTAGATGTTTGGATATAATCCAACGCAATAACTCCGGAGTTTCTCAGTTTCGTGACAGATTTCAATCTCCTCTTGACATGCCTTGATGACTTCATATTATCCTTAGAACTGTTTACTTTGACAATCATAGTTTGATTATCACAGTTCATCAGGATGGAGGGTATTGGTTTTTCAACCACAGGTAAGTCCATCAAGAGCTCACGAATCCACTCTGCTTCAATAGTGGCTGTGTCTAATGCTGTGAGTTCTGATTCCATTGTTTACCTCGTTAAGATGGTCTGCTTGCAAGACTTCCAGGAAACAACACCACCACCAAGTGTAAACAAATAACCACTTGTGGCCTTAATCTCATCGGCATCAGATATCCAGTTTGAATCACTATAACCCTCAAGTACCCGTGGATACCCAGTATAGTGAATACCATAACTCATAGTGCCTTTCAAATTGCGCAAAACTCTTTCAAGAGCATGCCAATGACCATCTCCAGGATTTGACACAAATCGACTCAGTTTGCTTACAGCAAAGGAGATGTCAGGTCTAGTAGCGCTGGCTAAATACATGAGCGAGCCAATAATTTGAGAATATCTCAATTGATCTTTAGCCATCCTTCGATTCTTTCGAAGTAGCACACTCGGATCATAAGGCGTTGGAGAAGACTTGCAGCCGCTATACCCAAAGAGACTCAATATCTTTTCCACATAGTGAGACTGAAGCAGTGTAATCCCACCATTGTCATCCTTTAGTAGCTTGATGTTTAAAATTACATCAGCCACTCCCAAGTCCTTCATCTCAAAGCAGCGAGATAGGAACTCTTTGACCTCCTCGATAACAACGAGGTTGGTCCCGAATATCATTATGTCATCAACGTAGAGACACATAATAACTCCCTCGCCCCCACCATGGCGATAGTACACACATTTGTCAGCTTTGTTTACAACAAAGCCTTCAGCAGTTAAAGTTCTTTCAAACTTCTCGTGTCACTGCTTAGGAGCTTGCTTAAGACCATACAAGTACTTCACTAACTTACACATCTTTCCTTCTTGACCATCTACTACAAATCCGTTAGGCTGCTCCATATAAATTTCCTCATCTATCTCTCCATTTAGAAAAGCTGTCTTAATGTCCATTTGATGAACGAGAAGACCATGTGAGGCAGCCAAGGAATATAGTACTCGAATAGTGGTCAATCTGGCTACAGGTGAGTAGGTATCGAAGAAGTCTTCACCTTCCTTTTGGGTATAACCCTTGTCCACAGGCGTTCCTTGTACTTTTCAATAGTACCATCAGGTCTAAGCTTTTTCTTGAACACCCACTTACATCCTACAGGTTTGCACCCATAAGGACGATCAGTGACTTCCCAAGTACCATTAGCTAAGATGGAGTCCATCTCGCTTCGGACAGCTTCCTTCCAGTAGTTGGCATCTTGAGATGCATAGGCTTCTGAAATAGAAGTGGGAGTATCATCCACAAGGTACATAATGAAATCATCACCAAAAGACTTTACAGTCCTTTGTATCTTGCTCCTTTTGGGAGCTTCATTGTCGTCCTCCACGAGATTATTAGAGTGTTCTATCGGCATAGTGTGTTCAGGAAATATAACAAATTCCTAACTAGATGAACTAGTCATCTCCTGATTTGATGAGCTAGACATACTTTTCATAGGAAAGATGTCCTCAAAGAAAGTTGCATCATTTGACTCCATAATTGTACCAACATGCATGTCGGATACCTTAGATTTTACTATCAAAAATCTATAGCCAATGCTATGAAAATCATATCCCAGAAAAACACAATCAACGGTTTTTGGTCCAAGCTTTCGCTTCTTGGGTATTGGAATATTGACTTTCGCTAAACAACTCCAAGTTCATAAGTAAGAGAGTTTAAGACTTTTCTTTTCCCATTCCTCAAATGGAGTCATGGTTTTATCCTTTACGGGAACACGATTTAGGACATGACACACGGTCATTAGCGTCTCCCCACCATTCCTTGGAAAGACCCGATGTATCTAACATGGCATTAACCAAATCAGTTAGAGTGCGGTTCTTTCTTTCGGCCACCCCATTTGACTGAGGTGAGTAGGGAGGTGTCCTCTCATGTATAATACCATGTTCCATACAGAATAAATCAAATTCATTTGAAAAGTACTCTCCATCATGATCCGACCTTAGCCGCTTGATTTTAAGATCAAGTTGGTTTTCTGCTTCAGCTTTATAGATTTTGAAGTAGTTCAAAGCTTCATCTTTAGATTTTAGAAGATAAACATAGCAGTATCTAGTGGAGTCATAAATCAACGTCATAAAGTATCTTTTTCCACCTTTTGTCAACACACCATTCATCTCCCAGAGATCTGAATGTATAAGTTCTAGCGGTGCTAAGTTTCTCGGTTCCGTAGCCGTATGAGACTTGCGGGGTTGCTTTGCTTGCACACAAACTTGGCACTTAGAACCTTTGATAGTGGTAAATTTTGGAATTAAACTCATATTCGCTAGTCGCGTCATGCAATCAAAGTTAATATGACAGAGTCGTGAATGCCAAACATTGGACTCATTATCATTGCAAACATGATTAATACTTTAGTACATGAGTCTGACAAAGACAAGCGAAACAGACCTCCGCACTCATAACCCTTTCCAACAAATTGTATATACTTGGAAATTACAACTTTATTGGACTCAAAGACCAACTTAAAGCCATCTCGACATAAAAGCTATCCGCTGACGAGATTCTTATTGATGGAGGAAACGTGCTGCACATTCTTCAGTTGTACGGTCTTCCCCGAAGTAAACTTTAGATTTACCGTACCAACACCATGAACAGAAGCATGTGATCTGTTTCCCATCAGTACGGAAGAAGTCCTTGAGACTTGATAAGAGGAAAACATGGAAATATCAGAACATACATGTGGTATTAGCACCCATGTCTATCCACCAATCAGGAGAATGACATACTGAAAGGATAGTAGGTAAAATACCGTACCCAACATCCATCATCTCAGTATCACTAATAACAACATTAGCGGTCTTGCCGCTGTTCCCATGTTGACGCTTGTCGAAGCGATTAGTACAGGTAGGAGCCCAATGATCAGGATCACCACAAACGTGGAAAGATCCTTTCCTCTTATTGTTTTTCTTATTGAAGTTGGTTTTGAGTGTGTGGCCTTGTTCTTGCCATCAAACTTCCCCTTTCCTTCCATTTTATTCTTATTCTTGAACTTGTGGGATTGGAAGTTTTTCCTCAGCACCAGATTGGCAGTAGAACCTCCCTCAAATCCTCGAGCAGTTTTGTCCATTGCTCTCGCCTTCTCTTCCACATGAAGAGACCCAATGAGATCCGTAACGGAAAACTTTTGTCTCTTATGTTTCAGAGAAGTAGAAAATTTCCTCCATGAGGGAGGAATCTTGGCAATAATGCCACCGGCCACAAATTTCTCCGGTAAGGAACACTTGAACTGCTCAAGTTCTTTGGCAAGTGATTGTATCTCATGAGCTTGCTCAATGACGGAACGCTCATCAACCATATTGTAGTCATAGAATTGCTCCATGACATACAACTCAGTGCTAGCGTCCGAGACCCCAAACTTGGCCTCGAGCGCTTCCCACTCGTCCTTGCCATTATCAAATGACATATACGGGTCAACAATGTTGTCCCCAAGAACACTGAACAAAGCTGCCATAAACATGGTATCGGCTTTCTTAAAGGTTGCTTCCTGCTCAGCAGAAAGATATCCTTCAGGCTTGCCAAGAGTGGCACTATAGCAGTTCAGGTTTTCAAACCAGAGAACTACTCTCTTGCGCCATATCTTATAGTGCATGCCATCAAAAGAAGGCGGCCTAGTAGCTGCGGCTACACCAGTAGAATTCAGTTGCCTATAATCAGGTTTTTAGATTGTTGTAAATATAAGCAATAATCCATATGATTTAATCCGAATAATAAACTGATAAAGCATGATCATACAAATGGTACTAAAACCAATTATGCAGATCAACAAAGTAGATGAACAAATTACATCTATAGGAGATAAACCTATCACATCTACACCAAACGCTAGAACAAAGAACTCTAGCATAATCTGAAAAAGACAGTTGAGGATCACATACAGTGTAGGCTGAATAGAAGCCGCAGCGGTCGCAGTAGCGTGGTCTCCCATGTTGAGGTTGTCGAACAGATTAGTGACGTCCGGGAAGAAGTCGTTGTTCGGAAACTCGTCGTGGGACGACATCATGGTTGCTAGTAGTCGCGCTTGAGCGCTCCCTAAAAACCTAATCGCCCCTCAGCCGTACAGGTTCACAAGAGGCGAGGTTTCGGAGGCCTACTGTCCCGATCTGCCGTGCACGCCGCAAACCGGGATGGGGAAGACGAAGGCGGCGGTGCAAGGTTCTGGATGTAGGTGCGTGTTGTGGATTGATTCACCGATTAGGTTTAGCGCAAACGCTTATATAGTGCACGTTAGGGAGATCGTGGGGCTCAGCCCACGCCGAGTCGGTAACAGCTCACGTCCATAAAAAGTGGAAACGACTATAAAGCTCGGCTCGGCGAGATTCCCACAAACCGCGGCGCGCGCGCCGTGACGAGGCGAGGCGGGACGCGTCGGAGGAGAAGTGCGCGAGGGCTTCTCTCCTTGTAACACCTTAGTGAGTGGTGCAACACTCTACTATATAAGTGAAGGAAATATGCCATATAGGCAATCATAGAGATGATTATATTTCATATGTATCCATGAGTTATTGTAATGTTCCTTGAATATCCATATCAGGCAACTTGTATTGATTGGTAATTATGTGAATTGTTTGTGAAACTCTTTACTTGTATGGTTATTTAATAGTTGTCCCTAGTTGGAGTTCATGTGAGGACACACGTGGATATTAGACTAGCACATCGATTGGTTGATGACTATGTTTCGCAAGTCATAGACATGAAGATGTCAAACCAATGATGTAGACACATGTTATGAATATGGGGTTGGACAGACCCAACCTGAGACTGACAAGTAGTTGCAGCTCTCTCTCTATACATCGTGTACGTTTTGTCCTTAGACCTGAGATTGTCGCATGTACTTGAGATGTGGATCGAACTACTTTGGGGCTATCAGACGCTACTCCGTAACTGGGTAGTTATAAATGTAGCTTTCGGGTTTGTCCTAAAACATGCTGCAAGGCATGGTCAATCAAGATGGGATTTGCCCCTCTCTACTTGAGAGAGATATCTCTGGACCCCTCGAGTGATCGGATCCAGAAATGCATGGCCATGCTACATATGGTTAAGAGTTAACCTAATAAAGGGATTCTGAATCACAGTATCGAGAAAGAGAGGTCATCTTGGAGCTAGACCAAATATCGTGAGTCAAAGGGAAAGACATGGACTAAACCTTGTGATGGTTCGTCCGATATGATCTTTGTATGCGTTTAGGAGTTGGCATGTCTTGCTAGAGGCCGCTACCAACTATTGACAGAATAAGTGTATTCGTGTCATGTCTATACGCATATGAACCTATAGGGTCACACACTTAAGGGGCTGGAAGCCTAATGAGGAATGGATCCGAATTAGACCAGGCTTAGGCTAATAATGGGCTGCTAATGTAGAAGCCCACTAGGGACACCTATATAAGAGAGGGTGGGGCGAGATGATCAAGGTTAGACCTTAGACCACTCCACCCAGCCGCCACTCCTCACGCCTGTGTCACACGCGCGGACCTAGCAGTCCGCTGCCTCGACGCCCACCCGTGTGGATACCTCGGAGGTGCTGCATCTGTGGCACTTGGACGAGCCACGCAAGGGGAGCTTCTCGTGGGATGAGGACAAGGAGGAGACGTGGAACGTCTTCATTGCCTCGACGCGCTTCATCAATTCCGCAACTGCACGTCTAGTGGTAATCTCGTGATCTATGACAACAGTAATCCTGGTTTACGCGATAGAATTTTTTTAATTTGCGCTAGTGTAGCCTACCCGTATCCCTTCAATAAGGTGGTCCAACTCCTCTTCCACTAGCAATGTGGGACTAAACTTTAGCACCACTAGCACAACTATATGCTGCCATATACAAGTGGGCCAAAGAGAATTTCAGAATTGTCTAATGGGCCAACAGCCCAATAATTACCAAATTTCAGTATATATTACAAAACATATACCATTAGAAACTTTAGATATTATATTTTCTAATGGTATAATTTTTGTAATTTTTATTATATAGGTTAAATTGCCGACCTAGATAGATGTGCAAGCCTAAGAAATTAAGAAGAAGGGAGTACTGTTGTTGGTATTGTTGTTTTTGTTCACAAATAGATAATGAGAAAATGGGGCTTGGGAAAATGAGCAAGATGGCAGATGGCCTTTTTTTTGAGTTGTATAGTGTGGCAAGTCCAGAGAAATATCCATGATGTCTCAAGTCTTGGATCAAGATAGTCATTTTCTTTGCAATCCCCTAATTATTGCTTAATTAATGATGCACCACTATTTTCGGTGGGAAGGCTGGAAGCTCAGTTTCGTATATATTAACAATAAAAACCAACATTGTATTCAAAATAAACAAGACTGCATGCATATGAACTTTATTCATTCAATTGCAAGTATGCAAGCAGACCCAGCAAAGGCCCCAAATATTATGAGAACCCCAACGGGTATTGTCACCAACGGAAGTCCATGAAGCATGATGAGGAACACCGCAAATACCATGCACATGGTGAAGAAAAAGCCCTGGGAAAACACACAAAAAAACGTGTGAGCATGAACAAATGTACGAATCACCAGAATATAATAATCCTATACCGGTAAATCATACAACTACCTACACTACGGAAAAAAATGTCGCTGCCGTCGCCCCTCTCCTTTGCCGTGTGCCAAAAGGCCCGGAACACGGCAAACACAATCTTTGCCGTGTGTAAACCAAGAAGAACACGGCAAAGGACAGGTGCACGGCAAACAGCAGAAAAAGAACACGGCAAAGAAACAAACACAGCAATGGACCGACGAGAACACACGGCAAAGAAACGAATCACGGCAAAGTCAATGAAGAAACACAGTAAAGGTTTCCTCACGGCAAAGAAGTGGGCCTCGTGGCCTCGCAGGGTCACCCGCCGGCAGGGGCTGACGGCAGAATCTTTGCCGTGTGCCCTCGCCGTCAGGTACACGGCAAAGATAGTCTTTGCCGTGTGTTTCCTTCTGTACACACGGCAAAGAATTTTTTTCACATTTTTCTTTTCTTTAATTAATTAGCAAGGCTTTTATTACATATATGTTAGGTGATATTATTTCATAGGATCATGAGAGCACACATATCATCATAGGTTATTGTGGTCTTGATCACTATATACATGCACCCCCTGATTTCGACGTTCTCGTGGACTTCCTACGTCGAAACCCTGATGGTCTGCGGGCCTCGGATCGTCTACCCCCCTAGACATTCTTCTGACAGGGGTAGCCCGGCGTAGCTTTCTCTTGTTTTGTGTTCGATTATGTCATGGGATGATGTAAAACCATGTTGGTTCACAAGTTGGGGCACTATACGGCCCGGTTTCACCGTAACGGGGAGATTCCCCCTTATACAGGTCCAGAACCTTCGCTTCTAGGTTAGAGCGCATGCATGCGAGGGGGACACATGCAATCACCTATACCAACCTGGCACACCACACTCACACACATATGCTAGGGACACATGCAAGTTTTCATCGATTCCGACGTTCTCGTGGTCTTCCTCCGGCGAAACCCTGATCTGCGGGCCTTGGATCGTCTACCCCCTAGACATTCTTCTGACAGGGGTAGCCCGGCGTAGCTCTCTCTTGTTTTGTGTTTGACTAGATCATAGGATAATGTAAAACCATGTTGGTTCACAAGTTGGGGCACTATACGGCCCGGTTTCACCTGAACGGGGAGATTCCCCCTTATATAGGTCCAGAACCTTTCGCTTCTAGGTTAGAGTGCATGCATGCGAGGGGGACACATGCAATCACCTATACCAACCTTGCACAACACTCACACAAATATGCTAGGGACACATGCAAGTTTTCAGATGATTCCGACATTCTCGTGGTCTTCCTGTGGCGAAACCCTAATCTGCGAGGCTCGGATCGTCTACCCCCTAGACATTCTTCTGACAGGGGTAGCCCGACGTAGCTCTCTCTTGTTTTGTATTTGATTATGTCATGGGATGATGTGAAACTATGTTGGTTCACAAGTTGGGGCACTATACGGTCCGGTTTCACCGTAACGGGGAGATTCCCCCTTATATAGGTCCAGAACCTTCGCTTCTAGGTTAGAGCGCATGCATGCGAGGGGGACACATGCAATCACCTATACCAACCTGGCACCACACTCACACACATATGCTAGGGACACATGCAAGTTTTCATCGATTCCGACGTTCTCGTGGACTTCCTACGGCGAAACCCTGATGGTCTGCGGGCCTCGGATCGTCTACCCCCCTAGACATTCTTCTGACAGGGGTAGCCAAGCGTAGCTTTCTCTTGTATTGTGTTCGATTATGTCATGGGATGATGTGAAACCATGTTGGTTCACAAGTTGGGGCACTATACGGCCCGGTTTCACCGTAACGGGGAGATTCCCCTTATATGTGTCCGTAACCTTCGCTTCTAGGTTAGAGCGCATGCATGCGAGGGGGGACACATGCAATCACCTATACCAACCTGGCACCACACTCACACACATATGCTAGGGACACATGCAAGTTTTCATCGATTCCGACGTTCTCGTGGTCTTCCACCGGCGAAACCCTGATCTGCAGGCCTCGGATCGTCTACCCCCCTAGACATTCTTCTGACAGGGGTAGCCCGGCGTAGCTCTCTCTTGTTTTGTGTTTGACTAGGTCATAGGATGATGTAAAACCATGTTGGTTCACAAGTTGGGGCACTATCCTACCCGGTTTCACCTGAACGGGGAGATTCCCCTTATACAGGTCCAGAACCTTTCGCTTCTAGGTTAGAGCGCATGCATGCGAGGGGGACATATGCAATCACCTATACCAACCTTGCACCACACTCACACACATATGCTAGGGACACCTGCAAGTTTTCAGATGATTCCGACGTTCTCGTGGTCTTCCTCTGGCGAAACCCTAATCTGCGGGGCTCGGATCGTCTACCCCCCTAGACATTCTTCTGACAGGGGTAGCCCGGCGTAGCTCTCTCTTGTTTTGTGTTTGACTAGGTCATGGGATGATGTAAAACCATGTTGGTTCACAAGTTGGTGCACTATACGGTCCGGTTTCACCGTAACGGGGAGATTCCCCCTTATACAGGTCCAAAACCTTCGCTTCTAGGTCAGAGCGCATGCATGCGAGGGGGGACACATGCAAGCACATATACCAACCTTGCAACACACTCACACACATATGCTATGGACACATGCAAGTTTTCAGATGATTCTGAAGTTCTCGTGGTCTTCCTCCGGCGAAACCCTGATGATCTGCAGGCCTCGGATCGTCTGCCTAATGGAAATGAAGTTCAGCATCCTCTAGAACCTTATGGTCTATTGCAAAGTTAGTGTTTCCATGGTCTGAATACTAACAAATAGCCAACAAAAAGTTAACTAAAAACTTTAAATAAATACAATTGAAAGAAAAAATAAAAAGAAAATTAGAAAATACCTAAAGGCACACGGCAAAGGACAAAACACACGGCAAAGAGGTCCTTTGTCGTGTCCCTGTCGCCTTCAAACACACGGCAAAGGTCCTTTGCCGTGTGTCTCTTGCCGTCAGACACACCGCAAAGAATTTTTTCACCTTTTTCTTTTCTTTAATTAGCAAGGCTTTTATTACATATATGTTAGGTGATATTATTTCATAGGATCATGAGAGCACACATATGATCATAGGTTATTATGGTCTTGATCACTATATACATGCACCCCCTGATTCCGACGTTCTCGTGGTCTTGATCGTCTACCCCCCTAGACATTCTTCTGACAGGGATAGCCCGGCGTAGCTCTCTCTTGTTTTGTGTTTGATTATGTCATGGGATGATGTGAAACCATGTTGGTTCACAAGTTGGGGCACTATACGGCCCGGTTTCACCGTAACGGGGAGATTCCCCCTTATACAGGTCCAGAACCTTCGCTTCTAGGTTAGAGCGCATGCATGCGAGGGGGACACATGCAATCACCTATACCAACCTGGCACCACACTCACAAACATATGCTAGGGACACATGCAAGTTTTCATCGATTCCGGCGTTCTCGTGGTCTTCCTCCGGCGAAACCCTGATTTGCGGGCCTTGGATCGTCTACCCACTAGACATTCTTCTGACAGGGGTAGCCCGGCGTAGCTCTCTCTTGTTTTGTGTTTGACTAGGTCATAGGATGATGTAAAACCATGTTGGTTCACAAGTTGGGGAACTATCCTGCGGTTTCACTGAGCAGGAGATTCCCCTTATAGGTCCGTAACCTTTCGCTTCTAGGTTAGAGTGCATGCATGCGAGGGGGACACATGCAATCACCTATACCAACCTTGCACCACACTCACACACATATGCTAGGGACACATGCAAGTTTTTAGATGATTCTAACGTTCTTGTGGTCTTCCTGTGGCGAAACCCTAATCTGCGAGGCTCGGATCGTCTACCCTCCTAGACATTCTTCTGACAGGGGTAGCCCAGCATAGCTCTCTCTTGTTTTGTGTTTGATTGTGTCATGGGATGATGTGAAACCATGTTGGTTCACAAGTTGGGGCATTATACGGCCCGGTTTCACCGTAACGGGGAGATTCCCCCTTATACAGGTCCAGAACCTTCGCTTCTAGGTTAGAGCGCATGCATGCGAGGGGGACACATGCAATCACCTATATCAACCTGTCACCACACTCACAAACATATGCTAGGGACACATGCAAGTTTTCATCGATTCCGACGTTCTCGTGGTCTTCCTCCGGCGAAACCCTGATCTGCGGGCCTCGGATCGTCTACCCCCTAGACATTCTTCTGACAGGGGTAGCCCGGCGTAGCTCTCTCTTGTTTTGTGTTTGACTAGGTCATAGGATGATGTAAAACCATGTTGGTTCACAAGTTGGGGCACTATCCTACCCAGTTTCACACGAGCGGGAGATTCCCCCTTATCTGAGTCCAACCTTTCGCTTCTAGGTTAGAGCGCATGCATGCGAGGGGGACACATGCAATCACCTATACCAACCTTGCACCACACTCACACACATATGCTAGGGGCACATGTAAGTTTTCAGATGATTCCGACGTTCTCGCGGACTTCCACCGGCGAAACCCTGATCTGCGGGACTCGGATCGTCTACCCCCCTAGACATTTTCGGTTAGAGCGCATGCATGCAAGTTCCTATAAGGGGACACATGCAAGTTTATGGTCTAGTGCAAAGTTCGTATTTCTATGGTCTCAATACTAACAAAAAGCCAAGAAAGATTTCACTTAAACATAAAATAAATACAAATGAAAGAAAAAACTATAAGAAAATTAGAAAATAGCATAAGGCACACGGCAATGGAGAAAACACACGGCAAAGATGTCCTTTGCCGTGTGTCTGTCTAGGGTACACGGCAAAGAATCTTTGCCGTGTGTTTTCTGAAGTACAGCAAAGCTCTTTGCGTGTTCCATCTTAGTTGGCACACGGCAAAGGCGTGCTAGTAGATAACGGCCCGGGCCCGCCCCCTCCTGCCTTATCCTCTCCCCACACCACCCGACCCCGCGCCTCCCCACACCCGACCCCACCGCCTCGATCCAGCGCCGCCGCCACCGCCTCCGCTCCACTCTGGCCTTGCCACCCTCCTGCCCACTGCCGCTCTGGCTCCTCCTCCAGTCCACCGGTCCACCCCCACCACTCCGCCCATCCGCCCCGCCCCATCCGCCCCTTGGCCCGCCCGCCCATCCACCTCCACGCCACCACCGCCCTCAGGAGCTGGCGTGGCTCCACCTCCCGCCATCAGCCCCCCCTCCACCCACCGCCGGCCCGTCCCATCACCATCGGTATGTGTAGTATATGCATGTATGTGTAGCTAGCTAGTATGTATGTGTAGTTAGTATGTATGTGTATGTGTAGTATATGTATGTGTAGCTAGCTAGTATATATGTGTAGTATATGTATGTTTAGCTAGCTAGTATGTATGTGTAGCTAGTATGTATGTGTATGTGTAGCTAGTATGTATGTGTAGTATATATATGTATGTGTAGCTAGTATATATATGTATGTGTAGCTAGTATGTATGTGTAGCTAGTATATATATGTATGTGTAGCTAGTATGTATGTGTAGTATATATATTGTTAGATATATATAGCATGTATTTGTCCCATGTATTTGTTACATATATGTATAGTAGTATGTATATATGTTGTTTCATATATGCATGTGTATAGTAGTAATTTAGGAATTATGTGTAAATTTTTGGCATGTCTATAGTAGTAATATAGTAATTTTTCTTCATGCAGGGGATATGTGTCGAGTCTGAGGGTGGGGTTGTCGACGGCGTAGGTCATTTGCGGGAGGGTCGAGCATCTTCTTCACCTCTCGATCACGCTTCAAGGGTAAAAATCTATTCTCCTATCTTGCAAATACCTAGGGTTATTTTCGTGTGTAGATCACCAAGTCTGTCGCGTTACCTAGGCGTCTCTTCCCGGCCGTAAGGGTTACGTGGATAAATATGCATTAGTGGTCTCGCATATTATGAAGCGTAACTCTTACGGTATTTATCGGGACAGCCGGTGGATGCGTAGTTGGGTATGTTTTCCTTGTTCTACTCCAGTCCGAGATAGGATTTTGGCTGCGTCTCCCTGTTGTTCTCCGGATGCACATCCCTCTTGGCTTTTTGCCGAGACGTGTATCGGGAGAGCAGCGGGAGGAATCTTCCGAAATTGTGTCGGATCGAGGTAAGCAGGGAGAACATATTCAATCTACGGATCTGGCGGTTGATAGGACCCTCTTTACCTATTAGAGAGATAGGTGGATATATTTATGGCGTAAAATATATGTTTGCTAAAATTAACCGAACTAATACCGGATTTATTTATATGGCATGATTAATTGAAAGCATTATATATGTCGTTTTTGGTACTGATTAGAGGATGGAGAATCGTGACTGGATATATGATGGCTATGTCAGTAAGTGGGACTTTACCTCAGAATGGCAAGAAAAGGACGAGGACTTTGTGAACCGGGCATTTGCCGTCCCAATGAGACCGGAAGAATTTTACGCCTGTGCAAGATACAAGAACCTGAATACACATTCGAAGGATGATGTGAGTACTCACCTGCTCAATTACGGGTTCACACCATCCTATAAGACTTGGACATTCCATGGTGAAAAGTTAGCGAAACGTGCTAGGAGGGAGTCACGCGGCGGTCGCAGCAGTCGACCAAGGGAGAATTTGATGCTGGTTTTGATAGGTGCATAGAAAACTTTGTGAATGCTAATGCGCTGAAAGCCCTCATGTAGGCGGAGACTCCTCGAGGCGGAGACAAGTGAGGCCGGAGGAAAACCACAAAGTACTGAGACTTTGTTTGCCTCCACGAGACCCCTTCATGCACATACGAGATGTTACCCAAGGATGCCATAGCTTGCCTTTTGGCCTTCAAGAGCCAGGAACTTGACCAGAGAGGACTTTGATGATATGCTTGCCGTCGTTGGCATTCTGAAAAGGCACCTCTTGCCGGAGAACTTCTACTATTCGACCAAACTCCTCCGTGACCTTAAGATGTCATATGAGCCGATACGCTTGTCCAGAAGGATGCATGCTATTCACAAAGGAGCATGCTAAGACAAATTATTGTATCCGCTGCAAATCCTCTAGGTACTTTGAGGTCGATCCCAATGGTGATGGTCAGAAGAGGCAGACCGGGGTTGCCCAAAACATTCTTCGGTATCTTCCAATCATACCGAGGCTCCATCGACTCTTCATGACCGAGGATCTTGCCAGATGCGTTAGGCGATGAAGAGAACGAATACCTCGACAAGATGATACATCCGTCGGATGGTAGTGCATGGAAGAACTTTGTCAAGAAATATCTGATAAAGCGGTGACAAGAGGAGCGTAGCATTGCCATATCAACCGATGGGTTCAATCCATATGGCATGTCGACGGCTTATATATAGTTGTTGGCCGGTGTTTGTTATTCCCTGAACCTCCCAAGGCTGCATGAGATCAGAGAACATGTTTGTCTCGATGATAATCCCAGGTCCGAAATAACCGCGTAAGAACATGAATGTGTATCTAGAACCGCTGGTGGATGACTTGCTTCGTGGCTGGGAAGATCGGGGGATCCGAACATTTGACGCTTCAAACAACGAGCACTTCGATATGTATGTCTGGTACCATACCTCTCTGCATGACCTACCAGCACGTGCGTTGTTCTGCGGCTGGTGTACACATGGGAAGTGGCCTTGCCCAGTGTGCATGCAATCTCTGACTTTCTTCTGGCTGTCGAAGGGAGGCAAGTATTCCTGCTTTGATGAACATCGATAGTGTCTTGAGCCGAATCATCCATATAGGAGTGACAAAAAGAGGTTCAAGAAAGGTCGTGTTGTCCATGATCCAAAGCCACGTCTAAAGACCGGAAAGGAAATCAAGGCTGAGTTGGAAGCTCTCCAGCCAAACTCCGATGGGAATGGTTTCGTGGGATACGGGGATACGCAGTGGACCCACATTTGTGCTTATGGAAGCTCCCTTACTTTGAGGATCTTGAGCTCCGCATAACATTGATGTAATGCACACCGAAAAGAATATCGGTGAGGCCCTTTGGAGCACCATAATGCAAACCGAGAAGACGAAAGATAACATCAAGGCTCGAATTGATCAAGAAGCATTGTGCGATAGGCCAAAGTTGAACATGCAGCCACCCGGAGCCAAAGCGTAAAAGGTGGTCTAAGCCAAAGGCTCCTTTCGCCCAACAAAGCCCCAAAGAAGGGAGATCTTCTAGTGGATCGCGCAAAGTTTGTTTTTCCACGATGGTTATGCGCCAATCGGATGAGGGGTGCGAACATGGAAACGTTACAGTACAAGGGCTCAAGAGTCATGACTACCACGTATGGCTTGAGCAGATAATGCGGTGATGATTCGAGGCTATGTCGATGAGGAGACTTGGCGAGTCTTTGTCGAGGTTGAGCTTTTTCTTCCGGATTTGTGCTAGGGAGTTAGACCGTAAAGTGCTTGAGAAGCTACATGAACAGGCACCCGAGTTGCTTTGCGATCTAGAGATGCTCCTTCCGCCAGGGTTCTTCAATCCGATGCAACATATGATCTTGCATCTTGCGGACGAGGCTTTAAAGGGGGGACCTGTGTGGGCCCGTTGGCAGTTTCCGCCCGAGAGAGAAACAAAGAAGCTTCGTAAGAAAACAGGCAATAAATGCAAGATCGAGGCATCCATAGCCGAGGCAGTCCTTAACGAGGAGGTTGCAAACTTCACCACAAAGCACTATGATGCCAACATTCCCACAAAGCACAACCCAGTGTTTCGTTACAATGCCGCCAACCCTGAAGATGTACCCAATCTTAGCATCTTCGTTGGGCTAGGTGGCAAATCAAGTGGCACAAAGAGGTTCACAATGAAAAAACTTGAGCGGGAGTTGATCCACTCGTATGTCTTGAACACCATGGAAGAAGTGAAGCCGTACATCGAGTAAGTGATCACCATTTAGTTTTCCGCAAACATTCACTGCTATGTCCGTGCCTAACTCTCCTTTAAATTGTTATAGACGATTCAAGAGTGCACATTGGAAGAATCCAAATAGGGAGCCTAACCCTCAAGAGGAGCAGGATCTTTTCGATAAGGGTGGTGGTTTCGGTTTCGTCAGCTGGTTCTGTGGTTTGGTACTATTCGAGCCAACTTGTTGTGCTACACTTCTTGTGATAAACTTCTTATGCTAAACTTATCGTTCTAACTTGTAGGCAAGAACTAACAAAGAGATGCAACCCGAGCTAAGAAATATTGCCAGAACCATTCAGTCGACACGTTCAATGCTTATGACGTGAATGGGTACCGCTTCCATACCCATGAATACACAACTAGCCGGCCCAACCGGAAGACAACAAATAGCGGGGTCTTTTGTGAAGGCTCAGATGGCCTCCAGTACTATGGAAGAGTCGAGGGTATATATGAGCTGAATTACGGTTTTGGCAAAGGGCTAAATCCCGTTGTATTCAAATGTCATTGGTTTGACCCACATAAGGTGAAACGGGATCCTGAAATTGGACTGGTCGAAGTTAAGAGAAACTCCGTTTATGCGGGAGATGATGTTTACATTTTGGCTACTCAGGCCTTCCAAGTATTCTATCTTCCGTACCCATGCCAAAACCCGACAAAACGTCTACAAGACTGGGATGTTGTGATGACGGTACCGACACGCAATAGGCCGCCCTTGCCAAACAAGGATGATTACCGCCGCCTAGACCCCTCAACAAATGATGGCGAGTTTTATCAAGAAGAAGGGCTCCCCGGGCAATTCACTATCGACTTGTCCGCCGATGGTGACATGGTCGTAGACGATGAGCAAGAAGAAGCTGAGGAGGAAGACACTGCGCAAGATGAAGCTGAGGAGGTTCACAACCAATAAGATGTGAGTTTGCTTGAGGCGTTCCATGCAGGCCTTGACGTGAACGATCCACAGGGACCACCTCCATGTTTCGTGGATGATTATTGGTGGCCGGAAAATGATAGCGATGACGAAACCTCTCGTCCAATTCATAATCCCGACTCAGGCTTCTGATCCATGCATGTAGTAGTAATAATCTTTGTAGTAGTGTTTGCAATGTAATCCCGCCGGGCTATGTAATAAAATTTCTTTCCTTTTGTCTTTGTATTTGTAAGAACTCTATTCTATGTAATAAAATTTCTTTCCTTTTGTCTTTGTATTTGTAAGAACTCGTATCCCCAAAGTTGAGAGAGGACAGGTATTTTCGAGATTCATATAGCATGGGGATGTGACGGTGGCAAGCCCAGGAAAGGATTCTCGATCCACGACAACGATTCCTTTCGAGTCGTTGTGGAGACCGAATCCTTTCCTTGGCTTGCCGCGTATCATACCCATGCTATATGGATCATGGAAGTATTTCTCTTCTTTCGTCTTTGCCGATACGAATATAGATTAGCTAGCGTGACTTAAATGGAATAGATTAGATAGCCCTAAAGTCGAAAGGAAAGACATTACTTCACTATTCGTATAGCATGGGCGACATTGTTATATGAATCGTGAAATGGTTTCTTTCCTTTCGTCTTTGGAGAAACACAAGGAAGGCTTCATCTCGTATCCCCCAAGTCG
Source organism: Avena insularis (assembly GCA_023614405.1). NCBI lineage: Eukaryota > Viridiplantae > Streptophyta > Magnoliopsida > Poales > Poaceae > Avena > Avena insularis. Next base: position 88,387,743 of record CM042695.1, read on the forward strand.
AGAGAGGACAGGTATTTTCGAGATTCATATAGCATGGGGATGTGACGGTGGCAAGCCCAGGAAAGGATTCTCGATCCACGACAACGATTCCTTTCGAGGAGTCGTTGCCGTGGAGACCGAATCCTTTCCTTGGCTTGCCGCGTCTCATACCCATGCTATATGGATCATGGAAGTATTCTCTTCTTCGTCTTTGCCGTCTGAATATAGTGTGTGTTTAAAACTTGAGTATTATTGTACTGTTATGAATCTTGTGTCGCTGATGTGTACTAATAAACTACTCTTTTCACTCTGTTTTGCAGGTGATTGAAAGATGCCGGGGGGAAAGGGAGTTACAAGAAAGCTGAAAAGCTTGGCAAAACTGGTGACTGGTGGTTCAAAAGATGTCAGGGGGAAGCAGCCTACTAGTGCTACTGCTAGTGCTCCACCGCGCACTTCACAAATGGCCGGGCGTGGGAGGCGTCGAGACTCCTAGTCCCCTCCTGGTCTTGAGGAGCAGGAGCAGGAGCAGGAGCAGGAGCAGGAGCATGAGCAGGAGAAGGAGGGGGAGGACGGCGAGGAGGAGGAGGAGCCAGTTCGGCGTCAGGAGGATGAGGGGACGCACTCGGATTCTGACGAGGAGGAGCAGGAGCAGCAGGAGGATGAGGATGAGGGGTTGGGGTCTTTACCCTACGAGCTTGACACGTCCTTGAGGTGGGCGCCTCCGGAGGATGAGACGGAGTACCTTCAGGAGTACGCGGCCATGGACCCGAGCCTGGTGCCGCGGGAGAAGGCTCCATATCGGCGTGGGGTTTCGAGACTCCCCGACCTACCTTATCCCTATGCGGACAAGGTACTCGTGCCCGCTGGGTCGAGGTACATGATTTGACCCTAAACCATACATTGTAATTTTTATCACATACTGACCTTGTCCTTTTCATTTTGCAGTGCCTTTCTATATGAGGATGGGATCAAGCCATATCGTGGCTACTCAAGCATCCTTGGAGCCTTGGTTAGAAAGTATTTTCCTGGGATTGTCACTCTCCCAAATGGTTCAAAGGATGTGGCTTGGACTTGGAAGCATTACCACTATGCCGAAGATCCCGAAAAAAAGTACACCACCATCGCGGAGAAGGTTCAGGTTTTGTTCTGGGTAAGTTTGTTTTGCTTGTCATAATTCAATCGCCTTGAGGATGAAATATACTTGAACTCGTGGCTTGTCATAATTCAATCGCCTTTGACCCCACTTTTTTCCCTATGTGCATACTTGTAGAAGTTCTTCGACATGGACGGGGCCGCAAAGGGAGTGTTTGATGATTGTTCACGAGCTTGCCAAGAGGAAGGTGCAAGACATGCACTCGAGGCACAGCGTGAACTGCGTTATGGCCCAGTTCGACGATCGCAAGATTTGGATGAACAAGAGCCAAGCCCGGGAGATGCTCTTCGAGCCGTGGCAGTACCTGCAGGTAGCTGCATTTTTGTTTTATTGATTTCTTGACCTTATTCTATTTTCTATTGTACTAATACGTGTGTCTTGTGGATGTAGAACCCTCCTCAGTTCGTGGGTAATGACGAGCGGTGCTTCACGGCAATGGTAGCGTGGTGGACACACCCCAATTACCTCCAGAAACACGCCGATGCAAAGAAGCGGCGAGAGGAGATGGGGGTGGATCACCGCCAAGGCAGCATCCCCTCCCTTCTTAGGCAAAAGAGGTGAGAAAATGCTTTATTTGTTCTTGCTTGTAATTTTATTCTTTACTTCGCCCTTTGGAGTCCCCCTTCACTTAACTTCGTGCTCTTTTGTGCAGAAAATAAAGACAGGTCAAGAGCCGTCCGTGTTTGCCGTTTGGAAGAAGACACGCATGTTGGACGAGCCTAGGAACGGGAGCCTATGGATGAACGAGGGAGCCAGGCTCCGGGGTGAGAAGTACCCTGAGAAGTACAAGGAGGTGCATGGAGAAGATTCTAACCCTGAGACCGCCCCCTTTGACCCCGAGGTCGCCGTGCTGGCGGGAGAAGGCCAGAAGAATGGTCGCATATGGATCGGTCACGGGTCCGTCGACCCTAAGACCATCCCATCTATGCGCCAGGTCCGGCGTGGTAGGACGAGCCACGTGTGAACCACCTGTGCGCCCCTGGGCAATGTCACAGGGCCTTTGCCGTGTGCAGTGCGCAGTAGACACACGGCAAAGGAGTAAACGTTGCCGTGTGTCCCCCCCCCCCCCCCACGGGCACACGGCAAAGGAGTGAACGTTGCCGTGTGTCCCACCCGACGGGCACAGGGCAAAGAGAGAGAACACGGCAAACACAAGGTACACGGCAAAGAGAAGGCACACGGCAAAGAAAGTCCACACGGCAAAGATAAGGCACACGGCAAAGAAGGACTACACGGTAAAGATTCATTACACACGGCAAAGGATGAACACGGCAAAGATGTGTCGGCTCCGTTAGGCGGACGGAACCGTCAAGTACTTTACTTTGCCGTGTCGATGCAGTAAACACACGGCAAAGGCTTTGCCGTGTTCCGGGCGCAAAGACACACGGCGAAGAGCCTTTGCCGTGGCTGTCGTTGCCGTGTGGCTGCACACGGCAAAGGCTTTGCCGAGTTCCGGGAGGCCTTTGCCGTGTCTTTTTCCCACACGGCAAAGAGCCTGTGTGTCGTAGTGCTGGTCCCTTTGTCCTAAAATCCAAACCATTTATTTCAGGACGGAGGGAGTACGGACGTCTGGCCTAGAAGTAATAGTTTCTAGAGGCAGTATATGCAAATCAACCACTCGGTGGAAACGTGCTAAACTTAGAGCACGACCATTTGATAGGCTCAAGACCGACCAAAATTTTCAGAACCAGGACGGTATAGCAACCTCTCATGCTAAGATCAAAGTCATCTGTCGAGTAATAGCGATTTGCATGGAAAAATACTATGAACATCCATAACATAGGCCACAAGGATTTCCATATGCATAAAATGATTTTTGTGTAATAAAAAACATTTCACTCGTTTTTTTCCTCTCCTGCATATTGCAATTCCAAAAGAAATATGAGACCCAGCTAAAGTCAAATCCTATGCAGTCTGTCTTGGACTGGGTTATGTCTATGTCTACAGGATATGCTTAATTGCGAGTCCTAGGCCCTCACGATCAAGATGAAGGTGGAAATTTTGTAATCGATACTGACATCCACACATATAGGGCAACTCAGTGATGAAAGAATTTTGATAGCTCGACACAGTTCGGAGAGCAGAGGCGTTACCACTATGAAGAGCCTCCAAGCCGTACTCCACTCCTGGCTCGGAAGATGTGCACCTGGTTCGATTAGCGGGTAGCCGATGACACTCCCGCCGCCGTTGCCTCGTTCCATCTCGCGGAACGCCGCCGCGGCGAGAAAAACTAGCGAGGTAGGTTAGGAACGAAAGGATTATTACTACTAGACGGATCGTAATCTGGTACCGTATGTTCAACCGACCAATCATATCGTACCGTAGGTCCTTATTTCCTCGTCACTCAGTGTCCGTTTCCGTAAAGAACTGCACGTGTTGTAGGCCACCTCTTGAAACAAAACGTTATAGGCACAGGATGTACGGAGTCTGGGCTGGCCTGTTAACCTGTATATGAGGATGTGGATGATACTTGGGCCTGGCAGGCACCCTGATCCGAAGGACCCTTTTCAGTTATGTTTTTTCTTTTTTCCTCGAATGAGGATTTCGCTCCGCTTTATAAATAAAGCCAAATAGCCAAACCGATACAAAGTGATGAAAAATTTCTCTTACAAGCAGATTAAAAGATACACAACAAAAACTAGAAAGCATCGAGCTTGTCAGCGAAAATGCCATGAGACTAAGGAGACCTGGGCTCCACGACAACGCCCCAAGAAATTGACAGAGCGCTGGGATTTCTTCCGGGAAAACCCTCGCCACACCCGCGACCTCAGACTACGGCCATCCCATAGATGAGATTCCACCACACAATCTGGGCATCAACTACACCGAGATGCCGCCAACACCAGGAAACCCGACTGTTCTTTCTTTTTTTGCAAAATCTTTTTAGTTATGTCTACATATATAGTGTTCCGTCGAGACATTGATCAACCATCTCGGTCCTCATATTCATATATCTAGATCTATATCTTTATTATTAAAAGGCCCTTGGTCTTGATGGTCTGGTATGTTATTTTTAGTTACCGATTCTACTCCTGAAGTTTTAGGCTAAGTTATAAAAAATTACACATGTTGCCACCCCAAATAAAATTACCGGTTCAGTATCTTTTTAGAATTGGAAAGTCAACCCTCAGTCTTTGGTCTATACGACCGAACCGACAAAAACATCGGCTTCCCGATGCTCCTGCCGAAGCCGTCCGCCCCTTCCCCAACCTTATGCGCCATGATTCTGCCCACCGCCATTCGAAATCTGTCTGGACGCTAGGTGCAACCGTCCTGCTCCTGCCGCCACGTGGACTTCGTAGGTCAGCAACCCTCCTCCATATTGGCTCCGGTAGGATTAGCCCCTTCAATAAAGTGGAACTGAGTCATGGGTGGTGTTACTTGTTGCTACCATCTCGTAGATGATCTTGGCTAGATGTAGGAATTTTTTTATTTTTCATGCTGCGAACCCCATCAATTTATCGGTAAGATGCATTTTGTTAGGGAAGAGAAAGGGAGGAGGCCATGTGGGCGGTGTGTCGGTGGAGCGGCAGTGTGCACTGCACTTTTATCGTCGGTAGACAGAAAGAGCCGGTGGAGCGGCATTATTCCGGCGTCAGGAGCCGCGGCAGCATGCGTCATCAACGATGGGACAAGTCGATGTCGTTGCAGATTCATGATTGCCGTTGACCGCATACCGTTTTGGATGCCAACTAGGACCAACACGCTGATGACCCACAAGTATAGGGGGCGTATCGTAGTACTTTCGATAAATAGGAGTGTCGATCCCAACGAGGAGCAGAAGGTGTTGACTAGGGGTATGGAGCAGGAAATCTCTGTAAATATTTAGCAAACGGATTTTTAGGGGTTTTCCGATAAAGCAACAAAACAAAGTGCAAATAATAAAGACAACGAGCAAATGCAACAAGTGGCCCAATCCTTTCTTAGCAAAGGACAAGCCAGTACTTATAAGGACCAAATGTTCTCTAGGACACATGAGAATTCTGTCAAGTGCTTTCGCTTTAAATAGCTGAGTATCCTTCTTTAGTGTTGTAAGTGTTGTGTGGGTGAACCTGTGCGAATGTACCGACCTTACTTGTACTAATACATAATTGTGATTAAACCCCCTGCGAGCATCCGCAACTACAAGAAAGTAATTAAGATATAAACCTAACCACATCCTTAAATTCTGAGATCCTACACTCCCTTGTGCAAAGGTGTCCTAACGGGGGTTCAGGTTTCTATCACTCCAGTGATGACCCACAAGTATAGGGGGTGTATCGTAGTACTTTCGATAAATAGGAGTGTCGATCCCAACGAGGAGCAGAAGGTGCTCAATAGTGGTATGGAGCAGGAAATTCCTGTGAATACTTAGCAAACGGATTTTTAGTGGTTTTCTGACAAGGCAACAAAACAAGGAGCAAGTAACAAAGGTAACGAACAAACAGAGCAAGTGGCCTAATCCTTTCTTAGCAAAGGACAAGCCGGTGTAAATACTTATAAGGACCAAACGTTCTCGAGGACACATGGGAATTCTGTCAAGTGCTTTCGCTTCAAATAGCTGAGTACTCTTCTTTGGTGTTTGTAAGTGTTGTGTGGGTGAACCTGTGCTAACATACCACCCTTCCTAGGACTAATACATACTTGTGATTAAACCCCCTTCAAACATCCGTAACTACGGGAAAGTAATTAAGATATAAATCTAACCACAGCCTTAAACTCTGAGATCCTACACTCCCTTGTGCAAATGTGTCCTAACGGGGGTTAAGGTTTCTGTCACTTCGTCAACCCCACAATTAGTAGCCAAATACACAATGCATCCGCATAGGCCCATAAATGGTGAAGTGTCATGTAGTCGACGTTCACATGACACCACTAGAAGAATAGCACCACAACTTAAATACTAAACCATTGAATAATAACTCAACACAGATTCACTACTAACAACATGACTTCTCCCATGTCCTCAAGAACTAAACGAACTACTCACAAGACATCATATGGATCAAGATCAAAGATGATATGATAATGGATAACAATCTGAACATAAACAATAATCCAATGGTTCCACTCACAAGCATCAACTACAATAGTAATTAACACCGGGAAAGTTTCCCCTAAGAACTAAAGCAATATCCAACACAATTGTTACAGCAGAACGGAGTGGTGATGATGGTGCTGGTGGAGATGATGGTGTGGATGATGATGATGATGATCCTGATGAAGCCTAGCTTGACGATGGTGTTGATGGCGACGGTCTCCCTTCTCCGGGAAGGAATTCCCCCAGCAGAATTCTGTCTGCCGGAGAGATCTTTCTCTCTCGGTGTTTTCCGCCCCCAGAGGCGGCGGAAATCTATTTGTGGTCGCTCCTTGAGGCTTAGGGTTCCGAAGGGAAGATATAGGCGAAGGGAGGAGTCGGAGGCCGGGCAGGTGGGCCACACCTACCCTAGGCGCGGGGTCAGGTGGGCCCGCGCCTAGGGGTGTGGGCCCCCTAAGGCCCTTCTTCGTCCCTCCTTCTGGCTCCCTTCATCCTCTAGTAAAATAATATGTTTCCATATTTTTCTGGTATTTTTCTGATCTTCGCGAAATTTCACCGGAACGCCTTCTTTTCCATCAGAATCCAGACTCCGTCAGTCCATCCTCCAAGAATCATCCAACGTGCATAAACAGATGCAAAGCCATAAGTAATACCTCATAATAAGACAAATATCAATGAATAGAGGTAAATTATGATATATAATGGTGATGCAAATTGGGCGTATCAACTCCCCCAAGCTTAGACTTCGCTTGTCCCCAAGCAAAAACTGAGCTCAGTAAACATGTCCATAGGTTTATAGAGTGAAGTGTTGATAAAAGAATACGAACAAGAAGCATCACACTTACCATTGCACAACTCATAGAAGAAAGCAACTCACCATTATATAACTTAGCTTGCAACAAAGTACATCAGTCACAATAGAGATGCATAAAGATAAATCATAATTGGAATTGGCAAACTTGTTCTTTGTCAGAGAACACCTGGCAAACAGTTTCACAAAAGCTTTTTGTAGAAGTTTCAAAACAGGAGCACTCTTTGCTCTAAAAGGTTTTTCACAAGTGAAGGATTTCAAAGTAATACTCAATAGATAAAGAACATGATTGAATAAATCACCATATGAATGCTTGAAACACAACAACTCAAATGCTTGCTAGAGATAGAGAGGAAGTAGGTTTACTGACTCAACTTGGTAACTAGGAGAAAGGTCCCTTTACAGAGGGTAGAAGGGATTACAAGTCATAAAGAGCTTCCAAAAGATTATGGTACTTACTAGCTTTGAGCCCTCATTGCCCTATCATAGGCATCTTGAGATGATTAAGGTTAAAGTGAACAAATATGGAGTATATGCTTGATGAAATATAAGTTGGCAATCTCATGTCCCTTGAATATGAGGGCCACTCCTCATGCTACTCAACTTTGGTCACAGGTAAGTTCTTGTCATTGTAAGTATTTGCATATCATTGAGAACTGCCAACGGGGTACCCCTTGCACATGGTACAAGAGCTTTCCCATAACCAAAATGACAAGACAAGTAGACAATGAGCATCTCAGCGATCTTTTTATTTACTATATGCATAGCTTTTTATTGAGGATGCTTCATAGATAACTTTCTATGGTGATGCTGCAAGTTTCCACCATGATTAAGCATGGCTTAGGCTAGCGGCCTAGGCGTTTCTCTAACACAGAATACAGACTCCATAGACTTACAAGTTCCCTCTTTATTTCACACCGTTGACATCTATAGACAAAAGAGCACGATATCAACTCTGTACAGAGTACAAGTGCAGTGTTGAAAACATTCCCCGTGACAGCACGGTTCTACTAATTCCAACGTATAGATGCAAGCATATACAACTTCGATGTTCACAATGGTTCAAGTCTATTAGGGGCAAGGAAATAAGGTGTGCCATCAAGTTCGTGAGAGCTTTACTAACTAGTTTTCACATAACAAAATACTTTTTAATTCGAAAGGTAGATGAAGCTTGAGAATTTGCTTGGAATAGCAATAGCTACTAGGTAGATATGGTGGACACAAGTGGCAAAAGTTTTGGTTCAAAGGGATTTCGAAACATGAGAAGTATGCCTTTTCAAAACAGTTTTTTGGCTATCAAGGCTGGGTAGCAAGCAAGAGAGTTGAAATAAACAAGCAAACATACAAGTAATAAATCCAAACATGCAATCTTCCTTGAAGACACAAAAGATCTTAAAAAGAGAATACTAAGCTTATGAGCCGACAAGAAAGAAAACAAATGATACCAAATACCTGTAAGCCTTTTTTCTTTCTCTTTTTCTTTCAAACCTCAAGAATTGTTGCTACTGACCAGAACTCGGTTTGCCAAAACCAATTTAGATCCACTTGACGCTCCCAAATTGGTGCCAATACTGATCAACAAGATCCATCATATAATAGAGATTGCAAACTAAAATAAGAAGTGCGAAAAGTAAAAGATGAGACTTCTCATTAATATTCAATAAAGGCACTCACACCAAGGATACATAGATAATCAACTAAAGGAGAGATACTTACACATGCAAACCAAACTATAAGATAACTTCTCTACCACAGATATGAATCCACTAAAAAGGTAAAAGATAAAATATAATGGTGGTGATACCGTGGCACTCCCCCAAGCTTGAAACAAGCCAAGGGGATGCCAAACCTGATGACGAATTACTCCTTTGGTGGTGGTGGTGTTATCTTAATAAGCTCTTCAATAAGTTTCCTCAATTCCTCGAACTCAAAAGTAAGAGTACGGATTAGCTCCGAGTTTTGCTCTATGAGGTTCATGATCATGTCAGTCCAAGAATCTTAGTTCTTGTTATTCTTTCCCCACTCTTCATCCTTAGCATGATCCTTCTCTCCATTGTTAGAACGAGGCATATCCCAAACTGAGGGAAAATTCCCTTTGGGCACATGTTGATATTGATATTCATGTATAAGTGTATGGAAGGGTATCTTGTTACGTGGAGGAGATGATCATGGGGAGAGAGTATGACGTCGAGATTTCCCTCCTGTAGACATCTGCGCTGTCCTCTTAAGCTTGGTAGGTCATGCCACCAAACCAATGCTTGCGACGGTAGCGCGAATGTCCGGTTGCTTGTCCTCCTCCATGTCACCTTCATACCCTACTGAAATCTCCGCCTCCTTGGGGACTTGAGGTTCTTCTTCCTCTGGCTTCTTGCCTTTGTTGTTGGCGGAGACCATGGTGTTCTAAACTTTGAGAAGATTTCCTGACAGAAACAGATTGAAACAAAAACATGACGAGAACACGATGCACGAACCTCGGGGGATCTGGGGGTTATATATTACGGAAGTTTCGATGCATAAGGAAGGTTTTGACACGGAAACGAGGCGGAGACGGAGTTCGGGGGGACACCCCCCTCAGGCGCCGCTAGGCTGGGCCCACGCCTGGGGTGGGTTTGTCCACCCAGGGCTCCGTTTCCTCTTCAGTTTCGTCTCGTAACTTCCCTTATGTATTAAAAATATCAAAAATATAAAAAGATTGGAGTTTCACGAACCTTCTGTTTTCACCACTTTTACCTATTCAAAGACGAACTCTGTAGATTCCTTTTCTCCTTCTCCTGATAATTTCCTTTATACAAAACCTTTGCACAAACTCAATGACAAAATTAGTGTGAGCAAAAACAATAAAACTTTGGTACACACTTGAACTGAAAACCGATCAAAACAAAAAGCTTCTGTAAGAGGCAAATGCAAATGACGGCAGAAATCTGTCAAAACAGACCAGCAGGTAAAGATTGATTTTTTCGAAGACCTTCTGTTGCTCAAATCAAAAAGTGCAGAACTGATGAAAGTTGGGTAACAACTTGGAGAACAAGCTCAAAAAAATTCAGCTCCATCCAAAGTAATGAACTTCCTCACGAATGTTTATAATACAGCACAAAAAAATATGTCCCAGGACAGCCACTTTTCACAACTCCTCTACTTCACAAAAGTAGTTGGACTTGACACAAAAAAAACAAAACAAAAAGGATAAGGAGCGGTTATTACTGAGATAATAACTTCTAAGACTCGACAAAACTCTTGGGTTATCTCCCAACAAGTACTTTTCTTTAATGCCTTTAAGTTAGGCTTGAAACTTTCAAAGATGCTCACATAGGATATACATATTTGAAGTGAAAGAGAGCATCAAGAAGCAAATAACCAACACACTTGAGTCTAACCCACTTCCTGTGCATGGGGGTATCATGAGAAAACGAATTGTTGAAACAAAAATCCACAAGCATAGGAAGACAAAACAGATGCAACTTCGAAGCTTTCAACATAAAACGGGGAAACTTAACATCATTGAGATGCATAAAACCATGTTTCCCTCTCTTAAAATAACTTTCAGTAGCACTTTGAATAAATTTGACAATATAACCGTCACTAGAAACAACTTTATTATTCGAATAAGCATACTTATAGTCATCAAAAAGAGGTCCACGGTCATAGACTGGATCAATAGAAGCAAGTTGTTCCGACCTGAAATCTTTATTAGGCAACCTATTTTCACAAGGAGCTTTAGAAAATTTGGAAAATTTAAACTCATAAGAATCTCCATCAAACTCAGTTAAAACTTTTTCCTTCTTACAATCAATAATAGCTCCACAAGTGTTCAAGAAAGGTCTACCAAAAATGATAGGACAAGTTTTGCTAGCTGCTGAATTAAGCACTAGAAAATCAGCAGGATATTTAATCTTACCACAAAGAACCTCCACATCTCTTACAATGCCAATGGGGCAAATGGTTTCCTTATTAGCAAGGTGGATAACCACATGAATATCCTCAAGCTCACAAGGACCAATCTCATGCATAAATCCCCTGTAAATCTCATAAGGAATAGCACTAGAACTAGCACCAATATCACATAAACCATAGTAGCAATGATCACCAATTTTAACAGAAAGCACAGGAACACTAGCCTTTGTAGCCTTACTAAGATGAGAGATAATATTAGAAGCGTCTATACAGAAGACAATGTGATCATCCTCTATATTTCTAGTGACAGTGTCTTTCACAATAGCTACCACAGGTTCAACATTCAATTGCTTACCAGGCTCCACAGTTTTCATTGTATCTTTATTATTTGCACTAATAATCATAGAATACTCCTTTACCTTAGCTGGGAAAGGCATTTTCTCAACATAAAGTTCAGGCACAATATGATTAGTAGTACAAACTTGAGTACTTCTAACGGGAGCATGATTAACAACATTCTTTATAAGGAGCATGGTACTTATTCCACTTCTTCTTTGAAATTTCTATGTAAGAGGCAAAGGCCTTAAAACAGTTGCCAATACTTTGGGAATCAAGACCAAACTCATTGCTAAAATCACGGAAGTCATCATTTCCCATAAAAGATTTAATGCATTCATAATCATAGTTTATACCTGACTTTCTTCCTTTGTCATTCTCCAAGCTTCAGTGTTATCTTGAATACGGTCTAAGAGATCCCATTTAGCTTCTTCCTTCATACGTGTGAATGATCCAGCATAAGAAGCATCTAGTAAATCTTTATCATGAAGAGTAAGCCTAGCATAAAATTTATTGAGAATAATATTGTTAGGGAGTTCATGAATAGGACATTTAAGCATTAGTAACTTCAATCTTCCTCAAGCTTGAGTTGTACTTTCTCCATCAAGAGGACAAAAGTTATATATAAGATTTATATCCTTATGAATTTCACTAGGAGGATAAAATTTAGAGTAAAAGAGTGATGCCATCTCCTCCCATTCCATGGATTGTCCATTCTTCAGTAGCTTATACCATTCCTCATCTCTCCCTTTTAAGGATATGGAGAGTAGCTTCTTCTTCACCTGTTCAGTTGTGATACCTGCACACTTAAACAACCTGCATAATTCATGGATAAAAAGCAAGTGATCACCAGGATGGAGAGTTCCATCCCCTAAATAATAAGTATCCATAACACGATTAACAATACTTGTAGGTATCTTAAAAGGATCTATCTCAACAAGTGTTGGTTCATCTACTACCCTAGCAGTGGTAGTAGTTTTCCCAAACAGAAAACCAAGTGGGTTATCCATATTGGAAACAAAGTAACAAGCGGTAACAAAAGCAATACTCACAGTAAAAGTTTCCCTTACTAGTTCCACTCTTCAATAGAGCTTCACTCCCCGGCAACGGCGCCAGAAAATAGTCTTGATGACCCACAAGTATAGGGGGTGTATCGTAGTACTTTCGATAAATGGGAGTGTCGATCCCAACGAGGAGCAGAAGGTGCTAAACAGTGGTATGGAGCAGGAAATTCCTGAGAATACTTAGAAAATGGATTTTTAGTGGTTTTCTGACAAGGCAACAAAACAAGGAGCAAGTAACAAAGGTAACGAACAAACGGAGCAAGTGGCCCAATCCTTTCTTAGCAAAGGACAAGCCGGTGGAAATACTTATAAGGACCAAACGGTCTCGAGGACACATGGGAATTCTGTCAAGTGCTTTCGCTTCAAATAACTGAGTACTCTTCTTTGGTGTTTGTAAGTGTTGTGTGGGTGAACCTGTGCTAACATACCTCCCTTCCTAGGACTAATACATACGTGTTATTAAACCCCCTACAAACATCCGTAACTACGGGAAAGTAATTAAGATATAAATATAACCACAGCCTTAAACTCTGAGATCCTACACTCCCTTGTGCAAAGGTGTCCTAACGGGGATTCATGTTTCTGTCACTCTGGAAACCCCATAATTAGTAGCCAAATACACAATGCATCCCCCTAGGCCCATAAATGGTGAAGTGTCATGTAGTCGACGTTCACATGACACCACTTGTCATGGTATTGTCGACGAGTACGCCATGGAGGGGTTCTCACAGTGCGTGTTTAGAGACGTGGGGGAAGGCGGACGGTTGACGGGTACGAGGTAACATAGCTTACCCAAGTTCATATCTCACAACGGTGGCGGAATCCTACTCCTGCTATAAATCACTATAAGGGCAATACGCCAAGTTACAGAGATTGGTTCGATGTGCGAAGTTGTATGAATTGATGCCCTAAAGGCTCCCATAGGCCCGACTTATATAGTCGCCAGGTCCTAGGGTTACAGGGAAAAGTCCTAGCCGGACAGGTTACAGAGTCCTACACCGTCTATTACTAGTCTTGTGTATCTTGCACTCCAAGGCTCCGGGTACGTCGGTGACTCCAACCGTAGCCTTCCTTTATCCGGAATGGGCCTCCCTTCTGGATCCATCTAACTGGGCCGCCCAGCAGGCCATAGGCCATGCTACCAACTGTGGGCCACCCGGGTTATCCGGATAGGAGACATGCTATGAGGATACCCATATAGCATATCCCCAACCGTAGCCCCCGGAGAACTCCGAGATCTTGCGCCGTCTTGCCTCTTCGTGTGGAATGCTCCGTCTAGATGGATGTAGGCAAATCGTGAAGCAATATCTTGCAGTCCTCCCAAAGAACCCTGCAAGGCTTTCTTCGTCTTCAATATGTAAGTCGGAGAAATGCTGAATCTTCCATCGTACTCTTCCGTAGCCGGACTAGATCTGTCCATGCCGGAATCTTCCGATGTGACGGCTCATATGCCCATGTCAGCTAGAACGACGTAGACTTAGGTCAGCGATGCCTCGTAACTCACACATGCAGAGAACGCAATTATGTCTGATTTTACATGAGCGTCTGAACCATTAGCGGCGCGGTTGGTGACGTGCGAAATTTCACAAGCGTTCGCGAACACGTCGTCTACGCGGCAACCGTCCGATCAAGCTGCACGAATCTTGACGCTGGAGATGATAAATAGTAACTGTGGGGGAATTTCCACTTTTACCTCATTCTCTCCTCGCATCATCTTCTTCCTCCAGCGCATGCCCCCTCGAGCTCTCCGCGCCGAACTCGTGAAAAACCCTAGCCTCAATCCGCACCAGTCACATCCAATCTCTCTCCATGGCTAGCAGCAGCACCTCCCCCTCCATGGCGACGTCGAACGAAGCCGCGGCGAAGCCGGCGAGCTCCATTGTCGTGCCTCTAGAGGGCTTTGTCATCCCCGCCTCGGCGGTGATTGAGTCCACCGGCGGCGACCACAATCTGGTGGCGCTGGAGCCGCTGGAGGAGCTAGATTTGCACAAGGGCGACTGGCGCGGCTCAGATATCACCGACCGTGATATCCAAGAGCTGATCACCGAGGGCTACCTCCCTGCGACGGAAGGGCTCGCCTGGCGGGCGGCACCGGCCGGCGAGGTGACACCTTCTCCCCAAGCCGGAGAATAGGTGTACCTCAAAGCCCAACTGGTACGCGGCGTTTCCCTTCCCATCTCCAACTTCTTCCTCTCCGTCTTAAACCACTACAGAGTCCAGCCCTAGAATCTTTCTCCCAACAGTATCTTAGTGCTTAGCAACTACGCGGCACTCTGCGAGGGATACTTAGGGATAAAGCCTAGGCTAGACCTCTTCGTGTACTTCTTCACCGTCAAACGTGAAGCCGGAGCTAGTAAGGAAGAACTTAGGAACTACGGCACCATAAGCTTCAAGATTCGACCTGGCCGGCGGTTCCCCGACATCATCGGCCACGAGTCCTGCAAAAATTGGCAACAGACGTACTTCTACGGCCCAGACATTCCTCTGGATGGCCGATAAGTAACGTACCCGGACTTCATTGACGGAGCCGCCGCTGAAGCCTCGTCATGGAGATCCAAGGCCTCCCTTCCCTCCGACCTCGATGCTTCCCGCGCCATAAGGCGGATAGAATGGTTCATAGAGACGGGTTTGACTGGCTTGGACCTAGCCATGTGCTGGTTCATCAGGCGAATCCAACCTCTGCAGCACCGTGCGAAGCTCATGCACGAGTATACCAGCGATAGAAGGGATAGCCTCCGCATCTCCATGGACAACTTCTCGAGTGACTCCGTCAACCTCCGCCTTAAGGACATCGTCAAGGTGAAGGACAAGAAGCGTGGCTTCACCATCACCTACGACATGTTCGTAGACAGCAAGTGCCCAAAGGTAGGTATTTATTTTCCGTGTACGACATATACTCCAGTTCTTCCGTCTTGCAAATGTCATCTCATCTAACACGGTGACTTCTCACTTAACAGCTTAGCGATCTAGAGGAGGACAACCTGGCTGCCCAAATCTACGATCCAAAGATGAAGGAAGTCACGGTCGTGTCCGACGATGATGCTCCGTTGGCGTGAAAGCGGAAGAGCTCCACCTCTGACGCTGCCGATGGAGGCAAGAAGAAGAAGACGGAGGGTGGAGCCTCCAAGAATACTACCGCCGCCCTGAAGGCGGAAAAGAGAAAAGTTACTGGGATCCCCTTTGCCAAAGCACCCCCACTTGTGTAAGCTTCTCTTCCTCCGACATTGTCTATTTATCTGTCTTGCTCCCGTACATATGTATTTTGCACGTTTCAGGAAGAAAGCCACGACCAGCCTCAAGAAGACCTGCAAACTGGGGGCTTCTAGAACCATCAAGGATATGCTGCATCACGACGCATCTCCCGCCATCGCCCCTACCACTCCCTCCGTCAAGCCTTCGTCCGCCCCGACAAGCTCACAAGCTAAGGAGGCCTCTGGCCCTTCTGCCATGGAAGTGGACTCAGGTGCCTCTACCAAGGTTGCTGTCATCGGCGAGCAGGCGACGTAGGAGAGTGATGCCCACCAAATGGCTGAAGCTCCGGCTAAGGATGCCATCGATGGCGGTAAGGCGGTGGTTGAAGCAGGTACCTCTGTCGTTGGCGGCGCCCCTGCACCCAAGAAAACCATAGCCTATCCAAAGATAGTCTATCTGGTACTTACGCTGGGTAGCACTGCTTTGGTCCCTGGTGCGGCACCGACATCTCCGACATGCGGTCTAGAGGAGCTCCGCCGGCAAGCAGAAATCTTGCAAGGAAACAGCGAATCCTTTGCCAAGCCGCTGGCCGAGAGTGCTACAAACCTCAAGATCATCGCACTTGTAAGTTTTATTTGCCTTTTGCATTTCATATGAGTATCCCACTGTAGCCCCTAAGGATGTAGACGGAAAAACCATAGGTTTTTGCATCTATATGCTCTAAGAGTGACTAAGTTAGAAAACCTCTCACTGTAGCCCCCAAGCATATAGGTGGAATGAAATATTCCGACTATATGCTTTAAGAGTAGCATACACAGTGTTTATAAATTTCCATACTATAGCCCCCAAGCCTCTAGTTGTAATTGAATTAGTTCCGACTAGATGCTTAAAGAAAAGCTAAGCATATATCCGAGTTAAAAACTTTATACTGTAGCCCCCAAGCCTCTAATCGACAACTGAATTAGTTTCGACTAGATGCTTAAAGAAAAGCCAAGCATATTACTAAGTCAAAAACTCTCGCTGTAGCCCCCGAGCGTCTAGGTGGAAAATTTCCGGCTAGATGCTCCAAGTAGACCAAACAACGTTTTAACTTTGACCTTTTTTCCACAGAACGAGAGTGCTCGGAGGGGCATGGCCAATGACAAGTACCAGAATATGCGCGCAGACCGGAAGCTGAAAAGGGTAAAACTGCCTTCTTGAAGGAACAGATCACCAAGAGCAAGCGTCTGTTTTATTTTTCGCATTCCGCCTTGGTATTGTGTCCATATTCTCCGAGTACTCACTGTGTACTTTGCTTTTTCCGACTTGCAGAAACCATCACCAAGGACAATAATATTGTCGAGCAATCCAAGCACATTCAAGAGCTGGATAGTGAGAACAAAATTCTTAAGCAGGAGAGGAAGGACATGCTGAAAATGCATGAGGAGTCGATGAAGGTCCTGCAGGACTCCTCCACCGAGGAAATCAATCGCTTGAAGGAGGAGATTGCGATCTTAAAAGATCAGAAGCAAGCCACCGATGAGCAAAATCAATGCCATAGCGAGGCGTATAAGCTTCTCCAACAAGAGAAAGAATCCTCGGCGGACACCCTCTAGAAAGCTGAAGCCAGCATCTTCAGTAAGTTTTTCTCCGTCTTGGATTTATGTAGTCTGGGTACTTTGAATTTTTGAACTCATGCGCTCCTTGTCGGAATTTGCAGCTCCTATGGGTTTAACCCGATCGCCCCCTCCAGCCAAGGAATGCATGGTTCTTGCCGGCAACTTCATCAACACCGCCATCACGCAAGCCAAGGAGATCGCCAAACCCCTCCAAATAAATATCAAGGCATCGGACTCCATGGTGAAGTACTCGGAGATTCTGCGCCGAGCCCCCGAGCGTATCACAAGCTAGAAAGCTTCATGTGCACGGGCTGGCGCAAGGATGGCACTGTCAATGGTGAAGGCACACTACGAAGATGCCGACATCGACACGGTGACCTCTGGCATTCCCGACGTAGACGATGATGGCAAAGAGATTAACCATGAATCCATCTTGTCGTCGCTCGCGGGCTATGACACCAGAGTTGCCGAGATGGTAGATGGCAACGTCTTTGTGCCAATGAACACCATCGATAGTGGCAACCAAGGTTCTTCTGAGTCCCACCACAGTGCCGACTTCGAGGCTGCTTCCAAGTCACCTGCGCCAAAGGAATGAAGAACAACTTTGTAATATTTGTTTCACCTTTGGTGCATATGCGGAGAAAACTTGTTTATGTAACTTAAGGTGGAAAACAATGGTTGTTATTTCCTGCTGCTCAAGAACTAGTTTCCAATATGTATATATTTTTAAGTGTTGGCTTATCCATTACTTTGGTTCTTATGCTTGACTTTTCATGAGTCGGAAGACTCATTGTCAGAACCATGCACTCAGGTGATGATGCCCAATGGCACCTTCAATAACCTAAGCACAAAATCGCCGACAATAAGTGATGAAAGTCACTACTCCAGAATCCACATAAAAACGACAAAGAACGTGTAGACCAGAAAACTTAAGCTAACGCCCGTAGGCGGAATTTTCACAAGTGCAATCGCAAAGCTTGTGCATAAAGGTTTTACATGATCCAAAAATGAACAGTAAAGGAGGTAAAAGACTCAGAAATATGAGTGAACCAGAGAGCTTTATTTCATTGATCATATAAGAGATACACAATTAGATAAAAAATGCTAAGTGTAAAAAGGACGTAGATGTGCTATGTTCCATGGCCGATCAAGCTCCGGGTAGTCATCATCCGGGTCACGTCGCTTACGCTTATGATCCTTGTTGGGTATATCCTTCAGTTCACGATTGTCGATAAGGTAGTAAGACCCATTGAGTAGCGCCTTGCTTATGATGAACGGTCCTTCCCATGGCGGGGATAATTTGTGTGACTTCTTCTGCTTAAGTCGGAGCACCAAATCCCCCTCTTTAAACGAGCGATGCCGAACGCGGCGACTATGGTAGCTGCGTAGCTTCTGCTGGTAGATGGCGGATCTTTGGCATGCCAAAACACGCTCCTCCTCGAGAAGGTCTACATCTAGGCGTCTGGATTCTTCAGCGTCATCTTCGTCGTAGGCGGCAACTCTTGGTGCATCGTGGAGGATGTCGGAAGGTAGGATGGCTTCTGCTCCATATACCATGAAGTAAGGGGTGTAGCCGGTGGATCTGTTGGGTGTAGTTTGTAAACTCCATAGAACAGATGGAAATTCTTCCGCCCAGGCTCCAGCTGCTCTATGTAGCGGTGCCTCAAGTCGTGGCTTGATTCCCTGCAGAATTAATCCATTAGCTCGCTCAACCTGACCATTGGACTGTGGGTGTGCCATAGATGCAAGGTCAAGTCGGATGCCTTTCTCCCAACAATAAGCCTCCTCTTCTCCGAGTGACAAATTGATGCCGTTGTCGGTGATAATGCTATGTGGGAGACCAAATCTCACCACTAGATCCTGGACAAATCTGAGGGCAGTTGCCCCATCAAGCTTTCTAATGGGTTTAGCTTCTATCCATTTAGTGAATTTATCAACTGCTACAAGCATATGCGTAAACCCACAAGGTGTCGTCTGTAACGGTCCCACCATGTCTAGCCCCCAGACTGCAAACGGCCAAGTAATTGGTATTGTTTGCAATTCTTCAGTAGTAACATGTGGTTGTCGGGCATAATACTGGCATCCCATGCATGTCTCAACCAGCTTGTTGGCGTCCGCCTTCGCGGTCAGCCAGTAAAATCCTTGCCAGAAGGCTTTCGCGACCAACGATCGAGGAGCGGCGTGATGCCCGCAATCTCCGAGATGGATTTCGTGTAGGATTTCCATACCTTCTAGGTGGGAAACACATTTTAGATATACACTAGTAGTGCTCCTTTTGTAGAGTTGCCCATTGATTATGGTATAACCCTTTGCTCGTCGTACTATTTGCCATCTTTCGACCTCGTCGTCAGGCAAAGTTCCATGTTCGAGATATTCCATGAACGGTTTTGTCCAAGCCGGAGGGACCTTGGTCACCATGTTGACTAAAGAGTCAGCTCTATCCGGGTTGTCGATGTTGGCTCCCTTCACAGATGGTGTGCGAGGATGCTCTAGGAAAACTCCTGGCGGAATTTGCTTGCGCCCTGATCCAAGCTTAGACAGCAGATCAGCCGCCTCATTTTGCTCCCTAGGCACATACTTGACTTCGTAGCCCAAGAAGCTCTTGGCTATCTCGTCCACTTCGTCTCAATATGTCACCATCATAGGTTTCCGCGCATTCCAGGTGCCAGCCACCTGCCGGGAAACCAAGTCGGAATCTCCACAGCAAACTATGCGCTTGATGCCAATATCCTTGGCTACACGTAGTCCGTGAATGAGTGCTTCATACTCCGCCATGTTGTTTGTAGCCTCGAAGTGGATCTGTAGAACGTAGTGTAGCTTGTCTCCTATTGGTGACTGTAGCAATACACCAGCCCCCGAGCCGTTGAGCAGCTTTGATCCGTCAAAGTGCATTACCCAGTACTCTGGTTCTGGCAACGGAGTAGCGTCTGGCATCTCCGTCCAATCTGCAACAAAATCCGCCAAGGCTTGTGACTTGATAGCATCGCGTCTCTTGTAAGTGATATCGAAGGCGGCAAGTTAAATGCCCCACTTCGCGACCCTTCCTGTAGCGTTGCTGTTGTTGATTATGTCGGACAGTGGAGTCTTGCTCACCACTGTGATTGGGTGCTCCTGCAAGGAATACTCCATAAGCTATCTTCTGGTAGTGCGGGTAACGCTGCTTGGTCTCCATCAAGACCTCGCTCACATAGTAAACTGGTCATTGAACTCCGTGCTCATAGCCTGGTTCCTTCTGTTCTACCACGACGACGATGCTGATTACCCGGTTGGTTGCCGCCATGTAGATTAACAGGGGATCTCCAGGCTCGGGTGCTGCAAGGATAGGCGCTGAGGAAAGAATCTCCTTGAGCTGCTTCAGTGTTGCATATGCCTCATCCGTCCATGTGAATTTGTCCGCCTTCTTCAGCAACTTGTATAGCGGCAGAGCCTTCTCTCCAAGTCGACTGACGAACCGACTAACTATTGCAACACAACCTGTTAGTCGTTGAATGTCCTTTAGGCATGTCGAACAGTTTATGTTTAAGATGGCCTTGATTTTCTCCGGGTTGACCTCGATTCCGCGATGGGAAACGATGAAGCCCAACAATTTGCCGGCTGGTGCCCCGAAGACGCACTTCTTAGGGTTAAGCATCATGTTGTATTTCTGGAGATTATCAAAGGTTTCTTTTAAGTCAGAGATTAAGTCGTTTGACTTTTTGGACATCACCGCGATATCGTCCACATAGGCGTGAGCGTTCCGACCAATTTGGTCGTCAAGGCAACGTTGCATTGTCCGCTGGTACGTAGCACCTGCGTTTTTTAGCCCAAAGGGCATCGTGACATAGCAAAACGTGTCGTATGGGGTAGTGAACGAAGTGGCCAATTGGTCCGACTTCCTCATCTTGATCTGGTGGTATCCTGAGTATGCATCAAGAAAACACAAAAGTTCCGAGCCAGCCGTCGAGTCAATGACTTGGTCGATGCGAGGCAAAGCAAACGGATCTTTGGGACATTCTTTGTTCAAGCCGGTGTAATCAACGCACATTCTTAATTCATTGGTTCCCTTTTTGGGACAAGTACAGGATTGGCCACCCATTGGGTGTGAAGGACTTCTCGGATAAATCTAGCCTTAAGTAACCTAGCTATCTCTTTGCCAATGGCGCGTCTCTTCTCATCTCCAAAGCGTCATAGAGGTTGTTTCACTGGTTTAGATTTTGGATCAATGTTTAGGCTGTGCTCGGCAAGTTCCCTAGGTACACCTTTCATGTCGGCAGGTTGCCAGGCAAAGATGTCCCTATTCTCACGGAGGAACTCGACGAGCGTGCTTTCCTATTTGGGATCCAGGTTCGTTCCAATGGCGGTGACCTTGGAGGCATCGCCTACCACAAGTTCCACTGGCTTGGTCTCGATGGAGGCCTTGAACGCAGGAGCGGAGTCGAAGATCTGCTTCTTTGACGCAGGCATCTCTGAGTCATCGACCTTGCTCTGGATCTCTTTGCATTATTTGCTGTAGAGGACAGCTTCTGCAATGCCTGCTTCATTGATCTCGTAGTCCCTTGCCTTGGTAAAGCTTCCGGATACGGTGATGACACCGTTTGGTCCGGGTATCTTGAGTTTGTTGTAGACGAAGCATGGCTTGGCCATGAATGTGTGGAATATGTCGCGGCTGAATATGACATGGTACACGCTCTTGAAGGGGACCACCTCAAAGGTCATGCGCTCTTGGCGGTAATTGTTAACATCGCCAAAGGCAACCTGAAGTGTAATGCACCCAAGGGACCGAGCCTCCCGACCAGGAACTACGCCGTGGAAGATGGTGTTGGTCCACCTTAGGTTTGCCTCCGTCAAGTTCATTTTATGTAGTGTATCCAGGTACATGATGTTGATGCTTCTTCCACTATCCACCATACACTTGGTGAACTCCACGCCGTCAATCAAGGGGTTGATGACCATGGCGTACTGGTTCTCCGTAGGTATAAGTTCTGGGTGGTCCGTCCTGTCCCAAGTGATTGGAACCTCTGACCAGCACAGGTACTGGGGAACTGGGGGGAGATTAGCCATCAGGATCCTCAGAGAGGTCTTCTGTTGTCGGACGGTGGGGGTGCCAAGGAAAGTGTGGTAGACTGGAGCCTTCTTCGCGAAGGGGTTCTTGCCCTTGTCGTCTCTCTTGGCGGCGTGCTTGGGGTCAACGTCCTCGTCCATGTCACTTGAATCCTTGGACTCCTCCTCCTTATTCTTCCCCTTGCCCTTGCCTCGCGGCCTGTTCTTCCGACTTTGCTTGTAGCCGGACTCCGGGTCTTCCTTGAGGTCATTGACGAACTTGCAGTGTCGATTGGTATGGGTGGACTTGCCGTTGACGTCGAGGTGTACAAGGCACGGCATATCGCGGTACTCCTCGTAGGTTTGGGGAATGCGGAGCGGCGCCGAGGTAGTTTCACTTCCTCGCTGCTTCCCCCGACCAGCTCCCCTTCCTCGGCCACATTGTCCGCCATCACCTCGTCCTGCAAAAGTCATAGCGACCATGTCGGTAGATTGATTTTCTTCTGGAGCGGTTTTCCGCTTTGTACTGTTGTTCCTCCGAGCTTGAGTTGGAACGGCCGTTGCTGACGAGGTTTAATCTTGTCAATGCCCATTGTTAGGGACTTGGGTTTTGGAGAAGATGGGGATGCTAGAGATCGTGGCACGGTTAACAGACAAGCAACCAGGGGACACGAGATTTACCCAGGTTCAGGCCCCCGGAGGGAAAACCCTACTCCTGCTTGTCTGCTCTTTGATTACGGCGGAACCGAAGGTTACAGGGTGCGCAGATTCGATCTGGCATGGAGGTGTGTATGTATCGAGCGAGAGAGATCTAGGTCTGTTGTGGGATACCCCCTCGTTGGACCCTCCTAGCCTTTATATATGGGGAGGCTAGGTCTCAGGTACCGACACGAGTAGGTTACAAGTTGTATTCAAACACTAGTCTTGTTCTCCAAGGATCCGAAGACGTTATGGGCCTTGCCCACCCGAAAATCTTCATGGGCCAGCGTATGTCTGCCGTGGGCCTTCCTTGGGCTGGACTAGGTATGCTGAAGTCACGTACCCGTAGGGTATAACCATGTCGGTAGCCCCCGAGTGTTCAGTCGAATCGTAGATTCGGCTGAGGACTCTCCAATCCTTCGGGTGCAACTCTGTCTTTCAAGAGAATGTGTAGGGATTGTTGATGCGTGTGCCTAACTCACCTGACGGATCAGGGTCAGTTAACTGTCTTAGGACAAAACAACACGATCTTCTTCAGGTTCGAGTCCCTTAACTCGAAACTGGAACATATGCTGGCGTAATTCAACTCAGGCCGCGGAGGACTTACAGGAGTGGAATTCCAGTGAATTTAATTGTTGTACCCAACGCGTCCGTCGGGATTTTCATCGCACCTGCTGTCACGGATTTTGACTAGCAGAGCGCGATCGCGTTGCGTGCCATCAGATGATATCTGTAGGTCTTATCTTTGCGTCGCAGACGCAGCATCCGAATGTTTATCACCGCGGGGGTGTTTCGGGTGGCCAAGGAGGTCGTTGCTCACTTAGCGTTAATTAGGGCAGAGTTGCCAAAAAGTTTTGCATGCAGATCCGGAAGATCGCAGTCGAAGATTTCATAGGGTGCGCGACCAGCGCTCCCTATGGGAGTAGCCCCCAAGTGTTTGTTCGAGTCGTAGACTCGAACGGAGACTTTAAGCATTGTTTCAATCATTAAGTCCGCAGGACTCGAAAATTTTCGGATGCTTGAATCCATCCTCCCTATGGGAGTAGCCCCCGAGTGTCTGGCGGAGTCGTAGACTCGGGCAGAGACTCGAGTCTTGTATCATGCAACTGTAGTTGGAAATCTCGTGGGCGTACCGCTGACCCGGAAGTACATCGGGTGCGCGACCAGCGCTCCTGATAGGAGTAGCCCCCAAGTATTTAGTCGAATCGTAGATTCGAGTGAGTACTTTTAGCTGTGGAGCCGAAGTTGGTGCTAGTATAGCTTTTGATGACGTCAGTGCTGACGATCGATGACCTCAAGCGTCTGCTACGCCAGAGGTGACTTGACTGGACGAAGCGTGGGTCCCACTTCCTGACTTTGAATTGACTGGTCACGCGCGGCGTGGAGATGATTACGGCGTCTCCTCGATTTCCGCGCGTAGTGGACGGCGTGGTAAC
The DNA here is from genome assembly GCA_023614405.1 of Avena insularis. NCBI lineage: Eukaryota > Viridiplantae > Streptophyta > Magnoliopsida > Poales > Poaceae > Avena > Avena insularis. The sequence goes on from CM042695.1 coordinate 88,411,938, forward strand.
GACGGTTCGTTGTGATGCTGACACGTGTACGACCAGATATACCGTTGGCGTTAGGTCTTCTTGATGGACGGGCGGCGTGCGTCGTCTTCGCTGTTATAATCCGTGGTGAAGTCGTGGTTTGTTTTTCACCGTACCAGTTCATCTGTTCACTGCTTCCTTGCGCTCGAGCGATTCTTGCTTCGCGCTGAGATTTCCTTCCACATTTCCGTCGTCCTTGGTACGTTTTCACCGCCGGCGCCACCGTAGCGTGATGGGGAAACCAAAGAAGTCTTCATCTGCGGTTGGGACCAGCGCCGCCGGAGGAAAGAAGGGCGCCACCGCTGCTCGTGTCACCGATGGTGGCTGGCGGCGATCAGAGACGCGGGAGAGCGATCTCCGCAAGCTGCGCGAGCGGGGCCTGATCCCGCAAGACACGACGGCCGTGAGACTCCCCGGCAATGAGGTAATCCCCCGTCCCCCATCTGGGTACCGGGTTATGTTCCTCGCCTTCGTTTTGCATGGGTTTTCGTATCCAGTCCATGACTTCCTTCGTGGACTGCTCTTCTTCTATGGGATTCAGCTGCATCATCTGTCTCCCAATTCTCTTCTTCACATTGCGTGTTTTATCACACTTTGCGAGTGTTGGCTTGGCATTGATTCGCACTTTGGCCTCTTCCGGAAGCTTTATTCTGTGAAGAGGCAGTCTGGTTCGGATGGTGTGTATCCCATTGGAGGCTTCATCATCTCCCTCAGTCCCAATGTGCAATTCCTTTCCTTTTCCATGTCCGAATCTGTCCAGTACTGGCGGAGGAAATGGTTTTACATCCGTGACTCCGTACTGCCTGGGCAAGATTTTGATCTCGTTCCTTTTGACCCCTCCCAATTGATTGAGAAGAAAAGATCCTGGAAAAATCAAATCTTAGATGGTGAGGTGGCGGAGATAGAGGCCCTGTACCGTCGTGTGGAGGAGCTCCAACTGATTCCTGAGAAGGAGGTGAACGGTGTCGACATCATCCGGACGTTTCTTGAGCGTCGGGTGCAGCCCCTCCAAGCGAGAGCGCACCCGATGTTTCTTTACTCTGGGCGCCGTGATCCGACGAGGGTTTCGAGTGAGAAAATCTCCGAGGTGGAACTTGATAAGGCTCTTCGCGCGCTGTTGAAGTTCAAGGCCGACGAAGAAATCCCGGGGAAGTCGCTGACTCCTCCCTTTTCTTCGATGTTGGTCGTACCGAAGGTGTAGATTTGCGCACGTAGTGCTTCCCTTTTGTTTTTGTCAGCTGTGTACTTTTTCCTTTGTTTGCTAACAAAGTTCCTTTTCCTTTTGCAGAGCTTCAAAGTGCCGGGAATGGCACCACCGTTGCCCGAAAGGTATCCGAATGCCCCGGATAATGAAGTGGTGGATTCCGTGTCCGAGCTTCCGTCGGCGTGATCCCCAGCGGAGGATGCCGACGAATCGAGTGAGGACCATTCGCTCGAACGATCACGGAGCTCTAGCGAGTCGTCAGATGCCTCGACTCCTCCGACTCCCAGGAATCCTCTGGGCCTTGAGCGTCGTGATGATGTTCATGGGGGTTCTTCCTCTCCCCTTCCTGCCATTCCTGTGCGAGCTGTTGCTCCGCACCCGCAAGCAAAGCGAAAGAAGGAAGAGAAGAAGGAGGAGAAGAAGGAAGAGAAGAAAGAGGAGAAGAGGGCCTGAAGGGCTTCTCCTATCTTCGACCTGAGCGCGTTGGGCTCGTAAGTTTTCTTGGTGCCACTGTTGTCCTTTGTTCCCTTGTTATTTTTGCGCCTGTGTTGATTTATTCGTATGCAGGCAATCCTCCCACGACTCCAGTGATGGTGCGCGCGAGATGATGGGGGAGTCGAACATTGCGTCGCCTCCTCCTCAGACGGTGGCGACTTCGGGTGGCGCCGTGCCAGTTCCTCCTGTGCAGGAGAGGCTGGTGGTTGCGCCTCAGAATTTCGCAGGCGAGCCTGTGGGTTCGCCTTCGGAGCATGTAAGTTCTTCTGCTTGATGTTATGGGGGGGAGCCCCCGAGTGTCTTCGTATGCTGGTGTTGTTGAATGCTTCTTTGTGTTGGGCGTAGCCCCAAAGTCCTGCTCTTACTGCTATTGCCTGCTGCTGCAGCCTTTTGTCCAAGAGGCCAAGCGGCTGGTGGAGGAACGCCTGACGCTGGAGGCGAAACTGCGGCAGCTTCAAGGTATTCGTCTGCCTTGTAGTACTTCTCTTGCTTATCCTGGTCCTGTTCTTTGACACTTGCTTGTTGTAACTGCAGAGGAGCATAACGACTCTCTCCGTGAGGTTGATGCTCTGAAGAAGAGCCTTGTGTCAGTTGCCGAATGCGAGACAACGCCTTGAGCTGGAGCTGACGAAGGCAGCCGAAGCGAAAGAGCGTCTGCAGCAGGAGGCCGCAGATCGTGAGGAGCAGCTGGCCACCGTTGCGGCTGCTCGTGAAAAAGGGGTGGCGGAGAAGCTCATGGCTGCTGCCAAGGCTATTTCGGGTGAGCGTTAGCTTTTGTACTTGCTCCTTTTTCTGCGGATCGTCTTCTATGTTGCCTTTCTTCATGTTTTCTTCTTTTTGTCTCAGATGCCGCAGGCATCGAGTTCGACCGTGGTGCTCTGGAGCACGGGAGTGCTCTAGATGATGCCACTGTAGCGGTCGAAGACCGCTGCAGCACCGTCGTCAACTCCCTCGCCAAGGCGAAAGAGGTCCTTGGTCGCTTCTACCAGGAGCTCTTCCCAAGGGCGCATTCCTTGAAGATGTGAATGCCCTGGCAGAGGCTCTGTCAGCCGAAGCGCCTGCAGCGTATAAGCGCAAGCAGAAGGGCATCGGCGCGTCCGTCGGGCTGGCGATGGCCATGGCGGCTGGGGCGGAGCTGGACCTGCCCCAAATTACTTCTCGGATGCCGATGGCTGCGGATGGATCCGAGGTAGCCTTCGCCGCCTACTCCGCTGCAGCATTTATATGGGCCCAAGCTTATTGACTTGTCATGCGAGTATGCATCATGCGGCGGCGAGGCCAAAGCTAGGCAGTCTGGTTCTGAGGTGACTCAGTGTCCTCCACCTTAGGCATAGTAGACGTAGGGTAGTTTTGTAGTCTACTTTTTTTGTAAATATCTTTTGTAGTACCATCCTTGTGCCACGTAGTGGCCTTATATACTTTTAATGAATTTCTCCGAGTTGTGCTCTATCCTTGGCTGAATGTCTGTGTGCCTTCTGTTTTTCTTCTGCTATAGGTTCCTTCGGGTGCTGACCCGGTTGACACTTCATCCGAAAGGCCCTTGCAAGCATCATTGGATGATTCCTCGCAGCTCGCTTTTCTTCGAGATCACGTGCGTAGCTTGGAGAGAGATTTGCTTGGGTTACGCGGTCGCGCTGACGTTTGGAAGTCCAAAGCAGACCTGGTGCAGCCAGAGAGGAGTATTTGATGGCGGAGCTGGGTCGGCTGTCCGAGCAGCTGCAATGTAAGTTGATCCTTCTTTCGGGCTGTAGCTCAGTTCTTCGGGTGAGCCTGTTGGCCTAACTCTTGTTTTGTGCGGTTGTCGCAGGTGCCAATCTTGCTCCGAGGGAAGAAAAGGAGCGTATTGCTGTTCGAGTCAATTGCTTGACTCAACAGGATATGGAGGCCGGCGGCTTCTTCTGGATGGATCGTGATCGCGCCATAGTTCTAGCGACGGTGCAGGATCGTGTCTACCAGGTTTCGCGGGTGCTCCGCCAGGTGCAGACGTCGCTTTCCTCGGTGCTGCACGTCATGTTTCCGTTGGATGCTGTGCCAACGACCCTTGCAGGTCTTCTGACGAAGTTTCGGAGTGCCAGCAATGTCAAGGAGCTGGTGCGGCAGCAGCTCGTCGCAGGGGTGAAGGCTGCCTTGCCTCTTGTGAGGGTGCATCGCCCTGATGTAGATTTGGCTGTTGTGGCGACTGGGCCACCTCCTCGACCAGATGGTGGCGAGTGGAATATGCGTCCGCATTACGCAGCTGTAAGGCAGTATGCCGAACAGATTGTAGATTTGTTTGAGCAGCGTGCTCAGGTTATTCTTCAGAATAGGTAGGACCTGAAAATAAACAGATAGATGTAAAATTTGTATATTGCGGCTGGGCGTGTATGTGCCCTTTGTTGTAAAGGTTCGCTTGTTAGCGAGCACGCAGTGCTTTGATTTAGTACGTGTCCTTTTCGTTTGCCTGACGTGGTCAGCTACTCAGGTGTACACGTTTTGTCCTCAGTCGACGAAGTCGTGAGGTGGGGGGAGCCCCCGAATGCGTATGTAGCATGTAGTAAAGTTGCATAAAATAGTCAACCGAGGGTTGGGGCGAGGTACTTAGCTTTATTGATATCGTAATGGAGGAGGTACATCATTCGGCTGAGTAGCCTTGGCTGAAAGCCTTATTGAAAGTAAAAAGGGGCGTAGGTTGCTACGGGTAGAATCGTCGCAGGTGCGAGACGTTCCACGGGTTGGAGTATGCGACTCCAGACTCCACGTGCTTGAGGCGATAGGCGCCACCTGGGATGACTTCGGTGATGACATAGGGTCCTTCCCATGGTGAATCGAGTTTGTTCGGTCGCTTTTGCTTGAGTCGCAAGACGAGGTCTCCTTCGACGAAGGACCTTGGCGCAGCCGGTGGTGTGATAGTTGCGGAGACTCTCATCGGTACACGCTGATCGAGCGGCCGCGATATCCCGCTTCATCGAGTGTGTCGACGGCGTCTTCGAGTGCAGCCGTGGATTCGCTTTCATTGCACGCGTGACGACTCGTGGAGCCCGATGGCGATTGCCGGTAGCACGCCGGCTCGTGTACCATGAAGAATGGTGTGTAGCCGGTGGAGCTGTTTGGCGTAGTCCGTAAGCTCCACAGATGATGACGGTAGCTCTTTCGTCCAGTTTCCAGCTTTGTGCTCGAGTGAGCTCATGAGGCGCTTCTTGATGCCGGCGCCGATTAGGCCGTTGGCCTTTTCCACTTGCCTGTTTGTTTGCGGGTGTGCCACTGAGGCATACGTGATATTGATCCCGAGGCCTTCGTAAGTCCCGGAATTCTTCGAGATGAAGTTCGATCCGTTGTCGGTGATGATGCTGTGCGACGCCAAACCTGTAGACAATGGATTCGAAGAACTTGACGGCGGTTTTGCCCTTCTGGTTGGTGACTGGCATGGCTTCGATCCACTTGGTGAATTTGTCGACTGCGACCAGGAGGAAGACGTGTCCTCCTTTTGAAGATTTTGGCAGTTTGCCGATCATGTCGAGGCCCCATTGGGCAAAAGGCCAGGCTATGGGTATGGGTCGAAGTTCGGACCCAGGTGCGTGCGGTTTGTCGGCGAACCGTTGGCACCCGTTGCATCTTCGGACGATGTCTTTCGCCCATGGCCGCTGCGATAAGAGAATCTCGCCGCAGAGCTTTGGCGACGAGGGAGCGACTGCCTGCATGGTGGCCATAGATGCCCTCGTGGATATCCTGGAGTATGGCCTTGTTGTCGTTGATGGTGACGCACCGTTGTAGTACGCCCGTAATGTTGCGTTTGTACAGCTCGCCGTTGATGATGGTGAAGGCTTTTGACCGACGAGATACGCGCCGGGCATCTGGCGGGTCGGCAATTCTCCGCTTATCGTGAATCGGAGGTATGGACGTGTCCAAGTTTCTTCGACTGCCATGACCTGCATCAGGTTGATCATGGCGACTTCGGTATCCAACTTTTCGGGTCCTTCCTGACCTTTGGGTAGCGTAGCCCCCGAGTGTTCTGCTTCTTCGGGTGATCCCTTGGGGAATTTCCGCTTGATGGATGGCACGCAGATCTGTTCGAGGAACACACCTGGTGGCACCTTTGCACAAGTGGAGCCGATGTTGGCGAGTCTATCGGCCTCCTCGTTGCTCTCTCTTCCAACGTGCCGGAGTTTGCAGCCGTCGAATTCTCCTTCGAGTGCGTTGTATAGAGCGCGGTACGCGATAATGTTTTCGGCGTGTGCGTCGCACTCGTTCATCGTCTGTTGTACGACAAGGTTGGAGTCACCGTAGATGACCAGGCGCGTTGTGCCGCATATTTTTGCCATCTTCATGCCATGGATGAGGTCTTCGTATTCGGCCTCGTTGTTGGAGGCTCAATTTCATCCGAAGGACGATTTCATCTTGTCACCTTATGGGAGGTCAAGATGACTCCTGCCGCCCGCTTCGCATTTGGAGCCATCAAAATGCATTGTCCAGATCGCGACATGTCCGGGTGTCGTGCAGCCGCAGCTCCATCCAGGCACCAGGAAGTCCGAAGGACTTGAGATTTGATTGCGTGTCGCTTCGTAGATGATGTCCAGGGTGATAGTTCAATGCCCCACGTGGCCACGCGCCCTGTGGCCTCTGGGTTATTCAGATGCTGTTTAGGGTGCCTTGTTGACTACCATCACCGATGCTCCCGGAAGTAGTGACTCGCCGTCGAGCCGTCATGAACACGCCGAGGCCAGCTTCTCGTAGCGGGTACCGCTGTTTTGTTGAAGTGAGAACCTCTCCGAGGTAGTAATTGGGCGTTATACCGTGGGTCTTGCCTTCTTCGGTCGTTCGACCACGAGTACTGCGGTCGACCACCGGTGTGTGGCTGCTATGTACAAGAATGGCTCGCGCTTTTGGCGTGACCAAACGAGCGAGGTGGAGAGGAGCCGCTGAGGCTTTCAAATGCGCTGCTGGCTTCGGTGTCCGCTCAACTTGTTCCGCTTTGCGCAGCAGCTGGTAAAATGGTAGGGCCTTCGCCATGCGGCCGATGAACTCGCTTAGTGCTGCTATCACCGCGAAATGTTGAACGCCTTTGAGGTTTTTCGCTTCTCCATTGTCATGATAGCTTTGATTTTCTTCGGTTCTCTTCGATCCTCGTTGAGAGATGAAGTACCGAGCAATGACCGAGGGGACGCCAAGGCGCACTTTTCGATTGAGCTTGATCCTCAGAGCGATCAAGGTTGTCGAACGCCTCGCGGAGATCGCCGATAAGTGTTCTTGCCTCCTTGGTTTTTATGACTATGTCGCCAACATAGACCTGGACGCTATGACCGATCTGGTCCTTGAGGCAGGCTCGCATGCATCGCTGGTACATGGCACCAGCGTTCTTTAGCCCGAAGGGCATTGTGTTGTAGCAAGATACTCCGAACGGTGTGATGAACGCTTTTTCTTGATCTTCGACCTTGAGTCGAATCTGGTTATAGCCTGAGTAGGCGTCGAGGAAGGAGAGTTTCTCACAACCTGCAGTCGAATCGATGATCTGGTCGATCCGAGGAAGAGGGAAATGGTCCTTAGGGCAGTGTTTATTTAGTGACGTGAAGTCCACGCACATCCGGAGGATGTCCGTGTCCTTCTTCGGGACCATCACCGTGTTTGCCAGCCACTCGCTTTCCTTGATTTCCTGGATGAAGTCTGCTGCGAGTAATCTATTGATCTCCTTGCCGATAGCTTCGGCTCATGGCTCCGACAGTCTTCGGATGGACTGCTTAACTGGCTTGGTGTCTAGGAAGACATTGAGTGCGTGCTCGGCGAATTCTCTGGGAATTCCTGGCATGTCCGCAGGACACCAGGCGAAGATTTCCCAGCGCTCACGGAGGAATTCGACGAGCGCACCTTCCTATGCGGTGCTGAGGTCGTTGGCGATCAGCGCCATCTTGGAGGCATCCGTTGGATGGACCTGCACTTTTTTGGTGTTGATGGTGGAGTCGAAAGACATGTCGGGTGCGTTCTGCTTTGTGACTGGGGGTAGCCCATTGTCTGTCACCTCGCAGAGCCTTACAAGCTCGTCTTGCATGCCGAAGATCGAGATTTTGTTGAAATCCTCCGCATTGGTCCGATCGGGTGAAGCTCACTGGATCGTGATGACGCCCCTTGGTCCCGAATCTTGAGTAGTAGGTATGCGTAGTGTGGGACGGCCAGAACCTTGCGAATGCTACACGTCCCAGATGGCGTGGTATTGTGACGCCACCACCACTTCAATTCTAGGCGCCCCGCCGAAAGTTGTCCGCTCAAGATGACGTCGAGCCCTATTTTGCCTGTGGAAGATGCCCTTCCTCGACAATGCCGTGGAACGTTGTGTCTGATTGTTCCAGGCTGCATTGCGGGATCCACATAGCTGCTAGAGTGCTTGCGAACATTAGGTTGATGTCGCTGCCGCCGTCCATGAAGACGCGACTCATCTCGAAGCCTCCGATCTGTGCCTCCAGCACCAGGGCAGCATGACCTGGGCGAGGGATCTGGCAAGGGTGATCCGCTCGAGTGAATGTGATGCAGGACTCCGATCCGCTGAGGTACTCAGGGATTGCAGGCGGAGTTGCCACGGCCATGTTGATTTGTCGGGTGATTTTCTTCTACACCCTATTGGTTGGGCGTCCCTTCTGGATCATATTTAGTGCTTCCTTTGGTGGGAGGTATGCGACCCCGGCGTTGTTGTGCGCTGGCGCGACTGGTTGACTTGGGCCTCCGATAGGCGGCGGTGGAGGAGCTCCGTGTGCTGTTTCACCTAGCGCAGGTGCGTTTCCGAACGCAGGAATTGGAGCTTGTTGCCTCATCTGCATCATGCCTTCGCTGAGTTTCTGGAACTCGCGGCAGTCCTTGAGCATGTGGCTAGCTTTCTTTTTGCCATCTTGTTTGTCGATGTAGAAGTGGATGGTGCATGGACCCAAAAGTTTGTCGAATGCTGAGGGTCCGTTGTCGCGGTCGCGGTGTTGCCACGACTGTGTTGGTCGTCCGTTGTCGCGGAAGTTTCCGCTGCGGTATCCTCCGCTGTTGCGGCTGTTGTCGTTACGGCGGTCGGCGTAGCCGGCTGCGATCATGTCGGGTCCGTCGTGGTCCTCGTAGACGCGCGATCTCCTCTTGCTGCGGCGTTCGCGTCTTCGGCCGTAGTCGTCCTCTTCATCTGATTGCGCCCGCTGGATGCAATCTTCGCCGTATGCCCAACTGTTGGCGATTTCCATGAGCTGGTCAAGTGTCTTGGGCTTTACACATCCAAGTTTCTCCTTGAAGTCCCTGAAGGCGTTGATGGCCCGCTCTTCGGAGATGTGTGCTGCGGAGTTCTTGGTTGTAGACCAGCGTAATATGTACGAGCGAATAGATTCACCCGTTCTCTGAGTGCAGGCTCGCAATTCTTCAATTGAGGCGGGCCTCTTGCTGGTGCCTTTGAAATTTCGGATGAAGCTATAAGCGAGCTCCTCCCAGCTTCGGATGGATCCTGACGATAGGTCATAAGCGGACCAGCCGCGCTGTTAGTCGCTATGAAGGCATTGCATGGCGGTTTCTTTGTTGCCTCCGTGAAGCTTAACGGATGACAGATGGTCACTGAGACAGGACTTTGGATCTTGCGTGCCGTTGAACTTCGGAGTATCCGAAGGAAGTTTGAAGTTGCGTGGCATATGTGTTCGCCGGACGGATCTGCTGAAGCATCGAGCCCCGCAGAGTTCTCCTTCGTCTTCATCCATCTTAGATTCAGACGAGCATGCGCGTTTGGCGCGTGCTTTGTCGATCTTGCGCTGTAAGCTTGTCTCAAGCGCCGTAGTCGCTTATGGCGGTGCGAGCTCTTCTTCCTTCGAGGAAGATCGTGCCCTCTTCATCTTCGGATGAGGGAGTGGGGCTCGGCCGCTACCGGCCGGAGCTTTTCTTCGCCCAGAGAGCGTCTTCGTGAGCGCAGCTCCGATTAGTCCTAGTCCGTGAGTGACCTATGCATGGCCCTTTTCGGGTCCCTCCGAGGTGGGTGAGCCGCGAGATACGCAGTACTGCCATGATCGCAGCTTGTGGCGCCTTCGGGTGATGTTGCTGGCGCCCATATCCATGAACGATGTGTGGAGAGTTCGGTCACGCCACGCCGCTCCTTGGGGTCCATGTTTTCCACCCGAGCGGTGCTTGTCTCCTGATTTCCGTTTGTGCTAGAGCCGGGTCCCATGGAGAGCGCGGCTCGTCGCAAGACCGGACTCGAGGCTGCTTTTGCGCTTGTCGGCGTCTCTGATCTTGACTTGCTTCTTGTGCTCCTCGATGAGGAGGTAGTGGTATGCCATCAGCGGATCACGGGGAGTCCAGAGGTAGGGACTACTATTTTACGGCGCGGCGTGCTTCGACCCATCCTTCTTTGCTAAGTTGGATGAGGTGGCCCCTGTTTTCGTCGTTTCCGTCCTGCTGGTTGGGGTTGGGCGGCGGGTTAGGTGTTTCTTCGTCGGTTTGGATGATTGCGGCGCACAGATAGCGCCTGCAGATTGGTTGGCTGTTGCCGCAGCTTTCGGATCCGGAACCGTAGGTCCCTTCATCCGAAGGTGGATCGCACAGATCGGAGTTGCAGCTGCTGCTGCTGTAGAACTCATCTGTTGATGGTGACGTGCGTAGCACGGGGTGTGGAGCCCACAAAGCGGGCCTGATCGACGGCACGGGCACCCGCTCAGGGAGGCGGAGGGTGCCAGTTTGCCCCACCTGGAAGCAGAAGCTCCCGAACAAGATTTCGAGTCTGTCGCCTACGGGCTCGAAATCCTTCATGGTATCCGGCGAGTGGGCGGTGAAGTCGAAAGCGCCGAAGAGGAGGCGATTCTCCATCGCCGCAGAGTTGTAGATCGATCGGGTCGGAACCGTCACGACCGCACAATCAGCAGCCCCAATTCCCACAGACGGCGCCAATTGACGAGGTTTAATCTCGTCAATGCCCATTGTTATGGACTTGGGTTTTGGAGAAGATGGGGATGCTGGAGATCGTGGCACTTAATGCACAAGCAACCGGGGGACACGAGATTTACCTGTGTTCAGGCCCGGAGGGAAAACCCTACTCCTGCTTGTCTGCTCTTTGATTACGGCGGAACCGAAGGTTACAGGGTGCGCAGATTCGATCTGGCGTGGAGGTGTGTATGTATCGAGCAAGAGAGATCTAGGTCTATTGTGGGATACCCCCTCGTTGGACCCTCCTAGCCTTTATATATGGGGAGGCTAGGTCTCAGGTACCGACACGAGTAGGTTACAAGTTGTATTCAAACACTAGTCTTGTTCTCCAAGGATCCGAAGATGTTATGGGTCTTGGCCACCCGAAAATCTTCATGGGCCAGCGTATGTCTGCCGTGGGCCTTCCTTGGGCTGGACTAGGTATGCTGAAGTCACGTACCCGTAGGGTATAACCATGTCAGTTGCCAGCAAGGAGCCGCGAGCATCGTTGTCGGCAGCTGCGAACTCACTGCCCAATTGGATCATCTGATTCAAGTCAAGCTGGTGATTGTCCTGCAAGCGCTTCAGTTTATGTCGGAGCAACGTGCCCCTTTCCAACCCATCGATGAAGGCGGCCATGGCGGTCTGAGCGTGCACTCCTGCGTAGGAATTCTTCATGTCCAGCCAGCGGGAGAGGTAGGCGCGAGATGTCTCGTCTTTCTCTTGCACGCACCGCTGTAGATCGCCAACAGTGTAGGGACGTTTGTATGTGCCCTCAAAGTTCTTGGTGAACGCTTCTTGCATGTCCAACCAGTTGTAGATAGATTTCTCCGGCAAGTTGTCGATCCATTGACGGGCCGTGCCCGCCAACATTAATGGGAGGTACTTGATGGCGACGTTGGGGTTGCCTCCGGCAATCTCCACCGCGTTGCCGTAGTCCTGCAACCATGTGGTTGGCTTGCCGGTGCTGTCATAGGGCTTGATGGTCTTGTCAATCTGGAAACCTTTGGGGTAAATTGCGGACCGTATTGCAGGTCCAAAGCAACGTGGTCCCAGGTATGGTCCTTCTCGGGCCTCGTGGATCTTACCGATCCGCGAACGTGCATCGTACGGCTCTGGGTTCTTCTTCTTATTGTCAACAGGGGATGGGCTACGTGAACGACGTGGGCCTCCTTCGCCATGGTGACTGCTTGGTGGTGACGGAGGCGTAGGTGGCGGTGGGTTAGCCTTCTTGTTGTTACCCTCCTGCGACGCCTCACGCCTGTCACAATTGCTTGTCGGACGCGGGGGGGTCATGGTGTGGCCTGCTCCTGTGTCCTTGGTTGCGCTCTCTGTCATGACGGGTCTACTCCGCGTTGTCGCGGATGACGATGCCGCACTGCTTTGGTGGGGGCATATCCGTACGATGGTGAGCCTTGTAATCTCCGCGATGTCGGGGGGACCGGGGCGGTGGCGATGGACGACGAGGTCGGGCCTTTTCTCCGTGGTCGGAGGATATGGGGATGGCATCCTTCCTGTTGCGTGCATCCCTCCGTCTTCGTTCTGATGAACCCGTCTGGGACCCGACATCAAGAGGAGATCTGTCCCTTGGCGGCTTATCGCTAGACCGGCAAGCGCTGGTCGGACTCAAGCCTCTGAGAGGTGGCCTTTTCCTACTGCTTCACCGCCTTGGCCACTAGGTCATAGACCTGTTCCACTGCCTCGGGCGATCTATCCTGCTCCAGAAGGGTCTTGGTGATGGCGAGGTTAAGGAGTGGGGTGGGCATCACCTGCTTGCCTTCACTGTCAATGTATGGCTTGGCTTGTGCCGGCTTCGAGGGAGCCCATCCTAGGTTGCGTCGTACACCAGGATCGTTGATGACGCGAGCCGGAGCTTTCTTGGCCTTCTGCTGCTGTAGCAAAGTCTTGTACTCGGCTTCCATTGCTCTAGCTTTCTCTATGGACTTCTGCGCGTTGACCAGATCTCGATCTAGCTTAGCGCCTTGCTCCACGATGTCTTGCGCTTCCTCCAGCAGCTGCTGGCGCTTCTCGTCAAGCTGGGTCACATTCTGGATATGAGCAACGGTCAGTGGCTCGATGAGGAGATTGTCATACATTACTCTATCAGCTGGAGTAACTTGGGCTGCTGCAGATGTAGATGCTGGAGGCGGCAAGTTTGCGGTGTTGTTGTTGCTCAGGCCAGTGCCGAGTTCCTGCGGCTGCTGCGCTAGGTTAGGCGGAGGAGGCATGACCTTTGCGCGATCATCGTCAGCAGCAATAAGTGGCCCCTTCCCCTTTTCTAGCGCTGTAGGCGGAGCTCTTCCGGGTTGATCTTCATCCATCGCCGTCCCAATGGTGACGAACACCCCTCGAGACGTGATGGCGTTGTTGGCTTGCTCGTTGCGCGTGTACTCCTCCTCCATCTCCTGCATAGCGGAGTCTAGCTCTTCTGTACTAAAATCTATCTCCTCTGAATCTGCACTGAAGTCAGCATAAAGCACGTCAATGACAGAGTCGGAGGGTGCTAGGACATCCTCGATGACGGGCGGTGGAGGTGCAACAGCAGCGATGATGACTGGAGGGGGCGGTGCAGCTGCGACGATGGCGGCCGGAGGCAGTGGTGGTGGTGGCTGAATCGGAGGTTCTCCGTCGATGTGCGCAAGCGCTTTCTGGGCTTCTGCGTCAGCCTCCGCGTAGTTGTTGACGGTGCTCACCATCTGTTCAAGGGTAAGGCGTCTTGTTGCCTGTTTCCGTCTTAAAGAATGTCGGAGAAGCGTGCCACGGTCCAGTCCTTCCACGAAGTGATAAAAAAGCGTTATCATCAGGGTAGTGGGCCAGATCGGCTCGTATATGGAGCCACCTGGCCAGGTAATCACGAGGGTTTTTTCCTTCTCTCTGAATGCAGCGCGCCAGATCGAAGATGGTAACCACTCCGACGAACTTGGATCTCTGTTTTCCAGACGCACGGACGAAGCCGGCGGACTTGCAGCGATCTTCCACCTTTATATCCTGCACAGGCGCGGTTTGGTTGGGCCTTGAATTTTTCCGATCTTTGCCGGCAAACTCCAAAGAGAGATCCGACATCGATCCTTCTGCGAACGTATCCTGCCCATAGGCGGTCCGTGCGGGCCTTGATGCTCCTCCGACTCCTAGGGAACTAGTGCCCAAGTCGGTGTCGTCGATGAAGAGGTGGATGTCTCCGATGGAACGATCGAACACCGCGTAGGGTTCGTCTTCGCCAGGATCCAGAACTCGTCAGGAGGGACGATCGGAACATTGCCGGAGAAGAGGACACGGCCGATGGCTATGATTTCGCCGATTCCCACGAAGATCTTGGTCCACGCCCGCTGAAGAGCCTGAAGCGCCTCTTGCCCCACGGTAGGCGCCAACTGTCGTGGTATGGCCGACGAGTACGCCATGGAGGGGTCCTCACAGTGCGTGTTTAGAGACGTGGGGTAGTCGGACGTTTGACGAGTACGAGGTAACACAGCTTACCCAGGTTCAGATCCCACAACGGTGGCGGAATCCTACTCCTGCTATAAATCACTATAAGGGCAATACGCCGAGTTACAGAGATTGGTTCACTGTGCGAGGTTGTATGAATCGATTCCCTAAAGGCTCCCATAGGCCCGACTTATATAGTCGTCGGGTCCTAGGGTTACAGGGAAAAGTCCTAGCCGGACAGGTTACAGAGTCCTACACCGTCTATTACTAGTCTTGTGTATCTTGCACTCCAAGGCTCCGGGTACGTCGGTGACTCTAACCGTAGCCTTCCTTTATCCGGCATGGGCCTCCCTTCGGGATCCATCTAACTGGGCCGCCCTGAAGGGTTCACAGCATATAAAACAAAAAATTTCCTACGATGGGAACTATGTACCAAGATCTATCTACTAGATACAAACAACGGGCGGATGTATATCCGTAGAGAACATACCCTTGAAGACCTACAAAGCTTAACGAGTTCAACTCGTGGTTGATGTAGACGATCTCTTGCCGATCTCAAGATCGATAGGAAGTCCTAGCGCCGCAAAGAAGCAGCGCATCCGTGCTCGCACACACGTACAAGACACCGGGCAACCTCCGCCTCCTCGCTCCAGCGATGCAGCGGAAGCACAACCCTTTCTTGCCGAATAGCCACCGGGAACATGTATCTCGCTAGTCCGAGACCATGGGGGATAAATTCTAGAGGGGGAGAGAGATCCTTCACGAGGAGGTGTGAGAGACAAGTGAGGAGGGGGGCTCCTTTTATAGGAGGAGGGGGAACCCCAAGGGGGTGGCCGGCGTATGGGGTTTGCCCCCTTGCCCTCCCCTCTTCATGTGGGTGGACACTCCACTCACAAAATTCCTTTAAATTCCCTCCACTCAAAAGTCCACTCAAATTCCCATTAAATTTCCACCAAATTTAATGCAAACTCTCATTAAATAAAACTCTTTTATTTTATTCAGAATTTTGTCAATTACTTTAATGACAAACATTCACAAATAACCCCTTGCTAGAATTCCATTTCACATGCATAACCACTTTATGCAATTTCACCCGAAAACCTGTTTCGTTATCTAGTGAAATAAATTCCTGCGCTTGTTTATTCTTTCGGCATGAAACATTTGCTCCAACTGGATGCCAGTGTCCCTTAAGTGTGTCACCCTACGGTTCGCGAATAATGCGAACATGATCGAGACCCTTCCCCGATCAATAATCGGTAGCGGGACCTGGAGATCCATACTGACTCCCACACATTCAACGATGACTTTTCCTGTGATCGTCGGAACCTTTTACGCTTGTATCTTAATCCCTTTGTTTCATGATATATTACATGTCCGAGATTCGATCATCGGTATCTCCATACCTAGTTTGATCTTGTTACTGACATGCACTCTTTTCTCGTTCCTGTGATATAACATTCTAGTGATCAAATCACTTGCTTGCAAGCTAATCAATGTGATATCACCGAGAGGGCCCAGAGCATATCTATCCGTCATCGGGATGAACAAATTCCACTCTTGATCCCTGATTCTCAACATAACACTTTAGTAGCTTTGAAGCCATCTTTATAATCACCCAGTTACGGAGTGACGTTTGATGTCAACAAGAAACTCTTCCGGTGTTAGTGATTGGCATGATCTCATGGTCTAAGGATTAGGACTACTTCGTAGTTTGTTTATAGCAATATAAACTCAATGAATTTGATCGTAATGCTATACTTCAGATGAATGTTCATCACACCATTACACTAATGTTGTGATCTCGTTATTAACAACATCCAATGTCTATGATCAGGAAACCGTGATCATCTTGTTAATCAACGAACTAGTTTATGAGAGAGGAATAACTAGGAACTTTCTGTTTGTTTATTAAACACACATGTATTAACGTTTCCGTATTAATACAATTATAGCATGCAAAATAAACATCTATCATATACTTGGAATACACATAATAAACATTTTATTATTGCCTCTCAGGGCATATTCCCTTCAGTCTCCCACTTGCACTAGAGACAATAATCTAGTTACATAGTGATGTATCTAACACCCATGGAGTTCTGGTGTAGATCATGTTTTGCTCTAGGGAGAGTTTTAGTCAACGGATCTGCTACATTGAGATCCGTATGTACTTTACAAATCTTTATATCTCCATCCTTGACATGCTCGCAGATGGAGTGAAACCGGCGCTTAATATGCTTGGAATTCTTGTGAGACCTTGGCTCTTTGGCATTGGCAATGGCACCATTGTTGTCACAATAGATCACCATTGGGTACAACGCGTTTGCAACCACACCTAGTTCGGATATGAACTCCTTCATCCAAACTGCTTCCTGAGCCGCTTCTGAAGCAGCAACATATTCGGCCTCCGTTGTTGATCCCGCCACCACAGGTTGTTTGGAGCTCCTCCAACTAACCGCTCCGCCATTCATGAGAAATACGTATCCGGATTGAGACTTAGAGTCATCCGGATCGGTGTCAAAGCTAGCATCGATATAACACTTAGTGACGAGCTCTTCTTCACCTCCGTATACAAGAAACATATCCTTAGTTCTTCGCAAGTACTTAAGGATATTCTTGACCGCTTTGATGTTACGAACCTGGATCCGATTGGTACCTACTAGTCAAACTAATAGCATGTGCCACATCTGGTCTTGTACATAGCATGGCGTACATTATAGAGCCTATGGCTGAAGCATAGGGGACCTTGTCCATCATCTCTCTTTCTTCCGCCGAAGCCGGACTTTGAGTCTTACTCAATGTCGTGCCTTGCGTCATAGGTAAGAACCCCTTCTTACTATTTTCCATTTTAAACTTCTTTAAAATCTTATCAAGGTATGTACTTTGTGATAGCCCTATTAGGCGCCTAGATCTATCTCTATAGATCTTTATGCCTAATATGTATGACGCTTCACCTAGGTCCTTTATTGAAAATTTGCTGTTTAGATAACTTTTAACACTGTTTAAAAGATCTATATCATTTCCGATCAATAATATGTCATCCACATATAATATCAGAAATGCCACATTACTCCCACTCACTTTCTTGTAAATACAAGCTTCTCCATAAGTTTGGACAAATCCAAACTCTTTGATCACCTCATCAAAGCGGAGATTCCAACTTCGTGATGCTTGCTTCAATCCATAGATGGATCGCTGAAGCTTACACACCTTGTTAGCATCCTTAGGATCGACAAAACCCTTTGGTTGTATCATATACAACTCTTCTTCAATATTACCATTGAGAAATGCGGTTTTGACATCCATCTGCCATATCTCATAATCGAAATATGCAGCAATTGCTAACATAATCCTAACTGACTTTAGCATCGCTACGGGAGAGAATGTCTCATCGTAGTCAACTCCTTGAATTTGTCGAAACCCCTTTGCGACAAGTCGAGCTTTATAGACGGTCACATTACCATCAGCATCAGTTTTCCTTTTGAAAATCCATTTGTTCTCCATGGCCTTTCGGTCGTGAGGTAAGTCCACCAAGTTCCAAACTTGATTTTCATACATGGATTCCATCTCGGATTTCATGGCTTCTAACCATTTGTTGGAATCTGGGCTCATCACCGCTTCTTCATACGTCGCAGGGTCATCATTTTCATCAACAATGAAATTCATGACAGGATTTCCGTACAGCTCGGGAGCTGCACGCGTCCTGCTTGACCTGCGAGGTTCGGTAGTACTCTCTTTAGGAGTTTCATGATCATTATCATTAGTTCCCTTTTCAACAGGTGGAGTCAACTCCGGAACAACTTCCGGTGCTGCGCTACTCGCCATACTTTGAAGAGAAGGTTCAATAACCTCTTCGAGTTCTACCTTCCGACTACTCACACCTTTCGCGAGAAACTTTTTCTCTAGAAAGGATCCATTCTTGGCAACAAAAACCTTGCCCTCGGATCTGTGATAGAAGGAATACCCAATAGTTTCCTTAGGGTATCCTATGAAGACGCATTTTTCCGCTTTGGGTTCGAGTTTATCCGGTTGAAGTTTCTTCACATAAACATCGCATCCCCAAACTTTAAGAAATGACAGCTTAGGTTTGTTTCCAAACCACAATTCATACGGTGTCTTTTCAACGGATTTAGATGGTGCCCGATTTAAAGTGAATGCAGCAGTTTCTAGTGCATAGCCCCAAAATGACAACGGCAAGTCCGTCAAAGACATCATAGATCGAACCATATCTAATAAAGTACGATTACGACGTTCCGACACACCATTTCGCTGTGGTGTTCCGGCAGGTGTGAGTTGTGAAACAATTCGCACTCTTTCATGTGAATGCTAAACTCGTAACTTAGATACTCACCTCCACGGTCGGACTGTAGAAATTTGATCTTTCTATTACGATGATTTTCCACTTCATTCTGAAATTCCTTGAACTTTTCAAAGGTTTCAGACTTGTGTTTCATCAAGTAGATATAACCGTATCTACTCAAATCATCCGTGAAAGTAACAAAATAACGATATCCACCTCGCGCCGACACACTCATTGGACCACATACATCAGAATGTATGATTTCCAATAAATTTGTCGCCCGTTCCATTGAACCAGAAAACGGCGTTCTAGTCATCTTGCCCATAAGGCATGGCTCACATGTATCAAATGATTCATAATCAAGTGATTCCAAAAGTCCATCCGAATGGAGCTTCTTCATGCGTTTAACGCCAATATGACCTAGACGGCAGTGCCACATATATGCGGATATATCATCATTTAGTTTAATCCTTTTAGCATCAACATATTGAATATGTGTAACATTATTATCGAGATCCAAAAGAAATAAACCATTCATCATCGGTGCATGACCATAAAAGATTTCATTCATATAAATGGAACAACCATTGTTCTCGGATTTAAATGAATAACCACTTCGCATCAAACACGATCCAGATACAATGTTCATGCTCAAGGTCACGCACCGGATAACAATTATTCAAGTTTATAACTAATCCCGACGGCAAATGCAGCGTTCCGATGGCGATCACATCAACGCTTGATCCATTGCCGACACGCATCTTGACCTCACCCCTTGCTAGCGGTCGCTTGTTCCGTAGCCCCTGATTCGAGTTACAAATATTAGCGAACGGTATCAAATACCCAGGTGCTACTGCGAGCACTAGTCAAGTACACATTAATAACATGTATATCATATATACCTTTGTTTGCCTTGTCGGCTTTCTTATGCGCCAAACTTGGGGCGATTCTTCGATGGCAGTCCCCTTACAATAGTAGCACTCGGTATCAGACTTAGGTCCAACTCGGGGTTTCTTTTCAGGCACGGCAACCGGCTTGCCGCCCTTACTTCCCTTCCGTTTTCCCTTCTTGTCTTTCTTGAAACCAGTGTTCCTATTGATCATCAACACTTGATGTTCCTTTTTTATCTCCACTTCTGCAGTTTTAAGCATTGTGAAGCTCGGGGAGACTTCTTCATGCCTTGCATATTATAGTTCATCACGAAGCTCTTATAGCTAGGTGGCGGACTGCGAGAACACGATGGATGCCTAAGTCAATGGGAATCGATATTCCCAAGGACACAAGCTTATCGGCGTAACCGACATCTTGAGTACATGCTCACTAACGGAATGTGCTCTTCCATCATCTTGACTAAAGAACTTTTCTGAAGCATTGTAGCTCTCTACAGCAGCATGTGTGTCGAAAATCATTTTCAACTCACCCATTGTATCAAAAGCATTGCCATTTTCGAAACGCTTTCGAAGTTCTGGCTCTAGCCCATACAATATGCCACAAAGAACTAAGTTGTGGTCCTCCTGACGAGTCTGATAGACATTCTTCTCCTCGTCAGGGGCATCATCTAAAGGTGGGGGTCCTAACAGTGCTTCTAGCACATATTGCTTTTGTGCAGCAGAGAGGAGAATCCTCAAATTCATGGCCCATTCGGTAAAGTTGCTACCGTTCGTTGCAAGTTTCTCTTTCTCCATGAACACATTGAAATTAAAAGCAGGTGGTGCCATCTACAACAGAATTTGTAAAGTTTAGACTAAGTGTATGATAGATTGAGTTCAAGTAATCCATATTATGAATGAACTCCCACTCAAAAACGACATCCCTCGTGCCTTTTTGGTGATTACATTAACCAAATCCACTATACCAAGTCCGATCATCACGTGAGTCGGTATAGCTTCAAAGGCGAGCATCAAATGGGCATCATATCAACTATATGACTCATGCTTAACCTTTCGGTCGGTGTCTGTACATGCTAGGCTCGCCAAGTTAGAACCTTAGTATTCGCGTGTGTAACTGTTTTACACCCGAAATATGGTCGTGGATCCAAGAACACCCGATCATCACGTGATGTCTTGGAGCGACGAAAACATAATCGGTGCATACTAAAGGAAGAACACATTCTTATCTTGATATTTAAAAGAGGGATCGTCTTATTATGCTAACAAAGCGCTAAACAAGCAATATAAGATGCTATCAAACATCACATGTTTATTAGTGAAATGATATGGTTCCCGCATATGATCTCTATCATGTGTACCGTGGTATGATCACTATCATACCTATATGTGTAAATCCAAGGTCTATGGAGTTTACACGCTATGTGTGTTGTAAGAGTATCATCTCATACTTCTACTTACAATACTACCATATCATAACACTAGCCCAGCAACAATTAATCTAAACTAGACGCCTCTAATTTATCCATTGCAAGTTTTACGTGGCTTAGGGCTTTCGAGATAGAACCGTTCTTACCTACGAACATGAGCCACAACGAGGATAACCAAATTGTTGACAACTCGCTTGCAAAATAGATATTGACTATAGTAGGAGAGACAGACACCCGCTAGCCACTTATGCAAACTAGTTGCATGTCAAGCGTGGAACAGGTCTCATGTGCGAGGACATGTAAAGTTTGTCCGGGCCGCTTCATCCCACTATGCCACCAATATCCAAAATTACAACAAAGGAGCAACAACATGATCATCATCGCCCACATACTCATATGTGTACTACCCGTGTAAAGTATCTACGCATAGATCCGGCTCTGATACCACTGAAGGGTTCGCAGCATAGAAAACAAAAAATTTCCTACGATGGGAACTATGTACCAAGATCTATCTACTAGATACAAACAACGGGCGGATGTATATCCGTAGAGAACATACCCTTGAAGACCGACAAAGCTTAACGAGTTCAACTCGTGGTTGATGTAGACGATCTCTTGCTGATCTCAAGATCGAGAGGAAGTCCTAAGCGCCATCAGCAGCGCATCCGTGCTCGCACACACGTACAAGACACCGGGCAACCTCCGCCTCCTCGCTCCAGCGATGCAGCGGAAGCACAACCATTTCTTGCCGAATAGCCACCGGGAACATGTATCTCGCTAGTCCGAGACCATGGGGGATAAATTCTAGAGGGGGAGAGAGATCCTTCACGAGGAGGTGTGAGAGACAAGTGAGGAGGGGGGCTCCTTTTATAGGAGGAGGGGGAACCCCAAGGGGGTGGCCGGCGCATGGGGCTGCCCCCTTGCCCTCCCCTCTTCATGTGGGTGGACACTCCACTCACAAAATTCCTTTAAATTCCCTCCACTCAAAAGTCCACTCAAATTCCCATTAAATTTCCACCAAATTTAATGCAAACTCTCATTAAATAAAACTCTTTTATTTTATTCAGAATTTTGTCAATTACTTTAATGACAAACATTCACAAATAACCCCTTGCTAGAATTCCATTTCACATGCATAACCACTTTATGCAATTTCACCCAGCTGTTTGGTATCTAGTGAAATAAATTCCTGCGCTTGTTTATTCTTTCGGCATGAAACATTTGCTCCAACTGGATGCCAGTGTCCCTTAAGTGTGTCACCCTACGGTTCGCGAATAATGCGGACATGATCGAGACCCTTCCCTGATCAATAATCAGTAGCGGGACCTGGAGATCCATACTAACTCCCACACATTCAACGATGACTTTTCATGTGATCGTCGGAACCTTTTACGCTTGTATCTTAATCCCTTTGTTTCATGATATATTACATGTCCGAGATTCGATCATCGGTATCTCCATACCTAGTTTGATCTCATTACTGACATGCACTCTTTTCTCGTTCCTGTGATATAACATTCTAGTGATCAAATCACTTGCTTGCAAGCTAATCAATGTGATATCACCGAGAGGGCCCAGAGCATATCTATCCGTCATCGGGATGAACAAATTCCACTCTTGATCCATGATTCTCAACATAACACTTTAGTAGCTTTGAAGCCATCTTTATAATCACCCGATTCACGGAGTGACGTTTGATGTCAACAAGAAACTCTTCCGGTGTTAGTGATTGGCATGATCTCATGGTCTAAGGATTAGGACTACTTCGTAGTTTGTTTATAGCAATATAAACTCAATGACTTTGATCGTAATGCTATACTTCGGATGAATGTTCATCACACCATTACACTAATGTTGTGATCTCGTTATTAACAACATCCAATGTCTATGATCAGGAAACCGTGATCATCTTGTTAATCAACGAACTAGTTTATGAGAGAGGCATAACTAGGAACTTTCTGTTTGTTTATTAAACAAACATGTATTAACGTTTCCGTATTAATACAATTATAGCATGCAAAATAAATATCTATCATATACTTGGAATACACATAATAAACATTTTATTATTGCCTCTCAGGGCATATTCCCTTCACGCCCAGCAGGCCATAGGCCATGCTACCAACTGTGGGCCACCCGGGTTATCCGGATAGGAGACATGCTATGAGAATACCCATATAGCATATCCCCAACACCACTAGAAGAATAGAACCACAACTTAAATACTAAACATTTAATAATAACTCAACACATATTCACTACTAACAACATGACTTCTCCCATATCCTCAAGAACTAAACGAACTACGCACAAGACATCATATGGATCAAGATCAAAGATGATATGATAATGGATAACAATCTGAACATAAACAATAATCCAATGGTTTCACTCACAAGCATCAACTACAATAGTAATTAACACCGGGAAAGTTTCCCCTAAGAACTAAAGCAATATTCAACACAATTGTTACAGCGGGACGGAGTGGTGATAATGGTGCTAGTGAATATGATGGTGTGGATGATGATGATCATGATGATCCTGATGAATCCTATCTTGACGATGGTGTTGATGGCGATGGTCTCCCTCTTCGGGAAGGAATTCCCTCGGCAGAAATCTGTCTGCCGGAGAGATCTTTCTCTCTTGGTGTTTTCCGCCCCAGAGGCGGCGGAAATCTATCTGTGGTCGCTCCCTGAGGCTTAGGGTTCTGAAGGGAAGATATAGGCGAAGGGGCGGAGTCGGAGGCCGGGCAGGTGGGCCACACCTGCCCTACGCGCAGGGTCAGGTGGGCCCGCGCCTAGGGAGGGTGTGGGCCCCCTGAGGCCCTTATTCGTCCCTCCTTCTGGCTCCCTTCGTCCCCTGGTAAAGTAATATGTTTCCATATTTTTTTGGTATTTTCTGATCTTCGCAAAATTGCATCGAAACGCCTTCTTTTCCATCAGAATCCAGACTCCGACAGTCCATCCTCCAAGAATCATCCAACATGCATAAACAGATGAAAAGCCATAAGTAATACCTCATAATAAGACAAATATCAGTGAATAGAGGTAAAATTATGATATAGAATGGTGATGCGAATTGGGCGTATCATCCGGCAACCCCACAATTAGTAGCCAAATACACAATGCATTCCCCTAGGCCCATAAATGGTGAAGTATCATGTAGTCGACGTTCACATGACACCACTAGAAGAATAGCACCATAACTTAAATACTAAACCATTGAATAATATCTCAACACAAATCCACTACTAACAACATGACTTCTTTCATGTCCTCAAGAACTAAACGAACTACTCACGAGACATCATATAGATCAAGATCAAAGATGATATGGTGATGGATAACAATCTGAACTAAAAAATAATCCAATGGTTCCACTCACAAGCATCAACTACAATAGTAATCAACACCGAGAAAGTTCCCCCTAAGAACTAAGCAAGTATTCAACACGATTGTTACAGCGGGATGGAGTGATGATGATGGTGCTGGTGGAGATAATGGTGTGGATGATGATGATGATGATCCCGATGAAGTCTAGCTTGACGATGGTGTTGATGGCGACGATCTCCCCTCTCCAGGAAGGAATTTCCCCGACAGAAATCTGTCTGCCGGGGAGCTCTTTCTCTCTCGGTGTTTTTCGCCTCGCAGAGGCGGCGGAAATCTTTCTGTGTTTGCCCCCTGGTATTAGGGTTCCGAGAGGAAGTTATAGGCGAGAGGGCGGAGTCGGAGGCCGGCCAGGTGGGCCACACCTGCCCTAGGCGCAGCCTAGGAGGACCCGTGCCTAGGGGTGTCATTTGTGGCCCAACTATGCCTCCCCCAGCTTCCTTCTGGGAAAATATAATTTTCCAATATTTTTCTGGTATTTTTCTGATCTTCGTGAAATTGTATCAAAACATCTCTTTTTCCATCAGAATCTTGACTCCAGCAGTTCATCCTCCAAGAATCATCCAACATGCAAAAACAGAGGAAAAGACATAAGTAACACCTCATAATAAGACATATATCAATGAATAGAGGCAAATTATAATATATAATGGTGATGCAAATTGGACGTATCACTCGCCGCGTCCGACATGGCAGGACGCGCCGGCGCTCCCTTGTCGTTCCTTTAGGTCAGGACTGGATTGGGTTTGTTGGTGTTTTCTAGACATGGAAAACAGCCGGCTACCTATTGGACGTGCCGGTGTGAGCCCAAAACTACGTTTAGAGCCTGATACGCCTATTTTGTGTCGTAGTGGAGCCGCCTGTGGAGATGTTTATAGAACATTTAAAGTGCAATGGCATAGCGCCAAATCACCCATGTCGATGGCTACGATAGTCGGAAGTGAGGGGGAACTCCGGCGGGTGGTAGACTGGCAGTTTTCTTTACTTCCCAAGTTTTAATTTTAGCAATGCCAGACGCTGAAATTAGATGAATTTCATACCTAGATAAGTAAAATGAACTTGTAGCACTATTTATGAACATAAAATAGTTTAAACTTCAGAAATGAGGAATATTTGGCTGATACTATTTATATTTGTTGATGTGTATGCGAAAAAATTTAGTCACACTTCGGCTTGCCTAGGCTTCGAAAACTTTCTAGGTCCGCCTTTGGCGCGGCTTATGGATATAACTCATCCGAATGGGCTCAGAGTATCTTCCATCATGCGGATGACAAATCCCGCTCTTAACACATATGCTTCAACATGCCCCTCTGAATACTCAATCACACCCTTATGATCACCGTTCCACCAACTGGCATTAGATGCTCTCAAGGTACTCTTAGGTGACAGTGATTAGATATGGTCTTACGGTCTAAGGAACAAGTCACTACGTTTCCTCATTATCGCAACTTGAACTTTGTGACATGATCGTGTTACGATGCTTAGATAGGGTATGATCATTTTATTCTCCAATATGGTGACTCCATTGTCAATTGGTGCAAAGCACCACATGATAGAAAACCTTGAGCGTCTATTGACCAATGAACCAGTGACTAGCGATTCCACCAGGAACTCCTAGTTGTTTGTATATCACACGTGTATTGATGTTTCTATTCAATACAATTATAGCATGAGATAAAACATAATTCATAAACTTTATAAAATATGATAATAATCCATATTATTATTTGTCTCTAGGGCATATTTCCTTCAGTTGCAATATATTAGCCAATCTAGGATGCAAAGAAAAAATATTCTTCAACAAAATGCATTTAGGGTTACAATAATTATTAAAGCAACCCACAAGATATATGAAAATGTATAAGCCAACCAAAAATTATGGACATCTAGCTTTCACCATGGATGTGCGGGATACTCAAGAAAAGTACTATCGTCTGTTGTACTAGTGCATATGTACCAAGAAGTATGTTGTACCAGTGCATATGAACCAAGAGCAGACAAATAAATCACCACATTGCTGGATATTGCACACTGAGTTTGTTGGGTTCAAAAGTAAGAGTCCTAATTTCTTATTGTGGGCAATGAAAGATAGTTCTATGTTTCGGGAAAGTGTGCAATGTAGTTTCTAAATTCGGTGATATTTAGTACCTTAATATCGAGCTGTCACCAAAATTCAACCGATGTCATTATTGTGTTTCACTCAACATGGTTGCATTGCAAAAACATTTCATATTACTATGCACTTTTGTCCAAGAGAGCTAGATGATCGCATAAAGAGATAGACAAAGAAAGGAAAATTGAGTAGTGGCAGACAAAAGAAGTGATCATGAGTTGAGCTGTGTATAATCAAAATACAGATATACCAAATGAGAACAAGTGTCCTCAATCTACAGTATAGTACTGAATTAAATAATTGTTAAGACAAAGTTGGCTAGCATAATGTTTATTCACTGCTTCGCCTCAACTGATTATTGTGTTGCAGTTAATATTACTGACTGAGATATTCAGGGAAATGCATATATTCATTTAAGTTTCTCAAGATTAACCATAGGAATAATCCATCTTTACCGAACCATGCAATTTATGGCACCATAATGTCAACACATTGACATATGCCTCTTAAATTTCAAAGAAAATGATAAGCAACTTTACATATCCAGTTCTAAATAAACATAGATTCATAACTTCTACATATTTAATTATCATATATAAACACTCCATACATCTTTGCATGGTTCTCTAATCTCTCCCATAACTAATACTCATCACTAATAAATGCTAAAAAAAATACTCACCTCTGTAGCGGTGGGGACATCGTCAACAAGCTCTAGGGCAAAGGGAGCCTTAGGGAGAAGAGGTTGACGGGGAGAGCTGGCCGAAAGTTCGGTGCATTGCATCTCTAGGGCTTTGGAGGTCTCGGTTGGAGCAGGTGGGACGGCGTGTGGCAGCTCTAGGTTGGAGGCTATGTGATCGTCTTGGTTGATGCCCGGGGGAAGAGCGAACCGAAAAGGGGAGTAGAGGAAGTGGTGGTGAACGAGAAGGCAATCGGGTCATATGCTGGAGCTAAGAAGTTAGTCCCTAGGCTAAAGTAGTGATTCCCGTTGGAGGAGCTGTTGGGACACGAGGGCCATCGCCGGCAGAGCGACTTACGCTTTGCAAGAAAAAAAGGGGTTCTTTTCCTTGAACTCTCCTCCTTGTTGGGTTCTGGTTGGTCGCAGAGTAAGGAGGAAGGAAGGAAATTAGAGACGAGAGAGTGGCGGAGCAATGCCGCGGACAAGGGCGTGGGCGAAGCGGGTGGCACACGTGGATCATCCGGCGAGGGAGATGGCGGTGATGAGAGTGCTCAAATTTGTGTGTGTGGTTGGGGGAGGGGAGAGGCGACTAGACCATGGGTTTGATCAGAAAATACTCAAGGGTGTTTTTGCAAAATAAACACGTGACAGGTAATATGGACCGGACCCTGAGTGAGTAGTAAAAAGATTATTTTAGCCTTTTATGACAGATACCGCAGGGCGCGCTGCCTCCCGCGGGAGCGGCAGGAATTCAGCCGCGGCAGAGGATCTCAGCCTTCAGATGCCCCCATCCGCCTTCACATCACTTCCCATCACGTCACCGGCGCGCGCTCCGATCACTCCACCGGTCCGTCCGTTCGCCCGCCCGTCAGGCCCAGGCGTACGTAGATACGGCAGGGAGCGTGCGAGCCAGGCAGCGAGCGGCGTACCGTCCGCAGGTGCCTCAGGCGGCTAGGCCCCTAGCGTATGGAGCTTTATACGGCCGCAGATTCCGATACCCGCAAACCTCACTCTCCCCTCCGCGCTTCTTTCTGTTTGCCTTTTTCCTCGCATATCGCCATTACTGAAACTGAACCAGACACCCCCAAAGCTTTCCTTCTCTCTCTCCCCACCTCTAGAGGGAGACTAGGACTGCGGTCAAATCTGAGAAATCTCCACCCCGCTCCACGAGGCACAGACGAAGAGATAGAGGCCCAGGAATCTTGCCTGCGACTGCGGTGCCCCCATGCCACGGCTGCTGCTACCTCCACTAGCCTCGAGCGAAAACTGAGGCGCGCGACTGTATCAACTGCAAAACGGTGCGCCCGGCTATACGCGCAGCAAACCCTACTGTGGAGCAGCACAGTAGTGTCCAGGAGGAGAGTAGCGTCGGGAGCGAAAGAGAAAAGCTCGCTGCTGCTGCTGCTGCTGCTAGGAGCGTGTGTGTACCTTGAGGAAAGAAAAGATCCTTTGGGCAAGGCTGGCACGGGACAAATAAGCAGACAGGGAAAGGGTCTCAAAGGAGAAGCCACTGGGGCGCAGGAGCCGGTCAGTGAGAGGGGAAAAGGTGAAAATTGAAGCGAGAAAAAGGCTGGGTAAAATTTACTAGGATCAACAGCGCGGGCGGGCGGGCAGGAGGAGCCACATGCATGGGCGCAGGCGCACAGCTTTGCCAGCAGCGCTCCTCCCCTGCCCTCTGTTTGTTTGTTTAAGCCTTCGCTGTATCAGAAACAGTAGCCGGGCCTGCAGCTACAAGCGTTTTAAATTGGTTCTTTTTTTTCTCCGCTGGCCCCTTTTGCTGCCTGGTACCAGCACCAGCAGCGGCAGCGGCAGCAGTAGTATATTTCCCTACACAGAAATTTAGAGGGTGTGCACATGCTGCGCGCACAGCATGCGCTCGATCGCCGGCACACATGGGGCGCCACGGCTCCGGCCCGGTCTCCGATCCGCTCCTCCGCCTAGGTATCTCGCCGAGTCTCTGCCTCCCTACGGTTTAAACAGCCTCGGCCTCGGCGTCTCTATCGCTTGCCAATGCCAACAGTCAGTCACTGTCCACTCCCCACCCGTGAAAAGTCTCTCGCCCGAAAGTTATCATTGTGCATGCTTTGGTTTATCGTCTCTTTTCAGAGTGCATCATGGTCAGGTGCACATGCCACCTTGGTTAAACCGTCTGCCTTTTCTGTCAATTTTGCTTTAGTCCACATAAGAACAGTGAGGTTTAAGTTGAGCATTGATTTGTCACTGCAAAGAACAGACGACAATAGAGCCATGGACCGAATTCATTTCATGTCTTTTTCCCTCTTAATCATCACGGTTCAGAACAACGGAGACCAAATGTGCTTACAACGAGGTACAGTACTAGTACAAATCAGAGAGTTTAAAGGAGAATAGCGAAAAACATTAGACAAAATTTACATGTGCATGGAGATGGGGATCTACCTAGCAACCACAAAATCATAGGCTATCATTTCCCTTTCAATCTCTTGTTCATTCCAAATCCAAACTACTAGCTACTCTCAAACTGTTCTCTCAAATCTGTTTTCCTGTTCCCTTTTCATTTGCCAAGGAAATGCTACCTAATCTACTGGCTAGGCTACTGGCTACTCGCTACCGCTACACGTCTACACCTAGCTCAAGTCAAAACAAGAATTAAAATTTCATTTGCTGGCGCCAAGATCCCGGCAACTCACGCTGCTTCCGGCGGGATGGGCGGCCGTCTTCCGGCCAAGCGACGACCGCAGCCTCGCGGCCGCGTCCTTGGCCGCCACGTCCTTCTTGTCCTTGAAGAACCCGAACGACGGCCGCGAGCAGACGGGCACGTTGAGCACCACCGGCGCGGAGTAGGACCGGTCCATCACGCGCGACCGGGACCGGAGGGCGTGGGCGCTTCCGGCCGGGGAGCTGGAGCTGCGCTCGAGGCCCTGGAACACGATCTTGCCGGAGGAGTTCATGCGCGGGGAGTCCACCGAGGCGACGGACGGCGGCGGCGGCGTGGCCGGACGACGACGCGCGGGGCTCTGCGTGGCTCGCGGCGGCGTGGGGCTTTGCGTGGATCGGGGTGGCGCGGCCTGGGAGCTTGGCGTGGCTCGGGGCGGGGCGGAGGCGGGCGGGTGGCAATGGCGCTGGGGCTGGGAGCGGACGAGGCGGATGCGCGGCTTCGGGGTGAGGTCGACCGAGTCGATGGAGTGGCGCGGGAAGTCGTCGTGGTCGTGGGCGGAGGACGACGACGAGGAGGACATGGAGAAGCGGGAGGAGGCGAGGGAGAGGGACGCCTCCGAGTCGGAGCTGTCGCGGAGGAGCGGCGCCGCGGAGAGGTCTGACACGGCGGCACCGGACGCGCGGCCGCCGTTCCGTTGGAGCAGCAGCTTGAGGGACCTGGCAGCCGAAGAGTTGGACGCTCTGGACGGAGTGGCCGGCAGCGGCGACGGAGATGGCGAAGGAGACGCCGACGGCTTCTGCGGGGTCTGGACCTTCCTGAGCCTGAGCAGCTCCCTCCAGCGGCTAGAGCACGTCGGCGCCTTGGGGGAGAACACGTACGGGTCGAACGCCTCAGGCATAGACGGCCGCAGCGTCTTGACCATCTCAGGCGCGGCGGGGGTCGCCGCCTCTGGCGCGCTCTGCCGCTCCCGCTCCACCTCCACCTCCGGCGCCGTCTCCTCGGCGGGCTGGGGCCGCAGCGGCAGCAGCTTCCCGTCCGCGAACAGCTGGTCGGCAGGGAGCATGGTCCCAGACCCGCCGAAGCTGAACTCGAAGTCGATGAACTCCTTGGAGACCGCGGAGGCCTGATCCGCCTTGCAGCAGCCGTCCGACGAGAGCGCCAGCCCGTGATCCGCCACGGCCGCGGACGCCGCAACAGGGTCGCGGCCAAACGAGACGCGCGGGCCGAGCCAGCCGTAGGACACGGCGGCGGGCGTGCTACTGGCGACGGCGGACGCCATGGCGCATCCAAGGCGGGGCGGCAGGGCCAGGCGGGGCGAGCAGTACACTGGTTACTGTACTTGGCTGTGGCGGCTGCGGGCGGTGGTGAGAAATGGCGAGACAGGGACAGGGGTAAAGGCACCCCGTATATATAACCCGGCACGGTAATTACCCTGCCACGGCGGGCCCCGTACCCTCTCCCAGCCAATCGCGCGTCGACGCGCGTGTAGGCCTGTCTAACGCCGTGCAGGTGGAGATGGGAAGTTAATCCATCCGTGGTTAATATTTTTGACAGGAGGTAGGTACCGGCGCTCGGCTACGCTCGTACGGGTACAGTACACCATTATCTCAGACCTCTGTTTCAGAAAAAAAATGTGTGCTGGTTGTGTCTGCCTTTGGAGGCAAGTGCAGGCCGCGTTAGCAGACAAACGCCACGACAAACAAAAACTCTGCACGCAGATGCGCAGTGGTTGAGCGGTAATAAACGTAGCAGTACTACTGTACTGGTAGCAAACGTTGCACTTTGATCAGGCCGCGACAAAGCAGTTCCGTGAGCTGAGATTACGGGCTGCACGACAAATAACGGCATTGTTCCAGTTACCTTGTGCAGTGTTACGGTAGTGGCGTACTCGCTAATTTAAGGGTAGCACTAGGCGTCCCGGGATAATTCCCCCGATCCTCGGTTGTCATGCCGCCACGCGTGTCCCAAAAACAGCTCTAATTTCGCTTGCTACAATTTATTTTTTTAACAAATAGTTCATCACAAAACAAAATAAAAAGACAAATCTCGTCAGAAAATTCGCCGGAGTTTTCCCAAAGACTATGTAGCAAAAAAATGCACTACTCACAAGACATCTCGCCAATAATAAAGCCGGAGACTTTCACTGGAAAGATCTCGACGGAGGCCTCTCGTAGCAAAAGCTTTAAGATGTGGTAAATAAAATTCATAAAGTGGTTGAAGCAAAAAAAAAATAGCATTTGTAGCAAATCCGACTTCGCCGGAGACATCGTCCAAGAACTCACCGGACATCTCATAGCAAAACCTTTGTAGCAAAACAATAGATCTTTTGTAGCAAAAAAAATTATAGCAAAATCCGATGCCACATATAACACCGTTGGAGGTCTCGTAGTGTCACCACTAGCCACAAGCCCGCTTGTAGCACCGCCGCTGGTTGTTTGTAGCAAGACCTAATCCCACTTGTAGCACCGCTATCGGCCCCAAGTAGCAACGTTGCTAGCGAGATGTAGAAATTACAGTCGTGGCACGACTAGGACCACGACGAGTAGGCGACGAGAAGGTAGACAGTGGTCGTGGCGGAAGCTGCAGCGAAGCTCCAAAGACTAGTAGGGAAGATGACCAGTGGGTGGCGAGGCACGTAGCAGCGGCGAGGAGGCCATGCCATGGTTGCGGGCAGCGACACGGCCATGGGTGCGCTAGGGTTCCTCGGGATGCAGCACATGCGGCTAGGGCGGTGGCAACGCACGGCACTGGAGACGCGCAACAGCAGAGGGTCGTGGCGGTGGAGGGGCGCGGGGGAGCGAGGTGCAGGGCGACTGATGTTAGAAATATGGGCTAAACACTTTGGCTCATATGATATTTCAGATTTTCTCTAAATCTCAAAACTCATGTGTATGGAATCCTATATGTGATTTGACACAAGTTAGTGGCAGCTAACATGTGTGTGTGGCAAGAGGAGTGGGACTTAAAGTTTAGTTACACATGAAAAGTTAGAGAAGAGTTACACTATCTTATAAGGTGGAGTGTTTCACCACTTTATATGTGAGTGAGGAGAGAAGTGCTACACGCGCTCCTCCTATGACGACGACGCTTGCCCTCACACGATGCGTGCGTGCGTCGCGGGTTGCGGAAATCTCGCTAAGCCGAGCTTTATTTTATTACTCGGAAAAATATGTGTTGTTTGATAGAAGTGTCAACAGTTAGTGGGTTTGGTCGTTCCTGGATAGTGGGCTATCTGTAATCGACCCGAACGATGCGTGATGTGGGTTTGGTCCACATCGTGTCTTCTACGGAATTTTCCAAGTTGCTCCATATAAACGCATATGCTACCTCCACCACAACACCCTAAACTAATATAGGGTTTTTCCATCCTCTTTGTTTGCGCTGCCACAATAGTCTACTCCATCCCGCGCGCCAGCGTGCACCGACGAACGGGAGAGCAGGTCCCCGGAACCGGTCGCCTTTGCGATCTTGTACGGGAAAGGGCGAATAAGGTTTTTAGAAAGCGCTCTTCGTCAGCACGGTGCGTCTTCCTGGGCGATTTCCTGGTCCACGGGCAACTAGTCTTCAACGCCGACCTCTTCGACAGGTTACGGCAACTTCTGCACCAACAGCGACTATATTGGCAACCGATCAGTACATACACCATGGTCTGATTTGTTGCTCTACTATAGTTGTTATTGCATATGCACTGTTCATGTTGATTGATACATCTAGTATGTTAAACTTTTACGTGATTATATTTATTGTTTCTATGATTTATATTCATTGTGGAAATTATGCCTAATAATCCCACAAATCTAGAAACCTTATTATAATTATTATATGCAAGCAAAATAGTGGGATGTTGATACTTGCATTTTGCATCATCATTTTTAGAACTTATGTGCATTGTTTAGAATCATATTCACCATGATCCATCATTGTTTATGCATATTTAGATGATTTACGGAACTTCTCTCCAAAGTCCCTTTCACTGATATTTAATTTCTGAGAAGTAGAAAACCTCATTTTTCATTTTTTTTGCTGTTTCAGGACCTTGTGGACGTCAATAAATCAAAGAAAAAAAATACTTGATAAGTTTTTCACCGGGAGAATCAACTTGGGCCAAAGAATGAAGCGAGGGGAGCCAGGAGGCCCGAAAGAGGGCAGGTGGTAACGGACCTCGAGCGTCGTCTCGACTCCTCCCTTTTATAGACGCCTTTGTATCGCCAGAAAACCTACGTCATATTTTTCCCACGATCTACAGAGGCGGCGGCGGAGGAGGAAGTCCTCTCCTACTCCGGGAGGGGCAGATCATGCTGCACCGGAGCCTTCGGTGAGGAGTAAATCGACGCCATCTTTACCACCACTCCTCCTAGGCATAGGGGAGGCCTCTCCATCAACATCTCCACCAACACCATCTTCATCACCATCACCATCTCCAAGATCCATCTTGTTTCCCTCATAGGTTGTGATTGATTGAACCCCGGATATTGTTTTAAGGGCTATTTACATGTTTGTGGTTGGCATCTTGCCTTATTTGGCGGAGAGATTATATTTTAGGATTGTTTTGTGTCTCATATGCTACTGATCCATATGATGTTTTAGATCCCCATGTTCCTGAGGGCATAGGATGAATTGGATATGATTTCCATATAATATGCAATGAGTATGTGGTCTAGTTTTATCTTTTATAATATTCTAAGATGATTTTATGCGAACATCGACTGCATATTACTTCAGCTATACGGGCTCATAGGAGAATACATTGATGCAATGATAGGGGGTGTAAGGGACGGAATTGATAGAACCGTTTTTTAATACTTTGAGTTGCATTGGAGGGATTAATATGTCGGGGACCAATGAATCTATTGCTATGGTGGGACATTTATGTCTTCATGATTCCTAGATGTTCGTGTGAATGGCTCTAGGACCCATTATTAGTGGTGTATTTAGCCCATATTTATGCCTGCACCTAATTTAGGCTCCGTCCTAAGGAAATGAAACTTGACAACATATTCACCATATTGTGTAAAAATCTTTATGCTAAATAAATCCATGACACCCTCGAGAATGCTTGTCACATATAAGTTCACACACACTTGAGCTTGTCATCTTGCTGCATAGAGGATTGGGCTTTCTCTCGTTGATAGCATTTACTTATTGCTATTTACTTTTAGCTGTTTATATCTTTGCAAATTACAAACCCAAAAACACCAAATCTACTTCCTTCACTATTATTTTCTTTGTCCAATTTGCTAACTAATACCCTGAGCTCCTCGTGGGTTCGACAACTTTTCTTTATTGAAAAATACTACGATTGATCTCCTGCACTTGGGATCCATCAGCTGCCCATGGTGGCCACGGTGCATGTGTTAACCACCGCTGGATCGGATAAAGAGAGCAAACGGTGTTAAAAAATAAACAGTAGAGCTTATCAGGAAAAACGGACAATGCTGATCCTAGAGCAAAGCACTTGTATAATACATGTGTGTAGTACAGTAGCTCTTGCATAACACATGTGTGCAGCACGGGAGCATGCCGGACGCGGTTTACATGTGTATCGGACACTTTTTAACCCGTAGCCATCAACAAACTAGTATTAGACATGCATTTGTTGCTTACGCATGGACATGGAGTCAATTCCCATGCATGCATTTTAGTCTCCGAATGTGCTCAGACTCCTTATACAGCCTACTATGCATTGTAATCACGGTAGAAATCCATCTCCAACTGAATTCACTCACTGGCTCCTACACTCCGACGATCCTCAAACTCCTTATACTTTCTGCTGGAGTTTCTCAAATATGAACGGAGGCTATGTTGTTATACTAAACTTTCGGCTACACACCGTGAGACATGTCAAACCTTTTATTTCTCTAGCTCTACATGTTTACGCGTGGGCATGGATTTGCATGCACCATGGACCATGTATTTACTTGTAAAGCTACAAATATGTACATGTTAGAGACAGTTAATAACTAGCTGTTTTTGCATGCACTGTGGACCATGCTTCACTTCTGAAGCTTCTAAGAGATGAATGTTAAACATGGTGAATGAGTAGTTGTGCATGCTCATAGCAATCGATTACTATAAACTCTGTTATTTATACACCATAGTTGTTACCAGCATTAGTATGTCATGGTAGTATGTGAACGACAATCGGATGATGAGCAGCATGTGCGCCGTAGCCACCATGGGCAGGAAATATGCGTTGTTATAGGCAATTTTCTGAGTTAAACATGGGACACTTGGATGATGCAATGAAGCTGAAAAAGTTTATCAGTGTACATTTTAAGAGGTGGAAGTATAAGACCACTATGTGGCTGCAAGCTATGAAAGTATTCGAGGCTAGTGAGGGTTTACCTGAAGGAAGTATATCTGACGAGTTTCAGAACAAGTTTAAGGAAACCGATCTTGTCTTTGTGGGACGCGTTCCGAGTGTTCTTGACAAACCTGTTTGATGTGTACATGCACATCAAATATGGAAAAGAGCTCCAAGAGGCACTGAACGCTAAGTTCGGTGTAGCAGATGCTGACAATAAACTCTACATCATAGAGAACTTTCAGGATTACAGAATAATTAACAACCATTCTATAATAGAACAAAATCATGAGATATACCGTTTTGCCAAGAAGCTTGAAATACTAAAGTGTATCTTACCCGACAAGTTTGTGATTGGTGCATTATTGCAAAGTTGTCTTCTTCGTGAAGGAACTTCACCACAACTCTCAAGCATAAGAGACAGGAGATATTAGCTAGATGAAAACTTGATAGCGTCTCTTGCTACTGAGGAAAATGCTAAGGCTAAGGACACTGCTCAGAAAGGAGGCGAGGCTCAGTCTAGCACCAATATGGTGCAGAAGGAGACCTTCGGCAAGAACAAAGGCAACTATAAGCCCTACTTTCCTGAAAAGACTACAACCTTCAAGAAGAAGAAGAATCTGAACAAGGCTAAGCTAGCTTGCTACACCTCTGGAGAGCTCGGAAACTTTTCCAAGGACTGCGCAGAATGTGCAGATCGCAAAGGGAAAAGTGGGAAGAATGTCAACATCATAACCGCTAGCAACACGAATGGGTACAGTAATTTATTTAATGTTCTTTCGGTGTTTCAATCACCATGTTGGTGGATTGATACTGGTGCTAATGTTCATGTGTATGTTGACACTCTATATTCACTTCTTATCAGGTCACTCAGAATTATTCTATCCTAATGGGGAATGGATCACATTATTTTGTTCGTGGTGTTGGCACAGTGGATCTGACGTTGACTTCCGAAAAGATTGTGCAGTTGAGGAACGTGCAGCATGTTCCTACTGTGAATAAGAATCTCGTTAGTGGCTCCCTTCTATGTAGATGGGTTTAAAATCTTTATATGGCCAAAAACAAGCACCTAAGCATATGACATGAGAAGTTTGACATAACTCTACTTTCTGTTGGCTTTGTCATTAATGAGGTTGATAGGTGTGTTTACTATCGCCATAGTGGGGCGATAGTGTTATATTATATTTGTACATGGATGACATTCTGATCTTTGATACAAATATGAAAGTGATAAATAAAGTCAAGTCTTTCCTGTCAATGAGTTATGACATGAAGAAATATCTGAGAGAGGCATATGTGATTCTAAACATCAAGCTTATTAGTTAAGAATGAGAATGGGATTACGTTGACGCAATCTCGTTATGTTGAGAAGGTCTTGAGACGATTTGGCTTTATTGATGGCAAGACTTCTCCAACACCTTATGGTCTGATTTTGACATTATAAAAGAATAAGAGGGAACCAACAAATCAGTTGAAATATTCACAAATTGTTGGTTCTCTCATATACTTAGCAAGCACTACAAGACTCGATATCTCTTTTGCTGTGAGCAAGTTGAGTAGGTTCATGTATAACCCTCGGTATTGATCATTGGCATGCACTTGAAAGGGTCATGCTCTATCTATGTGATATAATGAGCTATGGGATTCTCTATTCAGGGTACCCTCCTATGATTGAAGGATAAAGTGATTTGAAGCGGATCTCTGATGTTGATGAACTCTATGCCATGAGCGGGTATGTGTTTACCCTTGTAGGTGGCGTGGTGTCATGTAGGTCTCTTAGACAAACCATATTGGTGGGTTCAACTATGGAAGCAGAGCTTACTGCTTTAGACACAACCAATGTTGAGTCAAAATGGCTGCGTGAGCTCTTGATGAACTTGCCTATAGTTGAAAAACATGTGCCAGCAATCTTGTTAAATTATGACAACCAAAATATTATTATCAAAGTGAACAATTCTAAGAATAACACGAAGTAATCAAGACACATAAAGAGATGTTTGAAATCTGTTAGGAAATTGAGAAACTTCGGAGTAATAACTGTTATGTATATTCAAATAGACAAAAACCTGGCAGAACCCTTTACAAAGGGACTATCACAAAATATGATGGAAAATGCATTGAGGGAGATGGGGTTGAGACACATGGATGTCACACCATAGTGGTAACCCAACCTATGTGATCACAGATCTCGTGAATTAGGACCTAGGAAGAACAAACTATTGGTTTGTCTAAGGAGAGTATTTTGTAACCATCTCTATGTGAAGATGTATAACTCTCAAAATCTATAAGTCGGGTTGAGAACATGCCTTAATGTGTTTATTTTGGCTATAACTAGCAAAGTTGTCGTCCTACAGGGCATTTTTGAAAGAACACACCATGAACGTCGTGGTCTATGAGACTTCGGTGATCTCTAGTAATCTCATGAAAGGACCAAAGAGTATAATACATATGCTCCAACTTGCGGGATAGGCTACTGGCAGCCATGTATTGTTTATGATTTTGAGTGAAATCTATTTGCACCAAACTTGCAATTCAAGTTTCATCCATTGTTCAAGCTGCTGATAGACGTAGCTCAGGATTCTAAGAAAAAGTTCAAATTAACAGTCTCTGCTAAAACACTGATATATAAACAAGTAATGAGGATTGACAAATCTTTGAATGGGCAATTGAGATATGGTGGGTGTTGTTACAAATATGAGCTAAATACTTTGGTTCATATGATATTTCAGATTTTCCCTAAATCTCAAAACCCATGTGTATAAAAGTTCATATGTGATTTGACCCAAGTTGGTGGCAAGCTCACATGTAGGTGTGGCAAGAAGAGTGGGAGATAAAGTTTAGTCTCACACGGAAAGTTGGAGAAGGGTTACAGCATCTTATAAGGTGGAGTGTTTCACCACTTTATACGTGAGTGAGAAGAGAAGTGTTACACGCGCTCTCCTTCTTCGACGACGTCGCTTGCTCACACGCTTGTCTCGACACGACGTGCGCGCTGCGGGTTGCGGGAATCTCGTCGACCGAGCTCTGTTCAGGGAAACAATGTGCGGTTTGATAGACGTGTCAATAGTTAGTGGGCTCGGGTCGCTTTCAAATGGGTTATCTGTAGCCGAGCCGAACGTGTGCGACGTGTGCTTGGTGCATACCGTGTCATGTACGGTATTTTCCGAGTTGCTCTATATAAGTGCATGCGCAGCCTCCACTGCAACACCGCAAACCAATTTAGGGTTTTGCCAACCTCTATACTTGTGGCGCCACCGTAATCTATTTCATCCCACGCGCCGGCGTGCACCGACAAATGGGGGAGCAAGTCTCCGGAACCAGTCGTCTTTACGATCCTGTATGGGAGAGGACGAATAAGATGTTTGGAAAACGCTCCGTGCGACTGCTCAAGTTCGTCAGCACGTCGCGTCTTCCTGGCGATCTCCTGGTATACGGGCGAGTTGTCTTTAACGCCGACTTTTTCGACACGCTATGACAACTTCTGCACCAACTACAACTACATCGGTAACAGTATGTATATCGTGATCCGATCTGTTTCTATACTATGGTAATTATTGCGTATGCGCGGTTACCGCTCATGCTGATTGATATATCTAGTATATTGTGGGCGTGCGTTGGTCCCCAGGTAGAAGACGTGAACGACCCGGGTTGAAAAAGGTTTGAATCACGGGCGATATGTTGTTTTCCCTAATTTAATCGTT
This sequence comes from Avena insularis, assembly GCA_023614405.1. Classification (NCBI taxonomy): domain Eukaryota; kingdom Viridiplantae; phylum Streptophyta; class Magnoliopsida; order Poales; family Poaceae; genus Avena; species Avena insularis. The sequence continues at coordinate 88,451,393 of CM042695.1, forward strand.
AATTCGGTAGAAATAATGTAATAGTCCTTCCTTTTTATAATTTAAAATATTTTAGCTTTTGAGAAGTTGATGTATCGAAATGTCTTTTTGTACAATCTACACAGCTTTTATCGTAGCTAATGTGACTGGATGCCATACACACTAAAAGTCATCTAGTTGCATTAACTTCACACAAAAAATAAACATTTTATATTTTGAAAAGAAGAAGTACTGGAGAAAAACTGTAATGTGTTGATCAGTTGCGGACAGAGGGTCCATGTCCAAGTCCCATCATGATCCAGAGTCGAGAGGGAGATGGGTGTTTGGCCCCCCACGCATGCGCGCAACAGCTCTCCCTTTCCTCCGCCATGATGGACGCCGATCCAAAACAGTGCCGACACGGCGATTAGATTTGCTCATCCGTGAATGAATGGCCTCGTTCCCGGTGGCCGCCGACGCCGCAAAGTACAAGGAAACCGTATCCGTCCGTCCGTCCGTCCGTCGCCGCGCCGTCTGATGTTGAAAGGCCCTTTATTATCGTGTGCCCTAGCCCTAGCCTAGGAACAATCTCTATACTCCACGTACTACGTACTAGTAAAAGGCTAGCTAGATTCTGTTTTTCTTTCGTCTCTCTCTTTTTTTCACGTTTGGTCGAGAGATGGGCGTGGTAGTAGTATGTCTACAGTGGTTAACGGCTCTGTTATTTACCTTATCTCTATCTTAGCGTAAAGAATTTACTTGATCCGCTCCCCCCACATCGCTATCCCCCACGTTGACCACGCCGAGACTCGAGGGCTCTTCCCCCGGCACGTGACCACCACCAGCTCCACTCAACACCAGCAGTAGCAGCGCACCGCTCCATTCCACCGCGCATCTTATCCTCTCTCTCTCCCGTGGACGGCATCCTGACCGTCGGCTGCATCCGACGGTGGCGCCGCGTGGCACGTGACTGCTAGCTGTTCGGCCTGCACGGTCACCACGCGCCCTCTGGCGAGGCCGACCCTCGTGAAAAACAACGGCAGCAAAGGCAGGCAAGTGGGCAGGTTTCCTGTTCCGGCCACCGTGCTACGCAGCGTGGATATTCTGAAAGGCGACGCGTTCATGAAAGAAGCAGGGGGCTCCGCGCAAAACGGCTGAAATCCAAACCGAGACGATGGAGGGAAAAAGCAACTTTGGCGCCCCCATCATTCGACGGGGCCGAAAAGACGAGGGCACCCCTGGTCCTTGTCTTTTTCGCGTGAGTACGGGCGCGTCTGTAGCGGTCAAAGGAGTCCTGGCAAAGGGCATCGGAGGGAAATATGGGTGTGTCGCCCGGTGGGGAGAGGTCCAGCGAGGCTGGGCGGAGTGAATCGGGGCCGTACGATAGGGACGGACGAGGGGGGCATGTTGGGGATGGGACGAGACATGTTCCCCCGTCGCTGCTGGATCGGTCGTATACGGAAGGAGGGTCCTTGCTTAACTATACCACCTGGGCTCTAGATTGTCGTCTTGCGATGCGGATTAGCTGGCGTCGTTAACTTACTAATAATAACTGCAAATGGTTTGATCGATACGTGCCAGGTTTTTTTTTATCTTGTCGGCCGTAAGTGTCCAAAATGCTATGGACAGGCCAGGTAAAAATGCTGATAGTAATTCTTTTGTGGACACGTGGTTAGCGAGATTAGTGCTGCGAGTGTATCACATCCGAGTGTGCGACTAGCCGTTGAACGATGAACGAACGGGCTGTGCCGGCAGCAGTGGCGCGCACGTCGGAAGTGAATGGCGATGGTGCCGGGGTGTGGGTGGGTGGGTGGAGGTGCTGTGCGCAGCGGCAGCAGCAGTGGCACCACGGGGGTAATAATAACGAACCTGCCGTGTCTGACGGAGTGGTGCATGCAGACCAGGCGGCGGGACCCAGCCGATGAGTCCCCGGTGAGCTGGAGCGGGGCCTGGCTGGCCGGTCAAGCGGCCCTCCCGTCCATCCATCGGTCCGTCACCTGCCGCCGCTCAGCCTGCGCTGCCGCAGTCTGCAGCTAGCTAGCACTCCGATGTACGTATATGTACATCGCGGACGCCGTACTCGGCGCAGCGCGGCGTACTACGGGTAGACGCGCGGATCAGTCCGTTTCCTCATGCGTAGGCTGCAACACGGGGTCAGAGTACAGGATGGAGTGGGGACTTGGGAGGCTTCCGTGTGCTCGTCGGCGAACCGCTCCTTTCCCATGCGGATATTTTGTGGGCGGAGTGGTGTGGTTCCCGCGCGTCCATCCTTGTGAAAAACCTGCTCGGGATGACGTGGCCTGGCCGGGAACCCGGTGGACTGGTTAATGGGGTGGTGGGCCCGGGAGCGAGCTGCGCGCAGACATCAAAAGGCTACGGATACGGAGCTCTGACACAGATTATCCACCACGGGTCTGTAGTGCTCTCGGTCGGCTCGGCGTGGCTCGGCTCCGCTCACGTAGCCGGCTCGTTTTCAAACGAAAGCTGGAGTCTCTCGTGCTCAATTTTAACGCGGGGAAGGGAAGGACCATGCAAAATTCAGCAAGCATAGTATTCGATTGCCTGAAATCAATTGTGTACTGATACTATGCCCTATTAGAAATGAAATTGGAAAAATGAGATTCTATAGAACGAGGATATATATGTACACACACATATTTATACATGTAGAAAATAATGTGTGAGCAAAATATGCTTCAGACTCACACCTATAGAGAAGTTCGGCATGTTTATTCAACAATAACTGCTAAGGAAAACACTAGTTTAGATAGGCTTTTTTGGGTAAACCCAAAAGGGTGTTTTTTTTTGGTTAAGAGATAATAATAACAAACTAATACCGATTCATTTCTCATAATTGATCTCCACAAAATAAATTTATCACAATTTCGTTTCGCATGTTCCACAACTTTTAGTTTGTCAATGTGTTTTGTCTCATTTATCGGTTATACGTCTCCCCTCTTTTTTTCTAGAGATTGTACATGTAGATAGAAAGTTTTTGTAGAGAAAAATATACTACTAACATTATGTAACATGCACAATGACGACCGATGACGAGATCCAAAGACACATATCTTTGTTGGAATTCACTCAATGGGAGAATACACAAACTACGTTGTCAATTAAACTGTAACAGAAAGTCTAGCCATCAAACATGTCCATCCAACCATCAGGGCGTTCTGCCCCACCACCCACCGTCATGTAGCCTCGCCTTCCAACTCGATAAGACGAGAGAGGGGAAGTGACATACTATTAGGCGCCAACTAGTGGATGAACCAAAAATCAAAACTTTTCTCCGTCCAACTTTTCGATGAGATGACACCCAAGATCCGGCACAAGAAGGCAATGGCTCTTACCACTAGACACGGCAGGTGCACAACTCGCTGAAGCGCGTCGCTCGGGACAATGCAGCTCTTGTACCCCGTTACAAGTCCAACTCGAAGAACTTCTCTGTTGTTGAGCACCTCAAGCATGGTTCCTCTGTCGGTATCCACACATACAAGGTGGAGCAGCAACGGGAAGGTGCTAGCCACTGGTCCGCCGCCCTTGAGACAAGGTGGTGGTGGCGGCGCGCGTGTGAAGCACTAGGGCATGTACACTACTTTTTGCATAGACCGTGTTAGTAGGATGGCATCTAAATGCCTATGCCAGGTGGAACTTTGACATCGTACGGCTTACACATCATAGTGTGTCTGGCACAACCATAAAATGACTAAGGACATAATTGCATAAACTGAATTCAGTACAAGGTTCCACAAGACGGATCATATCCAGTGACTTAGAACAATCAGTTTCACACATGACCAAACTTATTAATACAAAGCTGAAAAGTGGAGCCTCTAGGGCACCATTCCTAACAGGTACCGTGTTGTAGGTAGGGAAGGTGATCTATTTAATATGGTGCATGACATTGTGGTTGGCGATGTTGCATAATCCCAAGAGGGATAGCTACAACACATAATGGATGGAGTAGGTTAAGAGAAGGTTGGGGTTTCAGTTACCTTCATTATGGTGAAGCGGCGTATTGCATGGACGTGGGCGGCATGCACTCATCTCCGAGATGGAGGAACCAACTTGTTGGCCATCACAATCGCTAGAATATCTCTAGGAGAGAGGTGAGGGGAATGGTACAAGGAAGTATCAATTCAACAATTCGTGACCAAAGGTATTAGAGGTGGGGGCTTACGATTAGTGAGGGTGATCTCGATGGCAGCACTCACCTGATATCGGCGTCGAGATGTGATCGAGAAAGCGCGAGGAGGACTCGAGGGTAGAGTGAATGGGATGATTTCAAGCAAATGACTTACTTTGGACATGATTCATATAGTATCTGGTTATAATTAGGGGAGGTATTGGGGATTCCAATGTCAGCGGCAACCAACAATAATATTAACACACGATTTTAGTTCCAAATGGTGGGCTACCAAACAAGGTGTAAATGTGTGTTAATACAAACCACTTTAATTTTGAGTTGTATATTTTTTCATATAAAGAGCGCTAGCCCATTTGCGGAAAGACGTTTCTGTTCGGTTGATCTCACGTTCGGCCCAACGGTCCAAACAAACTTGGTCTCACGCCCTGATCGGGGGCGCCCAACCCTCACATGGTTGGTGCCCCCTGTGGCAGCGCTATAAAGAGGAGGTGGGGGCCGGGGAACGCAACACGAGGTTCGTCTGCGCCGCCGCTCTCCCCACCTACACATCCCTACCGATCTAGGGTTAGCGCTAGTCACGGGAAGCTCCGCCGCCGCTCTGTCTAGCTGCTTTAGCCACGCTCTCGCCATCGACCAAGATGGCCAACGGGTCCTCGAGCTCCATTACTGGAGAAGGTATAATCTCTCCTCTCTCTCTCTGCAAGATTGAACGCTATAGCAAAGCCTACCGATTAGATCTAGAGCAACATAATGCTAACAATGGTATCAGAGCCAATGCTCTGTAGATCTACTCGTGTAGAATTGCAAAACGCAAAGAAAATCTAGAGGGATAGGGTTTCTAGAAGCGCCACCACGAGGCTGCGCCGTTCCTCTCGATCCCGAAGCATCGGCAAGCCGAGGTCGGGAAGAAGAATCCCCACCAGATCTGAAACCCTAACCCTAAGATCCAACCGTAATTTTTTCGGGAAGAAAGAATCAAAGAACAGCCCCAGATCTGATTTTTCCCTGCCCCAAATCCCATAGAAAATGGCCCCTAATTTTTTTACCCCAAACCCCAAATCGAAACAGAATAAAAGGCAAGAAAAGTCGGTCGCCGCCGAGATAGGGCGCCACCGTTGACCCGCTTGACGGTGGTGCGCTCACTCTGAGGTGAACGCACACGCCGACAAGGGGGCCAGTGGGGCGCCGCCGTCCACCATCTCTCCTCCTTTGTACCATGGCGTTGCTGTGGTTCGGGGTGTGGGCGAGGTAGACGAGATAGAGAGAAACGAAGAAGAAGGGGGGTCGCATTTGGAGAGGGAGGGGCTCGCCGCCGGCGCCGTGCCGGGCGGCGCGGCCGCCTCGCCTTGCTCGCAGAGAGCGGAGCTGTCGCCAGAGGGCCAACACTCGTGGGGGAGTAGGGGGAATGTGCTAGGGTTTGCCCTGGGGATCGGGGCACCCCTTTTTGTTCCTCCGACGTGCGCGGACGACCGTCCGATCTAGGGTCTGGGCTCTGAACGGCCACGATCTGACGTTGTAAGGGGAGCAGGGCTAAGCGGGCCGCGTGGCTGGGCTGTGGGCTGCGAGCCCAGTGCACAGCGCGCCAAAGGGAAGTCAGCCATGGCGTTGCGTGCCAGAGCTGTACCAGTCTATTTGCTGTTTTTTCTTCAATTACAGAAACTTTTTTACTGTTTTTTCTTAGTTTTTTCAGAGTTTTTTCTATAGCATTTTTTCCAACGAAAATTTTGCTTAGAAAATTGTAAAGTAATAGTAAAAATTCTGTAAAGAAGTAAAGTTGATGTTTTTTATTCATGTTATTCCGCTGCAAGTTTTAATTGCTTAAATGCAATAAAGAGAGAATTAATTTTTTAATAGTGATAATTTTATTTGATGACTAACGTTGTTAGTAAAATTTTCACTATGAATAGTAAGTTTTATCCACATTAGTTATATTTCTGCCCAACGGTGTTGTAGTATTAATATGGATAAGTTTCATGTTTTAATTTGACCAACGTTGAATTAACTCGTTTTGACGATATTTTGCTTTCAGGCAATCCTATGAGTTTCATCTCGGCCATTGAGCCCCTCAATGGAGGGAACTACCGCTTATGGCGAGAGAAGATTGAGATGGGGCTTGCTCTGCTTGACCTCGACCTGGCACTTTTTGAGACTTGTCCCATAGAACCTGTCGACCCCATGAGGGATGAAAAAGAAAGTGAAGTGGACTTCAACAAAAGGGTCCATGACCATGCACCAATAAGAATGAAGTACGACCTTGAGCGTGCAAAGTGGGACTTGTCCAACAAAAAGTGCTTAATGGTGATTAAGAGCTCCATTATGGAAGTTATAAGGGGAGCAATCTCAAAGTGCACCACCGCCAGTGAGTACCTGAAAAAGGTAGAGAGTCAGTTTACAGGGTCCTCAAAGGCCTATGCAAGCTCTCTCATTAAGAAGCTTGTTACTATAAGATACACTGGTGGTGGAGTAAGGGACCACATATTGCGAATGAGAAACATGTCTTCCAAGCTTAAGCCTATGCGCATGGAGCTTCGAGATGAGTTCATCATTCATCTGATCTTTGCCTCACTGCCAAACCAGTTTGAAGCTTTTGTTGTGAACTACAATGCATAGCCAGAAAAGTGGGGAATTGATAAGATGATCGCCATGTGCGTTCAAGAAGAAGAGAGGCTTAGGGGCAGTCTGGTGATTCTGTGAACTACCTAAGCCCAACCAAGAAGAGGAACTTTCAGGGTTCCAAGACCCAAGGGAAACCTCAGGGGCGTCCCTCTTCTTCTAGGTCGCATGGAAAGGCTCCTGATCACCAGGCACAGGAGGTGGACAAGGTCACCTGCAAGTGGTGCAAGCAGAAGAGCCACTACATGATTGACTGTGTGGCTTTCCTGAAGTATCTGTGCAAGAATGGTGAGGATTTAATTACTTTTGTTGATAAATCCCTATTTTTAAGTTATGCAAAATCTACTTGGTGGATTGACTCAGGTGCGACTGTTCATGTTGCCAATTCATTACAGGGCGTATGAGAAGGACCCTGCAAAGAGGAGAAATAAGTATTAAAGTTGCAAACGGCGTTCAAGCTGAAGTTGAAGCCATTGGAGATCTTCCATTAGAATTGTCAAATGGCTTTGTACTTTTATTAGTAGATGTGCTTTATGTACCCTCTTTGCATCGAAACTTAATAAGTGTATCGCGCTTAGATGATTGTGGTTTTGCTTGCCATTTTGGTGATGGACAATGTAAGATCAAGTTTAATAATCAGATTGTTGGTCTTGCCTTCAGACAAGACAAACTTTATTTGTTATCACTTTGTGAGAATGTGAATGTATTAAGCGTTGAGAATGAGAATGCCTCCTCATCCCTGAATGGAAAGAGTAAGAGAAAAATAATTGATGATGACTAATCAAAATTATGGCACTGTCGTTTAGGCCATATTTCGAGGGAGAGAATAGAACGCTTAGTAAAAGAATCAATTCTACCGCCTCTAGAATTTTCAAATTTAGAGCAATGCATCGATTGCATCAAAGGAAAGTTTGCAAAGAACATTAAGAAAGGCGCCAAAAGAAGCACATGAGTATTATAAATAATTCATACGAATATATGCGGTCCGTTTCCTGTGACATCTGTGGATGGCTATGACTCTTTCATAACATTCACGGATGATTATTCGCGTTATGGTTGCATTTATCCCATTAAAGAACGTTCAGAAGCATTGGATAAATTCAAGATATTTAAGGCTGAAGTTGAAAATCAGCATAGTTTAAAGATTAAAGTAGTAAGGTCCGACTGTGGAGGCGAATACTACGGCTGGCATACCCCATATGGCCAAGTTCCTGGACCCTTTGCAAGGTTTCTACAGGAACATGGTATAGTCACCCAGTACTCAACACCGGGCGAGCCTCAGCAGAATGGAGTAGCTGAAAGGCGAAACCGTACCTTGATGGATATGGTGAGAAGCATGTCAAGTTACTCCACCTTACCGATTAGTTTGTGGATGGATGCGTTAAAAACCGCCATTCACATACTTAATCGAGTTCCCAGTAAATCGTGTCTAAAACACCATATGAGTTATGGACTAGTCGCGAACCTTCACTCAATTATTTGCGAGTGTGGGGTTGTCCAGCTGAGGCAAAACTCTTCAACCCAAGCCTTGGGAAGTTACATCCCAAGACAGTAAGTTTCCGGTTCATTGGCTATCGAAACAAGTCAAAAGGTTATCGTTTCTATTGTCCAGACAGAATTACTAAGTTTGTAGAAACGAGACGTGTTGTGTTTCTGGAGGATCAGTTGATCAGGGGAGCACGGTATCCCGAGAAATCAACCTTGAGGAGAAGTGGGTGCATGCACCCACTCCGATGATTCAGGAAACATTTTTATCGATACCTGCTGCTGCACCGACACAGGACAATGTCGACGTGACACCTGCTGTTGGTTCTCCTGTAGTAACAATGAATGAAAATGAAGACCCTGTTACCACACATGAGGGAGAGCCGCAACAGCCCCACACACAGAGAATGTGCCAGAAAGCCAGACCCTTAGAAGGTCTCAAAGAACTAGAAAGCCAGCTATTCCTAACGATTTTGAGATCTATGTTAGTGAAGAAGTTCAAATGGAGGGTGATCCCATCACATTTGAAGAATCCATTAAAAGTCCTTATTCATCGAAGTGGCTTGAAGCCATGGAATATGAAATGAGATCCATGAGTAGCAACAGAGTCTGGGATTTAGAAGAAATTCCTAAAGGATCCAAAACAGTAGGCTGTAAATGGGTCTACAAAACCAAATGTGACTCTAGAGGGAATATTGAAAGATATAAGGCACGACTTGTTGCTAAGGGCTTCACCCAAAGAGAAGGAATAGATTACAATGAGACATTTTCTCCAGTCTTAAGTAAGGATTCTTTCAGAATCATAATGGCTTTAGTGGCACACTATAATTTAGAATTGCATCAGATGGATGTAAAGACGGCATTCCTAAATGGAGACTTGGAAGAAAATGTTTACATGGCACAACCCAAGGGTTTTGTCATGGAAGGAAAAGAACGTTTGGGATGTCGCCTGAAGAAATCCATTTATGTATTAAAACAGGCCTCCAGGCAATGGTACTTAATGTTCCATGAAACAATAAGAAAGTTTGGATTCGATGAGAATGAGGAGGACAATTGCATATACACAAAGTTCAAGAATGGGAAATTCATTTTCCTTATCCTGTATGTGGATGACATTCTACTCGCTAGTAGTGATGTTAGTCTACTATTGGAGACGAAGAAGTTCTTGTCCTTGAACTTTGATATGAAAGATCTTGGTGAAGCTTCATTCGTTCTAGGAATTGAAATTCACCGAGATAGAGAAAAGGGGGTTTTAGGGCTATCGCAGAAGTCATACTTAGAGAAGATTCTAAAGAAGTATAGTATGCATGCGAGTAATGCTACACCTGCTCCTATAGTCAAGGCGATAGATTTGGGAACTTTTAGTGTCCCAGGAACCAATATGAAATCGATCAAATGAAAGCGGTTCCATATGCTTCTGATGTCGGAAGCTTGATGTATGCTCAAGTGTGTACACACCCTGACTTAGCTTTTGTTACCGGGGTACTTGGCAGATTCCAAAGTAATCCAGGGATAGATCACTGAAAAATGGTGAAGAAGGCATTGCGTTATGCAAAAGGCACAAAAGGCCTCATGCTAACATACAGAAGAACTGATTCCCTTGAGATAGAAGGGTATTCGGATGCAGACTATGCAGGAGATGTAGATGAAAGAAAATCCACGTCAGGATATGTATTTACTCTCGCAGGTGGAGCTATATCATGGAAAAGCTCCAAGCAAACCATCACGGCATCGTCCACGATGGTAGCTGAGTATGTAGCATGTTATGAGGCCACGGGGCAGGCAAACTGGTTAAAGAAGTTTATACCCGGGTTGAGAGTGGTGGACAACATTCAAAGACCACTCAAAATGTGCTGCGACAATGAGCCAACAGTATTCTATGCTCACAACAATAAGTCAAGTGTTGCTGCCAAACACATTAACATTAAGTTTTATGTTGTGAAAGAAAGAATCCAGGATCATACCATAAATTTAGAGCATATAAGTACAAAAGAAATGCTCGCGGATCCGCTCACAAAAGGCTTACCACCCAGTGTGTTCAGAGAACACTTAGCCGGCATGGGTTTAAGGGAAAGTCTATGATACCTGGATATTAAGAGCCTAGAACAAGAATCTGTTTCAAAATAGAGAGGTGTATAGTGGCTGTTGAATCTATGGTGCGTAACTTACCATTATAACGAGACATGCTCTATATGTTGATCTATGATGAAATAGGTGCCAAAATATAAGTCTAGTGTGTAAGTTGAATGAAAGATGAGATCAAGAGAAAGAATGTTAGGTTGATCTCCCGTTCGGTCCAATGGCCCGAACAAACTTGGTCTCGCGCCCTAATCGGGGGCGCCCAACCCTACATGGTTGGTGGGCCCTGTGGCAGCGCTATAAAGATGAGGTGGGGGCCGGGGCACGCAACACAAGGTTTGTCTGCACCGCCGCTCTCCCCACCTACACATCCCTACCGATCTAGGGTTAGCGCTAGTCACGGAAAGCTCCGCCGCCGCTCTGTCTAGCTGCTTTAGCCATGCTCTCACCGTCGACCAAGATGGCCAATGGGTCCTCGAGCTCCATTACTGGAGAAGGTATAATCTCTCCTCTCTCTCTTTGCAAGATTGAACCCTATAGCAAAGGCTACCGATTAGATCTAGAGCAACATAATGCTAACAGTTTCACACAAGTGCACCGGATAAGTCGACAAACCGACATACTTTAGAAAAGAGAATTTAATAAACCTATGTATGTGATCTTCACACCGGAGTACAACAGAACAATGTATGTGTCCAGATTATTCTTCAACCATTTTGTCTACTGTATCATTGCTCTTCCTTGCTCCACACCACACCTTTGTCCCGTGTGTCTACTGCCTAGGTTCCGTGATCTGGCCACTACGTTTCGCAGATGCCATCGGCAGGTAGCTCGCATTCACCTCACCACCCATTCATTCATGTACACACCGAGTTTGTCCGATCATCACTGCCTCCCGGATCTCGTCTCTGTCAAAGCTAGGAACGAGTAGTATCTTTTAATTTCTTCCTCCACTTGTCAGTGGACACACACTCGAGTAGCCATGTAGACTAGGCACCCATTCTAGTGCAACAATGCCGTCCTGTCCATGTGAGATCTCATATCTTTAATCCTATGGCTACTCCATTAACTTTCTATAACCACATCCGCGTTGATCTCCTTTGATGATGGATCTGCACTAATCAAGCTCATGCTAATCACCACCAGCGTCTGTCTTTCTGGCCAGGGCCAGCTCCCCCTTGTGTGCGTACCGTAGGTGTGTCCGGTCAAGCATTCTGCCCACGTTAAATGTCATGTGACCTAGCCTCCATTGCCATGTTCATAGGTGTATTACTATAGTCTACCCGGCTCCAAAGTTTTATTTTTTTCGACAAGCTATATGCTTAAACAAAGTGCATCATGTCGCGTGTGGAACCTACCGCGGGAGGTGCGTGCCGGATGCCTGTAGCTTCCCTCGGGGCACGGTCCAGTCGCCAAATTAAGCTTAAGACAAAGATTTTTAAAAGTCGTTTTGGTTTGGACAGAAACGAGGCAATCACCGGCGTGATCTACGTACGTACCAAAGTTTTGCTTGTCTGTGACGAGGTCAATCAGTGATTTGTCCATCAATGCCTATGAACTTCTTTCGTAAAATGCAATCACATGTGTACTACGTCTACTACTTCGTGATCACTATTTTAGCCCGCCCTAAACCACAGGCCCGGATTTAAAAGCTGGGAAGGTGCTGCTGCTAATCAACAGCACCCCGTTTAGTGAACAGTTGTCACGTCCGTGTCCAGTCGTCGGGAATACTAAAAGGGAGCTCGCTGTCTCTTCCTACAAAGCGAGCTACGCACCCTATACGCCGGCTGCAGCACAGCAGCTGTAGGTATGGGCAATTTAAATAAAAATAAACTACAAGTCAAACAAATTTAAAAAATAAGTCTTTTTGCAAACTATTTCATAGGGATTAACCCCTTTCTGTCACTCTCGTCCGCGCGCGGCGTTGTACAAAAAGCTATCACTCCAGCACACACGGCGCCGCTGCCACGCTGGCCCCATAGGTCTCGGCGTCGCTTCCTTGCCATGCTGGCGCGCACGAGCCGCGCCAGCTCGCGCGGCGCCGCAAGCATGGTTGCTGCGTCAGTCGGGACAGCGCCGCAAGCCCTGCCATGCTGGCGTTGCGGGTCCCGATAGCGTAAGTGTGGCGCCATTCGGGTTGGCGTCGCACCCGCTCCTGACGAGGTTTCATCTCGTCAATGCCCATTGTTATGGACTTGGGTTTTGTAGAAGATGGGGATGCTGGAGATCGCGGAACGGTTAGCAAACAAGCAATACGGGACACGAGGTTTAGCCAGGTTCAGGTCCCCGGAGGGAAAACCCTACTCCTGCTTGTCTGCTCTTTGATTACGGCGGAACCGGTGATTACAGGGGTACGCAGATGCGATCTGGCGTGAAGGTGCGTATGCGGAAGTATGAGAGAGGGATCTAGGTCGTGCCCTCCTGGCCTTTATATAGACTTAGGCAGGTCCTAGGCACAGATCTAGTCGGTTACAGGTTTTAGGGTTTACCCCTTTGAATTTTTCCTATCTACTATAGTCTTGCTCTCCAAGGATCCGAAGGCGTCATGGGCCTTGGCCACCCGAAAATCTTCATAGGCCGGCGTATATTTGCCGTGGGCCTTCCTTGGACTGGACCAGGTATGCTGAGATCGTGTACCCGCGGGGTATAACCATGTCGATTTCGAGTGTTTCGAATCGTAGATTCGGCTGAGGACTCTTCAATCCTTCGGGTGCAACTCTGTCTTTCAAGAGAATGTGTAGGGATTGTTGATGCGTGTGCCTGACTCTCCCGACGGATCAGGGTCAGTTAACTGTCTTAGGACAAAACAACACGATCTTCTTTAGATTCAAGTCCCTCGACTTGAACCCGGAACATATGCTAGCGTAATTCGACTCAGGCCGCGGAGGACTTACAGGAGTGGAATTCCAGTGAATTCAATTGATGTACCCAACGCGTCCGTCAGGATTTTTCATCGCGCCTGTTGGCACGGGTTTATACTAGCAGAGCACAGTCATGTGCGTTACCAGGCCATCAGATGATATCTGTAGGTCTTATCTTTGCGTCGCAGACACAACATCCGAATTTTATCACCACGGAGGTGTTTTCGGGTAGCCAAGGAGAATGCTACTCACTTAGCGTTTAGTTGGGGCAGAGTTGCCGAAAAGTTTTTGCATACTGATCCGAAGGATCGCAGTCGAAAATTTATAGGGTGCGCGACCAGCGCTCCCTATGGGAGTAGTCCCCGAGTGTCTGTTCGAGTCATAGACTCGAGCGGAGACTTTAATTCAGCCGTTGTTCAGTGTCAGGTCCGTAGGACACAAATTTTTTCGAATGCTTAAATCCATCCTCCCTATGGGAGTAGCCTCCGAGTCCGTAGTGGAGTCATAGACTCAACGTAGGACTCGAAGAAACAGTTCAGTGTTGTAACGTGTTGTTCTTTTTTCGGGTGCGCGGCTAGCGCTCCTGATAGGAGTAGCCCCCCGAGTAATTAGTCGAATCGTAGATTCGAGTGAGTACTCTTAGCTTTGAAGCCGAAGAAATTGTAGTTGTTGCTAGTGTAGCTTTTGATGACGTCAGTGCTGACGATCGATGACCTCAAGCGTCTGCTGCGCCAGAGATGACTTGACTGGACGAACATGGGTCCCACTTTCTGACCTTGAATTGACCGGTCATGCGCGGCGTGGAGATAATTACGGCGTCGCCTCGATTTCCGTGCGTAGTGGACGGCGTGTTAGCGATGGTTCGTTGCGATGCTGACACGTGTATGGCCAGATCCTGCCGTTGGCGTTAGGTCTTCTCGATGGACGGTTGTCGTGCATCGTCTTCGTCTTTATAATCATTGGGGAAAACTTTAGTTTGTTTTCACCGTAGCTATTCTCGTTTCACTGCTTCCTTGTTCTCTGAGAGTTCTTGCTGCGCGCTGGAATATCCTTTCACATCTCCTTCTTCCATCCTGCGCTCTCGCCGCCGGCGCCGCCGTATCGCGATGGGGAAGTCGAAGAAGTCTTATTCTGCGGTTGGTACCAGCGCTGCTAGAGGGAAGAAGAGTGCCGCCTCTACCCGTGTCACCGACGGTGGCTGGTGGCGATCGGAGACGCGGGAGAGTGATCTCTGCAAGCTTCGTGAGCGGGGCTTGATCCCGCAGGATAGGGAGGCCGTAAAACTCTCAGGCAACGAGGTAATCCCCCGTCCCCCGCTGGGTTTCGGGTTATGTTCCTCGCCTTCGTTATTCACGGATTTTCCTTCCCAGTCCACGACTTCCTTCGTGGACTGCTTTTTCTTTACGGTGTCCAATTGCATCATCTTTTCCCTAATTCTCTTCTTCACATTGCTTGTTTTATCACTTTCTGCGAGTGCTGGCTCGGTATCGAGCCGCACTTTGGCCTGTTCCGGAAACTCTATTCCGTGAAGAGGCAATCTGGTTCGGATGGTGTTTATCCCATTGGGGGTTGCATCATCTCCCTCAAACCCAATCTGCTTTTCTTTTCTTTTTCCATGTCCGAATCTGTCTAGTACTGGCGGAGGCGATGATTTTATATTCGCGACTCCATAGTGGCTAGGCAGCATTTTGGTCTTGCTCCTTTCGACCCCTCCCAAAATATCGAGCCGAAGAGGTCCTGGAAAAACCAGATCTTGGATGGCGAGGTAGCGGAGATAGAGGCTCTCTATCGTCGAGTGGAGGATCTCCAGTTGATTCCGGAGAAGGAAGTGAACGGTGTGGATATCATCCGCACATTTCTTGAGCGTCGGGTGCAGCCACTCTAGGCTAGGGTGCACCCGATGTTCCTTTATACCGGACGCCGTGATCCGACGAGGGTTTCGACTGAGAAATTCTCCCAGGGAGATCTCAATAGGGCCCTTCGTTCGCTGCTGAAGTTCAAGGATGGAGAGGATATCCCAGGGAAGTCGCTGACTTCTCCGTTTTCTTCTTCGCTTCCTGTTCCACATGTGTAGATCCGTGCGCGTAGCGCTATTTTCGACTGCATTGTATTTGCATTTGTTTGCTAACAAATTTTCTTCTCTTGTGCAGAGCTTCAAAGTTCCGGGCATGTCGCCTCCATTACTCGAAGTATTTACGGATGCTCCAGATAATGATGTGGTGAATTCCATGTTCGAGCTGCCGTCGGCGCGGTCTCCGGCTGAAGAGGCCAACGAGTCGAGTGAGGACCACACTCGCAAACGATCACGGAGCTCCAGCAAGTCTTCGGATGCCTCGACTCCTCCGACTCCTAGGAACCCGTTGTGTCTTGAACGTCACAGTGATGGGCATGGAGGCTCTTCCTCTCCGATTCCTGCCGTTCCCGTGCGGGCTATAGCGTCGCACCCGCCGGCAAAGCGGAAGAAGGAAGAAAAGAAGGAAGAGAAGAAAGAGGAGAAGAAAATCCGGAGGACCCCTCCTGTCTTCAACCTGAGCGAGCTTGACTCGTAAGTTTCCTTTGTCCTGCACTGCTTTTTCTTGCCTGTTTACTTTGTACTTGTGCTAATTTGTCCTTGTGCAGGCACTCTTCCAATGACTCCTTCAGCGATGGTGCTCGGGAGATCATGGGGGAGTCGAAAGTCGCGTATCCTCCTCCTCAGACGGTGGCTACCTCTGAAGGTGCTGCTCCAGACCCTTCTCCACAGGAGGTTCAGGTGGTTGCGCCTCAGAAGGCTGCAAGCGGACCTTCAGAGTCGCCATCAGATCATGTGATTAGTTCTGCCTCCTGCCACGGGGGAAGCCCCCGAGCATTTTCAAAAGAGTTTTGTTGTTCGTTCCTCCTTCGAGTCTCGGGGGGAGCCCCCGAGCGTTTTCGTGTGTGTATTTTGCTTCTGCTCTTTCTTTTTGGGCATATCCCCGACTCCTTCTCTTGACTAGTAGGTCTTTTTCTTGCAGCCTTTTATGCAGGATGCCAAACGACTGGTGCAGCAGCACCTGGCGCTGGAGGCCAGCCTCAAACAGCTTCAAGGTACTTTTATGCCTTGATGTTTGCTTCTTCTTGTATTCTTGTCCTGTTATCCGACGTTTGTATTATTTGACTGCAGAGGAGCACAACACCTTCCTTCGTGAGATTGATGCTCTCAAAAAGAGCTTCGGTCAAGCGGAGAAGAAGGCCGAGGTCGCCGTTGGTGCGAAGGAGCGCCTCGAGCTGGAGCTGACTACTGCGACCGAGGCTAAGGAGCGCCTGCAGCGGGAGGCCACGGACCGCGAGGAGCAGATTGCCGTCGCCATGGCTTCACGCGAGAGAGAGGTGGCCGGCAAGCTTATGGCGGCTGCCAAGGCTGTTTCGGGTGAGTATCTTCGTCGTCCTTTTTTTGGTTTTCTTGTCTTTCTTTTGCGGTGTTGTCGTTCATTCTTCTTCCTTGTTGTTTTAGATGCTGCAGACATCGAGTTTGATCGTGGTGCTCTGGAGCATGGGAGTGCTCTGGATGATGCTGCTGCGGCGGTTGAAGATCGCTGCGGCACCGTTGTCAACTCGCTTGCCAAGGCCAAGGAGGTCCTTGGGCGCTTCTACAAGGATCTTGTCCCCAAGGGCGCGGCCCTTGATGATGTTGATGCTCTAGCGGAGGCGCTGTCAGCCGAAGCACATGCGGCGTACAAGCACAAGCAGAAGGGCATCGGTGCATCCGTCGGGCTGGCAATGGCCTTGGTAGCTGGAGCAGAGTTGGACCTTCCCCAGGTCACTTCCCGGATGTCGGCGACTGCTGATGGATCCGAGGTAGCCTTCGCTACCTATTCTGCTCGCTGTAAGCGTTATGGGCCGAAGTTGATTGATCTGCTGGACGAGTACGCGCTACGGCAGCAGGAGGAAGCCAAGGCGAGGCAATCCGGCTCCGAGGCTACTCAGGGTGCCGCGTCTTAGGCGCTGTAGCTGTAGGATAGTTGTAGTATTTTTTGGTTGTAATTATTTTGATGAAAAAATCCTTGTGCCACGTAGTGGCTTTTGATGCACTTAATGAATTTGTTGAGTTATGTGCTCCTTCGACTGCGTGTTCATGTCTTTGCCTTTCTGCTGATCTAGGGTCCTTCGGGTGCTGATCCCGTTGACACCTCGCCTGCAGCGCGGCTGCGGCCATCCTTGGATGATTTGTCGCGGCTTGCTTTTCTTCGAGACCGTGTTCGTAGTCTCGAGAAAGAGTTGCTTGGGGTGCGTGGCCATGCCGACGTTTGGAAGTCCAAGGCGGATCGCGGTGCTGCCAGAGAGGAGTACTTGATGGCGGAATTGCTTCGATTATCCGAGCAGCTTCAGTGTAAGTTTTTCGAGCTGTTGCCCATTTCTTCGGATGTGCCTGCTGGCATTGCATCTTACTTTTGTGCAAGTATTGCAGGTGCTAACCTTGCTCCAAGGGAGGAGAAGGAGCATGTTGCTGTTCGGGTCAATTGTTTGACTCAACAGGACATGGAAGCCGGCGGGTTCTTCTGGATGGATCGTGACCGTGCTATGGTCCTTGCGACGGTGCAAGATCGCGTTCACCAAGTATCGCGGGTGCTTCGTCGGGTGCAGACTTCACCCGCGTCGGTTATGCATGTGATGTTTCCGCTGGATGCTGCGCCAACAACCCTTTCTGGTCTTCTGTCAAAGTTTCGGAACGTGAATCGTGTCAAGGAATTGGTGCGGCACCAGCTCGTCGCAGGAGTGAAGGCTGCGTTGTCCCTTGTGAGGCTGCATCGCCCTGATGTAGATCTGTCCGCTGTAGCGGCTGGGCCACCCCTTCGACCAGATGGTGGTGTGTGGGATATGCGTCCGCATTACGCGGCTGTAAGGCAGTATGCCAAAGAGGTCGTAGATCTATTTGAGCAGCGTGCTCAGGTTATTCTTCAGAATAGGTAGTGCCTGTAAAAGAGATAAATGTAAAATTTGTATATATTTGACTGGGCATGTTTTGCTCTTTGTTATAAAGGTTCGGTTGTTGTTTGAGCACGTAGTGCTTTGTTCGCATACATGTCCTTTTCGTTAGCCTGACGTGGTCAGCTACTCAGGCGTACATGTGTTATCCTCAGTCGACAAAATCGTGAGGTGGGGGGAGCCCTCGAGTGCGTTTGTATCATGAAGTAAAAGTGCGAATAGAAAAACGAAATTTTTGGGGCGAGACACTTAGCTTTATTTATATCGTAATGGAGGAGGTACATTGTTCGGCTGAGTACCCTTGGCTGAATAGCCTTATTGAAAGTAAAGGGGTAGGTAGCTAGGGGTAGAATCGTCGCAGTTGTACGACGTTCCATGGGTTGGAGTATGCGACTCCAGACTCCATGTGCTTGAGGCGATAGGCGCCACCTGGGATGGCTTCGGTGACAATGTAGGGTCCTTCCCATGGTGACTCGAATTTCTTTGGTCGCTCTTGCTTGAGTCGCAAGACGAGGTCTCCTTCCACGAAGGACCTTGGGCGCAGCCGTCGGCTGTGGTAGTTGTGGAGACTCTGCTGGTCAACGTTGATCGATCTGCTGCTATGTCTCGTGCTTCGTCGAGTGTGTCGACGGCGTCTTCGAGTGCAGTCGTGGATTCGGCTTCGCTATAAGCGACGACCCGGGGGGCCTGGTGGCGTACTTCGGCTGGTAGCACGGCTTCGGCTCCGTGCACCATGAAGAACGACGTGTAGCCGGTGGAGCTGTTTGGCGTGGTACGCAAGCTCCATAGGACGGAGGGTAGATCTTTCGTCCAGGCTTCGGCGAGTCGCTCGAGCAGGCTCATGAGGCGCTTCTTGATGCCAGCGCCGATTAGGCCGTTGGCCTTTTCCACCTGCCCGTTCGTTTGCGGGTGCGCCACAGAGGCGTATGTGATGTTGATTCCGAGGCCTTCGCAGAAGTCTTGGAATTCTTTGGAGATGAAGTTCGATCCATTGTCGGTGATGATGCTATGCGATGCGCGAACCTGAACAATGGATTCAAAGAACTTGACGGCAGTCTTTCCCTTTTGGTTAGTGACCGGCATTGCTTCGATCCACTTGGTGAATTTGTCGACTGCGACCAGGAGGTAGACGTGCCCCCCTTTCGAAGACCTTGGCAGTTTGCCGATCATGTCGAGGCCCCATTGGGCGAAGGTCCAGACCAAAGGTATGGGCCTGAGCTCTGACCCGGGTGCGTGTGGTTTGTCAGCGAACCTTTGGCACCCCTTGCATCTTCGGACGATGTCTTTTGCGTCGTTCATGGCTGTTGGCCAGTAGAATCCAGCTCGTAGAGCTTTGGCGACGAGGGAGCGACTGCCTGCGTGATGGCCGCAGATGCCCTCATGGATGTCTTGAAGTATGGTTTTCCCGTCACCGATGGTGACGCACATTTGTAGTACACCCGAAATGCTGCGCTTGTACAGCTCGCCATTGATGATGGTGAAGGCTTTTGACCGGCAAGATGTGCGCCGGGCATCTGTCGGGCTGTCAGGTAGTTCTCCATCTATTAAGTACTGGAGGTACGGTCGTGTCCAAGTTTCTTCGACTGCCATGACCTACATCAGGTTGACCGTGGCGACCTCTGTGTCCAGTTTTTAGGGTCCTTCATGACCTTCGGGTAGCGTAGCGCCCGAGTGTTCTGCTTCTTCGGGTGATCCCTTGGGGAATTTTCGCTTGATGGATGGCACGCAGATCTGTTCGAGGAACACACCTGGTGGCACCCTTGCGCAAGTGGAGCCGATGTTGGCGAGTCTATCGGCCTCCTCATTGCTTTTTCTTCCAACGTGTCGGAGCTCGTAGCCGTCGAATTCTCCCTCGAGTGAGTTGTAGAGTGTGCGGTACGCGATCATGTTTTCGGCGTGTGCGTCACACTCATTCATCGTCTGTTGGACGACGAGGTTGGAGTCACCGTAGATGACCAGACGTGTTGCGCCGTAGATCTTTGCCATCCTCATGCCGTGGATGAGGGCTTCGTATTCGGCTTCGTTATTGGAAGCTCGGAATTTCATCCGAAGGACGTACTTCATCTTGTCTCCCCGCGGGGAGGTCAGTATGACCCCGGCTCCTGCTCCAGCTTCGCGCTTGGAGTCGTCAAAATGCAACGTCCATGACTGCGACATGTCTGGGGTGTCTGGCAGCTGCAGCTCCATCCAGTGTACAAGGAAGTCCGGGAGGACCTGAGACTTGATTGCGAGTCGCTTCTCGTAGACGATGTCTAGGGGTGACAGCTCGATGCCCCACATGGCCACGCGTCCTGTGGCCTCCGGGTTGTTTAGGATGCTGTTCAGGGGTGCTTCGTTGACGACCATCACCTGGTGCTCCTGGAAGTAATGGCTCAACCGACGAGCCATCATGAACACGTCGTAGGCGAGTTTCTGGTAGTGAGGGTACCTCTACTTTGTTGGCGTCAATACCTCACTGAGGTAGTAGATTGGGCGTTGGACCCCATGGGTATTGCCTTCTTCGGGTCGTTCGACCACTAGCACGGTGCTTATCACCTGGTGTGTGGCTGCTATGTACAGCAGTAGGGGCTCGCGCTCCTTTGGCGTAACCAAGACGGGCGAGGTGGAGAGCAGTCGCTTTAGATCTTCGAATGCGTCGTCCGCTTCAGGCGTCCACTCGAATTTATCTGCCTTCTTTGTGTAGCAGTTGGTAGAATGGCAGGGCTTTCTCGCCCATGCGGCTGATGAACCTGCTCAATGCCGCTATTCGTCCTGCGAGCTGCTGGACACCCTTGAGGTTCTTCGGCTTCTCCATGGCCATGATGGCCCGGATTTTCTTCGGGTTCGCCTCGATCCCTCGATGGGAGATGAAGTATCCAAGCAGCTGACCCGATGGGATGCCGAAGGCGCACTTTTCAGGATTGATCTTGATCCTGTAGCGGTCAAGATTATCGAACGTCTCGTGGAGATCGTCGATGAGTGTTCTTGCCTCCCTGGTTTTGATGACTATGTCGTCGACATAGACTTGGACGTTGCGACTGATCTGGTCCTTCATGCATGCCTGCATGCATCGCTGGTACGTGACACCTGTGTTCTTTAGCCCGAAGGGGATTGTGTTGTAGCAGAACACTCTGAACGGTGTGATAAACGCCGTTTTCTCTTGATATTCGACCTTGAGTCAGATCTGGTTGTAGCCTGAGTAGGCGTCGAGGAAGGAGAGTTTTTCGCATCCTGCAGTCGAATCAATGATCTGATCGATCCGAGGAAGAGGGAAGTGGTCCTTTGGGCAGTGCTTGTTCAGTGACGTGAAGTCTACGCACATCCGCAGGATGCCCGTGTCCTTCTTGGGGACCATCACTGTATTTGCGAGCCACTCGCTTTCTTTGATCTCCCTGATGAAGTCTGCAGCGAGTAGTCTGTTGATTTCCATTCCGATGGCTTCGGCCCGTGGCTCGGACAGTCTCCGGATGGACTGCTTGACGGGCTTGGTGTCTGGAAAGACGTTGAGTGCGTGCTCGGAGAATTCCCTGGGAACTCCTGGCATGTCCGCTGGACACCAGGCGAAGATTTCCCAGCGCTCACGGAGGAATTTGACGAGCGCGCTTTCCTATGCGGGGCTGAGGTCGTTGGCGATCAGCGCCTTCTTGGAGGCATCCGTCGGGTGAACCTGCACCTTCTTTGTGTTGACGGTGGAGTCAAAAGACATATCAGGTGCGTTTTGTCGTGCGACTGGGGGTGCCATGTTGTCCGTCACCTCGCGGAGCCTTACTAGCTCATCCTGCATGCCGAATGACTGGGAGATTCGGTTGAAGTCCCTGTCGCAGTGGTCCGATCGGGTGAAGCTCCCGTGGACCGTGATGACGCCCCTGGGTCCTGGCATCTTGAGTAGTAGGTATGCGTAGTGTGGGACAACCAAGAACCTTGCGAATGCTACACGCCCGAGGATGGTGTGGTATTGTGATGGCCAGTCCACCACTTCTAATTCGAGCCGCTCGCATTGGAAGTTGTCCGTCTTGCCGAAGATGACGTCGAGCCATATTTTTCCCAGGGGAATATGCCCTTTCCTGGGACGATGCCGTGGAACATTGTGTCTGACTGTTCTAGGCTGCACAACGGGATCCGCATTGCTGCTAGAGTGCTTGCGAACATCAGGTTGATGCTGCTGCCGCCGTCCATGAAGATGCGGCTCATCTCGAAACCTCCGATCTGCGCCTCCAGCACCAGGGCAGCATGACCTGGGCGAGGGATCTGGCAAGGGTGATCCGAACGACTGAACGTGATGCAAGACTCCGATCCGCTGAGGTACTCAGGGATGGCGTGTGGGGTTGTCACGGCAGTTGATCGACGGTGATTTTCTTCACTCTATTCGTAGGCGCCTTCTGGATCATCAGTGCTCCTTTCGGCGGGGGATACCCGTTCCCAGCGTTGTTCTGTGCTGGTGCGACTGGTTGGTTCAGGCCTCCTATAGGTGGCGGTGGAGGAGCTCCATGCGCTATTTCACCTGGTGCGGGTGTGTTCCCGAATCCAGAGGTGGAGCTTGCTGCTTCATCTGAACCATGCTTTCGCTGAGCTTCTGGAACTCGCGGCAGTCCTTGAGCATGTGGCTTGCCTTCTTCTTGCCATCCTGCTTGTCGATGTAGAAGTGGATGGTGCATGGATCCGAAAGTTTTTTGTATGCTGAGGGTCCGTTATCACGATCGCGGCCCTGCCACGACTGTGTTGGGCATCCTCCATCACGGAAGTTGCCTCCGCGGTATCCGCCACTGTTGCGGTTGGCATCGTTGCGGCGATCGGCGTAGCCGGCCGCGACCATGTTGGGTCCATCGCGATCGTCGTAGACGCGCGGTCTCCTCTTGTTACGGCGTTCCCGTCGTCGGCCGTAATCGTCCTCTTCCTCCGATTGTGCCCGGTGGACGGAATCTTCACCGTCGGCCCACCTGTTGGCGATGTCCATGAGGTGGTCAAGTGTCTTGGGCTTGACGCGCCCGAGTTCCTCCTTGAAGTCCTGGCGCTTGACGCCGTCCTTGAAGGCGTCGATGGCCCTTTCTTCGGAGATGTGCGCCGTGGAGTTTTTGGTGTTGGACCAGCGCAGGATGTACGAGCGAATGGATTCGCCCGTTCGTTGAGTACATGCTCGCAACTCCTCGATCGAGGCGGGCCTCTTACTGGTGCCTTTGAAGTTTCGGATGAAACTGTAAGCCAGCTCCTCCCAACTTTGGATGGATCCTGAAGATAGGCTACTAAGCCAAATCCGGGCTGCGCCTATCAGCTGCAGCTGAAGGCATTGCATGGCGGTTTCCTTGTTACCACCGTGCAGCTTGACGGATGAAAGGTGGTCGCTGAGCCATGCCTTGGGGTCCTGTGTGCCGTCGAACTTCGGAGTATCCAAAGGAAGCTTGAAATTTCGCGGCATCTGTGTCCGTCGGACAGATCTGCTGAAGCGCCGGGCTCCGCAGAGTTCTCCTTCATCTTCGTCCATCTCGGGTTCAGACGAGCATGCGCGCTTGGCTCGCGCTTTGTCGATTTTGCGCTGTGGTAACGCGTCTCTGGCATCATAATCGTGGCTGCAATGGCGCGAGCTCTTGTGCCTTCGAGGAAGGTCATGGTCCTCTTCTTCGGATGAAGGAGTGGGGCTACGGTCGAACCTGACGGTAGCTTTCTTTTTCGGCTCCGTAGGAGTTTCTTGATGGAGCGCAGCTCCGACGAGTCCGAGTCTGGTGAGTGCGGACTTGTGCATGGCTCTTTTCGGGTCCCCCTCCAGAGGTGGGTGGGTCGCGAGGTACGCAGTGGCTGCCATGATCGCAGCTTGCGGTGTCTTCGGGATGATGTTGTCGTCGGCATCCATCTCCATGAAGGATGCATGGAGGGTTCGGGTCACCTCACGGTGCTCCTTGGGGTCCATGTTCTCCGTCCGGGAGCGGTGCTTGTTGCCGTGGTTGCCGTTCGAGCTGGAGCCGATGCCCATGACGGAGAGCGCAGCTCGTCGCGCACTGGACTCTGAGGCTGCTTGCTTGCGTTTGTCAAGCACCTCTTGCATCTTGACCTGCTTCTTGTGCTCCTCGATCACGAGCAAATGGTATGCCATCAGCAGGTCCCGTGAGGCATCTGCAGGCAGGACCGTGCTGCCCGCCACGGCGGCGCGTGCCTGGGCCCATCCTTCTTTGCTAAGGCGGATGACATGGCCGGTGTTATCCCCTTAGGGTGGGGGGACTGGCTTCTTCTGTTCCCGCCGCTTCTGTCCTGCGGGTTAGGCGGCGGGTTAGGTGGCGGGTTGGGCGCTTGCTGATCCACGTCGCTCTGGATGACTACGGCGAATTGGTAGCGCTCGTAGATTGGTCCACTGTTGCCCCAGCTTTCGGATCCGGAACCGTAGGTCCCTTCATCCGATGGTGGATCGCACAGATCGGAGTTGCAGCTGCTGCTGTCGTAGGACTCATCTGTTGATGATGATGTGCGTAGGACATGGTGCGGGGACCATGAAGCGGTACTGATTGATGGTAGGGGCACCCGCTCGGGGAGGCGGAGGGTGCTAGTTTGCCCCACCTGGAAGCAGAAGCTCCCGAACAGGATCTCGAGTCCATCACCTACGTGCTCGAAGTCCTTCATGGTGGCCGGTGAGTGGGCGGTGAAGTCGAAAGCGCCGAAGAGGAGGTGACTCTCCGTCGTCGCAGAGTTGTAGATCGCTCGGGTTGGGACCGTCACGATCGCACAATCAGCGTCCCCAGTTCCCACAGACGGCACCAATTGACGAGGTTTCATCTCGTCAATGCCCGTTGTTATGGACTTGGGTTCTGGAGAAGATGGGGATGCTGGAGATCACGGAACGGTTAGCAAACAAGCAATACGGGACACGAGGTTTACCCAGGTTCAGGCCCCGAGAGGGAAAACCCTACTCCTGCTTGTCTGCTCTTTGATTACGGCGGAACCGGTGATTACAGGGGTGCGCAGATGCGATCTAGCGTGAAGGTGCGTATGCGGAAGTATGAGAGAGGGATCTAGGTCGTGCCCTCATGGCCTTTATATAGACTTAGGCAGGTCCTAGGCACAGATCTAGTCGGTTACAGGTTCTAGGGTTTACCCCTTTGAATTTCCTATCTACTCTAGTCTTGCTCTCCAAGGATCCGAAGGCGTCATGGGCTTTGGCCACCCGAAAATCTTCATGGGCCGGCGTATATTTGCCGTGGGCCTTCCTTGGGCTGGACCAGGTATGCTGAGATCGTGTACCCGCAGGGTATAACCATGTCATCTCCTTCCGCGCCGGCGCGCACGGCGCCGCACGTGCTGCACCACTTAGCCGAGCCGACCCTCTCCTAGCCCGACCCCAATCCTAGTTTCTTCCCTGCTCTATCCCCAACCGGCGGCGGCGACTCCACTTTCCCCCCCTCCAATCTTCACCAAGAGGCCCCAAATCTCAAGGAAAAAGGGGATTTGTTCCCCAATCGCTTTCCCAAGGTACTCTCCTCTACTCCCCTCAATTTCATCCGAAAATGTTAAGTTATTTATCCCTAGTTTGCAAAATTTGTCCAAATCACAAATCTCATTGGGTATGTAAATTTGTATGGAGCAATGGGGTGTTTGGTTGATATATAGAGTTAGGATTGGTATAGTAATCCTTCATGTGTATAGCTAAGATTATTAGTGTTAGTGTTAGGGTTAGGGCTATGATAAGGGTAAGTTTATGGTTGTGTGAGCATGTTGTTAGTGCAAATTTTGGCATAAATACTTATTGAATTCTGAAATAACATGTTGGGCCCCCATCTGTGGTTTTGGTAATTAATGACAATCTTTATGGACTAATGTGTGTATTAAGTTATACTTGTAGGATTTATCCATTGGCATCGCTTGGAGCATGTGTTGGCTTCAAGGTAGATGGAATACAAAGAAGATATGTTGTGCAAGCTCAATATGCGAGGTCGATGATGAAGAATTAAGAAAGGCGTTCCATCTTGAGAAGGGCAAGATCGTCTACATCAATCTCAAGTGGAATGCTCAAGGCAAAGGTATAATCTTGATAGGTTTTCCCTTTTTCCGGTCTCTTGTTGTGTGTAGGAGACCGGGTTTAGGATAGATAACCGTACTATCAAGAGGGGCTCTCGAATGAGTAATTCGGTCACAACGTTCGGAGAGAGCTCAAACCTTTGCATACTTGCATCATCATATTTGGTTGTTATTTGGTCTTATCCATGTGAGGATATAGAGCTTGTGGTAATCTCCATAACAAGCTCTTGTTCATCAAAATCGGATCTCCCATATGTATCTTGTTGCGATTTTGATTTATGCGGCTTTTCGGTTTCTCACCAAGTGAGGTATCTCACATTATTATACTTGATACTTTCTCACTTGGTGATACTTATGTATCTCCATAACAATCACATTGCCCTTGTAGTCCTCTATCCAACGCAATTGAAATCGGGTCAATCGGAGCTTCCAGTCAAAAGTTATTGTCGTTTAAATATTTGCCCGTCAATCTGTTTTCTTCGAGCGGCGGTAGTACCTTACGGGCGGATGATGATTACCGCCCGCCCTTGAGAACGGCCCGTTTTCTTTCGCTCATTGGTACCTAAATCCGGTAGTACCCGGCCCGTAGTACCGCTTGAATGGTGTAGTACCGGCCAGATTCTTTTCAGATCCAGATCTCGCTCTGCTGCCTCGTTTCCACACAGCTTGCCACCCCGTCACTACCGCTGGGCCGCTCATGAAGGTGGCTGGCTTTGCTGAAATGGATCGTATGGTCACCTAGAGGGGGGGGGGTGAATAGGTGCTAACCAATTTTTAATACTTTTTCAACTTTAGGCTTGACACAAAGTAAATTCTCTAGATATGCAACTACGAGAATTTCCCTATATGCAACCCTAACTACTAAGCACGTAAAGAGAGGAGCGAAGGAACCGTAGTAGAGCACGCGGAGACACAGGGATTTGTTTTACCACAGTTCCTTCCTTATTAAGGGAAGTACATCTGTGTTGGAGGGGTGGGCGGTTCTAAGACCACCACACCACAATAGGCCTCACCCTATTCTCCGATGGATCTCGCCACGAGAGGCCTGATCCACCTTCTCTACTATTGGATCCCTTCGAGGCGGGAACCGGTGCCTTTTACAACACTATCGGGACACACACACCCACAACCGAATTGGGGGCTCCCGAGATGACAACAAGCTGCCACAAGAACAAGGTTTATCAATATAAACAAAAACAAGGATCTAGGTATTTGCAAGAAATACTAGATCGGTGGTTCTCCAAATGAATGGAGAGAAGATGAAGCGCTTGATTATAGTTGATGATGATCGAGTCCTCCTCCTTTGATTCCCCAATGGACGAAGCCTTTGAGTGGATCTAGGTGGAGTTCTCTTGGATGAAGGTTGCAGGTCAGGTTTTTCTTTTTCGAATCAATCAAGAGTTACGGGGAGGGGAAGACAGGCTTAAATACCCCCTGAACAAGCCGTTGAGAAATTTGAGGCGGATTATCCGCCCCCTTTGAAGCGACTATCCATACAGGAAAAATCCGCCCCAGGCGGAAACTCCGGGGAAAACTCCGCCCCCCATACAGAGAGTGACGCAGCCTTGACTTTGGAGAAAAATCCTGAGGGGCCGGATTATCCGCCCCTGCCGGGGGCGGACTATCCGCCCCTAGGAGAAAGTCCGCCCAAGGACCGGAAAGTCCACGGGAAACTCCGCCCCCATACAGAGAGCGACGCAGGCCTTGGCTTGAAGGAAATCCTCGAGGGGGCGGACAATCTGGCATGGCCAGAAAATCCGGCCACAAGCTCCGCCCCTCTCTGGGGCTCGCGCACTCTTGGGAAGTGGGAGGGGCGGATTATCCGCCCCTGGTGGGGGCGTATTATCCGCCCCCCAAAGGCAGATACTTTTCCCTTTCTCTTAGAGAGAGCTGCAACACTTCAACACACGTTAAATAATCCTTGATATTGTTATCTAACACACAAAACACTAGGGATTAAGAAATGTTTTTTCAATCTCCCCCTTTTTGGTATTAGATGACAATACTAGGATTTGCAAAGAAACCGGCTAACGCCACCTTAAAAATGAAAGACGCTCCCCCTAGATGTGTGCATATTTAAAATTTGCATTTGAATACAAATACACACACTAAAGAGAGCACACATTTCATAGCAAAGATAATTGAAACAAGGTGGATTGGGAAACAAGGTCATACCATCGGGATGTGATTATAGCCCAATAAAATAATTAGCTTGATAGCTTCCAAGCACATCCCAACAATATTGATGCATACATTAGATAATCCCATGATTCCATATGCCATCAAATATGCTCCATAGATAAATCCCGAATTCCATGAGGTCCACAATAGATAAATCCAAACTTCCATGAATACCAAACATAGTGAAGCACGACATAGTCTTACATAATCCAAGCACAAATAGCAAATAAGTTCACGCTAAAGAGAGCACAAGCAAGCAAATAAAACAACGAAAATACAATTGCTTATGCCCGACCCTTGCAAATCCACGAGACCTAATAGAACTACTTCTCCCCCTTTGGCATCGAAATGCCAAAAAGGAAGAAGAGCGATGCTAACGCCCCTGAAGATGATATGCAAGAAAATCCAAAGAGAACCATTAGAAACCAACTCTTCTCCAGGAAGAGGGCGGTGGCCGAAGCCACCATGTTGGAGCGCATGGCATGACACCGCGAAGATGTATCTTGAGTTTAAAACCAATGCTCATCGATGACCCACATATCACAAAATGATATTAAGGGAAATGATTTTACTTGCTTTCGGCATTAAGGGGGGAGGGTTGGCCCAATCAATTAGGACCACACTCCCCCTATGTCTATGCCCGCATCTAAACCAAATACATGAATAAGAGCACGTGAGTGTGTAAGGGTAGTCAAGCCAAGCTCCTTGAATCTATGATATTTAGCTCATTCCTCAAATAACAAAATCTTGCTTCATCAAGAGGCTTCGTGAAAATATCAGCAAGTTGGTTCTTCGTGCTCACAAAGGATAGGGCAATATCACCACGAGCAACATGATCCCGAATAAAGTGGTTGCGAATCTCTATATGTTTTGTTCTTGTATGATGCACGGGATTGTAAGCAATTTTGATAGCACTTTCATTGTCACATAATAGAGGCACTTTGTCACAATTGACACCATATTCCTTTAAAGTTTGCCTCATCCATAACAATTGTGTACAAGCACTTGGCAAGACAACATATTCAGCTTCGGCGGTTGAGAGTGAAATACAATTCTGTTTCTTTGAAGACCAACACACTAGAGACCTGCCCAAGAATTGACATGCACCAGAGGTTGATTTCCTATCATCTTTGTTACCAGCCCAATCTGAATCAGTGTAACCACATAGAGAGAAACTTGAACCCTTGGGATACCATAACCCAAAATTTGGGGAATGAACCAAATATCGGAAGATTCGTTTGACCGCCACTAAGTGGCTTTCTTTAGGAGTGGCTTGGTACCTTGCAAACACTCCTACACTTAACACGATATCGGGCCTAGATGCGCAAAGGTAAAGGAGAGAGCCGATCATGGATCAGTATACCTTTTGATCCACGTCTTTACCCTTGGGATCAGTATACCAATTCATCATTAAAAGCTTGGTTAGTAGAACCAAAAATAATGTCATCTACATAAAGTTGGCATACAAAAAGCTCCCCATTAACCTTCTTAGTAAAAAGAGTGGGATCGATTTGCCCAACTTCGAATCCACGATCTAGCAAAAGCTCTTTAAGGTGCTCATACCACGCATGTGGGGCTTGTTTAAGGCCATAGAGCGCCTTATCGAGTTTGTAGACATGGTTTGGAAATTTGGGGTCCTCAAAACCCGGGGGTTGCTTCACGTAAACTAACTCATGTAGAGGACCATTAAGAAACGCACTCTTAACATCCATTTGCTGTAATTTAAAATTATGATGGGCTGCATAGGCAAGAAGGATACGGATGGACTCAAGACGAGCCACAGGAGCATAAGTCTCGCCAAAATCAATTCCTTCCACTTGAGAGAATCCTTGAGCCACGAGTCTTGCTTTATTCCTCACAACAATGCCATTTTCATCTTGTTTGTTCTTGAATATCCACTTGGTGCTGATAACATTGCGGCAATCCTTTGGTTTCTCTACGAGCTTCCAAACTTTGTTGCGTTCGAAGTTATTTAATTCTTCATGCATTGCAACAACCCAATCAGGGTCTTCAAGAGCATCAAATACCTTCTTCGGTTCAACCATGGAAATGTGAGCTTGATGATCACAGAAGCTTGCAAGTTCTCTTCTAGTAGATACCCTTCGTCCGAGATCACCAACAACCTTGTCAAGAGTGTGACCCCTTAGTTCAAGGTTCCGATCAGCACGAGCCTTGCGACGAGCCTCAATGTCCTTATTGTTTCTAGAAGGAGTAGATTTAGTATTTGTATCCTTGTCTTGACCACTGCCTTGCCCTTGATCTTGGTCTGAGATAACACCAGGAGGTTGCTGCAGAGCTTGTTCTTTAGGGACGGATAATCCACCCCTTGGAGGGGCCAGACTATCCGGCCTGGGAGATGAAACACCAGTGGCTTCTTCCTGAGCATGCCTGACAAGACTTGGAGACTCAGAGCCGGATAATCCGCCCTCGGGGGCCAGAGAATCCGGCCTGGGAGTTTCTTGGATGTTGTCTTCGCCTCCGGATCCCCTGGAACGAGTTGGAGTGCCAGGGGCGGATTGTCCGCCCCTTGGAGGGTGCGGATAGTCCGGCCTGGGACTACCAACTTGTCCAGGAGACAGATGATCTTCAGCAGGTTGTGGTGTCGGTGCAGAGTTTTCTCCAACAGTAGGAGCTTGTTGATCTTGTGTAGATGAGGGCTCCACTTGAGTGGAGCATTGTCCTTCCTGATCCGCCACAAGGGGTTCCTCAATGGGGTGGAAAAATCCCACGCCCATTCTTCTTATGGCATCTTGGGGTATTTCAACATCTACATCACAAACATCAACTTGCCCTATAAAGGAGCCGTTATTTTCATCGAACTCCACACTACAAGATTCTACAAAAATCCCAGTGAGCTTGTTGTAGACTCTATAAGTGTGGGATTCGGCACCGTAACCAACAAAAATACCTTCTAAAGCCTTGGACTCAAATTTTGATAAACGGACACCTTTAATAAGAAAGAAACACTTACACCCGAATACCCTTAAGTATGAGATGTTGGGATTGTTACCGGTAAGAATTTCATATGGAGTCTTGTCCAAAATATTTTGGAGGTAGAGCCGGTTCGATGAGTGACAAGCAGTGGATATGGCTTCAACCCAAAAATTATAAGGAGACTTGAATTCAGCCAACATTGATCTAGCCATATCCATCAAAGTCTGGTTCTTCCTCTCGGCTACACCATTTTGTTGAGGGGTGTACGCAGCGGAATATTGATGTCTAATCCCCTCTTCGCTAAGAAACTCATTCAAAGTGTAGTTCTTGAATTCGGAGCCGTTGTCACTTCTTATTGCCAAGATAGGAACATTTTGTTGATGTTGAACTTCATTGGCAAAGTCAATGACAGTTTGGTGAGTCTCACTTTTCAGCTTGAAGAAATAGACCCATGTATATCTTGAGTAATCATCGACAATGACCAAGCAATATTTCTTCCCACCAAGACTTGCATGAGAAGGAGCACCAAATAAATCCACATGAAGTAATTCCAAGATCCTCTTTGTTGACACAATAGTCTTCCTCTTGTGGGGAGAGTCATACATTTTTCCTTCTACACAAGCCCTGCAAACACGATCTTTGGCAAAAGAGACATTGTCTTTTAGTCCAAGGATGTGGCCACCCTTCTAGAGACTTTGCAAAGTTCTCATGTTGACATGGGCTAAACGGCGATGCCATAGCCAGCCCACGTCGGCCTTTCCGAATAGACACATCAGACCCGAAGTGGTTTTCCCCGAAAAGTCCACCACATACAGGTCATTTTCGACGTATCCAACGAAAGCGACCTTTAGAGACTTGCTCCACAAGAGTACCACCAAATCATCATCAATAAAAACAGCAAAGCCCATCTTGCCAAGGGCACGAACAGAAAGAAGGTTGTAACCGAGGGTCTCAACAAGCATGACGTCCACGAGAGAGATATCGTGGGCAACCACAACCTTGCCAAGACCCAATACCTGAGATTTAGACTTATCACCATAGGAGACTGTGATATTATCATGATTTGGACGCATCTCCATGATGATCTCCTTGCTTCCGGTCATATGACTAGTGCATCCACTATCCAGCACCCATTTCGACCCACCGGAAGCATAGCCCTGCAAGAGAATTACTTCTTGGTTTTAGGTACCCATTTTTCAATGGGTCCTTTCATGTTAGTAACAAGGGTCTTTGGGAACCAAATAGACCAAGCAATATATTCATCAAAGGGACCGACATAATAAGCATAAACATCGCCATAATCATCACAAAAGAGTTCATAGTTTGGATTGTGAGACCTTGCAAAACCAATATTGTTAGTCTTGTCTTTTGTGACATTCTTCTCAACAGTGCTTGTCTTTGATTGCACATTCTTGGTCTTGTTCTTCTTGTTTTTCTTTTTCTTGGACTTGGTGACATACCCAAGTCCCTCTTTACCATGATTTGACCTTTGCTTGCCAAGAACTTCATCAAGCACACCCTTATCCTTGGGAGTTATTTCCTTGACCACTTCTTTTTCCACACTAGCATTTTCCTTGTGACTATATGTTGAGTTGGGTGAGCTAGGAACATCATATTTGGCCAATCGACTTTGAAGCTGATCATGTGACTCATTGAGAATGGAGAAATCGTTTTTCAATGCCTTGTGAGCATTGTCAAGTTTCTCCAATTCCTCGGAGAGTCTATCATGAGCATCCCCAAAGTCAATCTTTTCCTTCTTTAACTTCTTTGCTTTGGTGACTGCATTGTCACGTTCCTTAACAAGTTTAGCCACAATTTCTTCATGTGACTCTTCAATGGACTCAAGCCTCTCTTCAAGAGAGACCCGAGCTTCTTCTTCTTCCTCAAGGGCATTTTTTAAGGATGCAATTTCCATTGCATCCTCCCTTTCAATTCTGCCCTTTTCTTCGAGAAGGGTTTTATTTTGGGCCAGCTGATCCATAAGACCTTCAAAACGAACTTTGTGCTCACCTTGCAAGTTAGTGTAGAAGTAATCCAAAGCAATAATCTCTTCTTTAACCTTAAGACTAGTAGGATCATCCATGCCAATCATAGCCTTAGAAAAAGAAGAGTTAGAAGTCGTTACCTCGGAGCTTCTTGCCATGAGACAAGTAGCATTCTTGTTGATGATGTTTTCATTTGGAGAGTCGAAGAGAGATGTTGAAGGAGACGTGGTGGCTATAGCAGCCACCTCTTGAGAGCTATCGTCTTCGTCGTCATCTTCACTTCCCGATGAATATTCTTCTTGAGATACAAGAACAATCTTTGGTTGCTTCTTGAAGGGAGCATTCTTCTTTACAAACTGTTTCTTGCGTGGAGCCTTTGACTTGTCCTTGAAAATAAGTCTTCCTCCATTATCTTCCCTACTTTGATATGGACACTCAGCTACAAAGTGCAGCCGATCACCACAGTTGAAACATGTTCTCAGCTTGGGACCATTTTCTCTTCTTCCATAGGCTCCACTCTTGCGTTCTAGTTCAACTTTAGCCTTGGCTGGATCTTTCCAAAAGTTTCTAGCATAAAGAGCCAAGTATTGTCCGTGGATCCTTTTTATATCCTCGGGACAGTCCAGACCTTCTATGGCATATTCATCATGGTCAATCACACTAGTCTTCAAGGCCATGTTGACCCCCTTTTGCATCCTCATAGCTCGAGCACAAGCATCTTCGGCATTCTTGGTAGCCACTTTGAAAGCGGCCATTTCTTGCATTACCTCATTGGATGTCATGAGGTGATAGTTATGCCTACCTTAGAGACTTTTCAAATTTGTGGGCTCAAATGGCATAAGAGCACTAACATACTTGCGGTTGATCCATGCATCATCAACATGAGAGGCACCATGATTTCTGAAATTTGTGGCTATTGCCTTAAGCCTCATATACATGTCTTCATGGTCTTCTCCATCCAACATATAGAATCCTTCAGCTTCGTTGCTCAATGCATCATATCTATTCCTTTACATACTTTCATTTCCAATGAAGAGCTCGGTGAGAGCATCCCAAGCTTCCTTAGCTGTACTAAGATGTTGAATGTGTGGCATATCTTTGTCACCCACACCAAGCTGTATCATGTGTAGAGCTGTAGCGTTGAGTTGGCTATCGACAACTTCTCTTCTTGTAAGATTGTTGGGGTTTCCAACATGAAGACCATTTTCGATGATCTTCCACAACTCTATGGAGGAACTGCACACATGAGATTTCATCAAAAATTGCCATTGAGTAAAAGTAGATGCTGAAAGTTTGGGTGGATCACCCCTATTATGTATATGTGGGTGAGGGATAGGTGGATCAGGGGAATACACATGAGAAACCTCATTGTATCCATCCTTACCGCTATCCTTTTTCGAGGAGGAGCTCTTGCTAGTGTCATCACCAACCACTTCGTTATCTTTGGAAACAGTTTTACCCGTTTCCTTGGATTGCAGAGTGGTATCCTTAGAGTTAGATCGAGGTGATGTTGCGGATGTGGAGAGACGCATTATCAATTGACGCATC
This sequence comes from Avena insularis, assembly GCA_023614405.1. NCBI lineage: Eukaryota > Viridiplantae > Streptophyta > Magnoliopsida > Poales > Poaceae > Avena > Avena insularis. The sequence continues at coordinate 88,486,108 of CM042695.1, forward strand.
TCTTCCATCTTAGCCTCCATTAAACTCACCAAGGTTGTTTCCAATGTCTTGAGATCGTTCATGGTGACTACCTCCGGAGCATCACTCCCATCTACCTTGGAACCCATACTTCTCTTAGGCGGTTAAGCCCGAAATAAGATTCAGGGCTCTGATACCAATTGAAATGGATCGTATGGGCACCTAGAGGGGGGGTGAATAGGTGCTAACCAATTTTTAATACTTTTTCAACTTTAGGCTTGACACAAAGTAAATTCTCTACATATGCAACTACGAGAATTTCCCTATATGCAACCCTAACTACTAAGCACGTAAAGAGAGGAGCGAAGAAACCGTAGTGGAGCACGCGGAGACACAGTGATTTGTTTTACCGCAGTTCCTTCCTTGTTAAGGGAAGTACATCTGCGTTGGAGGGGTGGGCGGTTCTAAGACCACCACGCCACAATAGGCCTCACCCTATTCTCCGATGGATCTCGCCACGAGAGGCCTGATCCACCTTATCCACTATTGGATCCCTTCGAGGCGGGAACCGGTGCCTTTTACAACACTATCGGGGCACACACCCACAACCGAATTGGGGGCTCCCGAGATGACAACAAGCTGCCACAAGAACAAGGTTTATCAATATAAACAAAAACAAGGATCTAGGTATTTGCAAGAAATACTAGATCGGTGGTTCTCCAAATGAATGGAGAGGAGATGAAGCGCTTGATTGCTGATGATGAAGATCGAGTTCTCCTCCTTCGATTCCCCAAGGGACGGGGCCTTTGGGTGGATCTAGGTGGAGCTCTCTTGGATGAAGGTTGCAGGTCAGATCTCGTCTTTTTCGGATGAACCAAGAGATCTAGCAGGAGGGGGAAGGCTGGCTTAAATACCCCCTCCCCAGATCTGGCCGTTACACAACTTTGGGGGCGGATTATCCACCTCCCACTTGGGGCGGATTATCCGCCCCCTGGGAAAACTCCGTCCCAAGGGCGGATTCTCCGGGGGAAACTCCGCCCCCTCTCTGGGGCTGGCGCCTGCGAAACTTGGTGAAGATCTTGGGGGGGGGGGATAATTCGGCCCCCTCCAGGGGCGGATTATCCGGCCATACCGGAAAGTCCGGCCAACACTCCGCCCCCTCTCTGGGGCTTGCGCCTTGGCGATGAGCAAGGGAGGCGGACTATCCGCCCCCCTGAGGGGCGGATTATCCGGTGGGGCCAAAAAATCCGGCCAAAACTCCGCCCCCCTTATGGGGCTTGCGCCTACTTGGCAAGAGGGAGGGGCGGATTATCCGCCCCTGGTGGGGGCGGATTATCCGCCCCTCAAAGGCAGAATCCTTTTCCCTTTTTCTCAAAGAGAGCTGCAACACTTCAACACACATTAAATAATCCTTAATATTGTTATCTAACACACAAAACACTAGGGATTATAAAATGTTCTTTCGATTCTTTCTTTCTGCGTGTCTCACTTGCGTCATGTCACGGCTACTTGCTTATTCTTTCGCTTGCTACCGCTCTGCTCCGTTGACTTGCTGCTGTTTCGATTTCCTGGAGCATGCGGTACTACCGGTTAATTCCGGTAGTACCGGACCATTCAGAAAAAATGTCCCAAACGGCTAGATTTTTTAGGCCCCTATTTAAGGCTATGCCCGTTTTCAGTTTAGTTGGCTTCTTCCTCTTGTATTAGGCTAAGCTTTGTCCACACTTGCTCTAGATCTTGAAGCTTGCCTAATCTTTTCCCTCCGATGATTCTTGCCCATATTTGAGTGGAAGAGAGAGGAGATCTAGATCCGCGTTTTGACCTAATCGATTCATCTCTTTGTGAGTGCATATTTGGGGATCTAGATTTTGGGGGATTTTGTGTCTCTCTTTGATTCCTCCTCTCTTGTTCCCCCAATAGCTTTAGTAGTTTTGTTGGAACTTGAGTGTGAGGGATTTGAGCATCTTTGTGGTGTTCTTACCATTTGCATTTGGTGCATCGGTTTGAGTTCTCCTCGGAGGATTTGGTTTGAGTTGCTCATTGAAGCTTGTCCCTCTTGGGTTCTTGGAACCCTAGACGGTTTTGTGGCCTTGGTGGCATTGTGGCCTTGGTGGCATTTGTTGAGGCCTTTTGTGGCGTTTGTTGGGAGCCTCCAATTAAGTTGTGGAGAAGTGCCCCAACCTTGTGAGAGGTTCCGGTTGCCACTGACAAGTGCACCGATAGTGGAAGCGTGGATCGATCCCGTTGGGGTGAGATTCACCGGAGAATAAGGGAGGCCTTTTGTGGCGTTGGTGGTTTGATACCACCCCCTCTCCAAATGATACATACTCCATGTTGGGAGGAACTCGGTAAAATATCGGTGTCCCCGCGTGCCTCGGTTATCTCTATACCTGAGCTCTTTACTTATGCACTTTACATTGTGATAACCTTCGTGCTTGAAGTAATATATATCTTGCTATCACTTTGTTGCTTGTATTGCTTAGCATAAGTTGTTGGTGCACATAGGTGAACCTTAGTTGTTCTAGGTTGTGCTTAACAAAGTAAACACTAGTTTTATTCCGCCTTTGTTGAGCCACTCTAGGAAAAGTTTTAATCGCCTATTCACCCCCCTCTAGGCGACATCCGTATCCTTTCAAATTCATCCATAGTTGTGCTATTATACTTATTTTAGGGATGACTAGAATCGTCCATGTTCATCATATAGACAAGGACGCGTTCTTGGGAGGCAATATTGAGCCAGACCCAGATGAGATTGACTTGGTGTTAGAACGTAGTCCAAACTATGCTGAGGTGTTGCACCAAGTTCGGGTAGATTTGAATTGGATGGATCCTAGTGATGTTGTTAAATTGGAGGGTAGGCACAATGTGGGATTTGGGTTTCACAACCATTGGAAGACAACGCGTATTAGCTCCGAGCAATGTTGGTTTGCATACAAGGAAGTAGTGGCTGAATCATAAGCTCTTGAGTTATTTGCCACGAAAAAGGTTGATGCTAAATTGCAAAGGAGTATCATACGGGTTGCCTCCCCATATGAAGCTCGGAGTTCTACACCCATGAACCAAGAGGAATTGACTGAGCCTCCTTTGAGCCAACCCAACAACATGAATTGAGCACATCTCTTAGCCACATTTCAAAAAACCAAGATGAAGCATTGTAAGAGGAGAATGATCAGTATGTGGATAGTGAGAGAGAGGTTGAGCTCTATGACAACACTATTAGAGATTTGGACCTATATCATACATAAGAAGACATGGATCATGACATACCGTATTCTCGAATGTATGCATCAAACTCAGATGAGGATGGTCCCGATGAAGAAGTTGACGAGGAGGGGTTCACTAAGGATGAGGCCGAAGTGCACGAGAAGGTATTGAGCAGGGATCCTCGGTACCCTTGTTTCGTGATCTTAGTCTAGCGATGAAGCCACGGTTGACGACGACAAGGGTGTGGTGCCTGGACCATGGCCAACTTCCTACCGGGATGATAGTCATGATAAGAATGGGATTTCAAAAGGACAGAGGTTTGCTACATTGTTGGAACTTAAGAAGTGGATCAAGGACTTCTCTGTTATGTATCATCGTTCTTTCACGGTGGTTCACTCGAACGTGAAGACGCGTTACACAGTTACATGCGAGGATGATGGATGTCCTTGGATTGTGCGGCAAGACCATACAAGGGGGCCCTGATTGGATCATTTCAAGCTATGTGTCAACACACATGTGCCATGACAAAATGATGGATGGCAAGATGTGAAGCACGAGCACCGACAACTGACCTCTGAGTTCCTCGCCTTTAGGATTTCAAACCAAATTTCTTCACTTCCAATAATGACCATCAAGATGGTCATGGAGATCGTGGAAGCTCTCTTTTAACTATGAGGTGAAGTATGGGAAGGCATGGAAGGCAAAGCAAGCCGCATTCGGGATGTTGTACGGTCGTTGGGAAGAATCATACAACTGAATCCATATGTTGTTGTTAGCAATGGCCAATGCTAACCCGGGCATGGTTCATGTGGTTGAGCCATATGGCCCCAAAAAATGGTTCGTAACGGAAGAAATGTTCGAGTATTTGGGCATGCTTTTGGGCATTCGAGCAATGTGTGAGGGGCTTCGAACATTGTAGGCCGGTCATCTCCGTGGATGGCACCTTCTTGACCGGGCAGTTCCATGGAACTCTCTTGATTGCAATAGAAAACGATGCAAATAACCGGTTGCTTCCCTTGGATTTTGCTTTGGTTGAGGCGGAGAACAATGTTAATTGGGAGTGGTTCTTCTGTCTTTTGAGAATCAAGGTATTACCTCTTGATAGGTAAATATGTTTCATCTCGGACCGCCATCAAGGATTTCTCAAGTTTTTGTGCCTGCCTCTTAACGAAATCTCTTAACTTATTATGGCCCTCCTCGTCCCTTGGGAACTCCAAAGCGCCCTACAACTCGTCGGCCTACTTCTGTACCTCTGTGCACTGACATGCAAGCAAATAATGACATAGGTTATACAATTTGGCACATCATATCCAACAAGTTAGTAACGCGAACAAAAACTACCCGACTTACCACAAAGTTGATCACGGGAGCAAAGAAGGTTTGGCGCCCTTCTCTAACATACTGGTTGTACTCAAGGTTGCTCAGCTCGTCGAAACCAGGCAGCGACTCTTCCAATATATTTTCTGGATAGGCATCCGATAGGAGCTTGACACGAGTGTTCTCTAGAAACCAACGGAGGTACTCGCTGAAAGAGTCTTCACAATGGGGTTTTGCGAGCATTTTTTATTTCCTAGCTTCCCTCACACAAATGAGAAATCTAGATACATGCTTCTTGTGAATCTTATCCCAGTCCGTCTTCTTGCTCTTGAGCATGTCCAACCTGTATATGAACAAAGCGCAATTTTTTAGCACACAACTCTCATACAACGTCTTGGGAAACATGTGTAGAACCAATTCTTACCAGTGGAGAGTGGTGTCGATGTCCTGCCAATCCTAAGGCGTAGACGGATAGAGACCAAACTGTCTCATAACCCGATGCGGCATATAATGCTCAACAATCCACATGCATATCATGGGACACTGCATATACCATAGATTGAGGATTGCTCCATAGAATCTTAATGGGATTTAGGTTATCTTTGAACTAGAGGGATATGGAGGAGAGTACCTTTGAGAGGGGATTGGGATGAAATCCCCTAAGTTTTCCTTGAGATCTTGGCGTTTTGGTGAAGATTGGAGAGGGGAAGTAGAATGCAGCCGTCCGCCGCCTCGTTGGGAAAACTCCTGCGGAAAATGCTAGGGGTTGGCTCGGGTTGGGGAGGGCCAGCACGGCTAAGTGTTGGTGGGCGTGCGGCCTTGATCCTATGGCGTTCTGAGCCAGCGGCGCCACACTTGCGCTACCGAGGCCCGCGACGTCAGCGTGGCACGACATGCGGCGCCGTCTGATATGGCGCCGTGGAGGTGTTTGCGGCACCAGGTCGCATGGCGCCGCGCGTGCGCACCAACGTGGCAGAGCTGCGGCTCCCAGCCCCACGGGGCCAATATGGTAGGGCCGCAGCGCCGTGCTGCCTGGAGTTACAATAGTGGGTGCGACGCCGCGTGGGCAGGAGTTGCAAAAAAGGATTACGGCTTACGGGTTGTGAAATAGTTTATTAGAAAGTTTATTATTTAAATTTATTTGGCTTTTGGGTTATTTTTATTTAAATTGTCGAACGTATCTCCGTCGGATCGCCGTAAAGTACAGCGGCGGCAGCACGCGCTGGTCGCTGCGGCCTTGTCAGCGCGGTCCGCGGGTTCCGTGGCGGATCGTGTCGACCCGCCGGTGACACTGGCGCGTGAAATAGCCGCTAGCCCAGCGAGGCAGCGAACGGCCAACGGGCCACGCGTGCCGGGACAGAACGACCTTTGCATCAGCCAGCCTACACGGCGGGCTGCACGTCCCGTCATGTCGCGTCCCCGGTTCATATGGTGCCTCTGCATCCTTTGGCCACGACATGTAGCCAATGCGACTGTGCAAGCTCAACGCATTTCCTAACGTTTTCTCGCACATCCCAATTCTTATTTTCTCGCACACTAGTGATCCTGTTTTCTATCTTCTTTTGAGCGGGAGAGATTAGCTCTCGCCTAAAGGCGGTTTTTTTCATGGGCACCTCTAATGCAGCCCAGCAAAAGGTATACAATCTTTTTTCTCTTTTTATGTTTATATTTTTTCTTCGTTTAGATTTAAAAATATTTGAAATTGAAAATTAATAAAATTTAGAAAATTAATAAAATTTAGAAAATATGTGAAAATAAATATGTTAAAAAAATTAAAGTTCAAATTTATAAAATGATCAGAATTTAGAAATATCCGAAATTAAAAGTTGTTCAGATTTCAAAAAAAACAAATTTGGAAAATCTTCAATTTTATAAAATGTTTGAATTTGAAAAAACAGAAAGCACAAAAGCAGCCAAAAAAAAGAAACACAGAAAAACCACGAAAAAAGGGAACAAAAAAACTTCCAAAAAATAGAAAACAGCTATAGTTCAGTCCTGCTAAATGGGCCGTGGTTCAGTTCCGTGCCGCCCTTACGGGATGGAATGCGTCCCGCATTTGGCGGAGAATAGGGATTGCCCTGTATAGGAGCTCCCCATTTAGATCGATGGACGGGGGAGTCAGGAGTGAGCCTACGAGCTTCGTGGCCTACTATAATATTGCGGCCCAGGTAGTAGGTTTCTGAGGTCCACCACAGCAGAGGTCCAGTCTCGTTTGTGTTTTTCCGTAATTTAAGGAGGCAAGTATGACAGTCTTCTCAAACTTGATAAATTCATTCTTCAGATAAACTGATACTACCGTTACTATTCATTAAAGACAAAGACGACAAGATGGTGGTACGTCGCACCTTCACCCCGCAAATTCCCCCTCTCGCTAAAAAAAAGGAAAACGATACAATTCCCCGGGAGGATCGCGCGTTGTTATCCCCCGGGTGGACGCGTCGCCAAACGAACGAGAGGGAGGAGGCAGGCCCACCCACGTTTGGTTCCTGTTCGGTTTCATTACATCATCCACGCTCCGCAATCCCCAGCGATCCTCGCGACCTTTTCGGAAAAATTAGCGGCAGCAGCGCTCTCGCGCTCCCCGTCTGCGTTCAGCGTCACCCGCGCCGGCTTCGCCATCGAGATCTCGCCGCCGGAGCTTGCCGCCTCCTTCCTCTCTTGAGCTTGCCGCCTTCCTCCTTGTCCCCACGAGTTCGGCGACGTATGGACCTGCTGCTCTCCGGTGACAGAGGTGCGCGAGGCCAGCTCGCCGGCGACCGCCACTCGGAGCTGCTGTCGCCGGGGGACCCCTTGGGCGCGCTCACCTCTCATGGCCTCCCATGGCTGCTGGCCTCGGGGTTTCCTACGTGCCAAATCGTGCCGCCGCCATGACCGCTCTGCCGACGAGCAAAGCTCCTCTCCCATCTGCAGGTGCTACCTGCGGCTAACGCCGATGCTACAAGAGCTATCGATTTTTGCTACATACAACGGATGGAGGTGCTACAAGGGATGTTTTTGGATTTGCTACGTGCGGCTGGCGGCGGCTATACGTGCACGCCGGATTTTTTCTACAATTGTTTTTGCTACATTAGGTTTATCGTTTTGCTATAATAGTATATAGCTTTTGCTACAACATCTCCGACAAGGTCTCCTCGAGGTCTTTGGCGAGGTCAGATTTGCTACAATATAATATTTTTTTTGCTACATCTATTTTGTGGGTTTGCTACAATGGCGTAAAGTTATTGCTACACGGTCTCCGGCGAGGTTTACCGGCGAAAGTCTCCGGCGAGGTCGGATATGCTACATTAGCATAAATTTTTGCTACAAGGTCGCCGGCGAGGTTTCCGGCGAACTCTCCGGTGAAGTCTAGTCTGTCTGTTCTATTTTCTGTGTCGAACCGTTTTCTGCTACATGTAGCAAAAGCGGAACTAGTTATAGCAAAAGCGGGACTAGTTGTAGCAAAAGCGGGATGGACAGTCTGGAATAAGATCTAACCGTAGATCTAAGCTGAACGGACGGCTGGGGACCCAGGGGATGAAAAGTTCCCATCCCCGGGGAACGCCTAGCACTGTCCCTAAAAAAACCCAGACGGAAACCAGCTCCCATACGGCGTACCCGCCTACTCGCACCCGCCCGGCAAAACAAAAACTCGATAAAAAAACGCCTGCCATAGAGTTCCCCACTCCCTACACGCACGGAGAGAAAACCATGAAGGAACCAGGCCACGCTAAAAAGCAGGGCCATAACTAAAAGAAAAACATGCAAACATGCCCTTTCAATCCTCGCACAGAAAGGGTGCTCCGAACAGAATCCCCTAATGGAGATATGCCCAAGAGGCAATAATAAAGTGGTTATTATCATATCTTCATACTTATGATAAATGTTTACATACCATGCTATAATTGTATTAACAGGAAACATTAATACTTGTGTGATTTGTAAATTAAATTAGAGTCTCTGGTAAAGCCTCTTTATAATACTAGCTTGTTAATTAATAGATGATCGTGGTTTCTCGATCATGAACATTGAGATGTTATTAATAACAAGATCATATCATTAGGAGAATGGTATGATGGACATACTCCTATAGATAAGCGTAACATTAAAATCAAGTCATTTAATATAGTTCATTTGCTATAAGCTTTCTGATACATAGTAACCTAATTCCTTCGACCATGAGATCATGTTATTCACCATCACCGGAAGGATGCTTTGATGACATCAAACACCACACCCTAAATGGGTGGCTATAAACGTGGCATTGAGTGTTCAGAAAGTATGGGTTGAGGCACATGGATTAAGAGTGGGATTTGTCCATCCATATGACGGATAGATATACTCTGGGCCCTTTCGGTGGAATATCATCCAATTAGCTTGCAAGCATGTGACTGGGTCACAAGAGATCACATATCACGGGAACGAGAAAATAGTACTTATCGGTAACGAGGTTGAACTAGGTATGCAGAGATACCGACGATCAAAACCTCGGATAAGTAAAATATCGTGAGACAAAGGGAAATTGGTATCGTATGTAAGTGGTTCATTCGATCGCAAAGTAATCGTAGAAATATGTGGGAGCCATATGAATTTCCAGATTCCTCTATTAGTTATTGATCGGAGAAGTGTCTCGATCATGTCCGCATAATTCATGAACCGTAGGGAGACACACTTAAGGATTCGATATTGTTGAGTAGTTATGGAATGATGAGTAAGAGACCGAATGTTGTTCAGAGTCACGGATGGGATCCGGGATATCACGAGGAGATCAGGAATGGTCCGGAGAATAAGATTCATATAAGGAAAGTCTTGTTTCAGAGTTGGGGAATGATTCCGGTGTTTTCACCGGGAATGTTCTAGAAGGGTCCGGAAGGTCCGACACTCCGGAGGGGAAGGGTACATGAATGTGTCATAAAAGTATGGAATGGTTGCATCATGTACTAGGTCACTTGGCTGGGCAAAATAAAGGGAGAAATCAAATCCTAGTTTGAAAGTCAAACGCCAATTTGAAAAAGTCAAACGACAAGTTTGCTTGGTGGAGGGAGAGTAGGAAACCTACTTGGGGAGGAGTTCCCCTCCCTCCACCCGCCGGCTGTGGCGCCCCGCCAAAACCACTACTAGAAAATCGCGTTGTTTTTGTGCATTGCATCATCATGACCCCATGCTCATGTCATCATGCCTCATTGCATTTGAGTATCGTCCTGTCATCTTGCATTTGTTTGCATAAAACTATTTTCGAAAAGCCTGTTTTTGTTTTCTAAACGCCCCGTCTTGATTTCAAATTAAAACCCGGGTCTCCAGAATATCTTGTTTCGTCTACCAACGGTTTGCAAAAGCCTCGTTTTAAATAAATAAAATAGTTAAATATTTTTGGGAGGCAGTCAGCCAGGCCCGAAGGCCCAGCTGGCCACCTCCAGATAAAATCCTAGCTACCTCAAATCTTTCCCTACCTAATCCTATTCTACCCATCCCCAGCCACATCACCCCGTCCAATCACCACCCGCCACCTCACCACTTCCCCAACTCCCTCCACTCCCATGCCGCCACATCAGCCTCCTGGCCCCACCTCCTCTCCACACCCTCAACCACCTGCCCCAACACCACACAGCTGACCCACTCCCCTCCTGCCCCGCGCGGACCCCACCTCCTGGGATGGACAGACGCGCCCCGACGCCTTCCTCTCTCCTCCCTCCTCTGGCCCACCACCTCGCCTCGCCCCGCACTCGATGCAACCCCCGCATCCCCTCTTCTCTCCTTCCTCCCGAGAGCCTCCGCCGCCACCGATCCTCCTCCTCATGGCAGCGACGTCGCTCGACCACCCCCTAGCCCCTTATCTGCGCCAGCGCCTCTCCTCCCTCCTCTCGCCTCCCGTCCCCTGCTCCCCACCAGCATGCCACCACCGACGAGCCTACCTATCACCCTCTGCGCGGCCTCGCCGGATCCGAGCGGGTCGCATCCGCGACGCTCGCCACCGCCCTGCGGACCCCGCTGCCTCCGCGTTGGCCTCCATCGGCCACCCCGCCTCTGCCAGTCGCCTTGTTCGCCGTTGGTCGCCCCTGCCTCCCCTTCGCGAGCCAGCGCCGGCCACCAGCTCGCAGGAGCGACCCCGCGCCCTCCTTGCTGCTCCTCTGCCCGAGCTCGCCCGCGACCTCGAGTTCTACGACCACCTCCACTGTCCGCTCGAGCCCAGCGCCTCTAGCCGCGCCCGTCTCTCCGTTCCTCCGTGAGCCGGCCGCCTGGAGTCGCCGCCTCCACCCTGTCCTCCGTCCATCGCCGGGTCAAGCAGCACCACCGTCAGCCTTCTTCCGCCCTGCGCCTCGGTCCTCCTCGCCTCGCCTGGGTCTCACCGCCGCCACGCTCGTGGCCTCCTCCCCTGTAGCTGCTCGTCCCGCGTGCCCTCCTCGTCCCGCGTTCGTCTCCGGACGCTGGGTCAGTGGCCCCGCCGCCTTCCGTCTGCAGCGCCCCTGCGATCCCGCACGCAACCATGGCCAGCTCCCTCGTCCTCCGGCGCCCCTCTGGACGTCATCACCGAACCGGAGCCCGTTTTCCCTGCTGGTTCAAAGTGCAGCGATTGATTCTCTGCCCGTGTTTCATTTTGTGTTGTTTGCCAACCGTCGCTTCCAGGCTGCCTACCGTCCCGAGATGAAGCTGTATCGCTATAGAATGGTTGGTATCGAACGTGTTCCTGTGGCTGCTTATGCTGATGAAGTCTGGTAGTGTGGAGGTGTAGAGAGGTTGGCTACCTCGGCAAAATCTCTGTTGCCACTGGAGATACAAGACCGACCCGAACTAGTCTGAGCTAGTGCTTTGAAGCCCGCCAAGATCTACTCTGTAAGCGTTAACCGATGCCTGCAACCGATGTTTGAGATGAAGCACCAAGATCTTCATCCCGGAACATCAAGGTCATTGTACTTGGATCCGATGCCCAAACCCGAAGACCTTTTCTGAAGACCGGACCCCGATGACCCCATGATCTCCGCTGCAGAACAACAAGGCCTTCGGAGTGGAATCAACAAGATCTACCTCACGGAGCGGCGAACCCCCGGACCCGGAGCATCCCTGGACACCAAGATCTACCGGCGACCCGACCAAGACCCCGGTACGACAAGACCGCCTTCCCGCACCGATGCCCGGGAGTCGGATGCCAAGTTCTACTTCCAACGAGTTGACCGATGATCGAGATGGCACCCCAAGGTCTTCATCCCGGTGCGACAAGCACTTCGCCGCGGAACGCCAAGATCTTCATCCCGAACGCCAAGACCGATCTGATTCGAGGACCCGACAAGATCTTCGTGACGACAAGATTCACACAGAACAACAAGATCTACTTCGCGGGCACCGTGCGACAAGATCTATTCCACGGATCCCAAGACCCCCGGTACCCGATCCACTCAAGTTCGTCATCAGTGGCAAGATCGACCGTTGGAGACCAAGCTCTCCGCCACGACACGACAAGTTCTCCTCTTGTATCCGAACCTCGCCGATCCCGTCGAACCCTGAGCCCTTGTCAGAACCCAGACCCCCGGAAACCAAGATCTCCGACCCCTAATGTGTGACCCCTTTCTGTGCCCCTATTTTTATAAATGAAATACAAACTTGTTGCATATTAAATTGTTCATACTCGCATACATATTATGGGTGTTTGGGGGTGCTTCGACGATTCACCTAAATTAAATATGGAGACCATATGCGGACCTTTCTAGTCTCATATTGCCTCCATTTAAATTTGTGTAGCGAATCAATGTCATGCTTTGCCTTGTTAATTCCACATTTAATTTGCGGGGTAGTTAAACAACATGAACCATTCAATAAATTGTCGGGACCCCGGTTCCGCTTAATATTGCCCAATTGCATCGTACCTTGCCACGTCATACATCATACATGCATCATGCCCGATCTTTTGCCATAGTAATAAATAGTGCATCTGGTGTTTCTTCTAGTGTTTTGGATCTTCACGGATTAGGACGATGAGTTGATGCGAGTGTCGACCCGATCTTGGATGAACCTTCGGCAATGTTTTCCAGGCGAGCAATCTCCCCCTTTCTACCTATTTTACTTTTATAGTCTTTATTTCTTCCTTTTGATCTATTGCTATCTGTGTTGTGATGCTCTAGTTTTCGTACCCGTGATATCCCTTGCAGCCTTATATTGCCTTGGACACATCCTATTACCTGTTGATTGGTAGATAGTTGGACTTGCGCGTCGTAGTCGCTTGCTCAAGTGCTGTTGCGTGTCGTCAAATACCACAGTTGTTGCCGCATGTTTAACGTTGGAGTTGATCATGGCTTTAATTATTGTTTAATAACTAAAATTGAAAGTAGGTAAATGCAGAGGCACCGGTGGGTAATAGACAATATTTGGATTTTAACCGCTCACTGGTGTCCCGTAGGACCCCGAGTTCTTGACACCTGTTCCGAGATCGAGCGCGCTAACCACAGGTGGGGTGTGTGGGCACCCCCATCGATTAGTACCTGATTTCAAAGTATTGTACCGGGGGCCACAAAGTAGTTTGGAGCTTTATTACTATCTTGTACTTATGCCATGTTTTACTGCTTTATTTAAGATTGTGCGTGGAGCACCTGTACTGTTTAGGATTGCGGAGTGTTTTCATGTATCGACAAGCCGATCACACTTTCGGGTTCGATCGTTTACCACCGACGCAAACCACGGGTCCGTTCGAGCCGGCCAACTTCGCTATGGGTAGCTTAGTGGGTGGCTCCCATGTACTTGCTTTGGGTCCAGGAAACGTCATGACTTAGGCTCCGACATATCGATGGGTGTATGTTAACCGATCCGGCAAAAGGGTCGGCGCGTGTGGATACTTTGGTGCACCCCTGCAGGGTTAAATCTTTTCGAAAAGCCGTGTCCGCGGTTATGGACGACTTGGAGCACAGTTCTCGATCATAGACAACTATAACTAAAGTTACTGTTATAATTTGACTTGTATCCGATATGACTAGTAATCAGCTTCAATGCAACGGAATGGCTAAATAAAAGTATCAACAACTGCTGGGTTTGGGATATCTCATGCTTATTGTATCTGACTAGTAAGTGTTGCAACTACAATGGAATGGTTAACTAAAAGTGCCCACTGCTTATTATATCAGGATGACTATATATACCTGACTAGTAATTGCAACGATAATGAATAAATAAAAGCGCCAGCGGTGTGAGTTCCTCGGTTAACTTCCTCGTTTGGTCTCGAGGGAAATACCGGGATGGGTATGTTTGGTGGTAGCATCGTTGGTTCGAATAGGTCTTTCTTATCCCTCTCGATAGCCAAGCGGTTATATCGAGTCTCTATAGGTTGTTTAGTGCATGCTGCCGCTTGATCCACCATACCTATGTAGGCGAGGACCGCCAATTCTAGTCTCGCTGTGTCTTGGCCTCGATCTTGACGCTCTCTTTTCCTTTGCCCTTTGCGGCACCCTTTTGTTTTAGCAGGTTTTGAGATCGGCGTCGTTAGCGAGGTTACCCTTCCGCTTGGCACGGGCAGGGTTATGGACGCCATTGGTTATTCTTCAGGGCTCTTAGCTCGATTTGCTTCTTGTCCGTAGTCGGATGATGTATCGTTTTCAAGGTGATTTGGATCTTTGTATTGTATATCTGTATTCTTGACTCTTGGAGTCGTTGTTGTATATATATGTTTTGTGGGTTCCATCGTGGACTATTGTGTAATGATATTACTTCGTTTTCCACCCACACGAAAGTGCCTGGTGGGCACCTTTGAATCGTTTCTATGCGGATTTGGCGGGATTCGCTAAAACTTGCATAGGGCCGATTCCGAGGGTGTTACAGAGTGGTATCAGAGCTCAGCAGTTGCGATACCCCACAAGTCCAGCCTGTAGGATAACCGAGCTAACGGCCGAAGTAGAGTGTCAAAACTATTTTTGCAAAATCGGTTGGATAGTTCTGATTAGGTCTGATTTTACTCCTTACCCCTCTGCTGCTCTCCTCTCACCTCTGCGTGTTTTGAATCCGCTCTCTTCTCTCTCTTCGAGTCCAGGATTTCTCGTGGTTGGGTTCCATCGTACCTTCAGGGTTTCGCTTCCTCCTTTGGTAACGGTGTTGCTACATCTGGTCTTCATGCTATCTGAGTGATCCTTTATCTGTGGTACCATTCTTCGTTCCTTGTTTGTGCCTTCCGGTGTTTTCCGACGCGACGACATCCTCTACGCCAGATCCGATGCAGAGTCTGCATCACTCCTTTGTTTCTGAACCTCGATTGTCGAGATCTTCAGTCTGATTCCGAGAATGGTTGCACGCTTTTCTACTGATTGCGCAGAGTAATAGTTTGGGTGCGTGATGGATTGGCCCCCATGCCGGCTACTCACTCTATTCGCTTGTGTACATTGAAGTGGATGAGAATGCATCGGTTCTCTCTTTCTATCAAAGTTAGAGGTGGATTGATTGGTTGATACCTCTACCTTCGCCTTTGTTTCCCGGAGTGTTCTCTCGACGATCACGGGCAACGACCTCTTGTTAGTGGTGTCGCGAGGATCTACACGATGCGAGAAGATTCGGATCGCCGCCCTTCTTCCCGGTACCATGAGGCGGATCTCGAGGGCGAGATCCATTGTTAGTGGTGTCGAATTGTGGCGCCCCGCCAAAACCACTACTAGAAAATCGCGTTGTTTTTGTGCATTGCATCATCATGACCCCATGCTCATGTCATCATGCCTCATTGCATTTGAGTATCGTCCTGTCATCTTGTATTTGTTTGCATAAAACTATTTTCGAAAAGCCTGTTTTTGTTTTCTAAACGCCCCGTCTTGATTTCAAATTAAAACCCGGGTCTCCGGAATATCTTGTTTCGTCTACCAACGGTTTGCAAAAGCCTCGTTTTAAATAAATAAAATAGTTAAATTATTTTTGGGAGGCAGTCAGCCAGGCCCGAAGGCCCAGCTGGCCACCTCCAGATCAAATCCTAGCTACCTCAAATCTTTCCCTACCTAATCCTATTCTACCCATCCCCAGCCACATCACCCCGTCCAATCACCACCCGCCACCTCACCACTTCCCCAACTCCCTCCACTCCCATGCCGCCACATCAGCCTCCTGGCCCCACCTCCTCTCCACACCCTCAACCACCTGCCCCAACACCACACAGCTGACCCACTCCCCTCCTGCCCCGCGCGGACCCCACCTCCTGGGATGGACAGACGCGCCCCGGCGCCTTCCTCTCTCCTCCCTCCTCTGGCCCACCACCTCGCCTCGCCCCGCACTCGATGCAACCCCCGCATCCCCTCTTCTCTCCTTCCTCCCGAGAGCCTCCGCCGCCACCGATCCTCCTCCATGAGCGATCGCCGTCGCTCGACCACCCCACTGCTAGCTCATCGGGCGCCTCCCGGACCTCCCAGTCGCCTCCCTCCCCTCCCCTCAGCAGGCCGCCACCGACGAGCTTACCTATCACCCTCTGCGCGGCCTCGCCGGATCCAAGCGGGTCGCATCCGCGACGCTCGCCACCGCCCTGCGGACCCCGCTGCCTCCGCGTCGGCCTCCATCGGCCACCCCGCCTCTGCCAGTCGCCTTGTTCGCTGTTGGTCGCCCCTGCCTCCTTCATGAGCCCCGCTGCCACCAGCTCGCAGGAGCGACCCCGTGCCCTCCTTGCTGCTCCTCTGCCCGAGCTCGCCCGTGACCTCGAGTTCTACGACCGCCTCCGCTGTCCGCTCGAGCCCAGCGCCTCTAGCCGCGCCCGTCTCTCCGTTCCTCCATGAGCCGGCCGCCTGGAGTCGCCGCCTCCACCCTGTCCTCCGTCCATCGCCGGGTCAAGCAGCACCACCGTCGGCCTTCTTCCGCCCTGCGCCTCGGTCCTCCTCGCCTCTCCTGGGTCTCATCGTCGCCACGCTCGTGGCCTCCTCCCCTGTAGCTGCTCGTCCCGCGTGCCCTCCTTGTCCCGCGTTCGTCTCCGGACGCTGGGTCAGCGGCCCCGCCGCCTTCCGTCTGCAGCACCCCTGCGATCCCGCACGCAACCATGGCCAGCTCCCTCGTCCTTCGGCGCCCCTCTGGACGTCATCACCGAACCGGAGCCCGTTTTCCCTGCTGGTTCAAAGTGCAGCGATTGATTCTCTGCCCGTGTTTCATTTTGTGTTGTTTGCCAACCGTCGCTTCCAGGCTGCCTACCGTCCCGAGATGAAGCTGTATCGCTATAGAATGGTTGGTATCGAACGTGTTCCTGTGGCTGCTTATGCTGATGAAGTCTGGTAGTGTGGAGGTGTAGAGAGGTTGGCTACCTCGGCAAAATCTCTGTTGCCACTGGAGATACAAGACCGACCCGAACTAGTCTGAGCTAGTGCTTTGAAGCCCGCCAAGATCTACTCTGTAAGCGTTAACCGATGCCTGCAACCGATGTTTGAGATGAAGCACCAAGATCTTCATCCCGGAACATCAAGGTCATTGTACTTGGATCCGATGCCCAAACCCGAAGACCTTTTCTGAAGACCGGACCCCGATGACCCCATGATCTCCGCTGCAGAACAACAAGGCCTTCGGAGTGGAATCAACAAGATCTACCTCACGAGCGGCGAACCCCGGACCGGAGCATCCTTGACACCAAGATCTCGCGACCCGACCAAGACCCGATGCGACAAGACCGCCTTCCGCACCGATGCCGGAGTCGGATGCCAAGTTCTACTTCCAACGAGTTGACCGATGATCGAGATGGCACCCCAAAGGTCTTCATCCGGTGCGACAAAGCACTTCGCGGAACGCCAAGATCTTCATCCCGAACGCCAAGACCGATCTGATTCGAGGACCCGACAAGATCTTCGTGACGACAAGATTCACACAGAACAACAAGATCTACTTCGCGGGCACCGTGCGACAAGATCTATTCCACGGATCCCAAGACCCCCGGTACCCGATCCACTCAAGTTCGTCATCAGTGGCAAGATCGACCGTTGGAGACCAAGCTCTCCGCCACGACACGACAAGTTCTCCTCTTGTATCCGAACCTCGCCGATCCCGTCGAACCCTGAGCCCCTGTCGGACCCCGGACCCCCGAAAACCAAGATCTTCGACCCCTAATGTGTGACCCCTTTCTACGCCCCTGTTTTTATAAATGAAATACAAACTTGTTGCATATTAAATTGTTCATACTCGCATACATATTATGGGTGTTTGGGGGTGCTTCGACGATTCACCTAAATTAAATATGGAGACCATATGCGGACCTTTCTAGTCTCATATTGCCTCCATTTAAATTTGTGTAGCGAATCAATGTCATGCTTTGCCTTGTTAATTCCACATTTAATTTGCGGGGTAGTTAAACAACATGAACCATTCAATAAATTGTCGGGACCCCGGTTCCGCTTAATATTGCCCAATTGCATCGTACCTTGCCATGTCATACATCATACATGCATCATGCCCGATCTTTTGCCGTAGTAATAAATAGTGCATCTGGTGTTTCTTCTAGTGTTTTGGATCTTCACGGATTAGGACGATGAGTTGATGCGAGTGTCGACCCGATCTTGGATGAACCTTCGGCAATGTTTTCCAGGCGAGCAATCTCCCCCTTTCTACCTATTTTACTTTTATAGTCTTTATTTCTTTCTTTTGATCTATTGCTATCTGTGTTGCGATGCTCTAGTTTTCGTACCCGTGATATCCCTTGCAGCCTTATATTGCCTTGGACACATCCTATTACCTGTTGATTGGTAGATAATTGGACTTGCGCATCATAGTCGCTTGCTCAAGTGTTGTTGCGTGTCGTCAAGTACCACAGTTGTTGGAGTATTGCCGCATGTTTAACGTTGGAGTTGATCATGGCTTTAATTATTGTTTAATAACTAAAATTGAAAGTAGGTAAATGCAGAGGCACTGGTGGGTAATAGACAATATTTGGATTTTAACGCCACCGGTGTCCCGTGGGACCCCGAGTTCTTGACACTGCTCCGAGATCGAGCGCTAACCACGGTGGGGTGTGTGGGCACCCCATCGATTAGTACCTGATTTCAAAGTATTGTCTTGGGGGCCAAAGTAGTTTGGAGCTTTATTACTATCTTGTACTTATGCCATGTTTCTTGCTTTATTTAAGATTGTCGTGGAGCACCTATCGCTTAGGATTGCGAGTGTTTTCGCGGTATCGACAAGCCCAACACACTTTCGGGTTCCTGATCGTTACAGCCAGCGACGAAACCCCAGGTCCGTTCGAGCCGCCAACTTCGTTATGGGTAGCTTAGTGGGTGGCCCCATGTACTTGCTTTGGGTCTGGAAGCGTCATGACTTAGGCCCCGCCGACATACCGATGGGTGTATGTTAACGATCGGCAAAAGGGTCAAGTGTGTGTGGATACTTTGGTGCACCTCAGGTTAAATCTTTTCAAAAGCCGTGTCCGCGGTTATGGGCGACTTGGAGCAGTTCTCGATCATAGACAACTATAACTAAAGTTACTGTTATAATTTGACTTGTATCGATATGACTAGTAATCAGCTTCAATGCAACGGAATGGCTAAATAAAAGTATCAACAAGCTTTGGGTTTGGGATATCTCATGCTTATTGTATCGACTAGTAAGTGTTGCAACTACAATGGAATGGTTAACTAAAAGTGCCCATCGCTTATTATATCGGGATGACTATATATACCGACTAGTAATTGTTGCAATGATAACTGAATAAATAAAACCGCCAACGTGTGAGTTCCTCGGTTGACTTCCTCGTCGGTCTCGAGGGAAATACCAGATGGGTATGTTTGGTGGTAGCATCGTTGGTTCGAATAGGTCTTTCTTATCCCTCTCGATAGCCGGCAGTTATATCGAGTCTCTATAGGTTGTTTAGTGCATGCTTTGCCGCTTGATCCACCATACCTATGTAGGCGAGGACCGAATTCTAGTCTCGCCGTGTCGGCCTCGATCTTGACCGCTCTCTTTTTCCTTTGCCCTTTGCCGGCACCCCTTTTGTTTTTAGCAGGTTTTGAGATCGACGTCGTTAGCAGGGTTACCCTTCTGGCTTGGCCTAGGCAGGGTTATGGACGCCATTGGTTATTCTTCGGGGCTCTTAGCTCGATTTGCTTCTTGTCCATAGTCGGATGATGTATCGTTTTCAAGGTGATTTGGATCTTTGTATTGTATATCTGTATTCTTGACTCTTGGAGTCGTTGTTGTATATATATGTTTTGTGGGTTCCATCATGGACTATTGTGTAATGATATTACTTCGTTTTCCACCCGCACGAAAGTGCCTAGTGGGCACCTTTGAATCGTTTCTATGCGGGTTTGGCGGGATTCGCTAAAACTTGCATAGGGCCGATTCTGAGGGTGTTACACCGGCCAAGGAGGCCGAGTTGGGGGAGGACTCCCTCCTCCCAACCGGCCACCCTCCACCTATATAAGAAGGGGTAGGGCGCCCCCTACACCACACACCCAAAACCCTAGCCCTCTCCTCCAAGTCGCCGGCGCCACCACCACCTTGTGCTGCCGCCGCCTAGGGCACCTCCAACTCGGCGAGTTGGGGTGATCCCCAAACCCTAGCCGCCTGCTGCACTCTCCCCTTGGTGCCCTCTAAAACCTATATCACCAAGGCCTCTCCCATACTCCACCATACTCGCTCCGGCTTAAGGTGAAGCCCTGCGAGATGTCCCCTCTACTTCCGGTACCACGCTGTCGTGCTACCGGAATCACGAGGAGAGTGCTACAACCTCCGCTGCCTGCTGGAACAAGGGAGAGGAAGGTCTTCATCGAGTAAGCGATGTGACCGATCGAAGCTGCTAGCCGGGCATTGTGGAAGGATCGTCTGTGATCTTGAGATCGGCAAGTGTACGACTACATCACCTACGAGAATCTGCTCTCGTTAACCGCTTTGGATCTTCGAGGGTTAGTATTCTATCGACTCGTTGCTACAATCTAGTAGATAGATATTGGCTTGATCATAGATTAGATCTTGATTGTGTGTTCGTGCGGTAGATTTTTTTGTTTTCCATGCTACGAACCCCTACAGTGGTATCAGAGCCGTGTCTATATGTAGATCTGTTGCACGAGTAGAACACAATGGTCATTGTGGGCGGTGGTGCTTTTATTATCAATTGCTTCTTGTGTACTTTGCATCTTGTGGTATGGTGGGATGAAGCGGCCCGGGCTAACCTTACATGACATCATTCATGAGACTTGCTCCACGCTCAACATGCAACTTGTATTGCATAAGTGGCTTTGCGGGTGTCTGTCTCTCCCATCATAGTAAAGATTCAATTTACAACGGGCACTTGATAGTTCAAGCATCAACGTTGTGGTTCTTGTTCGTAAGTTAGAACGACACTTATTGAAAGCCCCAAACCACGTAAAATATGCAAAGAAAATTAGAGGCGTCTAACTTTGTTTTGCAAGGGTGTGTTGTGATGTGATATGGCCATGATTGTGATTATATATGATGTATGCAATGTTCCTTATTATAAGTTGGCAACCGGCAGCAGCCATATGGTTGTCTTTTAAATTCCGTTAAGACCCGCGTGTCTATTATTCAAAGTAGTTGTAATAGTTGATGCTGGTGGATGACAACCATGAAGCAGCGCCATTGACCTTGACGCCATGCTGGTGATGATGGAGATCATGTTCATGCTTGAAGATGGAGATCGGAAGCACAAGAAGAAAGGCCATATCATATCACATATTATGAATTGCATGTGATGTTAATCCTTTATGCATCTTGTATTGCTTAGTTCACGACGATAGCATTATAAGATGATCCCTCAAGCACACAATTTCAAGTTTTAAAGTGTTCATCCTTAGTAAGCACCATTGCTAAAGCTCATTGTTTCGAAGCATCACGTGATGATCAGGTGTGTTAGATTATGCGAGTGTATACAACGTGAGCAAGCCAGATTTGCTCATGTGGAAGCTAAGGTTTGATCTTGACGAGCCTAGCGTGTATAGACATGGTCCCGGAACACGGATCACCGAAAGCTAAAGCATGAGTCATATAGTAGATATGATGAACATGTTGATTGTTCGCCATTGAAGCTACATCAACTCTCGTGATGATCGGTTTTGATGTGGTGGATTTGGTTCGTGTGATCACTAAAAAAATGTGAGGGATATTGTTTTGAGTGGGAGTTCAACAACAATATGATTAAAAGTTGAACACTATTTATCATAAATTAAATCAAAGTGAATTTGCATAGTTGTTGTAGTCATTGGCATCCGTTTACCACCTTGCGCTTAGTTATAATTGAGATGATAGAACTATAGAATTCTGGTTAGTTACTTTACGAACTGGTATCGTATTGTTTTGAAGTGTTAATCTAAAGTTTAAAAGTCCTATTGCAAACTTTCAGTAAGTTCCGGTTACTCCATGAAATTTAATAATTGGTATTAAATCAAGAGTGACAATTCCAATTGTTAGTGTATAAAGTATCATGTTTGTCTTCATGATTCTTGATATTCAAAAGATTGTCTTAATATCAAGGTTATCTAGGATCTGAAAGAGTTGTTTCAGAAACCATGATGTGTGAAAGATATTGTGATATCTGAAACAAAGTTTTGGTTACAACATGATAGAGTATAATATGGCAAAAGTCATGTTCTCATATTTGATGAGAATTTGCAAAAGGTTGGAGACGCTGGTCGTCTTAATTCTCCAAAAGGTTTTGGAGAACAACATTATACTCGCGATTCATCGTATAAGCTAAAAGTAGCTTAATCATGAATAGTTTCGTGGTAAGGATGAATATTTAATGTAAGTAAAAAGTTTACTGCAATAAAAGATTACTAAAGAATTGAATTTGAAAGAACACCAATCATTTGATGATGGTGATATGCTTCAAAGTGCAAGTCCAAAGACATTGGTATTTAATTATACATGCTTTGGACTATGTGTCATGTGTGTGACTCCACTATTGATATTGATAGATTCTTTCAAAACAGAAAAGGAAATACTAAAAGAGAATCTCATAAATATATTGCAGAAAAGAAAAGACTAGAATTGTTCAGCTTAGGTATATAGAGGATATACATGTTATGGCTATATTCTTTGCTTATTAAACAATGTGGTTCTTAAGTATTTGATACTGAATTTGTTGGTGTGAATCGTCATACGAAACAACACAATTCATGAACTACAATGGCCTAAGTAACTAGCAAGAGAATATGTGATGATGTTCATCGAGAACAAATAAAGTGTTGATATGTTTCTCATTAACATCAAAGCTTGCCTTCAAGATTTGTTTTATCAGGACAAAAGGGTTGTCGTAATCCATAAAATATGGATGATTTACAAATCTTGTTGGAGAAATCACATCCATAAAACAATTGCTAAAAATGTCGAAAGACAATTGATAAGAAAGATCACTTAGGAAATGACATCGCCGTTTAAATTATATTGGAAAGAAAACATGAAGAAACTCCATATGGATGGAATTTTGGAGTCTTTTTGATATTTTGATCAAATGACACTTGTGAAACTTTCCTAGAGATAATTAAAACTCCGTTCATAGGCTAAAGGGAATGAATGACTAGCTTATTGGAACTTGTACATATTGTTGTATGAAGTCCATTATGTGTAGTCAAGAGCGATGGATTTCAACTTCATATGATTTCTCCGAAAATTTGACTGAATATATGAATATTTACTTAATAAGGATGAAGTATGAAACATTTGAAAAGTTCAAAGACTTTCAAGGTGAAGTGCAAAATAATTGTAACAAGAATGTAAATAGTTTATGATAAGATCGTAAAGGAAGATATTTGAGTTACAAGTTTAGCATAATACCTAAGATTTAAGGAATCGTTCCGTGGATTTGCATTTCCCAAAACACCATAAGAGTATGGAGCGTTCGAGATATGTAACTAAACCTTGTTTGACGTGGTAAGATCAAAGGTGTAATTCATAAAACTGTCATTATATTTTAAAGATTAAAAGCTTTAGAGACTACCGTTTTTTCCACTGAAAAGAGCTCCATCATAATCCGTTGAATTGACACCATATAAAGTTATGGTTTGGGATAAAACCCAAGTTGTCCTTTCTTAAAAATTGGTATGCTATGCATAAAAAGATGTTTGCAACCAAAATCGGATGAACATATCTTTGTATGTTATTTTGAATAATAGTTAAGTATTCCTCCATAACACCGAAGATAAAAGTGTTTGTCGCTTAGAACGTCAAGTTTCTTTGAGAAGGAATTTTTCGTGAAAAGTTAAGTGGGAGGACAATAGAACTTTGATAAGGTTAAAAAAACCTTAGCTGTATGTGCAAAGTTGCGCAGCGCCGAAAAGTGTTCCGGAGGCAGCAACAATGCTCATGGCTCACGTGCCCCAAAAGTTGTTGTTACAGATGTCAAAGTTTCTATTGAACCAAGTAGGTCGGTTAAACAATCAAATACCAAGATTTGAGGGTTGAATCATTATTTGAGAATAATGAACCGACTACATGCAAAGAAGCGATGATGGGCCCTGACTCTGTCAAATGGCTTGAAGCCATAAAATCCGTGATAGTTCCATATATAAGAAATCAAGCTTTGAGCTTGAAAGACCCTCTGAAAAGGTACAAGATCTTACAGTCGTATGTGGATCTATAAAGAAATAGACATGGATGTTTCACATCTATGAAATTATCGACATGTCGGGAAAGAGTTCACGACAATGTTCAGAGAGTTGACTATGACAAGATCTGATCTTTCATTAAGAGATATTTAGTCTAGACGGATTAATGTAGCAACCACTACATATAATTTTGATATGTGATAGTTGAATAAACAAAACAAGTTATTCTAATAGAATGGTTACCTAAGACGTGTGCATGACACGGTCCAAAGGGTTTTGTTAATTCAAAAGATGCTAAAAGCATATGCAAACTTCAATGGTTGAAGTAAGCATCGCGGAGTTGGAATCTTTACTATGATGAAACTGTTAAAAGAGTTTAATTTCATCGGAGACGATGAAGATGCTTGCATTTGCAAGAAATTAAGTGGGATCGCTAAGACATGTTTCTAATACATTATGTGGAAGACATATTGTTGATTGGAAAGGATGTATCTTTTTATTAACACAAGATAAGAATTTCATCTTGATGAAAGGCTTAGGCAGAACCCGAATATTTGGCATCAATATCTATATGGATAAATTGTGACGCAAATATGGTTGTGCCAGAAGTACATAGATGAGATATTGAATGAGTTCAATATAGAAACTACAACAAATGTTCTTGTTGCACAGGAAGGATTGAATAAAGATTTAAGTATTTTTGATACTTCATAGATACAACCACAAAGAGTATTTTATCAATCATGTTGTGATGTGTACAAATCCAGAAATGTCCTATGCTCTAAATGTTATGAGAATATACCAGAATAATTCATAAGATGATTATTGGACGATAATAAAGATATTCTTATGATCTTTTAAAAGAACTAAGAATATATTATTTTGTAGAAGTGACAAATAGATGGTTAGTTCATTGTAAAAGTATTACATTGATACTAGTTTTGTCACGAAGTACAAATTAAGTTTATCTCAATCTAAACTAAGGGTGGCACAATGTGATAGAAAGTAAGTTCCATAATGGATTTGGATGAGTTCCAGAGTTAAGACATTGTGACAGATACTACAACAAAAGGCTAAGTATATGACTGCTATTATAGCTGCAAAAGAGGGCATTTATGTCAAGTAGTTTGTTATCAAACTAGGTATAGTTCACAGCAGGATAGTAATATGAAGATATATTGTACGACAATATTATCAACACGTTTTAACCCCAAAGAACTAAAGGTCACACCAAAGGACCAAATTTGTACGAAGCCAACTCATTAGAGAATGAGTGATGCGTAGAGACGCAAAGACATGCAATTACACACGGACCTGGAAGTGTCAGATCCGGAGATCAGTTGACCACTAGCAATCGTGTACATACGACACCAGAAAGCCATAGGTGTTGAATACACAAAGGTTTGAAACTAGATTATTGACTCTAGTTCAAGTGGGAGACTGTTGAAGATATGCCCAAGAGGCAATAATAAAGTGGTTATTATCATATCTTCATACTTATGATAAATGTTTACATACCATGCTATAATTGTATTAACAGAAAACATTAATACTTCTGTGATTTGTAAACATAAAAGAGTCCCTAGTAAAGCCTCTTGTTAAACTAGCTTGTTGGTTAATATATGATCATGGTTTCCTGATCATGAACATAGAGATGTTATTAACAACATGGTCATATCATTAGGAGAATGATGTGATGGACATACTCCTATAGTTAAGCGTAGCATAAAGATCAAGTCATTTAATATAGTTCATTTGCTATAAGCTTTCTGATACATAGTAACCTAATTCCTTTGACCATGAGATCATGTTAATCACCATCACCGAAAGGATGCTTTGATGACATCAAACACCACACTGTAACTGGGTGGCTATAAAGGTGGCATTGAGTGTTCGAAAAGTATGGGTTGAAACACATGGATCAAGAGTGGGATTTGTCCATCCATATGACGGATAGATATACTCTGGGCCCTCTCGGTGGAATGTCATCCAATTAGCTTGCAAGCATGTGACTGGATCATAAGGGATCACATATCACGGGAACAAGAAAAGAGTACTTATCAGTAACGAGGTTGAACTAGGTATGCAGAGATACCGACGATCAAAACCTCGAATAAGTAAACTACCGTGAGACAAAGGGAAATTGGTATCGTATGTAAGTGGTTCATTCGATCGCAAAGTAATCGTAGAAATATGTGGGAGCCATATGAATTTCTAGATTCCTCTATTGGTTATTGATCGGAGAAGTGTCTCGATCATGTCCGCATAATTCACGAACCGTAGGGAGACACACTTAAGGATTCGATGTTGTTGAGTAGTTATGGAATGATGAGTAAGAGACCGAATGTTGTTCGGAGTCTCGTATGGGATCCGGGATATCACGAGGAGATCCGGAATGGTCCGGAGAATAAGATTCATATAAGGAAAGTCCTGTTTCGGAGTTGAGGAATGATTCTGGTGTTTTCACCGGGAATGTTCTAGAAGGGTCGGGAAGGTCCGGCACTCCGGAGGGGAAGGGTACATGAATGTGTCATAACAGTATGGAATGGTTGCATCATGTACTAGGTCACTTGGCTGGGTAAAATAAAGGGATAAATCAAATCCTAGTTTGAAAGTCAAACGCCAATTTGAAAAAGTCAAACGGCAAGTTTGCTTGGTGGAGGGAGAGTAGGAAACCTACTTGGGGAGGAGTTCCCCTCCCTGCACCCGCCGGCCAAGGAGGCCGAGTTGGGGGGGACTCCCTCCTCCCAACCGGCCACCCTCCACCTATATAAGGAGGGGTAGGGCGCCCCCTAAACCACACACCCAAAACCCTAGCCCTCTCCTCCAAGTCGTCGGCGCCACCACCACCTTGTGCTGCCGCCGCCGCCTAGGGAACCTCCAACTCGGCGAGTTGGGGTGATCCCCAAACCCTAGCCGTCGGCTGCACTCTCCCCTTGGTGCCCTCTAAACCCTAGATCACCAAGGCCTCTCTCATACTCCACCATACTCGCTCCGGCTTAAGGCGAAGCTCACGAGATCTCCTCTACTTCGACCACGCCGTCGTCTTGCCGTAATCACGAGGAGAGTGCTACAACATCCGCTGCCTGCTGGAACAAGGGAGAGGAAGGTCTTCATCGATCAACGGCGATGTGCGCTTTTGAAGCGCCGGAGCGCTGGAAGGATCGTCTACGCGATCTTGAGATCGGCAAGTGTACGACTACATCACCCACGAGAATCTGCTCTCGTTAACCGCTTTGGATCTTCGAGGGTTAGTATTCTATCGACTCGTTGCTACAATCTTGTAGATAGATCTTGGCTTGATCATAGATTAGATCTTGATTGTGTGTTCATGCAGTAGAATTTTTTTGTTTTCCATGCTACGAACCCCTACATCCCCCATCCACGACTCTACTAGCGGTTGAAACGAATCCAGCGACGACGCAGCCTCCAACCGACGGCACTCTGTGCTCCGACTGACATTCCTTCCCGGCAAGACGCCCCTCCACCGGCGCAGCTCGTGCATGCCCCTCCGACGTCACTGCACCGCTGCAACACAAGCTCTTCCCCTGATGCCACAGGCGATGCAGCCTGTGGTGCGGAGCAGAGCGCGGTACCAACCATGTGCGCATGAGCGTCGAGGCTTGAGATGCATACACCAATCAGATGATGGCTTGTATGCATGTCTACAGATTAAACATTAACCTAGCTCGGTAAGGAATCGATTGCTTTTCATGGCACTGGAGTAATCTTTGTTGCAGAGCCTGGAGCGCAAGGGGATGCTCAGGACCTGAAGGACTCGAGTCAGCAAAAAATCCTCAAGA
Source organism: Avena insularis (assembly GCA_023614405.1). NCBI lineage: Eukaryota > Viridiplantae > Streptophyta > Magnoliopsida > Poales > Poaceae > Avena > Avena insularis. The sequence continues at coordinate 88,513,835 of CM042695.1, forward strand.
AGCCTCACACATTTAGGACTTTCTCATTGGTGCTTAATTTTTCCTTCTATTGAGTGGATTTTGTATTGAAGAATACTAGGGATAAAAGGTACATGCAGTTATATTTTGTGACGAGTTGCCTTATTAAATTTCTGATTATAACCGATAGTATCTCTAGGACAGAACGCATGATGAAGACTGGGAGGCCGGTTGGTTGAAGTTGGCCATCACAACAGCACTGGGTTCTTTTGCCAAAATAAGGACCTGGTAATTTTAAGGTGTGTAGTTAAAACTTTTCTACCTGCTCTTATTTATTTAATATGATGCACATCATAAATAGATATCTTTTGAAATTTGTAGCCTGTTCCAATGTTACGTCAGTTTGTCAATGTTCGTATAATTGATGAATGGTTAATTGTTATAGATATGTGTTATAGGTCTTCTAGTCGTGATGCCGTCTTAGCCTTGCCACAACTGATGCTGCCCCTGCCCACATCGCAGGACCGATACATTTCGCTACTAGACGGCTCCACCGCTCATTCTGTTATTTAGCCTGCTAGAATGGGAGAACTCCTCAATCTTGTTAGATTCTTTAACGTAAAATCCAAGTGAGATCTGGGTTGCGTTTTTCAAACTATGTGGGTTGATGTTAAATTTTGTGCAAATTGCAACCTCTGTTCAACACAATAGGTTAGGGTGGTCGATTGGTTATTGTTTCTTCCAATTGATATTTGTTAGCGGAATTGTGTGAAGTAAAGTCTAAGTGAGATCTTGGTTGCCACCCATGTACACGGTATTTTAAATTACTACAAAGTATTTTAAATATCTATATACTTCTCTAGGCATTTTTCCCGTTCATGCGTAATTTTTTTACAAGTATTGGTCTCTTCGTTCTTGAATTGCAAACTTATATCCTGACAAAGTAGTCATGTCAATGTTATCAAACAGGAAGTATTCCGGTGTTATGCGATTACATGTTCCACTGTTATATTATATAAGTCAACCAGGAGTTCCAAAGGGCTAAATAAAGAATGACTTGAAAACCACTGATATACATTGTACAAATCACTTATCTCATGTGGTTTGCTGCATAAGATTTTCAAGCAATAAAAGGAAGGTGTTGGTCTTTTCACCAATGTAACCAATAAATTGGTAATTGCACCTGTGATTTTTCATTGTTACTTTCAAGCCCACTGAAATCTGAGTAACTAGGCATTTTTGGACACTGATAGTCAAGTTCAGGGGTGTGCCGCCCTAGGATTCAGAGATGTCTTTGAGCCAGGTTGGTTTATTGCATCCTTAATCACCTCACTGATGTGCAGAATTAATCAGCACATGTTTATCCTCACCTGAAAAATAAAGTCTCCTGGTTTCTTTTTTCTCGTCATTTTTGCCTAGTAATCATGCTCCTGCATATGCTCTTTGTCTAAAACTATTCTTAATTTACCTCCCCCATATTTTTTAACTGACGCTTAGATGATTGTCTTTGGTTGTGTTACACACTTCTTGTATAATGTGCTAATGTACAATTTTCATGCATTCCAAGATGGAAAGGTTTTCCATGGCAGTGCACAACCATTACACTTTTAGTATAAAGATTAATTTCTATAGACAAACACCTAGGGAAGGGAAAGTAGCTGCAGTCAATGGCTGAATCTTTTAGAGCTAACAAGAGGTTCATGTGTCTTATTATCAGTAGTAGTATTGTAAGATTTTGTAGTTTGTTGATACATACTTCCAGGGCATAAGAGCTTAGCAATTTGCTTCCATGCAAATCTTGTTATTTACACCACAAACCTGAATTATGTTAATTTAAATAACTGATTTCAGAGTTAAGGCGATTGGAGCCTTGTAGTTGGAGGTTCCTTGTAGTTCAAGGTGTCTCCTCTGACATACGGCTTCATTGCTACATCTGCAAGAAAGCGACCGCGTCCGACCCACGGCAAGGGATTCCGATGGCCGCCGCCTGCGGGAGCGGTGGTGGAGTAAGCCGCCACTCCAGCATGCTCCAGAAGCTGTAAGCTCCCCTCCCTTTGTCCGTTTTGAATTTTAGGAACACATTGATATAACCAAGGTTAATGCTTGGTGTCCTATAAAAGGGTACATCATTATAAATTACTCATCCGCCTGGAAGAGGAATTTAAACATGACGTTATGATTTAAGATCTATGTTTAGCATTGGTTTTATTGAGGACAATCTTCCGTTTATCTGTGTCCGCCATCGGAAATAACCTGGAGGGCGTGCTGTTCAGGCAGTGGGCCACTTCTCCCTCGTCAGGTATGAAGACTTCCGCCGCATGTACCTCACGTCCCAGATCGTCTCCACCGACAAGGATCTTTCTTAATGCAAATAAGTATGTTTCTTCACTTTCATATGTTTAGCTAGCAAATTATTTACCATTTACATGTACTTACTTTATGAGTATTTTCGTGTGTTGAATGCAAGTTATCAAACTTGTAGAGGTTTAAATTGGTATGATTAATCTTCTGAAATTCTGGCTGTAGCATTGCAATGTAAGGGTCGTGATTGAAAATTACAAGTGTTGATTGGCATTGTAAAAGAATTAATAGAGCATTGGAAATTTGTTTCAAAGAAAAACTTGAATCCATAAATTTGTACATTCCTTAATAGTTATATAGGCATGTGTGGTTACGAAGGATTACACGTTTAGTTCTAAAATCCATTAATTTGGTATATGGACTCCCATGTGCTTTACTCGTTGATATATTCTTTTTGTGAGGCAACCAAATAGCTTTGTTTGCACAATTATTCTTAGAAATAAATATTTCTATTTAGAGAATCCTTAATAAGTAATGTAGTCCCGATGGTCTGCTTATATGAATTCCTGCATGCTTACAAATTTACTTTTGCAGAATATTGAGTACGGATGCTTACCTCAACATATCTTTCAAGGTATCCCTTGCGAATACTAAGATGGAATTGTTGTTTCCAGGTTTGTTGAAGTCGCTAAAGTCATAGTCAAATTTGGCAACTTCAATCTACATATTGTCTCTGCTTATGTGTGGTTTTTATACATTGTACTATACCAAAGCTTGGGATTATTGATATTCTGTCTAATGTGGCTAATTAGTCAGTATCTATGTAAACTTGGAAAGAAAATATTTATTAGTGTCAAAACCAGAAAAAAAAACAGCCAAAGGTGAAGTGCATGGATACAGTTTTAGTACATGCTTGTTTATATTTCAGTTTATGGCTATGGAGGTGGCAAACTTGTATTTCACATTTCAAAAACAACATCAAAATGACTAGATGTGTATTTATTTATTTACTATGTTTTTTTAGTTGCTTTTCTACTTCCATGTTTGAGAATTTTTGATTTCGTCATTTTTTATGAAGAGTTTTTGAATACAACTTGTATTCTTGATTGCTACATACGAGCATTTTATGTCATGTGCAACATATTGACGAAATAAAAAATTTAAAAACCATGACAAGCATGGGTATTTAACTAGTACTGGTTAATCAACGGAGCCGTACGAGCGCGCAGGCTTCTCAAGAGTTCACGCCGACAAAATTAGTGTATCCTCGCTTCCCATCTCATTAGCCTGAACGACATGCTAATTAAAATCCTAAACTCAACAACTTCGACATAACATTTCAAGGTTCAAGCGTTCTCCATAGGCGCATGTGTGTTATGTGCAGGTGAACACGTGTTTTTGGATCTTCGATTCATTGTGATGCTCAGAGATATAAGTTGCCGTAAAGGTAGCAAACGCTCGACTGTTGGATGATAAAAAACTTCATGAGTACCATATATACATTCTGACAGCAGTCTAGGCTCCTTTCACTCAAGGTGGTGTTCTGCCATTGCTTTTGCTTCTGTGCGCAGTTTGCTGTAGTTGTAATCTGAAACATTACATATCCTTGGATGAAGGTCTTGTAAGTTGTAAGGTTTGGGATACGAAACATGACATCGTAAAACCAGCGATACAAAAATTACAAAAGAGCTGCGCCGTCTGTGGGAATCGAACCCACGACCACGTGGTTAAAAGCCACGCGCTCTACCAGCTGAGCTAAGACGGCTGGTTGATTTTAAATACTAAAGAACCTACATGACTTATGGCTTGCAGTGCAAGCCTGCAAACTAAATTATTTGGGTACTCCAAAACATCTGTACTCCATCCTAAACAGGATGTGACCTAGTTCGCATATGTCTAGATAAACCTGAGCCATCCTTTTCAGAACGCGTATTAGTGAACAGAGAGAGAGTACAAACCATTTTGTAGCAAAGCTCCTTTCTACTACGTGTTTGCTTCATGGACTTTCCATGCCCGCTAGCATACCATGATATGTGTAGTCTATGCTTTATCCCATCTTATCATGCCATAAGAGGGATAATCTTGCAAGAAGTAGAGGGTGCTATCTCTCTTCAGTTTGGTTCTATTACTTCCTTCGTTTTAAAATATAAGATGTTTTAGCTTTGTGAATGAAATGTATCTAGACTTCTTTTAGTGTATAGGTTCACTCAAGTTTAGAATGAACTTATTACTAAAAAAAATCTAGATATATTTTATTCACAAATCTAAAACATCTTATATTTTAAAACAGAGGGAGTAGTTCAGATGCTATATTTAGCCTCATAATTTTTGTACTATCATATCGGTAAAGATCCTGTTTTCTGGGTCATAGCCAAAGTTCCCTTTTACAGTCTGTGCTTGCAAACGTGACATGCCAATAGAGCTGGTAGTTTTCTTAAGATCAATGGAAGTGATTAGCCTGATCTGAGTTGGTAGTTTGACGTAGCACCGGAGCTTCTCGTTTCAAAAGTATGAATACTAGCTGAATGCCCGTGCGTTGCTACGGTCTAATTTTTTTTGAACTTAGATAATTAGTAAGATATTTATAATCCACCAGGGCATCAACATGGGCATCTTAACTTTTTTTAACGAATTCTTGTAAATACCTTAGGTCTAAATTCCCAATTATATTATGTGTTATTCACGTTTGGAGTTATTCATACATAAACACATTTTGAGAAAAATCATGTATATCAAAGCTATTGCAAACAATCAGAAGTGCAAATTTTGACTTATGGCTTAACTTTTTTAAGCTAGAACATAGATAATACTACTCAATATGTAAATAACAATTGTGAGCATCAAAAGAGGTTACGCGTGAAGGCAATTGTTTAAAATGCCAACCCCCCCTCCCCTCCGTCTCAATGTTAGTTGTCTTAATATTGTCTAAGTTCTCATCTATTTACATAGTAAAATGAGTCTATATTTAGACAAAATCGAGACACTCTAGAAAAGCTAGAGTAAGATGATTGAAAATCTTCGTTTAAATTGAGACACTCAGTTTAAAATGCACCCCCTCTGTATAAATATTAGTTTTCTCGGTATTATCTAAGTTCGCGGCTATTTACACACTACAATGAGTCTAAATACAGACAAAATTGAGACACTCTGGAAAAGCTTGAATAAGATGATTGAAAATCTTCTTTTAAATTACATTTATTAGAATCGAAATAGCTATCTAGAAGAGCTTTCTATCATAAAAAAAATTATTCCCTCCGTCCTAAAAATAAGTGACTTAGGTTTGTCAAATTTAGACAAACACAAATCACTTATTTTAGGACGGAATGAGTAATGAAAAAGGACCCGACTAACAATATATTGGTGTAGGTTGTAGATGCAACATATCACGAATTATTAGGGTGGCACCTATTGCAAAAGGCATTTGGTGCATATGTGCCGAATCTGTAGTGTAATGTTAGACTACATACGTTATGTTGGCTAATATTTACATCCATGGCCTGCTGTTTTCCAATTGATCTGATAGCAAAGCATTAAGCAGATCGGTACTCCGGCCAGCTAGCTGCAACTCATGGTGGAAGGCTTATAGAAGAGGTCCCTTGGCGTTTTGGAGATGACGAAGCCGCTACAGAAGGAAGCCGCTTCCTTGGCGCTCTACTCCTCCATGGACGACATGTTTAACATACTCAGCACAGCCCTCATGAAGGTTCAGATTTAAGGCGATGAGCAGCGACGACCAATTAATGGAATCCGAACGAGATGGAGGTCCAGGCTGACGTACATGCATCAGCCACCACACCCGGCCACACTCGCAGCACCAATTTTGTGACCACCGCACCCAACCTGAACAGCGACGGGCCCGCCAGCCGTGTGGCCTGCCTCGACGGCTTCCTAGAGCAGGGATCTTCAACTCCGAGGAAGTCTTTACCGACTGGTGAATCTCCAGATCTGGGCATGGCGAACTGATTTCAATCACAAGACGACCACTTCGTTCCTCTTTCCCAGTCGCCGGAGAAGACCACAAGAGGAGGTCCGCGATGAGGGGAAGGGATGGGAGGCAAGGAGGAGCGACACGCAAGCTAAGGCAGTGGAGGGCTTGGAGACGTGGACCACTCCGTATGTTTCAACCGCCGCTCGCCATGCCCCCCCTCTCCCGAGCCGGTGCCGTCGGCTCCGGGCGGCCGCGGAGAGTTGACCATCGGGAGGAGTTTTGAGTTTTTTTTTCTTTCACCGGACATATCACTTTGCGGTGGCAGACTTGTAATTCGTTCGAACCATGAGGGGCAAATTCGTCTTAGAAAAATCGGAACGAAAAAATCCTGGAGCGGACGAACCTACCTGTGTGTAAATTAGTAGATAGATAACCAAAGCTGAAGCAAGTTTTATCCTTCACTTTGATGATCCAGTCATGTAAAACGTTGTGTTAATACTTGTAGAGAAAAATGTTTGTAGGGTATTTGCATTTTCCTCTTGCTCGTGGGAAGATAAATGCAGGGAAAATTACCATACTTAATATTTTCAGTTAACGGTTATCAATCAGATGTTGAAGAGAATATTACACTGTAAATAGAAACTTAAACCTTTAATATTATTGCAGGTTCATCTCAGTGTGAGCATCAAAAAGAACTATTTTGATGTTTATTTGGCACTGCTCCCTCAGTCCCAAAATATGGGGACGGAGGGAGAACTTTGCAAAGAGTTTCCCATGAGTTTCTGGTCTTGTGTGGGAGGAATGGCAAGATTGTCCACCAATAAAGATTGTGGTACAACAAGAACCACAATGTAGAACATTTTGGGAATAGCAAGATTGTCAACCAATCGAGATTGTGTACAACAAGAACCACAATGTAGGACATTATGTTTACATTAATTGATTAGCATATTTGTATTGCCTGTAAATGCAGTATGCTTCAAATGAATCAACGATGACTAGTGGCTGAGACACAAGGAGGATGCACCGGAAAACTGAAGGTTAACGCCAGGTGCAGAGACACCAAGCAGGGCGTACTGAAACCGAACGATGACCCACACCAATTGCCATCCAGCTATGATCTCCTTGAAGAATTTTTGCTAGACAAAACACAATACTGCATTTTATGTTGCAACAACGGTGGAATTGTAAACACACCGGTTTTGACATTTCTTAGTCTAACACGGAGACCCCCTTTTTAAACAGAAAAAGGCAGAGAATACACGTTCTTCATATTTGTTCATTATGAAATATTAGCATTGTCTTTAGAACAACATTACACGAGTTGTATCACGGCTCTGAACACAAACCGATATTATTTGCTACGACAACATCATCTAGAAAATGTAAACCACTGTATAGACTGACTTTCTTACTTGCTCACTCACATAGTATTACATAACCTGATGAACTTCATGTCAGATACTGAACTAAAGTTAATTCTTTCCTACTTAAGTGGTGGAAGGAGAGGTGCCCAGAGGCCTATTTAAGATTAGTAAGAATATAATGCAGAAATTCACTGATGCTTTTGTTTAGTATTATATGAGCATAACTGTATTAGTAAATAATCAAGAGTTCATAGTGACCTTTTATCGTTATCATCTCCAGTTATATCTCAGCCATTGATACAGTTTACTGTCAAAATTCTGAAGTTTCCATTTTCTTTTCTACAAATCATGATTTCTGACCCCATACATATTCTCTAATAATTTCCTTCTTCTTGGCTATCTCTGCAGATACTTATTCTAATTTGGATTGCAATGGTAGCTATCTGAAATGTAAATCTTCAAGATGGAAGGCACATGTACCCCGTATAATAAGCATACCAAGTCCCACATCGATCATTTTTTTAAAAGAACCACCAAACTAAATATTTGGGGGTTACCCTAATTGTTTTAATCTGCTATTGAATTATGCAACCAAACTGATGCCTATTTAAGATTGTTACCCTAGTTGTGTAACCATATAATTAAAAATAGCACAATAGTAACAAAATACACAATAAAACAACCGAACAAAGATGGCACCTGGTCAAATAACCATTTATAAAGAAGGTAAATTTATCCAACATTTCATGGTACCTGATCCTATAATCCTATTTCCAAAGGAGTCCAGTGGAGATCAGTTTCACAAACCATACTGTATCAGATACTTAGCTAGATGCTATGTCCTTGAAAAAAATTCGACCAAAATATCGCAAATTAGTTACTTCCTCTGGTTCATATTAATGGCCTCAACTTTGACCAAAATATCGCAAATTAGTTACTTCTTCTAGTTCATATTAATGGCCTCAACTTTGTCTAGACACGAATGCATCTAATCTAAATACTTAACTAGATACATACGAATCTAGATAAAGTTGAGGCCAATAATATGAACCGGAGGCAGTATTAGCAGTTCAATGGAACTGCAGAAATACAGTAAATACCAGAAAATGGACACACATAGAAGCATTATCAAGCAATCACAATTCTAGAGAAAAAAGGAAAACAGTTGAAATAGATAATCCTCGGATCAGTAACTTAAATTGAGACCATCCAACATCTTGTGGTAACATAGTTCAAAATTGTACACTAGAGTCATCAACAACAGCTTATAGATCTAGGGGTAGAGAGTGAGAGGGGGGATAGATCTGGTGACGGATCTGACATACTCGAGTGGGAAGATTTTTCAGCCTCACCATAAGTAGCCGGGTATCTTGATGCGGAGGAAGAGCATGGCCATTGCGTATGCGATGACGATGGCGGCGACGCCAGTGCCGCCGAAGGAGATGCGCAGGCTTCGAGGTCTGGTGCGGTCGACCGCCAGGTCGAGGAGGATGATCCCGACGCCTCCGAGGAGGAACATGAAGCCGGAGGAGAGTCCCTCGATGATGTACTGGCCGTTGACGCGGCCAGGGAGAAAGACGACGGGGCGGACGGCGCCGGTGGCCGGATCCTGCGTGCTGCCGATGCCCGGGGGCTCGACGATGACGTCGTAGACGAGGCCGGAGACGACCGCGAAGTAGGTGAGCAGGATGAGGGCGTACACGGTCATGGGAGAGGGGAGCGCCAGGTTGGACGGCAGCTTCAGGCGGGTGCGCGGCGGCTGGAGGAAGGAGAAGGGGACCACGCGCAGGACGTGGAAGAGGGGGTCCATGGAGTCGAACTCGGCCTGAGCTGCTGCTGACGCCGCGGCGGCGCTGCCGGCGGCGTGCTCTGATCTGGGAGCCATCCGCGTCGGGCCGGGGCTTGGCTTTGGGAGATTTGGGGATTTCTCCGGTTTCTGTGTGGCTGGTTAATTCGACTTGGGCCGGGTACTCGGGTAGGGGAGGTGAAGTGGGGGGATAAAACCCCTCCTCACGCCTTATTTGGATTAACGATATTTTGACAACAGAAAGATCAAAAAGTACAGGCATGTGTATATACACTCATCCATATAAACACACATACGCACATTCTACTCCTATGAGCATCAGTCCATGATTCTTGAGATTGACAAATTCACCATAGACGTCTCGTTATTGACGAAAACGTCGCCTCACACTAAAAGAATATTCCGTCTTCATAAGACACTAAAGCATCAAACTTAGGATTTAAACTCTGATGAGATGGGGGCATCACTGTCCTTCTAACCATCCAACCACGGTTACTGTACTATGAATTTATAGATTATACTCCCTCGACAAAATATAGTGCATATAAGATTTTCTATAAATAAAACAATGTGAAGTTTGACCAATTATGTATAGAAAAAATATAAACATCTAGAATACCAAATCGATATCGATAACACTAGATTTGTTATGACGTATATTTTCTATGGTATATATTTGATATTGTAGATATAGAAAAATTACTCAATAAACTTGGCTGGACGAAGTTTGAGTTTTGAAAAATCCTAGATGCACTATATTATGGCAATGATGGAGTAAAATGCATGCATTTTATAGGATGTGAATTTAATGGTTCACAAGAAATAAGCACTAGAATTTCATAGGACTGAGAAGGGAGAGTACATAGAGATAGAACTAGGGAAGTAGGCGCGACCACACGTCGCGCCCGTGTCATTAACATAGTTTGTGTATGTTGCTCTAAAGTTACCTCAGAAAAATTACGGCTAAAATATTTTCGTTGAAGGGGCACAGAAAAAAAGCGAAAATATACTTTATATCTGGTTACAAAGTGTATGACCTGTATATGGTTACAGGTAACTTTAATAATTGAAAGCACGCTGCATCCTTCATCTTCATGAAGTTAGCTCTGGTTCTACCGTCTCTTAGCCGACGATGATCAAACATTCATAAAGCAAAACACCAACCACCGGACCACAATCAGCTTCATTGTAAGCCAATAGATATCAAAACGAAGGCCTGGACTATCTGATCTCAACAGCATGAGAAACACCCTGAAAACAAAGGCATAAAGCATCATTGACTAACTGGATGATATCCTTGAAAATTAACTAACTGGATGCACAACATACATATATTGGAAGCATGGGCATGGCACTGAATATACATGAAACTATAGATTGCAATATATATCTCTACAGATGGTCGAGAGCGCCTATTTTTATATAATGTTCCTTGTAAGTATTTATTGCAAATAAGCTCCATTCAGATCTTCACCGTTGAAGAAGACACCATCAACAACCGTGCAGGTACTAACCCTGGCTGACAAAGTAAACCAAAGGTACTTGTAGGCATAGGAAACAATATTCACTTCACCGAGATGCACATGCGTCCTGTAGAACACAAAGCAAGACGTCAAAAATTATCCAAAGCACAGTCAAAAGACTACCTGGTTTATCTTATTTGCCTAATATTTTCAGAGTCTAAGAGGGACTGTGAGAGCAGTCATGTATGTTCGATGTCATTGCACTATCATCTGCTAATGGCACTGAGATAATCCAATGGGAGCAAATTGAAATAACTCGTCCTATTCAGCCTTAGCCCTTGACCAAAGCAATTTATAATGTAAATAAACTTTGCTGGAAAGGAAGAAATTCATGGCAGCAAGAGGTTCAGGAGTTGTCCTGAGCCGAGTTGAAGGAGTGGTAGGAAAGTTAGCAAGGGGAGCATGCATACTCAAGAGCACCAGTAGAACCAAAGGTGGTACTACTAATAATACCAAAGGAGGGTTAAACAAAGGATTAGCCCAAATAAATCATGAGAATTAATTTTTGACATAAGAACGTCAAAAATTATCCAAAGCACAGTCAAAAGACTATCTGGTTTATCTTATCTGCCTAATATTTTCATAGAGTCTAAGAGGGACTGTGAGAGCAGTCATGTATGTTTGATGTCATTGCACTATCATCTGCTAATGGCACTTAGATAATCCATTTTGAAATAAATCGTCCTATTCAGCCTTAGCTCTTGACCAAAGCAATTTATAATGTAAGTAAACTTTGCTGGAAAGGCAGAAATTCATGGCAGCAAGAAGTTCAGGAGTTGTCCTGAGCCGAGTTGAAGGAGTGGAAGGAAAGCTAGCAAGGGGAGCATGCATACTCAAGAACACTAGTAGAACCAAATGTGGTACTCTCTCCGACCCATATTAGTTGACTCATGTTTTTGTAGATTCATATGTATCTAGTCTAGATGCATCCGTATCTAGACAAAGCTGAGTCACCTAATATGGGTCGGAGGGAGTACTACAATAATAACAAAGGACAGTTAAACAAAGTATTAGCGCAAATAAATCATTAGAATTAATTCTTGACAGAAGAAAATTGTGGCCATCCCATTTTTATACTCTCTTCATTTTTTCCAATCCAAAGTCCTAAACCCAAAGCGGCAATAACTGAATAGATTATGGCTGCAGCTGTTCCATGTGATTCATGCAAGAAGATTTGACATCTCATGTAATGGGACACATAAAATTGTTTGTTCTTAACCCTTGCATAGCACTTGAATCTTTAAGCCAATGAAAATAGATGCCATGTTTATTCAGCACTACGTGCGTGTAAGAAAGATACAAATACATAATTTTTCTCTCTTCCCCATCGAATGGAGGCAATGAAACCTATAACACTACAGTCCAACCCCAACTGTAGGCCTTTCCCAACAATCATTTGCCTAATTCCTGACAATTCTTTGCCCAATATCAAGAACATATGAATGGGACAGAAGTCAAAAACATACATCAAGCAGTTCATGACGTACTGTTTGGATGTCGAGGCCGAGAGCGTCGAGGATGTTGACAGTCTAGAGCATCAGCCACTGCTCGGCGCCGCAGTACACATTCACCTGGGTGCCGCCCTCGCTGAGCTCCACCTCGAACTTGCATGTTCCCACCCGGCATCTCATCCGAGTTCAACTACCGGAAAAGGCTAAACAACATCCCCGCCACCCTGCCGGCATCCTTCTCTTGCTCCTCCATCTTCTCCTACAGCCGCTGGTTTCTCTTCTGCAGCTCCATCATGTAGTTGATGAAGCCCTCTAGGATTGACATACTGTCCATCTGCCCAAAATCCCAATAAAAATTCTATGCCAAATAATATCGATAGAAAGAAAAGGAAACAGAATCAAGTATAGATGAAGAAGTATGGAACCCCACACACGTCTGACGTCTCAACAACTCTAGCACGAACTGTGGCAACCACGGGCCGCCGCTGCCGACTCGAAGGGTCAGAACCGGTTGGAAAGGTCAGGACGACCGAGGCGAGGAGCATGCTCGGAAAGGGCGCTAAAAAGGTCCACGTGCTAGCCAACGTGTCGTTCTCAAGCTGTCGTGCGACGCCGCCCTGGGACGCGAGCCTCACACTGGTTTTCAACAGCTCGGTGGTGGTTATTGCCTGGAATCAAATCTGGAAACGCACCCACAAAATAATAGATGAATATAAACCGGAGAGAAAATTGAATAGATGAAGAACCATAGACAAAAATCAAATGCACAGTAAATACACCTGGGAGGAAGCACGGGGCGTGTTGGATCCTCCTGTAGCCATGCCGCCCCGGAGGGAGAGAAGGATATCGATAATCACCTCAGGGGCAGAGGAGTACTTGGAATTCCTCCACGTCAACAGCCGCCGCATGACGGAAAGGCACGGCACGGCCGCTAGGGAGAGGTAAAAGGGCGTCGGTTTGGGAAAGGGGAGCGGGCGGCGAGGAGAGAGAGCGAAACTGGGGCACCACTCGTTGGTCTCGGTCGGCAATGGACTGCTCGTTTGGGAGAGGATAAGATGGGAGAGAGGAAACGGGAGACGTTAGGATTTTTCTAGAGGGCCACGCGGCAGGAGGAAACGTACCAAACGGGGCAGTATGGACAAAAATAACCTAAAATCAAAAGGATTTCACAAAATGACCCATTTAGAAAACTATTTCACTGGCACTAACCCTTTGAGTAACTCCTAACAGCTAGGCGCCTGTCACTGATGTGGGCGCTTTTCAACAAGCGCTATGCCTCTGCCGGTAGCACCGTCTGGCCCTCACTGACCCTTTTTCTGAACTACACTAGTTTTGGTGATTGGCGGCCTGAGTGCACATATACTCAAACCTAGTGCACATATACTCAAACAACATCAACATAGTCTCAAACAACTTCAGGATGATGTTGAGGATGACACCACTTCGGCGATTCGTTCGGAAGATGAGGTATGGGACAACCTTACATGCATTTAGTGCTTTCTGTTTCCCATGCATTTCTCATAGCCATACAATCTTACATGTAGCTGCCTCATATGGAGAATGAGGCGAGGAGTACCGATTAGTTCGCATACCAGCTGAAGCCAAGGAAATAGTTCAATCGCTGGACGTCGGACGACTTCCGTAACAAGGGAAATGTCAATGTTGTCGAGGACGAGCCGCCACGGAGGTTAAGAGCGACTAGGAGGACGAGAGGCCTACAGTATGATGATGAAGATGAGTCGCAAGAAGAGGAGGTGACAAAGAAGATACCTCCAAGGAGGGGCCGAGGCCCAAGGACGCGTGGACGGAAGTAGGTCATGTATGGCACAATGTTGATGACGATGCACTAGGTTTGAGACTATGTATGGGTTGATGTATGGCACTATGTTGATGTTGTTTAAGACTATGTTCATGTATGACACTATGTTGATGTTGTTTAAAACTATGTTGATGTATGACAATATGTTGATGTTGTTTGAGACTATGTTGATGTTGTTTGAGTATATGTGCACTAAGTTTGAGTATATGTGTACTTGTGCTGCCAATCAGCTGAAATTAGTGTAGTTAGAGTGTGGCGCTGTCGATAGGCGCTATGCTTTCGAGGTGTAGCGCTATCGAGGCGCCACACTCGACTTAGAGTTTTCCCCTTGGCTGGGCGTCACGCCGGGTGGGCCGAGGAGGTGTGATTCGTAGCATGTAAAACAAAAATTTCTATCTGAACAAACAAGCCAAGATCTATCTACTAGATTGTAGCAAAGTCGATGGAATAACTCACCTCGAAGATTCCAAAGTGTTTAACGAGGCGGATTCTCGTGGGTGATGTAGTCGTACTCTTCCGATCTCAAGATCGTGAGCGATCCTTGAGCTGCGTTCGGCGCTCCATGATCGGTCACACGTTCGATTGCTCGGAAGACCTTCCTCTCCTTGTTCCAGGCGGCGGAGGTTGTAGCACTCTCCTCGTGATTCCGGCTGACTGGGCGTGGTACTGAAGTAGAGGAGATCTCATGAGCTTCGTAAGCCGGAGGCAGTATGGCGGAGTATGAGAGTCCTCGATGATCTAGGGTTTAGAACCAGGAGGTGGCTAGGCGGCTGAGGGTTTCACCTAGGCGTGGCGAGTGCTCTAGGGCGTGGCGGCTATGGGCGGCGGCTTGGGGCTAGGGTTTAGAGGTGTGGAACTTGTGTGTCTGGGAGGAGCCCTGCCCTCCTTATATAGGTGGAGGGGCGGCCAGGGAGGAGTCCTTCCCAACTCGGCTTGGTGGTCGGCCGATGGAGGAGGAACTCCTCCCCCAAGTCGGTTTCCACCTCCCTCTCCACTTCCCAAAAATAGTCGTTTGACTTTTCAAACTAGGATTTGATTAATCCCTTTATTTTGTTCAGCGATGACACCGAGTACATAATGCAATCATACCAACTTGATACAACACATTCATGTACCCTTCCCTCAGTCTTGGGACATTAGGAACCTTCTAGAACATTCGATGAAAACAGGAACCATTCCCAACTCAAGCAGGACTTTCCTTATATGAATTTTATTCTCCGGACCATTCCGGATCTCCTCGTGATATCCCGGATCCCATCCGAGACTCCGAACAACATTCAGTCTCTTTCTCATCATTCCATAACTACTCAAACAACGTCGAATCCTTAAGTGTGTCTCCCTACGGTTCATGAATTATGCGGACATGATCGAGACACTTCTCCGAACAATAACCAATAGAGGAATCTGGAAATTCATATGGCTCCCACATATTTCTACGATTACTTTGTGATCGAATGAACCACTTACATACGATACCAATTTCTCTTTGTCTCACGATAGTTTACTTATCCGAGGTTATGATCGTCGGTATCTCTGCATACCTAGTTCAACCTTGTTACCGATAAGTACTCTTTTCTCGTTCCCGTGATATGTGATCCCTTGTGAGCCAGTCACATGCTTGCAAGCTAATTGGATGACATTTCACCGAGAGGGCCCAGAGTATATCTATCTGTCATATGGATGGACAAATCCCACTCTTGATCCATGTGTTTCAACCAATACTTTCCGAACACTCAATGCCACCTTTATATCCACCCAGTTACGGTGTGGTGTTTGATGTCATCAAAGCATCCATCCGGTAAAGGTGATATGCATGATCTCATGGTCGAAGGAATTAGGTTACTATGTATTAGAAAGCATATAGCAATTGAACTATTAAAATGACTTGATCTTTATGCTACGCTTATCTATAGGAGTATGTCCACCATATCATTCTCCTAACGATATGATCTTGTTGTTAATAACATCTCAATGTTCATGACAGGGAAACCACAATCATTCATTAACCAATAAGCTAGTGATGTATAGAGGCTTTACTAGGGACTTCAATTTAAGTTTACAAATCACACAAGTATTAATGTTTCCTTGTTAATACTATTATAGCATGAATGTAAACATTTATCATAAACACAAAGATATAATAATAACCACATTTATTATTGCCTCTAGGGCATATCTCCAACAGGAGGGGCCAGGCGGTGCCACGCTGGCAGGGGGCATAGCGCCTAGCTAAAAGCCTTCTTAGTATAGTATAAGCTAGTAGGGAGTTACCCAAAGGGTTAGTCCAGGAAAATAGTTTTTCAGATGAGTCATTTTGTGAAATCCTTTTGATTTTGGGTTATGTTTGTCCATACTGCCACCAAACGGAAAGCACAGTAGATGTGCAAAACTTTCACATCTACGGTGCGATCGATGAATTGGAATGGTCCATCGATCGCTGAAGGAGTTGTCTTTCATATATGTAGTGATACGGGTACGTTGGAGCTATTTAAAAACACGAGGTTTGCCCTTTTATTGAGATTTCTATGAAATAGAGGGTGTCTCAATAGATTTTAGATGAATTTGGTGACTCAATCCTATGATCCAAAGAGTTTCCATAAGAAAAATTTCTATGGAATGGAACTCTTCAAATTCATATGAAATTTTTTCAACTCTATAATCCATGTCCAAGCATATAGAATCCAACCACATAGATGATGTCGACTCCTCCGCTCCTTCCCCATGATAGCGATCAAATCATAACCATAAGGCGATAATGGTGGTGGCGGTGCTGGAGGTAGACTTGGGCTTGGACTTGTCGCAAAAGGGTTTCGACAAATTCAAGGAGTTGACTATGATGAGACTTTCTCACCAGTATCAAAGCTAAAGTCTGTGAGGATTATGTTAGCAATCGCTACATATTACGATTATGAGATATGGCAGATGGATGTCAAAACGGCGTTCCTCAATGGAGACATTGATGAGGAGTTGTATATGATGCAACCCAAAGGTTTTATCGATCCTAAAGATGCTAACAAGGTATGCAAACTTCAACAGTCCATATATGGGTTGAAGCAAGCATCCCGAAATTGGAATAAACATTTTGATAAGGTAATCAAAAGTTTTGGTTTTATACAAACTTATGGAGAAGCTTGTATTTACAAGAAAGTGAGTGGGAGCTCTGTAGCATTCTTAATACTATATGTAGATGACATATTGTTGATTGGGAATGATGTAGACCTTCTTAATAGTGTCAAGGATTATTTGAATAATAGTTTTTCAATGAAAGATCTTGGCGAAGCAGCTTACATATTAGGCATAAAGATTTATAGAGATAGATCGAGGCGCCTAATATCATTGTCACAAAGTACATATTTGGACAAAGTTCTAAAGAGGTTTGGAATGGAAGATAACAAGAAAGGGTTCTTTCCCATGTTGCCCAATATGACGTTGAGTAAAACTCAAAGTCCAGCAACGACAGAAGATAGAGAAAGGATGAGTAAGACTCCCTATGCCTCTGCCATAGGATCTCTAATGTGTGTCATGCTATGTACTAGACCCGACATTGCGTATGCTGTTAGTTTAACTAGCAGATATCAAAGTGATCCAGGAGTGGATCATTGGACAGCGGTCAAAAACATCCTTAAGTACTTAAGAAGAACTAAGGATATGGTTATTTCTTATGGAGGTGATGAACATCTCGTTGTTAATGGTTACACCGATGCTAGTTGGAACACTGATCCGGATGATTCTAAATCTCAATCTGGATACGTATTTACTTTGAATGGTGCAGCAGTTAGCTGAAGGAGTGCAAAGCGTTGTGGCGAGATCTTCAAATGAATCGGAATACATAGCTGCTTCGGAGGCTTCACAGGAAGCGATATGGATGAAGGAGTTCATTACAAAGCTCGGTGTGGTTCCAACTGCGCTGGACCCAATGTCTATCTACTGTGATAACATGGGCGCCATAGCCAATGCGCAAGAACCAAGGTCACACAAGAAGCTGAAGCACATCAAGCTGCGTTTCCACGCTATTCGAGAACATGTCCAAGATGGTGACATAAAGATTTGCAAAGTACACACAGATCTGAATGTGGCGGATCCGTTGACTAAACCTCTCCCGAGGGCAAAACATGACCAACACCAAACTGCCATGGGTGTTCGGTATATTACCATGTAATCTAGATTAGTTGACTCTAGTGCAAGTGGGAGACTGTTGGAGATATGCCCTAGAGGAAATAATAAATGTAGTTATTATTATATCTTTGTGTTTATGATAAATGTTTACATTTATTCTATAATAGTATTGACCAGGAAACATTAATACTTGTGTGATTTGTAAACTAAAATAGAGTCCCTAGTAAAGCCTCTTCATAATACTAGCTTGTTGGTTAATATATGATTGTGGTTTCCCTATCATGAACATTGAGATGTTATTAACAATAAGATCATATCATTAGGAGAATGGTATGATGGACATACTCCTATAGATAAGTGTAGCATAAAGATCAAGTCATTGTAATAGTTCAATTGCTATAAGCTTTCTGATACATAGTAACCTAATTCCTTCGACCATGAGATCATGCTTATCACCATTACCGGAAGGATCCTTCGACCATGAGATCATGCTTATCACCATTACCGGAAGGATGCTTTGATGACATCAAACACCACACTGTAACTGGGTGGCTATAAAGGTGGCATTGAGTGTTCGAAAAGTATGGGTTGAAACACATGGATCAAGAGTGGGATTTGTCCATCCATATGACGGATAGATATACTCTGGGCCCTCTCGGTAGAATGTCATCCAATTAGCTTGCAAGCATGTCACTGGATCATAAGGGATCACATATCACGGGAACAAGAAAAGAGTACTTATCAGTAACGAGGTTGAACTAGGTATGCAGAGATACCGACGATCAAAACCTCGAATAAGTAAACTACCGTGAGATAAAGGGAAATTGGTATCGTATGTAAGTGGTTCATTCGATCGCAAAGTAATTGTAGAAATATGTGGGAGCCATATAAATTTCCAGATTCCTCTATTGGTTATTGATCGAAGAAGTGTCTTGATCATGTCCGCATAATTCACGAACCGTAGGGAGACACACTTAAGGATTCGATGTTGTTGAGTAGTTATGGAATGATGAGTAAGAGACTGAATGTTGTTCGGAGTCTCGGATGGGATTCGGGATATCACGAGGAGATCCGAAATGGTTCGTAGAATAAGATTCATATAAGGAAAGTCCTGTTTTGGAGTTGGGGAATGATTCCGGTGTTTTCATCGGGAATGTTCTAGAAGGTTCCGGAAGGTCCGGCACTCCGGAGGGGAAGGGTACATGAATGTGTCATGACAATGTGGAATGGTTGCATCATGTACTAGGTATCATGGCTGGGCAAAATAAAGGGAGAAATCAAATCCTAGTTTGAAAAGTCAAATGCCAATTTGAAAAGTCAAACGGCAAGTTTGCTTGGTGGAGGGAGAGTAGGAAACCTACTTGGGGAGGAAGTCCTCCTCCCTCCACCCTTGACAAGGAGGCCGAGTTGGGGGAGGACTCCCTCCTCCCAACCGGCGCCCTCCCACCTATAAAAGAAGGGGCAGGGGTGCCCCTCTTCCACACACCCAACACCACCCAAACCCTAACCCTAGCCGCCGGCCTCCTGTAAGTCGCCGCCGCCCCTAGGTTTTCTCCTAGACGCCGACTTGGGCCTTCCCCAAGCCCTAGCCGACGGCCAAGCTCCGCCCCTTGGTGTCTTCTAAACCCTAGATCGCCAAGGCCTCTCTCATAGTCCACCATACTCGCTCCGGCTTAAGGCGAAGCCCTGCGAGATCTCCCCTCTACTTCCGGTACCACGCCGTCTTTAGGAATCGCGAAGAGTGCTACAACCTTATTTTCTTGAGAACAAGGAGAGGAAGGTCTTCATCGAATCTACGAGCGATGTGACCCATTGAAGCGCTAATGGAACGCAGCGCCGGAAGGATCGTCTACGCGATCTTGAGATTAGCAAGAGTACAACTACATCACCCACGAGAATCTGCCCTCGTTAACCGCTTTGGAATCTTCGAGGGTGAGTTCTTCTATCGACTCGTTGCTACAATGTAGTAGATAGATCTTGGCTTGTTTATTTGCATGCGGTAGAATTTTTTTGTTTTCCATGCTACGAACCCCTACAAGAATTTTGCACCAAGATCCTCCCACGGCGGCTCCGGTGGTTCGAACTCGATTACGAACGAGTACCGTGTGCCCATTAGGGAGTTGCCCATCGTCAAGTGCGATCGATGCAAGTTTTGTTTCGTGAAGAAGTGCACCACCCACGCCCACATGTCGTCCGCGTAGGTGATTTCGATGGCAAGATAGGTTTAGGACGACTATTAGGACTAAATCGAGCCACACATACACGTACAAGAGCCGCTAGTGTATCTAGAGTTTCCTTCTACTCCCTCCTTTTCAAATATAAGTTGTTTTAGCTTTTTTCTGAAACACATGTATCTAGATGTTTTGAACTTACATGTATTTTAGAAAAAAGACTAAAAAATCTTATAATTTATAACAGGAGGAGTGTTTGGTAGAGTTAAGGTGATTGCTCGTGTTGTGCTTCATATGCTTATTGAAAACCAGGGAAGCTGGAATTAAAAAAATTATATGTACAAATTTAAAAAATTAAAAATAATATTGGACGTATTCATTGTTGTATCTCACAAGCATGCATAATCACAACACAAAATTCTTTATAGTGTGGGATACATAAAAATGACAAAATCTGGTAAAGTCTTGGGATTTGAAAAATTCATACACGGATCTACACTTTTATCATTTTTTGTGTAGGTAAAAATACAAAGTATTTGAAATTGATATTTTGCATGTTTGTGAGAAAAATCATTGGTTACATCCATATATTTTTTCCCTTTTTTTGAAACTCATAGTTATGATTTTTTATATTTTTTAAATTGCAGGAGCACCGGTGCTCGGGAGAAAAAAAAATCCACTTGTTATATCCTCGCTAAGAACAGAAGACGTCGCATATATTGTACCAAATTAGTTTTCTTAGGAGACATAATTTTATTTGAATTTCTTAGAACATCTAATGTATTTGGCACAACGTCCGTGATACAGGTGATAAAGCTACTCATACCATTGTCTATTTGGTACAACGACTGCCGAAACACACTGATTTTCGAACTCGAGGCAGGCCGTGGGCCGAACGACGTTGGAAACAAATATAGTTGGCTTCATTTCTCTATTCAGCCACAGGCTGATTTTGTGGCCCGAGGTGATAAAGATTTTGTGGCCGGACGTGTTTAAAGAAGTTGCCCGTCAAGTTGCCTTCTTCATGGGCCTAATTTTTCCAACAATTTTAAGTTGAAGCAACGTCGCAAGCACCGTATCAATCTAAAAAAAAAAACTAATAATCTCAAAAAAGAAGAAAGAAAAACGTGAAGCTCAACCTAATCCCTCACATACCCTCAAGAAACAAAAAAAAAGTACATCTCTTCTTCGGATTCTATCATAGAACCACGGGTTATAGAGACACGATATGTTGTTTGATCAGACCTTTTCTAGTTTTTAGTTTTTGTCCTATAAGTCACAGAAATATCTAGATAGATGCTTTTGAGCCGTGGCGGATCCAAGACTTAATCAACGCCTGGGCAAACTATAAATTTAAAACCTAATAATACTACTTTTATCTTCAATAAAAATAAATTAGGCTGCTCCGGCCGGCCGAAAGCCCGAACAAGCGCCCGAGAATAGGGACGCTTGCGTCCGCCTATGCTTTTAAGGTATCATAAGAAAAAGCCCGGCCTTCATGAAGTCATGTTGGTCCAACACGGAGCGGTCCCATAGTGACACGTGACACATGGAGAGCGTTCTGGTCCACGCCACGTAATTCCATCACATGGACATACTTCCAACGGACAGGTGCTTCCAAATTTGCACTATGAAAATACATTTAAAATATGAAGCGTGCACTGAGACCCAAAATACAAGTGTGTTAAGATCCGAAGTACACAGAAATACAAGTGTACCGAGAGCCGCACCAAAATACAAGTGTATCGAGACACGAATCAGACCGAAGTATAAGTGCATTGAAACCTAAAGTACACCTAAGTACATATATATGGAAAACCGAAGTACAAGTGTACCGAAACCTAAAGTATAACAAAATCCCTGAAAAAACACCTCCTAAAGTATAACAAAATCCCTGAAAAAACACCTCCTAAAGTATAACAAAATCCCTGAAAAAACACCTAGTCGTTATGAAATTGAGTTTAGTTAGGTTGAAATAGAGTTTAATTAAGTGGAATGATACTGAAAACATAAGAAAGAATAAAACCAAAACAAACAACGAAATTCCTTAAAATACACCACGAGTTTGACTCTCGTGACATTCTGTGAACTCGTGAGGTCTGACTAGACATCTCACATCGAATATCCTAGCGTGACAGTGGTATCATGGTATGGTGTCAAAGTGATTTTACACTAGTGAAAAAATGGCATATAGTTTCGCTTTGTAAGGTCTTTAGTCCCGGTTTTGCATCTAGAACTATGAAATCGGGACTAAATGCCTCAGTTGGAACTTTAGTCCCCATCACATGGCTGATTTTTTTGCATCTGTGAGACGAAGGACCTTTAGTTTCAGGTCTTAATACGACCCTGGACTAAAGATTATTTTTACAAAAGAATTAATTTACTTTTCAAAATTTGTTTTCAAATTTTTTCTTAAACTTTTGAATTGTTTGACTCGTAATACTCTTAGTTGGAATATTTTTAGCACTAATTATACTTAATCTTAGGTCAAATTACACGTCAAACTTTCCGGTCGGTCATCCATCGTAGCACTACTCCACCCTCAGCACGCTTAACTTCTCCGTTCCATCAGAATGTCCTTACGCGAAGTCCATTTGTACCTTGTTGTCAATACTATCATATCAATTCTATTAGCCCATATCAATATGCCATAC
Source organism: Avena insularis (assembly GCA_023614405.1). Lineage (NCBI taxonomy): Eukaryota > Viridiplantae > Streptophyta > Magnoliopsida > Poales > Poaceae > Avena > Avena insularis. Next base: position 88,536,930 of record CM042695.1, read on the forward strand.
ATCTTTATTTTTTGAAATTACAAACAACTATTTTAGTAAACAACAATAAATAAGTAATAATAATATTTTAATCCAATAAAATTAAAAAACTAAATAATATAATATTTTGTTCATTTTTTTGCCATTTATTCATCTAATATGGCATAAATAATATCTTTAAATCTGTAAATCAAAATTCAATAAATAATATATCTATAATTATCAGAAAAATGTGAGGAATCCAAATATGGAATAAATAAAATTGCAAAAAAATATTAAAATATTTTTTTCCTTTTCGAATTTTAAAAATCTAAAATAATCCAAAACGCCCTAAGACTGTTGAAATCGAACTCATAATTTTTCCCGCATAATTTGATAGATTGTACATTTTTTTCCGACATCGTACGCAAAAGTTATAGTCATTTTAAGTTTTCCTGCCGCGGCCCGCACCTCTTTACTCCCGGGCCGTATCACGACCCGGGACTAAAGGGTGTTGCCCATGCCCGAACCCCTTTAGTCCCGGGACGTATCACGACCGGGACTAAAGGTTCGAAATGATCCGGGACTAGAGTTTCCTCGGGCTTCTAGCCACCAAAACTGGTACGAACCAGGACTAGGCTCATATTAGTGCCGGCCCGTAACAAATCGGGACTAGTGTTAAACTCTAGACCGAACCGAAAACCTTTTTTCTACTAGTAGACGGTCCTACCTACCAGCGGGGTAACGATCAAAGGTGGTGTCTCGATGAAAACGCTCGGTGTAGGTATTCATGAGACTAGGCTAGAGGGAAGAGGAAAAAAGGCGCGGAACTTAGTGAGGCACGAAAATCCATTTTTGAACCCGGGTGCATTTGCACACGGTATAAAAATAATATATTTCAAAATGTTGAAAATTTTCAAAAATAATATGTTCATGGGTAGCTTCATGTTTTAGATTCATGCAAAGTTATTCCACGAAAAAATAATATGTTTTTTAGGCTGTGCAAAAAAACAAAAAGTTGTCTTGAGTAGCATGTTACTTTAGAACCATTTTATTTGTCTTTTTTGCACGAGTCTTCCAAAATGTTCATTTTTGGCGAAACGACTTTGCGCGCATCTAAAACTTGATGTTCTATGTGCATATATTTTTTTGAATCTTTTTGGCATTTTAAATTTTGAAAAAAAATCAAATTCAAATAAAGAATGCATATGAGCTCGAGAGCCAAATAGCCACGTCCAATCTTTTTTTGGCTGCAAATTGTGTTAGTGCCTATCACATTCTTATGTTGTTGTCTACTGCATTCTAGACCAATGTGTATTGCACTTTTGGATTGTGGACACTACGCTTTATACTAAAGAGTAATGTATTTTCACTCTAGAGTAATATATGTTACACTAATTTGTCCTGTAATTTTTGGTTTGTGATGTATTATGTACCATACTTTTTTACTTTGCCTTTGCATCTTTGGACTAGGCCTACATCATCCTTTTTTGTTTTGTCTCGGTCTTATTTTTTAATGGTCTCCACTATGTTGTTTAACGGTTCTTCTAAGTGAGAGAAAATTATAGTACTTTCTCTGATTTATAACAAGTGTCGCTGATTTATTATAACTTTATATTAAATTCACGATACTTATTTTGGATCTGAGGAAGTAGAACGACAGTGAAAGAATAAAGGCAATTAAAACCCTGAGAAAGTCTTGTAGAAAATCAAAAATATATAAAAAAAACCTCTGAATGGCAAGAACTTAACTTAACGAGTATTCACTGGTTAGTAAACAGTTGAATACTTTGGAGTCGGTTTTACCGGCACAGTTTACGAACTGTTAGCCCACGCACGTGAGGTGCATGGCGTAGCAGTCTTGGTCGTGCGAAGGAAGCAACGACGAAACACCGGTCGCACACAACCCGGCTCTCTCTCTCTCTCTCTGAAAGCCTGGGCCAAAAGCGCAGCATAGGTCCCGTCCCTTCAAATCTTTCTACCAGTGTTTTACCCTGCAGTTGATCAGTCGGAGCAGAAGCGTCTTGTTTCGTCATTTACTTAAGTGTATATCTACTGCTCGCTCTCTCACACGAATGACCTCCCAATGCATGCATGCAAAACAGCAGTATGCGGTTGCGTCGACGCTTCTGCTAATTTCCCGCAACCACAACTAGCCCAACTCCTTCGGCCAATTGGACGGGCAGGGTTCACAAGAAAAAAATATGCAAGAAGTCAAGACGATAGGTTGATAAAACCACGTTGATAAAACCGAAACAGAGGAGTACCTAGTATATATTTCTGTGGAAGTCAAAAGTACATGAAACTTTAAAAAAGAGGTATATATATTTTTAGTCTCACATCGTGCAAAGTGAGAAAATTAGTCCCGCAACTTGCAATCCAAAAGCATTTTAGTCTATTTTGATTGAATTTCTATGATTTTAATTCGTCCAACTGAGCTAACACGTGGCATCTGCAAACCTCTGTGTATTTTTTCTCTCCAATTGTGACCCTTGGTACGGCCTGACAGGAAGGCCTCACCTATCATTGGTTGTACAAACAAGAAAACAAATAAGATTTTTTATATGAAATGGTGGGAATGGAATTCACGACCCGCTCTTCTAAAGAAATAAGCATGCCGCTAGAGCACACAATACAAATTGGTAAATTAAAGAGAGGTCGTCTATTATACATTATATTGAGGCTGATGAGCCCTAACTCGTCTACTCACACGGACCGTGAAGCATATGAAGGAGAAGTTATCTTTCAAGGAGAAGTTATCTTTCAGTCATACTAAATGACTCTAGATGGCTCACACGACATGAAACACAAAAACATTAGCGCACACGCGTAGAGAAGTGAAGCTCAATTGATTCTGTATACACCTTGGCTACATGTAAGCTTTTATTTTTGAAATTCAAAAATATGTGTTCTACGGTTGTGAAAAATTCAGAAAATAATATAAATTTTCAATTCGAAATAATTTGTGTTCTAGGCTACATACAAAAACCTTACATCATTTGCTCACATGTACATATTTTTTAAAGGTGTTTTTATACTTTGAATTGTATTTTTTAAACGTTTAAAATAAATAACTCCACATGACAAGTTGATTGGATATAGACTATGCACAAAATTATGTTGTGGTGGACACGGCCATTTTTCGTACGTGTGTGCCTTTGTACTATATAAAAAAACTAACATTCTCAAATATAACGTATAGCATTAGATGGCATAGTGGCTTGTCCGCTTGTCTAGGCATAAGAAGGTACTGGGGTTGAATCCCATCTTCTGCCTATTGTTTTAACTATTTTATTTGTAGTCTCCACACCATGGACATAAATGCCATAAAAATATAGAGAGGTTATTTTAAAAACTGCGACGCCATAGCTGAACGAATTTAGTCAAACTTGCTGAAATTCAATTAAATTGGACTAAAAATGCTCTAGGAATGCAAGTTGTGAGACTAGTGTTGCTCACTTTACAAGATATATGACTAAAATGTGCATACGATGCAAGATGTGGGACTAAAAGTGCATATACCTCTTAAAAAAATATCATTTAGATCTCACACAGGGAAAAGGAATAAATTGTAAACGCGGGGAAGAGAAAACGTGAACAACTTCAGGTTTTGGTTTCCTCCAAAATTCCTTTTTAATGGCTTATTTTGTAGAAATTTCAAACTAACATGATACCAATTTATGAGTCATTCATACGTTTTTCATTTGTTCTGAACGGAGCAACAAAACATCAAGAACTAACATAAGATTGCCATACCGCATAGAGACTTACTGAAATTAAACACATGGAAATATCATGAATGTTGATTGTATACATCACATCTACAAGGCCACAAGCAAAAAGTTTTTTAAGATTACTTATTTGACATACTTATCTAACCACCCCAATCTTTTAAGATATTTTAGACTACTTGAGGATTTCTACAACGAAATACTAGATGTGTCTAGACTGAATAACAAAGTGATCTCTTTAGTGCCTAAAGGGACATGTGATTACTTATTTGACATACTTATCTAACCATCCCAATCATTTTATCAAATTTGAATCAACAAAACATTTCATTCGAATTACATACGAAGAATCCATTTGAAACTTTTTATGAGTTTCAACTTTCAATCGTTCAAATCAAACAATCCAGTGGAGTCGGTACATGTAAGTTGTTAGCTCAACATGTCTTGAAAAATCCTTTAATTTAATTCTAGGAACTTATGTATTAGTTAATCACACGAATCTATTTGGGAATCCTCAAAACTCCAGTATCCACATTGATGGCTCTGGAGTTTGACAAGCCGTCACAGATGATTGTAGATTTTTGAGTCCAAATTTCACCACGAAAGAGCCCAAGGAGGCTGGTTGTGGGATGGCAACCAACAAAGAAGCTAGTCCTCATGGTTTAAATGTCGATTTCTATAAAAAATGGGATTTAGTTAAAAATATATCTCTTTAGGCTACTTAAGAGTTTCTACAACGAAAGACTAGATGTGTCTAGACTGAATAACATAGTGATCTCTTTAGTGCCGAAAGGGAAAGGTGCTGATAAAACACAAAATATAGGCCTATAAGCCTCTTGAATGTAACTTTTAAGATTTTTAACTAAGGTTTTGGTTAATAAACTGTGGTGACCTAACATGCCACTACATGGTGTAGTATGCAAGTCGTTGGCATAACACCAATGCAACATTGTTCCATCAGTATTACATCTCTTAGAGTGGTACAACAGAAACATCACAGTTCAAGACATGACTATAGATTACAACATAGTACATTACAAAACATCTAGAGAACCTCCTCAACACATCGAGGAAGATAACTTTGCAAAAAGAAAGCCATAAATTACAACTTGAAGAAGATTCTACTATTAAGTCTATTATTAATATTTATTTAGCTTGTGATTGCTTCTATACTACAAAAGTAGGTTCTAACATCTAGGGATTTATTTATTGTCTACTCTTGAACTTCATTTCCATAGAATCTGGCGCAGCCATTAACTCCATCCATTCCACCACACATCTTTGAAGGTTATAGGCACATACCATATGTCATAGGCTACGAAGGTTTTCGTAAATATTTTTTTAGATGTTGCTTTTATTTTGAAAAGCTATATCCGCCAGTCTTAACATTAGAACTTCGTGGAGTTTCTTTCCTGCAGCGTCCGCATCTCCTTTCCATAATAGGGAGTAACATGTCACACTTTTGTACACTCCGCAGAGTAGCTTGTTTTATCCATGAGAGATTCTTATCCATGTTGACAAACGAGTAGCTAACCCGTTCACACTTCCTTTATACAAGGCCCAATAAAATGACCCAAACCAATCGATTCCCTTCTCCGCGTCCCTGCATGCCCACCCTTTTGTAGATCAGGTCCATCTTTTATATTACGACACTAAAATGTACAATCCATCGTAGATGTTAGAAATACCATGGGACACTGAGGGATCCCATGCATCTGCTGCCAATCCTCTCATCATATTATAATCACGGTCCAAGGATTACAACCATGACCAGCGTATCTGTTAGCATGCAAAAGAAAGAAGATTCAACTGACTTCCCAGAGCCATATAGATCTCATGGTTAATGCGTAATATATGACGCAAGAATCACTAACGACATTGGTTATTACTCCCAGATAATACATTCTCGTGCAAATGGAACCTCCACCAACCACATATATCATACCATGGTTCTGTGTGCCCGCCATATTAGGTTACCACCACTTGGGATGATATCCGATAAGTCATGTTATTACGAAAATAGTGTTTTCTATTATACTTTTCGAAATACAGGTGATAACAATAGTAGATCAAAAATACTTGTTAGAAAATAATCAAAGGACATAAGCAAGTATAAAATTGACTTTTAACTGCAAGTTTATGCAGCCAAGGTCTTCTAGTCGATATAAACTCCAGAATCTAAAATAGCAAGGACCAATGTTTAAAGAACCAATATGATATTACACATAGATAATGATATGCATTTTGTATAAATCCCAAAGCAAATCCCCATGTTTGAGTATGGATTGGGTTTGGGTTATTTCGCATAAATTTTGTTTATCTTCAAGTTTACTTCACAATCAAAAGTACATTCTAAGATTCTAAGAGTAACTTACAAGGTATGAAATTAAAGCACAATAACAATCGATGTTGGGTGTTGATTGGTATCAACTCTTAAGAATGGTCATGTTTTAAGTCGATGAGACTTAAGAGAAATATTAATGTTTTTATTTGAAGTGGCAAAAAGAACAACTGTCAAATAAAATTTTCTTATACCAAGTTTTTTTAATTCTTAATATTATCGCTTTGTAATATACTAGCATTGGTATAGTACTAACGATCTTAAGTTAAAATGATTCTAGCTGATTGGTATCATACCAAAGTTAACTATAAAATACAAATGAACTTGAGACATAGTGTTGAAATAGCACAATTGAGTTCTAGGGTTCTCCTAAGTATGATCAAAGACACGAGATCATCCACCTTCAATATAAGTGAATGATGAGTTCATGTTAACTTGTATGGTATTGATTTACAATTAGTGTATTATTTTGAAAGAGCATTACCTAATTAGCAATAAACATTTAGTTTTTTTTATAAGCTATGGTTATGGTCTTAGGTATATAGTATAAGGAACTTATCCTCAAGGAGGACAATATCACTAAATAACATCAATAAAATAGTTGTGGTGAAAGAATGATCATGTCCTACAGTGTTTTGGATTAACATTATGAGGTTAAGCTTAGAGTTTACCATTGGTGTAATTCAAGATTCAATACTTGTTTACTATCATGATCCTAATTAAAAGATTGACTTCATTTATGATAACATAAATATATGACTTTAATAATTTGTTATGGTTTTAAGCATTTAGATGAAGTTGAGAATTTATATTTTTGCTTAAAGACATGGTTTCATAAAAAGTTCCACTTGACTTAGTTTTAAAGAACCCTTAAATTCAGTTGTCCATAATAATACAATTAAATTAATGGTTTAAGTTATTTATCCTTCTTTGTGTTTTTACCCAAGTCTTTAGAGTAAAACTAATTTTATTTTCAATTAAAAGGATTTAAAGTATTAAAAGAAATTTTATTTTAATTTTAAGACAAGAATTACATTTCTATATTATAGTAAATTATAAGTAGTTTAATAAAGATAAATAGGACTTATTTTTATTTAAAAATGATAAAAGAAAATAAATTTGTTTTATTGCAATGCAAGAAAATGATTTTATAACACTTATTTTATAAATACCAAAATGACTTATAATATCTTATCTAGCATCTTTAGGATAGTAGATTATTTTTCATACACAAAAGTAATTTTTATTTATTTTTAAGACTTCTCCTTGTTTTTCTTATTTCCTTGAGAGACGTAATAGTTTCCATTTTAGTTACTGCTTTTCAACTCAAACAAGCAATTATATATGTTTCCTAGGTAGATTTTATTTGATCATTTTGATATATTACATGCATTTTTTAGGATTTTTCCGCATTTTTCTAGATCTTAAAACACTTCAGAGTCATTTTAGCACTTATATTTTATTTTACTATTTAGTTTCCATTTATCTTTTAAAACTGGGCCTGACCCATGGGCCATCCCAACCCATTGACTAAATCGGCCCACTAGTTGGGCCAACCTAAATAGATGACCTGGGGCCGGTTGTAGCGGCCTAGAGCCACACCCTCACTTTTATCTCCCATGGCGTCGCCGCTGTCGTGCTCCATCCTGGAGCTCTCGCCCAATGGTGTCTAACAACGTGATCCATGTCGTTGCTTCGCTGGGTCAGGATCGATTTAATGACTGCCTCCTCTCTCAGCCGTGTTGATCCCCTACTGGTGGCTAGGGTTTCAGTCACATTGACCTAAATATTCATTGGTGGTCTTGTCGTGTCTTCCTGCCCTCTGGAACATGGAGCAAGTGCGGTGCAGTGCTGCTATGATGCTGCTTGGTGCGAATCGAGTACTGCGGTGCTATTTGTGTTGCCCTAATACTGCATCGGTTGTTGTCGGTCTGTGCACGCCAACACCTCCTTCTTCGTCTCCGACGAGCCCTTACTCGCCCTAGGTAGGTGATCCTCTTTCCCCTGATTCTCTCTCTAGGCTCCAACACTAAGTAGGGTTAATCCAGTTCTAGGTTTAGTCTGAGGCTTGCAGTGGTCTGCCTAGTGTTGATGTTGATCTTGCCATATTCTACTTGCTTTAGATAAAAAACTTCTAGTAGAATTCTTGAGCAGTGGATACTGAAATTATTAGCTTGCAAATCTCGTACTAATCTAGTTTGAGTTATCTTCTTGTGTGTATTCCTTACCTCACTGTTAATTGTGCTCAGCTTCCATGTCCTATTTGTGCTTTTGTAGGATTGGTGTGATTTACAATATCTCAGACGATGTAAACACCACACTGATATTATGCTCCTCACTGAATACTAAACTTTTGTTCTTTTAACTACTAAAGGGCTTTGGTACTGTCCAATTGATAGTAACTCTATGTTATAAGCTACTTGCTCATGCTTCTTAATCCATGATTTGGAGTTTGATCTAGTTACCTGAAATGAATTGATACATACTACTTGGATGTCTTATTAGAAAATGACTTCCCCTCTTATGTAGAAATGCTCCGCAAGCATATTTTGCTTGTGCTCTTTATTACTATCAACATGATGGTAAAATGGTCATATGATTCCTAATTTGTACTTAGGAAGATGATGTGATTTGTTTGAGTGCTTAGCTTTGATGATGGGCTGGTGTGGTTTATTAATGTGGGTATTAGCTTTGAGTAGATTGTGCTGCCCTAGATTACTACTGTGGTTCCCCAAATACCGGGGTGTGCACAGAGGTAGTTTAGGAATCATGTTTTTCTACCCTTCTATATATTCCTAATTGTGATTTTAACCTCAAGCCTATGATGCAAAAGGCTAAGACCCTTTTCTACAATAAGAACATACATTATTGTGCACTTTTCTATCTAGGGATGATCATGTACTCCATTTGCGTACATACGTGAGGGCAAAAATTTTATTCCAACTATCATGCCAATAAATTGATAAGGACAAATACTAGGCATGATATTTAAGTTGGTCAACCTGCTGTTGTAGAGTAGACAATTGATTTGGTGAAGTGGGACTTGATTTGGAGTGGATCTTGATCACTTGATTTATTTCCTTCTCCTACTTGTGCTGGATTTCACCTCCTGGTATTGACCTTGTCCTTCTCCTCCTTGCTCATGTGCTGACCTTGTCCTTCTCCTCCTTTGCTCATGTGTTTTCCCCTTGATCCCCACCTAGGTATCCTTCAGGTGACCATGGTGATGATCTACTACCTAGTTTTTGGTGGAGGTTTGTTATGTTGTGTTGGTGTTCTTGGATGGTGAAAGACTAAGCAGAAAACTCAGTTGTAGATGCTCTCACTCTCTATTATCCATGTCCTATTTCTATTGTTGTGTTGACAACACATGACATGCAATGTGTGTACGCTACTTGCGGGTGGCCCGGGTCATGTGCAAGTTACTATGTTTGTTTTGACTGAAACTTGGGATCAGATCAAGTAATAACTAGATCTTTTGTTGATTAATTGCCTTTTACTATATGCTTGTCCTAGTGAAACTTGCCCTTGTTGTCTGTGATGTTGTGTTGTGATTAATCTTGAGAAGAACATATGCTATTTGTTTTGGTGAAACTTGCCCTTAATGAATTTCCTCAATGATGTGATTAAACAGTGAATTACAGTGTCAGACATGAGAGTACTCTAAAAGTGACCCCCCCTTTTCTTTTATTTGTTTAACTTCTATTTTTGTAGGAATTGTAAATCAATATTAAGGCAAGAAGAACTTAGTGTAGGATTAGTGTTAGGATTTTCTTTTATTACTTTTGTAAAATATATTCTTTTGTTATAAATAAAAATGTAACATTGTATTATCCAATAAATATAATATTTAGTATTAATGTAATATTTTCTTTTATTTACTTGTATAAATAAAATGTACTAATGTGTAATGGAATAAAATTACTTTTATTCCTTTATGATATATCATTTCTATACTTCTTTATTATTACTTACTGTATTATTATACAATTGTGTCCTTAATAAATTCCATTTATATTTTCTTTAATCATTTAAATATTTCTAAATTGATTTTATTAATTACACCTAAACCAATTTTGATTTTAAATTTGAAATTCAAAAGGAAGTTTGAAATATTCTTTCCAAAACATAAGAGATGTCTAGAGATCATGCTAGAGTCTATAGCACTCACCGAGATGAACTAAAACCTGAATCATCGAAGTGAGATAAACCCTGGTCCCTCTAGCTTTTAGGTTTGCAAAAAATTTACCCATGTTTTCAGATGCATAAATAAAGATGTGCACACTCACTTCTGCACTTCTAATTGTCCTAAATGCTGGGCATTACATAGACTTATACAAATAATTCTTATGGTAATAATGCAAACAAAAACTTCTTTTCTTAGAGGCAGAGTTAACATATTGCATGAAGTGCTCAAGGATATACGTTAAAAAAAGGGGAGCTTTTCAAACATGATTTTGAAAAGCCTTTGACAAAATCAAATGGCCATTTCTAGTCAAAACTATGTAAATGAAAGGATTCCCCATACATTGGATTGATATGATCATGAAAACTATAAGTAGTGGGAATGTTGCAATTAACATAAATAGTGAAATATGGCCCGATTTCTCAACGTACCATGGTTTGAGACTATGTCATCCCCTATCACTAATTTCTTTGACATTGATGTGGATGTTCTTGCTATAATGCCAGATACACAAAGGGTTAGTTTGGTTATAGGTCTATGCGGATGACACCATTCTCCTTTTAGAAAAAAATCTAGAACAAATTAGGAATCTAAAAGTGATACTATGCCTTTTTAGCAAATGTCCGGACTAAATTTTTTTCTTCACAAAAGTTATATATTGCCTCCCATGCTTTGTAAAACTCAGCTTCTTATGAGAAAATCATTACCTGCAACTTAGGTAAACTTGCAATGAAGTATTTGGGTGTCCCAATGATAAAAAGATTAAAACTCACTGACATGATACCTACTGAGGAGAAAATGTGTAACAAACTTTGTTCATGGCAAGAGAACTATTGGTAGTCAGAGAAGAATCACATTAATGAGTTCATCACACTCTAGTGTACCACTGTACATGCTATGTTTTTACAGAATTCTAGTGGGGACTAGATAAAAGTGAACATAGTTAGAAATAAATTTTTGCGGGAGACAGATGTAAATAGAAGAAATACCATTTAGTGAAATGGCAGACAATTTGCTTGCCAAAATACCAAGGGGAGGAACTTTAGACCTAGATGTGATTAATATTTCTTTATTAGCAAATGGATTTGAAAATTATTTAAGTAGCAGGGATTTGAAATAAAATATTAATTAAGAAGTATATGCAAAGACACGCTCTTTGCCAAGTGAGGGTCAAACCCTTGGTGACTCGCATTTTTTACAAGGGCTAATGGAAGTTACAAACATCTTTTGGGGATGTTTTAGAATACATTTGGGAAAAGAGGACAAAACCAAATTTTGGGAAGACCACTGGCAAGGAACATCATTCTTGCCAATAAGTTTCCTAGGTTGTTTTATGTTTCCACAATAAAGAGGTTACTATGGAAAATGTGATCTCATGGGGTATAAACTCTCTTCGATTCATAAGAGAAATGGTAGTACCCTTGATAGTTCATGGTTAGAGTAAAAAAGTATTGTAGATGGGGTAGTTTTCAATAGGTGGATTGACAAATTGGTGTGGAAGCTAACTGAGTTAGGGAATTTCTCTAACTAATATTTCTATTCAACTATGCGGTGTTGTAGAACTATACCATACAAATTTGTGTGGAAAATTAAAATCCTCCTTAGATTCAAAACATTCTAATGGTTGGTGCTTAAAAAACCATCATAACCAGAGATGTCCTGGCAAAGAGGGCGAAATGTGAGGCTAAAGGTTTATTATGTTGCAATAACGAGTCAATTTCTCATATTTTTTTCACATGCTCTTTATCTAGATATTTTTGGAATGTGGTTAGTTGTACTTTTGGTACAAATTTACACTTTACCTTTGATGAACATTGCACATCTATTTGGTTAAAAAATCATGGCAATAAGAAATATAATGGTTGTAGGTATTACTGAAGTTTTTTTGGGGGTATTTGGAAAGCTGGGAACTTATATTGCTTTCAGGCCAAATGGCCTGACGAGCCGAGCTCTGTAATTTTCAAACCAATTATTGGATTCTATGGTAGAGTTCTGTTCACGTGAAAAATGTGTGCAAAGGATCAATTTATGTTCAGTGCTGAAATCTTGGAGAAGGTGACGGTGGAGGTCTTTGGTGCAAAAATAAGTTGGGCACCATTAATCCCGAGGCTAGGATAGTAAAGGAGAACAGGAAAAATTGGAAGCCAAGGAAAAACGAAGGAGGAGGGGGAATGCTAAAATAATATGATGTGAAAAAAGGGAACAAAAATCTATGTTAAAAAAATGTAATATGTGTCTGTCCTGTTAACTTAGTTGTTTCCTTGGGTTGTGTTTCTTCTCTATGTCCAGATTTAAGTAAATTTAGAGTAGGGCCTCGAAAACCTGGTGGTTGGCGTGTTTGTGAAGGACCTTGTAGTTCGACTTCAGTAGTGAAACTGGGTGCGATCGTTTTATATAAAACATGTATTAGTCAATAGCATGCAAATGATATGACCATATAGGTTTTGGCAACTGCACTGAATCAATCACCATAGAAAAGAAATGATATAATTCAAAACACTCACGAAAATCCTTTGAAACAAAGATATGCTAAGTTCTAATGCCTTACAAAGACAATGGTAGTTGAACTCACATTGTCACGCATGCGCAATGGTGTGCCTTATCCTATAAACTTATAATTCTTTTTGAGCCCTAGGAAAACATATTATCTCTTATTTACTAATTGTACATTTCTATTATACAACTAAAAAATAACTAAAACAATATTTTGTAATGGCTAGCTTTGCTAATACGACATTGTTTTAATCATGACTATGTTTTTCTTTAGTCAAAATCAAAGCAAAACTTTGACAAGTTGTTTTAATCATGACCATGTTGTTGTTTAGTCAAAAACTTTAAAAAATATAACAAGGGCATATTAGTCTTTTCATAAGAAACTTAAAGGTTAGTTAGTAGTCAACAGGTAAACTAATAGAATTTGCATTCTCGAAATGATGACACCCATTTAATGGTATTCTCACAATGGTGAGTACTTTGATAGCATTTTCGAAACATGACAATAGTTTGATAACGTTTTAAGAATTTTCTCATCATAAAATAGTAGAACGGTGGGCACCAAACAAAAGAACACTTATAAACGAGAAAACAAACTGCTCCCTCCGGTTCCAAAATAAGATAGTTTAGATTTTTTCTAAAACACGTGTACCTAGCTTTTTTTTTGCTCTGAACCTACACCAAATATCATCTAGATACACGAGTTTCAGAAAAATGCTAAAACATCTTATAATTTGGAACAAATGTAATAGTTTCATCATTGATTTACTTTAGACCTTGGGCAACATGAAACCTTATTTTTAAGTTTGAAAACATATTTTTAAAGTTACAAAAAATCTAAAAAAAAATCCTAGACGTAGATAATGATGTATGCTACTAGCATACAAAAACCCAACCCGAAATACCTTATATTCCAGGCTTAACAAAATTGACAAAATCTCATAGAATTGGAGGTTATATATTGCTCACTATTTTAGATGTCAGATGTTATCATTTTTTGCAGCCCAAAATATCGGGTATTTCAAGTTGATATATTTTTTATGTTGGTAGATTGCATTATTTCCTACATCTTGTTCAAAAAATGGGTTGCATTTTGGCCATGCTCCAAACATCCGCAATCATCCATCCAACTATCGTCCTAGCAGTATGTATGTATGTATCAAACAAACCCCAAATTTATATGCAAATAGGTACTCTCTCCCTTTAAAAATTTAAGATGTTTTAGACTAACGAAGCTAATGTATTTATACACCTTTTAATATGTATTTATCCCTAAAGTAAATGTATCTAGATATTTTTTAATATGTAGATTTATAATAAATCTACATATTAAAAAATATACATTTACTTTAGGGATCTAAAACATCTTGTATTTCCAAAGCCGGTGGGAGTATGTATGTACCATTCTTTCGCGCCGAGTATATGCCAATTTGAATATCAGTGTACTTATCTGACAAAGTAGTGCGGCGTTAGGTACGTATGCCTGGCACATATGACGTACGTGCAGTGCAGAATGGCAGCGATACTCGACTTTTCCCCGGCTACGCAGACACCTGCACATGGATCTGGTTTGAAAGAAAAACCTGCTCATGGAAGGAACACGATCGTACCTGTCAACAGGACATACCACCATTTATTTCAGAAGGGTACGTACAAATCTTCTTGCCGTGTTTTGATTTTTTTTTAAACAGGGTTGAGACCCTCGGCCTTTAGATCGAAGAGGTTCATACAATCTTTATTTGCATTTTATTCAACAGAAAACTGGTGAGAATATATACATCAAACAACATGTAACCACCGGGCAACACCTACACACCGGGCAGAATTTTATGTCCTAAAACACAAAAACAATACAACACCGATTAGGTACCGGGGATATCACTAAGTCATCCTATGACGAAACATGAACACTCGTCCGAGACCAGCAAACCCTCAGCGAGCGCCTCATGCACTTGCTTCAGAAGTCACCGCTATCAAAACACAGAGCCATATTCAGGGAAGAGATTCATATAGCCCTCGCGAGGTTTGCTGTTGATGCCGCCTGACGGCATCCGGCCCGGCGTGAGTCCATCATGTCTCTTATGTCACCAAGGCTAGCCATTAACGACACAAAAAGATGCACACCGCTCCACCTAATGCCTCTTTCACCCTGCTCATGCAAAATAATAGTGCCGACACGAGGGAGAGTGTCATCAAAGCGTCGTCGTCGTTTGATCTGGTATACCAGATATGCCATTTTCCATGGAGCAACACACGTGAGTAGACGATGGCTACAATGACGATGCCTTCAACAAGGTAACAATGCATAGACACCATCATTGCCGGTCATTACTGGAGTCAGATCTCGGTTTTCACTAGCAGCCACTCGTCCCCAACTTCCGTCGGGGCTAGATGTGGGATCAAGACACAATGAGCAAACTGACCACCTACGACAGAGAAGGAGGCTGCCACCACCATGTTTGGGGCTGGTATCCCAGGCTTGCTCGTGATACGGTGTCAACATCCGGATTTTTAAGCCTAGATGTCTGTTATGTCATACATCGCAATCTCAGGATTATCATTTTTGCGAGACATAACAGATTGGATATCACAGTACATCATCCAGTACAAATCATGCATAAGGTCTTACAACAAATAAAGGATCTCAGGATCCAGTCTTAATACAATCATAGCAGCGGAATACCGTAATGATAACGATAGTGTAGGCGAGACTCCATCTTCATGGTCACAGGCAATGCTGACGATGGAAGATGATCCTAGTTGTCGTAACCTTCCTGTTGTTCATCCTCCTGATAGTCCTCTTCATAGTATGGCCATAGAAATAACCAGGGACAAAGCCATGAATACTCTTTAAGTACTCGCAAACTAATACTAACAAGTGAAGTGGTTTTTGAGTAGGAAGTACTAGGCTCTAGGTTGTTTTGCAAAAAGCCAGATTTACCTCTACTGAGTTCAGAAGCAAGAAAGCTAGTTGAAAGTTTTATAACACCTAAGTGGGAACTTGAATTTCATATCACAACTCGGTTGTGGTCAAGTCAAAGTCATGATTCATTTCACAAGTCATTTTGAAAACATCTGACGACAAACAGTATAGCCACTCCAACTGTCCATAATCGTGGACGCGGCTATTCGAATAGTTTGACACTCTACAGAGGTGGTACACTTTCACCACAACATTCGATACATCCGTCAGGAACAATCCTGAATTCATCATACTCAGTATGCGGATAATCAATCCTAACTTTTCAATTACACGCCCTAGTATAGGCACCTCTCCTATGAAGTTTGGCCTTCCAACCATGACCAACTGTCATCTTGGGAACTGCACAGATGGACAATCTTCACAAGGTAGCCTCATCTCAAACCTTGGCCGCAAGGGAACCCATACTAAGGTATATAAATTTTCAGTCAAGCCCTACCCAAATTTCAGGTATTGTGGTTGTACGGTAAAATTGGAATGGTATCGCATCGAGACAACCATCAGTTTTATAAAGGGCTAAGGCTCATGCCTCAACATTTTTATCATCAAAATCATCTGGTGTTCAAGAACACATGTCAAAACATTTTATTAGAATGACTCATCATTCTAAGGTTTTCATAATCATTTTCACCAAGTATTCCCATCTAAAGTGATCAAGTTTTATGCTTAGCACTAGCAACTACAAGTGAGGGTAAACACTAATGAGGGGTGGTAAACAAGTGTATCTTATCTAAGTTAAATCTCATGCCTCAGGATGACATCAAGATTATCTAACTTAGGTCAAGTTTTATGCTCTTTATGCTACCTTTAATAATCTTTCTAAGCTCTACAATTTACCAAGTAAGCTTAACTAGAAAGCTTTGATAAAGAAATAAAATAACTAAGCTTGCAAATACAACTAGGATTGGGTATCAAATGGTGTAAGCTTGCAAGTAAAACTTGCATGGTTTAGCTTAGTTTGCTTGCTAAGATATTAGTATAAGCTTGCTAGGATAGCCTGCAAATATTAGCTTGCTAAGTTAAATTGTATAGTGATGCTTGCATAATTGCAAGTATAAGCTTGTCAAGTCAACTGGTAGTATTAGGCTTGCCTTGTGCAGAGCAGTGGTTGAAGTTCTCCTCGGCTTCTTCCTCGTAGTATTCTCCTCCCTCCTCATATCCTTGGTCGGTACTAGCGTCTATAAATAAATACGAGGTACACAATCACCAAACAATACTTAACTACTTTTATTTATCACACCAAGGTTTTCACTAGATGATCTAGCATCATCACAAACATTACAAACATCAAGGCATTTGTCTTATTTATTTTATTTTGGAAAAGTAATTTCTACTCATTGAAAAACTACTTAAGATTTAATATTCTCCAATTAAAACATGGGATCATGTTGACACATGTCATCACCAGATATTTCAGTACATGAGAATGTGATTTAAAGTGGTTTCACAATTTAATGAGGTTTAACCTTTTATTTTATTTAATTAAAGTGATTAGAAATGTCTACGAGGCATTCTTTTATTACTTGTCCATTATTTTTGCAAGTAAACCTATATATTTTTATAAATTCAGAAAGGTCTTGTTAAATGTGATTTTTGAGAGTTGGAATCAACTCAAAAGCTTTTGTGGTTGAATTTTGAAAAATGTTTGAATACAGAAAAGCTTTTGCCTTGTTATTTTTACTATAGGTGATCTACAATTTCAAATGATTTGAATCAAACGGGCTTGGATTAAGAATTCCAGTACCTTCCTAACAAAATTGGCTCATGCAAATTGGTTTCGTGAATTGACCTGGGTTGATTTTTTAATCTAGGTACATAACTGAGTTTGAAATTAAAAGAATAAACCTAAATTCAAACTACTGGGTAAGGCGGAAATGTAAATGGGCCGGCCAACTGTGCACAGCGCACAAGCGGGTGAGTTTAAGTGGGTGTCCCCACCAGTCAGCGAGACAGGGGGTGCGAAGCGGTACGGGGTGATGTGGACCGCACGATCAACTTCTAATCCAATGGTAGGGACCTATCGTCTTCGTCGGGAAGCGCTGGCAAGACAGAACCCTAGCGCGGCCAGTGGGGGTCTACGGAGGCTCCCCGGGGCTCAGGCGAGGGTCGGCGATGGGGGCGAACAACGAAGTCGACAACGGCGAACCTCCTGGTACCGGCGACTTTTCCTAGGGCGGCTCCAATCGCTGGCTCCTTTCTTCCTCCTCCATGGCAGACTCCGTCCAAATTCCGGCGATGTGCTGCTCGCCTTGCTCCGGGAATGAGTGGGGGTGGTTCTAAGAGACAGGGTAGTGTGTTGGTGTGAAGAAATCGAGCGGGGGTGGCCTCTATTTATAGTGCCAAGAGGGGACCGATGGGCGCGGGTGGAGCTCGTCGTGGTCATCGACATAGTGAGCTAACGGCATGGGCGACGGTAGGGGGCAGTGTTGTGCTTCCTGGCAAAGCTCAACGGCGTGGTCTCGAGGCGTGGGGCGGTGCGGGATGGCCGGAATGCTGCGGTGCTCTGGGCGGGTCCGACGGGAAGTTTTATGGCGCACAGGCTCTCCTGGTCGCGCGACGACGAACAGGATTGTCTGCGGGGTTGCTGGGACGGTGGTGATCACACTTGCGAGCGGAGAGGGCGGCGCGCTGGCACGCTCTCAGCATGGCGCAGAGGCATAGGGTGCTGCGTTTCTAGAGTGGTCTAGTGGCTTGCTGCTCGTTGGCGTTGGACAGGGGGTGGCGATGGACGGTGGTCAGTATCCTAGACAAGGTGGCTAGGCTTGGTGATGCTCCTAGCTTGCTGTCGACCAAGGGGTGCAAGGTGAGGCTCGGAATGGTCACCATTGATGGTAATGGAAAGCTCATAGTGGTGCTAGAGCTTGCTAACTAAGCTAGAGAGGGAACAAGTTAGGCCAAATCACTGCTCACTATAGTGTTTGTTGTTTGTTTGTTTTGTGTTTGCAAGGTGTTTGATAAAATGGCCAAAAGAGATTTGATTTTGATTTTTTTGGTTCAAACTTGGTGGGTGTACTAGTTACATACTAGATAGTCTCTGGTTAGTTGGAAATGTCAAGGTAAATTGGTTTGGTTGGTTTTTGAGAAATGGGTGATCTTCATATATGAACTAGATTCATTTTTGAATTGTCATTTGAATCAAGTTGCCAAATGTTTCTGTAAGTTTGAAAGGTGGGCTTGGGTTCACTTTTACTTGGTATAGCAAGGGGTGAAAAGAAATGGAATTGTTTCTGTTTAAAATCTTGGACTAGAAACACTTAAAGTGACCTAGTGAGCAAGATTGGCAAAAATGACCATTTGCCTTATTTGGTTTGTTTTTTATTTTCTCTTGATTTGTTTCTGTTTGGATTTGAGTTAGATGATGTTGTTTTCATCTTTAAACCATTCCTTGATATTCACAACAATCACAGAATTCCATTCATGCATTCATACAATCATCACATACACACATGCATTCATATGATTTTAATTAACAAAAGTTTTTGTTAACCCTAATTTTGGTGATTGGAATTTGATAACCATTGTTCAATATTTTTTGGATGTTACAAACCTTCACTCCTTAAACAAAATCTCGTCCCGAGATTTGAGAAAGAAGAAAAAGAAAACTAGGATTTAAAGAGATCGGGAAACTCTATCTTGATGTAATCTTCTCTTTCCCAAGTAGCTTCTTCTTCGGTGTGGTTACTCTACTGAATCTTGAGAAACTTGATGCTTCGGGTCCTGGTGGTTCTGAAAGCTTCCTCCAAAATACGGATGGGTACTTCAGGATACGTCAGGTCATCGTTGATCTCTATGGTGCGGTGGTCAATGTTCTTGAAAACTTCAGTCTTCTCCGGGACTTCAAGGCATTTGCGAAGTAACGATATATGTAACACATTATGCACTGCTGACATCTCCTCTAGCAGTTTCAGTTGATACGGTACTTCTCCTCGACGATTCAGAATCTTGAAGGGTCCGATATATCTGGGGACTAACTTTTCTTTGAGATGGAAACGTTGCATTCCCTTCAAAAGCGACACTTTGAGATACACAAAATCTCCGATATTGAAAGCGAGGTCTCGATGTCTCTTGTCGGCGTAACTCTCTGTCTAGATTGGACGGTCTTGAGGTGCTCACGGGTCTTGTGAACTTTCTCCTCTGCTTCTCGTAGGATGTCGGATCCGAAAATCCGACTCTCTCCTACTTCCGACCAATTCAAAGGGGTATGACACTTCCTTCCATACATGAATTCAAATGGAGCCATTTGCAAACTGGCTTGATAACTGTTGTTGTAAGAAAATTCTGCGAAAGGCAGACAGTCTTCCCATTTAGATCCATACTCTAGCACACAAGCTCTCAACATATCTTCGAGTATTTGATTTACTCGCTCTGTTTGTCCATCTGTCTAAGGGTGATACGCTGTGCTAAAATCCAATCTTGTTCCCAATCCTTCTTAGACTTTCTTCCAAAATCTCGAGGTAAACTGGGTTCCTCGATCTGATACAATGTTCTTGGGGACCCCGTGCAAACTGACGATTCTAGCGATGTACGACTCCGATAGCTTCGAGCTCTAATAAGCGGTATTGACTGGTAAAAATGAGCGAATTTGGACAGTCTATCAACTATGACCCGAATAGAGTCATTTCCCCTGCTAGATGTAGGCAATCCTGTGATAAAGTCCATTCCAACTGAATCTCATTTCCATTCCGGAATCTACAATGGTTGCAACAGTCGTGCGGGTCTTTGTCCCTCTGTGGCGTCTGGGAGTAGGTCTCCAGGTCATAGCAACCGGATCTGGTGCATCATGTGGTGTTGCTTCTTCTTCGTCTGGCTCGGATGCAAGCGACGATGGTGGAAGGAGAGCCCAAGTATCTCCAGCAATAAGGCTCTGAGCCCGTGTGACATGGGTATGACATATTGGGTCCCTATGGTAAGTTAACCTAGACGCTTAAAGAAATGTGGCCCATAAAGCTCAAAGAAGTCAAAGGAGTATTCGACGGGAAAAAAGCTTGTCTTGCCAAACATGAAAGAACTATGAACTGATAGAAAGTTTGTATTGTAGTCATAAACCTGTAACCTCTCTGAATACGGCTCCAGGATCCAGCCTCTTATATAAAGGATGAGAGGACCCGAGGAGGGCACCTTAGTTTTCTAGCAATCCACCGTGAGCTAGATCGCAACTAGCGAACCGACGACTTTATAATCGAGTTTCTGCCGTCACCGTACGTGTTGGCACGAGGCACGACGCCAGCCTATCCTCGTCTTGCTCCTCCGATGTCCTCCCATCGTGGGAGGGCAGAGTTCAGGAGCTGGAGGCGAACAACCTCAATAAGTGCCCCTAGGTCTGCAGCTTTGGCCGTGTTTTCGTCGTTCCCTTCTTGGCTGGTCTCGGTAGTGAGGGAGAATGGGAAAGTGACGACTCGACTAAAGCCGCGAGATGTTGTTTCTCTGAAGCTCTCACCTGTGGAGTTCATCAGTAGAGGTTCAATGGTGGCACAACTCATCCTACCTCTGCCTCGTATGGTCGAATGGCGACCCTCCAGGACCACGATTACGTGGTTGTTCTTCCTCCTAGCCTCATTCAGAGGACAATTGAGAGGATCTTCCTAGGCTTCCAAGCGAGATCCATGGCCGCCGACGCCCCAATGGTTCGTTCCTCGCGGCGGAGGCGGCACCCGCGTTGGCAGGTCGCACACAAGCAGTGGGGAAGACGAAGACAGGGACTCGATTTCTTTTCTAAATTTTACCCTAGGGACTTGATTGTAAAAGTTTTAGCCTTATCTTCAGTTCCCCTTTCTCTTAGGGGCCTCTTTGTAAACGTGTTCCCACCTGGCCTGTTCATGTTTAAAAAAAAAATGCGGCCCGGGATTTTTTTCTTTATCAACAGCGATGGGTTGATTAAGGCATTCTAACGGGCAAATGTAATTAGGAATCAACATATTCCACCTACGAGTACTTGTTATTACTGGTGTAGTAGCGGCTGACAAGCAGAGGACGACACATCCATAGGTACACATCCATAAGATCGAATACAGAGCTGAGCAGCCGTACGCCCCGGTGAACGATTTGACCTCTCTTTCTAGCGCTTTGAATAGACAAATATGGCTCCTCCCCCGTCCGCAATTGCTTCTCTCCTGTGAAATCCATCATCTTGACGTGACATCTCCATACCCCCGCATTGAATGCCGAAGACAAGCTGCTGCGGCTGCCTGGCTAGCTAGGTGCGTGTAGGTAGCCCCATGGCCAACAAGAGGACAGGGAAGAGAGAGAGAGGGAGAGGGAGAGGGACCGAGTAGGAGTAGATGATGGTGATGATATGAGAGAGAATGTGAAGTGACAACTGAGGTGACGACCTTTTCTGCAATGTGGAAAGAATCGCCGTCCTCTCTCCTCCCCCCCCCCTGCCCCACGAGGCTTGATATCGGCGCTCATGGCTGGGTCCCACCCCCTTGCCTTGTCTCCCCCCCTCCTCCTCCTCCTTCGATCCTCCCCTTTACATAGAGCCTATCCTCTTCTTCTACCTCTTGGTCTCCTCTCATCAGTCCTCACCAGCAGCTCCGGTCTGCTGCCTCCTCCTCCCATGAACTAGCCCAGCCTTCTCCCCCTCTTCTCCAACGTCTTCTTGGTGAGTACTTACGATTCTCTCCTTGATTGGCTTGCAGATTTCGTGCGGTTCCTCTCTCGATCTTGATCGATGCTCTTTGATTTTGCACCGTATGACTGGTTGTCCGCTTGATTATGTGCCATGAGCTGCATCTTGAGCATGTGTAAATCAGATCTAGGGCATGCACACGAGTACATCTTTCAGCTTTATTTGATCAGGCATTTTTCCCTCTCTTGATTGATTGAGTTCCCTTCTCCCATTCTGAGCGACTTGGTGTTTTGTGCGCGTGAATGAATTTTTCTCCAGTGCACCAGGCAAGAAAACATGTCTTCGATCTGTACTACTGCTGCTGTTGCTTTTGCTGGCTAGGGTTCCATTAATTCCGACCGTGCGTGTGCGAGTTTGACCGGCCAGCCAGATCGAGCTATCCAATTAAGTAGTAAGCCATCACTGTGCAGGTTGCTGCTTGCCTCGGCAGTTCTTGCTATTTCCCGCAGCTTGTTTCTGTTTTTGCCTTTCGTCTTGTGTTGTTTCTTCATTTCTGCATGTCTCAGGCTGTGCGTGTCAGTTCTTTGCATGGCTGCCAAAGCTCAGCTCAGCTCAGATCTTAAATCAGACGTACCTGTATATACCGTACTTATGATAGGTGTCAGCTTACCTGAAACCCTAGTTCTTGCTCAATCCTGATAGCCGCCATGGCTAGGATTCGAGAGGTAGTTGGTCAAGAACTGCAAGAAATTGACCAGCCCATGGCGATCACACATGCATTATTCGCACTGACACTAGTAAATGCTAGCTAGCAATCTATTTATGCCCGTCGTTTGACCGTCGGTCAATGCCCGCATTGTGTACTAATTATGGCGTGATGGCACCGGTGTGCAGATCTGAGCTGACAAGGTTGCCACGAGGAGGGACGTCAGCCGGCGGCGATGGACATGTCCGGCGTGGGCAGCGCGGCGGACAGCCCGGGCGGAGGCGGAGCGTCGTCGGCGCTGGGGGCGCCGCGGCCGAGCAGGTACGAGTCGCAGAAGCGCCGTGACTGGCAGACGTTCGGGCAGTACCTGCGGAACCACCGCCCCCCGCTGGAGCTTGCCCGGTGCAGCGGCGCGCACGTGCTGGAGTTCCTTCGCTACCTGGACCAGTTCGGCAAGACCAAGGTGCACGTGGCCGGGTGCCCCTTCTTCGGCCACCCCTCGCCACCGGCGCCGTGCTCGTGCCCGCTGAAGCAGGCCTGGGGCAGCCTGGACGCGCTGGTGGGCCGCCTCCGCGCCGCCTACGAGGAGCACGGCGGCCGCCAGGAGGCCAATCCGTTCGGCGCGCGCGCCGTCAGGCTCTACCTCCGCGACGTCCGCGACAGCCAGGCCAAGGCGCGCGGCATCGCCTACGAGAAGAAGCGACGGAAGAGGAACCCGGCGTCGAAGCAGAAGGCCCGGCAGGGGCAGGAGGCGGCACCCATGGACGTGGTGCGCCACTGCGGCGTGGTGGATCAACCGCCGCCGCCGGCACACGCGCAGTACCTGTTCCCGATGCACCCGCAGTACCTGTTCCAGGGCCATTACCTGGCGCCGGCGCCCGACGGGGACCCCGCCGGAGCGCTGGAGGGCGGCGTGGTTCACGGCGGAGGGGAGGACATCGTGATGGTCATGGCTGCGGCGGCAGCGGCCGCCGAGGCGCACGCGGCGGGGTGCATGATGCCGCTGCCGCTCTCCGTGTTCAACTAGCTCGATTGATCGGTGCAATGCTACATGTAGAAAGTTAATTAAGTAAGTAGGGCTAGCTAAGCAAGTCAAATTAAGCATGCAGGATGATTTTGCTAATGGCGGTGATGTGCCTGGATCGGCATTTGAACACAGCTAGCTCTAGGTTTGTTCCAACTCTTAATCGAGTTATCAAATGCTACTAGCACTTTTGGTAAATTTCCTTGCTTGATTAAAATCGGAGGTAGTACTAGTCAATCTTTGTGGTATGCATGCATTGTTGCGTAGAAGAACAAAAGCTAGCTGGCATGTTCGTTTATTGAAGCACAGAGTACGACCGTGTGACTGGAACTCGGAAGATGATTGCTTGATTACATTCATTTACTTACTAGTTCACTGAGGATTAAAAGTTTCGATCTCCGAATTTTCAGAGATCTTGTCTAAATGCAGACCACTTTGTTTTCCTTTCTAATCGCATGTAACATTAGTCAAGCTGCTATGAGCACCGGATCCTTGGAGTCTGATTTTATCTATTAGGGACACCACTTTGTAGTTTCAAATAATGTAGACTCCTTTTACACAAGTATATAGACGATGACAACGTACCCGTAAAATTGAGTGAATTTCATTTTTACCTTTACTTGTGCATATCATGTTCGGGAAACTTTAAACCCTTATTTTTTAATGGATATCTATTGGACAATGTGCGAGATGATGATTGAACCTTAAAATTATCGAGATGGCAACAAAAAGTAGAATATTTGGTGTAAAGAAGGATAGATATGATCGACAACGACGTCCTCCGATCTTGACATATTTTGTTGCGGTATATCGTCCTGACATGTCGGCCTTGAACACGTATTGAATGCTAAAATGGAACAAAATCATGATCAAAATTTTCTTAAATGAAACATTCGGGTATAACTTTTATTAAATGGGATAATTAGTGTCTCAAATGCACAAGTAGAGGATAAAAAATAGAATTCACTCTTTTATGAAAGAATATGTTCATTTTGCAACTCAAAGGTAAATATATGTAGACCTCAATGGAATATTGGATACGCTTTTCGCTATCTTATTGATCCCGCACGTATGTTCGTTTTTATTTTGTGCCGCACATATAGTTGGTCCTATTTCTCAATGAAAGCACATGTGTATGGATTAAACAGCCATTTGGTATCATATGTTTTTATGTGTATTTTTAGTTTTATTTTCTAGATCGCATCGAATCGCTCGATTGGGGTGACCCACTAGTGCAAACAAGCCCATGCATCCCGGTTGGTACGGAGCTTTAGTCCCGGTTGCCCAACCGGGACGGGGCAATCGGGACTAAAGCTCTAACCTTTAGTCGGTTTGCCCAACCGGGACTAAAGGGTGCACACGTGGCAGCGGCAGCGGGCGAGGGGGGGGGGGGGGTGCACACGTGGCAGCGACAGCGTAACACGAACCGGGACTAATAACCTTCTGCCGCGGCAAAGATTTGGCCCATTTCTCTGCCGCGGCAGGGAATTCATTTTGGCACATTTTGTTGCCGCGGCAGCATTTTCGCCACTTTTTGTGCCGCGTCAGAGAATTCATTTAGGTTGTTTTATTGTTTATTTAGTGATTTGCACTTATCAATGAAGGAACCTTATATTACATCATGATGACAATATTATATTCAATACACGGATCGAGTTTATGCACTACATATAAAAGTTGCTATTCGATGCTACCGGCCAATTCCTTCAAAGTTGCTATTTTTACAATTCCTATTGTCTATACACAGCCGAGTAGTATTTCCCTTTTGGGTCTAGGACTTCTGCATCCAAGAATCCCGCCAATTCCTCCTGAATTGCTCGTACGCGATCCTTTGGCAGAAGACCGTCCCGTAGACGTTCGATCTGATTTAAAAAAGGAGTCAGCCTATATGAATGAAACTAAACACAATTTGATTGTAATTAAAAACTATAGAAATTGTTTACGTACGTGGAGTTGCTCTAAATTTCTGCCCTTCTCATCGCCGCGTCTGCGGATGAACTCGCAAACATAGTATCCACATAGATTGTTACCTGGTCCCTGCGTCAGGCACTTTACGAGAACAGAGTTCAATCAAAATAATAATCAAGCATGATAATAACTGTATCAAAACTAGAATCAAAGAGATGCGCGGATATAGCTAGTGGTGCTTACATCTAGTGCTTCAAATGTAAGCTCCTCTTTCCAAACACCCCTAGCCTTGTTGGTGAACCGTTTCCAAGCGCTGCCCGGCGTAGAAAACGGATAAAATGTGTTATTAAGTACTTGATATCATAAAATTCATGAACGTTGCCGATATAGTATCGTAATGATTAGAATTACCGCTGGATAAGTATCTGCATGTCCTTCCACGTCTCAAGGGGTTTATGTTTGGAGTCCATGACTAGTACACGCCCTTTGTCAAGTTGAATGATTAACAGAATATAGTGGTAGCTGCAAATGCATAACTAATCAATTATATACTTAACATCGAGTAAGCGAAATAGAAAGTGTATACAAGACAATAACACTCACTCGAAGTTGTAAGGAAATAGTATTTCCCTTTTGGTTTCTTGAAACCTTAAGGCGTGTACTATATTATCCTCGGTATCACAGGGGTTTGTTTTGAGATTAGCTTGATGAACCCAATATGGGTCAATGAAGCCAATGCCATAGATTTGTCCTCTGCGCATTCGAGAATCTTCATTACGCATATTACAGTATGATTATATACATGCAATAAACAAGGTGAGATAGCTGGAGACTAAATTAATTACAGAATTAGTACTTACAGACAATAGGCACTGATGATTGATTTGTCCAAGGCGTCTTGATTGAATAATTGAAATAGTTCATCAAATTCAATGGATATCATGTCATCCATATCTTTCCCATAATGCTTTTTTGTAACCTTCAGCACTATCCAGTTAGCCCCGGCCCTTGTGGCATGCAAGTACCAGTTATGCAATCTTCGCATTTTTGTTGGAAGATTGTTTACCTCCTCAGGTTTGTGAGAGGTTTGCGTCTTGGTATCTGTATGCTACTTCACTCACGGGAAGAACTCTAACTGGGATAAGTATCTTGAGCAATACTCATACCTTGAGCAAATGACTTCTCCGTATTGTGCAACTACCTCTGGATCATCTTGCTCTTATTTATATTTGCTCGACCCACATTGGTTTGAGAAATCACCTTGAGAGGCGCAAGTCTGTTTTGCTTGTTCTCCGTGGGCAACAGATTTCCGCTTGCATCGATCGCTCTTGAGGCTTTTTGTGCATGTGACTTGAGAATAGGACGGTCATAGTCGATGACAGCTTTGGCTCGGGTTGATGAAGATTCTTTAGCATTTTAAACACTTTGGCTTTTTCTTCTTTGGTCTGGAAACTCGCTCTTTCGGCCGCCTCTTAGCTTAAACGCTGTGCTTCCGCATCAACGATCGCCGCATCTCCTCTTCAAGATCATAAGCTCTCTTGGGAGGAACCTTTGGTACTTTTGGAAGAGGCTCTTGTTTACGTTTGGCGATCGCTTACGGCCAAGATGGCAGACGCTTACGCTTTTTATCCCGAGGCGCGGCGATGGCTCCATGGCGATGGCTGCACCGGAGATTGGTGAGGCGACGGGCCGGGTGGCGACGAAGACGGCTGCAGCGGCGCGACCTCATTGGAGACGGGTGAGGCGGCGAAGATGGCCTTGGCGTGTGATTTGAAGCACGATACATTCCTTGACCATAGAATGGTGACGTTTTTGCGTCTCCCAAGACACATCCCCTTCACCTGCGGGGTAGTGAAGATCCAAAACCTCAAAGGTGGGCATGATTTCATCACGCCGACAACAGCGTAGCCCTCGGAACCGGACGACGGTGGTAAGTTGGTGTGGGTCCAATTGGTAAGGCATAGCCGTAGCCACCTTCATTGATATGTTCACAACTTTGACATGTAGCTCGCAGTGTGTCATCTCGTGATATCATCCACTGGGTAGCCAACAGGCCATCGTCGGTGCACCATCGGCATCGCCATTGTCATCACCGGGACCTCGGTGGAAGCCACATCGCTTTTCGATTATTCGATAGGCGGTAGCATCGAATGCGGTGTCTTCTTGAGATGGGCAGTAGTACTTGCTCTTTAAGTGCGTTAATTTCATCTTGTTGTTGCTTTAATCGTTCTTCAATTAAACGCATTCGCTCTTTTCGACTATTTGCTTCAACTTCCACCTGTCCTTTCTCCTCGACGGCTTCTATCGGGATATTTCTTCCTCTCTTGAAACCCAGTCCTCCATGGTTGGGAGCCTCTTGTGCCTCGTGTTCGTCCATCATGTTCCTTATTTCCAAGGCGGTGTGAGCTCATCATTCTCTCTATCGGGAATGAACTCCCCATCTTTAACACCTGTCTTGCTTTTCTCATCCTCTCGATTGGCAAGGGGTCTTCTTTATGTCGTATGTTATATATACACCTCCTTCGAGTCCAACGTGCCCCATGCCCGTAAAACCAATTCCTTGCACGTTCTACCCAATCGCATCTCTGGGTGATCTTTTTAGCACGCAGTTCATTCTCAAGTTTCTCCCACTTAGGAATGCCACTGTAGAGCCACCTTGCCCCATAGTATGGTGATACTTCTTGTTAGCAACATTCAGCTTATTCGTTTGGACATTTTCTTAGCTTTTTCGATTTCTTGTATTCCACAAACTCAGCCCGAATGGCTTTATCTTCTCAAACTGAATATTATTGAAATCGAGTCTTCTTTTCACGACATAGTCAAGGTGCAATCTTTTCTTCCAGTTGGTGAAACACTGGGCCATCTTCTTCAAAGCCCACTCCCTGACCTTAGCCTCCATGTCTCTCCCATGTTGTAAGGCGTCCTCAACTGGATCCTCCGCATTTGGATCCATCTCTATCTTCGGTAGTTTGAAATTAACCATGAGCCTCTTCCACAGTAAATCTTTGGCCTGGTTAGGGACAAATAAACATGTTCCCTCTTCATCCGCATTAGCAGGCCTATTCCAATTTCTAACGGTGATCGGGATTAAGTCCCTAACGATTACTTCGCATTGTGCCACAAATTTGGTTGCGACAACTTCGGGAGCCGTCGGTTTGCCGTCTTCAGCGACATCTTCGATCCTGAACCTCTCATGGTCTTGCAATTTTTTGGTTGGGCCTAAATCGCTCTTTTCAGTAGATTCCTTCGATCCGGAGGGCTAAAAGAAGAAAGATTGTCGTTACTATTTCTATATAGATAGCAGATGATTAATTAATGAATTGATTTATATTACATGCACCTCGCGGGAGCGGTCGTCTTCTCGATTACACAAGGCATCGCCTTCTCCCTCGCGGAAGGCAACACCTTCAACCTCAAACAAGTTGTGTATTCCGGTAAAAAGAGGATCACCCTCACCGGAGTTGTTCAGAAACGTTGATACGTCTAAATTATCTTCCCCACGGATCACACCTTGGATCAACTCTTCCTTTTCTTCGTCTCTGACGTGTGGGTCCATATTTTATGCATAGGTGGAAAAACGAATAAGTCAAAGCGTCTAAAGGAGAAAGTTAAGGAGAAACCCTAATATATACATACACAATAATAAAAAAGAAGAGAAACCCTAAACCCTAAACCTAGCTACAAAAAGGAAACCGTGTAGTAGATAGGTAACTCTAGCTAAAATCAACTAAAATCAATATTCCGGAGTTAGAGGGTGTAAAACCTAGTTCGGAGAAACCTCAGATGCATATGAGAGGGGAACATGAGTATAAGGCTACAAAAGGGAAACTATCCAGCAGATAGGTAACACTAGATACTAACAAAATACCATATTGGAATCACCGGAAAGAAAGGGAAACAATCAACACATGGCATCGATGCAATGCTCAAGCAATGATGATGATACGACAAGTTAATGTGCATTGGAATGTAACCCTAAAGCATGCTCGACAAGTTAATCGGGGTTCCGAGGGGTGCAAACCCTAACTCAAGGAACTCCGGAATCACCTGTTAGGGTTACTAGGGTCTAGGCTAATGGACAAAGTATTACAACTAGCAATCAATAATGTTTTGGATTTGTTCCATAAAACTTGAGCAATCAATACATTGCACATATTGGTCTAGGCTAATGGACAAAGTATTACAACTAGCAGAGTGCCTATGCTTCGCCACGGCTTATTATTACTTTTTGATAGGAAGGTTTATTAATTTTTTCGCTGCACTCGTAGACACAATACCACATACACTCACTTTATACAAGGCATTTCACATATTTCTCTTTTGAGAGTGTTTTGTATGTAACTTTGTCTTTATTTTTACTTGTGAGACATCCAACTGGTCACCTGATCACCGGTAGTGTTTCCAAACATCTTAGGACATTTTCAGATTGCTGGTAGAAATAGCGGTGTTGCACTTCATTGAAAAAATTCCTCTACTGTCCCATGCGCAATCGACCTCATTGTCGATCATGTTCCCGAGTAGACCACAATTCCTCTATCGTTCGCCCCACATGCGCTGGTCGACCCCGTCGTCCTCTTCTCCAGCTCCCACCGCCGCCATGGCCCTCTACGCCCGTGTGGCTCAGGTTCGATGAATCCCCTACTCACGTGACAGTCGGCCCCTCCCCCTCCATGGCTGCCCCCAATGGCGTGAGGACCTCTATGTCTCCTACCTTCCTATTGCGTACGGGTCGGGCGAGTTCCGCCCCGCCCTCTGCAGCTAGCACATGAAGCAAAAGTTGGCAGTCGTAGGCCTGTAGCTGTAGCTAGTCGCACGATAGCATGAGCATAAAGGAGTGCCGTACTTGCCATCCAGAGAGAGGCATGTCCTGCCCCACACCTCACGCGACGGACGACGGACGAAAAAGGGTGCGAACCATTGCATATCCCTGAGGCCTTGTTCGGTTGTGATGGTCTAGTTCCCTCACGGTATTTGATCACCACGGTATTTGAGTGGAGCCGAGACGTCACTCTAAGCCCTCACAGGTTCAAACCCACTCTGTAATTAATCGCACCGGCAACGCCGCAAGACGTCCCGGCTTCCATTTTCCTTGTGTGCCGTCCGCGTTTTCGTCGCCCCAATCCACGCCTGGACTCTCGATGATTCTATCCCGGCCAAAACAACGTGGATTGCGACGGGGTGGACCGGGAGTTAATACCCACCGGGCCTAACCGAACAGCAAATTTTATTGGACTTGGAAACAAACCGCGTGAGTATATTAGACCGGTATTGCACCCTGATCCGAACCGCACCTACCCCTGGACAACCGAACAAGGCCTGAGAGGGGCCGAACCATAGGGGGTGGCCTGGCCACCCCTCGCCGCCGTTGTCAAGGAGGACGCGGCCGCCGTGGCCGTGGACAAGGAGGACGCCAGCGGGTGGAGGAAAGCGGCGCGGCGGCGGCACCACCCGATCGAATCCGCGCGCCCACAGCAGCAGAGGAGAGGGGAGGACAGAGGCGGAGGCGCCGTACACAAGCGGTGGGGAAAAGTGCGGCGGCCTTGATCATCGGCGGAGGCCTTGTGATCGTCGGGAAGGCAGCGTCGGCGAGGCGGGAGCGAGGGCAACTGGCGGCATCGTCGATGAAGCGAAGAAGAAGCGAGAAGAAGAAGAAGTTATATAAAGGGAGGACTATACGTCCGGTTGGGGCCTCCAACCGGGACTAAACGTGAATACGTCCCGGTTGGAGCCACCAACCGGGACATATAGTCCAATTTTCAGCAGCTGAAGGGGCGCGCGTGCAGGGGGATCTTTAGTCCCGGTTGGTGGTTCCAACCGGGACGTATTCCCCTATTTTCAAATTTTTTCAGTTATTTTCTCTCTGTTTCCGCCTTATTTTTTATTTTGGGGTTTAAATTTGTAATGTTTTTTAAATGATAATTACTTTGGAATTTAGAAAAACTTTAAACATAAAAAGTGTTTGAATTTGAATAAATAATCCAAAACCAATTTCTATTTTTAAAAAATAATTAATGTAACCATTTAAAATGAATTAACTTATATTTTTAATATTAATTTGGAATTTAGAAAAACTTTAAACATAAAAAGTGTTTGGATTTGAATAAATAATTCAAAACCATTTTCTGTTTTAAAAAATAATTAATGTAACCATTTAAAATATGAACCATTTACAATTAAAAATGAATTAACTTATATTTTTTTAATATCAATTTGGAATTTAGAAAAACTTTAAACATAAGAAGTGTATGGATTTGAATAAATAATCCAAAACCATTTTCTATTTTTAAAAAATAATTAATGTAACCTTTTAAAATGAATTAACTTATATTTTTGAATATTAATTTGGAATTTAGAAAAACTTTAAACATAAAAAGTGTTTGGATTTGAATAAATAATTCAAAACCATTTTCTGTTTTAACAAATAATTAATGTAACCATTTAAAATATGAAACATTTACAATTGAAAATTAATTCAAAACTATGCCGTGATTCAGCACATAACATCGGTCATTTGGACCGAAAGCCATGAAACCTCGAACATGATAGGTCATTTTGTGAAGGTTTTTTCAAAACATGATCAATATACCAAGTCTGGTATTTTTCCTTTCAACTATGTAACAAAATATGACACCACGCGAAGGATTTTTATTGTTCAGATTTTTTTTGAATTTATTATGCCCGTTTTGAATTATCTGAATTTCTAACTATGGTCGAACCGGTGTGCATGAAGATAGGGGACGAGCATCGTTAGAACTTGCATTGGATCTCTGAAGAAACCACATATTGAGAGTCTAAAAATGATTTTTTCAAAAAATCACGGGCGATATATCATGTACCTGTAGTACAAACCGGACCCACTTCCTGCCGATTCGGCAGACATTTGTCCTTTTTACCCGGGATGGAAGAAAAGGTTTAAGATGTACCGGTTGGGAGATAGTCCATGTAAGGTGGTCTAGTATTTTAGAAAAATGGGACGGTAGCATTCTGAAACGGCATTTTGGTGGTTACTTCACAAAACGACCCGTTTTTTGCGCTCGGAAAATAGAAAAGGGCTTTTCCGTGCGACAAAAAGGAAAACTTCCTCCTGCAACATTGTTCTCCATACCAATGTCCACACACATGCATAATATGGGCACAACATCACAAACTATGCCGTGATTCAGCATATAACATCGGTCATTTGGACCGAAAGCCATGAAACCTCGAACATGATAGGTCATTTTGTGAAGGTTTTTTCGAAACATGATCAATATACCAAGTCTGGTGGGCGAACCGTACTATCATCGGAGTGATGCGCTACATCGCCGTGGGAGACCATCCTCGCCTACGGTGCCCACGAGTCCACCTGCCACAGGCCCCACACTGTCCCGGCGGTAGCGGCATCGTCTTCCAGGAGACCCCTCTCCCACCCGCCGTGAATCCGAGGTTGGAATGGCCCCTGGTATATGCCATGGATGGGCTGAGGATCCCCGGAGTGGCAGGTGACGATGACGATGATGATGACAACGACGATGAAGACCCTGAAGCTGCGTACTATTGGACTAGGCATGATTATGACTAAAGGGGGCGGCTTTAGTCCTGAGTGTTAGCTAGTCCCGGTTTGTCCCGGTTTTTAATATTAATAAATGTCTTGAGTGTTACCTAATAAATAGAGGGAAATGCCTATATAAAGAGAGGGTTCATATTTAGTCCCGGTTGGAGAAACCAACCGCGACTGAAGGGATTGCGGCAGAGTGGGCCAGACAACACTAATAATAGGGGTGAGTGTCGACATTATGTCGTGCGGCTTGTACCTTGTCCCGGATGGTGTCACCAACCGGGACTAAAGATGAACCTTTAGTCGTCGTGAGTGTCGACATTATGCCGAGCTGCTTGTACTATAAATATGCATCCTTGTGAGTCCAGTCCTCCAGCCAGTTTGAGGCATCTCCAAGATGGTTTTAGAGAGCACGAACACCACTACGGCCAGTTTCAGGGAGATGCCGACAGAGCCCAGTCCTCCGGCATCTCCGAGAAACTGGTCATAGAAGCACTCCCTAATATGTGAAATTAGTTAGCTCCGAGGCGTATTGATTTAGTTAGTGAAGTTACAAGATGCAAGATGGTTTTAGAGCGAGGACACCATCATGCGGCCAGTTTGAGGAGATGCCGACGAGCCAGTCCTCCGGCATCTCCGAGAAATCGGTCATAGAGGCACTCCTAA
The DNA here is from genome assembly GCA_023614405.1 of Avena insularis. Classification (NCBI taxonomy): domain Eukaryota; kingdom Viridiplantae; phylum Streptophyta; class Magnoliopsida; order Poales; family Poaceae; genus Avena; species Avena insularis. Next base: position 88,571,028 of record CM042695.1, read on the forward strand.
TATGTGAAATTAGTTAGCTCCGAGGCGTATTGATCTAGTTAGTGAAGTTACAAGCTGCAAGATGGTTTTCGAGCGAGGACACCATCTGACCAGTTTGTGGAGATCTTACGAGCCCGCCAGTCCTCCGGCATCTCCAAGAAACTGGTCATAGAGGCACTTCCGGTCCAGCCACAAAACAAGACTAACACTGAAGACATTTATTAATATTAAAAACTGGGCTCCGTCGGCATCAAACCGCGAAAGACATGAACCAGAGTTACATAATATGAGCATGAACTTCTTGGCTTATGTCATTCCTTATGACCTCTTAAGACGTAACCATGGAGCATCTTTTTTATTAACTGAATGATTGTGTCAGTTTTCACCGGAAGGCGGAATTTCATCAAACTTATTATAATCTTCGACATGTCCATCTTGTCCTCGATTCCCACGATGTTTCTTTTCCCCTGAAGAACTATGTGGCGCTTTGGCTCATCATATGATGTATTCGTTTGCATATTTTTCTTTTTTTGATGCGGAGGACATGTCCTTCACATAGAAAACCTGAGACACATCATTGGCTAGGACGAATGGTTCATCTCTATAACCAAGATTGTTGAGATCCACGTTGTCATTCCGCATAACTGGTCTATCTTTACCCTTCCCCATTCAGGTTGACCCATTTGCAGAAACAAAGGGACCTTAAAAGAGACTCCATAGTCTAGTTCCCATATCTCCTCTATGTAACCATAATATGTGTCCTTTTGTCCATTCTCGCTATTGCATCAAAGCGGACACCACTATTTTGGTTGGTGCTCTTTATCTTGGGCGATCGTGTAGAATGTATTCCCATTTATTTGCATTTGGAAATTCAATACAAGAGAAGATGGTGTCGCCAACAAGTATAGCTGATCTCCAGTGGTGTCATTCAAGAGATGTGTCGCATCCAACCACCGAAAGACTTCATGTGTTCATCTCAGAATCCATGATTCAGCTTCCACAGGTTTTTGGAGCATACAATATTCTTGTGTTCCTCGATATACGGAGCTGCCAAGGTCGAATTATGTAGAATTGTGTAGTGTGCTTTAGTGAAAGAATCCCCTTCCCTACATATCATTGCTTTCTTTCCCAGCGTGCCTTTTCCACTTAGTCTTCCCTCATGCCATGAGTCGAAACACCAATCGGCTTAAGGTCAGGAATAAAGTCAACACAAAACTCAATGACCTCCCCTGTTCCATATCCCTTGGAGATGCTTCCTTATGGTCTAGCACGGTTATGAACATATTTCTTTAAGACTCCCATGAACCTCTCAAAGGGGAACATATTATGCAGAAATACCGGACTGAGAATGGCAATCTCTTCCACTAGATGAACCAGAGATGGGTCATAATATTGAAGAAGGATGGGAACACCAATTCAAAACTAACAAGACATTGTACCACATCCTTCAGAACCTTGGCAGAATATCTGGATTGATTACCTTCGAGATATTGCATTGAGGAATGCACACAGCTTCACAATGGGTACTCGAACATTTTCCGTAGAAGCCCCTCAATGCAATCGGAAGCAATCACATAATCACGTGATCATGAGACTTCAGGTTTTGGAACTTTCTCTGCCATATTTATTATCCCTTTATATTAGATGAGAAGCCCGGACGACACCTTGATCTTTGTAAAGGACTTCAAAAAGATTTCCTTCTCTGCTTTGGTAAGAGCATAGGCACGACTTAAGTGGCGCCCTTTATCCGCCTTGTTATGTGTATGCATGTTCTTTGGGTCTTTCATAATTTGTTGGTCCTCCGTGCTTGTGTGTATCTTTTGTCTTCCCATACACGCCTAGGAATCCTAGCGAGTTCACGCAGAGATTCTTCGTCACGTGCATCACGTCGATTGAAGAGCGGACGCAGGACTTTCCAATATGGCAGCTCCCAAAATATAGATTTCTTCTTCCACATGGTGCGTGTCACATAGCGACGTCGTTCGAACTGATTGACCGGGACCCTTTCTAAAGATTACTTCTATGTCCTTGACCATACCAAATACATCATCACCAAAGGGGAGTTCGGGCTTCTTCCGTGATCTGCCTCACCTTTGAAATGCTTGCCTTTCTTTCTTCACGGATGATTGGTGGAAGAAATCGTCGATTCGCCAGTACACAACCTTCTTGCATTTATGCAAATATGTACCTTCGGTCTTATCTAAACTGGGTGCATGCCTTATATCCCTTGTTTATGCATCACGAAAGGTTACTAAGAGCAGGCCAATCATTGATGGTTACGAATAACAACCCTCGTAGATTAAATGGCTCCTGTTTGTTCTCATCCCACGCACGTACACCTGGTTTGCCCCACAACTGTAAGAGTTCTTCAACTAATGGCCTAAGGTACACATCAATGTCGTTGACCGGTTGCTTCGGGCCTTGGATGAGCACCTTGGCATCATAATGAACTTACGCTTCATGCACAACCAAGGAGGAAGGTTGTAGATACATAGAGTCACGGGCCAGTCTTTGTGGATCGCAGCTCTGCTCCCCAAAAGGATTCATGCCATCCGTACTTAGACCAAACCATAAGTTCCTTACGTCACCTGCAAAGTCCGGGAAGTCTCTCGATTTTTCTCCACTGTGACCGATCAGAAGGGTGTCTCAACTTCCGCCTTTCTTACGGTCTTCTTTGTGCCATCGCAACAACTGGCATGCTCTTTGTTTCTAAACATGCGTTTCAACCTTGGTATTATAGGAGCATACCACATAACCTTAGCAGAACCCTCTTCCGAGGGCTCTCCCTCAACATCACCAGGGTCATCTCGTCGATCTTATACATAGCAACGTTGCATACCGGCATTTATCTAAATTCTCATACTCCTTACATGTAGAGGATGCAGTCATTAATGCATGCATGTATCTTTTGCACATCTAATCCCAGAGGACAGAGAGTCTTCTTTGCTTCGTAGGTACTCTCGGGAAGTTCGTTATGTTTTGGAAACTTCGGCTTCATTATTTTCAGCATCTTTTCAAATGAGGAGTCAGTTAGACCACACTTTGCCTTCCATCGCAACAATTCCGATGGTACCGAGCTTTGTCCGCCATCTTCACAATTTGGGTACAACAATTTCTTGTGATCTTCTAACATGCCCTCTAACTTCAACTTCTCATTTTCTGTTTCACAGTCTCGCTTTGCATCAGAAATGACCCTACCAAGTTCATCAGCCGGCTCATCTGATGCCCGTTCTTCACCTCTTTCCTCTCCATTGTCTTCCACTGCAGTATCAGATTCAGAAACATATGATGATAGTTGTTATCATCATCTTCTTCTTCACCATCTTCCATCATAACCCCTCTTTCCCCGTGCTTGGTCCAGCAATTGTAGTTGGGCATGAAACCTTTCATAATCAGGTGGCCGCGAATGATTTTTGAGGAAGAGTACTCCTTGTTGTTCTGACATTGAACACATGGACAACGTATAAATCCATTTTCTTTGTTTGCCGTAGCCACATTGATAAATTTATCCACGCCTTTGATATACCCGGCTATGCGCCGGTCACCGTACATCCATTCCCGACCGTTCATCTGCATCATATAAGTAAGTTTATCAAAAAACAGGACATCATAAATAGTGAAATAACCAATTCACACCGACACATGAATTGTATCAATGACCTAGAAAAGATAAGATTGCTAACCTCGATCGAGGGAAATAAAGAGGAGAAAGCTCAAGTGCGTCTCGGACACCTTCTATATTTTTGTTCTATGACAAATTCAACGGGATTATTCACTCAAACATTTCAACAAACACCTTCAATGCATGCATGAGAAAAAACTAGCACACCCCCTCACACCTTCCACCATTCGAAAAAACAGAGTGGAGGCGAGGGGTCATGCATTTATAGAGGCGGGAGGTCTTTAGTCGGTTGGAGCCAACGGGACTAAAATCGTCACGCCACGTCTGTGGCCAAACCTTTAGTCCCGGTTGGTGGCTCCAACCGGACGATTCCTTACCAACCGGACGCATGCCTCGGCCCCATGCCCGCTCCAACCGGGACGCGTGCCAGCATTAGTCCCGGTTGGTGGCGCAACCGGGACTAATGCTCTGAGGGGTCACGAACGGATAGCCCTTTTTCCTCTAGTGACCTCATGTCCACCGACGAACACCGTCCGGCAACAACGTTGGGTCGCTCGATTGGGGTGATCTAGATCTAAGTCCTTAAAGTTATGCTTTCTTTATAAGATTTCATCTTTAATTATGCTTAAAAAGTCCTAAAAGTTGGTAATGCTATAAATGTTATGTCTTAAGTTTATTTATATTTTTACAGTTACTTTGGTCTAATATACAAAAAGCTAGAAGTATAATAAGTCAAGATCATTTGAACCTTATAAAAAACCATAGCTTTAAATCCAAATAATCTTCAAAGTTGCTTAACTCAACATAAACCATATTTTTTCAAATATTATTATTTTTGCCACATCAAAATAAATACTATGCTATTTTCTTTAAGTCATAACAACTTAAAACATGAACTTCGTAATAGTTACATGATACTACTCAACCTTAATCTTGTATTATGATTGTACTTCACCTTTTATGTCTTATATGTTCATCTTAAACTCCTTGCAACTGTACTCTTTTGTGAAATAAACTTGAATATAAATCAAATCTTAAACAAATCACCTAAATCCAACTCACTTGTAATGTTGGGTTTTTTACGACTTGCATCTCATTACTTATGCATAAAAACATATTGTTTCTTTAAACATTGTCCTTACCGGACAATGATGGTATTTTGTAGAACCCAAGGTCCAGGGTCAAATCAGGGTCAAATCAAGACATTCGACTACAATACTTCATTTTATCAATGAAAGATCACACTTTCTCATGTCCTTTGATCATTTTATATCAAATATTTCCAATCTATTATTATTATCATCTGCATTTCAAAAATGATGATAGAAAACACTATTTTCATGATTAATATGAACTATTGGTTACTGATCCAGGGTGATCGGTTAATCTATTAGGACTGGCAATGGAAACACCATTGTCCAGGAATACATCATCTAGGACTTAACAAACAATGTCGTCAGTGATTTCTTGCACCATATAATACGCGTTAACCATGAGATTTGGAATGGGACGGAGAAGTCATCTGGATCTCTTCCTTTCGCATGTCAACGGATGACTGGGCCGTGGCGGTAATTCTCATAAAGGATTTGCATCATATGGGTGGGATCCCTCAACATCCCATTGTTAGGAATATGCCCTAGAGGCAATCATGTATGATGACATTCCCATTATATTCATAAAGTTATTAAGTTGTTCTTGTATGAACATCTGATATATATATCATCAAATACGTGATTCGGTTGTGGAACTATATAATTATGTTGTTTATACTAGATGTCCTTGGTCATAGAGGTTGTGCTGCACACACAACTTAGACTAATGTGAAAGTCGGCAGATGACTCAGTTTCACTTGTCATGGGCATGGTGATGTTATTCCGACTTACACAGACTCGGCTAAAGAGTTAAGCGAGTCGAACTGACCCAGATTGAGATGCAACAAGCATGTTGTCATTTGTAGTTTCAAGCAATGGAATCCTTTGACCTGAGGTAATGGCATGATCCGAGTTGTGGATCGCCAACTTAGATTCTATCAAACGATGTTTCGTAAATGGACAATTACAAAGGTAGAGTTCGGGTTGGTTGTGAATCAAGCTGCATGACATGGATTACTAAGATGGAATGTGCCCCTCCGTAATGGAGATATATTCTCTGGACCCTCTCGTGTGATATGATTCGGATGTATTGCTATGTGCTACTCAGTTAAGTGTTAACTGAGGAGTTGGACTAAGAGTTAGTCTAGTGAATCGTATATCATAGAACAAGAAGAGAGTTAAGATATTAAAAGGATAGAAACTACTCGCCTATAGCTTGACAAGGTATTTCGTGTGGCAAAGGGACTTGGACGAAAGTCACATTGAAGGTTTGTCTTTTAGACTTTACGGTACTTAAGAGTTGGCACATCTTGCTAGAGGCCGCTACCATCTATCGACTTGAGACCGAGTGTTCATGGGAGTGAGTTGGACTCAAAGCCATGACGGGATACTTGGAGTAGTATCGCATGTCGTGTCCAGGTGTACGTGAACCTACAGGGTCACACACTTAAGGGTAAAAATCCCATGTGGATTAGATCATGTGGCAATTGGGGTATAACCTAAATAGGCCTCAAGCATTGCGCCCAACTAGAGATGTATATAAGTGGAGCGACAAGGGAAAGTCCCTAACATAGCCATCACTTTCTCTACTCCCAAATCGGTTTAGACAGTATCTAGCAATCCCCTGCACGTGCTCCTTCCTGTACGTGTGGATACAGGTAGAGGCGTTGCACGTGCGGCGCTGGAGACAAAGTAGTTGGTGGGGATCTTGCGAAAGAGTTCGTGAGATCCGTAGGAGCTATTCGTGAGATCGATCGACACTACATCAACTAGCGCGCTTCATTGCTACTCTGCACCTGTGCATCTAGTGGTAAATCTCGTGACCTATTAAGTGAGCTAGATCTTGGCAGTTCTCTGTAGGATAAATTTTTTTGTTTATCTTCCTGTGGCCCAACAATGGTATCAGAGCAAAAGCTTCTGGTTTTAGGCTCTTAATCTGTGCATATGTGATACGCATGAGGTGGTAGATTGGATCTACTTTGGGTTCCAGTGGTAGATCTATGAGATAGATCGGTTTTGTACAAGATTGATTGGATCAATCGTACTCGGGGTACATGAAATATCAGTGCGAATGATCAATGATATTGGTCAGATCTGCATAGGGATCGGATTTGGGTAAAAGTGTTTTATCCAATGAAAGAGTCCATGGTCCGGAATACATATTAGATCTGTGATTTCAGAAAAATCGTAGTGCCTATTGTAGCGCCTTAGATATCGTTGCGAGTTTCACAACACCGGTAGATATTGTATCTATGTATAACTTGTTTTTGCGGGAAGTTGTGAATGGTATGGTTCATGTACATGTGTTGTATGTGTGTAATCTATACGTGATCTGCGTATCACTGGTTTGTCAGTTGGCTAGAGCCAAAGTGTTGTCACTGTTATTGTATAACGACCCACGTGTCGGCATGTGATGACATCTTCTTGTATGTTCCTTAGTGCTAGTGTAGCATTGAAAGGACATTTATTATCATAATCACTTTTGGTGTTCGTTAACAACAAGTAGATCATTTTACAGTTAGTCACTCTCCACAGGTTGGTATTATGATAAGTGAAAAGTACCCTCACACTTGGGAAAGACTCCTGCAAGAGTGACAGAGTTCTGGAATTTCCAAACCGGAGTCTCTGGTCTCCCTAGACCGGAGTCTCCGGTGTGGTCCGTAGTTTCCGGATTTGTCCCCGGTGGAGGCTTCAGAATCTTGGCTAGGACATTCTGTATGTGGGTGCGAAGCAAGGTCCGGAGGCTTCTCCGGAATCTCCGGTCTTGTCTCTGACCGGAGTCTCCGGTGCTGGAGGTCCGGAGTCTCCGGCCCTGGTGGGTCGTATCTGGCCCTGGTCATTCAGAAGGGTGGTCTGGAGGCTGGTCCGGAGATTGGCCAGAATCTCCGGTGTAGATCGGAGTCTCCGGTGTACAGACCGGAGTCTCCGGTCTGACTTTTCTCCAACGGTCAGAAAACGGTTCTTGGAGGGGCTGCCTATAAAAAGGGACCCTTATCTTCTTCCTCCAGCTGCTCGACCTGCTCAAGAACACAAACTCCATTAGAGCCACCAAATCTACAAGATCTCTCCATCCAACCATCCAAAGTCTTTGATCTTTGGAGAATCGAAGGAGGAGGCCTTGATCTACAGCTTCACCAAGAGAGATCTTCATTTCCCCCTCATTCACTTGAGGGCCCCCAAGCTCTAGTGTTTCTTTGGAAACCCTAACTTTGATTTGGTTCTTACAAGCTTGTCTTTGATTTGTCTTGGCAGCTTGCTTGTATTTGGGAGCCTCCAATTAAGTTGTGGATGTGTGCTTCGGACTTGTTGTAAAGGTGCCGGCTTCCACCTCGAAGGTTGCCGATATAGTGGAAGGTGGATCGAACCCGTTGGGGTGAGGTTCATCGGAGAACAAGGGAGGCCTCTCGTGGTGTTGGTGGTTTGAAACCACCCCATCTCCAAACGTAGACGTACTTCCCCTCAAAAGTAAGGAACTACGGGAAACAAATCCTTGTGTCTCCGCGTCCACCACTTTGGTTACTTCTATCCTTTACCGCACTTTACTTACTTGTTCTAGCTTAGTGTTGTATTAGATTGTGATTGCTTGTCATATAGGTAAATTCACCATAGTTGCATTATCTAGAGAATTTACCTTTCTTGTCAAACCTTAATTTGAAAAAGAAGAATATTTGAAGTAGCACCTATTCACCCCCTCTAGGTGCCCATACGATTCTTTCAATTGGTATCAGAGCCTCGGCTCTTTATTTGGGCTTTACCGCCTAACAGAATATGGGTAGCCGCAAAGGGGATGGTGATGGTGAGCCCACCACGGTGACCATGGAAGATCTCAAAAACTTGGAAACAAGATTGAGCTCTTCCTTGGTCAACAAAGTCAAGAAGATCTTGAGCAACTTCTTAAATACAAAGATGGCTCATCATCCCCCTCTCCTCAAGAGGATCCTCCATCCGCTTTACCTAAAGGGAATGCTTCGGTATCCCCTAAAGGTATGATGGTGGTGGGGGGGGGGGTAAACAAGACAACCCTAATTCCTCCACACAAAATGATGGTGGGAAGGGTGAGCACCGTGATTCATGGTACTCTCCCGACCCTCCAATCCCTCACCCTCATGTATACAATAGAGGTGACCCACCTAAGCTTGAAGAATCTGCTACTTTTGCTCAATGGCAATCTCTAATGAGAACTCATATGCGCAACTCTTGCATTGAACTATGGAACATCATTGAGCATGGACTCTTTATTGGGGATCCAAACAACTTGACAAGAAGAGAAGTTCTCAATAGTCAACTCAATGCCACTGCCTTGCACATGATTCAACAAGGATTGGGTACAAAGGATTACCCACACATTGAGCACTTTAGCATTGCCAAGGAAGCTTGGTATGCTCTCACGGTATTGTTTGTTGGAAATGAGAGCATGAAGAGGAACCGGTATGATGCACTAAGCAATGATGTCGAAGGCTTCTACATGATGGAAGGTGAAAATCATGAAGACATGTACCATAGGCTCAAGACCACCGCCACCGCTTTTAGAAATGTGGGTGCCTCACATGTGGATGATGCGTGGATAAAAAGGAAATATGTGAGTGCACTCATGCCCTTTGAGCCCACCGACTTGAAGAGCCTACAAGGAAGACACAACTACCATCTCATGACTTCCAATGAAGTTATGCAAGAGATGGCCTCTTTCAAAGTTGCCGCCAAAAATGCCAAAGATGCCCGTGCTTGTGCCCTTGGTATGAGCAATGTTTTCAACTTTGCTTTGAAGGCCAAAGTTGTGGACCATGGGGATGAAGATGATAGTGATGAAGGCCTCTCCATGGACCACCCTGATGAATTCAAGATTGCTCATAGTCAATATATGGCCTTCTATGCAAAGAACTTTTGGAAGAACCCCGCCAAGGCCAAGATGGAAATGCAACGAAGAAGCAACCCAAATGGGAAAAGAGAAAATACCACTAGATTGAGAACTTGCTTCAATTGTGGTGACCGCTATCACTTTGTGGCGAGTTGCCCCTATGAGAAGAGAGAAGATCATGGTGGTAAGCTTGTGTTGAAGAAGACTCTCAAAGCACCTTACAAGAAACCCTTCATCAAGAAGAATCCCATCAACAAGAAGTCAGGAGAAATTGTCTTGATCACTCATGAAGAATACTCCTCCGACAATTAAAATGATGATGATGAGGAAGAGGAAACCTCTAATGGTGTGGCGGCTCTAGCCACTACTTCTACTCCGACATTCTCACTCTTCGATTATCCAAATGAGAATTCCCCCATCAAGAACGTCACTTGCCTTATGGCAAGAGGAACGGAGGTATCCTCATCATCCCACTCCACTCCCTTAGCTAATGATGAAATTGATGATGAGATGTCTCTTGATGTTAAAAGGGAATTAATTGTTTTCGATGATTTTATGACTAACCTACAAGGGGACGCTAAGATACATTTTGGAAACATCTTAGATCAACTTTCCCACACACAAGAGCTCCTAGATGTAAGATGTAAACTTGGGCATGAACACATGGTTGAGCTAGAGGCTTTAAACAATGCTCTAGAAGAAGAACAATAGACTAGGATGTCACTTGAATTAAAACTTGAAGGGATTGATGAGGCAAATGACATTATTGTTAATAAACTCATCAAAGAACGTGATCATGCTATTTCTAAATGCAAAAGGGATAAAAAGGACAAGATTGAGTTTGGTGTGGTTCATGAAAAACTTGCCGAGGACTTTAGTTTGCTTGACAAGGCTCACAAGGCTTTGGAAAGTGAATTCTTGTCACTCACAAAGTCCCATGAAACACTTCAAAATCAATTGGCCAATATTCCTTCACCTAGTAACTTCATTCCATCTAGTAGTACAACTCTTCTTGAAGAAAATGCTAGGTTGAAGGGGGAGCTAGCCAAGGCCACATTTCCACAAGGCAACAAGTCCATTGATGATATTTTGAGTAAGCAAAGGCCTAGTGGTGAAAAAAAGGCATTGGTTTTGTCTCCAAAACTAAGAAGAAGAAGAACAACAAGAAGAAGAAGGACAAGCCCGCACAAGAGACCAATAAGGCCATTGTGGATATTAAGACCACAAGTGGTAAAACTATGTCTCATGATGACTTTTCGGGAAGTGCTAACCCTCACTATGTTCTAATGCGTGATTATTATGGTGATGTGTGTGCACAATATGTTGGCCCATATGATGGTTATATTCCTTGGTCTATTTGGGTTCCCAAGACCCTTGTTTCTAACAAAAGAGGACCCATTGAAAAATGGGTACCTAAAAACTAGCTTGATCTTTTGTAGACATATGCTTCTGGAGGGTCAAAGTGGGTGCTTGATAGTGGTTGCACGAGTCATATGACCGGAAGCTCGTATATTGTCAAGGACTTAAAGCCAAATGATGATCAAATCACCATGACATATGTCGACAAGTCAAAATCTAAGGTAATGGGTTTCAGCAAGGTAGTGGTTCCTCACGACATTACACTCGTGAACGTCATGCTTGTTGAGACCCTTGGATACAATTTACTTTTAGTCCGTGCTCTTGGAAATATGGGCTTTGCCGTCTTTATTGATGTTGATATTGTGGTCCTCTTGTGGAACAAGTCTCTCAAAGTCGCTTTCGTTGGGTACGTCGAGCATGACTTGTACGTGGTGTACTTTTCGGGGCAAGCCACTACAAGTGCGATGTGCTTATTCGGAAAGGACGATGTGGGTTGGTTATGACATCGCCGACTATCCCATGTCAATATGAGAACTTTGCAAAGTCTCCACAAGGAGGGCCATATTGTTGGACTAAAAGAAAATGTTTCCTTTGCCAAAGATCGTGTTTGCAGGGCATGTGTTCTAGGGAAGATGCATGATGCTCCTCACAAGCCTAAGAACCGCATCAAGTCAACCAAGATCTTGGAGCTCCTCCATGTGGACCTCTTTGGTCCTCCATCTCATGCAAGTCTTGGTGGGAATAAATATTGTTTGGTGATTGTTGATGACTTTTCAAGATACTCGTGGGTATATTTCTTCAAGTTGAAGAGTGAGACCCAAAAGACCTTCATCGAATTCATCAACATGGTCTAACGTCAATACGATCTTCCCGTGTTGATTATTATAAGTGACAACAACACCGAGTTCAAGAACTACACCTTGAATGATTTCCTTAGTGATGAGGGTATAAAACATCAATATTCCGCTGCATACACCCCTCAACAAAATGGTGTGGACGAAAGGAAGAACCGGACTCTTATTGAGATGGCTAGGACCATGTTGGCGGAGTTTAAATCTCCATACAACTTTTGGGCCAAAGCCATATCCACCGCTTGCCATGCTTCAAACCGGCTCTACCTCCACAAATAAATCAACAAGACTCCATATGAAATACTTACCGGTAACAAGCCCAACATATCTTACTTCCAGGTGTTCGGTTGTAAGTGTTTCTATCTCATAAAAGGTGTTCGGTTGTCCAAATTCGAGTCTAAAGCATTAGAGGGTATTTTTGTTGGCTATGGTCTCGAATCTCACACTTATAGAATCTATGATAAGCTCTCCGGAGCCGTCATAGAATCTTGTAGTGTGACCTTCAAAGAATATGATGGTCCCCAAGGGGGGCGTGTTGATGCTTGTGATGCAGATGATGAAATGCCTCAGGATGCCATAGGAAGAATGAGTGTGGGATATATCCGCCCCGTTGAGGAACCCCTTATGGCGGATTGAGAAGAACTATGCTCCACTCAAGTGGAGCCCTCATCTTCAATACCTCAACATGCTCCATCCACCGAGGAGGGAAATGACACAAGCCAAAGACAAGATGGGGACCCTCAACATGTTGATCATAGTGATGACTCTAGTCAAGAGGAGCTTGATTCATTCTCCAGGATGTCAAGTGGTGCCAAGTCAATTGTTCAAGGAAGATCCATACAAACTGCCTTGAGACAAGCTCAAATTGATGCTAGAAGAGCGCTTGATCAAGACCAAGGTTAATCTTTGCCTCTCAATGAAGAGAATGATTTCGGTGATGAGAAAGGTCAAGTTGATGGTCAAGACGAGGACCAAAATGATGAAGAGGGTCACCCAAGAAACAACATGGAGATCCACGCTCGTCGCGAAGCTAGAAAGGCGAGAATGTTGGAATTAAGAGACCACTCTCTACAAAATGTGGTTGGTCACCTAAGGAAAGGCATTTCCACAAGAGCACAATTGAAGAGGTTCAGTGAACACCAAGCACACATGTCCATGATTGAACCAAAGAAAGTGTGGGAAGCTCTTGAAGATTCAGATTGGTTGGAAGCAATGCACAAAGAGCTCAACAACTTTGAGAAACAAAGTATGGAAGTTAGTTGAGAAACCAAAGGATTGCCGCAATGTTATTGGCACGAAGTGGATATTCAAGAATAAGCAAGATGAGCATGGAATTATAGTAAGGAACAAGGCTAGATTGGTTTCACAAGGGTTCTCTCAAATTGAAGGCATTGACTATGAGAGACTTATGCAACCGTGGCTCGCCTTGAGTCCATCTGTATCCTTCTTGCTTATGCGATACATCATAACTTTAAGTTGCAACAAATGGATGTAGAGAGTGCATTTCTTTATGGTCCATTAAATGAATTGGTATATGTAAAGCAACCCCTGGGATTTGAGGATCCCAACTTCCCAAACCATGTCTACAAACTTGATAAGGCGCTCTATGGGCTCAAGCAAGCCCCACGCACGTGGTATGAGCACCTTAGAGAGTTGTTGTTTGACCGTGGATTTGAGGTTGGGAAAATCGATCCCACTCTTTTTACTAAGAAGGTCAATGGGGAGCTTTTTGTATGCCAAATATATGTTGATGATATTATCTTTGGCTCATCTAACAAAGTTTTTAATAATGAATTCTCAAAGCTTATGACTAGTAGGTTCCGGATGTCTTTGATGGGGGAGTTGAGAGTATTTCTTGGTTTTGAGATCAAGCAAGTTAGAGGAGGGAAATTCTTCAACCAAGCCAAGTATACTCAAGATATGCTCAAGAGATTCAATATGCAAGATCTAAATGGAGCTCCTACTCCCATGGCTACAAAGACTCATCTAGAACAAAATCCAAATGGTAAAGATGTGGATCAAAAGGTATACCGGTCTATGATTGGTTCTTTGCTTTACCTTTGTGCATCTAGACCCGATATTGTGTTGAGTGTAGGTGTGTGTGCAAGATATCAAGCGACTCCTAAAGAAAGCCATTTAATGGCGGTCAAGAGAATCTTTCGATATTTAGTTCATACCCCATTTTATGGTCTTTGGTATCCTTGAGGCTCAACATTTGCTCTTTGTGGATACATGGATTTGGATTGGGCAGGTGATAAGGATGATAGAAAATCAACATCCGAGGCTTGCCAATTCCTTGGTAGGTCCTTGGTATGTTGGTCCTCTAAGAAGCAAAATTGTATATCTCTCTCCACCGCCGAAGCCGAGTATGTGCCAGCTGCTAGTGCTTGCACCCAATTGCTATGGATGAGGCAAACTTTAAAGGAATAGGTGTCCATTGTGACAAAGTGCCTCTTCTATGTGACAATGAAAGTGCCATAAAAATTGCCTACAACCCGGTGGATCACACAAGGACAAAGCATATTGAGATTCGCCATCACTTCATTATAGATCATGTTGCTCAAGGTGATATTGATCTATCATATGTGTCAACCAAAGATCAACTTGCCGACATCTTCACGAAGCCACTTGATGAAGCAAGGTTTTGCTATTTGAGGTATGAACTAAATATCGTAGATTCAAGGAGCTTGACTTGATTATCTTGGATTCTCACCTATGATTTGACCCATATTTGGTTTAGGTGTAGGCATGGATATAGGGGGAGTGCGGTCCTAATTGATTGGACTATCCCTTCCCCCATTATTCCCAAAGCAATCAAAATCATTCCTCTTAATATCATTTTGTGATATGTGAGCTTAATGATGAGTTTCGGTAATGGACCCAAGATATATCTTCGTGGTGCCAAGCCGAGTATACTCAAATATGGTGGCCTAGGCCACCACCCTCTCTCATTCGAGAGGTTGGTACTTACTCATGTTTGTCATTTGCTTGAATTTAGTCTCTTGGAGATTTTCTGATTGATTTTGTGAATTCCTATGGCTCTTGTTGGTTCTTCACAGTTTGATGTCTCAACCCAAGCCCTTTTCCTATCTTAAACCTGTCTATCTCTCATATATGTCCCCAAACACCTCCTGGAATTTTTGGTTGAGGAGGACCGGAGTCTCCGGTGCACATGCCCCGGAGTCTCCGGTGTAGACCAGAGTCTTCGGTGTAGACCGGAGTCTCCGGTCCAGACGGTTTCTTCCACTTATAGTAAGGGGACGGTGTGAACTGGTACAACAGTTCCTCATTCTTCACCCCGTCTCCCTCCTCCTAACCCATCGCCTCCCCTTCCAAAACTCCTCCCCGGAGGTCAAGAATCCCCCAGGATCCGCCGTGCCGCCGACCAACCTTCTCCTCTCCTCCATTGGGTCATTCCCACCGGAGGAATTGATACCATGGACAGATCTGGTACCTCTCCTCTACTTTTTCTCCTAGGGTTCATCTCTAGATGTGTTTTGGAGGATTGGTGTTGATTTGTCCATTGGAATCACTTGTTTGCGTGCACTCTAGTACTTTAGCCTTGTTGCATTGCCCGATCTACTAGATTCACCCCACCTGCATCTCCCAAGCTCATGCCCGAGCCTCCCGATCGGAGATTCTGGACCCAGGTCCGGAGACTCTGGTCCAGGCCGGAGACTCCGGTCTGAGCCGGAGACTCTGGTATGAGGTGCGGAGACTCCGTTGTTTGGTGAATCAAAACAGACCAGAAATGCATCAAAGCTCATGTACTGCATTATTGGGACATATATACTCATCTCCATGCTATCTCCCTCACTGCTGCTCACAGGTGATGGTTCTAATCGTCCTCGTTGTACCAAGGCCAAGTCACAAAGGGGCACTCCTCGCTATGATGAAGCTCAGGGTCAGTTTGTCGTGCCTCCTTCCAACCGTAGACAGCAGGCACGTGATGCAGCATACTTGAAGAGGGATCATGAGAGGGCTGAACAAGAGGACCGTGCAAAGAAGGACAAATATGACAACCTTCAGTCCTTGGCCAAAATGTCAAAAGAGGAGTACCGTGAATTGAGAAAGACTGATTTTTATGAGCTGCCTCGTACCAGCGAGGACCCTCGTTTTTGGAGGAAGGAACAGGTTGTGTTCATGAAGGATGTGTATGGTGTGCTCAACAAATCACCTATTTGCCCTCAGAAGTTCATGAGTGTTGAGCATATGCGCCTCAGCCCCTACTTCAATGATGCTTTGTGGATCTGTGAGAAGCCGGGACTGTATAACTTGATGGAGCTGCGTGAAAACTACAATGTCTACCTTGTACAGCAGTTCTATGCCACCGTTGTGTTTGGGTCTGATCAAGACAGGACCATGATTTGGATGTCTGGCCCCACTCGCTGCACAACTACATTCCATGACTTTGCCAACGTCATATTTGAGACCTTTCATGGAGTATCCACTCTCGTTGGGCTACGCATGCACTCTGCAGCTCTGGGTGAGAACAAGATGAATCTGGCACCTCTGTATGGCAGCGAGGGTGTTGTAGGGGGGTCCAAGGGACTCAAGACTCTCTACAACCTAATGTTGAGGATATTCCGTCATATCATCGCACCAAGTGCTGGGAATGACGATGCTATTAGGGGTGGGCCTGTCAACCTTCTGTACCACACCCACCGGATCTACAATGCTGGACTAGAGGCAGATGCTGAACCTATTGATGTGATGGATTTTATTTTTGAGGAGATGTTTCATGCTATTCTTTACAAGAAGTCTCCTCCATATGCACCTTTGGTTATGAGGATCATCAACTCCAAGGAGCATAATTCTCCACTTGGCATAGCACTGTATCTCACTGAGCACACTTTGGTCTCACTGCAGCAGAAGGGGCGTATGGGGTCTGCTCCTAGGCATCGCTATGGGGATGATGATGAGGAGATTGAGACTGAGAGAGCTTCCTCTCCACCTAGAGTACGGAGGAAGAATGCCTCCAATGCACCTATGCCTACCATGACTTGACACTATGTACATGAGCGGGTCAAGAAGGCCACCTTTTGGGAGAGGACCCTTTGTTGCATGAACATAGACATCCGTAAGCAGCATCATGCATCCTACCAGAGCAACCGTCGCATTGAGAATCTCCTCAAGGAGATCAAGGAACAAGGTGAAGGGGATAATGAGGAAGGTGAGGATGAATACAATGATGAGCATGGTGCTCAGCAGTCCACAAAGTCTGACCACACCCTCTCGTTTGGGTCATGGAATGCCCAACATGATAGCCTGGTGGATTGGAAGACCTTTGCTAATGTCACCTCCGATTTTGGGTACCAGGGTACCTCCTCTTCTCGCCCTCACGACAAAGGGCCTGCAGTCCCTGAGGATGATGATGATGACTATGACGAGGGTGGTGATGACCAGGATGAGGAGGAGGAGGACGAGGATGACGAGGACTACTGAGTTGCTGGGGCGCTAGCTTAGGTCTTTTCCCCTTTTCGGTGTTTCGATGCCAAAGGGGGAGAAGACATTCTCATCGATTTGCATGGGTTTGGGCTTTGGATTTGCTACTATCTGCTTTCATTTGCCATATTCAAACTTTGAACTTCATGTGCGTTATTTGTCGTTTATGTGTGTGACTATGTGCTTGTGTGCACTATCTATTGTAACTCATGTGAGATTTATGTGTGCTATCATTGATACTATCTACCTTGCATGATTTACTTATTTACCTTTTTGCACATAGTCAGGGGGAGCCCCATATATTTATTTCATACAAAATCACTTGTTGTCATCGAACACCAAAAAGGGCGAGATTGAAAGGAAATTTATTGTCATAATCACTTTTGGTGTTCGTTAACAACAGGTAGATCATTTTATAGTTTGTCACTATCCACAGGTTGTTATTATGATAAGTGAAAAGTACCCTCACACTTGGGAAAGACTCCTGCAAGAGTGACAGAGTTCTGGAAATTCCAGACCGGAGTCTCCGGTCTCCCTAGACCGGAGTCTCCGGTGTGTTCTGGAGTTTCCAGATTTGTCCCTGGTGGAGGCTTCAGAATCTTGGCCGGGACATTCTGTATGGGGGTACGGAGCAAGGTTCGGAGGCTTCTCCGGAATCTCCGGTCTTGTCTCTGACCGGAGTCTCCGGTGCTGGAGGTCCGGAGTCTCCGGCCCTGGTGGGTCGTATCTGGCCCTGGTCATTCAGAAGGGTGGTCCGGAGGCTAGTCCGGAGATTGGCCGGAATCTTCGGTGTAGACCGGAGTCTCCGGTGTACAGACTGGAGTCTCCGGTCTTACTTTTCTCCAACAGTCAGAAAACAGTTCGTGGAGGGGGATGCCTATAAAAAGGGACCCTTATCTTATTCCTCCAGCTGCTCGACCTACTCAAGAACACAAACTCCATTAGAGCCACCAAATCTACAAGATCTCTCCATCGAACCATCCAAAGTCTTTGATCTTTGGAGAATCGAAGGAGGAGGCCTTGATCTACAGCTTCACCAAGAGAGATCTTCATTTCCCCCTTCACTTGAGGGCCCCCAAGCTCTAGTGTTTCTTTGGAAACCCTAACTTTGATTTGGTTCTTACAAGCTTGTCTTTGATTTGTCTTGGCAGCTTGCTTGTATTTGGGAGCCTCCAATTAAATTGTGGATGTGTGCCCCGAACTTGTTGTAAAGGTGCCGGCTTCCACCTCGAAGGTTGCCGATATAGTGGAAGGTGGATCGAACCCGTTGGGGTGAGGTTCATCGGAGAACAAGGAAGGCCTCTCCAAATGTAGACGTACTTCCCCTCAAAAGGAAGGAACTACAGGAAACAAATCCTTGTGTCTCCGCGTCCACCACTTTGGTTACTTCTATCCTTTACCGCACTTTACTTACTTGTTCTAGCTTAGTGTTGTATTAGATTGTGCTTGCTTGTCATATAGGTAAATTCACCATAGTTGCATTATCTAGAGAATTTACCTTTCTTGTCAAACCTTAATTTGAAAAATAAGAAAATTTGAAGTAGCACCTATTCACCCCCCTCTAGGTGCCAATACGATCCTTTCAAGCATGTTTGGAGGACTTGAAGGACATAGCAGCCAGAGGCATGATGAACAGGTTCATGGAGATGGAGATCACCATGAAAAGAGCAATACCATTTCATATTATAATTGGATTGTTTGTGTTATTGTTATGTCTCTATTTTTACCTCTATTAGATAGTTGGTAAACTTTAATCCCTCAAAGAAGGTCTAGTCGGTCTCCCCGCCAGTGCCACACCATCTGATGGTGCTGGTTAGCACTTCGTTGGGAACCCCAAGAGGAAGGTGTGAAGCAGCACATCATTAGTTTTCCCTCAGTAAGAAACCAAGGTTATCGAACCAGTAGGAGGAAGGAAACGTCACACAGGTGTTGCAAGCAACGCGAAGACCTGGACAACACAAACTCAAGACTTTGCCCCAACTAGACAGTGAGGTTGTCAAGCTCATCGGTTTGCTGTAACAAAGGATTAAACGTATGGTGTGAAAGGCAATGGTGGTTTGCAGCAAGTAAACAAGTAACAGTGGACGATGTATCAATGGTAAAAATTGGACCGGGGTCCATAGTTCACTAGAGGTGCTCTCCTTAGATAAACAACATGGCATGAAGGGTAAACAAATTACAGCAGGGCAATTGACAGGAACTGAGCAAGGCATAACAATGCAATACTAGTCAGAAAGATTCTATGAGATTCGATTGGGGAATACAACAAGATACATAGACCGCCATCCAACTGCATCTATGACTAGAAGTCCACCTTCAGGTTATCATCCGAACCCCCTCCATTATTAAGTTGCAAGCAATAGACAACTGCTTTAAGAAAAGTGTGTAAGGAAAACAGTCCACATGTTCCATGAACAAGAGACCGTTGTTTTATCCCAAGTGGCAATAGCACATCTACAACCAAAGAGATTTCAGTCACTTCCCTTGGAAACTAGAGGCATGAACCCACTATCGAGCATAAATACCCCCTCTTGGAGTCACTAGCAACTATTTGGCCAAGATAGCTACTAACAACGGAGAGCATGCAAGATCACAAATAACACAGACATGATAGAATCATAAAGACAAAACCATTAATCAAACCAACATAATAATCTCAATATCCATCAGATCCCCACAAACACAACATGCATGATTACAAATAGATTAGATCTTGATCATGAACGGAGCTCACAAGATCTATACATGAAAGCACAAAGGAGGAGATACAACCATCTAGCTACTACATGGACCCATAGTCCAAGGTGGAACTACTCACGCATCATATCAGAGAGAAGGCCTCCGGGATGATCCCCCCTCCGGTAGGGTGCCGGGAAGAACTTTAGATCCTCCCGGTCTAGGGACGACTGTGGCGGCGGCTATAGAAGGTTTCATGGAATCTTGATCGGGTCCTTAGGGTTTCTGCATCGAGGGCTTCTTATAGGCGAAGAGGCGAGGCTGGGAGGCGGCCAGGGGCCCCACACCCTACCCATGCGCGGGGAAGGGCTCACCCGCGCCTAGGGGGGTCTGGCCGCCCTGGCTTGCTTCTCCGTCTCGTCTTTTGGATTCTTGTCCCCCACGGAAAGTTATTGACTTTGGCTTTTGTCTCGTCCAATTCCAAGAATATTGATTTTCTGCCTTTCTAGAACCAAAAACAGAAGAAAACATGCAACTGGCACTACGGCAACTTGTTAATAGGTTAGTTCTAGAAAATATATAGAAACACCTCAAAGTGAAGACAACACAAAGCAAAGTAGATACTAAACAAGCATGGAACATCAAAAATTATAGATACGTTTCCGACGTATCAAGCATCCCCAAGCTTAACTCCTGCTCGTCCCGAGTAGGTAAGTGAGAAAAAGAATAATTTTTGAGGTAACATGCACCTTCACAATGAAGATCTAACCATTTGCAAGCATTGGAAGCTGGGATCAAAGAACTCTAAACATGAACATGTAAGATGGAGTTCTATCAATAGGACATAGTAACTATGCATGCAACATGACAAGCTACAAACAAAGATCATGAATAACATGCATTGAAAAACATTTGTTTGTTTCACATACAGAAAACATAACATAGTTGTTGGAGATATGCCCTAGAGGCAATAATAAAAATGGTTATTATTATATCTTTGTGTTTATGATAAATGTTTACATTCATGCTATAATAGTATTAACCAGAAACATTAATACTTGTGTGATTTGTAAACTAAATTAGAGTCCATGGTAAAGCCTCTTTGTAATACTAGCTTGTTTGGTTAATAGATGATCGTGGTTTCCCAATAATGAACATTGAGATGTTATTAACGACAAGATCATATCATTAGTAGAATGGTGTGATGGACATACTCCTATAGATAAACGTACCATAAAGATCAAGTCATTTAAATAGTTTGTTTTCTATAAGCTTTCTGATACATAGTAACCTAATTCCTTCGACCATGATATCATGCTAATCACCATCACCGGAAGGATGCTTTGATGACATCAAACACCACACCGTAACTGGGTGGCTATAAAGGTGGCATTGAGTGTTCGAAAAGTATGTGTTGAGGCACATGGATCAAGAGTGGGATTTGTCCATCCATATGACGGATAGATATACTCTGGGACCTCTCGGTGGAATATCATCCAATTAGCTTGCAAGCATGTGACTGGATCACAAGGGATCACATATCACGGGAACGAGAAAAGAGTACTTATCAGTAACGAGGTTGAACTAGGTATGCAGAAATACCGACGATCAAACCTCGGATAAGTAAACTATCGCGAGACAAAGGGAAATTGGTATCGTATGTATGTGGTTCATTCGATCGCAAAGTAATCGTAGAGATATGTGGGAGCCATATGAATTTCCAAATTCCTCTATTGGTTATTGATCGGAGAAGTGTCTCGGTCATGTTCGCATAATTCACGAACCGTAGGGAGACACACTTAAGGATTCAATGTTGTTTAGTAGATATGGAATGTAAGTAGGGATGCCGAATGTTGTTTGGAGTCTCGGATGGGATCCGGGATATCACAAGAAGATCCGGAATGGTCCAGAGAATAAGATTCATATAAGGAAAGTCCGATTCTGGAGTTCGGGAATGATTTCGATGTTTTCATCGGAGAGGTTCTAGAAGGGTCTAGAAGGTTCACCAGACCGGAAGGGGAATGGTCCATGAATCTGTCATGGTTAAGTGGAATGATTGGATCATGTCCTAGGTCACTTTGGTTGGGCATTTGCGAGAGAGAAATAAAGCTCTAAATTGAAAGTCAAAAGGGAGGTTTGAAAAGTCAAACTGGAATAATAGTTTCCTAGTGGAAGAAGGAAAGGGTCCTTCCTTCTATCCAACTTGGGTTTGGGTATGGATTCAAACTCCCCTCTCCCAAGCTGCCCTCCCTCTCATAAATAGAGGGGAGGGCTTCCCCAAAGAACACAACACCAGCCCTCCCCACCCTTGCGCCGCCGCCCTGCGCCGCCGACGGCCCGTCGTCGTCGCCCTAGCCGCCGCCGACACCTCCTCCTCCTCTCCGGCCTTCTAAAACTAAATCACCGGAAACACTAGATCCACCATAACTCGCACCGGCTTAGGCGAAGCCCTGCGGGATCTTCCCTCTACTTCCGACACCACGCCGTCATGCTGCCGGAATCGCGAGGGGAGAACTACAACCTCCGCTGCCTGCTAGAACAAGGGAGAGGAAGGTCTTCATCGAGTATCGAACGTGTGACCGACTATGGAAGCGCTGCCGGAACGCAGTGCCAGAAGGATCGTCTACGCGATCTTGAGATCGGCAAGTGTACGACTACATCACCCACGAGAATCTACTCTCGTTAACCGCTTTGGAATCTTTGAGGGTGAGTACTCTAATCGACTCGTTGCTACAATCTAGTAGATAGATCTTGGCTTGTTTGTGTGCATGCGGTAGAATTTTTTGTTTTCCATGCTACGAACCCCTAAAATAGTGGCATTCATCTTGTCCCTCATAGAGTAGCAAATAGATGCATAGGACACCTTCAAAGTTCACAAGGGTGACTAAAAACAAATAGCAGAATAACAAGTAATATCACAATATGCATCAATCAATAAGTTTTGGGACACTACACACAGAATGACAACTATGCTCTCTTAATGGTTCCTAAAGGTAGAAGGTGGAGACTCAAATAATGGTGGAAGAAAGGCCTTTCATAAAGGAAAGTAGGGATTTCAAGTTTCAAAAAGAGATTCCAAAAATTATGGTACTTGTTAGCTTTCAGCCCTCATTGCCCCTATCATAAGCATCTTGAAGTGATTAAAGTTAAAGTGAACAAAGATGGAGCATATGCTTGACAAAGTATAAGTTGGCAATCTCAAGTCCCTTGAATACGAGGGCCACACCTCATGCTACTCAACTTTAGTCACCTGTAAGTTCTTGTCATTGTAAGTACATGCATATCATAGAGAACCGCCAATGGGGCACCCCTTGCACATGGTACATGAGCTATCCCATAAACAAAATGACAAGGAAAGCAGACAATGAGCATCCCAGCGATCTTTTTATTTACTATATGCATAGCTTTTTATTGAGTATACTTCATAGATATCTCACGATGGTGATGCTGCAAGTTTCCACCATGATTAGGCATGGCTTAGGCTAGTGGCCCAGGCGTTTCTCTAACACAAAATACATACTCCATGGACTTACAAGTTCCCTCTTTATTTCACACCGTTGACATCCATAGACAAAAGAGCATGATATCAACTAAGTACAAAGTACAAGTGCAATGTTGAAAACGTTCCCCGTGACAGCACGGTTCTGCTAATTCCAACGTATAAGTGCAAGCATATACAACATAGATGACACAATGGTTCAAGTTTATTAGGGGCAAAGAATATAAAGTGTGCCATCAACTTTGTGAGAGCTTTAATGACTAAGTTTTCACATAACAAAATAGTTTTTAATTGGAAGATAGCTGAAAACAAGAATATACTTGGAATGGTGTAACTGTAACATCCCAACATTTAGGAACTAACGAAGGTTAGATTTAGGAATTTGTGCATATGCATGCATTCATCTGCAAAATTGTGGGTAATTTTTTCGCCAAATAAAAACTCAAAGGGATCAAAGTTTCTTTCACTCTCTAGGTATAGGAATAGCTCTGGAGAGTGATCGTTATAAATTTTGACATGACCTTTATGAAACAATGTGTTTTGGGGAGAATTTGAATTCAAATTTGAAATGTGAGTTTATATTTTTAAAAAACTTAGAATTAATATTTAATAATAATATTTAATCAAGAAACAATAAATAATAAACAAAAACTCTAATAAGAATTGTAATCAAACAAATGATTATTTATTCCATATATTCATTTCATTAATAAGTTACAAAACAGTAATATATTAAGACAATAAAGAATTTTTACAATAGTGAAATTACAAAAGGAGGAATATTTACATACTTAGAATTATTACAATATTCCTTACAAAATAATAAAATAAACATTACAAGATTTATATCGGTCTAAAAGAAATCTACACTAGTCTTGAATCTTCAAATCTTGTACCTGCAAAACAAAGAACAAATAAAAAATAAATAAAGGTTAAGTTATTGATTTTTACTCTCAGTAGAGAACAGTGAGATGCACTGTTCCATTTTACATCATTGAGTAAATCTTTAGGGGCAAGTTTCACCACTATGAAATAATTAAATCTTTCATAATAAATAAGCCACAAGTCAAATGATTGTAATCAGTAAGAGGGGAAAGTTTCACCAGGCAGATAAATGGTAACCAGATAAGAAGGTAGAACATTTCCCTGAGCATATCCACAAGAGTGCAGCAGACACACAAGCAGCTCACACAAATAAATGCACGGACGTGCTGTCGACACAACCACATCTGCCTACACAAGCAAAAGATCTCAACACAGCCGTGGGCAAGCACAAGTGCACCATTTCTTTGCTCATACCACATCAGAACCAGCATCTTAGCCATATCCAAGCCAATCAAACCAGCCAAACCAAAGCACCACCACAGATCAACCAAACATCACCAGATGGTGACATAAGGAGGGGGAAGAATCAGGTGGACAACAAGGCCAAGCCACAGGAGGTAGGAGGAGCAGGCTAGATCAACATCAGAGTTGAAGGACAGGATCCAATCAGCAACATCAACATCACCACCAACCACAACAATCATAAATTTTGTGGTGAGTGTCATAAAACCATCAGATGATCTATTCATATTATCAATCAAAGGTAACACTATGAAACACTAGCATCTGATCCAACATTAGCCTTAGACCAACAACAACACCACTTAATCAAAGGATGACCACAAGCAGTGAAGTGTAGAGCACACAAATTCTCACTAAGCATCATGACCAGACCATAGTATCATCTTACAAGAACCAGAGATGAACCCTAGTAGCAATACAAGCACAAAACAAATATTGGCCACTAGATACACAGAGGAACTCGAGGTAACAAGATGAACTAGAATCCACAGAGGCACAACTCACCCGGGGTCCTCGCTGACGAATTGAAGAGAGGAAGAGAAGCGGAAGCGTGCGGCCATGACACAGGGGAGAACCAGGGCGCTATAACCCGCACCAGCCACGGTGACACCACCGAAGACGGTAGTAGCAGCACCATCCCCAAACCCTAGGGTTCGAGAACGGGGCTAGCATAGCCATAGGAGAGCTCCAAAGTCAAATCGAGGCAGAGGAGATGAACCAGCATAGTCGACAACCTCGCCCTGTACCACGACAGCGGCCAGGGAGACCATCATCGCCAGCGCATCGCCCACCATTGTGGTCGAGGGGAGAGAAGATGAGGACAAGAGAGAAGGACATGGAGAGTGGGCTGAGAGGGCCAGCCCTTCGGGGAGCCTTTTGGTCATGGTCACTTGGGCCAAAACGGCCGAATAAGCCCAACAGAGCCAGCCCAAAAACTTAAACGAAGTTTTAAAAATTAAAAAAGACCAAAATACCCCTAAACTTAAATAAATTCTAGAAAATAAAATAAAAATCAAAAAATTATAAACAAAATATTTTGGATTCATAATAATCCAATCTATCTAAATAAATTATGAATTAATTTTTATGCATATAATTTTTGATCAAGAATTTTATAATATATGTATTCCTTATGGAATTTTATAAAATTAAAGAAAGAAGATAAAAATAAATAAAAATCACTTTTATATATTAATATTGTAGTATTTTAGAAAAATACTAAATAAATGTTTAGTATCATAAAAATAAATTATTTTATTTAAATGTTAATCCTCAAAATAATTATTAAATAAATAAAAATAAAATAAAATAAAAATATAATATTCAATAAATATTAATAATTAATATTTATAAATCATTTACTACTTAAAGGAATTTTTGTAACTAAAATAATGGGTAGAACACACAAAAAAAATAATGCATTACATTACTTTGCATAATCATTTTGCCTCTTTAAATATTGTCCTTACTGAGCAATAATGATGTTTTGTAGACGTAGAAGCTCAAGGTCCAGTGCAAGCATCTGACTTCACTACCTTACAATCACAAGGCAAGTTCATCACTTACTCATGTCTTTTGAAGAGTCTTTATCATAGTATTTGCAAATTGTGTGTTATCATCTATGTTCCAGAGAAATAAAATATTATTTTCTCAAACAAATAAATCATAGGTATCATCCTAAGTGATGATATAATGGAGCAATAGAACTTAGGTTTCTATTTGCAACAATGATGATCAATTATGGACATAATAACCCATGACATCAGTGATTCTAGCGTCATATATCACGCGTTAACCATGAGATTTGGAATGGGACAGAGAAGTCAGCTGCATATTCTTCCTCTCGCATGTAGCCGGATGTGCAGGTCGTGGCTGTTATCACTCGTAGCGTGCAAATTAATTGGTAATTCATAAAGGATATGCAGCATATGGGTGGGAACCCTCATCGTCCCACGATAGTTCTGGCATCTTACGGTCTGTACAAACCATTATCGTAATTCAATGGCTGAGCATGGTGTACACTAAGTGTAGGGTTCGCAGCATAGAAAACAAAAAATTTCCTACGATGGGAACGACTATGTACCAAGATCTATCTACTAGATACAAACAACGGGCGGATGTATATCCGTAGAGAACATACCCTTGAAGACCGAGAAAGCTTAACGAGTCCAAACTCGTGGTTGATGTAGACGATCTCTTGCCGATCTCAAGATCGAGAGGAAGTCCTAGCGCCGCAAAACAGCAGCGCATCCGTGCTCGCACACACGTTCGAGGCATCGAGCAACCTCCGCCTCCTCGCTCCAGCGATGCAGCAGAAGCACAACTCTTTCTTGCCGAAAAGCCACCGGGAACATGTATCTCGCTAGTCCGAGACCATGGGGGATAAATTCTAGAGGGGGAGAGAGATCCTTCACGAGGAGGTGTGAGTGAGAGAGAGGGAGGGGGGCTACTTTTATAGGGAGAGGGGGGCACCCAAGGGGCCATGCGCCCAGCCATGGGGCTGCCCCCACCTCTTCCACATTCATGTGGGTGGACACTCCACTCACTCAAATGCCTTTCAATTCCCTCCACTCAAAAACCCACTCAAATTCCCATTAAATTTCCACCAAATTTAATGCAAACTCTCATTAAATAAAACTCCTTTTATTTATTCAGAATTTTTTCAATTACTTTAATGACAAACATTCACATATAACCCCTTGCTAGTATTTCATTTCACATGCAGAAACACTTTCTGCAATTTCACCCGAAAACCCGTTTCGGTATCTAGTGAAATAAATTCCTGCGCTTGTTATTCTTTTCGGCATGAAACTTTTGCTCCAAATGGATGTCGTATCTCTTAAGTGTGTCACCCTACGGTTCGCGAATAATGCGGACATGATCGAGACCCCTCTCGGATCAATAATCAGAAGCGGGATTTGGAGACCCATACTGACTCCCACACATTCAATGATGACTTTCTTGTGATCGTCGGAACCTTTTACGCTAGTATCTTAATCCTTTTGTTTCGCGATATATTACATGTCTGAGATTCGATCATCGGTATCTCCATACCTAGTTTGATCTCGTTACTGACATGTACTCTTTTCTCGTTCCCGTGATATAACATTCTAGTGATCAAATCACTTGCATGCAAGCTAATCAATGTGCTATCACCGAGAGGGCCCAGAGTATATCTATCCGTCATCGGGATGAACAAATTCCACTCTCAATCCATGGGACTCAACATAACACTTTAGTAGTTCTGAACTCATCTTTATAATCACCCTGTTACAGTGTGACGTTTGATGTTATCAAGAAACTCTTCCGGTGTTAGTGATTGACATGATCTCATGGTCTAAGGTTTAGGATCACTTCGTAAGTTGTTATAGCAATATAAACTCAATGACTTTGATCGTAATGCTATACTTCGGATGAATGTTCATCACACCATTACACTAATGTTGTGACCTCGTTATTAATAACATCCAATGTCCATGATCAGGAAACCTTTGATCATCTTGTTAATCAACGAGCTAGTTTATAAGAGAGGCATAACTAGGAACTTCCTTTTTGTTTATTAAACACACATGTATTAACATTTCCGTATTAATACAATTATAGCATGTAAAATAAACATTTATCATAAATAAGGAATACGATAATAACCACTTTATTATTGCCTCTCGGGCACTAGAGACAATAATCTAGTTTGAGAACTTTGCGTATTGAACACTTATGGCTTTCCGGTGTTCCATATACGCAATTGCAAGTGGTTAACATAATCTACGAATCTGGCGCTTCAGGTCCGTGTGTATTTGCATGTCTTTGCGTCTTCACGCATCACTCATTCTCCAATGAGATGGCATTGTATAAATTTGGTCTTTCGGTGAGACCTTTAGTTCCTTGGGGTTAAAACACGTCGATACTATTGTCATACAATATATCTTTAGTGTTAGCCCGTTGGAAACCACACCTTAGTTTGATAACAAACTACTTGACACAAATTCCCTCCTTTGTCACTACTATAGCAGTCATATACTTAGCCTTTTGTTGTAGTATTCGTCACAATGTCTTAACTTTGGAACTCTTCCAAATCCATCATGGAATCTCCTTTCCATTACATTGTGCCACCCATAGTTTAAATTGAGATAAACTTAATTTGTATCTTGTGACCAAACTAGTATCAATGTAACTCTTTACAATGAACTATTTGTAATTGTTTGTCACCTCTACACAAATATATTCTTAGTTCTTTCCAAAAGATCATAAGAATATCCTTACTATCGTCCAATGATCATTTTATGATTCATTCTGGTATTTGCTCATAACACTTAGAGCATAGGACATATCTGGATGTGTACATATCATGGTATGATTGATCAAATCATTCTTGTGATTTTACTCATCAAGTGTCAAAGCACTTGAATCTTGTTTCACTTATCAAGTGTCGAAACACTTGAATCTTGATTCAATTCCTTTCCATGCAACAAGAATTGTTTCTTGTCGTTTCTATATTGAACTCCTTCAATATCTCATATATGTACGTTTGGCACAACCATATTGGCGTCACAGTCTATCCACTATAGACATTCACGCTAAATATTCGGGTTTTGCCTAAGTATTTCATCGAAATGAAATTCTTAACCTTTGTCAATAAAAGATACATCATTTCTAATCAACAAGATGTCCTCCACATAATGTATTAGAAATATGTCTCGGTAACTCCACTTAATTTCTTGCAAATGCAAGCATCTTCATTGTCTCCTGATGAAAACTCCTTTTCATTAAGGTGAAGATTCCAACTCCACGATGCTTACTTCAACCATTGAAGTTTGCATGCCCTTTTAACATCCTTTGAATTTTAACAAAACCCTTTGGACCGTGTCATGTACACGTCCTAGGTAACCATTCTATTAGAAGAATTTTGTTTTGTTTATTCATCTATCATATACCAAATTATATGTAGTGGTTGCTACTTTAATCCGTACAGACTAAATATCGCTATGAAAGATCAAATCTTGTTATAGTCAACTCCTTGAACATTGTCATAAAATACTTTACGAAATGTCGACTATTTCATAGATTTGAAACATCCATGTTTGTTTCTTTATAGATCCAAATACGACCGATAGGGTTTTACACCTTTCCGGAGGGTCTTCCAAGTTCAAAACTTGATTTCTCGTGTATGGAACTATCACAGATTTTATGGCTTCAAGCCATTTGACGGAGTCAGGGCCCATCATCGCTTCTTTGTATGTATTCGGTTCATCATTGTCAAACAATAATGATTTACTCTCAAATCTTAGCATTTGATTATTTAACCGACCTACTTGGTTCAATAGGAACTTAGATCTCCGTGACCACAACCTTTGAGGCACATAATCTATGGGCATTATGGCAGCCTTCAGAACAATTTCCGACGTTGTGCAACTCAGCACATATAGCTAAGGTTCGTTAACCTTATCAAAGTTCTATTGTCCTCCTACTTAACTTTTACGAAAAATTCCTTCTTCAAGAAACTTCATATTTCAAGCGACAAACCCTTTTTTCCTCGGTGTTATGGAGGAATAACCAATTGTTATTCGAAATAACCTACAAAGACATGCTCATCTGACTTCGGTTGTAAACATCTTACTTATGTTTAGCATACCAAAATTTAAGAAATGTCAACTTGGGTTTTACCCCAAACCATAACTTCCATGGTGTCATTTCAACGGATCAAGATGGAGCTCTTTTCAGTGTAAAAGCGGTAGTCTCTAAAGCTTTAATCTTTTAAAACATAATGGCAGTTTTATAAATAACACCTTTGATCCAACCATGTCAAACGAGGTTTCATTACAAATCTCAAACACTCCATATTCCTATGGTGTTTCGGGATATGTAAATCTAGGTGTTTTGCTAAACTTGCAACTCAAATAAATCCCTTTATGATAAAATCATAATTCATTTATTTCCTTGTTACACTTGTAACTCAAATAAATCCCTTTATGATAAAATCATAAACCATTTATTTTCTTGTTACAATGATTTTCCACTTCATCTTGAAAGTCTTTGAAACGTTTTTCAAATATTTCATACTTCTTTCTCATTAGGTGAATATTTACTCAAATTTCCGGAGAAAGCATATGAAGTTGAAACCCATCGCTTACGACTACACATAATGGACTACATACATCGATATGTATAAATTCCAATAATTTAGTCGTTCGTTCTTCTTTGGCCTTTGAAAGAAGTTTTAATTATCACGTGGAAAGTCTCACAAGCGTCACTTGATCAAATCAAAGACTCCAAAAATCCATGAATATGGGGATTCATGTTTTCTTTCCAATATAATTTAAAAGCGATGTCACTTCGTAAGTGATCTTTCAATCATTTGTCTTGTGACATTTTAGCATTAGGTTTTATGGATGTGATTTCTCCAACTAGATTTGTAAATCATCCATCTTATATGGAATACGGTAATTATTTGAACAACCTTTGTTCTCATAATACCTGATTCGAATAACAATTATTAAAACAAATCTTGAAGTCAAGCTTTGATGTCAACGAGAAATACAAACAACGGTTTGTTTGTTTTCGATGAACATCATCACATATTCTCTTGCTAGTTACTTAGGCCATTGTGGTTCATGAATTGCGTCGCTCCGTATGAAATTTCATACCAACCAATTCGGTATCCAATACCCAAGAACCACATTGTTTAACAAGCAAAGAATACAACCATAACATGTATATCATCCATATACCTAAATTGGATATTTCCAATCTTTTTTTTGCCAAATATATTTTATAGATTCTCTTTCAGCATTTCCTTTTACCTTTTAAAAGAATCTATCAACATCAAAAGTGGCGCCATATACATGACACATAGTCCAAAGCGTGTATATTCAAATAATAATACCTTTGGACTTGCACTTTGAAGTAGATCACCATCATCAAATGATCGGCGTTCTTTCAAAATCCATTCTTTAGTAATCTTTTAGTGTAGTAAACACTTTACATACATCTTCTATTCATCCTTATCATGACGACTTTCATAATCAAGCTATTGTAGCTTATAAAGACGAATCGTGGGTATAACATTACTTTCCAAAACCCTTTTTGGATGATTAGGATGTCTAGCATCTCCAACCTTTGCAAATTCTCATCCAATATGAGAACATATATTATACTCTATCATATTGCAACCAAAACATTGTTTTGGAATATCGTTATATCTGTCACACATGATGGTTTCTGAAACAATTCTTTCAGCTCCTAGATAAACTTGATATTAAAACAATCAAGAATCATAGAGGCAAACATGATACTTAAGATACTAACACTGGAATTGTTACTCTCGATTTAATACCAATTATTAAATTTCACGGAGTAAATAGAATTTTGCTGAAAGTTTGCAATAGGACTGTAAACTTTAGATTGACACTCAACACAATATGATACCAGTTCGTAAAGTATATATCCAGAATTCTATAGTTCTATTATCTCAATTACAACTATGCATAAGGTGGTGAACGAATGCCAATGACTACAACAAATTATGCAAATTCACTTTGATTTAAATTATGATAAATTGAGTTCTACTAATCCAAATTAGAAATGAACTCCCACTCAAAAACGACTTCCCTCGTGTCTTTTTGGTGATTACATGAACCAAATCCACTACACCAAGTCCGATCATCACGTGAGTCGGTGTAGCTTCAAAGGCGAGCATCCATATGGTCATCATATGAAAAACATATGACTCATGCTTAACCTTTCGGTCCGTGTTCCGAGGCCATGTCTGTACATGCTAGGCTCGCCAAGTAATAACCTTAGTATTCGCGTGTGTAACTGTCTTACACCCGAGATATGCTCGTGGATTCAAGTACACCCGATCATCATGTGATGCCTTGAAGCGACGAAACATTGTCGGTGCATACTTAAGGAAGAACACATTCTTATCTTGATATCTAAATGAGGGATCATCTTATTATGCTAATAAAACACAAAACAAGCAATATAAGATGTAATAAACATCACATGTTTATTAGTGAAATGATATGGTTCCTGTATATGATCTCTATCATGTGCACCGTGGTATGATCACTATCATACCTTTATGTGTAAGGCCAAGGTCTATGGAACTTACACGCTATGTGTGTTGTAAGAGTATCATCTCATACTTCTACTTACAACATCACCATATCATAACACTAGCCCATCAACAATCTAAACTAGACGCCTCTAATTTATTCATTGCAAATTTTACGTGGCTTAGGGCTTTCGTAGATAGAACCGTTCTTACCTACGAACATGAACCACAACGAGGATAACCAAATTGTTGACAACTCGTTGTAAATTAGATATTGACTATAGTAGGAGAGACAGACACCCGCTAGCCACTTATGCAAACTAGTTGCATGTCAAGCGTGGAACAGGTCTCATGTGCGAGGACATGTAAAGTTTGTCCGGTCCGCTTCATCCCACTATGCCACCAATATCCAAAGTACAACTAAGAAGCAATAAAATGATCATCATCGCCCACATACTCATATGTGTACTACCCATGCAAAGTATCTATGCATAAACTTGGCTCTGATACCACTGTAGGGTCCGCAGCATAGAAAACAAAAATTTTCCTACGATGGGAACGACTATGTACCAAGATCTATCTACTAGATACAAACAACGGGCGGATGTATATCTGTAGAGAACATACCCTTGAAGACCGAGAAAGCTTAACGAGTCCAAACTCGTGGTTGATGTAGACGATCTCTTGCCAATCTCAAGATCGAGAGGAAGTCCTAGCGCCGCAAAACAGCAGCGCATCCGTGCTCACACACACGTTCGAGGCACCGAGCAACCTCCGCCTCCTCGCTCCAGCGATGTAGCAGAAGCACAACTCTTTCTTGCCGAAAAGCCACCGGGAACATGTATCTCGCTAGTCCGAGACCATGGGGGATAAATTCTAGAGGGGGAGAGAGATCCTTCACGAGGAGGTGTGAGTGAGAGAGAGGGAGGGGGGCTCCTTTTATAGGGAGAGGGGGGGCACCCAAGGGGCCATGCACCCAGCCATGGGGCTGCCCCCACCTCTTCCACATTCATGTGGGTGGACACTCCACTCACTCAAATGCCTTTCAATTCCCTCCACTCAAAAACCCACTCAAATTCCCATTAAATTTCCACCAAATTTAATGCAAACTCTCATTAAATAAAACTCTTTTTATTTATTCAGAATTTTGTCAATTACTTTAATGACAAACATTCACATATAACCCCTTGCTAGTATTTCATTTCACATGCAGAAACACTTTCTGCAATTCACCCGAAAAC
The DNA here is from genome assembly GCA_023614405.1 of Avena insularis. NCBI lineage: Eukaryota > Viridiplantae > Streptophyta > Magnoliopsida > Poales > Poaceae > Avena > Avena insularis. The sequence continues at coordinate 88,605,049 of CM042695.1, forward strand.
CCGTTTCGGTATCTAGTGAAATAAATTCCTGCGCTTGTTATTCTTTTCGGCATGAAACTTTTGCTCCAAATGGATGTCGGTGTCTCTTAAGTGTGTCACCCTACGGTTCGCGAATAATGCGAACATGATCGAGACCCCTCTCGGATCAATAATCAGAAGCGGGATCTGGAGACCCATACTGACTCCCACACATTCAACGATGACTTTCTTGTGATCGTCGGAACCTTTTATGCTAGTATCTTAATCCTTTTGTTTCGTGATATATTACATGTCCGAGATTCGATCATCGGTATCTCCATACCTAGTTTGATCTAAATTCTTGACATGTACTCTTTTCTCGTTCCCGTGATATAAAATTCTAGTGATCAAATCACTTGCTTGCAAGCTAATCAATGTGATATCACCGAGAGGGCCCAGAGTATATCTATCCGTCATTGGGATGAACAAATTCCACTCTCGATCCATGGGCCTCAACATAACACTTTAGTAGTTCTGAACTCATCTTTATAATCACCCTGTTACGGTGTGACGTTTGATGTTATCAAGAAACTCTTCCGGTGTTAGTGATTGACATGATCTCATGGTCTAAGGATTAGGATCACTTTGTAAGTTGTTATAGGAATATAAACTCAATGACTTTGATCGTAATGCTATACTTCGGATGAATGTTCATCACACCATTACACTAATGTTGTGACCTCGTTATTAACAACATCCAATGTCCATGATCAGGAAACCTTTGATCATCTTGTTAATCAACGAGCTAGTTTATAAGAGAGGCATAACTAGGAACTTCCTTTTTGTTTATTAAACACACATGTATTAACGTTTCCGTATTAATACAATTATAGCATGTAAAATAAACATTTATCATAAATAAGGAATACGATAATAACCACTTTATTATTGCCTCTCGGGCATATTCCCTTCACTAAGGAGGCATGCGAGGTCGCGAAGGGGGTAGTGATTGGCTTGGATCACCTACTGGGCCCCACATCATGGAATTGTGGACGGGAAGTACGCCCGGTTGTGCAACAAGGAGTTTATCTCTCATGGGTAAAGTAACGCACCTTGCAGAGTGTAAGAATTGTAACTTGTTACTCCCTGTTCCTGGAAGGAGCTACGAACACGGCAGGAAAGGAACTCCATGAAAGTTCTGGTCAACCTGTCAAGGCTGATGGTCATAGATTTTCATAATAAAATCAATCTTTGAAGAAAGATTTACAAAAACCGCATAGTGCCAAAGACTTATAGTCCGAGGTGGTAGATAGAGCATCAAACTTCCCACCTTGCATATAATGAACTTGCTGGGTAACTCTATTACTCACCCTTTCCTTTGATCCCTTGCTTAGACTCTGAAGATCCCAAAGATACTCATATGTATGCAGCAGAATGCTAAGAAGATGTGTTCTATGAGGAGCCTGACCTGTCAGGAGGTGTTGAATGAGTGGATTACGAAATCCGCTATGGAGTAGATGGCAACGAGTCAACCTAGTTGCTCTAGTTAATAGTAACCGACGGAGCCGAGAAGCATGAACCATATAGAATAAGCTACTGAGCTCAATTCTTAGTTGGAGTTGTTACTTTTAAATTCCGCTGAAACACTTTATATTTTGGTTTGTAAGTTGAATCTTTTCAAACTCTTGAGCTTCTGGTATTGTAATAATAATAATGTGTGTATGTTTGTAATATGGACCCGCAATGTTTCTGTTGTACCACTCTGAGGGATGTGATATTTATGGAACGGTGTTCTGTGGATGTCATGTCAACGACTATAGTGTACTACACATGGAGTGGTATGCTGGGTCACCGCAGTTGGTATCAGAGCAAATTTCTTTGACCTTAGGTTGGAAACCTAGTAAAGGGTATTACCTGTAGGAGTGTATAGAAATGATAAAGAATTCTCTAAAAAAATATAATGGGTATTCAAATGAGAATATTCCGTTATATGTTTTAGTGCGATAATTCTTTATTATGATGCAATATATTATTGGTTACTAATAAAAATATTTTTGACATACAGAGTTATGGCACCAAAGTTTCCAAAACAGACTTCGGTATGGAAAGAGGAGACTCTCGATGACTACCAAGGATCACTCACGGACCAGCTTCGTCAACTCTTAAAGATTTTTAGTTGTCCAACTAGAATTCTGGTGAATACCATAACGTATTATGATGGTCAAATGTTATCTAAGTATCATGTGAGTATTCAAGTCCTAGAGGAGCTTGGATTATATCACGATCTACCTATAGGTGAAGGTAGGAGTCACTTAGAAGCATATCATGTTGGTGTTGTGGAGGCGATAGCCAATATCCGGGAGCATAAAGCCAAGGAGTTAGAAGGTAGCACATTTTCTATGATTCCTCATGATTATTTAGACTCGGAGCCTGTACCTGATCATCTTACTTTGGTTAAGAAGCATCCTAAGTTAGCTTCCAAGTTTATGGATCGATATCGAACACTTGTTTCGTATTTTTATAAGACACATCAAATTATTATTGAAGATAAAAATGACATGTTAGAGGATCTAACTGATCCGGAAAGAAGGAAGCAGTTAGCATTCCAGTTGGAGAAGGAAGAAAGTAGTAGTACTAAACCAATCTTTAAGGATATACCCATAGATCCCGAATCTTTTACACCATATCCTTATTCACCAAGGCCTGAACCTATATATGATCCGACTTTAGATACAAGGTATGCAGTACCATAAGGTTCTGAGGAAGGTTCTGATTCAGAACTTCCTATCGAGAATTCTGATGGTTGGAGAATCGGAACATTTGAAGGATCCCAAGGAAACCAGATGTCCATAGATGGTTCTGACAGAAACGTTGGACAATCCAGTTGGATGGGTGCAAGAAATAGTCCTAGTAACAGTAGTAGAAATACCATATTTATGGATGATCGGGATGAAGAAGAAGATCCTAAGGAGAGAGTGTTAGAATCATCAACATCTTCTCAAAACCCAGAAGAATATACATTATCCGGTGTTTAACTATCTTACCCAATAGAGCACCTAGGGAGCAGCAGAATCTGTGTATTTTGTTGACAACTCAAGGTATGAAACTCAGGAGATGCAAGTGGGTGATAATGTTGAACATGTTTCTGAAGACTTTTCAGCTGAGCTGGAGGGAGTCAATGCGCTCAGATTGAGTAATGACTCAAGTCCTGATACTTTAGATACTGAGTATATTCCTTCTAGAAGGCCATTTGAACCAAAAACTGTGCGACGGACGTTACGTCATCATGGTTGGACTTCAGACATGTATGATGAGCGTAGTAATTACTAGAAGCAGGCGGCTTATTAGAAAGTATCGGGGACCGCGTATTGTAATCCGAGAAAATGATATAGCTAGATAAATAAGGTAGTGTTGTTAAGTTGTGATTGTACCTATATGGTACATGTTGTAATAACTTTGTATTATTAACATGTCGTAGTGTATAATATGTGAAATGCATATTTGGATTTTATTTTGATTTTGATTTCCATTGTGTAACTAGTTTTGTGTGTAAAGTTGAGCTTAGAACACATGTGCATGATGTAATTATGAGTAATCGATTTATGTTGCAGGACTACGGGGTCATGGAATCAGGTGTAGAAAATGAATCGGAACAGCAGCGCATGGAACACGAAGCCAAGGAGAAGGCAGATGCCGATATGGCAAATCAGGGAACCTTACCACCACCAATGAGGCCATTAATGGAGCAGAATTTTATGCAGTATATGCAAATGATGCAAGAAAACCAAAACAAGTTCATGGAAGAGCTGTTGGGACGAGCTGGGAATTAGAGAGCACCTGAAGGTGGAGGAGTGAGTCTTTCTGACTTCCAGAATGCAAGGCCGTTACCTTTTGCATCAGCTCCTGAACCAATGGATGCAGAAGAGGCTAGCAGATACATGAAGAAAGCTGAAGACTGTAGGTTGTAATGATGAGGAAAAACTAAGGTACGCAACTCATCTTCTGACAGGACCTGCATCATCATGGTGGGAAAATCAGTTAGCCATGCAACAGCCAGGAAGAGAGTACACTTGGGAAGAGTTCAAGCAGAGGTTCCGTGAATATCATGTTCCGGAGAGTGTTATGGAGTTGAAGTGGAGATAATTTGAGGAGCTTCAGCAGGTATATACTAGTGTCATGAAGTATATTCAAGAGTTTAGCCAACTATCTCGTTATGCTGAGGAAGAAGTCAATAATGAAGAAAAGAGGAAGAAGCATTTCCTACGAGGGTTAAATCCATTTGTGAGGATGCAGTTAAGGTTGGATAATAAGCAAACTTATCAGTAGTTGCTAGATGCAGCTATCACTTTCGAAGATGACTACAAGAATGTCCAAGAGGATAGGAGGAAGAGAGCCAAGAAGGAAACAAAGAGGATTCAGGCAAGTAAACTTAAACACAATCTGGAGTTCAAACCTCGGAACAAAGCCTACAACAACAATAACAATAACAAGGGCAATGGGGGAAATCAGTCCAATCCCAGGAGGAATGTTATCTGTAACAATTGTGGAATTCCAGGGCATTTCCAAAGAGAATGCAAAAAACCAGTAGTTATCTATTACGGTTGTGGCTAGATGGGTCATATCAAGCCCGACTGTCCGAGAAAACCACCAGGTGGATGGCCTACCAAGGGTGGAGGACAAGCCAGTGGAGTGAATGGACAACCCAATCGAGGAGGAAATAATGTCAAAAACAACAATGACAAGAGGAACGGACCCACATGGAAGCTGAATTGTGCAACCTTGGAGGAGGTGGACAACTCCGAGCATGCCGTAATAGGTACGCTCAACATCCTTACCAATCCCGGAAAAGTTCTATTTGATACTCGTGCAACTACTTGATTCATTTCTGAAGAATTCTGTGATAAATTCGGGATTAGAAGGGCAACACTAGAAAACCCTATGACCGTAGTTACGGTAGGGGGAAATGTGATTGTACGCCATATTAAACAAGATCAGGTTATCTCAATCTGTGGTTGTACATATTTTGTGGACCTTTATATGATTCCTTTGAAGGGAATTGCAGTAGTGCTGGGTATGGACTGGATGACTGAACATGGGGCTCAGATTAATTGTGAGGATAAAACTATCTCAATCAAAACTCCAAGTGGAGCAAGGATAGTTTACCAAGCAGATAATCACAGTCATATTGTGGTGGATCTTCAATTGAACTCAATGAGGGAGGTCAAGTTGAAAGATATTCCTGTAGTAAATGAGTTTCAAGATGTTTTTCCAGCAGAGCTACCAGGAATGCCACCAGATCGGGAAATAGAGTTCACTATTGATCTAATTCCAGGTACAGCACCAATAGCTCAAGCACCATACAAGGTGGGTCCAAAAGAATTAAAAGAACTCAAAGAGCAAATTGATGAGTTAGCCAGAAAAGGATTCATTCGGGAAAGTGTATCCCCATGGGGAACACCGGTGATCTTTGTGGATAAAAGAGATGGTGGAAGAAGGATGTGTGGGGACTACAGAAATCTGAACAATGTTACCAAAAAGAATAAGTATCCTTTACCAAGAATTCAAGATCTGTTTGATCAAGTTAAAGGAGCTGGAGTATTTTCAAAGATCGATCTAAGATATGGATACCATCAAACAAAAATCAAACCAGAAGATGTTCCAAAGACAACATTTGTTTCAAGGTGTAGAGGTCCCAACCTTTAATAAGGTAGAGATCCCTGTGTTTACAATGCTAGTCCCTGGATCAATAGCTAGCATCCACAGTTAAGATGTAATATCAAGAAACAAAGGTCATAATATAAATTTATAACCATGAATAACATAATTTTATTACATCTTACATAGCTCATTTAACTATTACATTACATTGCAGCAGAATATCTATAAGCATGGGGTCCTTCATCTTCAAAGTGCCATAGGCAAACATGTTGGTTGTAGACTTGTAATCCTAATCAATCAACTTCACTAATGCCAAACAAACCTGCAACATAACATGTTACAGCCACAAGGGTCAATACATTTGAATTGTATTGGCAAGTTTCACTACTATGTAGTATATAAGTGGATCCTATCATTACATGCATATTTGGCTAAGTAGGGTTTTAGGCTCATTTGCAGAAAGCAACAATTTATCCTATCTTTTCAAAAATGGTTTTGGTCTTTTGTCAAATCTTTTCTGAACTCCTTGGTAAATCCCCAAGTGTTTCAAGTCTTTGTCAAAATCTCTTGAGCTCCTTGGTAAATCCCCAAGTGCTTCAAGTTTTTATCAAAATCTCTTGAGCTCCTTGGTACCCCCAAGTGCTTCAAGTCTTTTGTTGTCACTTTAAAGTTTTTCTTTTAGAAATTGGAATGTCGAGATTTCCCATAGCTTCAAGCTTTAGTTGCTCAGTATTGTCCATAACCGGGGACACGGCTAAGTACTTAGATTTTATTATCTTCTGCAGAAGTTGTACACTTTACCCACATGACACAATCTTATCTTGTTGCCACCAGTGGCCGCTGGATAAGTACTCACCAAGATGGAGTACTGGCAGATTGAGAATGTGCCGAAGTCTTTCCAAAGGGTCCTCCCATACACCATTGCTAGCTTGTCTTCAGGCACCAATGTAGGGTTCCTAGTTCCCTCATTTCCAGTAAACCTGAAGACAATGCATGGGTCTTCCCAATGTAGTTGACTAAGCCAGAGCCATATTAGCATGTGGCTGTACACGAAAGCCACAGTTGGAGAAACATGTTCAATCTCTAAGTCCTTGGGTGGTTTTCTTTTGGTGCACAACACAAAGAGATTGCCATCGACATGGTTCCTTTTGTTGCCACCTTGTACAAAACTTGAGTATCCTTGTCCACCCAGGTGGTTCATTGAGTACTTGTTTTATTATATAAAACATAAGTCCTTTTCTCAACTTCATAAAAATCTCAACATGTATCTCTTCTCAAAATATCTAGCATGGCTAAGCATTTTACAACTACATTGTTTCACTAAGGAATATAAGTTATCCTATTAGGATTTAGCATAGCATAAGTATAGAAATTCTTTTCATGCATGTTTCAAAATCCACTAAGTATAATGAAAATAGTGTGACTTTAGATGATAGTGTAACTTGCCTTTTTGGTCGGGAATGTTGGTTCACTTCTTGATCTTGCTAATATCACACTCTTCTAACTTCACTACAAGTCAATCAAGCAAACACAAAATCAACTAGCATTCCAACCAATAATCAATCAAACAAATTAACACACATAAAATAAGGAACTAAGTCATGCATGCAAGCATGCAAAAGGTAGTTTTATTTGCAAATGTGGTTTCTACCAGGCTCTAAACATTGTAAAGTCCAAAGTGGTCATTTTCCAAAGTGGCAAAGTCATTTGCAAAAGGGTTTTATCTAAAAACCATTTCTTTAAATCCAATCATTATTTCATGTGGTGGAAAAATGTTTTTATCAAAGCAAAAACTTTATGTTGTTCACCAAATAAGTTGTTAATTCTCAAAACTTGGTGTTTAGGGTCAGTAGGTTTGATTCAAATCATTTTCCCAAAGTTTTTACTCCAAAACCATTTTCATAGCAAAATCAATATTTTTATTTGGCTAGAAATGGGCTACTTCAATTAATCAACCCTAATCTTCACCAAAAACATTTTTAAATCCACAAGATGGTTCCTAGGGTCAGTAGGTTCACAACAAACCAATTTGCAAAGATTTCATCCTCAAAATCATTTTGGAATAATTTTTTATAACCTAAACAAGCATACAAATGTTTCTGCAAAAACAAACATTTTACCAGAATCTTTTTACTAAACAAATTGCATGGCTGGCTAGGGCTTGTTCCACTGATTCCATTGATATAAAGTTTGCAAATTTTGGACGTGTGGATCAAAAGTTACAAGGTTTTCAAATTTGCATAAAAGTCTGATTTCAAATTCTGTTTTAAACCAAAGGTTGGCCACGCGGCGACTTCCTATTCGTCGGTACCGTTTCGGGTGGATCGACTGATGCGGTGCGTTTGATTAAAATGGATCGCGCGTCTCAGATCGCGTACCCCTTTAGCGTTTAAGTGATCTATCACGTGCGTACGATTAAAATCCAACGACTCACAGCTACTGGACATAAACCGGCGGCGCTAGCGGTGGTGAACGGCGGCGGCGCTCGGACGGTGGCGGTACTGGCGATGCAGGAAGTAAAGAGAGAGGGGGAGGTGCTCACTGAGATCGCGGGGCTGCGCTGATTCTCGACGTGGTCTCCACAGGGTCAGGGGCGCCCGGGGGTGTCGACAATTGCTCGCCGGAGTCCTTGCTTCCGTCGGGCACGCTCGGCCGTTGTTGGGGACGAGGCTACAGGTCACGAGGGAGCAAACGGAGTGCATGGTCAGACGCGCAAAGACACGGCGATGATGCGTGCGTGATTGAGAGGGCTCGGGGTGGTCTAGACTTACCAGGAAAACTCGCCGGAGAGAGAGGCAGACGCGGCGGCGCTTAGTCGAGGTGGTTGCCGACGCTCTGGGTCACCAGAGGAAGTGTGGCTGGGGTCAGTGGATGCGCAAAGTGATGGAGATCCAGTGAGCGTGAACTAGAGAGGAGGGGGCGGCGTGTACTCACCGGAATTGTTCGCGGAACTCGCCGGAGGCAGTGGCGATGCGAGGCGAAATTATCGCAGCCTGGAGGCAGAGGGAGAGTGCTGTCTGGGGGAAAGGAGAGGTAAGACGCGGGCGGTTAAATGGGCGTGGTCGCGGGGTGGAGTAATGGCCGCTGTTAACGCGAATTGATCGCCGGCGTTACTGGCTGCAACGGCAGGGCGGGGTCTGCGCGAGGAAGAAGAGAGTGAGCTGGCGGTGGGGTCTGGGCGTCAGCGAGGGAGAGAGATAGGGAGAGGGTCCACCAGTCAGTCGCTCTGCGGGTGCGGGTTCAGGTGGAAAACGCTTCGCGCGTGGGGGAATAGCTGGGCTGGTACTGGGCTTCTGGGCCAGGTTTAGTTGGGTCGAGTCTGACTCTATTTTTTTCTTTCAAATGCTTTTTCTTTTTCTATCTCTATTTTCTGTTTTGCTATTCAAACAACAATTCAAACATTCAAATCAATTCAAAACTCCTCCAAACTTTGTGTTGAGTTTTGGTTCTGTTTAACAGCAATATTCCAAGTCCCAAAATAATATAATACTTTCTTATTTTAGGGTCCATTTATAATTAAATAAAATGGTCATTAGTTATTAAATCAAGTGGGTTTTAATTTATTTAAAATCTCCATTTGAAATCTAAATATTTTCAAAACCAAATCAGTAGGTTTTATTTGAAAATATAAAATATTTGGAAAACTTGTTTAAGATAAATAAATAAGTTTTGATGTTTAATTAAAATAGTAAAACCTTTATTTTTAATAAACTTGGATATTGAATCCTTATTATTTTATTTAAATAAACCTTTACTATTTTTATCAAATAGAATTATTTTATTTCAAAGGCTTGGCCAAGTTTTAATTTGGCTATTAAAATAATCCTTATTTATAATTCTATCTTTTCTTTTGAAAACCAAATCTTTTTATTAGAAGATTCAAAAATAGTAATTTCAAATATTTTTAACTTTATTGTTTATTTATCTTTTTAAATTCCTTTAGGATTTTATTTGATCAAATAGGTTTGAAGGTTTCCAATTGGAATTAAAAAGTTTCTTCTCACCCTGAGAATCAACAAAGTTTTATTTTATTCATTTATTTTTCACATTACAAGATTTGGAAAATCTTGGGATGTGACAGGCTACCACCCTTAAAATAAATCTCGTCCCGAGATTTGGGAAGGCTAGGTTACAAGTAGGTTCAAAAGCATCTAGGGCACTACCACCCTTAAAATTTTTCCATCTAAATTACATATTGGCCTTCTTGGGATCCTGGGGAAACTTCTCTGGGCAAACATCTGCATAGTGTCCTTTGTTTCCACACTTGACACCTATGACAAGGCTGAGATCCTTCATAGGATTGTTTATCTTGTTCTTCATCTTTTCTGGATAATTTCTTGCATAATGTCCTGGGTTTTTGCAATTGAAACATATGATAAGTTTGAGTTCTTCACGTGTCTCTTGTGGACAAGTTGTTGCATAATGGCCTAGCTCTTTGCAGTTGTTGCACCATACTTGGCCAATCTCTTTATACTTCTGTTTCTCTGGACATTCACTGGAATAGTGTCCCATTTCTTTGCAATGATGACATTGCACATGGCTTTTGTCTTTCTTCTTCTTGGGTTTCTCCAAAGCTAGGAGTGCATCTAGTTCATGTTGTTCATATGTTATCTTGTAGGTAGGAATATCTACATGTTTCTTGGACCTTCTATTGCTCTTTGGAAAATTCATATGCCTCTTCTTTGGTCCTTTGAATTGGGTTGTATTGCATGGAGGTATAAGTGGAGCTTTTCCTTTGTCCTCATTCTTCTTGGTAGACTTGGATCCTTCTTGATAGTTTGCAATCATTTGTTGCACTCCACCTTGTTTCCTTTGTTCAACTATGGAATAGATGGGGCATTGGATAGGGACATGATTGTTTCCTTCACATAGGTAGCAAGTAGCTTGAGATGTGGGACATTGGCCAATTGGATGTTTCTCTTCACAGTTAGGGCATTGATCTCCATGCTCCTTGGAAGTGTGATCCTTGTCTCCACAAATATTGCAAGCTTTGGTTCCTTTTAGAATAACATCCTTGTCTCCTTTGGAAAAGTTGCTTTCCATGTTGAGCATTTGGTCTGTCACCTTATGCAACATTTGGTCTTGGTCTTCCAAAAACTTTTGCAGGGTTGGATCTTCCCCACTGGTGTTGGCTATGAACTGAGCTGTCATTTGGTTCAACTGGTTTTGGGTTGATATGAGTTCTCTCATGTTGTCCTCTTGGTTGGTGTTGTTGTCATCAACCTTGATGTTGGAGTCTCTTGGAGTAGTCATCTGTTTGGGTTGAATTGAGATTAGAATAGGCAAGACATTTCTAAGGAAATAGTTCTAATCACACACTTCACAATTCACACAAACAAGGTGCAACCAATCACAAACCACTTTTCACTCAAACAACAAAGTTCAAGCACATACTTAGGCAACAAAATATTTTTGTTACACCACATAAGTTGGTGTGTTTGACTTAACTAAGATATGGTGGTCCATCTATATGGTTCACTTGTGATCTTTCCATCCTTCTTGGTTGATTCTTCTTGCATGAGATCATGGTTTCCTTAGGAAAAACTCTTGGTCACAAAACTTCAAAGGTGAGGATGGCTCCTTCTAAGTTGTGTTTCCTTAGTCTCCAAATCTTGAGCAAGATTTCTTGTCTCACTTGTCCTTAGTGATATCCAAGGTTGAAGTCCTTGGTGAATATACTGAAGATGTTGAAGTCATTAGAGTTGAAGAAGTTGAAGTCATTAGAGTTGAAGAAGTCTTTTGCACATGGTGAAGTCCTTGTCCATGGTGTAGGTTTTTCCATCAAGCTTGACATAGAAGAGATGTAGAATCAAAACCAAAATGGTTGAGGAAAGGGTTTACAAGATTGTTTATAAATAAGTTTTGGAACAAATACAACTCCTATTTTTCTAAGGGTTTTTGTCTAATCCTAGGTTTACAAATCCTACAGGCAACACAATGCTCTGATACCATCTGTAGAGGTCCCAACCTTTAATAAGGTAGAGATCCCTGTGTTTACAATGCTAGTCCCTGGATCAATAGCTAGCATCCACAGTTAAGATGTAATATCAAGAAACAAAGGTCATAATATAATTTATAACCAGGAATAACATAATTTTATTACATCTTACATAGCTCATTTAACTATTACATTACATTGCAGCAGAATATCTATAAGCATGGGGTCCTTCATCTTCAAAGTGCCACAGGCAAACATGTTGGTTGTAGACTTGTAATCCTAATCAATCAACCTCACTAATGCCAAACAAACCTGCAACATAACATGTTACAGCCACAAGGGTCAATACATTTGAATTGTATTGGCAAGTTTCACTACTATGTAGTATATAAGTGGATCCTATCATTACATGCATATTTGGCTAAGTAGGGTTTTAGGCTCATTTGCAGAAAGCAATAATTTATCCTATCTTTTCAAAAATGGTTTTGGTCTTTTGTCAAATCTTTTCTGAACTCCTTGGTAAATCCCCAAGTGTTTCAAGTCTTTATCAAAATCTCTTGAGCTCCTTGGTAAATCCCCAAGTGCTTCAAGTTTTTATCAAAATCTCTTGAGCTCCTTGGTACCCCCAAGTGCTTCAAGTCTTTTGTTGTCACTTTAAAGTTTTTCTTTTAGAAATTGGAATGTCGAGATTTCCCATAGCTTCAAGCTTTAGTTGCTCAGTATGTCCATAACCCGAGGGACACGGCTAAGTACTTAGATTTTATTATCTTCTGCAGAAGTTATACACTTTACCCACATGACACAATCTCATCTTGTTGCCACCAGTGGCCGCTGGATAAGTACTCACCAAGATGGAGTACTGGCAGATTGAGAATGTGACGAAGTCTTTCCAAAGGGTCCTCCCATACACCATTGCTAGCTTGTCTTCAGGCACCAATGTAGGGTTCCTAGTTCCCTCATTTCCAGTAAACCTGAAGACAATGCATGGGTCTTCCCAATGTAGTTGACTAAGCCAGAGCCATATTAGCATGTGGCTGTACACGAAAGCCACAGTTGGAGAAACATGTTCAATCTCTAAGTCCCTGGGTGCTTTTCTTTTGGTGCACAACACAAAGAGATTGCTATCGACATGGTTCCTTTTGTTGCCACCTTGTCCAAAACTTGAGTATCCTTGTCCACCCAGGTGGTTCATTGAGTACTTGTTTTATTATATAAAACATTAGTCCTTTTCTCAACTTCATAAAAATCTCAACATGTATCTCTTCTCAAAATATCTAGCATGGCTAAGCATTTTACAACTACATTGTTTCACTAAGGAATATAAGGTATCCTATTAGGATTTAGCATAGCATAAGTATAGAAATTCTTTTCATGCATGTTTCAAAATCCACTAAGTATAATGAAAATAGTAGGACTTTAGATGATAGTGTAACTTGCCTTTTTGGTAGGGAATGTTGGTTCACTTCTTGATCTTGCTAATATCACACTCTTCTAACTTCACTACAAGTCAATCAAGCAAACACAAAATCAACTAGCATTCCAACCAATAATCAATCAAACAAATTAACACACATAAAATAATAGGAACTAAGTCATGCATGCAAGCATTCAAAAGGTAGTTTTATTTGCAAATGTGGTTTCTACCAGGCTCTAAACATTGTAAAGTCCAAAGTGGTCATTTTCCAAAGTGGCAAAGTCATTTGCAAAAGGGTTTTATCTAAAAACCATTTCTTTAAATCCAATCATTATTTCATGTGGTGGAAAAATATTTTTATCAAAGCAAAAACTTTATGTTGTTCACCAAATAAGTTGTTAATTCTCAAAACTTGGTGTTTAGGGTCAGTAGGTTTGATTCAAATCATTTTCCCAAAGTTTTTACTCCAAAACCATTTTCATAGCAAAATCAATATTTTTATTTGGCTAGAAATGGGCTACTTCAATTAATCAACCCTAATCTTCACCAAAAACATTTTTAAATCCACAAGATGGTTCCTAGGGTCAGTAGGTTCACAACAAACCAATTTGCAAAGATTTCATCCTCAAAATCATTTTGGAATAATTTTTTATAACCTAAACAAGCATACAAATGTTTCTGCAAAAACAAACATTTTACCAGAATCTTTTTACTAAACAAATTGCATGGTTGGCTAGGTCTTGTTCCACTGATTCCATTGATATAAAGTTTGCAAATTTTGGACGTGTGGATCAAAAGTTACAAGGTTTTCAAATTTGCATAAAAGTCTGATTTCAAATTCTGTTTTAAACCAAAGGTTGGCCACACGGCGACTTCCTATTCGTCGGTACCGTTTCGGGTGGATCGACTGATGCGGTGCGTTGGATTAAAATGGATCGCGCGGCTCAGATCGCGTACCCCTTCAGCGTTTAAGTGATCTATCGCGTGCGTACGATTAAAATCCAACGACTCACAACTACTAGACATAAACCGGCGGCGCTAGCGGTGGTGAACGGCGGCAGCGCTCGGACGGTGGTGGTACTGGCGATGCAGGAAGTAAAGATAGAGGGGGAGGTGCTCACCGAGATCGCGGGGCTGCGCTGATTCTCGACGTGGTCTCCACAGGTCGAAGCGCCCGGGGGTGTCGACAATTGCTCGCCGGAGTCCTTGCTTCCGTCGGGCACGCTCGGCCGTTGTTGGGGACGAGGCTACAGGTCACGAGGGAGCAAACGGAGTGCATGGTCAGACGCGCAAAGACACGGCGATGATGCGTGCGTGATTGAGAGGGCTCAGGGTGGTCTAGACTTACGGAAAACTTCATGGAGAGAGAGCGGCGGCGCTTAGTCGAGGTGGTTGCCGACGCTCTAGGTCACCAGAGGAAGTGTGGCTGGGGTCAGTGGATGCGCAAAGTGATGGAGATCCAGTGAGCGTGAACTAGAGAGGAGGGGGCGGCATGTACTCACCGAAATTGTTCGCGGAACTCGCCGGAGGCAGTGGCGATCTTGAAATTATCGCAGCGGAGGCGAGAGGAAGTCTTCTGGGGGAAAGGAGAGGTAAGACGCGGGTGGTTAAATGGGCGTGGTCATGGTGGAGTAATGGCTGCTTGAATTGATCGCGGCGTTCTGGCTGCTGTGCAGGGTGGGGTCTGCGCGAGGAAGAAGAGAGTGAGCTGGCGGTGGGGTCTGGGCGTCGGAGGAGAGAGATAGGAGAGGGTCCACCGGTCGATTCGCTCTGGAGTGCGGGTTCAGTGGAAGCTTGGCGTGGGGGAATAGCTGGGTTGGTACTGGGCTTCTGGGCCAGGTTTAGTTGGGTCGAGTCTGACTCTATTTTTTTCTTTCAAATGCTTTTTCTTTTTCTATCTCTATTTTCTGTTTTGCTATTCAAACAACAATTCAAACATTCAAATCAATTCAAAACTCCTCCAAACTTTGTGTTGAGTTTTGGTTCTGTTTAACAGCAATATTCCAAGTCCCAAAATAATATAATACTTTCTTATTTTAGGGTCCATTTATAATTAAATAAAATGGACATTAGTTATTAAATCAAATGGGTTTTAATTTATTTAAAATCTCCATTTGAAATCTAAATATTTTCAAAACCAAATCAGTAGGTTTTATTTGAAAATATAAAATATTTGGAAAACTTGTTTAAGATAAATAAATAAGTTTTGATGTTTAATTAAAATAGTAAAACCTTTATTTTTAATAAACTTGGATATTGAATCCTTATTATTTTATTTAAATAAATCTTTACTATTTTTATCAAATAGAATTATTTTATTTCAAAGGCTTGGCCAAGTTTTAATTTGGCTATTAAAATAATCCTTATTTATAATTCTATCTTTGCTTTTGAAAACCAAATCTTTTTAATAAAAGATTCAAAAATAGTAATTTCAAATATTTTTAACTTTATTGTTTATTTATCTTTTTAAATTCCTTTAGGATTTTATTTGATCAAATAGGTTTGAAGGTTTCCAATTGGAATCAAAAAGTTTCTTCTCACCCTGAGAATCAACAAAGTTTTATTTTATTCATTTATTTTTCACATTACAAGATTTGGAAAATCTTGGGATGTGACACAAGGTATGGACATCATGAGTATCTTGTCGTACCATTTGGTTTGACCAATGCACCAGCAATATTCATGAATCCGATGAACAAAATCTTCATGCCATATTTGGACAAATTTGTCATAGTCTTTGTCGTGGGAATGACCACGGCAGATGCTGCAATCGGCAGCGAGTAGTAGAACATGGGGCAAGGGCGGCCAGCCATATGCGGTGCGAGATGAGGGCTGATACACAAGGATTTACCCTGGTTCGGCTCCCCGGAGGGTAAAGACCTACTCCTGCTAGATTATATTGTGGGGAGAGTACAATGGGGCGAGCTCGTCAGCTAGGAAGCGAGTCGCTTGGGTGTATGATGGAACGTGCCCTCTATGTGTCCTCTAGGGAGGTTTATATAGACTCACCTCCCTAGGGTTTACAGATCTCAACCGAATCAGTTAAGGTTTCAACGATTCTTTAACCTAATCCGACTGGGCCTATCTACGCTTCCAGTCGCTTGAGTCCAAGCCAGATCTTGATCCAGTCGGCGTCCTGCAGGCCCACTCGCTGGCACCTGGGTCAGTAGGAAACGTCCTGCTGGGTATACCCCGATAGGCATATCCCCATCAGTAGTCCCCGAGGCCGTCGTTGATTGGTCGCAGGCATTCGCTGGTGGTCGGAGTATACCCGTACAATGCGGACGCCCAGTCGAATCAGCGGCGGACTCCTGAATAAAGGAAAAACTAGTTATTCTAGTCGCAATAACGGCGACCAATCGGGTCCTGACTTCGTGACGGGTGGCGAATACTCGATCCTTTATTATAGTGATCGGGTCGGCGAATCATCGAGTCGCACGGAGTGACGAGTCGAATGAATGAAGTTGGACCGTCAATTGGGGTCAAACTAGCCGTTGGGGTAATCCAACGGTAACGATTGTAATTACCGGCGTAATGTGACTCCCAAAATTGGCGGGTAGCAACCGCTATATAAGGAGAATGACAGGCGAACGGGGAAACACTACTTGTCCTTCCTCCGATCTCGCCCATCTCCGTTTTCCACTCCGCATCGCGATCCAACCAATCTAGAGAGCCCCGACCTCCGCGAACTTCCAACCAATGGCCCCCTCCACCGAACCATGGGGCAGATCCAAGTGTACTAGGGCGCTACTGGCGTCCTTCGAGGAGGCCGGGATCCTGCGCGCCGACAGATGGCGCATCCCCGTAGCCGGAGAAGTGACTCTGGACCCGCGCGAGGGAGAATTCATCTGCTTCACCAGCCACCTGGAGCGGGGGATGGGGTTTCCCACTTCCCTCTTCTTCCGGTGTTTCTGCGCCTACTACGGGATCCAGCCGTCGGACCTAGGCCCGCATAGCATCGAGCAACTCGCCATTTTCTTGGCGTTCTGCGAGTGCTATTTGGGCTGCAGGCCCTACTTCCCCTTGTGGCAAGATCTGTTCCATGGGAGGATCGCGCTTGAAGAATCGGCGACCCGTTCTTTGGCTGCGGGTGGCACAGCATTCCAGCTGAAGTCGAGGCGTCGTTCTTCGACCTGATGCTGCCGCCAAAGCGACAAGCGAATGGAAGAAATCCTGGTTCTCGTCACCGAGTCGACTCTAGGCGCGGTGGCGCTCAAATACTCCGCCGACCGGCCCGAACCGCGTCGGCTCCAGGTCGGCAAGCTCCGCTGGATCAGCGGATGGTTGTCGACGAAATGTTGCAAACCATCCGCGGTCTAAAGAAGAAGGGCCTCCAGACCATTAACCTCTACAACTGCTGGTTCGGGCGGCGGCTCGTGCCCTGGCCCGCCGTGACCATTACATGTACGAGTACACGGGTAAGGACGATCTGACGAAGTCTTAATTCGCCGAATGGCATCTTGACGACTACACTCTGGCCCTGAAGAAAATTACCCAGGCGGTGTATCTGGACGCGAAGGCCGGGGTCGCCCCTTATACTGCAAGGCGCCCAGCTCCGACGGTGAGCCGTCATTTCACCACCACTCACAGTCGCAGATGATGCATTTGCGGTTGTGCTGATGCTGTCTCATGTTTTTTGTAGTTGTTCCAAGTGGTGGAAGGCTGGCTCCCACCCGCAGACGACGAAAACTCTAGCTCGTCCGTCCAGGACGGGAGCGAGTTGCCGTCTGCCAAAGGCGACGTCGGGAGCGATGATGGTGATGATGACGACGACAAAGACGAGCCCGTGGAAGACGCCGCCCCAACAGCTCGCAAGACTCGCGGGCAACACCAGCGCGAGCTCGAAGTGAGTAGAAGCCTCGAGCCTCACGATGATGATGACGACGAGCTTCCCGAGCACACCTCACATCGTGAGGCCACGCCGTCGAAGAAGAAGAAGAATAAGGAGGCGAAGGCTCCGCCGAAGAGGAAGACAAAGCCGGCAAAGAAGACGTCTCCGCCCCGATCCGCGACCAGTTCTGACGCCACCAGCTCGGCTAAGAGCGAGGCGGCGCGCACGACCGTGGCGCCAGACGCTGCAGCCCTTCTGGATGAGGTGCCTCTAGCGGCGCTGCCACCTCCATTCGCCCCGGTCTCTGGGTTGGGAGCTACTCCGGTCGCGGCTTCACCTCCTCGAGGAAGCTCCCGGCAGTCGTCCAGAGGCTCCTGCCACAGCCTCGTATTCGAAGAAACCCTCTGTGTCTTGGGCACACGGTGTATTCGAGATGGGCCTCAGTCGGAAGTTGGGGCCCAAGCTGGAAAGGCCTGCCAGCATCCGCACCGGTCTGCGGTTCATACCAGTCGCCAAGTAAGTCATGTTCGTCCGCTTGTCTTCCGTTCTAGTCGGACAGTCTTATTCATATCGTTGTTTCACAGGACTGGAGTTAAAAAGATCGGCCATCCTTATGTGGCCAAGGTTCTGCCAGTCGTCACCGAGGAGGACCCCTCACGGAAGAGAAAAACCGGCCAATTGCTCTACCGGTGCCAAGAGGGCAAAAGGCGACGACGTCGTCACGGTCTCTGATGACACGGCGGTTGCTCTGAGCGAACCTCCGACTGCGGCGGAGGTGGCCTCGAAGACCAAGGAGGCTGTTGCCACGCCCGAAGTGGCCGAGCCGACTCCTAGTGGTGCCGCGGCATCCGCTGCAACTTTCCCTCGCTTCATGGCCAAAGCGGGCGCCAGTGGCGCTAAACAAGCCGGACGCCTTTGGGTCGCCGAGCGAGGTCGAGCAGCGTCGCGCCACCTCCGGTCATGCTGCGTCTGTGGACCGCTGCAACTTCCACGGCATCTTGGCAGCCATCCGGTATATCCGGTCCCGAGGATCGGGCCACAATTTCAGTGGTCGGATTCTTAATGTTTTTATGGCGTCCGATGTCTGGGTGCCTAGTCGCTGAACTTCAGCGGGTGGGCAGGATTTTCAATGTCCGATCCCCAAGTGCCTAGTCGCTGAATTTCAGCGGGTGGGCATAGGATTCAATGTCCGGTCCCAGTGCCTAGTCGCTGAATTTCAGCGGGTGGGCACTTAGGATTTTCAATGTCCAGTCCCGAGTGCCTAGTCGCTGAATTTCAGCGGGTGGGCACTAGGATTTCATTGTTGTTGTTGTTTATTTTATGCGCATGGCCACAGCGAATCGGCCGATCGGCTTGCAGCAAAGTGTCGCATGGAGAAGGAACTTCGTTGCGTCCGGGAGACAAATAAGGGACTCAAGCAATTGCTGAGGCGGAGGTCGCGGGGCCTTGTCGCGGGTGACCTGATGGCGGCTCAATCGCTTTGACGGCCGAAACAAATCGCTGATCTGGGCGTGAGCTCAAGGAAGCGAAAGCGAGCTTCGGCGGAGGCGGCGAAAGCTCTTACGGCTGCCGCTGAAGAGCGGAAGGTGTGTGACGCACTCGTTGTTGGGCTGCAGAACGACTTCTCGTCGCTTCAAAGCTTCATCATGGGCCTTTGCCGTCCGCTAGTTGGTAAACCTTTCTTCTGCTTTCCTCTGCCTGCAATAGCTGCGTTGTAGGCGTTGTGGTGTACTCCTTTGCGGTTTACATCCGAGCCGTATTATTGATAGCTTCGGAGGCGCGGTCATACGACCAGCGACGATGTGTGACCACTCTGGTCGACTTCGGCGCGTTGTCCGCGACTTGCATTCGAGCATATCTTGGAGATATCGCCTGAAGTGATTCAGCGACCTCGTCGAGGTGTGGCGTTATCACGGAGAAGGCTCCGTCGATCGTCAATTCATGGCGGTCGGCCTTCCGGCCGAAGCGGCGCTCAACCTTGGGCTTGCCCATTTCCCGGAGGACTTCGACCTTGATGATGTGACGAGTGGCTACCCCTCATCGACGGGCTCTGTGGAGATTGCCGAGGTGCTGAAGCTGACGGACCGGGCCGCGGTGTATTCCGATCGCGTTTGGGCGATGGGCGACCTCCTCCCCTATCAGGAGACGACTGTCGCTCCCAACAACCCCGAACCGAAGCATCTGGACTTCAAAGTCGAGCAGCCGTTCCGTGCGGTGATGGCGGGTGAGTTGACGACGTACCCGTCGAACCCGTACGTGCCCTTCATTCGCAATCGCAGGGGTGGCGGTGAGTCGACGTCGAAACCTGCGGAGTAGAAGCATTGTGCCCTGGGGCGTTAGTAACAAATAGCCATTGAACTTTTCTTGTATTTTGGAACGACTTTGTTTTTCTGTAATGGAAATTCGTGTTGTTTTGTGAATTGTTTCGCTATTTTGAATGTTGATTGGACGAGTCCCCGGGCGCGTCCGCCCTTTTTATGGGGTTTACCTCGTTTTGTTATATGTGTGCGATTTTGAATGTTTTGTCAATTGTTTCGCTATTGAGGTCGACTCGCCAGAGCTCGGAGAGCCTGTCGCAGGGCGACTCCCGTGGGTGCTCTTTACTTGACCGTTTTCCCGTGCGCGTACGAGGTCGGGTAGCCGAGTCCCTGAGCGTGGTACTTGGTGGTTCTAGTCGCAGCTCCAGGGTAGGTGAGGACTAAGCGCGTTAGAGTAAGCGCGTCACTCTTGCCTGACCCGAAGGATCAGTCGCATGGCGAGTCTTGGGCATGCTCTCATACTGGGCGGTTTTCCCTAGCTGCTCATATTTGGTAGACGTCGGTCCAGGTGGTACTTGGTGTTCGAGTTTGTCTGCGAGGATGCGGATGACCTTGGTTGCTGTGAGGAAGCGAGGGCGATTGTCTTGGCTCGGTAAGCCAGTTGGGCTAAGCGACTCAATGGGGCTCAGTTGGCGTTTTAAGTGGGCGTTACAAGGCACAGGGTCTCCCGTGCCTTATGCCGCACTACTTGGCCGTGCCGGTCGCTTTACCAAAGGTTGACTTCCGCGAATAGCTTAGCGCTATTATTACGAGTGCGAGTGGCACAAGACACGGAGAGTAGACGCAATTTGCGGTAACCGATCTGTTTTATTTCATAGCAGGTGGAGGGTTCATGTATGGAGTTCTAAGAGTAGAACTACCGTAGGAGGTTTACATTCCACGGTCGCTTGACGTCGAGTTTCCCATCTCCTCGGACGTCGGTGAGGTAGTATGCGTCGTTGCCTAGGACTCACCCGATGGCGAATGGTCTCTCCCAAGGGGGGGCGAGCTTGTGCATGCCCTTTTTGTCCTGGATGAGGCGTAGTACCAGGTCGCCTTCCTGGAAAGTGCGAGTCCTTACTCGCCGGCTATGGTAGCGGCAGAGCCCTTGCTGGTAGATGGCGGTGCGGGAGCGAGCTAGGTCGCGTGCCTCGTCGAGCTGGTCGATTCCGTCTTGTCGTGCGAGTTCGTTTGCAGCCTCCGTGTAGTTGACCACCCTTGGCGAATCGTGCTCGAGGTCGGTGGGCATGACTGCCTCGGCGCCGTACACCATGAAGAAGGGTGTCAATCCTGTCGACCTGTTGACGGAGGTGCGAATGCCCCAAATGACGGAGGGTAGCTCTTCGACCGAGCACCCGGAGGTGCGCTCGAGTGGTACTTGGAGCCGTGGCTTCAGGCCATGGAGGATGCTCTGGTTGGCTCGTTCCGCCTGGCCATTGGACTCCGGGTGGGCGACTGAGGCGAGGTCGAGTCGGATGTGATGTTCCTCGCAGAACTCGGCCATGGCTCCTTTGGCGAAGTTGGTGCCGTTGTCCGTGATGATGCTATTTGGGAACCCGTAGCGATAGATGAGATCGCTTAGGAACTTGGTGGCGGTCTTCCCGTCGCACTTGCGGACTGGCTTGGCCTCCACCCATTTTGTGAATTTGTCGACTGCGACCAGGAGGTGGGTGAAGCCGAAGGGGGCCTTCTTGAAAGGGCCTACCTTGTCCATGCCCCACACGGCGAACGGCCAGGTGACGGGGATTGTCTTGAGCGCCGAGCTCGTGCGTGGTCTGGTTGGCGTACTTCTGGCATCCGACGCACCGCTGGACAATGTCGACAGCGTCTGCATGTGCGGTGGGCCAGTAGAAGCCATGTCGCATAGCCTTTGCGACCAGAGAGCGGGCGCCGGCGTGGTGGCCGCAGTCGCTGGAGTGAATGTCTTGGAGGATTTTGCGTCCTTCAGCGGGTTGAACGCAGCGTTGGAACACGCTGGTCACGCTGCGCTTGTGGAGCTCGCCGTTGATGATGATGAAGGATTTGCAGCGGCGTGCTATCATCTGGGCGTCCGTTTCATCCGCTAGCAGGGTGCCTCCTTCCAAGTAGGAAGTGTACGGCGCGGTCCAGTCGTCTGGCTCGGCGATAAGTGCGACCAGGGCTGCCTCTGGTTGCAGCGGGATTCCGATGTCGATCTCCCTTGGGGGAGAGACGGAAGGCTTGGTGATGGTGTCGAGGAAGACGCCGGCGGGTGGTCCGAGTCGAGCCGAGCCGATGCGAGAGAGTGCGTCGGCCTCCTCGTTCTTCCGCCTGTCAATCCACTCGACGGAGTAGCCTGCGAAATGTCCACCCAGCTTGTCCACTGCTTGGCGGTATGCCGCCATGGTGGGGGAGACGGCGTCGCAGGTGCCAGCGACTTGCCCGGCGACGAGGTAAGAGTCTCCGTAGCAGCACAGGCGGTTGACGTTCATTTCCTTGGCAGCTCGCATGTCGTGGAGTAGCGCCTCGTACTCAGCCATGTTGTTGGTGCAGGGGGTGAAGTCGAGGCAGAGGACGTAGCGGAGCTTGTCGCCCTTTGGAGAAGTTAGCACGATCCCTGCTCCTGCACCGTCTGCGTTCTTGGAGCCGTCGAAGTGTAAGCTCCAGTAATGGAGGTATGGCAGCTTTTAGCTCTTTGGGCCTCTTCGGTCGGCGATGAAGTCCGCGAGCCTGCGACTTAATAAACTGCGGCTCGTACTTGATGTTGTGGACGCCGATCTCGACGGACCACTTGGCGACTCTCCCGGTCGCCTCACGGTTGCGGATGATGTCCTGCAACGGTGCTGAGGTGACGACCGTTATTGGGTGCTCCTGGAAGTAGTGTGGAAGTCGCCGCTGCGCTCTGAAGACCGCGTATACCATTATTGGGAGCTTGTCCCACTGGAAGGTGGGGTTCTTGTGCATTAGGCGGTAGAGGGGCATCACCTTTTCGCCCAATCGGGGGATGAAGCGACTGAGAGCCACGACTCGCCCGGCCAGCTTCTGTACATCGCGCAGGCACTCTGGTTTGCCGAGTCAAGCGCTCGTGTCGATCTTGGTGGGGTTTGCCTCGATCCTGCGCTTGGAGACAACGTATCCCAGTAGCTGCCAGACTGGTACGCCGAAGGTGCATTTGCCTGGGTTTAGCTTTTATCTTGTATTTCTGCAGGTTGGCGAATGTTTCCGCCAGGTCAGCGAGTAGGTCGGTCTGGCGAGCAGACTTCACCACCACGTCATCGATGTAGACATGGATATTGCGGCCAATTTGGCTCGCAAGGCACTCCTGCATGCACCGATGGTAGGTTGCCCCGGCGTTCTTTAGGCCGAAGGTCATGGCAGTGTAGCAGAAGGCTCTGAATGGCGTGATGAACGCTGTCTTTTCTTCGTCCTCAACGGACATTTTGATCTGGTTGTACCCAGAGTAGGCATCGAGGAAGCATAGAGACTCCGAGCCCGCGGTGGAATCGATGATTTGGTCGATCCGCGGGAGGACGAATTGCTCCTTCGGGCAGGCGCTGTTTAAGTTTGTGTAATTGATACACATCCTCCAGGTCCCATTTTTCTTCTCGACCAGGACTGGGTTTGCCAGCCACTTGGAGTACTTGATTGGCCGGATGAAGCCTGCAGCGAGTAGATGCTGCACCTCCTTGGCGATGGCTCGGCGGCGCTCTTCATTGAAGGGCCGCAGCGACTGCTTGATGTAGGGTTTGAAGCATAGAAAACAAAAAATTTCCTACGATGGGAACTATGTACCAAGATCTATCTACTAGATACAAACAACGGGCGGATGTATATCCATAGAGAACATACCCTTGAAGACCGACAAAGCTTAACGAGTTCAACTCGTGGTTGATGTAGACGATCTCTTGCCGATCTCAAGATCGAGAGGAAGTCCTAGCGCCGCAAATCAGCAGCGCATCCGTGCTCGCACACACGTTCAAGGCACCGAGCAACCTCCGCCTCCTCGCTCCAGCGATGCAGCACAACTCTTTCTTGCGAATAGCCACGGGAACATGTATCTCGCTAGTCGAGACCATGGGGATAAATTCTAGAGGAGAGAGATCCTTCACAAGGAGGTGTGAGAGACAAGTGAGGAGGAGGCTCCTTTTATAGGAGAGGGGGAACCCCAAGGGGTGGCGCGCATGGGGGCTGCCCCTTGCCCTCCCCTCTTCATGTGGGTGGACACTCCACTCACAAAATTCCTTTAAATTCCCTCCACTCAAAAGTCCACTCAAATTCCCATTAAATTTCCACCAAATTTAATGCAAACTCTCATTAAATAAAACTCTTTTATTTTATTCAGAATTTTGTCAATTACTTTAATGACAAACATTCACAAATAACCCCTTGCTAGAATTCTATTTCACATGCATAACCACTTTATGCAATTTCACCCGAAAACCTGTTTCGTTATCTAGTGAAATAAATTCCTGCGCTTGTTTATTCTTTCGGCATGAAACTTTTGCTCCAATTGGATGTCGGTGTCTCTTAAGTGTGTCACCCTACGGTTCGTGAATAATGCGGACATGATCGATACCCCTCTCGGATCAATAATCAGAAGCGGGATCTGGAGACCCATACTGACTCCCACACATTCAACGATGACTTTCTTGTGATCGTCGGAACCTTTTATGCTAGTATCTTAATCCCTTTGTTTCACGATATATTACATGTCCGAGATTCGATCATCGGTATCTCCATACCTAGTTTGATCTCGTTACCGACATGCACTCTTTTCTCGTTCCCATGATATAACATTCTAGTGATCAAATCACTTGCTTGCAAGCTAATCAATGTGATATCACCGAGAGGGCCCAGCGTATATCTATCGCTCATCGGGATGAACAAATTCCACTCCCGATCCATGAGCCTCAACATAACATTTTATTAGTTCTGAATCCATCTTTATAATCACCCTGTTACGGTGTGACGTTTGATGTTATCAAGAAACTCTTCCGGTGTTAGTGATTGACCTGATCTCATGGTCTAAGGATTAGGATCACTTCGTAAGTTGTTATAGCAATATAGACTCAATGACTTTGATCGTAATGCTATACTTCGGATGAATATTCATCACACCATTACACTAATGTTGTGATCCCGTTATTAACAACATCCAATGTCCATGATCAGGAAACCTTGATCATCTTGTTAATCAACGAGCTAGTTTATGAGAGAGGCATAACTAGGAACTTTATGTTTGTTTATTAAACACACATGTATTAATGTTTCCGTATTAATACAATTATAGCATGTAAAATAAACATCTATCATATACTTGGAATACACATAATAAACACTTTATTATTGCCTCTCAGGGCATATTCCCTTCACTTGACAGGTCGCACTTTGGGGTCGGCGTTGAGTTTGTGCTCGGCGAGTTCCCTGGGGACGCCAGGCATGTCAGAGGGCTTCCATGCGAAGATGTCCCTATTCTCACGGAGGAACTCGATGAGGGCGCCTTCCTATGCTGGGCTCATGCCCGTCCCGATCGTCACCGTCTGGCTGGAGTCGCCTGGGACCAGCTCGACGGTGCGGGTATGCGTCGTTGCCTCGAAGGCTGAGGTGTTGTCGCCCTCCGAGTTGGGCTTCTTGAGTATGGTAGGGTCGTCGTTGTTGACCCTGCTCGCGTGCCAGCGAGCTTGCGTCGTGGTTGGCCTCTGCCGCGATTACGGCGTCGGCGAGTTCGGCTCCTTTGGCCTCGCACTCGGAGGCCATGTCGGGGTCGCCGTGGATGGTGATGACGCCGCGCGGGCCGGGGAGCTTCATCGCGTTGTACGCATAGTGGGGCGCCTCCATGAACTTGGCGAACGCCTGGCGCCCGGGGCAGCGATGGTAAAGCTGTCGAAGGGCACCAGCTCGAAGGCGATCCGCTTAGTGCGGAAGTTTGCGGTGTCTTGGAAGGTGGCCAAGCGTGACCTTGCCGATCGGGTACACCTTCCGACCAGGGACGATGCCGTGGAACGTGGTGTAGGTCGTCTCGATCATCGACTGCGGGAGACGCAGTCCCCTGAAGGTGTCCAGGTACAGGATGTTGATGGAGCTGCCGCCGTCCATCAATGTCTTGGGGAGCCAGTAGTCTCCCACCTTGGGCTTGACCACCAGGGCGACTCGGCCTGGGTACTCGATCCGTGGCGAGTTGTCCTGGCGGCTCCACGTAATTGGTTGCTCAAACCAGTTGAGGAACTGGGGGACGTCCACCTAGGCCACCGCATTGACGGCGACGGCGCGGGCGATGACCTTCTTCTCGCGCTTCGTGTTGAAGCCTATGAAGGTTTGGAGCGAGTCAGCCATGCTGCCGAATTTTCCGCCGTTTGGCGGGTTGTTGTCGGGGTCTTCTCGCGTGCGTCGTGCCTTCTCGATCTCCTTGAGAGAGTGGCAGTCGGCGGTCGTGTGCGTCGTGGGCTTTCCTTCCCTGCTGTGAAATACACAAGGTTGGTTAATAAGGGCCGCGGGGTCGAACCTCGGCTTCGCCTTATAGTTCCCGCCGTCGCGGCGTTGCCCCCCGTCGCGGCGGAAGCTCTTGGGCTCACGCTGCGCGTATCCAGCATTGGCGACGAAGTCGACTCGCCCGTCACTGTGGCGCTTGCCGGTGAGGCGAGTGTTGCTGTAGCGTAGATCGGATCGTCTTCCATTGTCGTGGCCGCTCGTGCGGCGTTGTCCTCCCGACTCGTCGTCGGTTTATTGGTTTGGGTCTTCCTCCGCGTACCTTTTGGCGATCTCCAGGAGATCCGATATGTTGTCGAGTGTGCGGTATGCTCGTTTGAGCTTGGCGACCAGGGGCTCGTAGCGGCACGAGGTCTTGAAGCAGTGGATCGCGGTGTCTGGGTGGATGCCGACCGCGTTGTACCACAGTTCTTGCCACCATTGGACCTAGCTGCGGGTCGACTCGCGAGGTCCCTGGACGCATCGTTCCAGGTCCTCGATGGTGGTAGCGTGGGTGTATGAACCCTCGAAGTGACTGACGAAGGCGTCGCGCATCTCTTCCCAGGAGTCGATGCTATCTGCGGGAAGAGTGTTGATCCACTGCCTGCACGCTCCCTCCATCATCAGGGGAAGGTAGCGGGCGGCTAGTAAATCGGTGTGGCCGGCGATCCCCATCGCCATGAGGTAAGTATCCAGCCACACAGAGGGATCGTACGAGGGGTCGTACTTCTCTATTTCCTTCGGCGCTTTGAAGTTTTCCGGGTATCTCTCGCCTCGGATCATCGGTCCGAAGCATCGGGGCCCGAGTCGGCTTAGCGACCCCCTCGGCTCACCGTCGTGGCGGTTGGTGAGTGTATGCCGCAGGTCGTCGGCCTGGCGTGCGCGCCAGCTCTGGTTGTTGATGATGTGCTTGCGGGCGTCGACGGGTTGACCGTTGGCGGCGACGAAGTTGGTTGCCGACCGGGGGTCGTTGGTGGAGAGTGCCGTGTTCGCGGGTCGGTGTTGGAGCTATAGTGGTTCGGGTGGCGGGCAGTTGAGGGTGTTTGCCGCCATGGGGCGGTCGCTTGAGGCCGCTCTGCTGCCCGATGAACGCGAGTACATCCGACCCTGTGAGTCGACGCCTGTGTTTTGTTGCTCGACCGCTTTTGCGAGCAGGGCCTTGGCATACTGGATCTGCAGGGCGCCTTCACCAGTGGTGCGGTGTTGTCGACTGCTGCTCGGCCCGCGATGAGGTTGTCCATTGGGGTGGAGAACAGCGGTAGGCCATTCACGTCTCGCTCCCGTGAGGAGACCATGATCCTCGGCTGGTCCCTGGGGTGTGCGCGGTTGGGTGGTGGCGGGGCGCCATTGGCCGTTGACCCTGGTGGGGGCCGAGTGCTTCCTCCTGGTGGCGCCTTCTCGCAGATCGCGTGCTCGGCCGTGCGGGCCGGGTCGTTCTCGTCATCGAAATTCAGGGTGCGCCCCTGGACAGTGGGGTTCAGGCGCGACCTGATTCGGAGCTGGTGGTAGCGCGACAGCTCCTATGCTGTCACCTGCTCGATGCGAAATTTTTCGCGCTCGGCTTGTTCCTTGCGGACTGCTTCCGCTAGTTTCAGGCGGAGTTCCTCGACCTCCGTTGCCGTCACGTTGGGAGGGATCGGCGTGGAGAATGGATCTTCCGGCGGGTCGGCGCCGGTCGCCATGTAGGTCGCGGTGTGGCGGCCGGTTCCGTCGCGGAGGTCGGCGGAGTTCTCCGACCCGGAGTCAAAGTCGAAGATCCCAAGGATAGAGGGATCCTCGAAGTCTCCGACATTGGAGACCTGGGTGATGGAGCCCGCGGGTGACGCGGCGACAATGGACCCGGCAAGTGACGCCGGGGTCGCCGAATCGGTGTCGTCATTGAGGGTCGCCTCTTCCGCGGCCACGGTGGTTTCGGCCATGTTGTTGTGGGCTGAGCCATACTCGGAGGCGAGGCGGTGGATCGTGCGAACCTGACTCTCAGAGAGCCGGTCGCGTGGCGGCGACTCGCGGATGCGAGCCGAGTCCTCCGAGACGATGACGTCGGTGAGGCCGACGAAGAGGATGATCGTGCCGACCGGCAGGATCATGCTATGCGTGACGGGCCGAGCCGCCGGGACGTAGCTGCTCGGCAAGATCTGGAGCATCTCGCCGATTGCGATCATGCGGCCGGTGGCGACTGTATCGTTGATGGGAAGATTGGATCTCGCCGCAGAACACCGGCTTGACCGGCCAGGCCCCACGGTGGGCGCCACTGTCGTGGGAATGACCACGGCAGATGCTGCAATCGGCATCGAGTAGTAGAACATGGGGCAAGGGCGGCCAGCCATCTGCGGTGCGAGATGAGGGCTGAGACACAAGGATTTACCCAGGTTCGGCCCCCCGGAGGGTAAAGACCTACTCCTGCTAGATTGTATTATGGGGAGAGTACAATGGGGCGAGCTCGTCAGCTAGGCAGCGAGTCGCTTGGGTGTATGATGGAACGTGCCCTCTATGCGTCCTCTAGGGAGGTTTATATAGACTCACCTCCCTAGGGTTTACAGATCTCAACCGAATCAATTAAGGTTTCAGTGATTCTTTAACCTAATCCGACTGGGCCTATCTACGCTTCTGGGCCTTCAGCTTCCAGTCGCTTGAGTCCACGCCAGATCTTGATCCAGTCACCGTCTTGCAGGCCCACTCGCTGGCACCTGGGCCAGTAGGAAACGTCCTACTGGGTATACCCCGGTAGGCATATCCCCATCAGTCTTCATTGATGATATTTTGATATATTCCAAGGATAAGGAAGAGCATGGTGATCATTTGAGAATAGCATTGCAGATCCTAAGAGAACATAAGCTTTATGCTAAGTTCAGTAAATGTGAATTCTGGTTAGATGAGGTAGAATTCCTCGGTCATGTGATCAGTAAATATGGAATCGCTGTAAATCCATCCAAAGTTCAATCAGTATTAGAATGGACTGCACCAACCAATGTGAAACAAATTTGAGGTTTCTTGGGAATGGCTGGTTATTATCAGAGGTTCATTCAAGGTTTCTCCAAAATAGCTGGACCAATGACCAAATTGTTAAGGAAGAATACACCATTCATCTGGGATGAAAAGTGTGAAGTAAATTTTTAGGAGTTAAAGACCAGGTTAACTACCGCTCTAATCCTAACAATTCCAAAAATAGGGAAGAATTTTACAGTATACTGTGATGCATGTAAAGAAGGTTTGGGTTGTGTGTTAATGCAAGATCAGAAATTAATTGCTTATGGATCAAGACAACTTAAACCACATGAATTCAATTATCCAACTCATGATTTGGAGTTAGCAGTAGTAGTCTTTGCTCTGAAGGGATGGAGGCATTTTCTTTATGGAGCCAGATGTGAGTTATACACTGACCACAAAAGTCTCAAATATTTCTTCACCCAAAAGGAATTGAATATGAGACAAAAGCGTTGGTTGGAACTAATCAAAGATTATAATTTAACAATCAACTATACCCCAGGAAAAGCAAATGTTGTAGAAGATGCTTTAAGTCGTAAAAGTGCAGATATTCAGCCTAGCAATCAGGAGCTACCAAAAGAGTTACAGATGGACTTGGAAAGATTAGAGCTTCAATTTATTAGAACAAAGACTTTTGGAGAATTAGGTACTATGTAGGTAGTTGCAGAGCAGGATAATGATCTTAAGCATGAAATTTTTAGACACCAAGCAAAAGATCCTTCCATTGCTGAAGAAATTCGGAGGATATCTCAAGGACAAACATCAGTTTTTCGCCTAGGAGATTATGAGTCTTTATGGTTCCAAGATCGTCTTTGTGTTCCAGATGTGACTGAAATTCGTGAAGTAATTCTTCGAGAGGCACATGAGATACCATATTCCATTCATCCAGGAAGTACTAAGATGTACATGGATCTGAAAGAATTATTCTGGTGGAATAACATGAAAAGGGACATTGCAAGATATGTGTCAGAATGCCATACTTGCCAAAGGGTGAAGGCTGAACATCAAAGTCCAGCAGGACCATTGCAACCTTTGGAAATTCCTGAATGGAAATGGGAGGAAATTGGTATGGATTTCATCATAGGATTTCCCATGACACCTAAACGGAAGGATATGATATGGGTGATTTTTGATAGACTCACTAAAAGTGCACATTTTATTCCGGTAAATCAGAAGAGTAATGCCTAGAAGTTAGTGGAAGTTTACATCAAGGAGATAGTAAGTAAGCACGGAGTGCCCAGGAAGATCGTAACTGATAGGGGATCAGTGTTCACTTCGGCATTTTGGAAGCAACTACATGAAGCACTTGGTTCAAAGTTAGATTTTAGCACAACTTATCATCCAGAGACAGGGGGTCAAATGGAAAGAACTAATGAAATACTGGAAGACATGCTAAGGGATTCTGCATTAGATTTTGGAGGTTCGTGGGAAGATCATCTACCGTTGGCAGAATTTTCCTACAATAATAGCTATCAGAGTAGTCTGAAGGCAGATCCATATCAAGTACTTTATGGAACGAAATGTAGATCACCAATATGTTGGTATGAACCTAGAAGTAGCAAAGAATTTGCGCCAGACTATATCAAATAAAGACAAGATATCATTGATACAATCAAGGATAGATTGAAAATAGCTCAAAGTAGGTAGAAAAGTTAAGCTGATCAAAGTCGAAGATCATGGCATCCTGAAGTAGGAGACATGGTATATCTCAAATTAAGTCCAATGAAAGGAGTTAAAAGGTTCGAAGTTAAAGGAAAATTGAGTCCAAGATATATAGGACCATTCAAGAAACTGAGTCAGAACAGGACCTTAGCTTATGCTTTAGAGTTACCCTCAAGATTGGCTCAAGTTCATAATGTTCTCCATGTGTCACAACTCCGGAAATGTCTTAAAGTTCCCGACGATGCAATCACACATCAA
This sequence comes from Avena insularis, assembly GCA_023614405.1. Lineage (NCBI taxonomy): Eukaryota > Viridiplantae > Streptophyta > Magnoliopsida > Poales > Poaceae > Avena > Avena insularis. The sequence goes on from CM042695.1 coordinate 88,636,473, forward strand.
GATATAGAATTACAAGCAGACCTGACCTATGTTGAGAAACCCTGTAAAATTTTGGAAGAAAACTGGAAAAGGTTGTGGAATAGGGCAATCAAGTACTGCAAGGTACAGTGGGAACATCATCCCGAGAGAGAAGCCACATGGGAGAAAGAAGATGATTTAAGAAAAGCCTATCCAGAACTGTTCAGGTACACTCCAGCAAACTTCGGGATGAAGTTTAATTTAAGGGGGGAAGTCTGTAACATCCCAGCATTTAGGAACTAACGAAGGGTAGATTTAGGAATTTGTGCATATGCATGCATTCATCTGCAAAATTGTGGGTAATTTTTTCGCCAAATAAAAACTTAAAGGGATTAAAGTCTCTAGGTATAGGAATAGCTCTCGAGAGTGATCGTTATAAATTTTGACATGACCTTTATGAATAAATGTGTTTTGGGGAGAATTTGAATTCAAATTTGAAATTTGAGTTTATATTTTTATAAAACTTAGAATTAAGATTTAATAATAATATTTAATCAAGAAACAATAAATAATAAATATAAACTCTAAATAAGAATTGTAATCAAACAAATAATTATTTATTCCATATACTCATTTCATTAATAAGTTACAAAACAGTAATATATTAAGACAATAAAGAATTCTTACAATAGTGAAATTACAAAAGGAGGAATATTTACATACTGAGAATTATTACAATATTCCTTACAAAAGAATAAAATAAACATTACAAGATTTATATCGGTCTAAAAGAAATCTACACTACTCTTGAATCTGCAAATCTTGTACCTGCAAAACAAAGAACAAACAATAATAAAAATAAAGGTTAAGTTATTAATTTTTACTCTCAGTAGAGAACAGTGAGATGCACTGTTCCATTTTACATCATTGAGTAAATCTATAGGGGCAAGTTTCACCAATATGAAAGAATTAAAGCTTTCATAATAAATAAGCCACAAGTCAAATGATTCCAATCAGTAAGAGGGGAAAGTTTCACCAGGCAGATAAATGGTAAGCAGATAAAAAGGTAGAACATTTCCCTGAGCATATCCACAAGAGTGCAGCAGACACACAAGCAGCTCACACAACTAAATGCATGGATGTGCTGTCGACATAGCCACAACTTCCTACACAAGCAAAAGATCTCAACACAGGCGTGGGCAAGCACAAGTGCACCATTTCTTTGCTCATACCACATCAGAACTAGTAGCTTAGCCATATCCAAGCCAATCAAACCAGCCAAACCAAAGCACCACCATAGATCAACCAAACATCACCAAATGGTGACATAAGGAGGGGGAAGAATCAGGTGGACAGCAAGGCCAAGCCACAGGAGCTAGGAGGAGCAGGCTAGATCAAGGCCAAGCACAAGAACTCATGGAAATAAGAACAACATCAGAGGTGAAGGACATGATCCAATCAGCAACATCAACATCACCACCAACCACAACAATCATCAGTTTTGTGGTTAGTGTCATAAAACCATCACATGATCTATTCATATTATCAATCAGAGGCAACACTATGAAACACTAGCATCTGATCCAACATTAGCCTCAGACCAACAACAACACCACTTAATCAAAGGATGACCACAAGCACTAAAGTGCAGAGCACACAAATTCTCACTAAGCATCATGACCAGACCATAGTATCATCTTACAAGCACCAGAGATGAACCCTAGTAGCAATACAAGCACAGAACAAATATTGGCCACTAGATACACACAGAGGGACTCGAGGTAACAAGATGAATTAGAATCCACAGAGGCACAACTCACCAAGGATCCTCGCTGACGAATTGAAGAGGGGGCAAAAGGGCCGGCGTGCTCGCGGCGGCACGGGGAGCACCCAGAGGGCGCTGCAACCCGCACTAGCCACGGCGGTGGCCACAGTAGCACATGAACACCGTACACCACCACAGGAGGGTCAGCAGCGGCAGTAGCAGCACCATCCCCAAACCCTAGGGTTCGGGAACGGGGCTTGCATAGCCATAGGAGAGTTCCAATGTCAAATCGAGGCGGAGGAGATGAACCAGCATAGTTGACAACCTCGCCCTGCACCACGGAATCGGCCAGTGAGGGCCACGGCGGCGAGCATCGCCTGACGGCGGAGCTAGCACCCCACGGGGTTGAGGGGGAGAGAAGATGAGGACAAGAGAGAAGGACATGGAGAATGGGCTGAGAGGTACAGCCCTTCGGGGATCATTTTGGTCATGGTCACTTGGGCCAAAACAGCCCAATAAGCCCAACAAAGCCAGCCCAAAAACATAAAAGAAGTTTTAATAATTAAGAAAAGACCAAAATAACACTAAACTTAAATAAATTCTAGAGAATAAAATAAAAATCTAAAAATTATAAACAAAGTATTTTGGATACATAATAATCCAATCTATCTAAATAAATTAAGAAATAATTTTTATGCATATAATTTTTGATCAAGAATTTATAATATATGTATTCCTTATGGAATTTTATAAAATTAAAGAAAGAAGTCAAAAATAAATAAAAATCACTTTTATTATATATTAATATTGTAGTACTTTTACAAAAATACTAAATAAATGTTTATTATCATAAAAAGAAATTCTTTTATTTAAATGTTAATCCTTAAAAGAATTATTAAATAAATAAAAATAAAATAAAAATATAATATTCAATAATTATTAATAATTATTATTTATAAATCCTTTACTACTAAAATAATTTTGTAACTAAAATAATTTATAAAATAATTTTGTAACTAAAATAATGGGTAGAACACACAAAAATAAATAATGCATTACATTACTTTGCATAATCATTTTGCCTCTTTAAATATTGTCCTTACCGGGCAATAATGATGTTTTGTAGATATAGAAGCTCAAGGTCCGGTGCAAGCATCCGACTTCACTACCTTGCAATCACAAGGCAAGTTCATCACTTGCTCATGTTCTTTGAAGAGTCTTTATCAAAGTATTTGCAAATTGTGTGTTATCATCTATGTTCTAGAGAAAGAAAATATTATTTTCTCAAACAAATAAATCATAGGTATCATCCTAAGTGATGATATAATGGAGCAATAGAACTTAGGTTTCTATTTGCAACAATGATGATCAATTAGGGACATAATAACCCATGACATCAGTGATTCTAGCGTCATATATGACGCGTTAACCATGAGATTCGGAATGGGACGGAGAAGTCAGCTGTATCTTCTTCCTCTCGCATGTAGCCGGATGTGCAGGTCGTGGCTGTTATCACTCGTAGCTTGCATATTAATTCGTAATTCGTAGAGGATATGCATCATATGGGTGAAAACCCTCATCGTCCCACGATAGTTCTGGCATCTAACGGTCTGTATAAACCATTGCCGTAATTCAATGGTTGGGCATGGTGTACATGAAGGAGGCATGCGAGGTCGTGAAGGGGGTAGTGATTGGCTTGTATCACCTATTGGGCCCCACATCATGGAATTTTGGATGGGAAAGTATGCCCGATTGTGCAACAAGGAGTTGATCTCTCATGGGTAAAGTAACGCACCTCTGCAGAGTGTAAGAATTGTAACTTGTTACTCCCTAGTCCATGAAGGAGCTACGAACGCGGCAGGAACGGAACTCCATGAAAGTTTTGGTCAACATGTGAAGGCTGATGGTCATAGATTTTCATAATAAAATCAATCTTTGAAGAAAGATTTATAAAAACCGCATAATGCCAAGGACTTATAGTCTGAGGTGGTAGATAGAGCATCAAACTTCCCACCTTGCATATAATGAACTTGCTGGGTAACGCTGTTACTCACCCTTTCCTTTGATCCCTTGCTTAGACTCTGAAGATCCCAAAGATACTCCTATGTATGCAGCAGAATGCCAAGAAGATGTGTTCTATGAGGAGCCTGACCTGTCAGGAGGTGTTGAAGGAGTGGATTACGAAATCCGCTATGGAGTAGATGGCAACGAGTCAACCTAGTTGCTCTAGTTAATAGTAACCGACGGAGCCGAGCAGCATGAACCATATAGAATAAACTGCTGAGCTTAACTCTTAGTTGGAGTTGTTACTTTTAAATTCCGCTGAAACACTTTATATTTTGGTTTGTAAGTTGAGTCTTTTCAAAGTCTTGAACTTCTGGTATTGTAATAATAATAATATGTGCATGTTTGTAATATGGACCCGCAATGTTTCTGTTCTACCACTCCGAGGGATGTGATATTTATGAAACAGTGTTCTGTGGGAGTTTATACAAGTGGAGGCTGGGTATGCTGGGTCACCGCAGTTACACACCATGCATAGGAGCTTATAGTGGACACTTTAGAATAACTTGGTTTTTTGGGAGTTGGAAGTGTGAGTATAGCTTACTCATACAAGTGGAGGCTAGCAAAAGACTGGGAGCAACCAACTAAGAGAGCATAATGGGCATAATCATGCAGAGCAACAAAACATTACTAATCAAAGCATAGAGTGGTACTACAAGTCAAGGACTAGATGATCATAGAGGCTATGGTGACTTGTCATAGTCATAACATGGTGTGAGCATGTGCCAAGTCAACCCAAACAAAGCATCAAAGGAGAATACCACAATACTATGCTTTTGCATGCTAAAACAACGCATAATTTCTTCAAGGCACACTAAGCAATCCCAATTGTTTGGAACAAGACATGATACAACAATAATCACTAAGCATAAGGTCAAAACAACACCTAGCATGTCATGCTAAAGTCTAAGTCACATTCAATGCAAGCTCCTCTTGCACTTACAAGCAAGAACTTACCACTCATTTCCAACACCAAGCAACTTATTTGCAAAACCACACAGCGAGAACGGGGGTCCAAAGTAATTTATTCAAGCAAACTAAACAAATTAAGCAAACCAAACGAAAACTAAGACGCTCCAAGAACAACACAACTGTGCATGAAACAATAAAAAACAAAGTGTCTAGACAGATCTGAGCTTTTTTATTGATGAAGAAGGGGATGCCTTGGGCATCCCCAAGCTTTGACGCTTGTACCTCATGTATATTTCTTGGGGTGACACTGGGGTGGCATCCCCAAGCTTGAGCTTTTGTCCATTCTTCATCTTATTACATCATTCTTTCTCTACACCTGAAATTTTCCCTTCATACAAAACTTCACACAATCTTCATTAGCAATATTAGTTTATTCAAAAAATATTAGACCTCTCGCAAAGCTTTGGAACAACAATACTTTTCACTAAAAACACAAGCTACTGTAGCAACTCCTTCAAAAATCTCAATTCACCTAAAGAGAACTCAAAAAGGAATCAATAAGAAGCAAATGCAAATAATGGCAGAAATCTGTCAAAACATACCAGCAGGTAGAAACCGATTTTTTCGAACATCTTCTGTTGCTCAAATCAAAAAGTGTTGAACTAACTAAAGTCTAACATATTGGGGGATTTATTCGTAAATTTTGAGCTCAATCCGAGTTACAGAGACTCCTCACGAATTTTTATGGTGGAGGACAGAAATCTGTTTTGGGACAGCAACTCCCCAAATCTTACTTCCCTCTCATTAGAGGTCATTCTTGGCACAAAAAGCAAACAAAAAGGATAAGGAGAGGTCATTACTGAAGTAATAACTTCCAAGACTCAAGGAAACTCTTGGGTTATCTCCCAACAAGTACTTTTCTTTAACGCCTTTAAGTTAGGCATAAGAAGCAAGAAGAATCAAGTATTTTCAAATGAGGAAGCATTAACATCAATACTTGCAAAATCTTCAACTATGAAAGGTATCTCATCCAAATGGGTTTTGGAGGATCCCTTCTCATGTCTCTTTGGTCTACTACTTTCACCAAAAATATTTTCAGGAGCGATCCAATCAAAATTCTTTTCAAAGGCTTCATGCATTCCAACAAGCTTAAAGGGTATGGGTATCTTAAATTCCTCTCCAGGCTTAGAAGTACCCACAACATCTACACTTGAACCTAGCATATTAAAACGCTCAAAGACCTTTTTGGCTTACCTAGCAACATCATGGAACTCTTCAAGAATGAATTCTCTCTTTTCGGCATTCTTTTCTTCTTTTAGTTTTAGGAACAAGAATTGTATGAAGGGGTTAAGGCTAACAAACCTAGCCTCCAACATATGAACTAAAGAAGCTGCAGCAATCTCATAGTTGGGAGCAAGTTCTGCTATAGATCTATCCTCAATATCCTCATGCTTGCTAACATGATTAAATAATTCTTCAATATTCTCTTTCCCAATTATGGAGCCACTACCTATCGCAAGATCTTTCAGGGCGAACTTGGGGAACAACATGGTGAGCTAGAGCAAAGTGGCAACTAGGGTAGGAACTAATTTTTTGTGTTTTTGAATAAAGAAAGCAAACCAAACTAGACTAATTATTTTGGATATTTTTTGAAAAGAGGCAAACAAAACCAAGCAAAAGAAACAAAGCAAACTAAAAACAAAGTAAGGATAAAGGAAGTGAAGGACTCCCCTAATGAAGACGTCCTTGGCCTCTCCCAAGCAAGCGCCTTAAAATAGCTTGATGGTGTTAAGTTAGCACTTGTTGGGAACCCCAAGAGGAAGGTGTGAAGCAGCACATCATTAGTTTTCCTCAAGAAAACCAAGGTTGCCATCGGTCAGGAAGGAAGCGTCCACAAGTGCTGGTAAGACACAACACAAACAAGACTTTGCCCTGTTCCTTGAAAAGACAATACCATTAATAAAACCGCATAACATGCATGATTACAAATAGATTAGATCTTGATCATGAACGGAGCTCACAAGATCTATACATGAAAGCACAAAGGAGGAGATACAACCATCTAGCTACTAGATGGACCCATAGTCCACGGTGGAACTACTCACGATCATTGAGAGAAGGCCTCCGGATGATCTCCCAGGCAGGTGTCTGAAGAACTTTAGACTCCCGATCTAGGGTGGGTCTGACTGGCCTGGCCGGCCTCTCCGTCTCCCCTCTGGACTTCTTGTTCCCCACGAGAAGTAATTGACTTTGACATTTGTCCCGTCCAACTTCGAGAATATTTCTTTACTAACTTTGACATTTGCCGTCGCCACCATCGTCCCTAGATCGGGGGGAGGGGGTCTGAAGTTCTTCTCGGCACCCTGCCGGAGGGGAGTCATCCCGGAGGCCTTATCTCCGGTATGATGCGTGAGTAGTTCCACCTTGGACTATGGGTCCATGTAGTAGCTAGATGGTTGTATATCCTCCTTTGTTCTTTCATGTATAGATCTTGTGAGCCCCGTTCATGCTCAAGATCTAATCTATTTGTAATCATGCATGTTGTGTTTGCGGGGATCCGATGGATATTGAGATTATTATGTTGGTTTGATTAATGGTTTTATCTTTATGATTCTATCATGTCTGTGTTGTTTGTGATCTTGCATGCTCTCCGTTGTTAGTAGCTATCTTGGCCAAGTAGTTGCTAGTGACTCCAAGAGGGGTATTTATGCTCGATACTGGGTTCATTCCTCTAGTTTCCAAGGGAAGTGACAATAATCTCTTCGGTTGTAGATGTGTTGTTGCTACTAGGGAGAAAACAACGGTCTCTTGTTCATGGAAAATGTGGATTGTTTACCTTACACACTTTGCTTAAAGCAGTTGTCTGTTGCTTGCAACTTAATACTGGAGGGGGTTTGGATGATAACCTGAAGGTGGACTTCTAGTCATAGATGTAGTTGGATGGCGGTCTATGTATCTTGTTGTATTGCCCAATCGAATCTCATAGGATCTTTCTGACTAGTAGTTGCATTGTTATGCCTTGCTCAGCCTCCGCCAATTGCTCGTTGTAATTTCTTTACCCTTCATACCATGTTGTTTATCTAAGGAGAGCACCTCTAGTGAACTATGGACCCCGGCCCAATCTTTACCATTGATACATCTTCCACTGTTACTTGTTTACTTGTTGTAAACCATTACCTTCCACACCATACGTTTAATCCTTTGTTACAGCAAACCGGTGAGCTTGACAACCTCACTAATTCGTTGGGACAAAGTATTGAGTTTGCGTTGTGCAGGTCTCCATGTTACTTGCAACACCTTTGAGACGTTTCCTTCCTCCTTCAGGTTCGATAACCTCGGTCTCTACTGAGGGAAACTTGCTGTTGTGCTCATCATACCTTGCTCTTGGGGTTCCAACGAAGTGTCCCATGTCAACACTGGGTGCACGCATCATAGAGATAGATCTAGGCGGCTCATTGGATTGAGCTAGAGTACATATTTGGACAAAGTGTTGAAGAATTTCAACATGGAATCGTCTAAGAATGGGTTCTTACGATGTCCCATGGTGTAAAATTTAGCAAGACTCAGTTTCCATCGACAACTAATGAGCAAAGTTGGATGAGTGAGATTTCGTATGCTTTGACAATCGGATCCATCATGTATTCCATGATTTGTACTAGGCTAGACATTTTCTATGCTTTAAGTGTTGTGAGCAGGTACCAGGCCAACGCTGGAGAAATCCACTAGACAGCGGTGAAAACCATCCTAAAGTACTTGAGAAGGACTAAGGATGTGTTTCTAGTTTATGGAGGTGAAGATGAACTCGGTGTAAAGGGTTACACAGACACCAGTTATCTCACTGACTCACATGGTTCTCGTTCACAATCTGGATATGTGTTTATTATAAACGGAGGGGATGTGGGCTAGAAGAATTCCAAGCAAGAGACTGTGTCAACGTCTACAACAGAGGCTGAGTATATTGCTGCCTCGGAGGCGGCAAACGAAGCTATTTGGATGAGGAATTTCCTCATGGATCTTGGTGTGGTTGAGGGCCCATACAATCCGTTAGACGTGTATCGTTACAACAATGGTGCTATTGCACAAGCCAAGGAATCTAGATAACACCAAAATAACAAACATATACTTATGATGTACCACCTGATTCGTCAGTTTGTGAATCAAGACAATATGAAGTTATGCAAGGTACACACAGATGCAAATGTTGCGGATCCGTTGACAAAGCGTTACCACGGTCTAAGCATGAGGCACACACAAGAGCCATGGGCATTAGATGCCTAGACATGTGATGTCGGGATGATTGACTCTAGTGCAAGTGGGAGACTGTTGGGAATATGCCCTAGAGACAATCATGTAAGATGATATTCCCATTGTATTTATAAATTTATTAAGTTGTCCTTGTATGAACATCTGATATATATCATCAAATACTTGTTTCGATTATGGAACTATATAATCATGTTGGTCATACTAGATGTCCTTGGTCATTGAGGTTGCGCTGGACACACGATTTAGACTAATGTGAAAGTCGACTTATGACTCGGTTCCACTTGTCATGGGCATGGTGATGTTATTCTGACTTACACGGACTCGGCTAAAGAGTTTAGAGAGTCGGACTGACCCATAGTTTAGATATACCGAGCATGTTATCATTTGCAGTCTCAAGCAATGGAATGCTATGATCTAAGGTAATCTCATGATCCGATTTGTGAATCGCCAACTTAGGTTCTATCAAACGTTGTTCCATAAATGGGCAGTTATAAAGGTAGAGTTTGGGTTGGTTGTGAATCAAGCTGCGTGACATGGATTATCAAGATGTGATTTTCCCCTCCATAATGGAGAGATATTCTCTAGGACCTCTCGTGTGATATGATTTGGAAGCATGGCCATACGCTACTCAGTTAAGTGTTAACTGAGGATTCAGACTAAGAGTTAGTAAAGTGAATCGTATATCATGGAACACGAAGAGAGTTAAGATATTAACTTGAAAAGGTATATCATGTGGCAAAGGTACTTGGACGAAAGTCACATTGAAGGTTTGTCCTTCGGACTTTACGACACTTGGGAGTTGACACGTATTGCTAGAGGCCGCTATCATCTATCGAATTGAGACCGAGTGTTCATGGGACTGAGTTAGACTCAAAGCCATGAAGGGATACTTGGAGTAGTAGCTCATGTCGTGTCCAGGTGTACGTGAACCTACAGAGTCACACACTTAAGGGTAAGGAACCCATGTGGATTAGATTCGTCACTTTCTCCACTCCCAAATTGGGTTAGATAGGATCTAGCAATCTCCTTCCCATGCTCCTTCCTGTACGTGTGGATACCGATAGAGGTGTTACACGTGCGGCGCTGGAGACAAAGGAGTTTCTAGGAATCTAGCGAAGGAGTTCGTGAGATCCGGAAGATCTGTTCGTGAGATCGATCGGCACTACATCAATTGGCACGCTTCATCGATACTCAGCACCTGCACCTCTAGTGGTAAATCTCGTGGCCTATTACATGTGCTGCTTCTTGGGAGTTCTGCATAGGATGCAAGTTTTTGTTTATCTTCTTGCGGCCTAACACCCATGGCATCTGGTATCTACGAGGGTTGTACGTTTCTAGCTGTAATTGGAAACAAGTTTTATCATGGGTCTGGCGTGCAATCCGATGGGCACGCGAGGGCATGGAGAAGGGAAGTGCGGCTTGGATCATCTACTGAGACCCACACCGTAGGAAGTGTGGACGGGAATAAGCTACCCGGTTGTGCAACAAAGTTTTGACCTCTTATGGGTAAAGTAATGCATATCTGCGGAGTTTAAGAATTGTGACATGTTACTTTTTGTTCCAGGAAGGAGCTATGAACGCAGCAGGAAAGGAATTCCACGAAGGACTGATAAACCTATGATGGCTAACGGACATAGCTTTTCAGAATAAAATCAACCTTTAAAAGAATGATTACGAAAACCTTCATAACCTACGATCATTGGTCCGTGGTTGTAGTTAGTGCATCAAACACTCTTTTTAGTGAACTTGCTGAGTACACTCGTACTCAACCATACCTTTTTAACCCTGGCTAAATTCTAAATACGATTGAATACCAAGAAGAGGAAACACTCTATTCAGTTGAAGACCAAACATAATTCCTCTATGAGGAGCCAGAAATATATGAAAGTGTCGAAGGGAAAAAATATGAAAGCATCTCCTAAATGGAGACCAATGAGTCTGAAGCGTAGACACGTCAGATATAGTTGATTGGGTCTAGTAGTGTAGATATCTATCATCTATATATTAATCTCATATAAATATTAAGGTTTATTTTACTCCTTTATCTTATTCTCAAGTTATTATAGTTTAGCTCTGAGTCATCGGGATACCTCTATGGACCTAGGAGGATCTCGAAGTCGTCGTGTAATTTATGGTTGTAATAATAATGTATGTATGTGGACTCCACTTTGTTTTTTATGTACGACTCTGAGGGATGTAATATATGCGGAACAATGTTCCATGAGTGTTATGTCAACGACTATAGTATACTACAACATGCAGTGGTATGCCGGGTCACCGCAAGGAGGCTCTCACATGGGCTGTCGATAACCTTATATGCTATGATATGTTCATTCAGATGAAGAAATTGTTAGTTTGTGTTTGCAAGACAATACTATTTTTTTTTGGAAAATAGTATATATTAATATCACAGGGATACCAATTACACCCAGCCTCTGCAACAGTGCATGCCCTAGCGGCCCTACGGATGCACACAACCTAAAAAAGAACAATTACAAAAAAGAAAAGCCCCACTACAGAGAACTTGTTGGAGATATGCCCTAGAGGCAATAATAAATGTAGTTATTATTATATCTTTGTGTTTATGATAAATGTTTACATTCATGCTATAATGGTATTAACAAGGAAACATTAGTACTTGTGTGATTTGTAAACTTAATTTGAAGCCCCTAGTATAGCCTCTATACATCACTAGCTTGTTGGTTAATGAATGATTGTGGTTTCCCTATCATGAACATTGAGATGTTATTAACAACAAGATCATATCGTTAGGAGAATGATATGGTGGACATACTCCTATAGATAAGCATAGCATAAAGATCAAGTCATTTTAATAGTTCAATTGCTATATGCTTTCTGATACATAGTAACCTAATTCCTTCAACCATGAGATCATGCATATCACCTTTACCGGATGGATGCTTTGATGACATCAAACACCACACCGTAACTGGGAGGATATAAAGGTGGCATTGAGTGTTCGGAAAGTATTGGTTAAAACACATGGATCAAGAGTGGGATTTGTCCATCCATATGACGGATAGATATACTCTGGGCCCTCTCGGTGAAATGTCATCCAATTAGCTTGCAAGCATGTGACTGGCTCACAAGGGATCACATATCACGGGAACGAGAAAAGAGTACTTATCGGTAACGAGGTTGAACTAGGTATGCAGAGACACCGACGATCATAACCTCGGATAAGTAAACTATCGTGAGACAAAGGGAAATTGGTATCGTATGTAAGTGGTTCATTCGATCGCAAAGTAATCGTAGAAATATGTGGGAGCCATATGAATTTCCAGATTCCTCTATTGGTTATTGTTCGGAGAAGTGTCTCGATCATGTCCGCATAATTCACGAACCGTAGGGAGACACACTTAAGGATTCGACGTTGTTTGAGTAGTTATGGAATGATGAGAAAGAGTCCGAATGTTGTTCGGAGTCTCGTATGGGATCCGGGATATCACGAGGAGATCCGGAATGGTCCGGAGAATAAGATTCATATAAGGATAGTCCCGTTTCGGATTTGGGGAATGGTTTCGGTGTTTTCATCGGGAATGTTCTAGAAAGTTCCGGAATGTCCGGCACTCCGGAGGGGAAGGGTACATGAATGTGTTATATCAAGTTGGTATGATTGCATTATGTACTCGGTGTCATCGCTGAACAAAATAGAGGGTTTATTCAAATCCTAGTTTGAAAAGTCAAACGCCAAGTTTGAAAGTCAAGCGGCTATTTTTGGGAAGTGGAGAAAGAGGAGGAAACCGAGTTGGGGAGGAGTCCCTCCTCCACCGCCGGCCCACCTCCAAGCCGAGTTGGGGAGGGACTCCCCTCCCCTTGGCCGGCCGGCCCCTCCACCTATATAAGGAGGGGCAGGGCTCCCCTCCTAGACACACAAGATCCCCGCCTCCAAACCCTAAGCCGTCGGCGCCGCCACCTGCTGCCGCCGCCGCCGCCCTAGGTCAAGCCTCCGCCGCCTAGCAACCCTAGCCACCGGCCAAGCTTCCTCCTCGGCGTGTCTAAACCCTAGATCGTCGAGGGACTCTCTCATACTCCACCATACTCGCTCCGGCTTAAGGCGAAGCTCATGAGATCTCCCTCTACTTCCGATACCACGCCACAGCCGAATCGCGAGGAGAGTGCTACAACCTCCGCCTGCTGGAACAAGGAGAGGAAGGTCTTCGAGTACCAAACGGTGACCGATCAAGGGAGCGCTGCTTAACGCATAGCCGGAAGGATCGCCTACACGATCTTGAGATCGGGAAGAGTACGACTACATCACCCACGAGAATCCGCCTCGTTAAAAACTTTGGAATCTTCGAGGGTGAGTTATTCCATCGACTCGCTACAATCTAGTAGATAGATCTTGGCTTCTTTGTTTGTATGCGTAGAAATTTTTTGTTTTCCATGCTACGAAACCCTACAGTGGTATCAGAGTCGTGGGAATATGTAGATATTTTGCACGAGTTGAACAAAATTGTAATTGTGGGGGTTGATGCTTTTATTGTCGATTGCTTCTTGTGTACTTTGCATCTTAGGGATGTTGGGATGAAGCGGCCGGCTAACCTTACATGACATCGCTCATGAGACTTGCTCCACGCTTGACATGCAACTTGTATTGCATAAGTGGCTTTATGGTGCCTGTTTCTCCTAGCATAGTTAAGATCCAATTTACAACGGGTGATTAACAATACTAGTATCAATGTTGTGGTTCATGTTCGTAGTTAGAACGACACTTATTGAAAGCCCCAAACCACGAAACATGCAAAGAAAGTAGAGGCCTAACTTTGTTTTGTGGGTGTGCGTGATGTGATATGGCCATGATTGTGATTATATTTGATGTATGCAATGTTCCTTATTGTAAGTTGGCAACCGCGTGAGCCATATGGTTGTCTTTAATTTATGTTAAGACCCGCGTGTCTATTCAAAGGAGTTGTAATAGTTGAAGCCGGTGGACGATAACCATGAAGAAGCGTCATTGACCTTGATGCAATGCCGGTGATGATGGAGATCATGTTCAGTAGAAGATTGAGATCGGAAGCACAAAGAAGAAAGGCCATATCATATCACATATAATGAATTTCATGTGATGTTAATCCTTTATGCATCTTGTATTGCTTAGTAGACGACGGTAGCATTATAAGATGATCCCTCATGCACATGAATTTCAAGTCATAAAGTGTTCACCCTTAGTTAGCACCGTTGCTAAAGCTTGTTGTTTCGAAGCACCACGTGATGATCGGGTGTTAGATTCCGCAAGTGTATACAACGTGAGCAAGCCAGATTTGCTCATGTGGAAACTAAGGTTTGATCTTGACGAGCCTAGCATGTATGCATGGTCTCGAACACGGATCACTGAAAGGTAAAGCATGAATCATATAGTAGATATGATGAACATGTCGATTGTTCGCCATTGAAACTATATCAACTCTCGTGATGATCGGTGTTGATGTGGTGGATTTGGTTCGTGTGATCACTAAAACAATGTGAGGGATATTGTTTTGAGTGGGAGTTCACCTAGATTAATTTTATTATTAATTTGAACTCAATTTGTCATAAACTTAGTCTAAACTATTGCAAATATGTTGTAGATCAATGGCAGCCCCTACCATCAATTTTAATGCGTTCCTAGAGAAAGAAAAGTTGAAAAACAATGGAAGCAACTTCGTGGATTGGTTCCGAAATTTGAGGATTGTCCTCACACGGTAATTTGACCTATGTGTCGGATGCACCATTGGTGACCCACCTGCAGGTGATCTTGCCGATGAAGTAAAGAATGTTTACCTCACTCGGAAGACTCAAGACTCCAGCTCAAAGGTGCTATCTTGTATGGTTTAGAATCGAGCTTCGTAAAAGGTTTGAGAATTCAGACCCATATGATATTGTCGAGGATATCAAATTGATCTTTGAGACTCAGGCGGCAATTGAAAGCTATGAGGCTTCAAAAGTTCTTTAACCGCAAGATGGAAGAGGGCAGTCTGGCTGAGCATGTGCTTAAGATGTCTGGGCACGCAAACAAACTTCAAAGCTTGGGTATAGTGATTCCTAATGCTTTGGGGATTTACCGTGTCCTCCAATAACTACCACCAAGTTACAAGAACTTTGTGATGAACTACAACATGCAGAACATGAACAAGACATTGCCAGAACTCTTTGCCATGTTGAAATCTGCAGAAGTGGAGATCAAGAAAGAGCACCAAGTGTTGTTGGTCAATAAGACCACCAAATTCAAGAAAGGCAAGTCTAAGCAGAAGGGACACTTCAAGAAGGGTGGTAAGAAAGTTACCACGCCGACGAAGAAGACCAAGGCTGGACCTAAGCCCGACATCGAGTGCTTTACCGCAAGGGAGAAGGTCACCGAAGCGGAATTGCCCAAAGTACTTGGCGGATTTGAAGAACGGCAACATCAAGAAGAAAGGTATATCTGATATACATGTTATTGATGTGTATCTCACTAGTACTCGTAGTAGTGCCTGGGTATTTGATACTGGTTCGGTTGCTCATATTTGTAACTCGAAACAGGTGCTGCAAAATAAACGGAAGCTAGCGAAGAATGAGGTGACGATGCGCGTTGGAAACGGATCAAAGTTTGATGTGATCGCGGTCGGCACGCTACCCCTTCATCTACCATCGGGATTAGTTTTATACTTGAATAATTGTTATTTGGTGCCTGCGTTAAGCATGAACATTATATCGGGATCTTGTTTATTATAGACGGTTACTTGTTTAAGTCCGAGAATAATGGTTGTTCGATTTATATGAGTAATATGTTTTATGCACATGCACCTTTGATATATGGTCTATTCTTATTGAATCTCGATAGTGGAAATACACATATTAATAACATTGAGGCTAAATGTTTGAAATCGAGCGATAACTCGACCTATATGTGGCAATCGCTGCCTTGGTCACATTGGAGTGAAGCGTATGAAGAAACTCCATTCCGATGGACTTCTTGAATCACTTGATTTCGAATCACTTGAAAGATGCGAAGCATGTCTGATGGGTAAAATGACTAAGACTCCATTTTCTGGTATGATGGAGCGAGCTACGGACTTAATGGAAATCATACATACCGATGTGTGTGGTCCAATGAGTGTAGCATCGCGCGGTGGTTATCATTATGTTCTTACCTTCACGGATGACTTGAGTAGATATGGGTATATCTATTTCATGAAACATAAGTCCGAGACTTTCGAGAAGTTTAAGGAATTTCAAAGTGAGGTAGAGAATCAACGTAACAAGAAGATAAAATTTCTACGTTCTGATCGTGGAGGTGAATATCTAAGTTACGAGTTTGGCGAGCATTTGAAGAAATGCGGAATACTTTCACAATTGACACCGCCGGGAACACCACAGCGTAATGGTGTGTCTAAACGTCGTAATCGAACTCTCTTAGATATGGTTCGTTCTATGATGTCACTTACAGATTTACCGCTATCATTTTGGGGTTATGCATTAGAAACAGCCGCATTCACTTTAAATAGGGCACCATCTAAAACCGTTGAAACGACACCATATGAATTATGGTTTGGGAAGAAACCTAGATTGTCGTTCCTTAAAGTTTGGGGTTGCGAAGCCTATGTAAAGAAGTTACAGCCGGACAAGCTTGAACCCAAAGCGGAAAAATGCGTCTTCATTGGATACCCGAAGGAAACTATTGGGTATACCTTCTATCATAGATCCGAAGGCAAAATCTTCGTTGCCAAGAATGGACCCTTTCTAGAGAAGGAATTTCTCTCGAAAGAAGTGACTGGAAGGAAAGTAGAACTCGACGAGGTTGTCGAACCTTCTCTCGAAATTGCGAGTAGCGCAGCACCGGAAGAAGTTCTTGTGGTGCCTGCACCAATTAGAGAGGAAGCTAATGATGATGATCATGAAACTTCAGTTGAAGTTGCTACAGAGCCTCGCAGGTCAACGAGAACTCGTACCACTCCAGATTGGTATGATCCCGTTATGAGTGTCATGTTGGTGGACAACACCGATGACCCTGAGACATATGAGGAAGCGATGATGAGCCCAGATTCCAACAAATGGCAAGAAGCCATGAAATCCGAGATTGAATCCATGTACGAAAACCAAGTATGGACTTTGGTGGACTTACCGGATGGCCGGAAGGCTGTCGAGAACAAATGGATTTTCAAGAAGAAAACAGATGCTGATGGTAATGTTACTGTCTATAAAGCTCGACTTGTCGCAAAGGGGTTTCGACAAATTCAAGGAGTTGACTACGATGAGACTTTCTCACCAGTAGCGAAGCTAAAGTCTGTGAGTATTATGTCAGCAATCGATGCATATTATGATTATGAGATATGGCAGATGGATGTCAAAACAACATTCCTCAATGGAGACATTGATGAAGAGTTGTATATGATGCAACCCAAAGGTTTTGTCGATCCTAAAGATGCTATCAAGGTATGCAAACTTCAACGGTCCATCTATGGATTGAAGCAAGCATCCCGAAGTTGGAATCAACGTTTTGATAAGGTGATCAAAAGTTTTGGTTTTGTACAAACTTATGGAGAAGCTTGTATTTACAAGAAAGTGAGTGGGAGCTCTGTAGCATTCTTAATACTATATGTAGATGACATATTGTTGATTGGGAATGATGTAGACCTTCTTAATAGTGTCAAGGAATATTTGAATAATAGTTTTTCAATGAAGGATCTTGGCGAAGCAGCTTACATATTAGGCATAAAGATTTATAGAGATAGATCGAGACGCCAAATATCATTGTCACAAAGTACATATTTGGACAAAGTTCTAAAGAGGTTTGGAATGGAAGATAGCAAGAAAGGGTTCTTGCCCATGTTGCCCAATACGACCTTGAGTAAAACTCAAAGTCCGACATCGGCAGAAGATAGAGAAAGGATGAGTAAGACTCCCTATGCCTCAGCCATAGGATCTCTAATGTATGCCATGCTATGTACTAGACCCGACATTGCATATGCTGTTAGTTTAACTAGCAGATATCAAAGTGATCCAGGAGTGGATCATTGGACAGCGGTCAAAAACATCCTTAAGTACTTAAGAAGAACTAAGGATATGGTTCTTTCTTATGGAGGTGATGAACAACTCGTTGTTAATGGTTACACCGATGCTAGTTGGAACACCGATCCGGATGATTCTAAATCACAATATGGATACGTATTTATTTTGAATGGTGCAGCAGTTAGCTGGAGGAGTGCAAAGCAAAGCGTTGTGGCGAGATCTTCAACTGAATCGGAATACATGGTCGCTCGGAGGCTTCACAAGAAGCGATATGGATGAAAGAGTTCATTACAGAGCTGGGTGTGGTTCCTAGTGCGCTGGACCCAATGTCTATCTACTGTGATAACATGGGCGCCATAGCCAATGCGCAAGAACCAAGGTCACACAAGAAGCTGAAGCATATCAAGCTACGTTTTCACGCTATTCGAGAACATGTCCAAGATGGGGACATAAAGATTTGCAAAGTACACACAGATCTGAATGTGGCGGATCTGTTGACTAAACCTCTCCCGAGGGCAAAACATGACCAACACCAAACTGCCATGGGTGTTCGGTATATTACCATGTAATCTAGATTAGATAACTCTAGTGCAAGTGGGAGACTGTTGGAGATATGCCCTAGAGGCAATAATAAATGTAGTTATTATTATATCTTTGTGTTTATGATAAATGTTTACATTCATGCTATAATGGTATTAACAAGGAAACATTAGTACTTGTGTGATTTGTAAACTTAATTTGAAGTCCCTAGTATAGCCTCTATACATCACTAGCTTGTTGGTTAATGAATGATTGTGGTTTCCCTATCATGAACATAGATCATATCGTTAGGAGAATGATATGGTGGACATACTCCTATAGATAAGCATAGCATAAAGATCAAGTCATTTTAATAGTTCAATTGCTATATGCTTTCTGATACATAGTAACCTAATTCCTTCAACCATGAGATCATGCATATCACCTTTACCGGATGGATGCTTTGATGACATCAAACACCACACCGTAACTGGGTGGCTATAAAGGTGACATTGAGTGTTCGGAAAGTATTGGTTGAAACACATGGATCAAGAGTGGGATTTGTCCATCCATATGACGGATAGATATACTCTGGGCCCTCTCGGTGAAATGTCATCCAATTAGCTTGCAAGCATGTGACTGGCTCACAAGGGATCACATATCACGGGAACGAGAAAAGAGTAATTATCGGTAACGAGGTTGAACTAGGTATGCAGAGATACCGACGATCATAACCTCGGATAAGTAAACTATCGTGAGACAAAGGGAAATTGGTATCGTATGTAAGTGGTTCATTCGATCGCAAAGTAATCGTAGAAATATGTGGGAGCCATATGAATTTCCAGATTCCTCTATTGGTTATTGTTCGGAGAAGTGTCTCGATCATGTCCGCATAATTCACGAACCGTAGGGAGACACACTTAAGGATTCGACATTGTTTGAGTAGTTATGGAATGATGAGAAAGAGTCCGAATGTTGTTCGGAGTCTCGGATGGGATCCAGGATATCATGAGGAGATCCGGAATGGTCCGGAGAATAAGATTCATATAAGGAAAGTCCCGTTTCGGATTTGGGGAATGGTTCCGGTGTTTTCATCGGGAATGTTCTAGAAAGTTCCGGAATGTCCGGCACTCCAGAGGGGAAGGGTGCATGAATGTGTTATATCAAGTTGGTATGATTGCATTATGTACTCGGTGTCATCGCTGAAGAAATTGAAAAGTCAAACGCCAAGTTTGAAAGTCAAACGGCTATTTTTGGGAAGTGGAGAAAGAGGAGGAAACCGAGTTGGGGAGGAGTCCCTCCTCCACCGCCGGCCCACCTCCAAGCCGAGTTGGGGAGGGACTCCCCTCCCCTTGGCCGGCCGGCCCCTCCACCTATATAAGGAGTGTCGTGGGAATGGTCACGGCAGATGCTGCAATCGGCAGCGAGTAGTAGAACGAGGGGCAAGGGCGACCAGCCATCTGCGGTGCGATATGAGGGCAGAGACACAGGGTTTTAACCAGGTTCGGCCCCCCGGAGGGTAAAGACCTACTCCTGCTAGATTGTATTATGAAGGTGGTACAAAGGGCGAGCTCTACGATTAGGCGGCGAGTCGCTTGGGGGTATGATGGAACGTATCTCTACACGCCCTGCAGGGAGGTTTATATAGGCTCACCTCCCCTAGGGTTTACATATCTCAACCGAAACAGTTAAGGCTTCGATACTCGTTTAACCTAATCCGACTGGGCCTATCTACTCGCCTGGGCCTTCAACTCCAAGTCGCCTGGATCCTCGCTGGGCTTCGATCCAGTCGCCGTCTTGCAGGCCCACTCGCCAGTTCTTGGGCGATCGGAACGTCTGCTGGGTATACCTGCAGGCATCCCCATCAGTAGTCCCGAGGCCGCCGTCGATTAGGCGAGGTGAATGTCAAAATGAGTATACGGTCACGAGTAGACATCCAAATAATCGTCGGCGGGCTCCTGTATAAAGGAGAAAACTAGTCATTCTGATCGCAGCTTTGGCGAGCCGAGTCGGCGAAACACTGTCATAGTGATCGGGTCGGCAAGCCGAGTGGCTGAAGTTGGACCGTTAAACGTGGTCAAACTAGCCGTTGGGGTAATCCAACGGTAACTTTTGGCGTAATCACCGCGTAGTAACGGCTCCCTGATTTGGCGGGTAACAACCGCTATATAAGGGGAATGGCAGGCGATCAAAGAACCACCTTCTCGCCATTTCCTTCGATTGCACGCACTTTTCGCCTCCCTTCGCATCGCGATCCAGCCGACCCGAAATCCTCCGACCCCCCACAAATCCTTCTGCCATGGCCCTCTCCACCGAACCTTGGGGTAGATCCAAGTGTATGAGGGTGCAACTGGCATCTTTTGAGGAGGCGGGGATCCTGCGCGCCGGCTGTTGGCGCATCCCCACGGCCGGAGATGTGACCCCTAACCCGCGCGAGGGGGAATTCATCTGCTTCACCAGCCACCTAGAACGGGGGCTAGGATTCCCTACGCCCTTGTTCTTCCGGCGCTTCTGCGCCTACTACGGGATCCAGCCGTCGGACCTGGGTCCTCACAGCATCGAGCAGCTCGCCATCTTCGTGGCGTTCTGCGAGTGCTATTTGGGCTGCCGGCCCTACTTCTCTGTGGCAAGATCTGTTCCATGGACGGATCAGCCACGAGGAAGCGGGCGGCCCAATGCTCGTCGCGGGCGGCCTAACCTTTCAGCTGAAGTCGAAGGCTTCATTCTTCGACTTGATGCTGCCCTCCAAGGCGGCGAGCGACTGGCAGAAGTCGTGGTTCTATGTTGCCGAGGCGACCCCGGAGGGCGAGACGGCGATCCCGTGGTACTCCGCCAACCGGTCCGAGCCGCGTCGTCTTCAAGTCGGCAAGCTCCCCAGCGACCAGCGGATGGTCGTGGACGAAATGCTCCAAACCATCCGCGGTTTGAAGAAGAAGGGCCTCCAGACAATCAACCTATACAACTGCTGGCTCGGGCGGCGGCTCGTCCCTCTGGCTCGGCGCGATCACTACATGTACCAGTACACGGGCCGGGAGGACTCGACGAAGGCCTGCCTTGCCGAGTGGAAGCTCGAGGACTACACCCCAGCACTGAAGAAGATCACCCATGCAGTGTACCTGGACACAAAGGCTGGGGTCGCCCCCTACACCGCGAAGCATCCAGCCCCAACGGTAGGTCACCTCGCATCATTTGCAGTCGCAGTTTTTTTGCAGTCGCGGTCGTTCTAACTTCATTTTGTGTTTATTGCAGCTATTCCAAGTGGTGGAAGGATGGCTCCCTCCCTCGGACGACGAGAATTCGAGCTCGTCCGTCCAGGACATGGGCGAATCGCCTCCTGCCAAGGGCGATTCCGGGAGCGACGAGAACAATGACGACGACGAGTCCGAGGAGGAGGTCGCCCCGCTGGTTCGCAAGACCCGTGAGCAGCGTCAGCGTGAGCTTGAGGCGAGTAAAAGCCTCGAGCGTCACGACGTTGACGAAGAACTTCCGGAGACCACCTAGCGCCGCCAGGCTACTCCGTCGAAGAAGAAGAATAAGAAAGAGAAGGAGGCAAAGACCCCTCCGAAGAAGAAGACGAAGCCGACGAGGCCGGCCTCGCCACCGCACTCGGCGAGCAGCTCCGACGCCCCCAGCCCGGCCAAGGACGAGGCGCCGCCGACGACAACCGCGCTGGACACGGCCACTGTCGAGGTGCCACTGGCTTCGATGCCTCCGCCATTCGCCCCAGTCTCTGGGCTGGGGGATGCTCCGGCTGCAGCGGCTTCGCCTCGCAGGGAAGCTCCTACCGAAGATGTCCCAGAGGCTCCCGTTGCAGCCTCGACGACGAAGAAGCCCTCCGTGTCTTGCGCACGCGACGCCCTGGAGATGGGGCTCAGCCGCCGACTGGGCTCTGAACTGGAGAAGCCGGCCGGCCTCCGCACGGGGCTGCGCTTCATTCCGGTCGCCAAGTGAGTTTGCTCACCTATCTTAGTCTTCCATAGCAGTTTGAATTATCTTGCTTACGTGATTGATTTACAGGACCGGAGTCAAGAAGATGGGCCACCCGACCGTGGCTAAGGTGCCGTCCGTCGTCCGCGAGGAAGATCCTTCCCGTAAGAGGAAGGCGGACGAGGTCGTCGTCCCCGCGGATGGCAGCAAGAAGGCCAAGGGCGACGATGTCGTCACGATCTCTGACGACACGGCGGTCGTGCCGACCGAACCCGCACCAGAGGCGGCCACATCCACGAAGGGGGGCGCTCCCTTGTCTGGAGCAGCCGAGCCGACCTCCTTTGGTGCGGGTGCCTCCATCGCGACATTCCCGCGCTTCATGGCCAAAGCGGCCACGGCGAGTGGGACTTCGCCCTCGAGCCATGCACCTAGGGTCGCCGATGCGGAAGTCGAGCAGCGTCGTGGGCACACGCCAGCTCTCCTCGCGTCCGTGGACGCGATACAACTTCATGGCATGCTTGGCGCAGCCATCCAGGTATGTCCAGTCCCCGAGGATCAGGTCGGTGTGTTGCAGCGGTATGATTCTTTTAGTATATAGTCGCTATTTTTCTCATCCAGTCCCCGAGTGCACACTCGCTGAATTTCAGCGGGTGGGCACTTAGGATTTTTTTTGACTGCCAGTCCCCGAGTGCACACTCGCTGAATTTCAGCGGGTGGGCACTTAAGAATTTTTTGGTTGCCAGTCCCCGAGTGCGCACTCGCTAAATTTCAGCGGATGGGCACTTAGGAATTTTTTGGATGCCAGTCCCCCAGTGCGCACTCGCTAAATTTCAGCGGGTGGGCATTTAGGAATTTTGCTTTGATTAATTGTTTGGGTGATGTGCAGGGTATGCAACGTGAATCGGCTGACCGATTGGCAGTGAAACACCGCGCGGAGAAGGAACTGGCCACCGTCCAGGAGGCGAATAAGGGGCTTCAGGCGGCTGCCGCGAAGGTGGAGGAATCTCGCCAGGGACTTGTCCCCGCGGGTGAATTGGCGGCGGCGCAATCGGCTTTGAGTTTGGCTGAAAAGCGGATCGCCGATCTCGAGCGCGAGCTGCGGGAGACGAAAGAGGAAGCGAGCTCGGCTGATAGGCGAGCCAAGGCTGCCATTACAGCCGCCGAAGAGGATCGTAAAGTGTCGGACGCCCTTGTTGCTGGGCTTCAGGACGACCATACTTCGCTTCAATGCTTCATCATGGATCTCGCCCGCCCGTTGATTGGTAAGTGCATCTGCCTCTGCCAGTAGTGTGTGCCTTTTTGTGATGTCCGTCGTATTCATTGTTGTCTTCTACTCGCAGGTCGCATCATTGATAGCGCGGAAGAAGCGAGCTCATTCGACGCGTGGCAGTGTGTAGCCACTCTCGTCGACTCGGCGACGTTGTCGGCGACGTGCATCCGAGCCTATATCCAGGAGATATCGCCCACGGAAGTAATTCCCAGCGACCTCGTCGAGGTGTAGAAGTACTTGGAGAAGGCGCCCGCGGTCGTTGAGTTCATGACGCGATCGGCGTTTCGGCGCGGAGCAGCGACGGCGCTTAGCCTTGGACTTGCTCACTTCCCGGAGGACTTCGACCTCGACGACGTGACGAGTGGCTACCCGTCGTCGACTAGCGCCGTGGAGCTTTCCGAGGTGCTCAAGTTAACGGATCGCGCCGCGAAGTATTCCGAGCGTGTCTGGGCTATGGGCGACCTCCTTCCGTATCAGGAGACGGTCATCGCGCCCAACGACCCCGAGCTGCAGCATCAGGACTTCAAGGTCGAGCAACCCTTCCGCGCGGCGATGGCGGGTGAGTTCACGACCTACCCGTCGAAACCATACACGCCGTTCATCCGCAATCGCAAGGGTGCTGGCGAGTCGTCGTCGAAGCCTGCAGAATAGGATAGTTTGCCCTGGGGCGTTAGTAGCAGGTCTGCCGTTTAGGCATATTTTGTAATTTGAGACAATGCTACATGCTATTGAATGAGACGTCGTGTCTGTTTTGGGATTTGTCATGTATTTTGTGATTGAGGTTTGAACGAGTCCCCGAGTGCGTCCGCCCTTTGTGGGGTTTACCTCGTGTGTGATTTGTTTGTGGTTTTTGAATGTTTTGTTATTGTGGTCTACTCGCCCGGACTCGAAGAGCCAGTCGCAGGGCGACTCCCTTGAACGCTCTGTACTTCACCGTTTTCCCTTGCACGAACAGGGTCGGGTGGCCGAGTCCCCGAGCGTGGTACTTGGTTGTTCTAGGCGCGATTCGAGGGTGGGTGAGGACTTGGCGCGTTGTTTTGGGCGCATCACTCCTGCCTGGCCCGTTGGGTCAGTCGCGTGGCGAGTCCTGGGCATGCTCTCCTACTTGGCGTTTTCCCGAGCCGCTCGCAATTAACTGGTCGTCGATCCCGGCGTGGTACTTGGCCGTTCAGTCGCTATATCGAGGATGCGGAGGATCATGGTCGCTGTAAGAAGCGAAGGCGATTGTCTTGGCTCGTAAAGCGGTCGGCTGGGCGACTCCAATGGGGCTCCGGGTTGGCGTTTTTCGTGGACGGTGCAAGACCTGAGGTGACTCAGTGCTCTTGCCCCGCACTACTTAGCCGTGCCGATCGCTATACCAAAGGTTGACTTCTGCGGTAGCTTGACGCTGTTATTACGAGTGCGAGTGGCACAAGATACGGAGAGTAGGCGCAATTTGCGGTAACCAATTCTTTTTATTTCATAGCGACTGGAGAGTACATATGTGGAGTTCTAGGGGTAGAACTTCCGTAGGAGGTTTACATTCCATGGTCGCTTAACGTCGAGTTCGCCATCCCCGCGGACGTCGATGAGGTAGTAGGCGTCGTTGCCGAGTACTTGCCCGATGGCGAATGGTCCCTCCCACGGAGGGGAGAGCTTGTGCATGCCCTTCTTGTCCTGGATGAGGCGCAACACCAGGTCGCCTTCTTGGAAGGTGCGAGTTTTCACCCGCCGGCTGTGGTAGCGACGGAGTCCCTGCTGGTAGATGGCGGTGCGTGACCGAGCGAGGTCACGTGCCTCGTCGAGTTGATCGACTCCGTCCTGGCGGGCGAGTTCGTTCGCAGCCTCCGTGTAGTGGACGACCCTTGGCGAGTCATGCTCAAGGTCGGTGGGCATGACTGCCTCGGCGCCGTACACCATGAAGAAGGGGGTGAATCCTGTCGACCTGTTGACCGAGGTGCGGATGCCCCAGATAACGGAGGCTAGCTCCTTGACCCAGCACCCGGCGGTGCGCTTGAGTGGTACTTGGAGTCGCGGCTTCAGGCCGTGGAGGATGCTTTGATTGGCCCGTTCCGCCTGGCCGTTGGATTCCGGGTGGGCGACCGATGCGAGGTCGAGCCGGATGTGGTGCTCTTCGCAGAATTCGGCCATGGCTCCTTTGGCAAAGTTGGTGCCATTGTCCGTGATGATGCTGTTTGGGAACCCATAACGATATATGAGCTCGCGTAGGAATTTGGTGGCGGTCTTCCCGTCGCACTTCCGAACTGGCTTGGCCTCCACTCACTTTGTGAATTTGTCAACCACGACCAGGAGGTGGGTGTAGCCGGACGGATCCTTCTTGAAGGGGCCTACCATGTCCATGCCCCATACGGCGAATGGCCAGGTGATGGGGATTGTCTTAAGCGCTGAGCTCGGTACGTGCGTCTGGTTGGCGTATTTCTGGCACCCGGCGCACCGCTGGACGATGTCGACGGCGTCGGCGTGTGCGGTAGGCCAGTAGAAACCATGCCGCATAGCCTTGGCGACCAGAGAGCGGGCGCCGGCGTGGTGGCATCGCGGAGTGGATGTCGTGGAGGATCTTGCGTCCTTCGGCGGGTTGTACGCAGCGTTGGAATACGCCGGTGACGCTGCGCTTGTGGAGCTCGCCGTCGATGATGGTGTAGGACTTGCATCGGCGTGCGATCATCCGAGCGTCCGTCTCGTCTGCCGGCAAGGTGCCGGTCTCCAGGTAGGCGACGTAGGGCTTGGTCCAGTCGTCTGGCTCGTTGATGAGTGCGACCAAGGCTGCCTCCGGTTGTAACGGGACTCCGATGTCGATCTCCCTCGGGGGAGAGACTGATGGCTTGGTGATCGTGTCGAGGAAGACGCCGGCGGGTGGTGCGAGTCGAGCCGACCCAATGCGAGAGAGTGCGTCGACCTCCTCGTTCTTCCGCCTGTCGATCCACTCGATGGAGTAGCCTGCGAAGTGTCCGCCCAGCTTGTCCACTGCTTGGCGGTAGGCCGCCATGGTGGGGGAGACGGCGTCGCAGGTGCCAGCGACTTGCCCAGCGACGAGGTCGGAGTCTCTCCGTAGCGTAGACGGTTGACATTCATCTCCCTGGCATCTCGCATGCCGTGGAGTAGGGCCTCGTACTCGGCCATGTTGTTGGTGCAGGGTGTGAAGTCGAGGCAGAGGACGTAGCAGAGCTTGTCACCCTTCGGGGAAGTCAACACGATCCCAGCTCCTGCGCCATCTGCGTTCTTGGAGCCGTCGAAGTGCAAGCTCTAGTAATGGAGGTATGGCAGCTTCTCTGGCTGCTGGGCCTCCTCCCAGTCGGCGATGAAGTCCGCTAGGGCTTGCGACTTGATCGCTTTTCGTGGCTCATACTTGATATTGTGGACGCCGATCTCGATGGCCCACTTAGCGACTCGCCCGGTCGCCTCGCGGTTGCGGATGATGTCCTGCAACGGTGCTGAGGAGATGACCGTGATCAGGTGCTCCTGGAAGTAGTGCGGCAGGCGCCGCTGCGCTCTGAAGACCGCATATACCAGTTTCTGGTACTGCGGGTATCGCTGGCGTGACCTCGCTGATGTAGTACACGGTCGCTGTCGGGCGCTCCTTTCCTTCCTCCGGCCGTTCGACGACCATGACGGCGCGACGGCGAAGCCGCTTTGACGACCAGCATGGGTTCTTTGTCGACAGGGGCGGCGAGTAGTGGTGCGGCGAGTAGCACCTTCTTGAGGTCGCGGAGTGCGTCGTCCGCCTCCTTGTCCCACTGGAAGGTGGGGTTCTTGCGCATCAGACGGTATAGGGGCATCGCCTTTTCGCCCAGACGGGGGATGAAGCGACTGAGAGCCGCTACTCGCCCAGCCAGCTTCTGGACGTCGCGCAGGCACTCGGGTTTGCCGAGTCAGGCGATCGTGTCGATCTTGGTAGGGTTCGCCTCGATCCCACGCTTGGAGACGATGTAGCCCAGTAGTTGCCCTGCTGGTACACCGAAGGTGCATTTGCCTGGGTTAAGCTTTATCTTGTATTTTCGCAAGTTGGCGAACGTTTCCGCCAGGTCGGCGAGGAGATCACCCTAGCGAGCGGATTTTACGACCACGTCGTCGATATAGACGTGGATGTTGCGGCCAATTTGGCTCGCGAGGCACTCCTGCATGCACCGCTGGTAGGTCGCCCCGGCGTTCTTGAGGCCGAAGGTCATGGCCGTGTAGCAGAAGGCTCCGAATGGCGTGATGAACGTCGTCTTCTCCTCGTCCTCGATAGCCATTTTGATCTGGTTGTATCTAGAGTAGGCGTCGAGGAAGCATAGCGACTCCGAGCCTGCGGTGGAGTCGATTATTTGGTCGATCCGCGGGAGGACGAACTGCTCCTTCGGGCAGGCGCTGTTTAAGTTTGTGTAGTCGATACACATCCTCCAGGTCCCGTTCTTCTTCTCGACCAGGACTGGGTTTGCCAGCCACTTGGAGTACTTGATTGGCCGGATGAAGCCTGCAGCGAGTAGACGCTGCACCTCCTCAGCGATGGCTCGGCGGCGCTCTTCATTGAAGGGCCGCAGCGACTGCTTCACGGGTCGCACTTTGGGGTCGGCGTTTATCTTGTGCTCAGCGAGCTCCCTAGGGACACCAGGCATGTCAGAGGGCTTGCATGCAAAGATGTCCCTGTTCTCACGGAGGAACTCGATGAGCGCGCCTTCCTAGGCTGGGCTCATGCCCGTCCCAATCGTCACCGTCTGGCTGTAGTCGCCTGGGACCAGCTCGACGGTGCGGGTGTGCGTCGTTGCCTCGAAGGTTGAGGTGTTTGCGCCCTCCGAATTGGGCTTCTTGAGTATGGTGGGGTCGTTGTTGTTGACCCCGCTCGCGTACTTGGCGAGCTCATCGGCGTGATTGGTTTCTGCCGCGATAACAGCATCGGCGAGTTCGGCTCCTTTGGCCTCGCACTCGGCGGCCATGTCGGGGTCGCCGTTGATGGTAATGACGCTGCACGGCCCGGGGAGATTCATCGCGTTGTACGCGTAGTGGGGCGCTGCCATGAACTTGGCGAACGCCTAGCGCCCCAGGATGCAGTGGTAGGGGCTGTCGAAGGGCACCAGCTCGAAGACGATCCGCTCGGTGCGGAAGTTTGCTGGTGTGCCGAAGGTGACTGGCAGCGTGACCATGCCGATCGGGTATACCTTCCGACCGGGGACGATGCCGTGGAACATGGTGTGGGTCGTCTCGATCATCGACTGCGGGAGCCGCAGCCGCCTGAAGGTGTCCAGGTACAGGATGTTGATGGAGTTGCCGCCGTCCATCAATGTCTTGGGGAGCCAGTAGTCGCCGACCTTAGGCTTGACCACCAGGGCGACTCGGCCTGGGTACTCGATGCGTGGCGAGTGGTCTTGGCGGCTCCAGGTGATGGGCTGCTCCGACCAGTTGAGGAACTGGGGCACGTCCACCTGAGCCACCGCGTTGACAGCGACGACGCGGGCGATGACCTTCTTCTCGCGCTTCGTGTTGAAGCCTGTGAAGGTATGGAGCGAGCCGGCCACTTTGCCGAATTTTCCGCCGTTTGGCGGGTCGTTGTCGGGGTCCTCCCGTGCTCGCCGTGCCTTCTCGATCTCCCAGAGGGTATGGCAGTCAGCGGTTGTGTGTGTTGCGGGCTTCCCTTCCTTGTTGTGAAACGCACAAGGTTGGTTAAGGAGGGCCGCGGGGTCTAACCTTGGCTTGGCCTTGTAGTTGCCGCCGTCGCGGCGTTGTCCTCCGTCGCGGCGGAAGCTCTTGGGCTCGCGTTGTGCGTGCCCGGCGTTGGCGACGAAGTCGACTCGCCCGTCACTGCAGCGCTTGCCAGTGAGGCGAGTGTTGCTGTAGCGTAGGTCGGACCGTCGTCATTGCGTTACCGCTTCGTCGGCGTTGACCTCCCGACTCGTCGTCGGTTTCCTGGTTTGGATCTTCCTCCGCATACCGTTTGGCGATCTCGAGGAGGTCCGGTATGTTGTCGAGTGTGCGGGAGTGTCGCTTGAGCTTGGCGACCAGAGGCTCGTAGCGGCACGAGGTCTTGAAGCAATGGATCGCGGTGTCCGGGTGGATGCCGACCGCGTTGTACCAGAGTTCTTGCCACCGTTGGACCCAGTTGCGGGTTGACTCGCGGGGTCCCTGGACGCATCGCTCCAGGTCATCGATGGTGGTGGCGCGGGTGTAGGAGCACTCGAAGTGCCTGATGAAGGCGTCGCGCATCTCCTCCCAGGAGTCGATACTATCCTGAGGGAGGGTGTTGATCCACTGCCTGCACATCCCCTCCATCATCAGGGGGAGGTAACGGGCGGCTAGCAGGTCGGTGTGGCCTGTGATCCCCATTGCCATGAGGTATGTATCGAGCCAGACGGCGGGGTCGTACGAGGTGTTGGAGATATGCCCAAGAGGCAATAATAAAGTGGTTATTATCATATCTTCACACTTATGATAAATGTTTACATACCATGCTATAATTGTATTAACCGGAAACATTAATACTTGTGTGATTTGTAAACTAAAATAAGAGTCCCTAGTAAAGCCTCTTGTTAAACTAGCTTGTTGGTTAATATATGATCATTGTTTCCTGATCATGAAAATAGAGATGTTATTAACAACAGGATCATATCGTTAGGAGAATGATGTGATGGACATACTCCTATAGATAAGCGTAGCATAAAGATCAAGTCATTTCAATAGTTCAATTGCTATATGCTTTCTGATACATAGTTATCTAATTCCTTAGACCATGAGATCATGCATATCACCTTTACCAGATGGATGCTTTGATGTCATCAAACACCACACCGTAACAGGGTGGCTATAAAGGTGGCATTGAGTGTTCGGAAAGTATTGGTTGAAACACATGGATCAAGAGTGGGATTTGTCCATCCATATGACGGATAGATATTCTCTGGGCCCTCTCGGTGAAATGTCATCCAATTAGCTTGCAAGCATGTGACTGGGTCACAAGGGATCACATATCACGGGAACGAGAAAAGAGTACTTATCAGTAACGAGGTTGAACTAGGTATGCAGAGATACCGACGATCATAACCTCGGATAAGTAACATATCGTGAGACAAAGGGAAATTGGTATCGTATGTAAGTGGTTCAGTCGATCGCAAAGTAATCGTAGAAATATGTGGGAGCCATATGAATTTCCAGATTCCTCTATTGGTTATTGTTCGGAGAAGTGTCTCGATCATGTCCGCATAATTCACGAACCGTAGGGAGACACACTTAAGGATTCGACGTTGTTTGAGTAGTTATGGTATTATGAGAAAGAGACCGAATGTTGTTCGGAGTCTCGGATGGGATCCGGGATATCACGAGGAGATCCGGAATGGTCCGGAGAATAAGATTCATATAAGGAAAGTCCCGTTTCGGAGTTGGGGAATGGTTCCGGTGTTTTCATCGGGAATGATTCTAGAAGGTTCCGGAATGTCCGGCGCTCCGGGGGGGGAAGGGTACATGAATGTGTCATTGTAAGTTGGAATGATTGCATCATGTACTAGGTGTTCTTGCTGTCCAAAATAAAGGGTTTATTTAAATCCTAAATTGAAAAGTCAAACGGCTAGTTTGAAAGTCAAACGGCAATTTTGGGAAGTGGGAAGAGGAGGATTGGTGGAGGCCGAATTGGAGGAGGGTTCCTCCCTTGGCCGGCGCCCCACCAAGCCGACTTGGGGAGGGACTCTCCTCCCCTTGGCCGGCCCTCCCACCTATATAAGGAGGGGCAGGGCTCCCCTCCTAGCACACACAAGTTTCCACCTCTAATCTCCGGTTTAGAGCCGTTTTGGTTTAGAGCTTCTAATTGCTTTAGCCAGCGGTTTAGAGCCTTCTAATTGGTGTGTCTAATTACTAGACCACTAATAGCCTCTCTCATAAGCTCCATCATACTCGCACCGGCTTAAGGCGAAGCCTCATGATTTCCTCTACTTAGGTACCACGCGTTGTCTTTGCCGAATCGCGAGGAGAGTGCTACAACCTCCGCTCTTTGGAACAAGGAGAGGAAGGTCTTCGTCGAAAGTACGAACGTGTGACCGATTGGGAGCGCTGCCGAACGTGGCGTACTGGAAGGATCGTCTGGCGATCTTGAGATCGGAAGAATACATCATCACCCGAGAATCTGCTCTCGTTAACCGCTTTGGAATCTTCGAGGGTGAGTTCCTCTATCGACTCGTTGCTACAATCTAGTAGATAGATCTTGGCTTGTTTGTTTGTATGCGATAGAAAATTTTTGTTTTCCATGCTACGAACCCCTACAGTGGTATCAGAGCCGTGTCGATATGTCGATCTGTTGCCAGTAGAACACAATGGTCATTGTGGGCGTTGATGCTTTTATTGTAGATTGCTTTTTGTGTACTTTGCATCTTGCGGTATGTTGGGATGAAGCGGCCGGGCTAACCTTACATGACATCGTTCATGAGACTTGCTCCACGCTTGACATGCAACTTGTATTGCATAAGTGGCTTTTATGGTGCCTGTTTCTCCGAGCAGAGTAAAGAGCCAATTTCCAACGGGTGTTCAACACTGCTAGTATCAATGTGGTGGGTCTTGTTCGTAAGTTAGAACGACACTTCTTGAAAGCCCCAAACCACGTAAAAGATGCAAAGAAAGTAGGCGTCTAACTTTGTTTTGCAGGGGTGTCAAATGATGTGATATGGCCATGATTGTGATTATATTTGATGTATGCAATGTTCCTTATTGTAAGTTGGCAACGGCGGAGCCATATGGTTGTTTTAATTTCATTAAGACATGCGTGTCTATTCAAAATAGTTGTAATAGTTGAAGCTGGTGGACGACAACCATGAAGAAGCGTCATTGACCTTGATGCTATGCCGGTGATGATGGAGATCATGTTCGTGCTTGAAGATGGAGATCGGAAGCACAAAGAGAAAGGCCATATCATATCACATATTATGAATTGCATGTGATGTTAATCCTTTATGCATCTTGTATTGCTTAGTAGGCACGGTAGCATTATAAGATGATCCCTCATGCACATAAA
This sequence comes from Avena insularis, assembly GCA_023614405.1. Taxonomy (NCBI): domain Eukaryota; kingdom Viridiplantae; phylum Streptophyta; class Magnoliopsida; order Poales; family Poaceae; genus Avena; species Avena insularis. The sequence continues at coordinate 88,669,107 of CM042695.1, forward strand.
TTTCAAGTTCTAAAGTGTTCACCCTTAGTATGCACTGCTGCCAAAGCTTGCTTCAAGCACCACGTGATGATCGGGTGTCTTTGATTCCGCGGGTGAATACAACGTAAGCAAGCCAGATTTGCTTATGCGGTAGCTAAGGTTTGATCTTAACGAGCCTAGCATGTACAGACATGGCCTCAGGAACACGGGTTACCGAAAGGTAGAGCATGAGTCATATAGTAGATATGATGAACATGTTGATTGTTCGCCATTGAAGCTATATCAACTCTCGTGATGATCGGTTTTGATGTGGTGGATTTGGTTCGTGTGATCACTAAAACAATGTGAGGGATGTTGTTTTGAGTGGGAGTTCACCTGGATTAATTTAATTATTAATTAGAACTCAATTTATCATAAATTAAATCAAAGTGTATTTGCATAGTTGTTGTAGTCATTGGCATCCGTTTACCACCTTGCGCTTAGTTATAATTGAGATGATAGAACTATAGAATTCTGGTTAGTTACTTTACGAACTGGTATCGTATTGTTTTGAAGTGTTAATCTAAAGTTTAAAAGTTCTATTGCAAACTTTCAGTAATTTCCGGTTACTCCATAAAGTTTAATAATTAGTATTAAAACAAGAGTGACAATTCCAAGTGTTAGTGTATGAGTATCATGTTTGTCTCCATGATTCTTGATATTCAAAAGATTATCTTAATATCAAGGTTATCTAGGATCTGAAAGAGTTGTTTCAGAAACCATGATGTGTGGAAGATATTGTGATATCTGAAACAAAGTTTTGGTTGCAACATGATAAAGTATAATATGGCAAAGTTCATGTTCTCATATTTGGATGAGAATTTGCAAAAGGTTGGAGACACTAGTTGTCCTAATCTTCCAAAAGGTTTTGGAGAGCAACATTATACTCGTGATTCACCGTTACAAGCTAAAAGTAGCTAGATCATGGATAAGTCCATGATGAGGGTGAATATTTGATGTAGGTAAAATGTTTACTACACCAAGAGATTACTAAAGAAAGGAATTTGAAAGAACACCAAATATTTGATAATGGTGATCTACTTCAAAGTGCAAGTTCAAAGACATTGGTATTTAACTATACACGCTTTGGACTATGTGTCATAAGTATGACTCCACTATTGATGTTGATAGATTCTTTCAAACAGAAAAGGAAATACTGAAAGAGAATCTCATAAATATATGGCAGAAAAGAAAAGACTAGAATTGTTCAGTTTAAAGTATATAGATGATATACATGTTATGGCTATATTCTTTGCTTATTAAACAATGTGGTTCTTAAGTACTTGATACTGAATTTGTTGGTATGAATCGTCATACGAAACAACACAATTCATGAACTACAATGGCCTAAGTAACTAGCAAAAGAATATGTGATGATGTTCATCGAGAACAAAATAAAGGGTTATTGTGTTGCTCGTTAAACATCAAAGCTTGCCTTCAAGATTTGTTTTATCAGGTATTATGAGAACAAAAGGGTTGTTCAAATAATTGCCGTAATCCATAGAAGATGGATGATTCGCAAATCTCATTGGAGACATCACATCCATAAAACTAGTGCTAAAAATGTCGAAAGACAAATTAATTGAAAGATCACTTAGGAAGTGACATCGCCGTTTAAATTATTGGAAAGAAAACATGAAGAAAATCCATATGGATGGAATTTTGGAGTCTATTTGATTTTGATCAAATGACGTTTGTGAAACTTTCCTAGAGATAATTAAAACTTCGTTCATAGGCCAAAAGGGAACGATGGACTAGCTTATTGGAACTTGTACATATTGTTGTACGAAATCCATTATGTGTAGTCAAGAGCGATGGATTTGAACTTCATATGCTTTCTCCGAAAATTTGAGTGAATATATGAATATTTACTTAATAAGGATGAAGTGTGAAATATTTGAAAAGTTCAAAGAATTTTAAGATGAAGTGCAAAATCATTGTAACAAGAATATAAATAGTTTATGATAAGATCATAAAGGAAGATATTTGAGTTACAAGTTTAGCATAATACCTAAGATTTAAGGAATCGTTCGTGGATTTGCATTTCAAACACCATAAGAGTATGGAGCGTTCGAGATATGTAATTAAACCTTGTTTGACATGGTAAGATCAAAGGTGTAATTCATATGCCATTATATTTTAAAGATTAAAAGCTTTAGAGACTACCGTTTTCCACTAAAAGAGCTCCATCATAATCCGCTGAAATGACACCATATAAGGTTATGGTTTGGGATAAAACCCAAGTAGTCCTTTCTTAAACATTGGTATGCTATGCATAAGAAAGATGTTTGCAACCAAAGTCGGATAAACCTGTCTTTGTATTACTGTTAAGTATTCCTCCATAAACACCGGAGACAAAAGTGTTTGTCGCCTAGAACGTCAAGTTTCTTTGAGAAGGAATTTTTCGTGAAAAGTTAAGTGGGAGGACAATAGAACTTTGATAAGGTTAAAAGAACCTTAGCTATATGTGCAGTTTGCGCAGAAAAGTGTTCGGAGGCGTAAAAGTGCTCATGGCTCACGTGCCTCAAAGGTTGTGGTCACGGAGGTCTAAGTTTCTATTGAACCAAGTAGGTCAAGTAAACAATCAAATACCAAGATTTGAGGGTTGAATCATTATTTGAGAATAATGAACGGACTACATGCAAAGAAGCAATGATGGGCCCTGACTCCGTCAAATGGCTTGAAGCCATAAAATCCGTGAAAGTTCCATACACAAGAAATCAAGTTTTGAACTTGAAGGACCCTCGAAAAAGGTGTAAGACCTTACAGTTGTGTTTGGATCTATAAAGAAGTAGACATGGATGTTTCACATCTATGAAATAGTCGACATGTTGGGAAAGAGTTCACAACAATGTTCAAAGGTTGTATATGACAAGATTTGATCTTTCATAGCGATTTTTAGTCTAGACGGATTAATGTAGCAACCACTACATATAATTTGTTATGTGGTAGTAGAATAAAACAAAACAAGTTCTTCTAATAGAATGGTTACCTAGGACGTGTGCATGACACGGTCCAAAGGGTTTTGTTAATTCAAAGGATGCTAAAAGCAAATGCAAACTTCAATGGTTGAAGTAAGCATAGCGGAGTTGGAATCTTCACTATGATGAAACTGTTAAAAGAGTTTAATTTCATCGGAGACAATGAAGATGCTTGCATTTGCAAGAAATTAAGTGGGAGCTAAGACATGTTTCTAATACATTATGTGGAAGACATATTGTTGATTGGAAATAATGTATCTTTTATTAACACATATTAAGAATTTCATCCCGATGAAAGACTTAGGCAAAACCCAAATATTTGGCATCAATAGACGCTAATATGGTTGTGCCGTATACATAGATCTAGATATTGAATGAATTCAATATAGAAACTACAAGAAAGGTTCTTGTTGCACGTAAAGGATTGAAAGAGTTCAATGTTGATGATATATTCAAGTGTATTGGCACTTGGTAAGTGAAACAAAGATTCAAGTATAGATTGATACTTGATGTATGAAATCACAAAGAGTATTTATATCAATCATACTGTGATATGTACAAATCCAGATATGTCCTATGCTATAAATATTATGAGCATATACCAGAATGATTCATAAGATGATCACCGGATAGTAAGGATATTCTTATGATCTTCAGGAAGAACTAAGAGTATATTATTTGTAGAAGTGACAAATAGATGATTAGTTCATTGTAAAAGTACTACATTGATACTAGTTTTGTCACAGAGTACAAATTAAGTTTATCTCAATCTAAACTAAGGGTGGCACAATATAATGGAAAGTGAGTTCCATAATGGATTTGGATGAGTTCCAAAGTTAAGACATTGTGACAGATACTTCAACAAAAGGCTAAGTATATGACTGCTATTATAGCAGCAAAGAGGGCATTTGTGTCAAGTAGTTTGTTATCAAACTAGGTGTAGTTCACAGGATAATACTATGAAGATATATTGTGCGACAATATTATCAACATGTTTTAACCCCAAAGAACTAAAGGTCACACCGAAAGACCAAATCATACAAAGCCATCTCATTAGAGAATGAGTGATGCGTGAGACGCAAAGACATGCAATTACACACGGACCGGAAGTGTCGATCCGGAGATCTTGACCACTAGCAATCGTGGTACATACAACACCGGAAAGCCATAGGTGTTGAATACACAAAGGTTTGAAACTAGATTATTGACTCTAGTGCAAGTGGGAGACTGTTGGAGATATGCCCAAGAGGCAATAATAAAGTGGTTATTATCATATCTTCACACTTATGATAAATGTTTACATACCATGCTATAATTGTATTAACCTAAACATTAATACTTGTGTGATTTGTAAACTAAAATAAGAGTCCCTAGTAAAGCCTCTTGTTAAACTAGCTTGTTGGTTAATATATGATCATTGTTTCTGATCATGAAAATAGAGATGTTATTAACAATGTGATCATATCGTTAGGAGAATGATGTGATGGACATACTCCTATAGATAAGCGTAGCATAAAGATCAAGTCATTTCAATAGTTCAATTGCTATATGCTTTCTGATACATAGTTATCTAATTCCTTAGACCATGAGATCATGCATATCACCTTTACCAGATGGATGCTTTGATGTCATCAAACACCACACCGTGTGGTGGCTATAAAGGTGGCATTGAGTGTTCGGAAAGTATTGGTTGAAACACATGGATCAAGAGTGGGATTTGTCCATCCATATGACGGATAGATATTCTGGGCCCTCTCGGTGAAATGTCATCCAATTAGCTTGCAAGCATGTGACTGGGTCACAAGGGATCACATATCACGGGAACGAGAAAAGAGTACTTATCAGTAACGAGGTTGAACTAGGTATGCAGAGATACCGACGATCATAACCTCGGATAAGTAACATATCGTGAGACAAAGGGAAATTGGTATCGTATGTAAGTGGTTCATTCGATTGCAAAGTAATCGTAGAAATATGTGGGAGCCATATGAATTTCCAGATTCCTCTATTGGTTATTGTTCGGAGAAGTGTCTCGATCATGTCCGCATAATTCACGAACCATAGGGAGACACACTTAAGGATTCGACGTTGTTTGAGTAGTTATGGTATTATGAGAAAGAGACTGAATGTTGTTCGGAGTCTCGGATGGGATCCGGGATATCACGAGGAGATCCGGAATGGTCCGGAGAATAAGATTCATATAAGGAAAGTCCCGTTTCGGAGTTGGGGAATGGTTCCGGTGTTTTCATCGGGAATGATTCTAGAAGGTTCCGGAATGTCCGGCGCTCCGGGGGGGGAAGGGTACATGAATGTGTCATTGTAAGTTGGAATGATTGCATCATGTACTAGGTGTTCTTGCTGTCCAAAATAAAGGGTTTATTTAAATCCTAAATTGAAAAGTCAAACGGCTAGTTTGAAAGTCAAACGGCAATTTTGGGAAGTGGGAAGAGAGGAGGATTGGTGGAGGCCGAATTGGAGGAGGGTTCCTCCCTTGGCCGGCCAGCCCTCCCACCTATATAAGGAGGGGCAGGGCTCCCCTCCTAACACACACAAGTTTCCACCTCTAATCTCCGGTTTAGAGCCGTTTTGGTTTAGAGCTTCTAATTGCTTTATCCAGCGGTTTAGATCCTTCTAATTGGTGTGTCTAATTACTAGACCACTAATAGCCTATCTCATAAGCTCCACCATACTGCACCGCTTAAGGCGAAGCCTCAAGGATTTCCCTCTACTTCCGGTACCACGCCAGTCTGCGGAATCGCGAGGAGAGTGCTACAACCTCCGCCTGCTGGAACAAGGAGAGGAAGGTCTTCGTCAGTACCGAACGTGACCGATCAAGGGAGCGCTGCCGGAACGTGGCGCTGGAAGGATCGTCTACGCGATCTTGAGATCGGAAAGAGTACGACTCCATCACCCACGAGAATCTGCTCTCGTTAACCGCTTTGGAATCTTCGAGGGTGAGTTCCTCTATCGACTCGTTGCTACAATCTAGTAGATAGATCTTGGCTTGTTTGTTTGTATGCGATAGAAAATTTTTGTTTTCCATGCTACGAACCCCTACACGAGGGGTCGTACTTTTCTATCTCCTTCGGCGCCTTGAAGTTTGGCGGGTACTTCTCGCCTCGGATCATTGGTCTGAAACACTTGGGGCCGAGTCGAAGCGATCCATGGTCAGCCGTCAGCGATTGGTTAGGGTGTGTCGCGACGGGCTGGCGTGGCGGCTGGCTTTGGTTGTTGATGATGTGGGTGCGGACGTCGATGGGTTGACTTGGCGGGCGCGGTTGGTCGCTGGCCCGGGGAGCAGGAGGTGCCGCTGCTCGGGTCGGTCTTGAGCTGCAGTGGCTCGTGGCGGCAGTTGAGGGTGTTTGCTGCCATTGGGCGCTTGGCCGCTCGCCTGCTTCAAGAACGCGAGTATACTCGACCCTGCAGTCGGGCGCCGCGTTTGCTGCTCGGCACTTTGCGGTAGGGCCTGACGTCATCGGATCAGTAGGGCGCCGCCGGTGGCCGTGATGTTGTCGCTGCTGCTCGTCCTGCCACGAGGTTGTCCATCGGTGTGGAGAACAGTGGGAGGCCGTTCGTCTCGCTCGTGAGGAGACTACTATCCGCCGGCTGGTCCTCAGGGGTGTGCGGTTGGAGGCGGCGGGCCCATCGCCGTCGACGGGCGGGGTCGGGCGCTTCCTCTGGTGGCGCGTTCGCAGATCGCACGCCGCCACGCGGTCCGGTCGTTTTGTCGCCGGTTCAGGGCGCCACGAACGGTGGGGTTCAGCGTGACCTGATCCGCTGTTGGTGGTAGCGCGATAGCTCTGCGCCACACCGCTCGAGGCGAAATTTTTCGTGCTCGGCTTGCTCCTTGCGCACTGCCTCCGCCAGTTTCAGGCGAAGTTCCTCGACCTCCGTTGCCGTGGCGTTGGGAGGGATTGGGGTGGAGAAGGGGTCCTCCGGCGGCTCGGTGCCGGTCGCCATGTAGGTCGCTGCATGGCGACCTGTGCCGTCACGGAGGTCGGCGGAGTTTTCCGACCCGGAGTCGAATTCGAAGATCCCGAGGATGGAGGGGTCCTCGAAGTCTCCCATGTTGGAGACCTGGGTGATGGAGCCATGGCGGCTTGTGATGGACCCGGCGAGTGACGCTGGGGTCGCCGAGTCGGCGTCGTCGTTGAGGGCCGCGTCCTCTGCGGCCGCTGAGTTTTCGGCCACGTCGTTGTGGGCCGAGTTGTACTCGGAGGCGAGGCGATGGATCGTGCGGATCTGGCTCTCGGAGAGCCGATCGCGCGGTGGAGACTCGCGGATGCGAGCCGAGTCCTCCGAGACGATGACATCGGTGAGGCCGACGAAGAGACTGATCGTGCCGATCGGCAGGATCACGCTGTGCGTGACGGGTCGCGCCGCCGGGACGTACCTGCTCGGCAAGATTTGGAGCAACCCTAGCCGCCGGCCAAGCTTCCTCCTCGGCGTGTCTAAACCCTAGATCGTCGAGGGAATCTCTCATACTCCACCATACTCGCTCCGGCTTAAGGCGAAGCCCTGCGAGATCTCCCCTCTACTTCCGGTACCACGCCGTTGTGCTGCCGGAATCGCGAGGAGAGTGCTACAACCTCCGCCGCTGGAACAAGGAGAGGAAGGTCTTCGTCGAAAATCGAATGTGTGATCGATTGTGGGAGCGCTTAGGAGCAGCGCCGGAAGGATCGTCTACACGATCTTGAGATCGGGAAGAGTACGACTACATCACCCACGAGAATCCGCTCTCGTTAAACACTTTGGAATCTTCGAGGGTGAGTTATTCCATCGACTCGTTGCTACAATCTAGTAGATAGATCTTGGCTTGTTTGTTTGTATGCAGTAGAAATTTTTTGTTTTCCATGCTACGAAACCCTACAGAACTAATCCTCAAGGAAACAACATTGATACCATCAGAACAACACCAGTAGTCCACCACTCCAATAATAACGCCTTCAAGAAGGAAGCAGTGCCCAAGCGCCATCGTTGCCCGATCAAAGATCATAGGTTTTCACCGTGGAGAAAGTCCTCGCTCACAAAACAATGCCTTCAACAAGGTCATTGCCAGGCACAACCAGTTAAGGACAGACCTTGGATTTTCACCCTGCAAGGTAAGACTGGGAACTCCCCTGTGTTGTCTTCCCGCACTAGCAGTCGTTGCAACGAGTCCTAGATAACTCAGCCAGTTCTTCGTCGCCACAAGAACAAAAATGACCATCGTTACCCTCATATTTCCGCTTTCCTGACATTCTTCACATCTGACTTCACCATGGCTCTAAGAATGGCACTTGGTGGGAACAAACAATAGAGCTTCGCAACGCTCCCACTGAAACCAAACGGCCAGAAAAACAAGGTGCGCACGATCGAATACCTTCCGATCCAGCAATCTCTAGACATATATGCCCATGGGAGTTCGTTGGCGGAGCCTTCCGGAACCCGTCTCTCCAGACCAGATCAACGAGGGCAGACATCGAGCAGATCTTCGTCTTCGCGCGAAAGAAACCAAAGTACCACCTCCTTTAAGATCCGACACAGCAATCCCCACACCACCGACCTGTTTCCGAACAACGGATCGAGTAGACAATTAGGGTTAGAGAGTCGATCTAGGTCTTCCAACGGAATCCCACCGGCACCTCCTCCACCAGATCGCCACCACAAGGAACCGTTGTCTCCACCCCGACCGAGGTACACCGCCCAAGTCTTCGCGCTTCAGCCTCCGTCGCCGCCCCAGCAGCTCCGGCTTCCGCCTCTGACGCACCGCCCCCCAGCCACCTTTGGTAGCTAGGCCCGCCACCACCGTGGCAAGGGCCGGCGGCAGCGGCGGTGATTGGATCCAGATGGGATCTCTGGCAGTGGCGGGAGACGCCCTGGAACCACCCTTGGGAGCGACGCGAGGGGATGAGGTATCACGAGGGGAGGGTATCGCGATCTTTTAAAACTAATACTATCTCCAATGCTCTATTGGCTATTTGAGGGGAGGAATGGACATGCATTTCTGTTCTCCCGCACCTTGAACATCACTATAGGAGGGTAGAGGAGGGCATGCATGTCATGACCGGCTTCACATGGTCACCATTATTTTGATGTGAGGTGCTCGGCTAGAAGTACAAGAAAGCGTAAAATGAATCACCGAAGTACAAGGAAGGAAGATTCATAGTTGAGAAGGCCAAGATCCTACGGACAAAAGATACTTCCTTTGATTCATAATAAGTGTACTCCCTTTGATCCCTGAAGTACTAAATCCGGAACGCTTATAATGGGTTGGAGGGAGTAATAAATAAAAGGGTCGCGTTTGGTGATGTGGTGCATGTCTTTTTCTCCAACTCCTATTTCATCACATGTTTGTTGGTTTCCCATCTTCCTACCTTGTTATTTAGCTTGCTCGTTCCCCACCTCCCTCCTCATCTCCCGCTACAGTTCCCTTGAGAATCGGCTCTTTCCCACCGGGCCGATCCAAGGCTCCCGCCAGCGGAGATGCCGTCTGGAGGAAGCTGAGGAGAGGCGCCAGCATAGCTCGGATAGTAGGCTTAGTAGTTTTTCTTGTTTTTGCCTCGATGGCGTGGGTCTCTATGGCGTCTGTGAGTAGGCGGCTTGATCTCCGCGGCCAGATCTCGCCCACCCCGTGTCTGCCCAGCTTCGACTTGAGTCGCCGGTGGCAAGAGGCGGAGTTAGAGAAGGTGGGGGACCGGGGCATCTCACTGAATAAGGTCAGCAAAAGGAGCAGCTTCGCAGGTGCGCTTCCCAGCATCGTTCCTGTGAGAGGGAGCTCGCGATTTGACTCGATTCCAAGGTGGAATCTGTTGGAGATATGCCCTAGAGGCAATAATAAATGTAGTTATTATTATATCTTTGTGTTTATGATAAATGTTTACATTCATGCTATAATAGTATTAACAAGGAAACATTAATACTTGTGTGATTTATAAACTAAATTGAAGTCCCTAGTAAAGCCTCTTCATAATACTAGCTTGTTGGTTAATAAATGATTATGGTTTCCCTATCATGAACATTGAGATGTTATTAACAACAAGATCATATTGTTAGGAGAATGATATGATGGACATACTCCTATAGATAAGCGTAGCATAAAGATCAAGTCATTTTAATAGTTCAATTGCTATATGCTTTCTGATACATAGTAACCTAATTCCTTCGACCATGAGATCATGCTTATCACCATCACCGGAAGGATGCTTTGATGACATCAAACACCACACTGTAACTGGGTGGCTATAAAGGTGGCATTGAGTGTTCGGAAAGTATTGGTTGAGACACATGTATCAAGAGTGGGATTTGTCCATCCATATGACGGATAGATATACTCTGGGCCCTCTCGGTGGAATGTCATCCAATTAGCTTGCAAGCATGTGACTGGATCACAAGGGATCACATATCACGGGAACGAGAAAAGAGTACTTATCGATGTGAGGTTGAACTAGGTATGCAGAGATACCGACGATCAAAACCTCGGATAAGTAAACTATCGTGAGACAAAGGGAAATTGGTATCGTATGTAAGTGGTTCATTCGATCGCAAAGTAATCGTATAAATATGTGGGAGCCATATGAATTTCCATATTCCTCTATTGGTTATTATTCGGAGAAGTGTCTCGATCATGTCCGCATAATTCACGAACCGTAGGGAGACACACTTAAGGATTCGACGTTGTTTGAGTAGTTATGGAATGATGAGTAAGAGACCGAATGTTGTTCGGAGTCTCGGATGGGATCCAGGATATCACGAGGAGATCCGGAATGGTCCGGATAATAAGATTCATATAAGGAAAGTCCTGTTTCGGGGTTGGATAATGGTTCCGATGTTTTCATCGGGAATGTTCTAGAAGGTTCTAGAATGTCCGGCACTACGGAGGGGAAGGGTACATGAATGTGTCATAACAAGTTGGATTGGTTGCATCATGTAGTAGGTGTCATCGCTGAGCAAAATAATGGGATAAATCAAATCCTAGTTTGAAAAGTCAAACGCCAATTTGAAAAAGTCAAACGGCTATTTTGCTTGGTGGAGGGAGAGTAGGAAACCTACTTGGGGATGAGTTCCTCTCCCTCCACCGCCAGCCAAGGAGGCCGAGTTGGGGAGGGACTCCCCTCCCCTTGGCTGCTCCCTCCCACCTATATAAGGAGGGGCAGGGCTGCCCCTCCAAGACCTACACCTTGCCCCTCTAAATCCTAAACCCTAGCCGCCGGCCACCAAACCGCCGCCGCCCTAGGGTTTCTCCCAAGCCGCCGAGTTGGGGCTTCTACTAGCCCTAGCCACCGGCCTAGCTTCCCCTCCTTGGTGCGTCTAAACCCTAGATCACCGAGGCTCTCTCATAGTCCACCATACTCGCTCCGGCTTAAGGCGAAGCCCTGCGAGATCTCCCTTCCGTCCACGTACTGTCGTGCTGCCGGAATCACGAGGAGAGTGCTACAACCTCTGCTGCCTGCTGGAACAAGGGAGAGGAAGGTCTTCGTCGAGTACCAAACGCGTGACCGACTGCGGGAGCGCTGCCGGAACGCAGCGCCGGAAGGATCGTCTACGCGATCTTGAGATCGGGAAGAGTACGACTACATCACCCACGAGAATCCGCTCTCGTTTAACACTTTGGAATCTTCGAGGGTGAGTTATTCTATCGACTCGTTGCTACAATCTAGTAGATAGATCTTGGCTTGTTTGTTTGTATGCGGTAGAAAATTTTTGTTTTCCATGCTACGAACCCCTTCAGAATCTGCCGAATCGTCGGTCCAACTCCTGCTCTTCAATAAGCTGGAATGTGTCGCTGGTACGTCTCCACTGCTATCTCCTACACTCGCCTCCCCGAGTCTGTGGCAGGGCCTCTAGTTGGGATGGAGAGTCGATTTCCCTGTTCTGGTGCTGGAGTGCCTTTGCTACCCATGTTTTCCTGTTGGCTCTGGACTACATCTTCACCTCAAGCTCCAAGGCGGTGATGGGGAATGATGCATTCAAAACCGATGCTAAGCGGGGGCAGCGTCGGAGTACAAGAATCTACCTTCCTTGGAGCATCCTCTCAGTGTCCTCAATCAAGACGTTGGAATCCTTCTTCATGCCGGTGAGCTCCGGCAAGTCTTCTACCTCCATCGGGAGGCCCCGTACGAGCTCAAGCATTGAGTGCTTCACCGGGCTAGAGGCAAGTGGTAGCGTCCCCGCCTCTGTCCATGGCTGCAACGCGCTGAACTCCTTGCTCCGCAGTGGAGAAGAGGATGGACTAGATTGCAATTGCAAACTATCAGCAAGGTTCTTCCTACATATGCTAGGGACCTATGTGTTATTTTCTAATTTCATGGGGTCCTTTGTAATCAACTTGTCCCTCCACTGTTATATTAATACATGGTTCTAGCCCCTTTTGGGGCACTCCGCTGTTCAAAAAAAACCTTGTTATTTTGTTTATGTCTTTATTTTAGCAGCTTTTGTTAGGGTTTGTATGTACTGATTTTGTTGAAATTGAGTAACAAAATTAATGGTAAACATCATTGGAGACGCTATGTTACGTTCCTTAGACCGGTTGGCATATCTTACCTCTCTCTTGAAATAGGCTTTCGCCCCGCTTTATATATAAAACCAAACGGCCAAATCGATACATGCTGATGAGGGGATCCTCTTACAAGCAGATCAAAAGATAAACACGAAAGCCTAAGAAGCATCTAGCTTGCCACCGAAGACGACAAAGCTAAGGAGACAGAAACTCCACGACAACGCCTCCAAGAAGGTTACGACGCTACAAGCGCCGCTGCCGAGACCACAGAGGTCAAAGGTTTTCACCCGGAGCCCTAATGTGGTGTGAGTAGCAACAATAATGCCCCCAAGAGGGAAACGACACCCACGGGCGTCGCCGTTGTCGGCGCCGAAGCGCTAGCCTTTCGCTTGGAAAAACTCTCACCACAGACGATCCCTCGGACCACCACCAGTCTTCGAGCTGAGCTTCCAACCGCGATCTGGGTGCTGCCACCACTAGGAGCCCCCGAAGTTGGATCCTTGCCACCCACATGGACCAAAGAGAAAAACCATCACCACCATAGCGCCCGCCCGTCGAGGCGCGTGTAGTCCACCTTACGGGGCCACCGCCTTGCATCCTCGAACTTCGTGCCAAGGCTCAAGACGGAACACGGTCGCAAAACCGCTGTCGACAAGGTAAGGCGGCATCGGGGAAGCTGAAAGCAGGTCACATGACCACCTAGGGAAGGGGAACCGCCCTTCATCACCTACGGCGACAGCCGTCCGGATGCTGCAGCAGTGCCAACCAAGCCCAGATAAGGCCCGGATCAAGCCCGTCGGTTCCGCCGCAGCGCTGCAGCAGCCCCATCGCCGCCGACCTGCTTCCCGGGCTGCCCTCCACTCGTCTCCACGTGCAGGCCACGCCGACATGCCCCGCTGCCTTAGAAGGGCGCCGGCCACCTGAGCGACCCCGCCAGAAGCATCCCCGCCGCTTCGCCATGCTAGGGCCAAGCGCCTGGCGCGCCACCACCAGACTAGCCCGTCGCCGCCGCCATGCCGCACCTCCACCAGCAGCACCACCCCGCGGTGGCACCCCAGCAGCAGGGAGAGGAAGTCCCGCCGTCTCGGTCTTTGCCGGGCGGCGCTCGCCGGCGGCGGCGTGTAACATCCCAAAAATATAAAACAATGATCATGAAACTCTAATCACTAAAATTAGGGTTAACAAAAACTTTGATTAATTTAAATCATATGAATGCATGTGTGTATGTGGTGATTTGATAAATGCATGAATGAGCTTGTGTGATTAACCTAAATATCAAGAAATGGTTCAAAGGTGAAAATAACATCATATAAAACAATTCCATGCATAAACAAATCAAGATAAAATCAAAAACAAATCAATTAAGGCAAATGGTCATTTTTGCCAATCTTGCTCACTAGGTCACTTTGAGTGTTTCCAGTCCAAGATTTCAAACAGAAACTTTTCCAATTATTTTCACCCCTTGCTAGACCAGGTAAAATTGAAGCAAAGCCCACCTTTCAAACTTGCAGAAACATTTGGCAACCTCATTCAAATCACAAGTAAAAATTGAATCTTTATCATATGTGAAGATCACACATTTTCAAAACCCAACCAAACCAATGCCCCTTGACTGATCCAACTAACCAGATACGCCCTAGTATGTGCCTAGCAAACCCACCAAGTTTGAATCCAAAATACAAATTTGAATTTCTTTCGGCCATTTTATCAAACACCTTGTGATCACCAAACAAACAAACACAAAACACTATAGGGTGCAGTAATTTTGGCCTAACTTTTTCCCTATCTAGCTCATGCTACACCCTCAATGGATCATCTAACTTGTTTAACCCCTCTAGCTCACTGTAAACCAGACCATGCCATCAATGGCAAGCATGCCGAGAGCACCCTTGCCACCCCAATGTCGCCAGCCAGCTAGGAGCCTCACTAGCCTCGCCAACCTTGTCTCACAGACGCAACACCGTCCACCGTCACTCCCTGTCCCAGCCTCAAGCACTGCCAGCCCCTGGACCACACGGCAAGCTCATGGCAAACCCTCTCTGTGTGCGAGCCGAGAGCGTGCCAGTGTGCCACCCTCGACCAGCACCCACAGACCGCGTGCCGCCCTCGCCGCTTGCGTGCATGATCACCACCGCCCCAGCAACCCCATAGACATGCTCGTTCGTTGCCGCACAACCAGGAGCACTTGTGCACCATTAAAATCACCGTCGGACCCGCCCAGAGCGTCGACGCGTACCGACCGATCAGCACCGCCCCACGCCTCGCCACCACTCCGTTGAGCTTCGCTAGGGAGCAGAGCACCGCCCGCTACCGTCGCCCATGCCAGTAGCACTCTGTGTCGTCGACCACGACGAGCTCAGCCCGCGCCCGTTGGTCCCCTTCAGCCACTATAAAAGGAAGCCTCCCCCGCTCGTTTTCTTCACACCAGTTCACTCCCCACCTCTCACTGATCACACCCCACTCACTCCCGGAGCAAGGTGAGCAGCGCATCGCCGGAATTTCACCGGAGTTCGCCGCTGCAGAGGAGGAGAGGCGCCTTCGATCGGAGCCGCCCCAGGAGAAGCTGCCGGTACCAGGAGAACCGTCGTCGTCGACTTTGTTGTTCGCCCCCATCACTGACCATCGTCGGAGCCTCGGTGAGTCTCCTACGACCCCCACTGACCGTGCTAGGGTTCGTGCTCGTCGTGTCCTGTTCAGGCGTGGACGATGAACTCGAGTCGTTCGATTAGAATTTGATCCCACGGTCCACATTGCCCAGTACCGCTTCGCCCCTCACTGTCTCACTGACGCGTGGGGACGGCCACTAAACCAGCCCGCGCGTGCAGCTGCGTGATGGGCCCAGTCAAACCCTCGTCCTCGGACCCAACTATTCAAATTTACTTTTATTCATTTAATTTCAAACACAGTTCTGTACCTAGATTCAAAAATTAACCCAGCTCGATTCACTGAACCAAAATGCATGAACCCAATTTTGTTAGAAATTTACTGGAAAGCTTAATCCAAGCCCGTTGGATTCAAACCATTTAGATTTGTAGATCACCCATGGTAAAAATAACAAGGCAGAAGCTTTTCTGCATCCAAACATTTTTCAAAATTCAACCATAAGAGCTTTTGAGTTGATTCCAACTCTCAAAAACCACATTTAACCATACCTTTCAGAATATATAAAAATATATAGGTTTACTTACAGAAATAATTATCAAGTAATAAAAGAATGCCACATAAGCATTTCTAGTCACTTTAATTAAATAAAATAAAAATGTTAAACATTATTAAATTGTGACACCACTTTAATTCACATTCCCATGTACTGAAATATGTGGTGATGACATGTGTCAACATGATCCCATGTTTGAGATGGAGAATATTAAATCTTAAGTAGTTTTTCAATGAGTAGAAATTACTTTTCTACAATAAAATAAATAAGACAAGTGCCTCAATCTTGTAATGTTAGTGATGATGCTAGATCATCTAGTGTGAACCTTTGTGTGATGATTGGAAATAGTTAAGTATTGTTTGGTGATTGTGTACCTCGTATTTTTTTATAGACGCTAGTAACGACCAAGGATACGAGGAGGAAGGAGGATACTACGAGGAAGAAGAAGAGGAGAACTTGAACCACTCATCTACACAAGGCAAGCTAACACTTGCAAAATACTCTACTTATGCAAGCAAATACTTGCAAGCCTAATACTACTAGTTGAATTAGAAAGCTATTAACTTAGCAAGCTTGCCCCCCATGATACTCAATCCTAGTTTTACTTGCTAGCTTAATACTTTATTTTCCTTATCAAAGCTTTCTCTTAGAGTTTACTTAGTTACTTATAGATTCTAAGAAGTTAACTTAAGGTAGCATAAAGAGCATAAAGTTTGGCCTAAGTTAGATAATCTTGATGTCATCCTAAGGCATGAGATTGAACTTATCTAATCCTCACTTGTTTACCAGCCCTCATTAGTATTTACCCCCACTTGTAGATGCTAGTGCTAAGCATAAAACTTGATCAACTTTAGATGGGAATACTTGGTGAAAATGGTTATGAAAACCTTAGAATGATTAGTCATTCTACTGAAATGTTTTGACATGTGTTTCTGAACACTAGATGATTTTGATGATGAAAATGTTAAGGCATGAGCCTTAGCCCTTTATAAAACTAATGGTTGTCTGGATGCGATACCATTCCAATTTTACCGTACAACCACAATACCCGAAATTTGGGTAGGGATTGACTGGAAATTTATATACCTTAGTATGGGTTCCCTTGCGGCCAAGGTCTGAGCTGAGGCTACCTTGTGAAGATTGTCCACCTGTGCAGTACCCAAGATGACAGTTGGTCATGGTTGGGAGGCCAAACTCACGGGAGAGGTGCCTATACTAGGGCGTGTAATTGAAATGTTAGGATTGATTATCCGCATACTGAGTATGGTGAATTCAGGATTGTTCCTGACGGATGTATCGAATGTTGTGGTGAAAGTGTATAATCTCTGCAGAGTGTCAAACTATTCGAATAGCCGCGTCCGCGGTTATGGACAGTTGGAGTGGCCATACTATTCTACCGTCAGATGTTTTCAAAACGAATGGTGAAATGATTTGTGAATTTGACTTGACAACAGAGTTGTGATATGAAATTCAAGTTCCCACTTAGGTGTTATAAAACTTTAAACTAGTTTTATTTGCTATTGAACTTAATAGAGGTAAATCTGGCTTTTTTCAAAACAACCCTAGAGCTTAGTATCCTACTACAAAAAAACCCCTTAACTTGTTAGTATTAGTTTGCGAGTACTTAAAGAGTACTCATGGCTTTGTCCCTGGCTATTCCCGTGGCCAGACTATGAAGAGGAGTATCAGGATGACGGACCGCAGGAAGGTTATGACAACTAGGATCATCTCCCATTGTCAGCATTGCCTGTGACCCTGAAGATGGAGCTTCGCCTATGCTATCGTTACTATTACGTTATTCCGTTGCTTGAGTTGTATTAAGAACTGGATAATGAGATCCTTATTTGTGTAAGACCTTATGTATGGTTTGTAATGGATGATGTACTGTGATATCCAAATCTGTTATGTCTGGCAAAAATGGTAATCCTAGGATTGCGATGTATGGCATAACAGGCATCTGGGATTAAAAATCTGGGTGTTGACAAGTTGGTATCAGAGCCATCCTGACCATAGGAGACCCTAGTTAGAATGGAAGTTCGAATCAAAAACTTAGTTTCAAAACCAAAGGAAGTGAGTATTTACAAAAACCTATTCTCATTCTTATCACTTAGACTCTTTCATGAAAATTCATGTTCCTCAAAATTCTTGCAAAATTACCTAAAATTTGACACACTTGATCACTCTACTAACTTACTCATCCTATATTCTTATAGATGGACGTAAAGTACAACAAGTTTTATCAGTTGGGGAATGGAGGAGACCTCATCTTTGAGCGTGACTTGGACCAGGTATGCGAGATCTTGGAGCATCCACTTTTGAGTTCTTCGGAGCCCAGCTCAATGATCAGGAAGGAGAAGATCTGCCATGGTTAGTTGCTACAAGTCTCCGAGGAAAGATTGAACCTCCCACTGTAGAGGGAATTCAGTTCACCTTAAGAGAGAACAACTGGCTCGATGGGTGGCGAGCAATGCAGAAGCTCTTGCCCGATGCGTATGGCGAGTATCAATCAAATCAAGGGTACCCGCTTTTAGTTCTACCCAAGGCGTGATGCTATGGGACAGCCACTGGAGGCCCCATATCACCACGATCTGAAGAGTCAATTGGACCATCTCAGCCTCATGATGTATGACCGTCAGAAGGAGTTGGGCAATGCCCGTTCCTATGCCAACCACAAGTACACCATCGCTACCAAGAAGGATCAGACCATCGCCATACTAGTGAAGGATCGCAAGTCTCGTCGCCGCCAGCTCGACAAGAAGGAACGCATCATTTCCCGTCTTCGCCACCGGATCACAGATTTGGAGGAGACCATCCACGAGAGAGATATGCAGTTGGAGGAAAGGGAGAATGTAGGGTAAGACCTTCGTGGAGACCCCTACTCCTATCTCAGCGATGATGATGACTTTCTGGAGGATCAGGCTATGGACTTCTTCACCGATGAGGATGACTTCGCCTTCATCGATGATGATGATGATGAGGATCATGAGGACACTGACTCCAAGGAGTAGTAGCACTTGAGCACTAGCGTTAGTGAGTTGTATTCGGTCCCACTGTATCGTAGTTTCATAGAATGGTTCTTAAAACCATCTGTTTTTCTTTGTTGTGGTGTGTGTTTGTATCGTGTGCTATGAATGAATGAATGAAAAGCAAGTTGCTAGAAAAATCTGAGTCAAACTTCAAAAACTTTTCAAAACCCCTGAACCTTAGAAATTTCCCTCTTTTCTCATGATCTATCTCAATCTTCAGATGCCTCGCGAAGGAAGCGGTTCATCCCCAGACCCGATGTTGCAGATCTTGCAAATGTTGGTTTCTGACCGCAAAGCTGAAAGAGCCGAACGTCAAGCCAACTTAGCCACCCTTCAACACATCGCCCAGATGGCCAACAACAATCAAGGCCATGGAAATCAGGACAACCATGGATCTAAGCTCAAGAATTTCTAGAACACCAATCCACCTATTTTCACTAAGTCAGAAGAGCCCCTAGATGCAGATGACTGGTTGCAAACCATGGAGAACAATCTGGAAGTTGGAGGAGTGGAAGCTAACGAGAAACTGTTGTTTGCCACCCACTATTTGGTCGGAGATGCAAGAGCATGGTGGAACAGCGTTCGCGCAATGACAGGAGGTCAGATGATGACTTGGGATGAGTTCAAATTCAAGTTCAGCAGAACCCATGTGCCACCGGGTTTAATCAAGAGGATGAGAGATGAATTCAGAGAACTGAAGCAAGGAAGGATGACAATAGTGGAATACCGTGACAAATTCTTGTCATTGGCTAGGTATGCACTGGATGAGATCGACACTGAAGCCAAGAAGAAGGAGAGATTCTTGAATGGTCTGCACGATGAGATGCAGATGGTGTTAGTCAATATCCCCTTTGCTGATATTGAAGCCTTAGTTGACTACCATTCAGATGGAAGGATAGATCAATCAAGCTAATGAGAACCGCAAGCGTCGCATGATGCATCAACCAGGCACCCACCATACACCAAATTATCGCCCCAACCCATCTTCAGGATTTGCCCCAAGAACCAACAGACCCCCGATGAACCGTCTGACCTATCCCAACCGTGGAAACCCAAGGCCCGGAGGAAATCACAACAACCCCAGCAACTCCAACAATTTCAACCGTGCCCCACCCAAGTTCAACAACAACAATGCCACCACCAGCACCAACACTGCCCCAAGGACTGTAAGCAATGGTGTGCCTGTTGCAGCAAAGGACAAGCCACAAGTGATTTGTTATGAATGTGGAACCAAGGGTCACTATTCCATTGAGTGCCCCAAGAAGATTGCCTCAGCCCCCAATGCAAATGCCCCAGTTCAGCAATAGCGTCGTGTTCAGCCTGGAAGAAGGTTTGCCCCAGGGAACTCGCTCAATCACAATGGTTGTATCTTTCTCATGCATGTGGAAGAAGCCCAAGAAGCGCCAGATGTCGTGTTGGGTATGTTTTCTGTTAACTCAGTACTTGCAAGAGTGTTGTTTGATTCTGGAGCATCGCACTCATTTGTTATTGCAAAATTTGCATGCACTAGTAAGATTCAACCAACCAAATTGAAGCATGTTATGATTGTTCAAATACCTGGTTCAACCACCAAAGCTAGGAAAATTTGCAAAGTCGTCCCTATCCGAATCCATGGCATAGATTTTTATACTAATCTAATAGTACTCGGAACTAAAGGTTTGGAAGTAGTACTAGGAATGGATTGGATGTCCAAACATAAAGGATTAATTAACTGTGCCAAGAAAGCCATAACCATGACCAGTACAGCCGGAATATCAGTAGAGCATGTATCTGAAACCTTGCCCCGTCAATTCAAGTGCAACAAGAGTATAGCCCAGCCAACCATTGACCAAGTCCAGATAGTCTATGAATATCCTGATGTATTTACAGATGTTTTGCCCGTTATGCCCCCAGATCGTGATATCGAGTTTATCATTGAACTAATCCCTGGAACCGGACCCATAGCCCAGAGACCATATAGTCTGAACCCTTCTGAACTAGCATAACTGAAGAAACAACTGGATGCTATGCTGGAAATTGGACTGATTCAACCAAGTGCGTCACCATGGAGATCACCTGTTTTGTTTGTGGACAAGAAAGATGGAGGTAACTGTTTGTGTACGGATTATCAGAAGCTGAACGATGTCACCGTCAAGAACAAGTACCCACAGCCGAAGATAGAAGATTTGTTTGACCAGTTGACTGGTGCCAAAGTGTTTTCTAAGATTGATCTTAGAACTGGCTACCATCAACTCAAGATTCGCGCAGAGGATATTCCAAAGACTGCCTTTACCACCCGATATGGATTATATGAGTATATTGTCATGTCTTTTGGATTAACCAATGCCCCCGCTTATTTCATGAACCTCATGAATAAGATTTTTATGGACTTCCTGTATAAGTTTGTCGTTGTTTTCATCGACGACATTCTGATTTATTCCAAATTAGAAGAAGAACATGAGCTACACCTAAGGACCATTCTTGGAACCCTTAGAGAGCATCAACTATATGCCAAGTTTAGGAAATGTGAATTCTTGTTACAGGAGGTAGGATTTCTTGGACACATTGTATCAGCCGGAGGAATTGCCGTTGACCCTGCGAAGGTGAAAGATGTTGAAGATTGGCAAGCCCCGACCACTCAAACCCAAGTTCATGCATTTCTCGGATTAGCGGGATACTACCACAAGTTTGTAGAAGGATTCTCGAGTATCGCCAGACCCAGACTCAATTGCAGAAGAAGGACAAGAAGTTTGAATGGACGGACAAATGTGAAGTGGGTTTTCAAGAACTCAAGAGGAGACTGATTTCAGCCCCAATCTTGATCATGCCGGATATCACGAAGCCCTTTGATGTGTATTGTGAAGCATACAAGATCGGTCTCGGATGTGTGCTAATGCAAGAAGGCAAAGTTATATCTTATCTATCCCGACAACTGAAATAGCATGAACATAATTATCCAACCCATGACCTTGAACTAGCAGCCGTAGTTCTAGCCCTGAAGACATGGAGACATTATCTGATGGGAAACAGTTGTGAGATTTATTCGGATCACCAGAGCCTGAAGTATATATTCACTCAGAAGGAGCTGAAAATGAGGCAGAGAAGACAGATTGAGTTAATCAAGGACTATGATCTAGACATTCACTATCACCCCAGTAAAGCCAATGTGGTAGCAGATGCCCTTAGCAGATTGCCGTGCCGCTTGAACTCCATGATTTTGAAGGAGCAACCAAGTTTGCACAAAGAGATGGAAGATTTCCGAATGGAATTAGTAAGTGAAGGATTTTTGGCTATCATAGAACTTCAACCCACTTTGATCAGTCAGATCAAAGAAGCGCAGAAGGGAAATGCTAGTATCAACGGAATCAAACATCGTATCGATACAGGCAAGGTACCCGGATTCACCGAAGACGAAGAAGGATTTTTGTGGTACAAAGGACGTCTCTGTGTACCAGCAAATTCGGAATTGAAAGAAGTTATTTTGAAAGAAGCCCATGATACTTTTTATTCTATCCACCCCAGAGGAACGAAGATGTATCAAGATTTGAAGGAACAATTTTGGTGGCATAAGATGAAGAGAGAAATCGGAAGCTATATCGCCAAGTGTGATATATGTCAGAGAGTCAAGGCAGGACATCAAAGACCCGCAGGACTTTTGCAACCACTACAGATTCTGGAATGGAAATGGGATTCAGTTGGAATGGACTTTATCACCGGATTGCCTACTTCTAGTAGGGGAAATGACTCTATGTGGGTCATAGTTGACAGATTGTCCAAAGTAGCCCATTTCTTACCAGTCAAGACCACATACCAGAGTTCGAAGCTAGCGGAGTTATACATCGCTAGAATCGTCAGTTTGCACGGAGTCCCCAAGAACATCGTATTGGATCGAGGAACTCAGTTTACCTCGAGATTCTAGAAGAAGGTCCAAGAAGGTTTAGGAACCCGACTGGATTTCAGCACAGCGTATCACCCTCGGACCGATGGACAAACGGAGCGAGTAAATCAAATACTTGAAGATATGTTGAGAGCATGTGTGCTAGAGTATGGATCTAAATGGGAAGACTGCGCCTTTGTGAATTTTCATACAACAACAGTTATCAAGCTAGTCTGCAAATGGCCCCATTTGAGTTCATGTATGGAAGGAAATGTCGCACCCCTTTGAATTGATCGTAAGTAGGAGAGAGTCGAATTTTCGGACCCAACATCCTACGAGAAGCAGAAGAGAAAGTTCACAGGATTCGTGAGCACCTCAAGACCGCCCAGTCAAGACAAAAGAGTTACGCCGACAAGAGACGTCGAGACCTTGCTTTCAATATCAGAGATTTTGTGTATCTCAAAGTGTCGCCTTTGAAGGGAATGCAGCGTTTCTAGCTCAAAGGAAAGTTAGCCCCCAGATATATCAGACCCTTCAAGATTCTGAATCGTCGAGGAGAAGTATCATATCAATTGGAACTGCCCGAGGAGATGTCAGCAGTACACAATGTGTTCCATATATTGTTACTTCGCAAATGCCTTGAAGTTTCGGAGAATACTGAAGTTTTCAAGAACATTGATCATCGGACCATAGAGATCAACGATGACCTGACCTATCTCGAAGTACCCATTCGTATTTTGGAGGAAGCTTTCAGAACCACAAGAACCCGAAGAATCAAGTTTCTCAAGATTCAGTGGAGCAACCACACCGAGGAAGAAGCAACCTGGGAACGCGAAGATCACATCAGGACGGAGTTTCCCGATCTTTTTAAATCCTAGGTAATCCTTTTTCTTCTTTTTCAAATCTAGGGACGAGATTTTGTTTAAGGGGGGGGGAAGGTTTGTAACATCCCAAAAATATAAAACAATGATCATCAAACTCTAATCACTAAAATTAGGGTTAACAAAAACTTTGATTAATTTAAATCATATGAATGCATGTGTGTATGTGGTGATTTGATAAATGCATGAATGAGCTTGTGTGATTAACCTAAATAGCAAGAAATGGTTTAAAGGTGAAAATAACATCATATAAAACAATTCCATGCAGAAACAAATCAAGATAAAATCAAAAACAAATCAATTAAGGCAAATGGTCATTTTTGCCAATCTTGCTCACTAGGTCACTTTGAATGTTTCTAGTCCAAGATTTCAAACAGAAACTTTTCCAATTCTTTTCACCCCTTGCTAGACCAGGTAAAATTGAAGCAAAGCCCACCTTTCAAACTTGCAGAAACATTTGGCAACCTCATTCAAATCACAAGTAAAAATTGAATCTTTATCATATGTGAAGATCACACATTTTCAAAACCCAACCAAACCAATGCCCCTTGACTGATCCAACTAACCATATACTCCCTAGTATGTGCCTAGCAAACCCACCAAGTTTGAATCCAAAATACAAATTTGAATTTCTTTCGGCCATTTCATCAAACACCTTGTGATCAGCAAACAAACAAACACAAAACACTATAGGGTTCAGTAATTTTGTCCTAACTTGTTCCCTATCTAGCTCACACTACACCCTTAGTGGATCATCTAACTTGTTTAACCCTTCTAGCTCACTGTAAACCAGACCATGCCATCAATGGCAAGCATGCCGAGAGCACCCTTGCCACCCCAATGTCGACAGCCAGCTAGGAGCCTCACTAGCCTCGCCAACCTTGTCTCACAGACGCAGCACCATCCACCGTCACTCCATGTCCTAGCCTCAAGCACTGCCAGCCCCTGGACCACACGACAAGCTCATGCCAAACCTCTCTGCGTGCGAGCCGAGAGCGCGCCACTGCGCCACCCTCGACCAGCACCCACAGACCGCGCGCCGCCCTCGCCACTTGCGTGCGTGATCACCACCTCCCCAGCAACCCCGCAGACATGCTCGTTCGCCGCCGCGCGACCAAGAGCACCTGTGCGCCATTAAAATCACCGTCAGACCCTCCCAGACTGTCGACGCGTTCCGACCGATCAGCACCGCCCCACGCCTCGCCACCACTCCGTTGAGCTTCGCCAGGGAGCACAGCACCGCCCCCTACCGTCGCCCATTCCAGTAGCGCTCTGGACCGTCGACCATGATGAGCTCAGCCCGCGCCCGTCGGTCCCCTTCAGCCACTATAAAAGGAAGCCTCCCCCGCTCGTTTTCTTCACACCAGTTCACTCCCCACCTCTCACTGATCACACCACTCACTCCCGGAGCAAGGCGAGCAGCACATCACCAGAATTTCACCGGAGTTCGCCGCTGCAAAGGAGGAGAGGCACCTTCGATTGGAGCCGCCCCAGGAGAAGCTGCCGGTACCAGGAGAACCGCCGTCGTCAACTTCGTCGTTCGCCCCCGTCGCCGACCATCGTCGGAGCCCTGGTGACTCTCCCACGACCCCCACTGACCGCGCTAGGGTTCATGCTCGTCGCGTCCTGTTCAGGCTTGGACGATGAACTCGAGCCGTTCGATTAGAATTAGATCCGACGGTCCATTTGCCCCGTACCGCTTCGCCCCTCACTGACGCGTGGGGACAGCCACTTAACCAGCCCGCGCGTGCGCTGTGCGTAGTGGGCCGGCCCAGTTAAACCTCCCGCGTGACCCCAACAATTCAAATTTACTTTTTTTCATTTAATTTCAAACACAGTTCTGTACCTAGATTCAAAAATCAATCCAGCTCGATTCACTAAACCAAAATGCAAGAAACCAATTTTGTTAGAAAGGTACTGGAAAGCTTAATCCAAGCCCGTTGGATTCAAACCATTTAGATTTTTAGATCACCCATGGTAAAAATAACAAGGCAAAAGCTTTTCTGCATTCAAACATTTTTCAAAATTCAACCATAAGAGCTTTTGAGTTGAGTCCAACTCTCAAAAACCACATTTAACCATACCTCTTAGAATATATAAAAATATATAGGTTTACTTATAGAAATAATGATCAAGTAATAAAAGAATGGCACATAAGCATTTCTAGTCACTTTAATTAAATAAAATAAATAGGTTAAACCTTATTAAATTGTGACACCACTTTAATTCACATTCCCATGTACTGAAATATGTGGTGATGACATGTGTCAACATGAACCCATGTTTGAGATGGAGAATATTAATTCTTAAGTAGTTTTTCAATGATTAGAAATTACTTTTCTACAATAAAATAAATAAGACAAGTGCCTCAATCTTGTAATGTTAGTGATGATGCTAGATCATCTAGTGTGAACCTTTGTGTGATGATTGGAAATAGTTAAGTATTGTTTGGTGATTGTGTACCTCGTATTTATTTATAGACGCTATTAACGACCAAGGATACGAGAAGGAAGGAGGATACTACGAGGAAGAAGCCGAGGAGAACTTCAACCACTGCTCTACACAAGGCAAGCTACCACTTGCAAAATACCCTACTTATACAAGCAAATACTTGCAAGCCTAATACTACTAGTTGAATTAGCAAGCTATTAACTTAGCAAGCTTACCCCCCATGATACCCAATCCTAGTTTTACTTGCAAGCTTAATACTTTATTTTCCTTATGAAAGCTTTCTCTTAGAGTTTACTTAGTGACTTATAGATTCTAAGAAGATAACTGAAGGTAGCATAAAGAGCATAAAATTTGGCCTAAGTTAGATAATTTTGATGTCATCCTAAGGCATGAGATTGAACTTAGATAATCCTCACTTGTTTACCACCCCTCATTAGTATTTACCCCCACTTATAGATGCTAGTGCTAAGCATAAAACTTGATCAACTTTAGATGGGAATACTTGGTGAAAATGGTTACGAAAACCTTAGAATGATGAGTCATTCTACTGAAATGTTTTGACATGTGTTTCTGAACACCAAATGATTTTGATGATGAAAATGTTAAGGCATGAGCCTTAGCCCTTTATAAAACTGATGGTTGTCTGGATGCGATACCATTCTAATTTTACCGTACAACCACAATACCCGAAATTTGGGTAGTGCTTGACTGGAAATTTATATACCTTAGTATGGGTTCCCTTGCGGCCAAGGTCTGAGCTGAGGCTACCTTGTAAAGATTGTCCACTTGTGCAGTACCCAAGATGACATTTGGTCATGGTTGGAACTCACAGGAGAGGTGCCTATACTAGGGCGTGTAATCGAAAGGTTAGGATTGATTATCCGCATACTGAGTATGGTGAATTCAGGATTGTTCCTGACAGATGTATCGAATATTGTGGTGAAAGTGTATAATCTCTGCAGAGTGTCAAACTATTCGAATAGCCGCGTCCGCGGTTATGGACAGTGGAGTGGCCATATTGTTCTACCGTCAGATGTTTTCAAAACGAATAGTGAAATGATTTGTGACTTTGACTTGACCACAACAAAGTTGTGATATGAAATTCAAGTTCTCAATTAGGTGTTATAAAACTTTCAACTAGTTTTCTTTGCTGTTAAACTTAGCAGAGGTAAATCTGGCTTTTTGCAAAACAACCCTAGAGCTTAGTATCCTACTATAAAAACCCCCCTTAACTTGTTAGTATTAGTTTGTGAGTACTTAAAGAGCACTCATGGCTTTGTCCCTGGCTATTCCCGTGGCCAGACTATGAAGAGGAGTATCAGGATGACGGACCGCAGGAAGGTTACGACAACTAGGATCATCTCCTATCGTCAGCATTGCCTGTGACCCTGAAAATAGAGCCTCGCCTATACTATCGTTACTATTATGTTATTCCACTGCTTGAGTTGTATTAAGAATTGGATCATGAGATTCTTATTTGTGTAAGACCTTATGTATGGTTTGTAATGGATGATGTACTGTGATATCCAAATCTGTTATGTCTCGCAAAAATGGTAATCCTGGGATTACGATATATGGCATAACAGGCATCTAGGATTAAAAATCCGCGTGTTGACACGGCGGGGGAGGAGGGGAGGGAGGGGGACGGGGCGGGGCGCTAGGGTTTGCTCCTCCGTCGCCCTCGCGGGGGGCGACGCGAGACTCCTTGTTTTTTTCGAGCTTCGAGTTGGTGTTCAATCTAGACATCGTTGGCATATTTTACAGACTTGTATATTTCAAGGATTTTGTGTTGGATAATATATAGACGTGCGATTGTACACATTTACTACTCTTATATATATACATATATATATATATTCGGGCGGCACCGGAGGGCCAACCCTAGCCGCCGGGAGTCTCCCTCCGCCTCTCTCCCCGCCGCCTCCGTCGAAGGACGCGGCCGAGCGAAGCTCACGCCGCCGACGATGGAGGCGGGGGCTCTCTCTCCCGCATGCCTCGTCGTGACGGATCTCGGCCAGGGCGGAGTCTGCTGATCCATGGCGGCGCGGCGGCGTATGGCGGCGAAGGGAGGTCGGGACGGAGCGGAGGGCACGGCGCAGACTGGCGCGTGCGGTGGCTGCTCGCTAGCCCTAGTCCCGCATGGCGGCTGGGCCCGATCTGGGTCCTGGCGGGCCTGTGCGGATCTCGGTCGGGGCATTGTGGTGGCACGGAGAGCTCCTGCTCCGGCGTCCTGCAGCGGCGTGATCGTTGGCGCTGGCGAGGCTGTTGCGCTACGACCTGGGCGGCGTCCCTGCGTCGGGGTGGAGATGGCGGTTCCCCGTGGCGGCAATCTGGTGGTGGAGGCGCTGGATTCCTTTGGAAGACCTAGATCAGCCCTCTAACCCTGATTGACGACGGGCTCCAGGCGTGGCCATGGTCCGTCTGGCCATGGTGGGCGCGAGCCGGAGCCGCGGAGTGAGGTCGTGGGGCACGATGTGAGATGGGTTCGATCTGGTCCTCTCTGTCCGATCTGATACTCCTCTCGGCGCTGCCTTGCCTTCTCTTTCGCTGTTCGTCGGGCGGCGTGGTGTGCTTGAATAATGGTGGCGGTCCTAGGGTTCCTCCGCGAAGAAGAAGATGCTTGATGTTGGCCCTCGTGGATCTTGGCTGAGAGGCGAGTTCGGAAGGCTCACTTGACGAACTCCCATGGGCGTATCATGCTTGGAGATTGCTGGATCGGAAGGTATTCGGTCGTGTGTTCCTTGTTTTTCTGGCCGTTTGGTTTCAGCGGGAGCGTTGCGAAGCTTTGTTGTTTGTTCCCACCAAGCGTCATTCTTAGAGCCATGGTGAAGTCAGACACGGAGAATGCCAGGAAAGCAGAAATATGAGGGTAGCGATGGTGATTTTAGTTTTTGTGGCGGCGGAGAACTGGCTGTGTGATCCGTGACTCGTAGCAACGACTGTTGGTGCGGGAAGACAACACAAAAGGAGTTCCCAGTCTTACCTTGCAGGGTGAAAATCCAAGGTCTGGCCTTAACTGGTTGTGTCTGGCAATGATCTTGTTGAAGGCATTGTTTTGCGAGCGAGGACTTTCTCCAGGGTGAAAACCTATGATCTTTGATCGGGCAACGATGGCGCTTGGGCACTGTCTCCTTCTTGAAGGCGTTGTTATTGAAGTGGGGGACTACTGGTGTTGTTCTGATGGTGTCAGTGTTGTTGCTTTGAGGAATGGTTCTCTGTAGCGGGACATTTTTCTTTTTTGTAATTCTTCTTTCTTTTTTCTGGATTGTGTGCATCCATAGGGCCGCTAGGGCATGCGTTGGTGCAGAGGCTGAGGGTAATTGGTATCCCTGTGATATTAGTATATACTCTTTTCCAAAATATATATATATATATAAACACGACAACGTACGTCATATTAAAAAAAGGACAACGTACGTGAGACATGATCGGTGCATTTCACAACGATGCATACAACTACAGGGCATATAACTGCATAAATAAACAATGATGTACTCCAATGGAGTACGTCATATTCAGTACTACTCGGATTCAATGGTCGATCGTCCACTGTACTATAGCCGGTTTTAACAGGCTATTCAATTATCCATCCGTTCACCCAGGAATGGGCAGCCGCTAGTAGGGTACCATGTCGCTCGCGAACGTGCGCGCACCTTGGGGGATGATGATACTCCCTCTGTCCCAGTTTATAAGACTTATGCGTATACCTAAGTTGTCTGCATGAGATATATAATATGAATTATATAATATAAAAAATATATTATTAGAAAATATAATATTTAAAGTTTCTAATAATATAATTTTTATCTTATGTATCTCATGCTAAGTTGGTTAATTTGTTAACCTAGAAATACGCGTAAGTCTTATAAACCGAGACGGAGGGAGTAGTAAATTTGATCGAGACAAATGATGGACGGGCGGTGCAAATGCAGAGTTTGGTGCCTAGCCATATCCTCCTCCATGCGTCGATGAAGGTAGCCCATGGATGGGAGCCAGTGTGGTCTCCTATAGTCCTATGCTACTAGTATCTCAGTGCGTGTGACTCGTAGCAGAGATATGGTGTAATTGATATTGTGTGATATTAATATATACTCATTTCCAAAATAAAAAATAGCTAGCTAGCGGCCTTGCGCTGAAACCTGTATAGTGAACTCCGGTTACTCCGTCTCTTCACTTTTCCGGTCTGGCCATCGGTCTATTGTACGTACACCATTTTGATCCGTGGTGTGATCTTAATGGATAAATTTTATGGACGCCACGTAATGTAAGTACTTCCACCATCAAAAAAGGAATATTAAAAATTTGTGTGTAGATTCGCATTATCTATATATCAAAAAGCGTCCTCTCACCACCCCCCAATGTCAGACAAATCTCCCATATCCCTTTTCTTTTATGGCGAGAGCAATAAGTACTCTTTCGATGAAGGCGTGCACAAGAATAAATGTAATGGTTTGCCTACCTCATTAAGTAAAAAAGAACATGGGCTTGCCTATCTCATTGCCTTGCCATGCATGCTGCAACTGGATGTGACTCGTGCATGTACTGCTTCAGGTCTTGCCTGATTTGGCAGTGCGCGGCAGCTTGGGCTGGACCAGTCAACCGTGTTCACAGGGTCTTTCTTCGATGGAATCGTCCCCTGACAGCGTCCCCTCATGCGCAATTAATCCTTTTTATGTAAGATCTCTTCGCATTAGATGATTTAGATAGTAGTACTTGATAGACTTGAAAACATATGCGGAGTATATGAAACACATTGAAACGGCTGGAGCACTGTACTAATCATGCAAAACACACCAGCCAGCTATATATGTTCTCGTGGATGGACGACCTAAGTTAAGTACGGAGTAGTAGTACTAGTCACTTGTACTACAAGACTAACCTAGTAGGTGAACCTGGAGATTAATCTGTTCGCTGTGTTCATATTCGCAATCTTTGGGAAGCTGCAGTGCAGTGCAGTGCAGTGCTAGGTCGTGCGCAGGCATGGAGGACGCAGCTGCAGAGGCTGGCTAGCTACAAATGGATGGATAGTACGCCGGGAAACGAGGAGACGGGGCGCATCACACGTCCTCTCACCACCCCTCATGTCACCTCACCTGGGGCCAGGTACGGCCTCAGCCAGGCCGGGGAGAGATAGAAAGTCAGTCTGATCTACCTTAGCGTGTCAGGCAAGCGATGTGCCTGGCTCTGTCGACAGGCCGGGGAAGCAGCGTCGTCGTCGGCAGCGGCAGCGGCGATGCTGGTCAGAACGGGGCGGTGCCTGCCGACGTGCGTGACGAGGACACGCCGATGTGACCCGTCTCCGCAGGCAGGCAGGCAGCAGCAGCGCCCGTATGTCCACGTGGGCGTGGCCGGCGCTATGCCCGACCCCGACCGGCGACCGGCGACCGGCCGACCGTTGTACGTAGCCTGGTAGTAGTATATGTCTTTGACCGGTCATGGCGATTAATTGTCTTGCTCTAATTATCAAAGATCAAATTAAGCTGGCCAAGGCGGCAGCGTCTCGAGCAAGTTGGGTCGATGGAACGCTCGTCGTCAGATTAACTCTACCATTGATTGGTCGCGTTACGCGAAATCTCTGAACACGACGGTCGACTCGGGACCTCGCCTGCTTCTTCTTGTAAACTGAGCACGTACGGCCGGGCAGCTAGCGAAGCCGACGCACGCATGTGCCAGCGAAAGAGCAGCGTCCGGTTGCGGTTCGACGACCTGACGTGTTCGCCTTTTCAACACCCTGTGCCGTCCCATCGCTGGCCCTACACGCCAGACCTCTCTGCTGATCAGTGTTGTCGCGCGCCCGCGTTACCCGGATCTCACGCGCCACGTGCCGCCTTCAACCCAACCGGCAACCGGGTCGACAGGAACACACGCATCACCCGTCAACGTAGTATATCTGTCTGAAAATGTATTACCTGTTTAAAACTTTAGTAAATGCAGATTACGAGGCTGTTAAGCTGGCCACCTGAATCTTGGTCACCTTCTATGGAGGTTGCCTAAGCATATGTCCCAACAGAAAAAATGCAGGAGTAGCCAGGTATCTTTTTCCAACTGAAACAAAAACCACGTGAAATCTTCGAAAGTGTTGTTTCGTGTCGCGCCGTAAAAGTATATAGTAAGGAGACGAAAATATGAGGTGAAATCTTTTTTTTTCTACAGGGGAATATAGACCAAAAGGTCCCAATATAGGTCCATTTATATTCCAGCTTTGGCTTTACATTTTACAAGTGGGTCTAAAAAGAAAAATAAATTGCAACATGACCTGTAAATTTTCACCAAGATTAATAAACCTTGAAAAAGCAATACGGCACTTTACCACTGCTCTGACAAGCTCCACTCAACCGCCGTCGCCTGGTACGTACCATTTGGTGCAACGGTGTTTTTTTTTTTTTTTGAACAAGAGCCAATATATTAGCAGCTAAAGAGTACATAACAGCTCTTACAAATAGATCTCTGAAGATCAAAGACGATCCTAAAGCCTACAAGCACAAAAAAAAAAGATGAAGCTGAAAACACAGGAAGTCTACGCGGAAGAACACAAAAGGAGCCTGCCAGGGATTCCATCGAGAACATGGAATTGCCACACCTGCAAATGTGTTCTTCAGGGGCCTCACAAAGCCCAACTATCCGTAGAGCCAGCGGCTCAACCAGCAATCGAGATGGTACAGGCAAACGAGGTTGAAAGTTGAGCTGTAGATAAAGAGGCTGCATCACCGAACTCAACCCACGAGGACCTTCACCACTGAATCTGGGGAGCGACAGCAGAGACAATCTCACCTGTCTCCGGCGCACACACCCGAGCGACATGAAGATCGCGAAGACAACCTGAACAGCAATTCTCAAGAGATCCTTAGTGAAACTTGAAGGCCCAAAAACTGCATCCCAAGATAAGAAAATTTGAGATAAACTAGCTGGAGCAGCCTAGCAAGGAAGCACCATCGCTTTGAATCTCCAGATCCAATCCAAGCCCAGATCAAATATACTCCATCCATCACCACGCTGGCCAGAGCAGATCAAAGTTCGAGCAGCACTGAGCTCAGAAGATCTCCAAAGGATAACAGCGGCAACATGCCACCGTTCAGGAAGGCCAAGATCTGGAACAGCAAAGGGAGAAAAGGCCCTAAAATCGCCGAGATCTGGGCGCCAAGATCTGGGATTTCGCTTCGACTACCGGGCAAACTGCCCACTACCGGCACAAAACCAACCCGCAACGGTGTTAAGAAGTGTCTGGATGGAGTAGATAAAGATCCTTCGCAATAGCATTGCGTTTGGAGGAAGAAAAAAAACACCGTATTGTGGCTATGGACGATCGTCTTTCGATCAAAGATTGTAGGGGCAAGACGGTCATCGTCGTAGCGAGTGCCCTACTGATAAACTCCGGAAAACGCCTGCAGCTTAAGCTCCCCGTAACCCAGAACGAGGACGAAGCCAACGGGCATCTTCTCCGCCTACACCATCAGCATGTTGGCTTTGCATCCAAACCAGTTGAATCGACCGGATCTGAGCCACCATCGAGCCTTAGTGGAGAGGAGGCAAAGGTAGCACCGCCATCTACCTTCGGCTACTTCCTCTAGAGAACAGCTGCCAGCAACATCATCACCACTCACCATCGGAGGCCGCTCGCACACTCCGACAATGAAATTCTCTTCAGCATTGCACAAATCGCCATAGGAAAAAAATACTACACTAATACTAGCCCTGGATCTACCACTTCTTTGTATAAAGGGTCGACCTCCTCTCCCGTGACATCTCTAGTCGGCGAGCCACCGAAAAAGGAGTTTCACGATTATCCATTATTGTTTTGTCCCTTGCGTTTTCTTGGTACTCTTTTGCATGAAGATCTCGATCTTATTGTTATCTTCAAAACAAGCCCGAGATCATCGAAATTTAAGTGGTGTGGACAATTTTTGACCGGTTATGGGGTCGATTCAACCAATGCTGACACCGACCGTGTCATTCCTAACCGACCTAGAACCGACCCAAAAACAGGAGGGTTCTGGTTTTAGTCTGTTTCTAGGTCAGGTAACACCTGAACCACCCCTAAAAGCCTAGAAATGACCTAAACAGACATATTTAGCTTTTGCTATAATAGGGGCCTTCTTCCCCAATGTTTTTTGTGAGTTATTGAACTTATTACCCCCCACTGTTGACCTACAAAATCTTGCTTCCTCTCCATCTCTCCTATGATTCTTGCATCTTGGTGAGGGATTTGGAAAAAGAAATCTAGATCTACAATCTCTACCAATCAATTCCTTCTCTAAGTGAGGGGAAATTATCGGATCTAGATCATGGCGTCATTGGTTGACCTCCACCATTGTTCTTCCTCTCTCTAATTCCTCCTAACAATTTTTTCCTTGGTGGTATTTGAGAGTGAATGATTTGACCACCCTTCGTGTTTTTGCTTTGCATTCTTGTATAGTGTTGAGCTTTCTATTTTGATTTGTTCGAGTGAGAGACCGTGAACTTGTTAGTCTTGGAGGGTGACCTCCTAGTTAGCTTGGCGACTGATTCCGCAGTGACCTCTTCATGGAAGATTGTAAAGAGGCCTAGGCTTATCCTTCTTGGATCTTGTGAAATTATTGTGGAGCTTGCTATCTCTGGAGTGGAAAAAATCTAGCCATAAGAAGGGTCCCTAGCTTCGTGTAGTGGTTCAGAGAAGAAGCCGATCCATAGCTCTTCAACGTTGACTTATCTTACTAACTAGTAAGTGAACATCATGATACATACTCATCTTTGCGTGCCTATGTTATCTCTATACCCGAGTTTATTTCTTGTGATAGCCTTCGAGCTTAAAGTAATTTATATCTTGTTTATCACTTGTGTAATTTAGTTGAGTCTAGCTTATTTAGGTTTCATGCTTGAAAACTAAATGATAGATTATTTCTGCAATCTTTCAAGTCAAATCCATAATAGTTTTTAAAGCTCCTATTAATCCCCTTCTGGGCGACATCTTGATATTTCAACCAAGCTGAGCATCCCGGAAAACCCTCTTTTGTGGAGCTTGATACTTCCAAAATGTATCTATTTTCCCGAACATTTTTGCTATTGTTTTTCCTCTAACTTGTGTTATTTGGATGCAACTAACACGGACAGACACTGTTTTTAGCAGAATTACCTTGGTGTCTAGTTTTTGTGCAGAAAATTAACTTTCAGGAAAAATCCCAGAAAATATGGCAAAAATCCTATTTTACCAGAAGACTCACGGATCCAGAAGACAAGGCTAAGTGGGGCCTCGAGGAGCCCACACCCCCTGGCCGCGCGGGCCAGGCCTGGCCACGCCTGGGGGTGTGGCCACCTCGGGCAGCCCCTCAGCCTCCCTCTTCTCCTACATAAATCCTTCTGACCTAAAAACACCAGGGGAGTCGATAGTTTCCAGAGGCGAGTTCCTCTGCACTGCCAACACCAGAAACCGCGATTTGGAATCAGAAACTCCGTTCTGGCACCCTAACGGGACCGGGTTTTAGAGGAGATCATTGCCATCATCATCACCAATGTCTCTCCATCAACCATCCATTTTCCCCCATCCATGAGTTACTAATCCCCCGCTGTAGGATATGGGGACGGTAGGGATTGGATGAGTTTTATCATGTAACCGAATAAGATTGTTAGGGCATGGTTCCTAGTATCTTTGTTAGTGCTATTTGACTTTGTTGCAACTTGTTGTGCTTAATGCTTGTCATTAGGGCCCGAGTTCCATGATCTCAGATCTGAATATGTTATTGATTCATGATGATAGTATTGTTTAGGGTCTTATCTGCAAGTTGTGTACACATATTATTGTCTGAAACCAAAGGCCCCGAAGTGACAGAAATTGGGACAACCTGAGGGGATGGCTGTGATATGAGGACCACATGTGTTCACGGAGTGTTAATGCTTTGCTCCGGTGCTCTATTAAAAGAAGTACCTTAATTGCCAGTAGATTCCCTTGAGGCCCCACTGCAATGGGCTGGCAGGACAAAAGATGTTGTGCAAATTCTCATTGCGAGCACGTATGACTATATATGGGACACATGCCTATGATTTTTTATTACTTGGATGCTTTATCTTATTTATCTGCAAATTGCCTTAGATCTTGAAGTTATATGAATAGTCTTGTCCATGCAACGCCGTCCATCCATCCCTATGCCTATCGCACTCGAATCCTACTATTTGCTACTATTGTTACTATTGCCTTTGTTTTACTGTTGTTGTTACTTTGCTATTGCTGCTACAAAACTGTTGCTACTGATAAACTACTGTGAGCAAGAACTATTTCTAGGTGCAGCTAAATTGACAACTCAATTGTTAAAGCTTATAAGTATTCTTTGGCTCCCCTTTGATGACCCACAAGTATAGGGGATCGCAACAGTCTTCGCAGGTATTATTACCCAATTTATTGATTCGACACAAGGGGAGCCAAAGAATACTTACAAGCCTTAATAACTGAGTTGTCAATCCAGGCGTCACATCACAACCATCCTCCGGTTGTCCCAATTTATCGATGGGCCTTTGGATCCGGACAATGATATGTGTACACAACTTACATATAAGATCACAAACAATACTATCATAATGATTCAATAATAAGCTTAGATCTAAGATCATGGCACTCGGGTCCTAGTGACAAGCATTAAGCACAACAAGTTGCAACAAAGTCAAATAGCACTAATAGAGATACTAGGCACTATGCCCTAACAATCTTATTCGATTAGATGATAGAAATCATCCAATCCCTACCATCCCCATAGCCTACCGCGGTGGATTACTCACTCATGGATGAGGGAGACATGGATGGTTGATGGAGAGGCGTTGGTGATGACGATGGCGATGATCCTCCAAATTCGTCCCCGACAGGTGCCGAACGGAGTTTCGGATCCGAATCTTGGTTTCGGTGGTGGCAATGCGGAACTCTTTCTAGAAAACGTTGACCCCTAAGTTTTTAGGTCAAGGCATCTTATAGGCGAAGAGGGAGGGGTGCTCGAGGTGGCTGCACCCTAGGCGGCCAGCCTAGCCTGCACTGGCGGGGTGTGCCTCAGCCTCCTTTCCGCCTCGTCCGCGCCAGATCTTCTGATGAAATAGGATTTTTGGCATAATTTCCCGGATTTTTCCTGATAGTTGATTTTCTACACAAAAACTAGACACCAAGGTAATTCTGCTGAAAACAACGTTAGTCCGTGTTAGTTGTATCCAAATCACACAAGTTTAGAGAAGAAACAATAGCAAAAGTGTTCGGTAAAGTAGATACGTTTTGGAAGTATCACCCTTGTGTCGAATTAATAAATTGAGTTATACTACCCTCGAAGACTGTTGCGATACCCTATACTTGTGGGTCATCAGAGCTCATTGCTAGAAAAACCTCGGTGTCTTAAGAATTTGGTTCACTCCGGTATTATGGCCCAATGCACTTAACAATTACTTTTGCAAAGCACCCCGAGGACAAAATGGTCGTACTCTTTCCCACTACAAGATAACTATCAATCAAATCATACGGTATTCCATAAGCCTTCATGTGCAAATCATAATTATCTTATGCAAAGTGCTATGTCCAAGTAACCCCGCACAATTCCTTTTATGCACGAAGAAGGTGTCACACTCTTGGATCACTAAGGAAATGTGGAGAAACATAGTTGTGCCCATCCAATTCCAACGACAATGGTATCACTTTGGATACACCTGGTGTGAAGCAAAATAATCAAACATTAGCCAGTGGTGTCCTTCTTGCGTTGTCCTATGGATAACCTCATGAACGATGATAGAATCACCATGTTTTGATCGCTTGTTCATATCCATCGCCATCAACACAAGAGCGAGATCCAATGAATGAGGCGCAAATGGTTGCCTTCTGTGACTATTTGGCTGACTCGGGCCTCACAGATTTAGGCTACTCGGGATATGACTATAAATGGGACAATTGAAGGGATGGCGATGATAACATGCAGGTTCGGCTCGATAGGGGTACGACGATGGTGTTGTTCCTAGTTTTGTTTCCTTTCACGCACGTTGAACATGTGATCATGGAGGAATCAGACCATTTGGCGCTTGTGATCCGTGTACATGATGTAACATCCCAGCATTTAGGAACTAACGAAGGGTAGATTTAGGAATATGGAATGTTGCATGCATTCATCTGTGAAAATGTGGGTAAAATTTTTGCCAAATAAAAACCTTAAGTGATCAATGTTTCTTTCATACTTTGAGATTAGGTTTAGTCTTAAAGGATGATTGTTATAAAATTTGATATGATCTTTAAGGAATTATGTGTTTTAAAATGAATTTGAATTTTAAACTTGAGTGTTTGAATTATAATTCAAATGAATTAGATATAAAGTTTGAATCTGGATTTAATTAGGAGTTAACTAATTTAACTCAAAACATTATTTAAAGAAGACAATTATGAATATGAAAATTTATTTCATATTATCATTATATAAACAAGTTACAAAGAATGTAACTTACTGAAACCATTTCCAAACTTCACAATTTACAAAAGAATAAAGAATAAGAATATTCTTTATTAATAATAATATAATCTTTATTACAATGGAGTAAAATGAAAATTACAAAATAATAAAATGAAAATTACAAAAGAATAAGAAAATTACATTGGATTATTCTATAACTATTCTATAACTAAAGCTAAACTAAATCTTCATCTTTATATTTGTACCTACAAAACAAAACAGAAAAATAAAATAAAAAAAATAAAAGGTTAGTGTTAGTATTTTCTCTCAGACATGTCAGTGAGGTGCACTACACAAATTCATCATTGAGAAATCTATAAAAAGGGGCAAGTTTCACCAATATGAAAGAATCCATCTTTCATAAATTTAAAGCCAGAAGTCAAATGACAGCCAAGAGGGGCAGATTCACCAGCCAGGTGAAAGTAACTAGACAATAGTAAGTTCCAAAATTCTGAACATATCCACAAGTGCACAACAAGCACACAGGCATGACACACACCAACATGCATGTGATGTGTTATCGACCTCACAGCACAGCCCAAATTCACAAAACCACAGCACAGCCGTGGAGAGGCACTAGTGCATATCTCCACTGCTTGCACACAAGAACAGCCAGCTTAGATAGCAGCTTACCAAACACATCAGCCAAACCAAACCACCACAGATCAACCAAACATCACCATGATGGTGACATAAGGAGGGGGAAGGATCAGGTGGACAGCAAGGACAAGTCCAGGAGCTAGGAGGAGCAGGCTAGCTCAAGGACAAATCCAGGAGCTCGGAGGAGCAGGCTAGCTCAAGGTCAAGCACAGAA
This sequence comes from Avena insularis, assembly GCA_023614405.1. NCBI lineage: Eukaryota > Viridiplantae > Streptophyta > Magnoliopsida > Poales > Poaceae > Avena > Avena insularis. Next base: position 88,708,203 of record CM042695.1, read on the forward strand.
GTCCAGCAAAACTAGATCAAGATCATCACCAACTTACTCCACATTCATCAGATTTTGTGGTGAGCATCATAAAACCCTCACATGATCTAATCACCTTATCTAGACAAAAGCATGTGTTGTTCTATGAACAAACCCTCTGAAAGCACCCAAGTGGGGTGAATCTATCATAGGGATTTTTTTTAAAACTCTAAAGGCAAACAACAAAGTACCTGGATCCAGCCAGAGCTCAGAGCAACATCATTGCTCTGGTTATTAGGTTATATCTTACAGTTCAAGCATAAATATATATATGATCTATTTCTAGGCACATCCCTAAAGAAAGGGTAGCACCTTAGAAACTAGTCCTTTGGATCCAGATCATGATCAAGCTCACTATCATTTTTTTCCAAGCTTTGATTCAAGAAAGAATAGCGGGTACCACTACCAAGACTATCTATATGAACCAACTAGATAAGATCTGAATCCCTAAGCCTCAGACCAACATCATTGGTCCTAGGGAATTTAGAAAAGAAACATCTATGTTTATTCCTCAAAGCCAAGTTTGTCATTAAGCATAAAACAACCCAATCCATGGGTTGGAATCAAACTTGTGTGCCATACCATGATGGTGTCACAAGAACAATCCATTATGAATTAGGATAGACATTTAATCATCACAAATTCAAACAATCAACTTAACTAATCATTTTCATGTTAACACAGGAATCATAACTAGGATATTCCTATGTTACACTTCACTGTTTGAGATCATGATGATCTCAAACCACACACTAGTTCGAAGCCAACAGCACTAGGACAGTGATTTCATCCTATCATAATCATGACCATGAATCAAATAACAGTGGAAAGTTATCAAGTCATTGGCTTTACGAAGCATGTTTCCCAAACAACTACATCATCTAAATCAGATGTAATCCAAGCATAAAATCATCTAACAAGCCACCAGGAACATTACAGATCATCTTAAGCAACAAGCCCATGCCAATAACCACTTGGCCTGTTTCCAATTCATCCAGTATATGATCAACCCTAGGATAAGAACCCTAAGTGGATATGTCATCCTAATCAGAATCAGACAGTAGCCAGAGAGGACACTGCCAGCATCTAGCACCGGATCAACAAGCACAGAGAGCACCTGGGGAGAGGAATTGAACTCACCGTAGGTCCTCGCTGAAGACTAGAAGAGGAAACAGAGGGGCCGACGACCATGGTGGCACGGGGAGCACCCCAGAGGAGGCGCTGCAACCCGCACGGCGCCACGGCAGCGACCCTGATCACGCCTGGAGGTGCAGAGCATCACCTCGACACACGACGGCCACAACAGCACCTGGATCCATGCCAACCCCCAAATCCTAGGGTTCAGGACGGCATCGATCCATTGCAGGAGAGCCCCAGGCTCGAACCCAACTGGATAGAACGAACGGGCGTCATCGACAACCCCCTATTGTACCACGGTGGCGACCAGAACGGCCTACGGCGGCGGGAATCGCCGGCCACGGGGTCGGGGTCAGAGGAGGAGAGGATAAGCTCGAGGGAGAGAGAGAGAGGGAGTGAGGAGTGGGCTAAGTTGGGACAAACCCTTCGGGGTGGCTCTTTTGTCTATGACTAATGGGCCACTAGGGACCAATAAGAATAACCAGCCCAGAAATCTTTCCAGGCCTGTTTGAATAAAAAGGAAAAGACCAAAATACCCCTAGACTTAATTAAATTTTAGAAAATAAAATAAAAGTCCAAAAATTATAAATAAAATATTTTTGGATTCCCAATAATCCACACTACCTAAATAAAATAAGATATAAAATTTTAGACATTTAAATTTTTATAAGAATTTTATAATATATATTATTTATGGAATTTTATTAAATTAATGAAAGATGATAAAAATAAATAAAAATCACTTTCATTATATATTAATATTGTAGTATTTTTGAAAAATATTTAATAACAATTTTTAATGTTCAATTGATAATTCCTAAAAGAATTATTAAATCAATAAAAGTCAAATAAAAGGGAAATAAAATAAAATAATTCAATATATGTTATAAATATTAAAAAATATATTAATAAATGCTTTATTATTATTAAAAAGGGCCTTATATAATGATAGGGTAAAGGCATAATGCATTACATTATTTGCATAATCATTTTGCTTCTTTAAATATTGTCCTTACCGGGCAATAATGATGTTTTGTAGACATACAAGCTCAAGGTCCAGTGCAAGCATCAGACTTCACTACCTTGCCATCACAAGGCAAGTTCATCACTTGCTCATGTCCTTTGAAGAGTCTTTATCAAAGTATTTACAAATTGTGTGTTATCATATATGATATAAAAGAAAGAAAATATTATTTTCACAAATAAAGGAATCATAGATACCATCCTAAGTGATGATATATTGGAGCAATGGAACTTAGGGTTCTAATTGCAAAACCATGATGATCAAATAGGGACTTAATAATCCCTAACATCAATGATTCTAGCGTCGTATATTACACGTTAGCCATGAGATTTGGAATGGGACAGAGAAGTCAGTTGTATCTTCTTCCTCTCGCATGAAGCCGGATGTGCAGGTCGTGGCTGTTATCCTTGTAGCGTGCATATTAATTGGTAATTCATAGAGGATATGCAGCATATGGGTGGGAACCCTCATCGTCCCACGATAGTTCTGGCATCTAACGGTTTGTACAAACCATTGCCGTAATTCATTATGTCGGCATGGTGTACACCAAGGAGGCATGCGGGGTCGCGAAGGGGGCAGTGATTGGCTTGGACAAACTAGTGGGCCCCACATCATGGAATTGTGGACGGGAAAGTACGCCCGGTTGTGCAACAAGGAGTTGATCTCTCATGGGTAAAGTAACGCACCTCTGTAGAGTGTAAGAATTGTAACTTATTACTCTCTGTTCCGGGAAGGAGCTACGAACGCGGCAGGAAAGGAACTCCTTGAAAGTTCTGGTCAACCTGTGAAGGCTAATTTTCATAGTTTTTCAGAATAAAATCAATCTTTGAAGAAAGATTTACAAAAATTGCATAGTGCCAAGGATTTATAATCCGAGGTGGTAGTTAGAGCATCAAACTTCCCACCTTGCATATAATGAACTTGTTGGGTAACGCTGTTACTCATTCTTTCCTTTGATCCCTTGCTTAGACTCTGAGGATCCCGAAGACGTGCCAATGTATGCAACCGAATGCCAAGAAGATGTGTTCTACAAGGAACCTGATCTATCCGGAGGTGTGGATTACGAGATCCTCTACGGTGTCGATGATAATGAGTCCAACTAAGTACTCCTAGTTAATAGTAACCAATAGAGCCGAGCAGCATAAACTCTATAGAATAAGCTGCTGAGCTCAACTCCTAGACGGAGCTGTTACTTTTAAATTCCGCTGAAACACTTTACATTTTGGTTTGTAAGTTGGATCTTTTGGAAGTCTTGAACTTCCAGTATTGTAATAATAATGTGTGTACTTTTGTAATATGGACCCGCAATGTTTCTGTTATACCACTCTAAGGGATGTGATATTTACAGAACGATGTTCTGTGGATATCATGTCAACGACTATAGTGTACTACACATGCAGTGGTATGCTGGGTCACCGCACATGAGGAGTTGTCGAGGAAGGTACCTACGAGTGCACGTGGGTATCAGTTTGAAGCGATGTGGCTGCGACATGAGGGGTATGAGGATATGTTCAGTGATTCATGGAGGAGTGGTGACAGGGGCTAATGCATCCGAACACATGGCATTGACCATTGGTCCACATCATTCTACACCAACCAAACACACAAAGGTGAATTCGTTATATCTCTCTTCCTCCTTTGATTATCATGTGAATGGGATCCTACTTGAGACAAATGCCACCGAACAAGGAGGAGGGCTTGCCCCTCTCCCCTATAAAAGAAGGTGGATACTTCCTCCCTCTCACACGCACTTTCCCATTCTCTCATATGCCCTCTGGTTGGCATCTTCTCCCTCTTGCTAGCCTTGTCCATTGCCACTACAAAAGGTGCTTAGGCGAAGCCCTGCTCGAGATCTTCCCATCCACCACCTTTACCATGGCGTAGAGACGTTGGAGTTCCCGGAGATTCGGTACTTCTGCTTCTCGGTTGGAGTGAGGGTTTAGGAGTCGTCGGCACACCGTACGTGTGACCGACTACGGAGGCGCTGCCCATTTGTGGCGCTTACCATCTGCACATACTCGAGGACGGTCGTATACATCTACATCAACCACGTTTGTTTGCATGAACGTTATTCCACTAATGGTCTTTGAGGGTGTGTCCATCTATAACCGTTACATAGTATCGCCATGATTCGATCTTGGTAGTTGCAAACCTTAGGTAAATTTTTGTTTTCTATGCAATGAACCCTATCAGGCTCACGATTTGGGGGCGCTGAAGTTCCAAACAAAATCAAATTACACTGTTGCTGGCTTGTGAAAAATGGCTTGGCTATCAAAGAAGAGCTAAAAAGAAGGAATACTAAGGAGGATGTCTGGTGGTGGCATGCAACACAAAGGATCCCTGCAACACCGGTTCTAGGACTGTCCACATGCAAGAAGAGACTGGGAATTGGTTCGAGAGCAAACGAACTTGTAATTTATACCACCACCAGCTGATGTGAGGAACCACATGGATCTTTAGATCTGGCTGCTAGATTGGTTTAGTACATCGGAGGAAAAGGAGTTGACTGTTTGTATGTAGGGCTGGCCCATAGGGTAGGGCAAAGGAGCGCTCTCTCTGGGCTACAAGGAGTTAGGGGCCCCAGTCCGAGACATGTATGTGTACCTATATTTATTTCTATTCTTGAGACCCAACAGAGTGAAATAATTCTAAAAAATATAGATTACCTAAACTAGAGGCTATTATGTCTCTACTCTGACTTATCTTTCCCCAAAATACTCCAAAATATTGTATAGTAAAGAGGGAAGCACAAGTTCCATTTAAAAAATCCATAGAGATACATCATTTAGTTTTGATCGCAAGGAAACAACAACAACATTGTTCCAGCAAATATTCTAACATTTATAAATATTTTTTCTCGATGTCATCATTTTGGTGGCCTCTCCAAATGTGCAGAACAACACCAGCCCTCATGAGGTCTCTACAAAGTTGTTATTCATCACTGAGAATAACGATGCAAGCACATAACTATATCATTCCGCAAATAGCTCTCCAATTCCCAGCGGGTCTACTTGTCTCTATCATCCCTGTTCTAAAGACTATTTTATTCTCTTGTTATTTTAGTGTCTAATGTGTCTACTCTTCTACTCATTTTTTGCACATGCATATGAATTTGTTACTATCATAATTTTGTTCTGTCATTAATTCTAGAGGTACATATGTCTAACACGTGTACACAAGGAGCAATTGATAGGAATAAGTATCATGGTAAATATTTTGCTTGATCAAGACAAATGAGTAGTTTTGAATCTCTTCACCGAGATTCCAAAGATCATGGATTTATCAAAAGTACGAATTTTATTATTATTTAGAGGCCTAAGAACGCTAATTATGCTTAAACTTTGAGTAATACTAATTTTTTAGCATAGATATTAAAGATATATTTAAGAATTTTTTAATTAGGGGGGCCATTTCCCATCCTCTTAAACTCAGTGAAACTTTTCCACTTTAAATGAGGGGTCATTGGTGTCATGTTGACCTAAGGCCTCCAAAATCTATGGACCGGCCTGTTTGTATGATGCTGATCACACAACTATGGTACGCACATAATGAAGCCTGGGATGCTGACTGTATTGAGAATCCGGAGATCACTGTAGGCAGAACGCTCTTCCTTGTTCATGAGTGGGATGTGTGTAGGTCACCCCTGATCTCCTCCCCAGCGAGTCTGTCTGAGAAGTGGTTGATGACACACAAGTATAGGGTGTGTATCGTAGTACTTTTGATAAATAGGAGTGTCGATCCCAACAAGGAGTAGAAGGTGCTGACTAATGATACTGGCTCAAAATTCTCTGTAAATACTAGCAAAGGGATTTTTACGGGTTTTTTATAAAGCAGACAAATAAAGTGCAAGTAAATAAAGACAACAAGAATAGTTGCAGCAAGTGGCCAATCTTTTAGCAAAGGATAAGCCGGTGATATTACTTATGGAGACCAAATATTCTCGAGGACACATGAAAATACTGTCAAGTGCTTTCGCTTCATATAGCGAAGTAGTCTTCTTTGGTTGGATAAGTGTTGTGTGAGTGAACCTGTGCTAATGTACTGACCTTAATAGGACTAATACATACTTGTAATTAAACCCCTTGCAAGCATCTGCAACTACAAAAAAGCAATTAAGATAAAAACCTAACCACATCCTTAAACTCTGAGATCCTAGACTCTCTTGTGCAAAGGTTTCCTAACGAGGGTTTAGGTTTCTGTCACTCCGGTAACCCCATAATTAATAGCCAAATACACAATGCATTCCCCTAGGTCCATAAATGGTGAAGTATTATGTAGTCGACGTTTACATGACACCACTAGAAGAATAACACCACAATTTAAATATCAAACCATTGAATAATATCTCAACACAATTCCACTACTAACAACATGACTTCTCCCATGTCCTCAAGAACTAAACGAACTACTCACGAGACATCATATGGATCAAGATCAGAGATGATATAATGATGAATAACAATCTGAACATAAACAATAATTCAATGGTTCCACTCACAAGCATCAACTACAAGAGTAATTAACATCGGAAAAGTTTCCCCTAAGAACTATGCAAGATTCAACACAATTGTTACATCGATACGAAGTGGTGATGATGGTGCTGGTGGAGATGATGGTGTGGATGATGATGATGATCCCGATGAAGTCTACCTTGATGACAGTGTTGATGGCGACGATCTCCCCTCTCCGAGAAGGAATTTCCTCGGCAGAAATCTGTCTGCTGGAAAGCTCTTTCTCTCTCTGTAGTTTCCGCCCCGCAGAGGCGGTGGAATCTTTCTGTTGTCGCTCCCCTATGTATTAGGGTTTCGAGGAAAAGATATAGGAGAAAGGGCGAAGCAGGAGGTGGGCCAGGGTGGCCACACCCCCTGGTGGCGTGGCCAAGGGTGGCCCGCGCCTAGGGGGTGTGGGCCCCCTATGGCCCATCTTAGCCTCGCCTTCTGGCATCCTTTGTCTTCTGGAAAAATATAATTTTCCATATATTTTCTGGTATTTTTCTGATCTTCGCGAAATTGCATCCAAACACCGTTTTTTCCATCAGAATCCTGACTCCGGCAGTTCATCCTCCAAGAATCTGAACATGCAAAAATAGATGAAAGTGACATAAATAACACCTCTTAATATGAAATATATCAGTGAATAATAGTAAATTATGATATAGAATAGTGATGAAAAATGGACGTATCAGTGGTCACCTCCAACGGTGGGGTGGCTAAAGGTGAATACTGATGGAGCGAAGCCTGTTGGCAACTCTTACGGTGGAGACGGTGTGGTCCTGCGGGATCACCATGGTGGCTTCGTGGCAGGAGCATGCCATTTTCACCCTACCGTAAGTGATGTAGAGTGAGCAGAACTCCTAGCTTGTCGACAAGTGGCGAACCTGGCAAAGAAGGTGGGGACTTCAAAAGTGATTCTGGAGTTGGATTGTGCAGGAGTGGTGGCAAAACTCAATAGTTGTGCGATAGTTCGGTTGATTCATGGGCCCCTGATCAAGGAGACCAAGACGCTCGTAGGGGGTCTCGATGACGAGGTTGTCAAGCTTATGCGAAGCTCGTGTGAAAAGGATACAGATGTCGGCTAAAGGGCGGGGTGAATAGGCGATTAAAACTTTTCCGAGAGTTGCTCAACAAAGGCGGAATTAAACTAGTGTTTATTTTGATAAGCACAAGACCAAGAACAACTAGGGTTCACCTATGTTCACCAACAAGTTATTCTAAGCAAGTCAAATAACTATGTGATAGCAAGATATATACTTCAAGCACGAAGGCCATCACAAAGTAAAGTGCACAAGTAAGAGCTCGGGTATAGAGATAACCGAGGCACGCGGAGACGACAATATTTTACCGAGTTCCTCCCAACATGGAGTACGTCTCGTTTGGAGAGGGGGTGGTATCAAACCACCAACGCCACAAAAGGCCTCCCTTATTCTCCTGTGAATCTCACCCCAACGGGATCGATCCATGCTTCCACTATCGATGCACTTGTCGGTGGCAATCCGGAACCTCTCACAAGGTTGGGGCACTTCTCCACAACTCAATTGGAGGATCCCAACAAACAAGCTTGGGGAAAGCTCCACAACCTAATTGGAGGCCCCAAGTAATCCAAGTACCTGCAAAACCACCAAACCGTCTAGGGTTCCAAGAACCCAAGAGTAAAAAGCTTCTCACCTTTCACTCAATCAAATTCTCACCAAGAACTCAAACCTATGCACCAAATGCAATGGCAAGAACACAAGTAGTGCTCAAATCCTTCTCTCCCAAATTTCACCAAAGCTACAAAATCTTGTGGGGAATAAGAGAGGAAGAACAATGGAGGAAATCCACAAACGACTCCAAGATCTAGATCCCAAGACGTTCCCCTCACTTAGAGGAGAGATGGATTGGTGGGATTGTAGATCTAGATCTCCTCTTTCAAATCCCTAAAGTATATGCAAGAATCAATGGAGGGATTGAGAGATAGAAAGCATAAAGAGATCAACAATGGTGGGGAAAAACTTGCAAGAGAGCTAAGGAATCATTGGGGAAGAAGGGCCCCTTAAATAGGTCCCTAGAAATCCAACCGTTAGGCCCAGGAATCGCCCGGTCCGGAGTCTCTGAACTGGTACCGGAGTCTCTGGTGTACCCAGGACAAACGGGGACAATCTAGAGGACGTACTGGACGCGGTCCGGAGATAGACCGGAGATTTAGTCCGGAGTCTCTGGTCTTACAAAAACTAGCAGAAAGACCAATACGAAAACAACCATAACTTTTGCATCCGGACTCCGATTTTGATAATCTTGGGCTCGTTTTAAAGAGGACAATAAGCTCTACAACATCATACAGAAAAACATAATAGTCTAGCAAGGGAGGATAGAACCAAATGACGAAAGGTTTAACCTCTCTCAAAAAGACAAACCAGCAAAACCTCCAACATCAAAAACGTAGTAGAGAATGCATTTGAAATCCGTTTTCGATGAACTAGAGCTTGTCATGGAGATTAAAACAAGCTCTAAATCCTCACATGAGTAAGAACCAAATAATGGAAGGTTTTACCTATCTCTAAAAGACAAACCGATAAAACCTCCAAGATCAAAAACGCAATAAGATATAAAGGGGAAATCCGTTTTTGATGAACTAGGGCTTGTTATGAATATTACCACAAGCTCTAAAACCTCACATGGATAAGATAGAAATAACAACCAAAAAAGGATGATGCTAAGTATGCAAAGGTTTGAGCTCTTTCTGAACGATATGATCGAGTTACTCACTTGAGAGTCCCTCTTGATAGTACGGTTATCTATCCTATAAACCGGTCTCTCCAACTAACACCACGAGACAGGTATGAAGAAAACCCTATCAATATCATACCTTTGTCTTGCGCATATTCCACTAGATCTTGATGTATACGATCTTGTCCTTCTTAAGATGAAACACCTTTCTTGATTGCTCTTGCACGCACTCGCTTGATGAAGACTTGCAAGTTGCTCCCCCATACAACATGGGGAAACCTTTACTTTGACCTTGTCTTCATCGATCCATGATCACCGAGGATGGCAAGCTTCAAGCATGAGATCTTCTAGATATTGCACATCTTTAGCTTGCACATCATTTCTTCTTTTCTTTATTATGTTGATGCCTTGAAGGTGCACCAGAGATATTACTCCATCTTATTCTTCAAGACATATTTGCCATAGGTTTAACTCTCACATGACCAATCTGTGGATCACTCTTTGAACACCTTGATCACCACTTGATCATCTTCACTTTGTTTTTCTCCAAACGTTGAAGCCAACATATGGTTCAAGCATTGCTTATGGACAATTCCTACAAGTAGAACTTGATACAAGCATTAGTCTATAGAGATTGTCATTAATTACCAAAACCACACATGGGGACTCACATGTTCTTTCATCGTGTAACCGGGATAGCACATCTATTGGCAAAGGAGGGCGTGCGAGAATAAAGTGTGTAAAACTTGGTTCCAAGTTCCACCGCGGTATATTGTAAACTCTTTGGAGTATGAATTTTTGGATTGTTGAATAAATCGCAGTTTTGAATCTAAAAAAAAGCTTGTAAAAACTTTGTACGGTAAAAGCATTTTAGAGTATACAATAAAACCCCTTTTGATACAAGATGTGTTCCGTAAAAACAGATACTATAAATCTCATATTGTAAAACCTTTTTCTTTCAATCTTAAATTTCCGTGTCCCGCTGTTTTTATCACATCTGTATGCACAATCCAAACAAGGACAAAGACACATATAATTCAAAATAGTACATAGATTAAACACAAATTCTTAGTTCAATCACGAACACAACTAGATCAATCATGAACACAACTAGATCAACTAGGAACTTAGCTGGATTCAACTTTTTAACCAAACTAATTCTTGTAAAATCTTTTCCTAGATAAGCCCACATTTTACCAGAAGCGCTACAAGTAATCAAATCATGTTCATCAAGATTTCAACCCCCCAAACTACAGCTTTGCACTGAAACCCCGCGAGCTTATAAACTAGTGCCTGGCCGCCTTCTACATTTTCTAGCAACTGTGTGATTTTCCAGAACCATGGCCATCCTTAGCTTCGTTAAATGGCACCACAGTACCACTAGGGCTTCTTTGAAGATCCCCATCAGTTTCTCCTACGCTTGGGTGCTTGCATTACCTAATCAGACAAACTCTAGCTCATGCACACAAATTTCGAGTGCCTGGATGCCTGTACTGTCCAAGATGTTCAGATTTGAGCGCCTGTACTGTCCAGTATGTCTCTGGCATTCCTAGTCCATCTTTTCATAATATGCTTCTTTGGAATCTGAGTTACGCTCACATATTCCATTACCTGAAACAGGGCACAACACACACAATTAATCACAATCATTAATTACTGCATGTACAGTGTGGAGCATGCCAACAAAATTACCTTAAGCACATGGCAACAGAGCAAACCCGTGTGCGCAAATTGGCCACACTCACATACAAATGACTCGCCGTTGTCAATCATCTTTACCTCATAGGCAACCTTGCTCCAATTCTCCCTCCTTTCTGCTCCGATATACTTCGTCAGGTAAATCTTATCTTTTTCAATCACCTCCACATGGTAAGCACCGGCTTCATAAAGAATCTCACCGAACTTCTTGAACATCGCATGTGTGTAAATTTTACTGGCATGGTGCTCGAATGGAAGGTTTCTTCTCAAAACAGACCCTCCCTGCATACATACATAAGAAATAAGAAACTCGACATATCTTCCAATATCATTGGTCGAACAAAGTTATAAATTAACTGGTACCATGCTCACAATTTTTGTTCTCTTCTCTTGGTAATTCTCATCTGTTCCTCGGCTAAGTTGGAGACACATGTACCGCTTCACAAGCATGTGCATTGGGCAGTCTGGTGGAATATACTTCTTTAACATACTGTTAGCAGTATCTCTTTGTTGTGTACTTGTCATCTTCGCACAGAAAACATCTTTCAAGTAAGGCTTTGCCCATTTCGTACGAACCTCGTAAATATGTGTCATAAACGAATTTGACTGAAGGCTGTATTTTTCAATCAGCATTCCCCATGCTGTCTCGAACTCACCCGGAGTACGCACGTGATCGACCACCTTGTGGACTTCTGCTCTGAACTCGTTCCGTCTGGTGTACAACGGATGCAGAACATGCCATTTACACCACCTATGTGCAGTATTAGGCATGGCATTCCTAACCGCCACCTCCATGGCATTGTTCTCACCTGCAATAATTAGCAAAGACGATGTTGTCAACACTATGTTTCAAAACACCTGCCATGGAATTGGATGGTTACAAAACTGAACATACCTGTCAGAATTGTCCGGGGATGGTTGCCACCCATCATCTTGATAAATTCAGTGAACACCCACTCGAAGCTCTCAGACTGTTCATCACGGACCAGGGCACCACCTAGAATGATGCTCTGGAAGTGATCATTTACTCCAACAAACAAACCAAATTGCATGCCATACAATTTTTTCGTGTAAGTAGTATCAAATGTTATGACATCACCAAAGAACCTGTAGTGCATGCGGCTACCTCCACTTGTCCATATTAGGTTTTTTATACGGCTCTCATTGTCAGCTTGGATCCGGTAACAGAAATTCGGGTCCTCGGCTCCAATCTCAGCCAACACTTCCATTGTTTTTCTCACATCATCATCAGCTTGGTCAAGGTTTATCTGCTCACATAGATTCCTCGAGGAAAGCTTTGCTGGTGGCACATCCTCCATGCTGCCAAAGAAGCAGCCAATCATGCTATACACTTCCCCGATGTTCAAGTTGTTCTCCCGCAATTGGCGTACGAGGTTCTTCGTGCGGATGTCGATATGTTTATGCGAGGGCAAATGCACCTTCTCGTCACAAATAACTGACAAAGAGTGGTTGTGTATTCCACGGTGTTCAGTAATGGACCAACCATTGTCCTCAGTTCTAAGCAACCGGATCAATGCCGGGCACTGACAACGACATGAGCCTGTGTTCTCCCCTGCAGGCTTCCCCTGTTAATTAAAAATCTAACATCAATTGATCACCATCCAATGATAAGAAATGTTGAGACAAATATGTACATTGCATACTTACCTCACGTCCGCAAACAATATCCTGCCTGCGTTTTGTCCTCCCAGCGTTCGACCTGCTTCTGCCATACCTAATTCCAAATCCCATCTCCCACGCGTACAGATTATAGAAATCATAAGCCTCGGCCAACGAATCGAAAGAGGTCCCTAATGTTGGGTTCACAACATTCTCTGTCTTCCTCTCGGCAAATCCTCTGATAGATTTCTCGAGGGCACTAACACTGTTAGCACACGGTGCACAGTCCGGAGGTGCGGAACCGGCACGAACTCTGCGTACAGAAATCCGCTAATGTAAGCTCAGTCACACAATAGATTTTCTCAATACACACCAAGTTACATTGACAATCAAGGTTATGTCTAGAAAACAATTATGTTCATGTGAGGGAAACCAAAATCACTAGCCTGCTGACATATCACGAAGCTAAGGCTTCAGCAACTGACTGCACGCAAGAGGACAGAAACCAAAGTTGATATTAAGAACATTGACAGTCAGAGGCACCCTCTGTAACCAAACTTGATATGAAGAACAATGACTGACTAAAATATTTCAGGCCATAACTTGTTAATCCTTTCAAGAAACTGACCTCTTCCTGCTCCCGGGGGCTTGAGGGTTGAAGCCACCGGTGAACTGCTCTGAATCAGAGGGTTGGACGATCTGTGCCAGAGGCACCCTCTGCAACCCTCTGCTCTGCGGTGCAGGAATCGGCGGCGCCATTCTTATCAGCGCCATTGACGATGGCTCCGAAAATGGTGGCTCTCCTCCTGCTTCAGCATTCAGATCCAATGGCGTTGCCCCTATTCCCCGTCCATTGTCAGCTACAGGGAACCTTTCCAGCAACACGAAGTGAAAAAATGGTGGGGATTAATGGTAACGGACCACATCGGGTTTCAGATGAACGATAAGACACCAAACCCCCAAATCGACACTAACCTGTTGTCCAGATCCATCAAGAACTCGCGCGTATTCACGCTCGAAGCTTCTCAGCTCAACCTCGCCCCTTCTCGGTACAGCTTCTTCCTCCTCCGTTTGCACTCAGCCGCTCCACAAACACTCCGATTTAATATTTTCTTTTCTTTGGAAGGCCCATCGGGTTGAAACAGTTTTCCTGGGCCACAGCTCTCGAGGTTTGCGCTCTTCTGGTCCAGAGGTACAGAAGTTCATGTTGAGTTGCAGGAATGGGCCTTCTCCCTCAAATATTTGAAAATCACACTGTTATCCTCATGTTGTAGGAATTCTCATGTTGAGTTGCAGTTCATGTTGATTTTCAGCATTGCCATGAAAATCACACTGTTATCCTCAAATTTGTTTTTGAAAATCACACTGCTGCCATAAAGAAAATTTAAATCGCACCGTGCTACCAAATGCTACGAGACCACACAAACTTTGTAGTAGGGTTTTCAGCCCCCAAAAGAGTAGAATACATTCGGTAGTAAAATTCAGTTTGATCATTGTGTTCTACTCCATCAGTTTCAAAATATAAGATGTTTTAATTTTTTCTGAAATATATGTATGTAGACATTTTAGTGTGTAGATTGACTTATTTTGATTTAAACTTATACACTAAAAGACGTTTAGATACATTCTTTTTCAAGAAAACAAGGCATCTTATATTTTAGAACGGATGGAGCAAAAGTAAAGTATAATGTATTATGGTTGACACGGTATCCAATATTTGAAATATTTAGAGATAGATTGGAGTGTATGTATTTGATAGTGTATGATTTATAATCTGTCTGGTACTTTATAAAATCCAATCTCACATCAATCTCATATTTATTCAAAAATCTCGGACACCATTGGCAAATGCAGGGGCGGATCTACACGCCGAGCAATTCAGGCCATGTCCCAGGTATAGAAAAAAAATCACCTATATGCTATTATCTCTATCTCTATCTCTATCTCTATCTCTACTGTATAATTTGTCTAGGGGTGGTTTTCGTGCCAGACAAATTTTCGTCCGTCGTAGGTATATTGCAGTTTACCCCCTCGGAATAGAGTAATAAACCCGCGGTCCAAATCGTTTGCATTTAAGCCCCTAACCCTATCCCCTAACCTGGCGGAGCAGAGGGAGGGAGGCGGCCGCATCAGGGGATGTCCTCGTCGGGGCAGCCACGCGGTTGATGAGAAGAGGATGAAAGAGGCGAGCGGTGGGAGGTCGATATCTGGATGGCGTCTGTCGCCGACGGCGGAGCCGGGCACGCGGTTGACGAGAAGAGGATGGAGGAGGCTGAAGCGGCAGGAGGTCGATCTGGCTGGCATCTATCGCCGGCGGCAGAAAGGGGCAAGCGGGAGCAGGGTGGAGCGTCGGCAGCCGAGCGAGCAGCAGCCGGCCGCCTGCGTCTCCTTCGATTTCTTCCATTTTTTTATTCGGTTCTTGGCCCAACTGCCGCTGTTGGGGGATATGATATCGGTTTAGTTGGTTAGTACAGGTTTGGCTAATTTGCACCATTGCCGTCGTCATCCTCTGCCACCGCGACGCGCCTACCTCTTGCTCCTTTTCAACGCCTCTGCTACCATTGTCATAGACTCATATTCGTGTAATCCTCTACCGTGCGCATCCTCAATTCCACATATGCCAAGGGCTGATCAAGCTCGCCGGCATGGCATCGTCAGTGGCGTAGCTCTCCATGCTACCAGTGGACAACCTGGATCTCACGGTTGAGTTGAACAACTAACCTGCTGAAGTGCAGACTCCCGAGGTGCAAGGATGTACCACCACTGTCGTCAGGAAGGTAACAGACTAACAGGTTATTAGACGGTTCAGTCTTTGTTAGAATGAAGTATGGAAACACGCACTATTATAAGATCATAAGCTTTGTTTTTTACTGTATTGAGGTTTTGTTCAAACTTGTTTAATAATCGAATATGCAGAGTTATTGGTTTTGTATTGCTGCACTTCGATTGATGAATGTCCATGCTCTCCGTGATGTGCTTCGTCAGGTGATTGTTCATATCTTAGTACCTTACCACTGCTATGAAATAGCCCAGCCCACGCATCTGATTGAATCATTGGACGATGTGAAAATGTAACATGTCAATGGAGAGGAAGCAACCAGCTTACTCATGAATTGTAAGTAAGTAGCAGAGAGTAGAGTGCTTTTTTCTGCATATATTGTTAAGCTCTGTCTCTTATAAGATACAGTATATAGCAACTAAGGCTGTTGCTTTTAGCTACCTCAACAAACAAAAGGCGGGGTGCAAAAGTTGATTAAATACACACGACATCATCGTTGTCACTTTTTTCTGGCTACACGTTAGTGGAATTCAAAATGGATAGCATTCTGTTGCTCTTCATTTTTAGATAGTTGATACATGTTTCAACCCTTTCTGATCCATGAGTGTAATAACTTGAATTTAGTCTGAAATGATGCAATAAATAAGATTTTGTGCATCGATTGATGCAGAGGCCGAAGCTATGCTCCCCATTTAAAAAAAAGTGGAGCGCTCGTACGATTCACCGATAACTTGGCACATTAGTATGATCTTCTTTCTTAAAGAATACAAATTTATTCGTATGAAAGAATTTTAAAATTATTTAGGCATAGGTGTAAATTAGAAAATCATAATTGGGCAACAAACATATAACTTCCTTTTCATCACCCTTATTAATGTTAACATACTAAACCATGAACTACAAGTTGCTAGAGCTGAAAAGGCATGGTGTGGATGAAAGAAAAATAGTACATAACTCATCTTCTCGCGGCGAAGATGGATGCTCACCGAGGAGACGGGTAACATGGAGAGAAAGAAGCAGGGCACATCGCGGTAGCTGACGAAGAAAGACAACAAATTCATATCTAGCACGACACATTTTAAAAAGCCACATGGCAGTCAATTACACATTTTAAAAATCTTCTGATCATTTTTTTCGTGGCAACATACGGACACTCTAGTAAGTGAGTTATTTGCTCTAAAATGTAGCCTAATTACAACGTGTAATATGACGTTGGCCGTTAAAATCTTGATCCGCCGCTGGCCAAATGCATGGAGAAGAAGCCAAAGGTATGCTCCCATCTCTGTGTACAAATGTGAAACACGTGCAATCTAGCCACATGATATTTCTTGCCCAATCCCGCAGCAACTTTGGCTATGTGTCGGTGGATGATCAAGTCCTAGGTGGATGGTCAAGGCATGCCACGACAAGTGAAATGATGTGGGACGTGGTCAAGCGGCGTAGTGGTTCGTCTTATCGCGTACTGAATTAGTTTGCAACTTAAGGATGCAGATGAATCCGTCGGTTTGAAAATATATTTCGAAATATCTAACAATTTAGAAAAAAAATGTTAATATGTACATCCGAACATGTTATGTCCACGCACAAGTTTTCAGGAAAAGGTATATATTTTGTGTCTTATGCAAAAACGATAAATTCCAG
This sequence comes from Avena insularis, assembly GCA_023614405.1. NCBI lineage: Eukaryota > Viridiplantae > Streptophyta > Magnoliopsida > Poales > Poaceae > Avena > Avena insularis. Next base: position 88,725,325 of record CM042695.1, read on the forward strand.
TGCTTCAACATGACTGTTCATGGATCTTTTTTTATTTTTTACATAAACAACATAAAATATATTTTTTCTTAAAAACTAGTGTGCTAACATAGAATGTATGGATGTCCATGCAAAAAATTCTTTCCGATTTTTTTAACAATTCAAAATTTGTTTTTGGTAGATTTTTCATAATAGGTTCATCTGCACCCGTGAGCCAAAACACCATCTCGGCAACTTTGCATACTTTTGGTTAGCGTGTGAGCCACGTTGGCACAAAATCTATAAATACAGGACGAACTTTAAGGAACCATTTATTTTGAATAAAAATCGCACTTCACAGTTTCAAAAAAAATGAGTCTAGATGCAGTTGATGATGTATCCTATAATCATGAAAAAACTGAATGACAAAAGTGTGGATGTGAGTGTAATGAATATTGCAGAATTCAAAAATATAAAATTTGTAAACTTTTAACATTTCTATGTAACCCATAATATAAAGAATTTCACGTTTAGATTATGATTGTAGGATACATTATTTAAGTATATCCTAATATTTTTCTGAATATTTTCAGACTTGTAAATATGATTCTAAAATATTTGAAAATAAAGGACTTTATGTCGGCCTCCATTTGTCCTCTCTCCGTCTTGGCACGACTATATATTAATAACAAACAAAAGGTATAATCGTGCGGGTCATGCTTTGCACTCGCTGATAGGTGAACCTTACCAAGAACTTAACATAGACACTTAATCAACTTATGCACTTAGTGGCACAACAAACAAGTAATCAAAATTCTTGAATTCACTAAAAATAGAATCCAAATTCTTGTGTACTCATTCCGAGAGAGATATAAATTTCCTTTATTTTTATTTCTTTTCTGTTTTCACGGAAAAAAATTATGTGCATACATATAGACTATGAAACAAACTCCATAAAAGAAACTGACTCGGGCGACATCCTATTAAAATGCAACTGCTTGACGATTTTGGCATGTAACCATGTTGTCTGCCTAGACACAAACTTCAACTTTTGTACGACAAGGTGACCTTACTCAATGACTAGGGTTGTTGAAAGGATACAGATGTCGTCTAGAGGGGGGTGAATAGGCGATTAAAACTTTTCCTAGAGTGGCTCAACAAAGCCGGAATAAAACTAGTATTTACTTTGTTAAGCACAACCTAAAACAACTAAGGTTCACCTATGTGCACCAACAACTTATGCTAAGCAATGCAAGTAACAAAGTGATAGCAAGATATATATTACTTCAAGCACGAAGGCTATCACAATGTAAAGTGCATAAGTAAAGAGCTCGGGTATAGAGATAACCGAGGCACGCGGGGACAATGATATTTTACCGAGTTTCTTCCAACATGGAGTACGTCTCGTTTGGAGAGGGGGTGGTATCAAACAACCAAAGCCACAAAAGGCCTCCCTTATTCTCCGGTGAATCTCACCCCAACAGGATCGATCGACACTTCCACTATCGGTGTACTTGTCGGTGGCAACCGAAACCTTTCACAAGGTTGGGGCACTTCTCCACAACTTAATTGGAGGCTCCCAACAAATGCCACCAAGGCCACAATTCCACCAAGGCCACAAAACCGTCTAGGGTTCCAAGAACCCAAGAGGGACAAGCTCCAATGAGTAACTCAAACCAAATCCTCCGAGGAGAACACAAACCGATGCACCGAATGCAAATGGAAAGAACACCACAAAGATGCTCTAATTCCTCACTCTCAAGTTCCAACAAAACTACTAAAGCTATTGGGGAAACAAGAGAGGAGGAATCAAAGAGGGACATAAAATCCCCCAAAATCTAGATCCCCAAAGATACACTCACAAAGAGATGAATCGGTTAGGTCAAAACGTAGATCTAGATCTCCTCTCTCTTCCACTCAAATATGGACAAGAATAATCGGAGGGGAAGAGGTTAGGCAAGCTTCAAAATATAGAGCAAGTGTGGACAAAGGTTAACCTGATAGAAGAGGAAGAAGCAAACCTAAACAATAATAGACCAAAGGCTTAAATAGGGCTAGGCAAAATATGGCCGTTAGGGCGAATTTTCTGAACGGTCAGGTAGTACCGGATTTAACCGGTAGTACCGCACCAGTCCCACGAACAGCGAAAAAACAAGGCAGAGAGCCAACGCAGCAGACAATAAATGCACGGATGTGGCAGGCCCAACAGAGGAAGCAAATGCGTGGGGCAATAGATGCAGCAGCGGCGCGGCGCCAGGGAAGCAGGCGGCCAGCGAGGCGAAGCGGAGGGCCTTGGAGGCAACGCAGGCCATGAGGGAGAGGCATGAAGGGAATATTCCCTGAAAGGCAATAATAAAGTGTTTATTATGTGTATTCCAAGTATATGATAAATGTTTATTTTGCATGCTATAATTTTATTAATGCGGAAACGTTAATACATGTGTGTTTAATAAACAAACAGAAAGTTCCTAGTTATGCCTCTCTCATAAACTAGCTCGTTGATTAACAAGATGATCAAGGTTTCCTGATCATGGACATTGGATGTTGTTAATGACGGGATCACAACATTAGTGTAATGGTGTGATGAATATTCATCCGATGTATAGCATTACGATCAAAGTCATTAAGTTTATATTGCTATAACAACTTATGAAATGATCCTAATCCTTAGACCATGAGATCATGTCAATCACTAACACCGAAAGAGTTTCTTGATAACATCAAACGTCACACCATAACAACGTGATTATAAAGATGGGTTCAGAACTAATAAAGTGTTATTTTGAGGCCCATGGATCGAGAGTGAAATTTGTTCGTCCCGATGACGGATAGATATACTCTGGGCCTCTCGATGATATCACATTGGTTAGCTTGCAAGCAAGTGATTTGATCACTAGAATGTTATATCACGGGAACGAGAAAAGAGTGCATGTCAGTAATGAGATCAAACTAGGTATGGAGATACCGATGATAGAATCTCGGACATGTAATATATCGCGAAACAAAGGGATTAAGATACTAGCGTAAAAGGTTCCGACAATCACAAGAAAGTCATCGTTGAATATGTGGGAGTCAGTATGGGTCTCCAGATCCCGCTTCTGATTATTGATTTGAGAGGGGTCTCGATCATGTCCGCATTATTCGCGAACCGTAGGGTGACACACTTAAGAGACACCGACATCCAATTGGAGCAAAAGTTTCATGCCGGAAAGAATAACAAGCGCAGGAATTTATTTCACTAGATACCGAAACAGGTATTCGGGTGAAATTGCAGAAAGTATTTTTGCATGTGAAATAGAATTCTAGCAAGGGGTTATATGTGAATGTTTGCCATTAAAGTAATTGAAAAAATTCTGAATAAATAAAAAGAGTTTTATTTAATGAGAGTTTGCATTAAATTTGGTGGAAATTTAATAGCAATTTTGAGTGGGATTTTGAGTGGAGGGAAATAAAGAGGTTTTTTGTGAGTGGAGTGTCCACCCACATGAATGAAGGAGGGGAGGGGGCAGCCCCATGGCCGGCGGCCACCCCCTTGGGTGACCCCTCCTCCTATAAAAGTCATCCCTCTCCCTCTCTCTCTCACTCACACCTCCTCGTGAAGGATCTCTCTCCCCCTCTAGAATTTATCCTCCATGGTCTCGGACTAGCGAGATACATGTTTCCGGTGGCTATTCGGCAAGAAAGAGTTGTGCTTCTGCTGCATCGCTGGAGCGAGGAGGCGGAGGTTGCTCGGTGCCTCGGACGTGTGTGCGAACACGGATGCGCTGCTGATTTGCGGCGCTAGGACTTCCTCTCGATCTTGAGATCGGCAAGAGATCGTCTACATCAACCACGAGTTTAACTCGTTAAGCTTTATCAGTCTTCAAGGGTATGTTCTCTACGGAAATACATCCGCCCGTTGTTTGTATCTAGTAGATAGATCTTGGTATATAGTTGTTCCCATCGTAGGAAATTTTTTGTTTTCTATGCTGCGAACCCTACAGTGGTATCAGAGCCGGATCTATGCGTAGATGCTTTACACGGGTCGTACACATATGAGTATGTGGACGATGATGATCATGTTATTGCTCCTTAGTTGTAATTTTGGATATTGGTGGCATAGTGGGATGAAGCGGCCCGGACAAACTTTACATGTACTCACACATGAGACCCGTTCCACGCTTGACATGCAACTAGTTTGCCTATGTGGCTAGCGGGTGTCTGTCTGTCCTACTATAGTCAATATCTATTTTGCAACGAGTTGTCAACAATTTGGTTATCCTCGTTGTGGTTCATATTCGTAGGTATGAACGGTTCTATCTTTGAAAGCCCTAGGCCACGTAAAACTTGCAATGGATAAATTAGAGACATCTAGTTTAGATTGTTGCTGGGTTAGTGTTATGATATGGTGATGTTGTAAGTAGAAGTATGAGATAATACTCTTACAACACGCATAATGTGTAAGTTCCATATACCTTGGCCTTAAACATAAAGGTATGATAAGCGATCATACCACGATGCACATGATAGAGATCATATGCGGGAACCATATCATTTCACTTATAAACATGTGATGTTTGATAACACTTATATTGCTTGTTTGGCATTTTATTAGTATAATAAGATGATCCCTCATTTAAATATCAAGATAAGAATGTGTTCTTCCTTTAGTATGCACCAATTATGTTTTCGTCGCTCCAAGATATCACGTGATGATCGGGTGTTTTTGTATCCACGACCATATTTCGGGTGTAAGGCAGTTACACACGTGAATACTAAGGTTCTTACTTGGCGAGCCTAGCATGTACAGACATGGCCTCGGAACACGGACCGAAAGGTTAAGCATGAGTCATATAGTAGATATGATGCCCATTTGATGCTCGCCTTTGAAGCTACACCGAGTCACGTGATGATCGGACTTGGTGTAGTGGATTTGGTTCATGTAATCACCAAAAAAGACACGTGGGATGTTGTTTTTGAGTGGGAGTTCATTCGTCATGTGGATTAGTTGAACTCAATCTATCATAAACTTAGTCTAAACTTTATAAATTCTTTTATAGATGGCACCACCTGCTTTTAATTTCAATGTGTTCATGGAGAAAGAGAAACTTGCAACGAACGGTAGCAACTTTACCGAATGGGCCATGAATTTGAGGATTCTCCTCTCTGCTGCACAAAAGCAATATGTGCTAGAAGCGCCGCTAGGCCCCCCACCTTCTGAGGATGCCCCTAATGAGGAGAAGAATGTCTATCAGACTCGTCAGGAGGACCACAACTTAGTTCATTGCGGCATATTATATGGGCTAGATCCAGAACTTCGAAAGCGTTTCGAAAACGGCAATGCATTTGATACAATGGGTGAGTTGAAAATGATTTTTGACACACATGCTGCTGTAGAGAGCTACAATGCTTCATAAAAGTTCTTTAGCTGGATGGTGGAAGAGCACAGCTCCGTAAGTGAGCATGTACTCAAGATGTCGGGTTACACCGATAAGCTTGTGTCCTTGGGAATATCGATTCCCATTGACTTAGGCATCCATCGTGTTCTCGCCACCTAGCTATAAGAGCTTCGTGATGAACTATAATATGCAAGGCATGAAGAAGTCTCTCCCCGAGCTTCTGTCAATGCTTAAAACTGCAGAAGTGGAGATCAAGAAGGAACATCAAGTGTTGATGATCAATAAGAACACTGGTTTCAAGAAATACAAGAAGGGAAAACAGAAGTGAAGTAAGGGCGGCAAGCCGATTGTCGTGCCTGAAAAGAAACCCCGAGTTGGCCCTAAGTCTAATACCGAGTGCTACTATTGTAAGGGGACTGGCCACTAGAAGCGCAACTGCCCCAAGTATTTGGCAGACAAGAAGGCCGGCAAGGCAAACAAAGGTATATATGATATACATGTTATTGATGTGTACTTGACTAGTGCTCGCAGTAGCACATGGGTATTTGATATCGGTTCAGTTGCTAATATTTGTAACTCGAATCAAGGGCTACGGAACAAGCGACCGCTAGCAAGGGGTGAGGTCAAGATGCGTGCCGGCAATGGATCAAGCGTTGATGTGATCGCCGTCGGAATGCTGCCTCTCCACTTGCCGTCGGGGTTAGTAATAAACTTGAATAATTGTTATCTGGTGCCTGCACTAAGCATGAACATTGTATCTAGATCGTGTTCGATGCGAAATGGTTATTCATTTAAATCCGAGAACAATGGTTGTTCTATTTATATGAATGAAATCTTTTATGGTCATGCACCGATGATGAATTGTTTATTTCTATTGGATCTCGATAATAATGTTACACATATTCATAATGTTGATGCTAAAAGGACTAAACTAAATGATGATATATTCGCATATATGTGGCACTGCCGTCTAGGTCATATTGGCGTTAAACGCATGAAGAAGCTCCATTCGGATGGACTTTTGGAATCACTTGATTTTGAATCATTTGATACATGTGAGCCATGTCTTATGGGCAAGATGACTAGAACGCCGTTTTCCGGTTCAATGGAACGGGCAACAGATTTATTGGAAATCATACATTCTGATGTATGTGGTCCAATGAGTGTGTCGGCGTGAGGTGGATATCGTTATTTTGTTACTTTCACAGATGATTTGAGTAGATACGGTTATATCTACTTGATGAAACACAAGTCTGAAACCTTTGAAAAGTTCAAGGAATTTCAGAATGAAGTGGAAAATCATCATAATAGAAAGATCAAATTTCTACGGTCCGACCGTGGAGGTGAGTATCTAAGTTATGAGTTTATCACTTACATGAAAGAGTGTGGAATTGTTTCACAACTCACACCTGCCGGAACACCACAGCGAAATGGTGTGTCGGAACATCGTAATCGTACTTTATTGGATATGGTTCAATCTATGATGTCTCTGACGGACTTGTCATTGTCATTTTGGGGTTATGCACTAGAAACTGCTGCATTCACTTTAAATCGGGCACCATCTAAATCCGTTGAAAATACACCTATGAATTGTGGTTTGGAAACAAACCTAAGTTGTCATTTCTTAAAGTTCGGGGATGCAATGTTTATGTGAAGAAACTTCAACCGGATAAACTCGAACCAAAAGCGGAAAAATGCGTCTTCATAGGATACCCTAAGGAAACTATTGGGTATTCCTTCTATCACTGATCCGAGGGCAAGTTTTTTGTTGCCAAGAATGGATCCTTTCTAGAGAAAGAGTTTCTCACAAAAGGTGTGGGTAGTCGGAAGGTAGAACTCGAAGAGGTTATTGAACCTTCTCTTCAAAGTATGGCGAGTAGAGCCTTAAGTCGCTAGGAGTTGGCTTCACCAGTTGAAGAGGGAACTAATGATAATGATCATGAAACTCCAAAAGAGAGTACTACCAACCTCGCAGGTCTAGCAGACGCGTCACGGAAACCCTGTTGTGAATTTCATGGTTGATGAAATTGATGACCCTGCGACGTATGAAGAAGCGATGATGAGCCCGGATTTCAACAAATGGTTAGAAGCCATGAAATCCGAGATGGAATCCATGTATGAAAATAAAGTTTGGAACTTGGTGGAATTACCTCACGACCGAAAGGCCGTGGAGAACAAATGGATTTTCAAAAGGAAAACTGATGCTGATGGTAATGTGACCGTCTATAAAGCTCGATTTGTCGCAAAGGGGTTTCGACAAATTCAAGGAGTTGACTACGATGAGACATTCTCTCCCGTAGCGATGCTAAAGTCAGTTAGGATTATGTTAGCAATTGCTGTATATTTTGATTATGAGATATGGCAGATGGATGTCAAAACCGCGTTTCTCAATGGTAATATTGAAGAAGAGTTGTATATGATACAACCAAAGGGTTTTGTCGATCCTAAGGATGCTAACAAGGTGTGCAAACTTCAGCGATCCATCTATGGATTGAAGCAAGCATCACGAAGTTGGAATCTCCGCTTTGATGAGGTGATCAAAGAGTTTGGATTTGTCCAAACTTATGGAGAAGCTTGTATTTACAAGAAAGTGAGTGGGAGCAATGTGGCATTTCTGATATTATATGTGGATGACATATTATTGATCGTAAATGATATAGATCTTTTAAACAGTGTTAAAAGTTATCTAAACAACAAATTTTCAATGAAGGACCTAGGTGAAGCGTCATACATATTAGGCATAAAGATCTCTAGAGATAGATCTAGGTGCCTAATAGGGCTATTGCAAAGTACATACCTTGATAAGATTTTAAAGAAGTTTAAAATGGACGGAAGTAAGAAGGGGTTCTTACCTATGTTGCAAGGCAAGACATTGAGTAAGACTCAAAGTCCGGCTACGGCGGAAGAAAGAGAGATAATGGACAAAGTCCCCTATGCTTCAGCCATAGGCTCTATAATGTACGCATGTTATGTACAAGACGGATGTGGCACATGCTATTAGTTTGACTAGTAGGTACCAATCGGATCCAGGTTTGGAACACTGAATAGCAGTCAAGAATATCCTTAAGTACTTACGAAGAACTAAGGATATGTTTCTTGTGTACGGAGGTGAAGAAGAGCTCGTCGCTAAGTGTTATGTCGACGCAAGCTTTGACACCGACCCGGATGACTCTAAATCTCAATCCGGATACGTATTTCTCATGAATGGCGGAGCAGTTAGTTGGAGGAGTTCCAAACAACCTGTGGTGGCGGGATCAACAACGGAGGCTGAATATGTTGCTGCTTCGGAAGCGGCTCAGGAAGCGGTTTGGATGAAGGAGTTCATATCCGAACTAGGTGTGGTTGCAAGCGCGTTGGACCTAATGGTGATCTATTGTGACAACAATGGTGCCATTGCCAATGCCAAAGAACCAAGGTCTTACAAGAATTCCAAGCATATTAAGCGTCGGTTTCACTCCATCCGCGAGCATGTCAAGGATGGAGATATGAAGATTTGTAAAGTACACGCGGATCTCAATGTAGCAGATCCGTTGACTAAAACTCTACCTAGAGCAAAACATGATCAACACCAGAACTCCATGGGTGTTAGATTCATCACTATGTAACTAGATTATTGTCTCTAGTGCAAGTGGGAGACTGAAGGGAATATGCCCTGAGAGGCAATAATAAAGTGTTTATTATGTGTATTCCAAGTATATGATAGATGTTTATTTTGCATGCTATAATTGTATTAATACGGAAACATTAATACATGTGTGTTTAATAAACAAACAGAAAGTTCCTAGTTATGCCTCTCTCATAAACTAGCTCGTTGATTAACAAGATGATCAAGGTTTCCTGATCATGGACATTGGATGTTGTTAATGACGGGATCACAATATTAGTATAATGGTGTGATGAACATTCATCCGATGTATAGCATTACGATCAAAGTCATTGAGTTTATATTGCTATAACAACTTACGAAGAGATCATGTCAATCACTAACACCAGAAGAGTTTCTTGATAACATCAAACGTCACACCATAACAGCGTGATTATAAAGATGGGTTCAGAACTAATAAAGTGTTATGTTGAGGCCCATGGATCAAGAGTGGAATTTGTTCATCCCGATGACGGATAGATATACTCTGGTCCCTCTCGGTGATATCACATTGGTTAGCTTGCAAGCAAGTGATTTGATCACTAGAATGTTATATCACGGGAACAAGAAAAGAGTGCATGTCAGTAATGAGATCAAACTAGGTATGGAGATACCTATGATCGAATCTCGGACATGTAATATATCACAAAACAAAGGGATTAAGATACTAGCATAAAAGGTTCCGACAATCACAAGAAAGTCATCGTTGAATATGTGGGAGTCAGTATGGGTCTCCAGATCCCGCTTCTGATTATTGATCCGATAGGGGTCTCGGTCATGTCCGCATTATTCGCGAACCATAGGGTGACACACTTAAGAGACACCGACATCCAATTGGAGCAAAAGTTTCATGCCGGAAAGAATAACAAGCGCAGGAATTTATTTCACTAGATACCGAAACAGGTTTTCGGGTGAAATTGCAGAAAGTGTTTTTGCATGTGAAATAGAATTCTAGCAAGGGGTTATATGTGAATGTTTTTCATTAAAGTAATTGAAAAAAATCTGAATAAATAAAAAGAGTTTTATTTAATGAGAGTTTGCATTAAATTTGGTGGAAATTTAATAGCAATTTTGAGTAGGATTTTGAGTGGAGGGAAATGAAGAGGTTTTTTGTGAGTGGAGTGTCCACCCACATGAATGAAGGAGGGGAGGGGGCAGCCCCATGGCCGGTGGCCACCCCCTTGGGTGCCCCCCTCCTCCTATAAAAGTCACCCCTCTCCCTCTCTCTCTCACTCACACCTCCTCGTGAAGGATCTCTCTCCCCCTCTAGAATTTATCCCCCATGGTCTCGGACTAGCGAGATACATGTTCCTGTTGGCTATTCGGCAAGAAAGAGTTGTGCTTCTGCTGCATCGCTGGAGCGAGGAGGCGGAGGTTGCTCGGTGCCTCGGACGTGTGTGCGAACACGGATGCGCTGCTGATTTGTGGCGCTAGGACTTCCTCTCGATCTTGAGATCGGCAAGAGATCGTCTACATCAACCACGAGTTTAACTCGTTAAGCTTTGTCGGTCTTCAAGGGTATGTTCTCTATGGATATACATCCGCCCGTTGTTTGTATCTAGTAGATAGATCTTGGTACATAGTTGTTCCCATCGTAGGAATTTTTTTGTTTTCTATGCTGCGAACCCTACAAGGCAGCGCACAGCACGCGAGGCGGGAGCGAGCTAGCGAGCATGGGCGGGCACGCGTGCAGCAGCGCCAAACACGAGGCTAAGCTGGCGCAGCGATGAGGCAAGAGGAGATGGGCTGGCGCAGTGCGGCGCTGGGCAGGAAGGCACATGGGCCGGCCGGTAGTACCGGCCCACCCGGCGGTCCTACCGGGAATAGGTACTGGGCCAGACAGAGAGAAAATGGGGTGCGCTCAGGGGCGGGCGGTAGTACCGGCCCGCCCGGGCAGTACTACCGCTCGGCCCAGAAACAGATACCCCCTTTTCTTTTTCAATTAAAATGGCAGATATTCAAATGACCATAAATAACTTTTGATTGGTAACTCCGATCGACCCGATTCCAATTGCGTTGGAAAGAGGACGACACGAGCTTACCTATAAAAGGTGAAAATATTGGTTATCACCAAGTGAGAATGTATCAAGTATAATAATGTGAGATACCTCACTTGGTGAGAAACCTAAAAACCGCATAGATCAAAATCGCAATAAGATATAAAAGAGGGATCCGATTTTGATGAACAAGAGCTTGTTGGAATTATGCCCTAGAGGCAATAATAAAGATGTTATTATTATAATTCTTGTTCATGATAAAGTTTATATTCCATGCTAGAATTGTATTAAGCGGAAACTTTAATACTTGTGTGGTTTGTGAACAACACCGTGTCCCTAGTACGCCTCTATGGACTAGCTCATTGATCAATGATGGTTAAGGTTTCCTAACCATAGACATGAGTTGTCAATTGATAATGAGATCATATCATTGGAGAATGATATGGTGGATAGACCCAAACTAAGCGAAGCAATTAGATCGTGTCATCGTGTTCGTCTTTGCGAAGTTTTTCTTATGTCAAATATTGTATTCCTTAGACCATGAGATAATACAACTCCCTGGTATCGGAAGAAAGCTTTGAGGTCATCAAACGTCATCCTATGAGAGGGTGATCATAAAGGTGTCTCTCAGGTAATCGGAAAGTATCTGTTGGGTTGTATGTATCGAGATGGGATTTGTCCCTCCCAAGTCGGAGAGATATACTTCGGGCCCACTCGGTAATCGATATCAACACTGCTTGCAAGCATGTGGTTAAGGAGTTAATCACAAAGTGATATCGGATTACGGAACGAGTAAAGTACTTGCTGTGAACGAGATTGAACTAGGTATGACGATACCGATGATCGAATCTCGGGCAAGTAAAATATCGCGAGACGAAGGGAATATATATATGGGATTGATTGAATCCTGGCATCGTGGTTCATCCGATATGATCATCGATGAATGTGTGGGAGTCAATATGGGTGCCTGCACCCAGTTGATTATTGATAGAAGATCATGTACGCATATTCTCGAACCAGCGGTCACACACTTAACGTGTCTCGACGCTAGGATAGATTGGATAATTGGTTTATGAATTTTTGTTCGGAGTCTCGGATGGGATCCGGGACATCACGAGAGGTTCTGGAATGGTCCGGAGAATAAGATTCATATAAGGCAGTGCGGTTTTTGGAGTTCGGAATTGTTCCGGATTAATCGGTATTGTACCGGAAGCTTCTAGAACCTTCCGGAAGGGGACCAACGTGGCCCCACCTTCCGGGAGGGGGAATGGGCCTATGAGGGAGTGTCCTGGCCGCATTGGGCCAGGGTCACAAGGCCCCATAGGGCCCAGCCGATCCTAGATAAGTTTAAATCGTTTAAACTAGAGATAAGATAGGGTTTCTAGAAGGGAGAGTTTAAATCGTTTAAACTAGAGATAGGCTTGGAGGATGGGCAAGGGATGGCCGCACCCCCCTCTATATATAGAGGGCTGGTGCACCCCTCCCCCCAACCTACACCTTCCTCCAAACCCTAGTTGCCCTGCTGCCCTCCTCTCTCCCTCCCGACTGTTTGTAGGCGAAACCCTGCTGCAGAAATTCTCCACCATATACAACACGCCGTCGTGTTGTAGATCCAATCTATCTCTCCACCATACTTGCTGGTCCGAGGAAGGAGGAGACGTCAAGGTGCTGCACGTGTGCATCTCACGGAGGCACCGCCACTTGTGGTGCTAGATCGGATCGGATCGCGAGGAGGAGAAGCGAGTACGACTACATCACCCACGCTCCGGACGTAACGCTGTCTGAATCTTCAAGGGTATGAAGATCTAATCCAATCTCTCTCGTTGTTTGCATCTCCTAGATTAGATCTTGGCTTTCCTCTGCTAAGCTTAGAGAAAATTTTGATTTACTATGCTGCTAAACCCTTCAGTGGTATCGAGCTAGATCTATGCGTAGATGTGATTCACGAGTAGAAGCAACATGGTTGTTGCGGCGTTGATGTTTTCTGCAAGCCTCTTGTTTGTGTTCTTCTTATGGCGGGATAGTGAGATTGAAGCGGTCCAGGCCAACCTTACGCGACGTCGTCATGAGACCGGCTCCGACTTGACGTGTGGCTTGTACCACACATGCGGTGGTGGATGTCAGTTTCTCTCACTATAGTTGTCATGGGATTAACACGGAGTTTGGCAACCATAATATCACCGTTGTGGCTTTCCGTAGGTAAGAATCGTTCTTAGCATCTACTCCCATAAGCCACGTAAAACATGCAACAACAAAGTAGAGGCGTCTAACTTGTTTTTGCAGGGAGTGTTTTCTGTGATATGGTATGGCCCAAGATGTGATGTGTATAATGTGCGATGATCATGTTTTGTAATGTTTCACGACTTGCATGTCGATGAGTACACAACTGGCAGGAGCTATATGGTTGTCTTTATAATTGTGTATGACCTACGAGTCAACTTCTTATACGCCATGTAATAGCTTTACTTTATCGCTAAGTAGTTAGCAATAGTTGTAGTTGCTATTCGTGGTGGAGGCAATCATGGTGAAGTGATGGAGATCATGCGGAACGCACAAGATGGAGATCATTCTTAAGATTGGCTATACCATGTCACATAAAGTTATATGCATGTGATGTTTATCCTTTTATGTATCTTATTATACTTAGATCGCGACGGTAGCATTATAAGATGATTCCTCACTTAAAGATCAAGATAAAAACTGTGTTCTCCCCAAGTATGCACCGTTATAAAGTTCGTGTCCAAGCATCACGTGATGATCGGGTGCTATAGACTCTCGCTCACATACAACGGGTGCAAGCCAGTTTTGCACAGCGAAATACTTGGGTCTAGCTTGACGAGCCTAGCATGTATGCACATGGCCTCTAACACAAGAACCAAAAGGTTAAGCATGAGTCATATGAATGATATGATCGACACTTCGTTGTCCACCATTGAAACCACATCTCTTCTCGTGAAGATCGGATTAGGTGTGGTGAATTTGGATCGTGTTCACTAAACAACTTGAGGGATGTTGAATTTGGTGGGAGTTCATCTAGTAATTTGATTAAAAGTTGAACTAGTTATCATGAACATAGTCTAATTTGTACTTGCAAATATTGTAGATCACATGGCTAAGTCCAACTTCAACTTCAGCGTTTTTGCTGAGAAAGAAAAGCTTAAGAACAATGGGTCTAACTTCACCAATTGGTTCCGCAATTTGAGAATCATTCTCTCTGGCGGTCAAAAGGACTATGTCCTTGAAAAAGCGTTAGGTGACGCCCCTGCTGCAACTGCGCCGGCTGATGAGAAAGCTGTCTATCAGTCGCGCAAAGATGATTATGGTGTGATTAAGAGCACCATGTTGTTTGCTATGGAACCGGAACTTCAAAATCGTTTTGAAAACTATCCCGGGCCCTTTGAGATTCTCGAAGAGTTGAAAACCATGTTTCGCACTCAGCCCGATTCGAGAGATATGAGATCTCCGAGAAGTTCTTTAATCGCAAGATGGAGGAAGGAGTTCGTTAGTGAGCACGCCATTAAGATGTCGGGCTACACTCAACGCCTTGAGCAATCTGATCAAGATTCCGGAGGAGCTCAAGATTGTGGTTCTGCAATCACTCCCTCCCAGCTACAAAAGTTTTGTAGTGACTCATAATCAGATTGGTTCCACGATATGATCACCGAGCTCTTCGCAGTCAAGGCCGCGGAGGTGGACATCAAGAAGGATAATCATGTGTTGATGGTCAACAAGCCCTCCTTTAAGAAAGGTAAAGGTGCAAAGAAGCCCTTCAAGAAGGGCGGCTAAGCGCAATGCCCTGCGAGAAGAAGCTCAAGTCCGTCCCAAGCCGGAAATCAGGTGCTTCTATTGCAAGGACAAGGGTCCGAAGCGAACTGTCCAAGTACTTAGCGGACAAGAAGGCTGGCACCATCAAAGGTATATTTGATATACATGTTATCGATGTTTTCCTTACTAGCCCTCGTTGTAGTGCACAGGTATTTGATACCGGTTCAGTTGCTAATATTTGTAACTCGAAACAGAGCTGTCAGAATAGACGGTGGCTTGCGAGGATGAGGTGACGATGCGTTGGCAACGGATCAAGAGTTGATGTGATGGCCGTCGCACGCTCCTTAGTTTTACCTTCGGGATTAGTTTTAAACCTTAATAATGTTATTATGTGCCTGCGTTGAGCATGAACATTATTCTGGATCGTGTTTATTGCAAGACGATTATTCATTTAAATCGGAGAATAATGGTTGTTCTATTTATATGAGTAACATCTTTTATGGTCATGCACCTCTTGTGAGTGGTTTATTTCTTCTAAATCTCGAAAGGGATGAAACACACATCCATAACATTGAGGCTAAGAGATGCAAAGTAGATAGTGATAATACTACTTATTTGTGGCAATCGTCGTCTAGGTCATATTGGTGTAAAGCATATGAAGAAACTCCATTCGATGGACTTTTGGAGTCTCTTGATTTTGAATCATTTGACACATGCTAACCATGCCTCATGGGCAAGATGATCAAAACCCGTTCTCCGGTATGATGGAGCGAGCAACGGACTTGTTGGAAATCATACATACCGATGTATGCGGACCGATGAGTGTTTTCGGCCGGTGGATATCGCTATTTTCTCACTTTTACCGATAACTTAAGTAGATATGGGTATATCTATTTAATGAAACATAAATCAAACGTTTGAAAAGTTCAAAGAATTTCAGAATGAAGTGGAGAACCATCATAACAGAAAGATTAAGTTTCTACGATCCGATCGTAAGGCGAATATTTGAGTTATGATTTTCTCACGCATCTCAAAGCAAGTGGAATCGTTTCACAACTCACGCCACGGAACACCACAAGTAGCAATGGTGTGTCTGAGCACTGAATCGAACCCTATTAGATATGGTCCGATCGATGATGTCTCTTGATTTGCCTTTATCATTTTGGGGTTATGCATTAGAAACCGCTGCATTCACTTTAAATAGGGCTCCATCTAAATCCGTTGAGACGACACCGTATGAACTATGGTTTGGTGCTAAACCTAAGTTGTCGTTTCTTAAAGTTTGGGGATCTGAAGCTTACGTCAAGAAGTTGATGCCGACAAGCTCGAACCCAAAGCGGAGAAATGCGTCTTCATAGGATACCCTAAGGAAACTATTGGTATACCTTCTATCACGTAACCAAGACAAAGTGTTTGTCAGAAGAACGGTTCCTTTCTTGAGAAGGAGTTTCTCTCGAAAGAAGTGAGTGGGAGGAAAGTAGAGCTAGACGAGGTTATTGAACCTTCTCTTGAATTGGAGAGTAGCGCAGCACCTGAAATTGTTCCAAAGGCCGCACCAACAATAGAGGAAGCTAATGACAAGGATCATGAAGCTTGGACGATGTCACTCTTGAAAGTCAGGTCGACAAGGTCGCGTGCCCCTCCTGGTGAATGCGGCAACCTGTCTTGACTGCCTTGTTAGTAGAAGACGGTGAACCTCGAACTATGAGGAAGCGATGATGAGCCAGACTAGAAATGGCTAGAAGCCATGAAATCCAATTGGGATCCATGAGCGAAAACCAAGTATGGACTTTGGTGGACCCTCCTAGCGACCGAAAGGCCGTTGAGTGCAAATGGATCTTCAAGAAGAAAACGGACGCAGATGGTAATGTTACCGTCTATAAAGCACGGCTTGTTGCGAAGGTTTTCGACAAGTTCAAGGTGTTGACTACGATGAGACTTTCTCTCCGTAGCGATGTTTAAGTCCATTCGGATTTTATTAGCAATTGCTGCGTTTCATGATTATGAAATATGGCAAATGGATGTCAAGATCGCTTTCCTCAATGGCAACATTGATGAAGAGTTGTATATGATGCAACCCGAAGGTTTTGTCGATCCTAAGGATCTTGATAAAGTATGCAAACTTCAGCGTTCCATTTATGGACCAAGCAAGCATCTCGGAGTTGGAACCTTTGTTTTGATCAAGTGATCAAGAGCTTTGGATTTGTTCCAAATTGCTCTGAAGCTTGCATCTACAAGAAAGTGAGTGGGAGCTCGGTGACATTTACGGTACTATATGTGGATGACATATTGATTATTGGAAATGACATCAACATGCTTAACGATGTGAAGAGTTATTTGAACAAGTGTTTTTCAATAAAAGACCTAGGTGAAGCTGCTTATATATTGGGCATCAAAATCTATAGAGATAGACAAAGACGCCTGATAGCTTTAAGCCAAAGTACATACCTAGACAAAATTCTGAAAAGGTTCAGAATGGATAAGTCATTGAAAGGTTCAAAGGCCTATGTTGTCGAGTAAGATATTGAGCAAGGCTCGTGTCCACCACGGTAAATGATAGGAAGCTATGAGCAAAGTGCCTTATGCCTCGGCCATAGGTTCCATCATGTATGCCATCTTGTGTACTAGACGGATGTGTCCAATGCTCTTAGTTTGACGAAAGATATCAAAGTGATCCAGAGTGGAACCTTTGGACAGCCGTGAAGAACATCCTAAGGTACCTAAATAGGACTAAAGAAATGTTCTTAGTCTATGGGGTGATGAACAGCTAAATCGTCAGAAAAGGTTACGTCGATGCTAGTTTCGACACCGACAAGGATGATTGTAAATCTCAGACGGATACGTGTATATTTTGAATGGAGGAGCGTGAGCTGGAGAAGCTGCAAGCAGCGTGATCACGGGATCTACAGAGAAGCGGAATACATGGCTGCCGCAGGCGTCAAGTGAAGGAGTTTGGATCAGAACTTCATCATCGAGCTTGGCGTGGTTCAAGTGCATTGGACCCACTGGAGATATTGTGTGACAACACCGCCCATAGCACTCGCTAAGGAACCAAGATATCATCCAAAGACCAAGCATATCAACTGCAAGTTTCATATAATCCGAGATTATATAGCGTATGGAGATCTGAAGATTAGCAAAGTACATACAGATCCGAATGTCACGGATCCATTGACTAAACCTCTTCCACGTGTAAAACATGATCAACCTCATCGCCATGGGTGTGAGATTGTTGCCATGTAAACTAGATTATTGACTCTAGTGCAAGTGGGAGACTGTTAGAATTATGCCCTAGAGGCAATAATAAAGATGTTATTATTATAATTCTTGTTCATGATAAAGTTTATATTCCATGCTAGAATTGTATTAAGGAAACTTTAATACTTGTGTGGTTTGTGAACACCGTGTCCCTAATGCGCCTCTATGGACTAGCTCATTGATCAATGATGGTTAAGGTTTCTAACCATAGACATGAGTTGTCAATTGATAATGAGATCATATCATTGGAGAATGATATGGTGGATAGACCAAACTAAGCGAAGCAATTAGATCGTGTCATCGTGTTCGTCTTTGCGAAGTTTTTCTTATGTCAAATATTGTATTCCTTAGACCATGAGATAATACAACTCCACGGTATCGGAAGAAAGCTTTGAGGTCATCAACGTCATCCTATGAGAGGGTGATCATAAAGGTGTCTCTCGGTGTAATCGGAAAGTATCATTGGGTTGTATGTATCGAGATGGGATTTGTCCTCCCAAGTCGGAGAGATATACTTGGGCCCACTCGTAATCGATATCAACACGCTTGCAAGCATGTGGTTAAGGAGTTAATCACAAAGTGATATCGGATTACGGAACGAGTAAAGTACTTGCGTGAACGAGATTGAACTAGGTATGACGATACCGACGATCGAATCTCGGGCAAGTAAAATATCGCGAGACGAAGGGAATATATATATGGGATTGATTGAATCCTGGCATCGTGGTTCATCCGATATGATCATCGATGAATGTGTGGGAGTCAATATGGGTGCCTGCACTCACGTTGATTATTGATAGAAGATCATGTCCGCATATTCTCGAACCAGCAGGTCACACACTTAACGTGTCGGCGCTAGGATAGATTGGATAATTGGTTTATGAATTTTTGTTCGGAGTCTCGGATGGGATCCGGGACATCACGAGAGGTTCCGGAATGGTCCGGAGAATAAGATTCATATAAGGCAGTGCAGTTTTTGGAGTTCGGAATTGTTCCGGATTAATCGGTATTGTACCGGAAGCTTCTAGAACCTTCCGGAAGGGGACCAACGTGACCCCACCTTCCGGGAGGGGGCATGGGCCTATGAGGGAGTGTCCTGGCCGCATTGGGCCAGGGGCACAAGGCCCCATAGGGCCCAGCCGATCCTAGATAAGTTTAAATCGTTTAAACTAGAGATAAGATAGGGTTTCTAGAAGGGAGAGTTTAAATCGTTTAAACTAGAGATAGGCTTGGAGGATGGGCAAGGGCTGGCCGCACCCCCCTCTATATATAGAGGGCTGGTGCGCCCCTCCCCCAACCTACACCTTCCTCCAAACCCTAGTTGCCCTGCTGCCCTCCTCTCTCCCTCCCGACTGTTTGTAGGCGAAGCCCTGCTGCAGAAATTCTCCACCATATACAACACGCCGTCGTGTTGTAGATCCAATCTATCTCTCCACCATACTTTCTGGTCCGAGGAAGGAGGAGACGTCGAGGTGCTGCACGTGTGCATCTCACGGAGGCACCGCCACTTGTGGTGCTAGATCGGATCGGATCGCGAGGAGGAGAAGCGAGTACGACTACATCACCCACGTTAACGAACGTTCACTGTAATCTTCAAGGGTATGAAGATCTAATCCAATCTCTCTCGTTGTTTGCATCTCCTAGATTAGATCTTGGCTTTCCCTCTGTTCGCTTCCGTAGAAAATTTTGATTTACTATGCTGCGAAACCCTTCAGAGCTTGTTATGGAGATTAACACAAGCTCTATATCCTCACATGGATAAGACCAATTAACAACCAACAAGTATGAAAAGGTTTGAGCTCTCTCCGAACGATGTGATCGAGTTACTCATTCGAGAGCCCCTCTTGATAGTGCGGTTATCTATTCTAAACCCGGTCTTCCACTAACAATATGAGACCAGCAAAAGGAAAAACCTATCAAGATTATACCTTTGCCTTGAGCATTCCACTTGAGCTCGATGTAGACGATCTTTCACTACTCAATATGGAACGCCTTTCTTGATTCCTCATCATCAATCCATGATCACTGAGGATGGCAAGCATCAAACATGAGATCTTCTATAAATGGCACATTTTGAGCTTGCACAACATATCTTCTTCTCATTTCATCGAACTTGAAGCCGACACAAGCTCCAAGCGATGCCAATGGACAATTCCCACAAGTATAACTTAATACACACATTAGTCCATAAAGATTGTCATTAATTACCAAAACCACACATGGGGGCCCACATGTTCTTTCAGTTGTGACATGCACAGAGAGTTGAAAAATGTACCCATAATTTATTTATACTAAAAAAATTATCTTATTGTAACTATGTTAGTGGTTAATGTATTCTATGTTTATTGATAATTTATTTGATATATTGCTAATAAAAATATCTTTTTTGGTATAACTAGTGGCATTAATAACTATAATGCTCATTTGTATTAAGGTACAAACTGGTATAGGTTCACATATTTATCATTACATATATATTTCTAGTGCTACACTCAAGTTGTATTTTGTCGTAAAAAATGTTTCCATAACTTTTTTTGGATGTTTGAGAAACCCTTTTGCTGTGGTGTGTGCTTCACCATAAACCCGAGCAAACCAATATTTTCATATTATTCCACCTACTTATTATATCCTTTGATGAAGTATTAACGTGTTTGTATATGTATATTTTCAGTGGTATTATTAAATATCTATAGGAATAGATGCGTGGAGTTTGAGACTACGAAAATGTAGGCGTAACTAAACATAAAATTTCTAGAGCCTATAAAGTGTCAGTCAGTAGTATTAGTTTGTTCGCAAATCCTCTCTTTTGCTTGTGCTTATCCGTTCATCCATGTTATAATTGCCCTCTAATTTGTAATAAAATTATGTTTCATTGCATGCCAACATGGACTTAAACCCGAGCCTGCACAGTAAATAAGCTTTGCGGGCTATCCTGTGCGACAACCAGCAAGAGTTTCACATGCATCGCCTCCCAACTCTATCGTCACTTCTTATATTTTGTCATATCCGCCTTCTCCTACAATTTGCCAGCCTACCTTCTTTGACACTCAACACACGCCCTCCTTCGTACTATCGCCGGTGTCTATGTCTAATAAGCTCCTTTGCCAAAATATCGATGTTGTCGGGTCTGTTTATCTTGTCTCACTATCGCATAGCTCGGCCTTGGCTACCATTTTGTTGTTGCCTGGTTAATCTTCAGCCTCCAACTCGCCCATGATTTCTAGTCCATCAAACCAAGGATGCAAGGCCAATATTCACCTCTTCTTAACTGATAGTTCAAGGACAATATATAGCCTCCAACTTTAGAGTTTGATTAGAGTTTTTTTTCCGGAGTAATAGTAAATAGCCCTTCAATCTTTTTAAATGATAGTTCAAACTTCAAGCAACAAGTGTGGTGATTGGGATAGTTGGGAGGATGCAATGAAGTTTGAGGATTTCTCGTTACATCAGATGAGGACCGGTGAGATGATCAAGCCGTATGTCGAAATGGTGGCCTTGCTCCAAGCCTAGTCCATCCACTAAGTGTGATTAATGTCTATCCTCCAAATGATCTTCACAACCAACAAAGTCTATTATGCTGAATGTTGACGCGGTCATCTTTTTCTTTTTACGAACATGCAAAAGGTTTGCTTGACGATTTTATAGAATAGAAGAGAAAGAACAACAAATATACATCGCGTCCCATACTAGGGCGGCGTGGTTACAAGTCCGTGAGCAGCGGCTGGGCATCCACGCACGAGGCACGACACGGAGAAAAAGAACATTGCCCAGAACGAAACCACAAAAATGGTCAACTCTAAGATACGATGTCAGCCCTACACAAAAATGTTCGTTCACCTTTGTATCTTTTGAGTATCATAATAATATGTACTCCCTCCAATGAGCGACAAGTAATATGGATTAGAAAGAGTAGTATAAACTTTGTGTGTGTTTCACGGATGTTTCCTCTCCCGATGCAACACATTTCCTAGTACATTTATAATTAGCCTAAAACATAAAAGACTAGCAGAGTGTCCGTGCGTTGCTACGGCATATTAGTTTCTTTTTCGTCCACACGTAATGCACATAAAAATTCATATGTATGGAAACACAAAGATATAGGATTTATATTGATGGACTCCTTTTCGCTCAAGATGCATTTGGACTATAGACATAAGTGGATGTTTTATATAGACCTCAAGTTGTTTTTCTTTCTTTCACTCAACCTTTAGGCCAATAGGCCATGTGCATCGTACATACGAGGCAACCAATAAAATCTCATTTTGATTCCTATTCTTGCCCTGCAAATTGTTGTAGGACATTTCTTTTGTGAAACCTGGTTAAGTCAAGGACAAGTTTTGAAAATGTTTAAAGCTCCTTTGAAGTGCATTGCTACGATATCGATATCATTGTCATTTGTATAACTCGGTTCCTTTAAATAATCTTGTTATTATAACTAAATTTAGCTACGGGTCACGTAGACTAAGGCCAACACTCATAATAATTTGACTTTCTTAAAATTTATTTGACGGTAGATATCTTAAATTTATATAAAACAAATATACTCCGTTCTAAAAAGGATGTCTCAAGTTTATCTAAATTTGAATGTATATATCTAGACACTATTTAGTATATAGGACGGAGGGAGTAGAATTTAGAAAGGTGAACAACAACAACTAACCTCCAAAATCTGAAAAATCAGCTGACCTCCAAATCTTAAAAAAAGTAATTTCATAGAGAAAAATTCATGCCGCTAGCTCTATAAATAAATCTAGGAATCCAGACCCAACAATTCGCGTTTCCTAAAATCACCCACGATGTGTGAACGTGCTAAATTTGCCGCATGAGAGCATCAATGTCAAATCCTTTCTCAGTCCAGCTTAACCAATGTGCTACATGAGACCCAATAGTATCAAAAGAGGATGAACAATTTGTCATGCATCACCACGTTACTCGACACTCTTAATCCTCTGATCTTCATGCCCACCGATTTGGAGCACGGCCCAAAATCTATCCTCCTCCTGCTTGTATTCTTCTTCTTCTAGGAGAGATTCGAGTGGGTTGATCTTGATCATTTTCTTAAGGCCGCGATGAATTGATGGATCACGGGTCTAGAAAACTTTTGCCACATGCTTGCGGGGTTCACGGAGATGAAATCGTACGAACCCCACATCCGCACCAGTTCGTAGCATGGGTCATCTCCACGAGCTGCCAGGAGGGAGCGGGACCGAGGGAGTGGTCGGCGCTTGTCATCCCGCTCATCGGCCGCAAGCGGATGTCTCGCCTCCTTCCCTCCCATCTTTCTCGCTGGCCAGCGCCGTTGTAGCCTTGCCATGCTCCACCGCCCGTAAGATGCTCGCCCGCTTGCCTACGCTTCTTCCGGCTCCGCTGTCTTCCGCTGGCTGATGATCTTGGCCAGTTGCCGCCCGCCTCCTTCCTCCTCGCATTACTGCCACCGTGAGCCACCGGTGGCCGCTCCGGCGTCAACGGAGGAGGGGAAGGTCAAGGAGGTACTCTATGAGACACCGGGCAGGCAAGCACCATGATGACAGAGGATTCTAACACTGTCCGGCCATGTGAGCAGGCTAAATTGCCGATCTCGCCAGGTACTTGTCGTTGACCTTGGCCACCGAGACGTCAGTCGCAACCAGGTCAGTATGTAGACCGGATCGGCCATCTGGGAAGTCGCCAAGGATGAGCCCGGTGTCCGGCCAGCTGCCTATGGCGTTTTGTCCTCCTCTCCTCCATCGTGTCTCATTGGGCCCGTGAGTCCGGTGGCGTGCCGGCATCCTTTCAGCGGAAGGCGCATCATCGATTCATCGCGGAATCAAAGCCATGTAGAGAAGATCGTACGTATATATATGGATCAATCATACGGGATCTTATTTGGAATCGTGCATTGAGCTGACTCTTTTCCTTTTCCCTTCCGGTTTTGTGGCCTTCTTTGTTTCTTACCTCTGGAAGAAAAGCGATGTACACACGGACGCGTGATGCTAGGACTCGAAAACTACCAGATTTAATACGACGGACGACGTACGAAACTTACTTTCCAGGGAGACGAAAACCACCACTGGATTTTGCTACCTGACGACCGTTCTATCGATGGCAAACTTTGGCGGGCATTGTCGAAAGAATCCCGCAACCTACTCTTGACGTTGTCGGGAGCAAAAAATTCATTACCTTGGTAGAAGTAGTTAGGATTAGAGTATAAACATAAAATGACAAAAATAAAATGACAAAACTGCTGATGTCACGTGCATTAAATGCAAAATTGATAAATTTAAAACGTTTTATAGCTCAAACCATTTATCAGATTTAGGATTCGTTTTCACCGTTGGGCTAGTTACGATGAGAGCTTCGAAACTAGATCCCATATTGGTACGTTTTAAGAAAAAAATTAGACTTAAAAGTTATCCACTCCTAACACATAAGTTATCCAGGCCGTACCACGTAAGTTACCAGCCAATAACATGTAAGTTATCCACCGCTAAAAAATATACTCATAAAGAATATAAAAGTTATTCTAACCACTAGGTTTCGTCGTTCGTCACTGCTCTCACGGCTTATAAGCTACTCAACCTCAAAAGACTAGATAAAATATGAAAGTTATTCTAATTGCTCGACTTCGTAGTTCGTCGCCGCTCTTGCGGCGAAAAGACGAATTAACCTTAAAAGGCTACCACTTCAAATATCAAGCATAATTTGTTTGGAGGAACTAAATCTAAGGTTTTTTTGCTTACGATATAATAAACGAGATCTTATACCCTATCCAACCATCACCATAAGTCATAGTGAATAATATAACACACAAACAATAGTCTAGCGGCTCGGTTTCATCGTCAGTCGCTACTATCGCGGCTAAATACGTGTGGCAAGAGGCAAAAAAAAATTATCCACATGAGAAATGTGAAAACGTCTCTACACAACCGTTTATATGGTGGATAACTTATGTGTTACAAGGTGAATAACTTATATATTATAACATGGTAACTCACATGTTAAAGGTGGGTAACCTTTTGGTTAAAACAAAAATAATTCCCGAAACATATCAACATGGGATCTAGTTTTGAAGATCTCATCGCGACTAGGTGATGAAAACGGATTTTTAATAAGATACAGGGTTTGAGCTACAAAGCTTTTTAAATATTCGGTTTTCTACATTAAATGATGATATCAACCGTTTTGAATTGTAATATATGCATACAGTGATTGTTGGAACGTTCGCCGGAAATTAACACCCATCGACCGGTCTAAGGTTAGATATCCCGAAATTATATAGTAGAGATTTTATACATGGCTGATCATGCTATTGATAGCTTTGTCTTTTTTGTACTATCTGAAAACAGATTGTATAAAAAAAGGACGAAGTATATCATATTGTTTTTTCAAAAAATTAATCGTGACTTCGAATACCTAATTCGAAAAATCCTGCCTCTGCGTATTTGCCCTTTCACTGAAGAAATAGTGTCACCGCTCACCACTCGATAGCAGGTACAACAACCAACCAACTGACCGTTCTCTCAAAAACGTGGCGGCGGAGGAAACAGAGAACGAGCAGCACCGAACGCACTCGACATGCCGTTCCCCGCCCGCCTCCCGCCACCGGCCGCCGCCGCCGCCGCTACTGCCGCGGCCGTGCTCGCAGCCGTAGCCCTGCGCCGCTACCTCTCCTCCCGCCCCCGCGCGGCCACGTCCGCGCACAGGAGCAGCAGCACCGCCCCAGCCGCCGCCGGCGCGACGACCCGCCTCGTGCTCTCCGGCAAGTCCCCCCAGGACCAGCAGATCCTCGCGTCCGCCGCTGGAGAACTCTCTCTAGAGGAGGAGGGCGGGGGCGAGCTCGCCGTCTCCCTCGCGCCCGACGGCGGCGGGGCCGAGGGCTTCGACGCGGGCGCCTACATGGGCGCGCTCCTGGCGCGGCGCTTCGGGAGGTGGATGCTCTGGTCCCCGCGGATGGCCTCCACGCACGACCTCGTGACGCAGTGAGTGCAGTATTTTGCTCCTGAATCCCGTTTCAGAAAAAAGGACAGCGGATGATTTTGCTCTTGAACCGCTCAAATTTAGACTGTTTGCCTCCGCATCTGCTTGCAGGAACTTAGCCAAGCTGCCGGTGGGCGTCGTGTGTGTCACGGACGTGCAGTTCAAAGGCAGAGGTGCGTTGAATGTGTAGGCTAAATGTTGCATGTTTATTGTCGCTGTTATTGTGTTCAGTTCTGATAATTTTTCTATTTCGGTCTTGTCGATCAATGTGTGACACCTTGGGTGGATTAGTTGTGATCTATTGTTATTGGTTTGGTTGATTGAAGTTTCTCCATGAAAACTGGGCTAAGTGGCTCGAGAATTAGGAACCTTGTCGAGTTAATTTGGACATGTCAATGATCTACTCCCTCCAGTCCAAATTAATGGCCTCGGATTTGTCTAGATTCGGATGTATCTAGCACCAAAGTATGACTAGATACATCCGAATCTAGACAAATTGAGTCCATTAATTTGGATCGGAGGGAGTATCTAATGTATCTCAGAAACAGCAGTTAAAAGAAATATAACTCCTGTTAACAAAGCTAACTTGTGTTAGAAGTGAATTCTGCTGTTTGTAATTTTCTGATTGTAGTGTGAGCTCTTTATCAGTGTTGCTCTTTTGTTTCTGTTAAGTGTTATGTTGTGCGATCCATGGATACAATGTCTTGAAAATTTGTGGGTTTTTTTTAACAAATATTGATGCCTTCCATGTATGCAATGAATTCGTTAAAAAAAGTTTTGGTGAAAAAGTGCAGTTCCATAAATAGATGTATTCCACCATATGTAGTTTTAATGACTGTAGCGTGGCAATTTCGAACAAAATTGGATTATTTTTTCTTAGTTGATATTGCCTTCCATGGTTGTGGTAATTCAGTTGTTTTTGAAAGATTAACTGCAAGCAGATCTTGTTAAGCATTTGAGTGTTTACTACTACCTCCATTCCAGAATATAAGACGTAGCCTACCTAAAACGTCTTATATTTTGAAACAGAGGCAGTATTTGCATAATTATTTCCACTCTGTAATCCAGGTTAAAATTTGATGTCTTACCAATGACTTAATTAGGACGATCGAAGAACGTGTGGGAATCACCTCCAGGTTGTCTCATGTTCTCATTTACATCACAGATGAATGATGTACGCAAGCTGCCCCTTGTGCAGTATGTAGTTTGCCTTGCCATGACTGAAGCAATCAAAGATTTGTGCTGTGCGAAGGTGAGAGCTTAATACAGTACCATTATACTTACTTGATGTCTTTCATGAATATGTAAAATAATTGATTGCACAGTGAACATTTTCATAAGGCTAATTTCTTGGTTATGACATCATGTACTATCTGCGTGATAAAACTCAGGGACTTCCAGAGCTAGATGTCAGGATAAAATGGCCTAATGATCTATATCTGAAGGGGTTAAAAGTTGGTGGCATTCTTTGTACCTCGTCGTACGAGCAGAAAGTCTACTATATTTGCACTGGTAAGCATGTTCCACTGCTTTTGATTCTACACATTGAGGGTGTCCCTCCTGCATGCAGAGGATTCTTGATCCGTGCTCCACGCCAGTGCCTTATCAGTCAGCATGCTGAGTTTTTTGCAAAGTAAACTGTGCTCATTGATAAGGCTTGCGGTGGTGCAGCCTGCCCACCAGGGTTCACTGGAATTGAGCACCGGCGTGTGTGTGCCGGTGTGGGGTTTGAGTGTGCGTCCTTGTAATATAAAAAAGGCAGTTTTCAAGTCGTTTGATGTGAAAACTTGGTCCATTTTTCCTTTTCAGGTATTGGTTTAAATGTCAATAATGACAAGCCGACAACATGCTTGAATGCTGCACTTCAAGAACTTGAGGCAAATTCACCCAGACTGACACGAGAAGACATACTAGCATCCTTCTTCAACAAATTTGAAGTTCTTTTTGAGATTTTCTCAAATCAAGGTATTTTTGTGTCATTATATCATCTTCTTTTGCTAGTATATATATGGCAGATGTGCATAGTGATTGCTTTTTGTTGCTAATAGTGTAACTTTCTGATAAATTTTCTTCGTCCTAGTACCATAACAAAAAATATTGATATATAATTTCTAACATTTTTTGGTAAAATTGGGTACCATAATATTCTCAATTTTACTGCAGGATTTCAGGCTCTTGAGGAGCGATACTACAATGCTTGGCTTCACAGGTACAGAGTGTTCTCTCAATATTGGTTTGTTAGACTTCCATCACCAGTTTACTTATTACACTGTAGTCTATGAATTGACTCTTAAGGGCTCCTTTGATTAAAGAGTTTATAATCTTCACTGTTATGTAGTGGTCAAAGAGTCGTCGTACAGGATGCACATGAAGGCCAGTCTGTAAACAGTGTGGTCACTATTCAGGTAAGGGCATGACTTAAATATGATAATTGTGTAGATACTTCCTTTTCTGTAACCAGATTAAATCATTTCAGGGACTGACACCAAGTGGTTATTTATATGCTATTGGCGAGGATGGCAAAAGCTACGAGCTGCACCCTGATGGCAACAGGTAATACAATCTGCTATCTGTCACTAACATTTTACTAGTTGCACTACTTCATATTCGTACTATATAATTCTATACGTTTTCTTCCAAGATGTCTTTGTCTACAACGTTATGGTCTACGGTATCATATTGGTTAAAGAAACTTGACACGGTTTCCTGCATTGCAGCTTTGATTTCTTCACAGGATTGGTGAGGAGGAAGATGTAAGGCTAGCGTGTCGTCATTACAGAGATAGCTAGTGAAGTCGTAGAGCACATTATACAAGGGGGTGGAAGGTAGCAACGATCCCAGGATATTTCAATGCATGGAAGGATGATTTAAACATCAGTACCATGAGTATTAGAAACATGAGTATTTTTCTCAAGAGAACCCACCGAAACTGCTACAAAGTCCGGCGTACTGCATGTTGTCCTTTCCAGAGGCTTGAATGTAAAATCCACGTCTGTTGAAATAAGTTGTTGATGGGATCCTGCAGAACATGAAAATATGAGCTCTGGGCCTGGAGGCTGAACCATAGGACTTAGCTGAATCTGATTTTCATGGACCAACCAATCAGAAAGCTACTTGAGTCAATGAATCTCATGAAAGGACAGGAACGGTTAACACAGCTTTGAAGACAACTACACGGCTATTTTTGTAACCACTTTGAAAACTGTATGGTCTGTAGGCTTGTGATTGGAAGAAGTGCTGAGTTTGTAAAGTTATGCTGAACGAACATTCAGCGCAGTTTTTGTGGAGATTGAATAAGAGCAAGACCTGATCACGTTCTGTACTGCCGAGCTAATCTTTCAACTTCCTATGTTTCACATCAAGCTTCAGCATTAAAAAAGAAAGGAGGGGAGAGGTGTCTGTCTGTCCCTTGTGTGACGGTTAGGTTCCCTTGGCGATCTAGTGGCGATCTTGTAGAGCCCGTCTCCTCTTATCACCGCCATCGTCACCGTGCATCCTAGTTGACGCCGTATCCTCCTTAAGTCCAAGCCAGGGGTTGGTCTTCAGGTCGTTTCCCTGTTCCAAAACCCTCCACTCTTCAGCCTTCCGTGTTCTAACACCTGAAACCCTAGATTGGTGTGGTTCTTCAGCCTTCCGTGTTCTAACACCTAAAACCTTAGATCGGTGTGGTTCTTCAGCCTTCCGTGTTCTGACACCTAAAACCCTAGATTGTGGTTTTTGAGTAGCGGAGATGGATAATTTGAAGCTGTCTCAATTGGAGAGCAAAGTGTTGCAAATCAGATGGTCTGATAGGAAGAAATTGGGGGCGGTTGAACCACATATGATTGGCGAACGGTTGTTCGAGAAACCCGCGCATTCTGAAGCGATGGCCACCGCTTTGGGTCGGATCTGGTGTCCAATGAAGGACGTGACCTGCAAAGAAATGGGTGACGATTTTTTTCACATTCCGTCAAGAATCTGGTAAGAATAAAGCTTTGTTTGAGGGTCCATGGATGTTTAACAAGTCCTTGTTGGTTTTAGAAGATTTTGTGCCAAGAAAGACTTTGAAAGATTATGACTTCGGCTCGATTCCGATCTGGATCCAAATGTTTGGTTTACCTTTGGGGATGATGGACCGTGATATGGTTGTATCCGTTGGGGGCGAGGTAGGAAATTTCACGGATGTGGACATGGGAGATGATGGTATGGAAAGGGGGGAATTTTTGAGAGTCCAAGTCCTGATAAATATTAAGAAGCCTTTGATGCGTGACATCATGTTGGATGTGGGTGAAGGAAAAACTAGTCTATGATGTCGTTTTGAGTACGAGTATCTCCCGGATTTCTGCTATCGATGTAGATTACTTGACCATATTGATAAACACTGCAATATTACCCTACCTAGGAGGGGGGGGGGGGACTGGCTGAAGGCCTACATTCCACGCCAAAATTCTGATCAAAATTGTGGTGTATGGGAAGTGACATGAGCAACATTTGACAGTTGTGGGAATGGTTATAGTCGACGTTACGGCTTCAATGCACAGAGAGTGAGGTCCAGGTGATCAGACTGTGATCAGACTATGTGGTTTGACTGACCTTCCTATTGATATATCCCTTGCAGTGGCTGATGATATAGCTGCGACCACATGTTAATGGAATGCCAGGTTTTCCAGATCAAAAAGAAGGGGAGAAAATAGTATTCATACTGATGCATGTTTCAAGCGTTGTACGGAAAATAAAATAAAATTGCACTCTGATATGCACTAACTTGGGGAAGTGGTGCTTGAAGGAGTAGACCCGATCTTCACGACAAAGGATCAAGGTACAAGGAGGATAGCTAGTTGCAATTGGCCAAAAAAGGAAAACAAGAGATCATGGCGGGGCCAAGATGATGCTAACTTTAGCTTGCAAATCTGAGACAATCACCTATTAACAATCTATGAACTACCCCACACGGCCACACTCAAGTCATGGAGGACAAACTAAGTTCAATACTCGTAAGGGAATCACAAACTCTAACCCACACAACCACTCTCAAAGTCGTGGAGCACAAATTAGGTTCTAATCCGCAAGGAAACATGAGAATAAGGGTAGCAAGATCTCTCCAATCTCATTATGAGCATATGTCTTTGTCAAGATTTCAAATGGCTAAAAGTTCAGTAGAAGGATAGGGAAGATGGGAAGTGTCGATTTGGGAGACGAGCTCCCTGGTGGACTTCATTGTTTTTTTGAAAAATACAAAATTGAATATTCAAAAAAATCCGAAAAAATATAGGGACGTAGATAATGATTTATAATAGACGCGCGCAAAAAATCATGTGAAAATAATTTGTATTATGTCCTTAGAAAAAAAGAGAACATTTTAGATCTAGATGTGAAACTGCATTTTTTGAATGGGCCTCTTTTTCCCAAAATTTGTCATAGTTGTCCTTTTTACTGCGTACAAAATACAATCTATTTTCCTTTGAAAATTTGCATACATGGCTACACAAATATATTTTTTTAAAAATATTTGACGCTTTTTGAAAAATTTAAAAAGTCCTCCATGG
This sequence comes from Avena insularis, assembly GCA_023614405.1. Classification (NCBI taxonomy): domain Eukaryota; kingdom Viridiplantae; phylum Streptophyta; class Magnoliopsida; order Poales; family Poaceae; genus Avena; species Avena insularis. The sequence goes on from CM042695.1 coordinate 88,756,805, forward strand.
AGGACGTCCTCTAAATAAATTTTCCGAGGGAAGATGGGGGTTTTATAGTAGGAACAACCCCTCTTTATTAGGTTTGAAAAGAATTCAAAATCACTCGGCATTTGGATGGATTCCTTGGATGAATAAGCGGTCAACTTGAGGAGATGTTAGAAATCTTCTCATAAATTCGTGAACCTTTGACAACCTAGCCTCGGAACAACATGGTCATAACTTTGGCTATAACTTCAAATGATACAAGGTTTTTTTGTTGAAAAATAAATTTGACATAGATTCTGTTGGTATACCCCAAGGGCCTAGTCTCTTATCTAGGTGGGCGTGACAAAATGAAAGTTTAGAGGAAAACACTTATGGAAATAGATTCGCTTGAGACTTGTTAATAACTTGAAACTTGTTGATAACTTTGTTTCTCAATATTGCTAGCTTCTTGTAACCTTGTTCCCAAATTCAACCAACAATAAAGTAAATGAAAGGATAGCCGTAACACCAAGGGTATGGGATAAAATTAAGTTAGCGTTAACCTAATCCTGGAATGGATTGGCAAGGCTTGTTGTGATTGTCTGCTAATGATCACCATTGTGTTAGTGCTTGGGATGTCCTCATCATTTCCCCCCTCATAAAAAATTCGTCCTCAAATCTAACCGGTCATCACACAAAGCAAATTTAAGAGAGTAACAAATAGGAATGTAAATATTTTAATAAACACATAAGTTTAGTTTACACCTTTGGTAATTCCTTAAAAAAATCGACTCAAAAGTTCCTTCCAACTAATATTTCCATGGAGTGCAAACTTGTAACTAGCCATGACCATGTTCATATCATTTGCAAACTCATGATCATCCATGATCTTGTTCATACTATTCTCCCTCTCTTGAAGAGAAGTCATCCTCTACTTCTTTTGATATACAAAATCATAACACAAGGAAAAAACCAAATAATAGCTAGAAAACAATGAAACATACATACTTATATGCAATCTTTAATTCTGCTAGTTCCCTCGTGATGTTCTCATGGTTGGTAAACATACAAGGTTGGCTTGAGGATATTCTAAGCAACTTGTATATAGTTTCATCTTGCCATTGTGTCAATAGTTCATAAGTACATAGCTTTGGGTGCTTCAACAAGAATGAAAATTTCCATTTTACCTCACTCTCTCGTATTGTGGGGAACCATCCCGGCCTCACATTTGGTGGAGTCAATCAAATCTATATCATTTTGTGTCATTATATTGGCATCACATTTGGTGGAGTCACTCAACTCTATATTACTTTGTGGAATTATCTCACGTTTTGTGGAGTCACTCAACTCTCTAATATTGTGTGGAACAATCTCTACCTCACATTTGGTGGAGCCACTCAACTCTTTATTGTTGTGTGGAATCATATCTCCCTCACATTTTATGGAGTCACTAATCTGTTGGAGATATGACCAAGAGGCAATAATAAAGTGGTTATTATCATATCTTCATACTTATGATAAATGTTTACATACCATGCTATAATTGTATTAACCAGAAACATTAATACTTGTGTGATTTGTAAACATAAAAGAGTCCCTAGTAAAGCCTCTTGTTAAACTAGCTTGTTGGTTAATATATGATCATGGTTTCCTGATCATGAACATAGAGATGTTATTAACAACAGGGTCATATCATTAGGAGAATGATGTGATGGACATACTCCTATAGTTAAGCGTAGCATAAAGATCAAGTCATTTAATATAGTTCATTTTCTATAAGCTTTCTGATACATAGTAACCTAATTCCTTCGACCATGAGATCATGCATATCACCTTTACCGGAAGGATGCTTTGATGACATCAAACACCACACCGTAATAGGGTGGCTATAAAGGTGGCATTGAGTGTTTGGAAAGTATTGGTTGAGACACATGGATCAAGAGTGGGATTTGTCCATCCATATGACGGATAGATATACTCTGGGCCCTCTCGGTGGAATGTCATCCAATTAGCTTGCAAGCATGTGACTGGCTCACAAAGGATCACATACCACGGGAACAAGAAAAGAGTACTTATCAGTAACAAGGTTGAACTAGGTATGCAGAGATACCGACGATCATAACCTCGGATAAGTAAAATATCGTGAGACAAAGGGAAATTGGTATCGTATGTAAGTGGTTCATTCGATCGCAAAGTAATCGTAGAAATATGTGGGAGCCATATGAATTTCCAGATTCCTCTATTGGTTATTGATCGGAGAAGTGTCTCGATCATGTCCGCATAATTCACGAACCGTAGGGAGGCACACTTAAGGATTCGATGTTGTTGAGTAGTTATGGAATGATGAGTAAGAGACCGAATGTTGTTCGGAGTCTCGGATGGGATCCGGGATATCACGAGGAGATCCGGAATGGTCCGGAGAATAAGATTCATATAAGGAAAGTCCCGTTTCGGAGTTGGGGAATGGTTCCGGTGTTTTCATCGGGAATGTTCTAGAATGTTCCGGAATGTCCGGCACTCCGAAAAAGGGGGAAGGGTACATGAATGTGTCATTACAAGTTGGAATGATTGCATCATGTACTAGGTGTCATTGCTGTCCAAAATAAAGGGTTTATTCAAATCCTAATTTGAAAAGTCAAACGGCTAGTTTGAAAGTCAAACGGCAAGTTTTGGAAAGAGGAGGAGGAGTGGGAAACCGAGTTGGGGAGGGATTCCCTCCTCCAACCGCCGGCCCACCTCCAAGCCGAGTTGGGGAGGGACTCCCCTCCCCTTGGCCGCGCCTCCCACCTATAAAGGGAGGGGCAGGGCTTCCCCTCCTAGTAACACAAGTCCCTCTCCTCTAAACCTAAACCCTAGCCACAGCCTAGGGATTTCTCCCAAGCCGTCAAGTTAGAGCTTCTAATTGCCCTAGCCTCCGGTTTAGAGCCTTCTAATTGGTGTGTCTAAACCCTAGATCACCAAAGCTCTCTCATACTCCACCATACTCGCTCCGGCTTAAGGCGAAGCCCTGCGAGATCTCCCCTCTACTTCCGGTACCACGCCGTTGTCTTCTTGGAATCGAGAGAGTGCTACAACCTCCGCTGCATCTGGAACAAGGGAGAGGAAGGTCTTCATCAGTACCGAGCGTGTGACCGACTACGGGCGCTGCGGAGCATAGCGCCGGAAGGATCGTCTACGCGATCTTGAGATCGGAAAGAGTACGACTACATCACCCACGAGAATCTGCTCTCGTTAACCACTTTGGAATCTTCGAGGGTAAGTTCCTCTATCGACTCGTTGCTACAATCTAGTAGATAGATCTTGGCTTGATCATAGATTAGATCTTGATTGTGTGTTCATGCGGTAGAAATTTTTTGTTTTCCATGCTACGAACCCCTACAGTGGTATCAGAGCCGTGTCTATATGTAGATCTGTTGCACGAGTAGAACACAATGGTTATTGTGGGCGTTGATGCTTTTATTGTCGATTGCTTCTTGTATACTTTGCATCTTGCGGTATGTTGGGATGAAGCGGCCCGGGCTAACCTTACATGACATCGTTCATGAGACTTGCTCCACGCTTGACATGCAACTTGTATTGCATAAGTGGCTTCTTGGTGCTGTTTCTCCTAGCATAGTTAAGATCCAATTTACAACGGGTGATTAACAATACTAGTATCAATGTTGTGGTTCTTGTTCGTAAGTTAGAACGACACTTATTGAAAGCCCCAAACCACGTAAAATATGCAAAGAAAGTAGAGACGTCTAACTTTGTTTTTGCGGTGTCTTGATGATGTGATATGGCCATGATTGTGATTATATTTGATGTATGCAATGTTCCTTATTGTAAGTTGGCAACCGGCAGGAGCCATATGGTTGTCTTTAATTTATGTTAAGACCCGCGTGTCTATTCAAAGTAGTTGTAATAGTTGAAGCCGGTGGACGACAACCATGAAGAAGCGTCATTGACCTTGATGCTATACCGGTGATGATGGAGATCATGTTTGTGCTTGAAGATGCAGATCGGAAGCACAAAGAAGAAAGGCCATATCATATCACATATTATGAATTGCATATGATGTTAATCCTTTATGCATCTTGTATTGCTTAGTAGACGACGGTAGCATTATAAGATGATCCCTCATGCACATAAATTTCAAGTTCTAAAGTGTTCACCCTTAGTATGCACCGTTGCTAAAGCTTCTTGTTTCGAAGCACCACGTGATGATCGGGTGTGTTAGATTCCGTGAGTGAATACAACATAAGCAAGCCACATTTGCTTATGCGGTAGCTAAGGTTTGATCTTGACGAGCCTAGCATGTACAGACATGGTCTCAGGAACACGGATCACCGAAAGGTAAAGCATGAGTCATATAGTAGATATGATGAACATGTTGATTGTTCGCCATTGAAGCTGCATCAACTCTCGTGATGATCGGTTTTGATGTGGTGGATTTGGTTCGTGTGATCACTAAAACAATGTGAGGGATGTTGTTTTGAGTGGGAGTTCACCTAGATTAATTTAATTATTAATTAGAACTCAATTTATCATAAATTAAATCAAAGTGAATTTGCATAGTTGTTGTAGTCATTGGCATCCGTTTACCACCTTGCGCTTAGTTATAATTGAGATGATAGAACTATAGAATTCTGGTTAGTTACTTTACGAACTGGTATCGTATTGTTTTGAAGTGTTAATCTAAAGTTTAAAAGTCCTATTGCAAACTTTCAGTAAGTTCTGGTTACTCCATGAAGTTTAATAATTGGTATTAAATCAAGAGTGACAATTCCAAGTGTTAGTGTATGAGTATCGTGTTTGTCTCCATGATTCTTGATATTCAAAGGATTGTCTTAATATCAAGGTTATCTAGGATCTGAAAGAGTTGTTTCAGAAACCATGATGTGTGGAAGATATTGTGATATCTGAAACGAAGTTTTGGTTGCAACATGATAGAGTTTAATATGGCAAAGTTCATGTTTCTCATATTTTGATGAGAATTTGCAAAGGGTTGGAGACACTTGTTGTCCTAATCCTCCAAAAGGTTTTGGATAGCAACATTATACTCGTAATTCATCGTTATAAGCTAAAAGTAGCTTGATCATGGACAATTCCATGATAAAGGTGAATATTTGATGTAGGTAAAATGTTTACTACACCAAGAGATTACTAAAGAAAGGAATTTGAAAGAACACCAAACATTTGATGATGGTGATCTACTTCAAAGTGCAAGTCCAAAGACATTGGTATTTAACTATACACCCTTTGGACTATGTGTCATATGTATGACTCCACTATTGATGTTGATAGATTCTTTCAAAAGAAAAGGAAATCTTGAAGAGAATCTCTTAAATATATGGCAGAAAAGAAAAGACTAGAATTGTTCAGTTTAAGTATATAGATGATATACATGTTATGGCTGTATTCTTTGCTTATTAAACAATGTGGTTCTTAAGTATTTGATACTAAATTTGTTGGTGTGAATTGTCATACGAAACAACAGAATTCATGAATTACAATGGCCTAAGTAACTAGCAAAAGAATATGTGATGATGTTCATCGAGAACAAATAAAAGGGTTATTGTGTTACTCGTTAAACATCAAAGCTTGCCTTCAAGATTTGTTTTATCAGGTATTATGAGAACAAAAGGGTTGTTCAAATAATTGCCGTAATTCATAAAAGATGGATAATTTACAAATCTCGTTGGATAAATCACATCCATAAAACTAGTGCTAAAAATGTCGAAAGACATATTGATTGAAAGATCACTTAGGAAGTGACATCGCCGTTTAAATTATATTGAAAAGAAAACATGAAGAAACTCCATATGGATGGAATTTTGGAGTCTTTTGATTTTTGATCACATGACGCTTGTGAAACTTTCCTAGAGATAATTAAAACTTCGTTCATAGGCCAAAAGGGAACGAATGGCTAGCTTATTGGAACTTGTACATATTGTTGTATGAAATCCATTATATGTAGTCAAGAGCGATGGATTTCAACTTCATATGCTTTCTCCGAAAATTTGAGTGAATATATGAATATTTACTTAATAAGGATGAAGTATGAAACATTTGAAAAGTTCAAAGTCTTTCAAGATGAAGTGCAAAATCATTGTAATAAGAATATAAATAGTTTATGATAAAGATCATAAAGGAAGATATTTGAGTTACAAGTTTAGCATAATACCTTAAGATTTAAGAAATCGTTCCGTGGATTTGCATTTCCCGAAACACCATAAGAGTATGGAGCGTTCGAGATATGTAATTAAAACCTTGTTTGACATGGTAAGATCAAAGGTGTAATTCATAGAACTGCCATTATATTTTAAAGATTAAAAGCTTTAGAGACTACCGTTTTCCACTGAAAAGAGCTCCATCATAATCCGCTGAAATGACACCATATAAAGTTATGGTTTGGGATGAAACCCAAGTAGTCCTTTCTTAAACATTGGTATGCTATGCATAAGAAAGATGTTTGCAACCAAAGTCGGATAAACCTGTCTTTGTTAAGTATTCCTTCATAACACCGGAGACAAAAGTGTTTGTTGCTTAGAACGTCAAGTTTCTTTGAGAAGGAATTTTTCGTGAAAAGTTAAGTGGGAGGACAATAGAACTTTGATAAGGTTAAAAGAACCTTAGCTATATGTGCAGAGTTGCGCAGCGCCGAAAAGTGTTGCGGAGACAGCAATAATGCTCATGGCTCACGTGCCTCAAAGGTTGCGGTCACGGAGGTCTAAGTTTCTATTGAAACAAGTAGGTCGGATGAACAATCGAATACCAAGATTTGAGAGTTAAATCATTATTTGACAATAATGATCCGACTACATGCAAAGAAGCGATGATGAGCCCTGACTCCGTCAAATGGCTTGAAGCCATAAAATCCGTGATAGTTCCATACACGAGAAATCAAGTTTTGAACTTGAAGGACCCTCAAGAAAGGTGTAAGACCTTACAGTTGTGTTTGGATCTATAAAGAAGTAGACATGGATGTTTCACATCTATGAAATAGTCGACATGTTGGGAAAGAGTTCACAACAATGTTCAAAAATTGACTATGACAAGATTTGATCTTTCATAGTGATATTTAGTCTAGACGGATTAATGTAGCAACCACTACATATAATTTTGTTATGTGGTAGTAGAATAAACAAAACAAGTTCTTCTAATAGAATGGTTACCTAGGATGTGTGCATGCATGGTCCAAAGGGTTTTGTTAATTCAAAGGATGCTAAAAGCATATGCAAACTTCAAATGGTTGAAGTAAGCATCGCGGAGTTGGATTCTTCACTATGATGAAACTGTTAAAAGAGTTTAATTTCATCGGAGACAATGAAGATGCTTGCATTTGCAAGAAATTAAGTGGGAGCGCTAAGACATATTTCTAATACATTATGTGGAGGACATATTGTTGATTAGAAATGATGTATCTTTTATTAACACATATTAAGAATTTCATCCTGATGAAAGACTTAGGCAAAACCCAAATATTTGGCATCAATAGACGCTAATATGGTTGTGCCGAAAGTACATAGATGATGTATTGAATGAGTTCAATAAAGAAACTACAAGAAAGGTTCTTGTCACACAGAAAGGATTGAATGAGTTCAATATTGATGATATATTCAAGTGTATTGACACTTGGTAAGTGAAACAAAGATTCAAGTATAGATTGATACTTGATGTATGAAATCACAAAGAGTATTTATATCAATCATACTGTGATATGTACAAATCCAGATATGTCCTATGCTCTAAATGTTATGAGCATATACCAGAATGATTCATAAGATGATCATTGGACGATAGTAAGGATATTCTTATGATCTTTTGGAAGAACTAAGAGTATATTATTTTGTAGAAGTGGCAAATAGATGGTTAGTTCATCGTAAAAGTATTACATTGATACTAGTTTTGTCACAAAGTACAAATTAAGTTTATCTCAATCTAAACTAAGGTTGGCACAATATAATGGAAAGTAAGTTCCATAATGGATTTGGATGAGTTCCAAAGTTAAGACATTGTGACAGATACTACAACAAAAGGCTAAGTATATGACTGTTATAATAGCAGCTAAAGAGGGCATTTGTGTCAAGTAGTTTGTTGTCAAACTAGGTGTAGTTCACAGCAGGATAATACTATGAAGATATATTGTACGACAATATTATCAACATGTTTTAACCCCGAAGAACTAAAGGTCTCACCGAAGGACCAAATTTATACAAAGCCATCTCATTAAAGAATGAGTGATGCGTAGAGACGCAAAAACATGCAATTACACACGGACCTGGAAGTGTCAGATCCGAGATCGATTGACCACTTGCAAGCGTGTACATACAACAGGAAAGCCATAGGTGTTGAATACACAAAGGTTTGAAACTAGATTATTGACTCTAGTGCAAGTGGGAGACTGTTGGAGATATGCCCAAGAGGCAATAATAAAGTGGTTATTATCATATCTTCATACTTATGATAAATGTTTACATACCATGCTATAATTGTATTAACTGAAACATTAATACTTGTGTGATTTGTAAACATAAAGAGTCCCTAGTAAAGCCTCTTGTTAAACTAGCTTGTTGGTTAATATATGATCATGGTTTCTGATCATGAACATAGAGATGTTATTAACAGGGTCATATCATTAGGAGAATGATGTGATGGACATACTCCTATAGTTAAGCGTAGCATAAAGATCAAGTCATTTAATATAGTTCATTTGCTATAAGCTTTACGATACATAGTAACCTAATTCCTTCGACCATGAGATCATGCATATCACCTTTACCGGAAGGATGCTTTGATGACATCAAACACCACACCGTAATAGGGTGGCTATAAAGGTGGCATTGAGTGTTCGGAAAGTATTGGTTGAGACACATGGATCAAGAGTGGGATTTGTCCATCCATATGACGGATAGATATACTCTGGGCCCTCTCGGTGGAATGTCATCCAATTAGCTTGCAAGCATGTGACTGGCTCACAAGGGATCACATACCACGGGAACGAGAAAAGAGTACTTATCAGTAACAAGGTTGAACTAGGTATGCAGAGATACCGACGATCATAACCTCGGATAAGTAAAATATCGTGAGACAAAGGGAAATTGGTATCCTATGTAAGTGGTTCATTCGATCGCAAAGTAATCGTAGAAATATGTGGGAGCCATATGAATTTCCAGATTCCTCTATTGGTTATTGATCGGAGAAGTGTCTCGATCATGTCCGCATAATTCACGAACCGTAGGGAGACACACTTAAGGATTCGATGTTGTTGAGTAGTTATGGAATGATGAGTAAGAGACCGAATGTTGTTCGGAGTCTCGGATGGGATCCGGGATATCACGAGGAGATCCAGAATGGTCTGGAGAATAAGATTCATATAAGGAAAGTCCCATTTCGGAGTTGGGGAATGGTTCCGGTGTTTTCGTCGGGAATGTTCTAGAATGTTTCGGAATGTCCGGCACTCCGAAAAAGGGGGAAGGGTACATGAATGTGTCATTACAAGTTGGAATGATTGCATCATGTACTAGGTGTCATTGCTGTCCAAAATAAAGGGTTTATTCAAATCCTAATTTGAAAAGTCAAACGGCTAGTTTGAAAGTCAAACGGCAAGTTTTGGAAAGAGGAGGAGGAGGGAAACCGAGTTGGGGAGGATTCCTCCTCCAACCGCCGCCCACCTCAAGCCGAGTTGGGGAGGGACTCCTCCCTTGGCGCCTCCCACCTATAAAGGGAGGGCAGGGCTGCCCTCCTAGTAACACAAGTCCTCTCCTCTAAACCTAAACCCTAGCCACGCCTAGGGATTTCTCCTGCCGTCAAGTTAGAGCTTATAATTGCCCTAGCCTCCGGTTTAGAGCCTTCTAATTGGTGTGTCTAAACCCTAGATCACCAAAGCTCTCTCATACTCCACCATACTCGCTCCGGCTTAAGGCGAAGCCCTGCGAGATCTCCCCTCTACTTCCGGTACCACGCCGTTGTGCTGCCGGAATCGCGAGGAGAGTGCTACAACCTCCGCTGCCTGCTGGAACAAGGGAGAGGAAGGTCTTCATCGAGTACGAGCGATGTGACCCGATCATGGAAGCGCTGCGGAACGCAGCGCCGGAAGGATCGTCTACGCGATCTTGAGATCGGAAAGAGTACGACTACATCACCCACGAGAATCTGCTCTCGTTAACCACTTTGGAATCTTCGAGGGTAAGTTCCTCTATCGACTCGTTGCTACAATCTAGTAGATAGATCTTGGCTTGATCATAGATTAGATCTTGATTGTGTGTTCATGCGGTAGAAATTTTTTGTTTTCCATGCTACGAACCCCTACATAATCTCACTAATCCCTTCATTTTTATCGGATGAGGCTTTTGTGTGTGGTTCACTCGTATCTATAATCTTATGTTGGATAGTTTCAACCTCATATTTGGTGGAATCAAAAAATTCACTAAACCATGTCACTTGGGATTTGTGAAATTTTGGGTTGTGGGTAACTTACCTCTCTAAGCTTGTTATTGAAGGGAATATGCCCTAGAGGAAAATAATAAAATGTTTATTATTGTCATATCTCAATAAGTTTGTAATAGTTTCATGTTGTTCTATAACTGTATCAAGTGGAAACATTGATACAGGTGTGACATGAAACATAAGTCGCTAGTAGCTCTATTGATACTAGTTCGTTGGGCAACAAATGATTAAGGTTTCCTGATCATAAGTGATAGGGCTGGTTGACAACGAGGTCATATCATTGGTGAATGATGTGATGGATATTCCTCAAAGATTGCGACATGATTAATTCACAAAGTTCATCATTGCAATAGTCAGAAACAAAGTCTCCTTCTCCTTAGACTGTGAGACCATATCATAATCACTGTCTCCCGAGGCCATTTCATGGCACTTAACGTCACTCAGTGAAATGGTGATCATAACGGTGTCGTTGGGTATCCAGAGGAACGGGTTGAGGAGACCGCGTCAAGAGCGGGATTTGTTCACCCAGTGACGAGTAAGATACATTTAGGATGACTTGGTGAGATTACATCCACAAATGTTGCAACATGTGACTAGGTCATGGGGATGTAATATCACGGTAACAAGTAAATATTACTTGTCGGTAACGAGATTGAACAAGGTATGGAGATACCTAATGATCGGATCTCGGACAAGTAGTATCGAAGAAACAAAGGGAAATGGACTCGATGTTTAAGGTTCAAACAACATTGTCAATCTGGAATGCACAGGGATCATTATGGACATCCCGGTCCCAATGTTGATCATTGATGCAAGAGGAGTCTTGGTCATGTCTGTGTCATTACCAAGCCGTGAGGGGATCCACTTAAGGGTGCGACGAGCTGGAGATTATCCATAATTTGGAATCATAGTAGAGAAATAGAAAGTCGGAATTGTTCAATGAAGAGAGATCCGAACTTGTTCGAAGAAAGAAAGGAAACCGGAAAAGTTCCGGTGAGAGGACCAGAATTGTTCCGGGAAGTTCTGAAGCTGTTCAGAGGATATAGAAGGGGAACCGAAAGGTGTTTCGGGTCGAATTGGATTTGGTAATATGTATTTACATATTAATTAATGTAATTAATATTAAATATAATATTCAAATTTAATTTGAAGGGGTATTCCACTAATGGGCAACTTCCCTAGGGAAAAAGGGCCCATGAGGGAAACCGAAAGGGAGAGGGCCTTGGCGCCTAGGGTTTTGGCGCCTAGGGCTGCCCCTCCCTGGCCGACGGCTAGGGTTAGGGTTTAGGGCACCCTAGGACTGCCCCCCTTGGCCGCCACCTCTCCCCCCTTTGGCCGCCGCCTAGATGGCTTGGGGGAGGGGCAAGGCTGCCCCTCCCCCCTATATAAAGACACCCCCTCTCTCCTTGGAGGTACAGGAAAAACAGCAGATCCCATGAGTTGGGAAGTCCTCTTCTCCAATCTCTGTCTCTAGTTGTCTCCACGCATTGGCACGGCCTAGGGATGTTCGCACAAGAGACGACGCATTGATGTCTACGCACTTCTATTCTTGTAGATAGTTGCTGGGCCTCCAAGTGCAGAGGTTTGTAGAAAAGCAGCAAGTTTCCCTTAAGTGGATCACCTAAGGTTTATCAAACTCAGGGAGGAAGTGGTCAACGGTATTCCCTCTCAAGCAACCCTGCAATCAAGATACAAGAAGTCTCTTGTGTCCCCAACACACCCAATATAGGTGCACTAGTTCGGCGAAGAGATAGTGAAATACAAGTGGTAACGGTGCCAGAAAATAGCTGATGGCGTGGAGGACTAAAGCAAGCAAACATGCAACATATCTAGTAGCAAACGGTATTTCAATGTTTAGAAACAAGGCCTAGGGATCATACTTTCACTAGTGAACACTCTCTCATATAAATATCCTCTCTTCATGATACTAATCTTAACTACTCTCTGGTTGGACAATCTAATCCACGGTAGGGCCTTCCCCAATCTAGATAACCCCACATTGTCACCTTGAGCGCTAGATGGTTCCAACAAACACCACAATTTCATAGAGACATCCAACTCCAAATATAACTCATAAAAAATATTCAATCTAGCCAAAGTGCCACACACGGCATGCATGATGTCACTTTCACACACGTGGGGAAAAGCATAAATCTATGAAAGCACAAAGAGTATTTATGTAGACTCAAACCTAAATGCCACCATGGCGTGCATGCTGTCACTTTTACACACATGAGGAGAGCAGAGATCTATTGAAGCACTTGAGTAGCAAGGTAGATCTACTAGATTACAAAGCTCATGACCACAACAAGATCATGCATAGAGAGAGAGATGAACACATAGCTACCGATAGAGACCTTAGCCTCGAGGAAGAACTACTCCCTCCTCATCATGGGAATCAGCAATGGTGATGAAGATGGCGATGGAGATCGATGGAGATGGCTCCGGGGCACTTCCCCGTCCCGGCAGGGTGCCGGAATAGAGACTTTCTATCCCCCGAATCTCCCTTTCGGTGGCGGCGGTGCTACAGAGGTTTTAGTGGATTTCTTCGGGATGCCCTAGGTTTTTTGGTCGGAGGCTTCTTATAGGCGAAGGGGGAGGCCGAGGAGGCGGCCAGAGGGCCCACACCCTGCCAGGCGCGAGCCAGGCTTGGCCGCACCCAAGGGGTCTGTCCACCCTCTGGTGCCTCTCCGTCCCTCCTTCTGGATTCGTGTCCCTCACGGAAAGTTATTGACTTTGGCTTTTGTCCCGTCCAATTCCAAGAATATTGATTTTCTGCCTTTCTGGAACCAAAACAGAAGAAAACAGGCAACTGCACTGTGGCATCTTGTCAATAGGTTAGTTCCAGAAAGTGTATAAAAATACCTCAAAATGTACACAAAACATAAGACAAAGTAGATACAAAACAAGCATGGAGCATCAAAAATTATAGATACGTTTTCGACGTATCAAGCATCCCCAAGTTTAACTCCTGCTCGTCCTCGAGTAGGTAAGTGATAAAAAGAATAATTTTTGAGGTGGTATGCACCATCAAAACCAAGATCAAACCATTTGCAAGCATTGAAAGCTGGGATCAAAGAACTCTAAACATGTGCATGAATTATGGAGTTCTAACAATAGGACATAGTAACTATGCATGCAACATGAAAGGCTACAAACAAAGATCATGAATAACATGCATTGAAAAACGTTTGTTTGTTTCACATACAGAAAACATAGCATGGTGGCAATCAGCTTGTCCCTCATAGAGTAGCAATATAGATGCATAGGACACCTTCAAAGTTCACAAAGGTGACTATAAACAAGTAGCACAAGAACAAATAATAACACAATATGCATCAATCAATAAGCTTTGGAACACTGCACACAGAATGACAACTATGCTCTCTTAATGGTGCCTAGAGGTAAAAGGTGGAGACTCAAACAGGGTCGGATCTAGGCCATCGCGACCCTGGCAACGGCCAGGGGCCCATGGAAAGGAGGGGCCCAAAATTTATATTCACATATATCCCGTTGCATATACATCTACTTTGGATTTTTTTTGGCAAAAGCCCACAATGCCATATACGTATTTTATCAGCACAGTGGTGGCTTCCTGGAAGACTCGGACGTGTCGAGACGCACTAGGCACGACACCACAAAGAGATTAAACTTACTAAATCACAAAAAGGTGCTTTAAAAAGGTATTTTTGACAGCAAGTTGTGTTAATGTCAATGAGTATAATGAAAGTTAAGAATCTGAACCCGAACTAAAATGTATTGTTAGATGCTAACTTTTATTTTAAAAATGAAAGTAGATACATATATGTCTATTTTTTATTGATATACCTATATATATATTAGCCTTAGGGTCCCATACAGTCGACTTCGCCTAGGGCCTCACAAAACATAGAGCCGTCCCTGGACTCAAATAATGGTGGAAGAAAGGCCTTTTTTAAAGGAAGCAAGGATTTCAAGTTCCAAAGAGATCTTCCAAAAATTATGGTACTTGTTAGCTTTCAGCCCTCATTGTGTAACATCCCAAAAAACTAAGCTTGGATCATCAAACTTAGGGTTAACAAAAACTTTTCTAAATAAATTTATGAATGCATGCATAGGTGTATGCATTGATTTTGAATTCTTTTAAAACCACCTTGTTTGTTTGTTTCATTACTTGTAAAATGTTTCTTAGGTGAAATAAACATCATCTAAACCATTTTCCACACTTTTCCTAAAGACAAGTAAATCAAAACACATATATGAAATGAATGGTCATTTTGACCAATTTAACTCTCATGCCTACTTTGGCTGTCTCAAACTTTCAGAACCTAACAGAAACTTTTCTGGATCTTTGCACCCCTTGAATGTACTCATAACAAAGTATCAAGGCCCACTTTGTGATCATCCAGAAACTTTCAAATGCATAGTTTAAATGACAATTCAAAATTGAATCTTTATCATATGGGAAGATCCCACTTTTTCAAAAACCACTCAAATAAGCTCAACTTTTAAAACCCAAGCATCTGTAGACTCACCAGCACCAATCTAGCAAACTCACCAAAAATCTTTTCAAAATTCAAAACTTGATTTCATGCGGCCATTTCATCAAACAGGTTGTAGACACAAATCAAACAAACATCAAACACTATTGTGAGCAGTGATTCTTGCCTAACTTGTTCTCTAGTTAGCTCACAACCAGCTCGGTAGATCATCTAGGAAGATTAGCCAAGCACTAGCACCACTGTGAGCTTGCCATTGCCATCAATGGTGAACAGCCGAGCACACCCTTGCCATCCCATAGTCGACAGCAAGCTAGGAGCATCAGCAAGCCTAGCCAGCATGTCTGGGAGGCAGCCCAGCGTCCACCGCCACTCACTGTCCCAGCCATGGCGTTGCCAAGCCACGACCACGCACAAGCCGCGCCAGACGCCAGAGACCATGCGGCGTGCGCCCAGGCACCACCCTCAACCAGCGCCCACAGACCGCGCGCCGCCCTCACCGCGTGCACACACGATCGCCACCGACCCAGGAGACCGCCAGACATCCCCGTTTGCCACCCGTGCAGCCTGCACCAAGCCGCACCGCCCCACTCCTCGAAACCATGTCGTTGAGCATCACCAGGAGACACAACACTGTCCCCTACCCTTGCCCATGCCATTAGCCGCCTGTAACATCGCCCCCGACGAGCTCACCGTGCGCCCCGACGGTCCCCTCGCTCGACTATAAATAGAGGCCACCCCCGCTCGATTTATTCACACCATCTCACTCCCCTCTCCTCACTGATCGTGCCACACCGTTCTCAGAGTAAGGCGAGCACCACCCTGCCGGAATTTCACCGGATCCCGCCGCCTCTGGAGAAGAAGGGAGCCATCGATTTCGTCCACCCCAGGAGCTGCCGTGACCACCCCTGAGTTTGCCGTCGTCGACTTCGTTGTTCGCCCGCCTCGCCGACCCTTGCCCGTACCCCGGTGAGCCCCCCCAGCACCCCTCACTGGCCGCGCTAGGTTTCGTTCTCGCCGGCGTTGTCTCGCGTCGATGATGACTCTCAGCCGTTGGATTAGAACTAGATCGAATGATCCACGTTGCCCCATACCGCTTCGCCCAGCCCCGTGTCACTGACGAGTGGGGACACCCACTTAAGCAGCCTGCGGCAGCACTGCGCTTAGCAGGCCGGCCCGTTAACTTTTCCCGCGCAGCCCAGTTATTCAAATTAAACTTTTTCCATTTCAATTCAAACACACTTCTGTACCCAACTTCAAATATCAACCCAGATCGATTCAGTACACCAAATTGAATGAAACCAATTTTGTTGGACAGGTCTGTGAATGCTGAATCCAAGCCCGTTGGATTCAATTCATTTGGATCTATAGATCACTCATGGTAAAAATAACAAGGCAGAAGCTTTTCTGCATTCAAACATTTTTCAAATTTAAACCATAATAGCTTTTGAGTTGATTCCAACTCTCAAAAATCACATTTAACCATACCTTTCAGAATATATAAAAATATATATAGGTGTACTTGCAGAAATAATGTTCAAGTAATAAAAGAATGCCCCATAGGCATTACTAGCCACTTTAATTAATTAAAATAAAAGGATAAAACCTTATTAAATTGTGACACCACTTTAAATCACATTCCCATGGACTACAATATGTGGTGATGACATGTGTCAACATGATCCCATATTTGGTTTGGAGAATATTAAATCTTAAGTAGTTTTTCAATGAGTAGAAATTACTTTTCTAAAAATAAAAGGAATTAAATCAAGCCTTAACCTTATAATGTTAGAGATGATGCTAGATCATCTAGAGGACCCTTGTGTGTGATGATTGCAAGTAGTTAAGTATTGTTTGGTGATTGTGTACCTCGTATTTATTCATAGACGCTAGTACCGACCAAGGATACGAGGTGGAAGGAGGATACTACGAAGAAGAAGCCGAGGAGAACTTCAACCACTGCTCTGCACATGGCAAGCTAACACTCGCAAGATACTTTACCTATGCAAGCTGATTCTATACCTATGCAAGCTTATATTGACATTTATGCAAGCTAACACTTGCAAGATACCCTACTGATGCAACAAACCCCTACTTGTTACCATGCCTACTATATGCCTTAAGCATATGTGATCACACCCACTTGATAAACCAATCCTAGTTTTATTTGCAAGCTTCTTACTTTATTTCTTTATCAAAGCTTACTTAGAGTTTACTTAAGTGACTTATAGACACTAGAAAGATATTGGAAGGTTGCATAAAGAGCATAAAATTTGGCCTAAGTTAGAAACCTGGATATCAGCCTAAGATATAAGGTAGGACTTAGTTGAAACCTCACTAGTTTACCATCCCTAATTATTGCTTACCCCCACCTTTAGATGCTCGTGCTAAGCATAAAACTTGATCAACTTTAGATGGGAATACTTGGAGGAAAAATGGTTATGAAAACCTTGGAATGATGGATCATTCTACTGAAATGTTTTGGACATGTGTTTCCGAACACCTGATGATTTTGGTGATGAAATTGTTGAGGCATGAGCCTTAGCCCTTTATAAAACTGATGGTTGTCTGGATGCGATACCATTCCAATTTTATCGTACAACCACAATACCCGAATATTGGGTAGGGCTTGACTGGAAACTTATATACCTTAGTATTAGTTCCCTCACGGCCAAGGTCTGAGATGAGGCTACCTTGTGAAGATTGTCCACCTGTGCAGTACCCAAGATGACAGTTGGTCATGGTTGGGAGGCCAAACTCACAGGAGAGGTGCTTATACTAGGGCGTGTAATTGAAAGGTTAGGATTGATTATCCGCATACTGAGTATGGTGAATTCAGGATTTGTTCCTGACGGATGTATCGAATGTTCTAGTGTAAGTGTACAATCTCTGTAGAGTGTCAAACTATTCGAATAGCCGCGTCCGCGGTTATGGACAGTTGGAGTGGCCATACTGTTCCCCCGTCAGACTTTTCAAAATGACCTGTGAAATGAATTGAGACTTTGACTTGACCACAACAGAGTTGTGATATCAATTACAAGTTCCCACTTAGGAGTTATAAAATTGTGACTAGCCTTGGAACCTAGTAGAGATAAATCTGGCTTTTGCAAAACAACCCTAGAGCCTAGTGTCCTATTATCCAAAAACCCCTTTGACTTGTTAGTATTAGTTTGCGAGTACTTAAAGAGTACTCATGGCTTTGTCCCTGGCTATTCCCATGGACAGACTATGAAGAGGAGTACCTGGAAGATGGACCCCAGGAAGGTTACGATAACTAGGATCATCTCCCATCGTCAGCATTGCCTGTGACCCCGAAGATGGAGCTTCGCCTACGCTACCGTTACTATTACGTATTCCGCTGCTTGAAGTTGTATTAAGAACTGGATCATGAGATCCCTATTCGTGTAAGAACTTATGTATCGTTTGTAATGGATGATGTACTATGGTATCCAATTCTGTTATGTCTCGCAAAAATGGTAATCCTGGGATTGCGATGTATGGCATAATAGGCATCTAGGATTGAAAAATCCGGGTGTTGATAAGTTGGTATCAGAGCCATCTTGACCATAGGAGACCCTAGTTAGACTGGACGTTTGAACCAAAAACGTAGTTTCAAAACCAAAGAAAACATATATTTACAAAAACTTATTCTAATTCTTATCGCTTTTATTCTTTCATAAAAATTCATGTTCCTCAAAAAATCTTGCAAAATACATAAAATTTTGACACACTTGATCACCCTACTAATCTACTCATCCTCTATTTTTATAGATGGACGTGAAGTACAACAAGTTTTACCAACTTGGGAATGGAGGAGACCTTATCTTTGAGAGGGATCTGGATCAACTTTCAGAACTTCTGGAGCGTCCACACCCCGAGTTATTCGGAGCTCAGCTCAATGATCAAGGAGGAGAAGATCTGCAGTGGCTAATTGTTGCAAGTCTCCGAGGAAAAATTGAACCTCCCACTACGGAGGGAATTCAGTTTACCTTGAGGGAAAACAACTGGCTCGATGGACTTGCCAGAGCAATGCAGGAAGCTCTTTCCCGTCTGTGTGGGCAGAGCATGAATCAGATCAAGGGTACTCACTTTGAGTTTTGCCCAAGGCGTGATGGAAATGGACAACCCCTGGAAGCCCCATACCACCCCGAGCTGAAGACTCAATTGGACCACCTTAGCTTCATGATGTATGATCGTCAGCAGGAGTTGGACAACTGCCGTGACTACTGCAACCACAAGTCTGCCATCATCAAGACAAAGGACCAGACCATCGCCATGCTAGCAAGGGATCGCAAGTCTCGCCGCCGTCAGCTCGACAAGAAGGAGCGCATTATTGCCATCTTCGCCACCACATCTCATCTTTGGAGGAGACCATCCACGAGAGAGACATGCAGTTGGAGGAAAGGGAGAATGCCGGAGAGGATCTTCGTGGAGACCCTTACTCCTATCTCAGTGATGACGATGATTTTCTGGAGGATCAGGCCATGGACTTCTTCACCGATGAGGATGATTTCGCCTTCATCGATGATGAAGATGAAGATGATGAAGCCACAGACTCTAAGGATTAGTAGCACTTGATCACTAGCGTAGTGAGTAGTATTCGGTCTCACTGTATCGTAGTTCCCCGAATGGTTCTTAAAACCATTTGTTTTTCTTTGTTGTGGTGTGTGTTGTACTGTGTGCTATGAATGAAAAAGCAAGTTGCTAGAAAAACTTGAGTCAAACTTTAAAAACTTTTCAAATACCCAAAATCTTAGAAATTTCCCTCTTTTCTCATTATCGATCTAAATCTTCAGATGCCACGTGGAGGAAGTGGTTCAGCCCCGGACCCGATGTTGCAGATCCTGCAACTGTTGACTTCGACATGAAGTGAAAGAGCGGAACGTCAAGCCAACCTAGCCACTCTGCAACAGATAGCCCAGCTAGCCCACAACAACCAAGGCCACGAAAATCAGGACCACCATGGATCTAAGCTCAAGAATTTCCAGAACACCAACCCACCTGTTTTCACTAAGTCAGAAGAGCCCCTAGACGCCGATGATTGGCTGCAAACCATGGAAAATAACTTAGAAGTAGCCGGAGTAGAGCCAACGAGAAAGTCTTGTTCGCCACCCAATATCTAGCCAGAGATGCCAGAGCATGGTGGAACAGTATTCGCGCAATGACCAGAGGCCAGATGATGACCTGGGAGGAATTCAAGGTCAAGTTTAGCAGAACCCATGTGCCACCAGGTTTGATCAAGAGAATGAGAGACAAGTTCAGAGAGCCGAAGCAAGGAAGGATGACTGTAGTGGAATACCGTGACAAATTTTTGTCATTAGCTAGGTATGCCCTGGATGAGATAGACACCAAAGCCAAGAAGAAAGAAAGATTCCTGAATGGTCTGCATGACGAGATGTAGACGACGTTAGTCAATATCCCCTTTGCGGATATTGAAGCCCTTGTCGACTCTGCTATCCAGATGGAAGGAAAGATCAACCAAGTCAATGAGAACCGCAAGCGTCGTATGATGCATCAGCCAGGAACCCATCAGACCCCAAAGTACCGCCCCAACCCATCTCTAGGATTTGCCCCAAGAACCAACAGACCCCCGATGAACCGTCCGACCTATACCAACCGTGGAAACCCTAGACCCGAAGGAAATCACAACAACCCCGGCAACTCTAGCAATTTCACCCGTGCCCCACCCAAGTTCAACACCAACAATGCTACCGCCAACACCAACACTGCCCCGAGGACTGGAAGCAATGTCAGGCTGTAAGAGCCACGGACAAGTCGCAAGTGACTTGTTATGACTGTGGAAATAAAGGCCACTATTCTAACGAGTGCCCCAACAATAAGAATGCTACAGCCCCCAATGCCAATGCCCCATCTCAGCATCAGCGTCGTGTTCAGCCAGGGAGAAGATTTTCCCCAGGGAATTCACTCAACCGCAATGGCCGTCTTTTTCTCATGCATGCTGAAGAAGCTCAGGAAGCGCCAGACATCGTGCTGGGTATGTTTTCTGTTAATTTAGTACTTGCAAGAGTGTTGTTTGATTCTGGTGCATCGCATTCATTTGTCACCGAAGAATTTGCATGCACTAGTAAAATTCAACCAACCAAATTGAAGCATGTGATGATTGTGCAAATTCCCGGATCAACCACCAAGGCTAGGCAAATTTGCAAAGCCGTCCCTATCCGAATCCATGGCATAGATTTTCATGCTAATCTGATAGTACTCGGAACTAAAGGTTTGGAAGTAGTACTAGGAATGGATTGGATGTCCAAACATAAAGGATTGATTGACTGTGCCAAGAAAGCCATCACTATGACCAGTACAACCGGAATATCAGTCGAGCATATATCTGAAACCTTACCTCTTCAATTCAAATGCAACAAGAGTATAGCCCAACCTACCATTGACCAAGTCCGGATAGTCTGTGAATACCCCGATGTATTTCCAGATGTTTTGCCCGGTATGCCCCCAGATAGGGATATCGAGTTTATCATTGAACTAATCCCCGGAACCGGACCCATAGCCCAGAGACCCTATAGTATGAACGCGTCAGAGCTCGCAGAACTGAAGAAGCAACTGGATTCCATGTTGGAAATTGGATTGATTCAACCAAGTGCGTCCCCATGGAGATCACCCGTCTTGTTTGTGGACAAGAAGGATGGAGGTAACCGTTTGTGTACGGATTATCGGAAGTTGAATGATGTCACCATCAAGAACAAATACCCCTTGCCCAAGATAGAAGATTTTTTTGATCAGTTGACCGGTGCCAAAGTGTTTTCTAAGATTGATCTTAGAACTGGCTATCATCAACTCAAAATTCGTGCAGAGGATATTCCAAAGACTGCCTTTACCACCAGATTTGGATTGTATGAGTATACAGTCATGTCTTTCGGATTAACCAATGCCCCCGCTTATTTCATGAACCTCATGAATAAGATTTTTATGGACTTCCTGGATAAGTTTGTCGTTGTTTTCATCGATGACATTCTGATTTATTCCAAATCAGAAGAAGAACATGAGCTACACCTAAGGACCATTCTTGGAACCCTTAGAGAGCATCAGTTGTATGCCAAGTTTAGCAAATGTGAATTCTGGTTACAGGAGGTAGGATTCCTCGGTCACATTGTATCACCGGAGGAATTGCCGACCCGCCAAAGTGAAAGATGTAGAAGATTGGCAAGCCCAGCCACTCAAACCCAAGTTCGTGCTTTTCTCGGATTGGCGGATATTACCGCAAATTGTAGAAGGATTCTAGTATCGCTGCACCCATGACCCAATTGCTGAAGAAGGACAAGAAGTTTGAATGGACCGACAAGTGTGAAGCGAGTTTTCAAGAACTCAAAAGGAGATTGATTTCATCCCCAATCTTGATCATGCCGGATATCACGAAGCCCTTCGATGTGTATTGTGACGCATCCAAAATTGGTCTCGGATGTGTGTTAATGCAAGAAGTCAAAGTTATATCTTATCTACCTCGACAATTGAAGCAACATGAGCAAAACTATCCAACCCATGACCTCGAACTCGCAGCCGTAGTTCTAGCCCTAAAGACTTGGAGACATTACCTGATGGGAAATCGTTGTGAGATTTATTCGGATCACAAGAGCCTAAAGTATATATTCACTCAGAAGGAGCTGAATATGAGGCAGAGAAGATGGATTGAGCTAATCAAGGATTATGACCTAGACATTCACTATCACCCTGGTAAAGCCAACGTAGTAGCCGATGCCCTTAGCAGATTGCCGTGCCGCTTGAACTCCATGATTTTGAAGGAGCAACCAAGTTTGCACAAGGAGATGGAATATTTTCGAATGGAATTAGTAAGTGAAGGATTTTTGGCTAGCATAGAACTCCAGCCCACTTTGATCAGTCAGATTAAGGAGGCGCAGAAGGAAAATGCTAGTATCGAAGGAATCAAGCGTCGTATCGGTACAGGCAAAGTACCCGGATTCACCGAGGACGAAGAAGGAGTGTTGTGGTAGAAAGGACGCCTTTGTGTACCAGCTGATTCTGAGTTGAAAGAAGTTATTTTGAAGGAGGCTCATGATACTCTTTATTCTATCCATCCCGGAGGAACTAAGATGTATCAAGATTTGAAAGAGCAATTTTGGTGGCATAAGATGAAGAGAGAAATCGGAAGCTATATCGCCAAGTGTGATATTTGTCAACGAGTCAAGGCAGGACATCAAAGACCTGCTGGATTGTTGCAACCTTTGCATTCCTAATGGAAATGGGATTACAGAGGAATGGACTTTATCACTGGACTACCTACTTCTAGTAGGGGAAATGACTCTATCTGGGTCATAGTGGACAGATTGTCCAAAGTCGCCCATTTCTTGCCCGTCAAAACCACCTATCAGAGTTCGAAGCTAGCGGAGTTGTACATCGCTAGATCGTCAGTTTGCACGGAGTCCCCAAGAACATAGTATCGGATCGAGGAACTCAGTTTACCTCGAGATTCTGGAAGAAAGTTCAAGAAGGTTTAGGAACCCGCCTAGATTTCAGTACCACGTATCACCCTCAGACCGATGGACAAACGGAGCGAGTAAATCAAATACTCGAAGATATGCTGAGAGCATACGTGTTAGAATATGGATCCAAGTGGGAAGACTGTCTGCCGTTCGCAGAATTTTCTTACAACAATAGTTATCAAGCCAGTTTGCAAATGGCCCCATTTGAATTCATGTATGGAAGAAAGTGTCGTACCCCTTTGAACTGGTCAGAAGTAGGAGAGAGTCAGATTTTCGGACCCGACATCCTACGAGAAGCAGAAGAGAAGGTTCACAAGATTCGTGATCACCTCAAGACCGCCCAATCCATACAAAAGAGTTACGCCGACAAGAGACGTAGAGACCTCGCCTTCAATATATGAGATTTTGTTTATCTGAAAGTGTTGCCATTGAAGGAAATGCAGCGTTTCCAACTCAAAGGAAAGTTAGCCCCCAGATATATCGGACCTTTCAAGATCCTGAACCATCGAGGAGAACTATCGTATCAATTAGAGCTACCTGAAGAGATGTCAGCCGTGCACAATGTGTTCCATATCTCGCTACTTCGCAAGTGTCTCGAAGTCCCCGAGAAGACCGAAGTGTTCAAGAATATCGACCATCAGACCATAGAAATAAACGATGACCTGACCTATCCCGAAGTACCCATCCGCATTTTGGAAGAAGCTTTTCAAACTACCAAAACCCAAAGCATCAAGTTTCTCAAGATTCAGTGGAGCAACCACACAGAAGAGGAAGCTACCTGGGAGCGCGAAGATTACATCAGGACGGAGTTTCCCGATCTCTTCAAATCCTAGGTAATCTTTTCGTCCTTTTTCAAATCTCGGGACGAGATTTTGTTTAAGGGGGGAAGGTTTGTAACATCCCAAAAATACTAAGCTTGGATCATCAAACTCTAATCATCAAACTTAGGGTTAACAAAAACTTTTCTAAATAAATTTATGAATGCATGCATAGGTGTATGCATTGATTTTGAATTCTTTTAAAACCACCTTGTTTGTTTGTTTCATTGCTTGTAAAATGTTTCTTAGGTGAAATAAACATCATCTAAACCATTTCCCACACTTTTCCTAAAGACAAGTAAATGAAAACACATATATGAAATGAATGGTCATTTTGACCAATTTAACTCTCATGCCTACTTTGGCTGTCTCAAACTTTCAGAACCTAACATAAACTTTTCTGGATCTTTGCACCCCTTGAATGTACTCATAACAAAGTATCAATGCCCACTTTGTGATCATCCAGAAACTTTCAAATGCATAGTTTAAATGACAATTCAAAATTGAATCTTTATCATATGGGAAGATCCCACTTTTTCAAAAACCACTCAAACAAGCTCAACTTTCAAAACCCAAGCATCTGTAGACTCACCAGCACCAATCTAGCAAACTCACCAAAAATCTTTTCAAAATTCAAAACTTGATTTCATGCGGCCATTTCATCAAACAGGTTGCAGACACAAATCAAACAAACATCAAACACTATTGTGAGCAGTGATTCTTGCCTAACTTGTTCTCTAGTTAGCTCACAACCAGCTCAGTAGATCATCTAGGAAGATTAGCCAAGCACTAGCACCACTGTGAGCTTGCCATTGCCATCAATGGTGAACAGCCGAGCACACCCTTGCCACCTCATAGTCGACAGCAAGCTAGGAGCATCAGCAAGCCTAGCCAGCATGTCTGGGAAGCAGCCCACCGTCCACCGCCACTCACTGTCCCAGCCGCGAGAGTTGCCAAGCCCTGGACCACGCGCACAAGCCGCGCCCAGACCGCCAGAGACCATGCCGAGCGTGCGCCAGAGCACCACCCTCGACCAGCGCCCACGCATCACGCGCCGCCTCACCAGCGTGCACACGATCGCCACCGACCCATGAGAACACCAGACATTCCTGTTTGCCGCCTGCGGCAGCCACCGCTCCCGTCAAGACGGCGCCTGTCAGAGAGCATCGCCGTCTGCACTGCCGCACCGCCCCACGCCTCGAAACCATGTCTTTGAGCATCGCCAGGAGACACAGCACCGTCCCCTACCCTTGCCCATGCCATTAGCACTTTAACGTCAGCCGACGAGCTCACCGCGCTTGACGGTCCCTCGCCGACTATAAATAGAGGCCACCCCGCCGATTTCTTCACACCATCTCACTCCCTCCTCACTGATCGTGCCACACCGTTCTCAGAGCAAGGCGAGCACCCGCTGAATTTCACCGAGCCCGCCGCCTCTGGAGAAGAAGGGAGCCATCGATTGGCCCACCCCAAGAGCTGCCGTGACCACCCTCGAAGTTTGCCGTTGTCGACTTCGTTGCCGCCTCGCCGACCTCGCCTGCACTCGTGAGCCCCCAAAGACCCTCACCGGCCGCTTAGGTTTCGTTCTCGCCGGCGTTGTCTCGCATCGACGATGACTCTCGGCCGTTGGATTAGAAATAGATCGAATGATCCACGTTGCCCCATACCGCTTCGTCCAGCCCCGTGTCACTGATGAGTGGGGACACCCACTTAAGCAGCCCGCGGGAGCACTGCGCTTAGCAGGCCGGCCCGTTAACTTTTCCCGCGCAGCCCAGTTATTCAAATTAAACTTTTTCCATTTCAATTCAAACACACTTCTGTACCCAACTTCAAAAATCAACCCAGATCGATTCAGTACACCAAATTGAATGAAACCAATTCTGTTGGACAGGTCTATGAATGCTGAATCCAAGCCCATTGGATTGAATTCATTTGGATCTATAGATCACTCATGGTAAAAATAACAAGGCAGAAGCTTTTCTGCATTCAAACATTTTTCAAATTTAAACCATAATAGCTTTTGAGTTGATTCCAACTCTCAAAAATCACATTTAACCATACCTTTCAGAATATATAAAAATATATATAGGTGTACTTGCAGAAATAATGTTCAAGTAATAAAAGAATGCCCCATAGGCATTACTAGCCACTTTAATTAATTAAAATAAAAGGGTAAAACCTTATTAAATTGTGACACCACTTTAAATCACATTCCCATGGACTATAATATGTGGTGATGACATGTGTCAACATGATCCCATATTTGGTTTGGAGAATATTAAATCTTAAGTAGTTTTTCAATGAGTAGAAATTACTTTTCTAAAAATAAAAGGAATTAAATCAAGCCTTAACCTTGTAATGTTAGAGATGATGCTAGATCATCTATAGGACCCTTGTGTGTGATGATTGCAAGTAGTTAAGTATTGTTTGGTGATTGTGTACCTCGTATTTATTCATAGACGCTAGTACCGACCAAGGATACGAGGAAGAAGGAGGATACTACGAAGAAGAAGCCGAGGAGAACTTCAACCACTGCTCTGCACAAGGCAAGATAACACTTGCAAGATACTTTACCTATGCAAGCTGATGCTATACCTATGCAAGCTTATATTGACATTTATGCAAGCTAACACTTGCAAGATACCCTACTGATGCAACAAACCCCTACTTGTTACCATGCCTACTATATGCCTTAAGCATATGTGATCACACCCACTTGATAAACCAATCCTAGTTTTATTTGCAAGTTTCTTACTTTATTTCTTTATCAAAGCTTACTTAGAGTTTACTTGAGTGACTTATAGACACTAGAAAGATATTTGAAGGTTGCATAAAGAGCATAGAATTTGGCCTAAGTTAGAAACCTGGATATCAGCCTAAGATATAAGGTTGGACTTAGTTGAAACCTCACTAGTTTACCATCCCTCATTATTGCTTACCCCCACCTTTAGATGCTCGTGCTAAGCATAAAACTTGATCAACTTTAGATGGGAATACTTGGAGGAAAAATGGTTATGAAAACCTTGGAATGATGGATCATTCTATTGAAATGTTTTGGACATGTGTTTCCGAACACCTGATGATTTTGGTGATGAAAATGTTGAGGCATGAGCCTTAGCCCTTTATAAAACTGATGGTTGTCTGGATGCGATACCATTCCAATTTTATCTTATAACCACAATACCCGAATATTGGGTAGGGCTTGACTGGAAACTTATATACCTTAGTATTAGTTCCCTCACGGCCAAGGTCTGAGCTGAGGCTACCTTGTGAAGATTGTCCACCTGTGCAGTATCCAAGATGACAATTGGTCATGGTTGGGAGGCCAAACTCACAGGAGAGGTGCTTATACTAGGGCGTGTAATTGAAAGGTTAGGATTGATTATCCGCATATTGAGTATGGTGAATTCAGGATTTGTTCCTGACGGATGTATCGAATGTTGTGGTGAAAGTGTACAATCTCTGCAGAGTGTCAAACTATTCGAATAGTCACACAATGTTATGGAGCTTGGAGTGGCCATACTGCTCTGCCGACTTTTCAAAATGACCTGTGAAATGAATTGAGACTTTGACTTGACCACAACAGAGTTGTGATATCAATTACAAGTTCCCACTTAGGAGTTATAAAATTGTGACTAGCCTTGGAACCTAGTAGAGATAAATCTGGCTTTTGCAAAACAACCCTAGAGCCTAGTGTCCTATTATCCAAAAACCCCTTTGACTTGTTAGTATTAGTTTGCGAGTACTTAAAGAGTACTCATGGCTTTGTCCCTGGCTATTCCCATGGCCAGACTATGAAGAGGAGTACCTGGAAGATGGACCCCAGGAAGGTTATGACAACTAGGATCATCTCCCATCGTCAGCATTGCCTGTGACCACGAAGATGGAGCTTCGCCTACGCTACCGTTACTATTACGTATTCCGCTGCTTGAAGTTGTATTAAGAACTGGATCATGAGATCCCTATTCGTGTAAGAACTTATGTATCGTTTGTAATGGATGATGTA
This sequence comes from Avena insularis, assembly GCA_023614405.1. Classification (NCBI taxonomy): domain Eukaryota; kingdom Viridiplantae; phylum Streptophyta; class Magnoliopsida; order Poales; family Poaceae; genus Avena; species Avena insularis. The sequence goes on from CM042695.1 coordinate 88,784,961, forward strand.
CTATGGTATCCAATTCTGTTATGTCTCGCAAAAATGGTAATCCCGGGATTGCGATGTATGGCATAACAGGCATCTAGGATTGAAAAATCCGGGTGTTGACACATTGCCCCTATCATAAGCATCTTGAAGTGATTAAGATTAAAGTGAATAAAGATGGAGTATATGCTTGATGAAGTATAAGTTGGCAATCTCAAGTCCCTTGAATACGAGGGCCACACCTCATGCTACTAAACTTTAGACACCTGTAAGTTCTTGTCATTGTAAGTATTTGCATATCATTGAGAACCACCAACGGGGTACCCCTTGCACATGGTACATGAGATTTCCCATAACCAAAATGACAAGGCAAGCGGACAATGAGCATCTCATCATTCTTCTTATCTACCATGGGAATATGATGCTTTTTTCTCTCTTTCCTCTTTTCTCAATGTGTCTATTTTTTATAAGAATAATGCTTCATAGATGTCACTATGGTGATGCTGCAAGTTTCCAGCATGATTAGGCATGGCTTAGGCTAGCGGCCCAGGCATTTCTCTAACACAAAATACAAACTCCATGGACTTACAAGTTCCCTCTTTATTTCACACCGGTGACATCCATAGACAAAAGAGCATGATATCAACTAAGTGCAATGTTGAAAACGTTCCCCGTGACAGCATGATTCTGCTAATTCCAACGTATAAGTGCAAGCATATACAACATAGAAGACACAATGGTTCAAGTTTATTAGGGGCAAAGAATATAAAGTGTGCCATCAAGTTCGTGAGGGCCTTAATCACTAAGTTTTCTCATAACAAAATAGTTTTTAATTGGAAGATAGCTGAAAACAAGAATATACTTGGAATGGTGTAACACACCATGCATAGGAGTTTATAGTGGACACTTTGGAACAACTTGGTTTCTTGGGAGTTTGAAGCATGAGTAGAGCTTACTCACACAAGTGGAGGCTAGCAAAGGACTGGGAGCAACCAACTAAGAGAGCAATAATGGCCATAATCATGCAGAGCAATAAAACATTACTAATCAAAGCATAGAGTGGTACTACAAGTCAAGGACTAAATGATCATAGAGGCTATGGTGACTTTTTCATAGTCAGAACATGGTGTGATCATGTGCCAAGTCAATCCAAACAAAGCATCAAATGAGAATATCACAAGGACTACGCTTTTGCATGCTGAAACAACGCATAATTCTTTCAAGGCACATTACGCAATCCCAATTGTTTGGAACACGACATGCTACAACAATAATCACTAAGCGTAAGGTCAAAACAACACCTAGCATGTCATGCTAAAGTCTAAGCCACAGTCAAAACAAGCTCCCTTTTGTACCACTTAAGCATGAAGCTCTCTACTCTTTCCAACACCAAACAACTTTATTTGAAACAACTCATAAGGATAATAATCACTAAAGATCAATGAGCTTGTCTCACAAATCCACAAAGAAGAACTAAAAAGTTCTAAGATGAAAGATCAAGAAAACTAAGGCTAAACACAGTGCTAGCAAAAGAGAACACTCACAGAACAATAAGAGTGAAAACTAGAGTGTTCTAGGCAATGAAAACAGAGTGTGTATCTCTCCAAAAAGGTGTGTTGTGATCAACCAACTTTATTCAATCAAACTAAGCAACCAAAGCAAATCAAACGAAAACTAAGACGCTCCAAGAACAACACAATTGTGCATGAAACAATAAAAACGAAGTGTGTAGAAAGACCTGAGATTTTTATTGATGAAGAAGGGGATGCCTTGGGCATCCCCAAGCTTTAACACTTGTACCTCTTGGATATTTCTTGGGGCGACACCGGGGTGGCATCCCCAAGGTTGAGATTTTTTCCATTCTTTATCTCATTACATCATTCTCTCTCTACACCTAAAATTTTTCCTTCATACAAAACTTCACACAATCTTCATTAGCAACATTAGTGTATTCAAAAGATAATAGACCTTTAGGCAAAGCTTTGGAACAGCAATACTTTTCACTAAAAACACATGCTACTGTAGCAATTCCCTCAAAAAGCTCAATTTCCCAAAAAGAACCCAAAAAGGAATCAATAAGAAGCAAATGCAAATAATGGCAGAAATCTGTCAAAACAGACCAACAGGTAGAAATCGATTATTTCGAAGATGTTCTGTTGCTAAAAAAAGTGTTGAACTAAATAAAGTTATCTAAAATATTGGTGGATTTATTCGTAAATTTTTAGCTCAATCCGACTTACAGAGACTCCTCAAGAATTTTTATGGTGGAGGACAGAAATTTGTTTCGGTACATCAACTCCCCAAATCTTACTCCCCTCTCATTATAGGTCATTCTTGGCATAAAAAGCAAACAAAAAAGGATAAGGAGAGGTTATTACTTAAGTAATAACTTCCAAGACTCAAGAAAACTCTTGGGTTATCTCCCAACAAGTACTTTTCTTTAATGCCTTTAAGTTAGGCATGATAGTTTCAAAAATGCTCACATAGGAAATATAAATTGAAGTAAAACAGAGCATCAAGAACCAAATTCAAAACACATTTAAGTCTAACCCACTTCCTATGCATAGGAATATTGTAAATAAACAAGTCATGAAAGCACAAAGCACCAAGCATAGGAAAGCAAAACAAGTGCAACTTCAAAACTTTCAACATAAAGAGGAGAAACTTAATATTATTGAGATGCATAAAACCATGTTTCCCTCTCTCATAATAACTTTTAGTAGCAACATGGACAAAATTAACAATATAACTATCACATAAAACATTCTTATCATGAGCCACATGCATAAAATGATTATTACTCTCCATATAAGAATATCCATTCTTATTAATTGCAGTGAGAGCAAATTCAACAAAATAGCTATTATTATCATTCTCATCACCATAATCATCAAATATAGGAGGCATATTGTAATCACAATTAACTTTCTCCTCAATAGTAGGCGGACTAAAAATATCATACTCATCATTGTAGTCATCATATATTGGAGGTTTGGTATCATCATAAGCAATAGAATAGCTATCTTCCAAAGCTGGGGAACTAAAAAGATCATTTTTATAAAAACTAGCTTTCCCAAAATAAGACAAAGTAGATACAAAACAAGCATGGAGCATCAAAAATTATAGATACGTTTCCGACGTATCACGCATCCGCATCACGACGTTGCGATGCAAGGATTCCATAGCTGGAGATCTACTTCTGTACTCCCGACGGGATCAGGGAGACAGAGGTTCTCGTCGTACACCGTATGTGCACGAGGCAACGAGGTGCAACACATGAGCCGTACTGCTACACGGTGTTGGAGCAAGGGTGACCTGCGAGGAGCTTCGCGACCTTGAGGTCGGCTACGAGCATGACTACATCAACCACGTTCCTCTTGGAACGCCAACCACTTTCGGAATACAAGGGTATGTATCCGAAACCTCTTGGTCGTTACTGCATTACTCATAGATAGATCTTGGGCAATCGGGGTTTCCCGTGTTGTAATTTTTTGATTTTCTACACCGAACCCAACAGTTATCTACCATATCATCCTCATGTTTGGTGGACTCATACAACTCACTTCTCTTATCACTATGATTGTCTGGCATGGTATATGGTGGTTCAACCCTCTCTCTGATTTTATGTGAAACTCGCTCTTCCTCACTTTTGCTGGAATATCAACTCACTTTTTAGGTCACTCTTGATGTGTGGAATTTTGGGTTGTGGACACTCTTTCTCACATAGGCTTAAAACTATTTTGTTCTTTATGGAAAGAGGAGCTGCCATGGTAGTGGTGGTAGTATTAGAATATTCTTCACCATGATGAGAAAGCTTGTTGTGGAAGGTGGTGACATCACCATGTGTAGTGTAACAACGATGGTCATCGTCAAACCAACGGGGGCCAAAGACTCGAGTGCTAACTCCTCCATGTTGTACTCCCACATAAAGTGCAACAACGTCACCACATCTCCGATCAGCACAAACTATGGGGCTTATATTGATAGGGACACCCACAACTCATTTGTAGCCACCGTAGAGGCTGCCATTGTCGGTGACCAGCAAAGAAACATGGCGAGGTTAGTGTCGAGCCCTATTACCCGATGTAGGTGGAGATGATCACCGAAATCCTTTGCAAGGTTGCATCAAGCCATGCATCCATATCGGCTATGGCCTCTGCATGAGTCACCAGATCGTCATCTTCCATGATGTTTTCTCAATGCACACTCGAATTTGAACATTTCATATTAAACCTCACAATAATTTCAATTTTAACATGTCATCTTGCTTACCCAAATTCTAATGATCCTCGGCAGGTGTGTGGCACTAAAAATTGGAAGTGGCATGCGATTGAAATGGAATAAACTAACGGTTTTATGGTGGAGTTTGGTGTGGGTAAAAAACAAGGAGGGAAGCTCTGAAATCCAATCGATGCAAATTGGGATAAAACAAGAAATATTTGAACCTTCACACCAAGTTTGAGCAGCAACACTTGCATATGTAACTTATGAATTTTTTGACCAAACTATAACTGATTGGAATTTTTCTTGCACTTCTCTTTTTATTTTCTTCTTTCTCCTTTTTCTCTCTCATTTTGTCTTTTTTCTAACCAATAGATCTCAAAGCACACTCAATAACACAACATCAATTATGGATTTACTTGGTGCAAACACAATACACAGATAACACAAACAGAAAGCAAACATGTAGATCTCAGCACAAGAAAGACTTGGAATTTTCTTGGTGTTTTTTCGTTGGATTTGGATCTATATCAGTGAAAAACCTAACTACAAGTGCTATATCTAAACTACAAGATGCAAGATATAAAGATTTGATGAAATAAAATAAGGGAAAAATTGATCCTATAGTGTCAACTTGTGCTCTGATACCACATGATACGCACCAACTTGGGGAAGTGGTGCTTGAAGGAGATGGTCCGGTCTTCACAATGTAGATCAAGGATAGAAGGGGGATAACTAGCTGCAAGCAGCCAAAAAGGAAAAAAAAGATTAGGACCAGACGAAGAGGATGCTAACCGTAACTTGTAATCCAAGCCAATCATCTATGCACAATCCGCGAACTAGGCCACACAACCATGCCCTAGTCATGGAGCACGAACTAGGTGCAATCCGCAAGGGAATAACAAAATCTAACACACACAACAACACTCAAATCATGGAGCACAAATTAGGTGCAAATTTGCAAGGAATCACGATAATAAGGATATCAAGGTCTCTCCAATATCATGATGAGTCTATGTCTTTGGCAAGATATCAAATGGCTAAAAGTCCTCTAAAATAATAGGGAAGATGGTGTTTCATAGAAGAGACAACCCCTTCCCTTTATATCATGATGATTCTATGTCTTTGGCAAGATATCAAATGGCTAAAAATCCTCTAAAATAATAGGGAATATGGTGTTTCATAGCAGAGACTACCCCCTTCCCTTTACTAGGGTTGAAAAGGATTCGAAATGACCCAACATACGCATAATTTTCTTGGGTGAATAAGTAGTCAATTTGAGGAGTTACTGGAGAGTTTATCAGAAATTCGAGAACATTTGACAACTTGGACACCTCCCACCAAAACGATCATAACTTTGGCTACATAATTTCAAATGATGCAAGGTTTTTTGTTAGAAAATAAATTTGATGTAGCTTCTGTTGGTATATCCCAAAGGCCCTGTCTGTCATCCAGGTGTGCGTGACACAAGAAAAGTTCAAAGAAAAACTCTGACGGAAGTAAATTTGCTTGAGACTTGTTGATAACTTTGTTTCTCAATATTGTTGGCTTCCTTCAACCTTGTTCTTGAAATTAACCAGCAATAAAGTAGATGAAGGCATAGCCGTATCATCATGGTTATGGTATAAAATTAAGTTAGCATTCACATGATGATGGAGTAGATCGACAAGGCTTGTTGTGACTATTCCGCTAATAATAACCATTGTGTTAATGCTTGGGACGTCCTCGTCACATTGGTCCTGATTCAAGATCGAAGGAAAGATTGACAAAAAGATACTACATCACAATCGCAACTGGTTAGCTCTCATTACGAAGCAAGCCGTATTAATTAGGGGTGTACAAAAACACAAACCGGTGAAACCGTTCATTTTTCTTTCACATCTTCGATCCAAACCTTCAAACTAGTGCAAAAATTTGAACTAAATGAAACGGGCTAAACCAACCAGACCGTTTTTGCATAGGCCCAGTATTAATAATAGCACCTGGTTTGATGTTTCGTAAGGGATTTCCACGTTGGTCACCCGATTTAAAGACGTCAACGTTAATCTTAAAATTAGCGTTGTATGTCATGTCAATTAGGTAGTACTCCTGCTGTCAGCATATATTGTCTGATACTGTGGAGGATCCGAAGTTAAGGTCTGATGGTGTGCATGTCTCACTCTCACAGTGAGTCTCACCTTCCATCCATGCTGGAATTAACTAGGATCGCGATCGCAAATTGACCTGCGCAGTCGTTTAGGAGACGAGTAAACCAATCAAGTCGCATACATCCTCATTAAGTCTGACAGGCAATATACAGGAAAGGGGCTCGAACAGAAGTATGGTGCGGGTGGAGGCTGGCCCCATGCATGTGATCGTCGGGTGTACCAGCAATCGGCATGCATTCGCTGCTGCCAGCCAGGGACCGCTCCAAAATAGCGATCGGAATTGCGTCCATGCTGGTCTGCGTCTTTTTTCCAAGGAGCCCGCCGTGGGCAAACAGCGACAACGCGGAGCCGAATAGGATCGGACTTTTTTTTCTCGAACCATGCATGAGAAAATATATTACTCCCTTCGACCGATATTAGTTGACTCAAATTTATTTATATTTAAATATATCTAGCACTAAAACATGTCTAGATATATCCGAATCTAGATAAACTCATGTCAACTAATATAGGTCTAGAGAGTAGATAAGAGGAAAAAAGACAGAGAACAAAATACTTGGGTTCAACGGGTTCCAGCCCGATTCACGCACACTCACAGACACCTGAAATGACCAAAACGCTTACCTTCACCCATATCATCTTCGCCTCCGCTCTGATTGAAATCGATGATTTTATGGACCGGCCTAAAGATCTGCTCAAAAATCCTAGTGATACTAACGGCATGGACCATTTGGCGAGAAAGAAACAGAAGAGGACATTCACAGGGTTTTTGGTATCTTGTAATTGTCTTTGCTCTCTTCTATAAAAATATGGTGTGCCTTTACACACTCTTAAAAAACTTTGGTCAAACCATATCTAAATAGAGTGGATTTTTTATCACTGGGTGACTTTGTCTGCCCATTGGCTGCCGTCCGATGACACGATGGAGATTCGGTCTGTCAAGCCTGCTGCCTATTGCATCGTGTTTATTAGTGTTTGTGATAGCTCGTAGACTAAATTAGAAGCTAATTTAGCGTTTGTCAGCGTGCAGTGCTTAACTCTGCTGATTTTTATCGGTGTTGGATACATCTGCGCATGCACAATGATGGTCCAATAAGAGGTTGTCATGTAGACCCTTGAGTGGGAGATCAGGTGAGAGAGAAAGCCCTTTTTTCGAGGATACGTCAAAAGCATACCAAACTTTTATAGAAGACAGCAACAATAAATACAAGAGGCCGGGCAAACCTTGCGAACAAGGCTCCCCGCCGAACCCACACACGCCACACCAACTCAACTTCTCATCCTCCCTCACCCCAAAAAAAACGAAGGCCTACTCTCGCGACATGTCTACAGCTCCTCTCCCAGACCTAGCTAAACACCAGAGCCTAAACTCCTCCCCAATGCGGCTCACCAGCTGACCAGCCTCACATTGATCCCTACATTACCGAAAACCTTATTGTTCCTCTACTTCCAAAGCATCCAAGCTGTGAGGATGACTGGGGAGTCAAAGGCCTTCATGTCCGCCTTATGAACTCTCTCTATAGCCATCAACCACCAGTCCTCCAGGGTGCCATCCCGCTGTGGCTGGGGGCAGTCCACTCCCGTCCTCCTCAAGCACTCCCACTAGACAGTCCTGGCGTAGACACATTGGACCAGAATGTGATCCACGGTGTCTTCCTCCTGCAGGTACGTGAAGCAGGGCGAGGTGTGCTCCTGTAGGCCATGCCGCTCTCTCCTATCCGACGGCCAGAGCCGGTACCGTATGGCCAACCAGCAGAAGATCTTGCACTTGGGGGTGGCAAACGAATCCCAAATTGGCGAGGCCACGCTAGAGCGCTCCCCTCCTTGGCAAAGCATCACGTACGTGTCCCTTGTTGAGTAAGCTCTAGAGCTCAAACCGGTCCAACCAAACTCATTCGTCCTCTCTGTCAAATGGACTCCCCGTGGCTCAATCCACAGTGTGACCCATTGCCTACGCCCATGTGCCCCCCGGGAACCTGTCATGTCCAGCATCCACGTGTTGAAAGGGACCGCTTGCGCTATAGTCCTGCTATTCCTTCTCTGAGTGCCCACCGCCTCGACCACCTCAGGTGCAATCTCACCGACTGAGCGGCCATTGAGCCAACGATCCTGCCAAAACCTCAACGATCTGCCATCGCCTAGCTTCGAGCGAACGAAGGCCTCAAACACACCCTCCGCTGCCACATCCTTGAGAGCAGGCAGCCCCGCCTAGGGTCTCGTGGGATATGTCCTTCGAAACCACTCCCATCTAGCCCAAAGTGCCATCCCCTGCAACCTCGGGATCTTTACCCCAAGCCCCCCCAAAACAGGTAGGCTTGCAAACTGACTCCGAGGCCACTAGACATTGACCAACATGAATGTCCTTTTTCTCTGCCCAAAAGAACGTGCGCTGCCACATTTCCAATCCTCTAACAGCCAAACCGGGGCCTCTGCCACTAACAATTGATGAATTGACCTTGCTGCCACCACCAACTTGACCAGGGTGAGGCAGCCAGCCAGCCCCCTCTGCCACGTTGGTGTGAACTCGATCGCCTTATCCAAGACCGGTTGCAACTCCGCCTTCATTAGCGGTCTCAAGGCCAGTTGTAGCCCAAGATAACGTGATAGGGAAGGCTTGTAGTCTGCACCCAAGGACCTAGCTGACCAAGACCCCATCCTCCTCCTCACCTCTAATCAAAGTGGTTGTCGACTTGCAATAATTGACCGAAAGACCGGAGGCTTCCGCAAAGATGTGGAGGATCTCCTAAATCGCCAGCAACTCCCCCTCGACCAGCCTGATGAATAACACCACATCATCCGCATAGATGGACACCCGTTGAAGCGGTGAAATGCCAGCCAAACTCTAAAAGATGTGCGCCTCCACTGCCCTGACCAACATCACAGTGAACACCTCCATACCCAGAACGACAACATTGGGGAGGTTGGATCGCCCTGCCTCAAACCTCGTACTGTTGGATTCTCTCTCCTGGGGTGCCATTAACCACCACCCCAGGAGAGAGAATCCATGGCGCAAGTCGCTGGATTCTCTCTACTTGTTGGATTCTCTCTCCTATTTCGTAATGCTGCAAGGTCGCTGCAAGCCTGGGGGCAGCACAAGATGAGAAACCTGAAGATGCAAATCGCCATGGCGAACACGGTGATATTCCGGTTCGACATGGCTCATGAGAGGAGGCCCCTCTCTCAGGCGGAGTTGGGGCTGCGGCGTACTTTGAAGCAAACGCTACTTGTTCTGGCCTCCCTGGAGCGTACCGGGGCTCAGCAACGCTCGAGGATGAGATGGCTTTCGGAGGGAGATTCGAACTCGAGACTCTTCCATGCGGTGGCCAATGGCTGGAGGACAAAAAAATTCATACCTTCGATGCTTGTGAATGGAGAGGTCGTCTCTGATCATGAGGGTAAGGTCAAGGCCTTCTCGGAGGCCTACACGCGGCTCTTAGGCTCTATTCGAACAGGGGATTTTGGGCTGGACCTAGAGGCCCTCAACTTACCTAAGCGCGACCTTGCCAATTTAGACGACCTTTTCACGAAGGAGGAAGTGTGGGCCGTGGTGAAGGAGTTGCCGCCGGATCGGGCTCCGGGGCCGGAAAACTTTGTGGGAGCTTTTTATCAGAAGGCGTGGAATGTTATCAAAGGGGACGTCATGGCAGCTTTGCTGAAGCTGGCGGTGGGCGATGGTCGTGGTTTTGGAAAGCTGAACACGAGGCTGATCACCCTCATCCCGAAAAAGCAAGAGGCGACGGAAGTGGGGACTACCGCCCCGTCAGCTAGCGGGTTTTATTTTCAAAGATATGGTACACGATGGCAGAAAATTTAGTGTGAATAGGCGCTAATGATCTTCATATAATTGACTAGACGGGCTCTAGTCCCGATAATTGTGATCTCCATGTAACTATGTAAATTGTATATATTTGTATGCTTGATTTTGTAATACAAGTTATCTTATATATATGCACGAACATGTACGATATGTGGTGGAGTGTAAATATTAAAAACCATTTTGAAATAAAAAATAAATAAATAAAACATACAAAATAAATTCTCTGCCGTGACAGAGAAAGAGCACAAAATGCTGTCGCGGCAGAGAAATTACCAGTCCAAATTAATGCTCTGTCGCGACAGAAAAATGCGTAAAATACTGCCGCGGCAGAGACCCACTAGTCCTGGTCCATAATACCAACCGAGACTAGTGGGGATGCACCCTAAAGACGCAGGGACAGCCTCGTAGACACCCACTAGTCCTGGCTGATAACTCCAGCCGGGACTAGTGTTGGATCTCTAGTTTCGCTTGATTAGTTCCGATTCAAAAACCGGAACTAAAAGCCCTTACGGCCCGGGACTAGAGGCCCTGTTTCCACTAGTGGCTTGATTCATAGTGTTGCCAAACTTTTCTCCAGGCTGCTGGCCAATCGCCTAAGGCCGAGACTCCCGGAGCTGGTGAGTGCGAATCAATCTGCGTTTTTCAAAGGTAGATGCCGACAACTTCGTGTTGGTGAGGCAAGTGGCTCGGAAAATCAACAGGGCCAGGAGGAAAGGGGCGTTGCTTAAGTTGGATATCCGAAAGCACTCAGACTCTATTTCGTGGGCGTTCCTTTTTGAGGTCTGAGGAAGTTGGGTTTCAGCGAGCGGTATCTTGCTTTCTTCGGCGTCGATGAGACAAAGCCCCTTTAATTTCTATCTACCCGATGCCATCAAAGAACTGAATCGACTCAGACTGGCGCATGTGCTAGAGATAAAACGACCTTGCATGCTGGCAGTGAATCATAATTTATTTATTTTTGAACAGGGAATCATAACTTCTTGGTAACGCTAGGCAAACAACAATTAAATTCTCGCAATGCAAAAACAAAAGGTGGGTTTCAGTTGACGTCGGCACACACGGTGTGTCCACCCTAAAAAATGTCAGTACCCCTCCTGCCCTCGCCGCCAGCCTCGGCCTTTATAAGCCGTACCTCCGCCGGAGATCTTCGCATTCTCTCACATCTTCCCCGACCTACAAGCCCAACTTCGGCGAGCTCTCCCCTTCCCCCTTCTCTCACCATGGGCGAACGCTACCCCGGCGACGGCCAAGGGCGAACGGGCTTCGCGCACCCTCCAAACTTGGGAGGCGCGCATGCCGTACGAGGCGGGGTACATGGCGCCGCCGGACACGCGTATGCCTCCGGGCTGGACGCTAAGGGCCGGCGGCATCCCAATCCCGCCGGGGCCGACGCCGGAGGAGCTGCCGTACGATGTACAGGAGTACATCGCCAGCATGGAAAACCCCGCCGAAGCGGTGAGCGTCAACGGCCTCGTCCACTGGGCGCACTTCTTCGAGGAGCGGCGCCAACAGGAGCTCGCTCGCCACGAGGGACCGTCGGACGAGTCCCCGCCGGCGCGCAAAAACTCGGCGGGCGCCTGGCGCAGTGGAGCGTATCAGTATGTCGCCACCGCCGTGCTGGACCACATCAACCGCGGGAACACTCCGCGGCTCGGCTTCCCGTGCAACCCGACGCCGCGTGGCCAGGTATGGCCGGCGTGCTCTGGCGAACTGGGCGCCGAGGAGGATGGCGAGCATGAGCTCGTCCTCCTCCGCTTCGGCGTCCCACTCTTCCGGCAGCCTTACGCCGTGAAGCGCCGGCGCTCTCGCTGGCGCGCTCACCGCCGCGCACACGTGCGCGCGGTATCGTCATCACCGAGCCGTCCGCGCCCACGCCGCCAAGAGGCCACCTGCGCCTACACCGCCCCAAGACAGAAGGCCCGGCGCCGGCCGAGGACGCCGCCTTGAAGATGGCGCTGGAGCAGTCGCTCCGCGAAGCGCCGCCGCTTACGCCGACCCTGCAGCCGACGCCGACGATGCCGCTGGTCGAGCCCTCCTCGTCGGACATCCTCGAATGGTCCAGGAGGGATCGAGCAAAGTGAGATCAACAGATCTCGGCCTGCAGCAGTAGGCCGAGGAGCAGGCCGCACGGCGTCGGGCGATGTCTGGGCATGAGCTAGCCTACCAAGGCGCCCCGCTCTACGCCCTGGACGACGACGACGACGAGGACGCAGGCCCGGCCTACCAGCCATGGAGGTACGGGCGACCCTGGCCAGGACAGCTCCCGCCAGAACCAGCCGCCGAGCGACGACGACGACGGCGAGGATGACGGCCGAGCCGACCCCGGCTACACGTCGTTCTACGGCAACCTCGGCATGTAGGACGGCGAGGAGAAGGCACCGGCGGCGGCCTTTTTAGTTTATTTATGTACTAGTTTCGTTTAAATTTGATGTAATCCGCCTATATTCGCCCAACTTAATGAAAATCGCCTGAATTTGATAAATTTTAGCCGAACTTGGGGACTCGGCATGGGTACGCGGGTGGGAGAATGAGCGTACCCAGGCTGGAAACAAGTTCAGTCCAACCAAAAAACGGACCAAATTTTACCCTGAGTTCGGCCAACGAGTGGAGATGCTCTAAGAAACATTAGCTAGACAAAACAAAGGTGACGACTTTACATGTGGTCTGATTTTTGTTTTCAGTTTGCTTCACGATTTTGGTTCCGTGGAAACACCGGCTAGACAAAACAAAGATGTCGACTTTACATGCGGTCAGTTTGCTTCGCGATTTTGGATTTCAATTTGCTTCATGATTTTGGTTTCATGGAAACACCAGCTAGACAAAACAAGGTTGTCGACTCTATATGCAGCCAGTTCGCTTCGCGGTTTTAGTTTTCAGTTTGCTTCACGATTTTCGTTCTGTATAACCAACAGCTACAGAAAATAAAGTTGACCGAATACTAAATGCATGCATGCCAGTACACCCGCTTGATAATGGCCATCTTTTTTTTTCTCACGCACGCATTGCATGCATGCAAATATTAAATGCACCTAGTTGCAAGAGTGAACCCCTGTCATTGCCAAAAAATGCATGTCGCATGCATGTACAAGTAGAGATAGTAGTACGTTCATATTTAATCAGCGCGTGTGTCGGCAATTCGGCATGGAGTAGTACGTTTGTCTTTAATCGGTTCGTATTGTTCGACTCGGAAGACTCTGTGTTGTGTCAGCTGTGCAGCGGGTTTTTTTCAAGAGCACGCCAATAGCGTGCCATATCTTTATAGAAGAGTAGCAAAAATATTTACAAGAAGTGCCGAGACCCAAGTTGCGTACAACTGGGATGGCATACAACTCCACACCTCCAACTCTCCCGCTAAGACTACTCTCTCGCTAGGGTTGAGCTCCCTCCTGCATATGCAATCTCCCAGATGCTAAAATCCTCCCTGATAAGCCCTAGCAGTTGTACAACATCCTGCTGTGTGCGAGGATTGTTAAACACTCTTGCATTCCTCTGCTTCCACAAGCGCCACACCACTAGAATAACGAGCGTGTCAAATCTCTTCTGGTCGCTCTCTCGTATCTGCTCTCTAGCTGTCCGCCACCAACTCTCCCACCTGTTGTCCAACTGTGGTTCCTGGATGCTTAACTCGACTCCTTGCAGACAGCTGAACCAAACTTGTCTCGCGTATGGGCATTGCATGAGCACATGGTCCACAGTGTCTTCTTCCTGTAGGCAGGTGAAGCAACACTCTATGCGATCTTGCAGACCATGCCTGAATCTCCTATCTGAGGTCCACAGCCTATATCGAAGCGCCAGCCAGGTGAAGATCTTGCATTTGAGGGGGTGCCAACGATCTCCAAATGGGCTTGTACATGCCATCCCTAATGCTTCCCTGGCAAAGCAAGTTGTAGGTATACTTCGCTGAATATTCCCCAGACCCCGAAGCTTTCCACACGAATACGTCAGGGGCATGCACATCTCTCTGAACACTCTCAATCTCCTCCCAGAGTTCCACACATTGCACACAGCTCTCAACCGCCATCTCTGCTGCAATGTCCTTAATCTAGACGTTCGCATGCAGCGCCTCTGAAACGCGCCTACTGTTTCTCCTCCCGGTACTGACCAACGCCGTAACTAGTGGCGCAATCTCCTCTGCCGTGCGCCCATTGATCCATCTGCCAGTCCAAAACAAAACCCTACTCCCGTCTCCAAGCACGATCCTCGCCATGCTCTGAAAGAGCTCTGTAGCGGATAGGTCCTTGATCTTTTGTAATCCTTGCCAAGGCCTGTCCGGCTCTGTGCGTCTCGCCCATTCCCACCTTGCTCGCAAGGCGAGTCCATGGAGCTTAAGGTTTTTAATCCCTAGTCCTCCGAAGCATAACGGTTGGCAGGTGATTTCCCATGCAACCATGCATTGGCCGCCGTTGACCTCTTTCTTGCCAGCCCCGAAGAAAGCTCTCAGCCACTTGTTGATCTCCTCCAAAAGCCAGGCCGGTGCGTCCGCCGTCAGCAAGTGATGGATTGGGTCTCGCCGAGATTACTGCCTTGATCAAGATGAGCCTACCTGCTCTCGCGATCAGCCCCCTCTGCCACGCCGGCACCATGTGAATCACGCTGTCAAGGATTGGCTGCCATTCCGCCTTGGTCAGTGGCCTCAACGCGAGTTGGAGGCCCAGGTATCTAATTGGGAAAGCCGCCAGGTTGCATCCCAAGATCTAGACGTGCAGCGGGTTTATTAGGGTTAATCTATTTGGAGCCGTTTCACCATCCGTCACTATCATACTGCCAGAGCGAATCTAGACGTGGGGGTCAGATGGTAGAAGGTGGGGGATAAAGTCACCCGGTGGCAAGGACATATTAGCGTATCTAAATATGAGCTAGTTCAACATGATAAGCACAACAGTTCAAATGGTTCGTTATTCAGACAGATGTTGAAAAAATATTTTAGCTTGAAAAGTCATTTTTAGAACAAAATAGCACAAGCTAGCCCCCTCTCTTCCCTCTATTTCAGTTTACGTCATATGCGTATATCTAGGTTATCAATTTAATCAATAAAATTTAAATTTTATAGCATAAAATTTATATCATTAGAAAGTATAACATCTAAAATTTCTAATCATATATTTTTTATACTATATAATTTATTTTTTACTAATCAAATTAACGATCTAGCTATACGCATAGGACTTGTAAACTGAAACAGAGAAAATACATTAACTACGACCACGCTGCATGAGAATATGAAGGAAGGATACCAAGGACGTGTTTGGTAGCCTGCATTCTCTCCAAACATACCAGGATGCGACGAAATCGCCCCGTTTGATTTTCCGCACGATCACTGTGTTATGGTCAGTGCACTATGTAATGCACTCTAGGATCAGGCTGTGAGACCCTGGCTATACTCATACCAACAAGTTGCAACTTTTTTTCCAGAAGTTTATCTAAAAAGAACTCTAAGGTTAAGTGTTCTTGGCCGAAAAGTGGTATCGGGTGCGTACGAGTGAGGACAAAGTGCACAGAAAAGACTAGTGTTGGTATGTGGGGTTAGTCTAAAGATCCTATTGAGCTGTCAGGAGTGACAACCACTGGTCCGGAGAGTCCAGGGTGTTACAAGTGATATCAGAGCCGACCCTCGCGGTAACACGGGCCTGTGCGGATTAGTGGCGGACATGTGAAGCATGGCGTGTGTCATAAGACTACCTATAATGAGTAATATCATCATCTCGTTCAGTTTAAATGCTGAGTTCCTTTTTGATTTTGTTTTTTTTTGCTCAAGGACGATCAAGTTTAAGCTTGGGGAGGTTGATGGCTGTGAAATATAGTTATCCACATCCACATTTAAACTAGATATTATTTATATTTTTAATAAAATATCTCTCTAAATCCTGCCACTAATGCCTAATGACCAAAGGGTTATGCAATTTTGTCCTTCCATTTTTTCCTGCGCAGGAAATGACATTTGATGATGGGAATCACAACATTAAAGTCAAAAATACGAGATTTCCAACAACTCAAAGAAACCAGGGGTCGTGAAGGGGAACCAGTACCTTTAACGACCAACGAGAATCTCTAGCAAAGTCTTTTTTTGCCATAGTTGTTGAATTTTTTTGCTATGTCCGTTTTTTTGTGCCACAATAGCGCAATTTTTTTTTGCTACGAGTTCTTTAGTGAGATCTCCGACAAAAGTATCTGGCAAGATCTCTTGGCGATGTCTCTGTGAAGTCGGTTTTGCTATATTAACATAATTTTTTCTTGCACAAAGTATCCGGTGTGATCTTCGATAAAAGCAATGTTTTTGTTACTGCATTTTTTTAGCTAAACCTTTTCTTCTATAACGTAACGAAAGCTAGACTTTTGTAGAATGTTTCGTAGTACTCCCTTCATCCTAAAATAAGCGATGTGGCTTTGTCTAGATATACATGTATCTACTCCCTATGTCCCAAATTACTCTGTGTTTCAGGTTTGGTTAAAGTTAAACATGTTAAAACTTGACTAAACATCGTCGACAGAATAATAATATTTATAATATCAATTGTATACAATATAAAAAGTATATTTTATAGCGAGTCTAACTATATTTATTACATATTTTAGATATTAATATTTTTTCTTATATTCGTTGTAAAAGTTTATGAAGTTTGACTTTGACTAAATCTAAAACACAGAGTAATTTGGGACAAAGGAAGTAAATACTAAAACATATTTAGATATATTTAAATTTAGATAAAATCACATCATTTATATTAGACAGAGAGAGTAGTAAAATCTAGATTAAAGGCTACTCCCTCCGTAGGGATTATAAGGTTCGAGAGTTTTTTTAAAATGTTAGGAATTGTAAGTCTTCTTCCATTTATTAGTCTCTCTTCTTCAATGCATGTTTTTTTTTTTTTCTAGTATTCCCTCTGTCACGGTTTGGTACATGTAATAATCAATAGGTTCCTAACAGAGGGAGTATTTTCTAGAAAACGTGTAAAGCTGGGACCCAAATCCAAGGAATTTATCCCGGGGACGCCTAGTGCTGTCCGAATACTACCTTCTTGTGCCGGCCAATAAATGACGACACAACGTGTG
Source organism: Avena insularis (assembly GCA_023614405.1). Classification (NCBI taxonomy): domain Eukaryota; kingdom Viridiplantae; phylum Streptophyta; class Magnoliopsida; order Poales; family Poaceae; genus Avena; species Avena insularis. The sequence goes on from CM042695.1 coordinate 88,802,172, forward strand.
CCGACTAAATTGATTGCCTCTTAACTAATTTACCGTCGTCTACCGGTTAGTAATACCCAACTGCGAGCGCATCTACTCCACTTTCATTACTGCTTGTGAAATCAAGGGAGTACTATCCGCAAGTCCCAGCGTCACCCGATCGAGTACTAGTACAGAGTATACAGTAGTACACGCCGGAGCTGAAGCTGATCCACGTGTCGGCTGCTCTGGTCATGCACCCTGAGCCCCCGAGGGGCCGAGTGCTATTAATTCGCGCTCGACCGTGTAGCCACCGCTCCAGTTCCACTGCGCTTCGGAACCAATCAAGCTAGCTACCCGTCGTGCGTGCGTTATGGCCGCTGACGCCTCGTCGTCACCGCTGCCGCGATGGGCGCCCACGCCGAGCCCGTCACGCCCGCTCTGGCGCTGGGGCGGCGGCACGCCCGATGCCCGAACCGGCACCGGCGAAGCAGGCGCGGGCTGGTCGCTGAGCAGGATGTTCCGTCGTCCGGCCGTGGCGGGGTTCGACGGCGTGGAGGCAGCGCCGGGGCGGAGGGCGGGCACGGACGCCGTCGACGACCCCGGGGTGTTCCTCACGTGGGAGGACGTGTGCGTCACGGTGGCGGGCGGCGCGTACGGGGCCCAGCCGGTGAGCATCGTGAGCGGGATCAGCGGGCACGCGCGGCCCGGCGAGGTGCTCGCCATCATGGGGCCGTCGGGGTGCGGCAAGACCACCCTCCTCGATGCTCTCGCAGGTTCGCTCTCTCGTCTTCTTTCTTCTGCTACGGATACAGAGGTGGCCGTCGGGACTCGGGACACCGTCCAAGGCCGATAGTTGCTCATGCCCGCAAGGAGCTTTGTGGTTTCGGCGAACGAATCATCTCGATCGGGTGACGCCAGTTTCCATAGATGTTGCAGTGAGATGTGAATCCTGTTGAATGGCTCAAAGGTGCAGATCGATCCTTACCAAAAAAAAAAAACTTTAGGAAACCGATACTTACAATTTATATGCACCGTTTTCATGCTTGCCGTCTTCGCCAAACACTACTGCAGTAGCCGACGCGATCACCACCCGCAAAGTATGAAAAATGTCCGCACCTGATCTAGAGACCGTCGAGAAGACCGGACCACATGCCCCCCCTAACGAGCGACGCCGAGATGGAGGAAGAACATGGCAAATTATTCTGACACGACACGGTCTTCTCCATGAAATCAGCACCACAAGGAAGTACTAGGCCAACCTTAACTACACCTGGAGCCGAAACACCGGGGTCCTCACCCCCTCCCGTGGCCGGAGCGGCCAATTGAGGAGGAAGGGGCCGGCGGCGGCTAAAATTGGGGGAGGATGGGGGTTTGCCCCCGAGATGCGATCTCGGGAGCGAAACTAGGTATGGTATGGCGAGCTGACTTAGACTCTAGGCTAGAGTATACCGTTGTGAAAGGTTATACTCACTCCGAATCTATAGACTAAAATACGTCTAGATACATTCGCTTCAAAAAACTAAGACATCTTATATTTTAGAACTACATTTTGTTACACATGAAAATTCCATCCGTAGGCCTACAGCACTGAACAGAATTTTCTCGTTGGCACTAGTACAGTACAGGGTGTTCATCTGCAAGTAATAATGAATGAGCCTCCAACATTACAACATTCATGGCATTTGTTTTTTGGTTGGCAAAGCGCATTAGGCCTTTCAATATGACTGTCGTACAGAGAGGCTAGAGGCTAGAGATGGCAGTAGTGTAGGGGTGTTGCTTGATTCATTTGTAGGGGCGAATATTATAGAGTATACGAAGGATTTTAGCCAGACCTTGATTGGTCCGAATATTTACGCCTGTTTCTACCTAAAATCCAAAGAACCAGGGGGACCTAATGCTAAACTTACGAACGTTTAGTTACACAAAAGATTTAAGGACAGATGTGTAATCGGTTGGTTAGTTAAAATCCCTCATCCTTCCGTGAATTCAAGTACGTCATACCTCTGATTTCTCTCCACGTAATCCTGTAAGCATAATTCCATAAAAAATCAGTTCGCGAACCTTTTTTTTTGTGGGAATCAGTCCGCGTACCCAATTTTATTGATGTTTGATTCATTCTTTGAATATGTCCTAGACTTGCGGATAATTTGGGCTACAGACAATCTTACGAACCGACGTGTTCTCAATCTGTTGGTTGAAATTGCATAGATCATGGCCCCATTCTGATTTTCGCCCTACATGTTGTGCCATGTTGCTAGTTCGTAACAATTTTTTTTGTAAAACTTGTCCGTAAGTGTAACAATCACTGTTCTTTCCGTAGTAGTACTACTCATGAATTTGTGAATTATTGAGTGGTTTTAACCTAGGAGCAATTTTGTTTCACAGCTTAGGAAACAAACAGAAACTCCAAATGGAGGCCTCCACGGAGCACTTTATTTTCAGAAGTCCGAAAAACATATTCCAAACAAATCTGAAAAAAAGGCCTGAAAGTAGTTAACGCGCGCAAAATCTAAATGTTTGTAGTTCAGAATACGAAGAATTTCGCAATAAGATTTTGCACGCTTGTAGGATAAAACATTGACTACATCCGAACATTTTCAATATATCTGAAACTTGTAAATATGACTTGGAATTTCAAAAATAAAGAGCTCCTTGGAGGTCGGCCTCTATTTGTTCCCTCTCATGAAACAAAGGGATTTTTTTAAGAAATAGGCAAGGGCACAGCTAATCAACACTGCTACCAATGCATTGAAGTAGAGAAGAGTTTTGTTACAGAAAGAACCAGGGATGCCCGGAAATTCACTTTGGCTCCCAGGTATAGATGCACATACCGCTAAAAAGTATTTTTCAAAATGTTAAAAAATTCAAAAAAAATCTGGGTGTATATGTTGACATTCTATGTTCGTACACCAAGTTTCACGAATAAAAAAGACATTGTATATGGATTGTGTAAAAAAAGACAATTTTTGATGTTACAAACTATTTTTTCACAAGACATTGTTTTGCCTTTTTTGTACAGATCTCAAAAAATGTCTTTCCACTACAAAACTTTGTGTGAGGATATAGCATGTTCGGATGCACGCATGGCATTTTGTTTCGGATTTTTCAACATTTGAAATTTATATAAAATGCATTTTCCATAATAGTTGCATCTAGACCTAGGAGCCAAATCGCCATGTCCCAGGGATGCCCATGATTTCCAAGCAAAAGACCAAAAAGGGCTAGTACATGATAGCCTTCAGTAAATAGACAGAAAGATTGCCTGCGGAAAGCCCGGCTGTGTAAAACTTCAAGCCTGCTCTCCCCTCTCCCCAGCTCTTGGCTTGGAGAATCCATGAGTAAATCGTCAATTTATTTCAAAGAAGAAACTGCAAGTCGCTCTTGATTCTTTCGAGAAGTTGCACCTCTGAAGCAGTCTTCCGCTCAAAGACAGTGGCCGAGTGGCGTCACCAGAGTACCAGCAACAGTAAACAGATGAAAGAATGTCTGCAGAAAGTCCAGCAGCCATTCTTCAGGCGATGACTAAAATTTCAAGCCTCCTCTCCCCAGTTCAATCAGCCAATAGATTTCCAAACTCCCCTGGGTTAGGGACAATCAAGAATAGGTAATGAGTATTTTCCAGAAACAAATTGCTTCGACTAAGGAATTTATGCTATCGATTCAAGCGTAAAATGTTGCAGAATGTTCGATTGGGAATTAACATGCTCTCTGGTTTTAACCATCCAAGCTAATTTCCTTTCCATCGCAGGAAGGTTGGGTCCTGGAGTTAACGAAACCGGGCTGATTCTGATCAATGGCCGACGAGAGAAGCTTGCCTTCGGAACCTCGGTAAGATAATAGTTCCAAGGATAAAATGTCTTGGTCAGTAGAAGCACTTACCATGTGTTGTATAATCCTGATATTGTTGTGAACTGAAGGCTTACGTGACCCAAGACAACGTGCTGATGTCGACAATGTCGGTGCGCGAGGCCGTGTATTACTCGGCGCAGCTGCAGCTGCCGGGCACAATGCCAGCGGCGGAGAAGCGGGTGCACGCCGACGGCGTGATCCGGGAGATGGGCCTCGGCGACGCCATGGACACGCGCATCGGCGGGCGCATGACCAAGGGAATCAGCGGCGGGCAGCGGAAGCGGGTGACCATCTGTATCGAGATGCTCACGCGGCCACGGCTGCTCTTCCTGGACGAGCCCACCAGCGGGCTCGACAGTGCCGCCTCCTACCACGTCATGAGCCACATCACCAGGATCGCTGCCAGGGAGAACATGACCATCGTCGCCGCCGTGCACCAGCCCAGCGGCGACGTCTTCGACCTCTTCCACGGCCTATGTCTGCTTTCCAACGGCAGGACCGTCTTCTTTGGAGCGGCTTCTGACGCCACCCAGGTGCTTATATTACATATGTGCCTCTCTCTCCTTGTATCAACATCCAAGCCACTTTGGCGCAAAATGAACTCCACTGGTTTCTGTGCAGAAAAATACTGTGCTACTATTAATTAAGAAAATATTTATCAATGCTAAGCCAAAGCATCACAAATTAAGTCAGCCTCCATTTCTGTCCCAAATGCATGAGAAATCCTAGAGAAGAATATCGTAGTAACAGGTACAAGGAACAAATGGATAATTGATTATTATTCTTCAAAACCAAAACACACAGATAACCTCTTTTCAAAAAAAAAAAATCTTGTCATAGGTTTGTTATGACTTAAGCAGCCACATAAAGTTTCTGGCATACCATGACAAACAAGCTAATCACTGGTAAATTCAAGCTCTTCTCCCATGGATTAATTAAGACTAACAAGCATGTGTGATCCATAATTAATTTGATCCAGCGTTAGGACCTGATCTTCTTACAAATTTTGAGTTTAAGAATTGTTTTTGTATTCATTTCCTGCAGTTCTTTGCTCAAAGTGGATTCCCATGTCCACAGCTAAGGAACCCATCAGACCACTTCTTGAGAATAATCAACAAAGATTTTGACGAGGTAACTAACTTTTGTGATTCCTTTATAGGATGTTTCAAATAAAAAACATATGTTTTCTTTAGTTATGTTATCCCATATGCAGGAAATTGTTGAAAGTTCAAAAGCTAGGAGAAAAACGGCAGCTGAAGCAATAGACATTCTGACAGATGCTTACCAGTCCCCAGCTTATTCAGAAAAAACAATGAACCAAATAGCTGAGATGAAAGGGATAGTAAGTTGTTTACAAACTCATTTTCCTGAAGAGTAAAGATTTCATTATTTTGGCCAAACAAAGTATGTGATTGCAAAAACCACACAATTGTGGACCAATCTCTATGCAGTAACTGCAAAATAATTAGAAATATTTTACTCGGTGAAATACTCCCTCTAGTTTACGAAAAAAGTGAAGTTTAAATCATAATATTATGAGGAAAAAAAGCTGTGCATGTAATTTTCATGTTTCCAATCTGAATATTAAAGAAAAAACATTGGCAATCAAAGTTTTCAAAGTTTGACCAAAGTATATACAGACCATCAATTTTTATCTGTACAACGTCATGTCATTTTCGTTTCAACGAACCTGCACCAAACTTCTCACCGTGGAATATAAGGTGCTGACCTAGGATATTTTATACATCTATTAATACCTAACAATTATTCTAATATATATGTGCTATATTCTAGGGTGGAGCTCCATTCAGGAAGAGGGAACAAGCAAGCTTCACAACAAAGCTTTTTGTACTCACTAGAAGGTCATTTGTAAATATGCACCGAGACATAGGATATTATTGGATGCGTTTGGGTGTTTACTTAGGCATTGGCGTTTGTCTTGGCACTATATTCTACCAACTTGGCCACAGTTACAGCTCTATCCAGGTAAGTTCAATAACATGATTTATTAGGCAACAAAACATTTTATATACATTAACAAAATTGATTTGTTCCCCTATTTTCCAGTCTAGATGTGAAGTAATAATGTATACGACCGCACTTCTTACTTTCATGGCAATTGGAGGATTCCCTTCTTTTGTAGAGGACGTAAAGGTCGCTTTCTCTCCCGTCATACTGACATTTTCATGAGTATTTCTGACTACACATTATTCACTTTATTATACTAAAATCATCTTTTTGCAAGGGTATACTGAAATAATTAGCAATGATACAATATTACTGAGAGAGAGAGAGAGAGAGAGAGATTAATTATCAGAGATACTAGTGAAACTACACGCTAATTATATATTAAGTTTTACGTACTTAGATTATTATTCATAGATGTCAGTAATGAAGGACTGGAGAGGGGGGTATACTGTACTGTAAGAAAAAACTTGTTTTAAGACAATGTGCAATTGTTGATTTGACAATGTACCTGTAAACTAGAAAGTCCACCCCGATAAACATACATTTCCGTCATGGTCACAAGACTAACCTATAGCTGGTTGCACACTTCATTTTGCAGGTATTCAGAAGGGAGAGGCTGAGCGGCCATTACGGCGTGGCAGAGTTTGTGATCTCAAACACACTATCAGCCACTCCATACCTGGCAGTCATCGCCGTGATCCCCGGCGCAATGCTGTACTACCTGACAGGGCTAACCAAAGGGGCTGACCGCTTCGCTTACTTCGTCGTCGACCTGTGCATGTGCACAATGCTGGTCGAGAGCATGATGATGATTATCTCCGTCATTGTCCCAGACTTTCTGATGGGGATCGTCGTCGGGGCTGGAGTGCAAGGGGTGATGATGCTTAACTCTGGCTTCTTCCGCCTCCCGAGTGAACTCCCAAAGCCGGTGTGGAAGTACCCTTGCTACTACATCTCATTCCACAAGTACGCGGTGCAGGGGTTCTACAAGAACGAGTTCATCGGGCAGACATTCCCGAGTGACCAGCTGGTTGAGAAAAATGTCACCATCAGTGGCCTTCAAGTGCTGCAGGAGAAGCTGGAGGTGGAGATGGGGTACTCCAAATGGGTCAACATTGCCATCCTCTGTGGAATGATGGTGGTGTATAGGGTGATATTCTTTGCTATTGTCAAGATCGCGGAGGATGTCAGGCCAAAACAAAGGCGAATGGGATGGAAATGGTGTAAATAGATGTGCCTCTCTGAGTTCACTTATTTTCCGCTTGTCATGTAACAAAACTGCCATTGGCTATAATAGCACAGTAGGTGTATGAATTGGTTTATAGGGTTACTTAAACATACGAGACACTATGGCCCTATTTGTTTGGACTGGAGCTTTCCGACAAAGCAGTCATACCTTGCGACCAGAGAAGCAGCTAGAGCTGGACGCTCCGGTGGTAGGATGTATTGTTGTCATGATGCTCTAGTATTACTACGAGAGTACCTATGCATATCAAAACCGCTTCCTTTATATGCGTACCAAAACCTGTGCTGGACTATTGTGCAACCCCCTTAATAGTCAGAATACCTATCTGGCAAACGTTCCTGGTTGTTTTCCAAACCGCGTCCGCACTCCACACACCTACCTTCCACCTCCATGCCTCCCAGTCATTGAGCACAATCGCTCGGCTGCTGCCTCCATACTTCCCCACAATAGGATTAACCCTGACCGCCACCCCAAGGTCCTGACCACCATGTGCTGACGTCACATGCTCGGCCGCAACCGCAATTCAAAACCATTTCTTTTACTAGTTGAGGATTTGCATGCTCTCATGTGGGCGGAGCCTTAAATGCCCATGATTAATATACCGCTTATGACAAAATTTCCAATGGCTGAACAGCTCAAAATCCAGCCCAAGTTATTTCCCTATATCCACTTTCCTTTCAGATCCGCAAGTCGCTGTTGCCATTGATGCATCTTTCTATGTAGCAATATACAGAAGGATTTTGTAACAAAACAGATTAGTTGTTTCTACAGCAACAAGGAAGAGAATCGTGCCATTTCGTTCCTTGATTTTCTCTTTTTTTTTTCATTGATGTGCAAATATCTTCAAAAGTTTTTTCAACAAACGGAACCACAACAACTCACAGGTTAGCATCTAGTGTTTCCTAACATCAGAAACTATGGGATACTTGTCTAACTCCGCAGATGCTTGCACTCGTGCCATATATGAAGTCTGAGTGACGCATCAGTGAATACCTGCATGCAGAAATATGGTCTCTCTATGACCATGGCCATCTTATCTGACAGCGAGCATTTGTATTCTTGCCACCAGCCAGATTTTTGGCGAAGCTGATATATATTTGATGTAACCTCCTGGAGTTACACAGACAAATTGAGAAGGGGAAAAGAAATAACACAAAGTTCAAACTGACAAATTCTACCTGGAAGCATATAAGATCTGGTTTGTGGTACTGAATAAGATCTCCAAGATCATACAACCTTTTGCTCTTGCTCAGTTCCAAATCCTCCGGAAACCATACATTGTATATCATGACTATGATGATCTTCTTATCCAAATGAGTCACAGAATTTACTGGGGAAAGGTATTATAAATCTTTGGTTAGACCAGATAAAACCAGAAGCTCCTAAGCTGCATAAAGTAGCTAGCAACTTTGCTCCGTTGATCAGTTTAGAACAACAGGCATGCTGAGTTTCAAGACAAACAAAAGATAAACAACATATCATATCTAGTAGAATAAATCTGTTATTGACTTTTATAAGGACCACATTAGTTATATTAATAATAACAGGAAACAAACTTTATATAGCATGTTTAGACAAAAGAACTACTCAGTATTCAGTCTGCATGCACGGATTGCCATCAACGAACATCACTGCCAAAGTGCCATTAGTATTCGATGAAACATCACTTGCATTACACCAGAATGATGTAAGTATGTAAGCAATAATGATTGCAACCAGGTGAAACTAAAGCTAGATGAATTCTGACTACCTGTGTTGAGGGGATAAAACAGTTGTTCTGAATAACAGATCACTCAATTTTCTCAAAAGTATGATAACGACACAAGTGAACTAAGAGCATACCCAAAGACACGGCCCAAATACGCTTTATATGTGTGTTTTTCTGTCCACGGACAGCGAGGCCCAAAAAACAGCACCCAACACACGGGGGCCCCGGACTGGCGCATTCGCGGCCCAAATCGGGGCAGCGTTTGCTCTCGCACGTGTCCGATGCTCAGATCCTCTCCCGTCTCCTGTCCGGATAGCGTCCTCGATCCGATCTTCCACTGCTCGGAGTGGTGGCGCTGTAATACGGCAAAATAATGGGGATACAGGAGAAGGGACTCGCTTGGAGGAACAGGAAATATGGAGGCGGACTCCGGCGCCAGCGAGAGATTGGTGGTCGGCGTTGGGAACCTAACCTGTCCTGATTGGGCGAAATAATAACAGGTTTTATTTGATAATTGATATTGTACAACAATTGGACTGACAACTACACAACTGAAGCTTATTCGGTACAATCTTCGAACCAGCCCACTTACACTGTTTGACAACATATCCTTAAAACAAGAGCATTATCCTCGGCAAAACTGAAGACCGCGTCCACCACCCTCGACTTGAAAGCAGCGAAAACCGTGTGATTCAAGCTCCTCGGTGGTTTTCTCCAAAACTGACTTGGACAATACTGGAAGTTATTATCAAGGAAGCATTTGCTCAATATAATTACGTGCTTTGGAATAAACTGGAAGTTCAAGAAAGTACCATACACGAGTAATAAGGTTTAGACCATCATATATCAAAGACATACAAACTGTGCAACACGTATTGTGAAATTCAGAACCCACGTCTAGATAACTTTCATGATCTTTACAAGTATACAGCATTGGTAAAAAATTAAGCATTTCCTAATACACCTTTGCTACATTCAAAACAAAGTTATTTAGAAATACAAGTGACGAGGAGTTAGCTTTTATTAACCAATTGTTGCAATTTTAAGTTACCCAACATGTCAAACTTACTAGCGCTAAATTTAAGAGACTATTTAATAAAACTCAGTACTTCTGAGATGGGGAGCTATTGAGAAACACTGAAGGGCTCCCCTTGTTTTTCAGGTTAGAAATATTATGCAGAAAGCAACCACAAAAGAATCATATATTAGAGGCATTTTTGCGAATAAAAAGCCATAAATTTTAGCTATAAAGAGTAAGACATAAAAGGATACGAGATGGTATCAGTGTCAAAACGCAGCCTCCACCACCAGCTCCAGTCAGCTTAGAGACCAAGTTATATTTCAATGTTGTTCGCAACACGGTTTCTATAGAAGAATGGCTGACTCCCATGCACTGAAGCAGACCTTGATTCATCTCCATGAGTTCTGCTAGCTTTTCCTCCTTCGCGGTGATGGCTATCTCATCTTCAACCACTAACTCAACGATGCTCGAGAGCTCTTCACTGATAGAGTTAACTGCACTGATGACGGAAGCCAGAGCATCGGGGTGCCTAGACACTCTTTCAGACACACCAGCAACAAGGGCCTTGGTGTTCCTACCAACCCTTGTGTCAGTAATGAGCATCTTGACCGGATTGCTAGATTTGAGGTTCGTGAATTTCCCATTCTTGAATTTGATCATGCTGCCTAACATTCATATGCAGATTAAGTAAAGCGCACTTTCATAAGAAATATTGAGGTTAAGTTCAACAGATGTATCCAGTAGGGAATGAATCGAATGACTTAGTGCCTAACATTTATGTATACAGATTTTAGTACTATGCCAAGTTGAACGGAAGATTTTAATATGTCCAAGAAAAGCAGCAGCATACCAAAAGTGCTGACAGCATTGTCGATGCCAGAAGGTTTTCCATGAATAATCTTCTCCCCCTGGAACGCCCACTGGTTAACCAGCTCAAGATCATCCTTGCCGAATGATCTCCACTCTGTTCTGGAGTTGCCGAATTGCGCACAAACAGCGCCCGCGGCCGCTAAGAGCGCCCCTGAGATGGACACGCAGAAGGCGGCCGACGAGCCGAGCCCCGCGCCCAATGGCAGGTCCGACTTCACCACGGCCTTCCCAGGTCTGCAGCTGCACAAGGAAGAGCACACACAATTGCGTCAGTTGTGCTAGTATGAGAAAGCGCCGCCATTACAGGATTGGGAGTTGGGATACAGCACGGGTGCTAACTGACCCCAAGATGGAAGTGTAGAGGTAGAGGAAGGCAGAAAGTCCGGCTGCGATCCAGATCTTGTCCTCGGGGATCTCTTCCTGCTCCAAGAGCTTGGCCATGGCGGCCAGCTCATCGGACGAGCACGGCCTCGGCGAGTTGACCCCCGCTAATTTGTCCCCCAGCGCCTCCCAGAGCTGCGAGCACGGCCACGAGAAGACCAGGCCCGTGTCCCTCAGGTCCACCTCCACCTTGCCAGCGTCCTCCTCCTCTACGAAGATCAATTGGGAAAGTTAAGAGCGGCGATGATGAAAGAGAATCAAAGAATACAAGGGAAGGGAGGGAGGGAGAACCTGATGGGGGCAGGAGGTGGAGGGAGGACTGCGTGTAGAGGTCAATGGCGGCGGCGATGGCGGCAGAGCCGTGGACAACAGCATGCTCGCCGGCGAGGATGATCTTCCCGGGCGCGCGGGCGCGGAACTCCCCCATTTGATCCGATCTTCCCTTCTCTTTCTGCTGCGTTTGCACGAGTCAGTGTTATGAACTGATTAAATACTCGACTCTTGGCGATCGGTTTTGGCCACTACAACACTTATTCATACTCAGTTTGGAGGGCGTTTCAGTGAAATTGTTAGGACCTAGCTGGCCGTGATTGGGCTAGATTTATGTTAAAAATATGCAAATTCGTTATAAGAAAATAGACCCATTAATTATTCAACGCCCTATTAAACGTAATTACTCAATAAAAACGAGAAGTTTAGACACATGCATTGGTGGAGTTGCATGCAAGAATTAATTCCTTAACTATATGGAGTAGAAAGTGGAGAGAAAAAAGGGGTATTAATTCTATGATTAAGTCTAACGCGTCTAGGAGATTAGGAGTTTTGCAAACGCATGATTTAAGATGCCCTCCAAACCGTGACGAAGGGAGTAGATGTTTTATCTCTTATATTTTAAAACAGAGGGAGTAAATTGTATTCCGATGTGTTGGAAAAGCTATCTTCATTGGTAGGTTTACACTATCGAACTCACATATTGAGATTAGGGAGGGGGTGGTGTGTGTGTGGGTGGGGGGCAAAGTCATCTCCCTCCCCTTGAGAGTCTCGCGTGAGTTGTGGGGCCAATCCTGAGCCAAATCCAGCGGCAAAGTAGTTAGGCTAGGTTTTAGGTTTTGTTTTGCCCGAGTGCAGTTTGGGAGTAGGTCGCCGCGGTGTTTCAGCTGCTGTCAGCGCGTCCTAGGTCTCTCCTGTCTGATGTTGATCTTCCTTTGGCAGGGAAGCTCGCCGCTGATGGACTCGAGCTCAGGCATCTTCACCAATAAAGCTGAAGTCTGAAGCTCTTCTCTGCCGCTGGTGTCACGCGCTGCGGGGGGGAGGGGGTCAACGAGCCCGTTCAACCTTCCATGGAGGAAGGCTTCGGCGAGCTTAGGTTCAAGCTTTGTCAATAAGCGCGATGGTCAGCGGGGTGACGGCGCCGATGAACATATCTTTCTTCTAGATGACCGTGGAGGCGAGGGGGAGGAAGATCTAGGAGTCTTGCGTTTGCATTTTGGCCGGCGTTGGGGTTCTACAGCTGAAGTGGCGAGCTATCCCACAGGAGCTTTGGTCAAGCTCCTGATCCTGGCCGGTAGACGGCGTCTCGCGGCGTCGGTTTGGCGTCTTCGAAACCTCCATGAGAGGCCTCCTTCTGATGGCACGACGACGGCAAGCAACGCTGCCCCCTTCCCAAGTGGCTTGTTCCCCGGTAAAGGTGACGACGGCCAGAGTTCGTGGTCATCGCCTAGCAGCATTGGGAAGAAGACAAGACTGGATTGATTGCGCAAATTCTAGGGTCCTCGGTGCTTATTCCAAAGGTTTGATTGTAATTTTCTATTTTGTCAGGGGCCTTCTTGTATACTGTACTCCCACAACTTTAACTTACTACAGCACTTCTGTGGGTCCTTCGGGACCGCCCCTGTTCAAAAATTTTTTTGAGATTACTGAATAATAAAATAATAAAAATCCATTTTATGTACCACTCAAGAAACGGAACAGATAGTACACTTCCTACTTTCTTTCCACCACCTAGTATACAAATATGGATCTTGCGCTAATCCAACAGAAGATTGGATGTTCGGTCAATTAGGTAAGAATATGAATATCCAACAACTTCAACGAAACAAATGGAACACAAATAACTAGAACTGTTATGTCTATGAAAGGTGGTACTGTGTGACATGACACCTGAAGCAAAGCACTGTGTGCAAGGATTTCAAGAGATATTCGATCATTCAGGTACAGAACTCTGGGGATTTTTGATAAACAAAACATATATATTTTCCTGTCTAAATGCAGAAATGCTTTTTCATACCTTACTATTGTGCTACTCAGACTCGGGTTTGTGAGACACAAAAGAAATACACACAGCGAGCAGCACACATAGGCAGCACACGCTATATATTTGCCCTTCTTGGTCTCGCTCTAGAATGACACTAACGAAACAAATGTTCTTGGCCTTTCCTTGCCAACTTAGTGCACCATGTCTGCCCACGTGATCAATGAGGTGCACATACGCCATAACTGCGAAGTGGCGGATCCACGATTGGATCAAGCCTCAGGCCAAGAACTCCGGAAAAAAAATTACCAAAAAAAAACTCTTCTAATATCACTATTAAATCGGTTGAGATTGGATGTGGACCTTTGGAATTGATTCAGTTTTGTGTAGCTCCTTCGGTTTAAAGAGTTCATTCGAGTTGAGGAGCTTCTACGTTTTGGGGATTTGTATTCGTTAATTTGTTCGGTTTTGTGATCCATGGATAAAATCTCTCTTCATATTGTGTTTCTAAAGCATAAAACCAGTTACAATCAATTCTTAAATCATGGAATCAGTTCAACCATCCAATGTATCCAATTGAACTATTGATGGAATTACCTAGATAAGGGGAGCAGCAGCCGAGTTGCATCGAGTGAGGAGCAGCTAAGCTAAGAGCATCTCCACCGGTTGGGTGTTCTCAGGCTCAAATCTGGCGCTATTAAGCGTCGGAGAGATGTAACTTTTGGCCTAAGAACGTCCAGTTTCTCACTCGTGTTTCTACACGTGGTTCCTAGGCGACGCAAACTCGGCGAGTTTTCGCCCAATTCGGCTCAAATTCGATCAGAGTTCGGCATAATTCGGTATAAATATGAATACATAGCAATGTTCGGCATAGTTTGGCATGAAATTTAACATAGATCGGCATAGACTGAAAATACAACATAGTTCGGCCAGTTCATGCTCGGCATCTACATGTTGCCCATGCAGCGGCTCATTGGCGAAGTATTCGGCATATAGCATAGCCCTCCATCCGCTGCCTCGCTTTTCCCTTCCGTCGATCCTTCGCCGAGCCTACACGCCTTGGCGCTGAAGTCTGCGTGTACAGCCAGGCCAGAGAGGCGAGGATCTGCATGTGCTCTGCATCTTCGGCGACTGCGGAGATCTCTTCCTCCAGCAACAGGGCGAGCATCTCCTCGTCATCGGAGTCCATGGCCGAACAGGAAAAACGCTGAACACTTGGCGGACAAGGTGGTGGGAGCTCGAAGCGAAACCGAGCTGCGGCGAAGGAGGGACGACGAAAGGAGGACTAGGCTGAGGGGAAAGGATGTGGCGACGGCGGCTGACCTATGTACAGGGGTGGCTTTGGCTTGGCGTGGTGGAGCTTCGTCGGCGAAGGCATGGCGACAGGGGCAGCTGGGGAAAAGCTCTTGATACGCCGTAAACGTATCTATAATTTTTGATGTTCCATGCTTGTTTAGTATCCACTTTGCCATGCTTTGTCTATACTTTGAGGTATTTTTATACACTCTCTGGGACTAACCTATTAACAAGTTGCCACAGTGACAGTTGCCTGTTTTCTGTTGTTTTTGGTTTTAGAAAAGCTAGTAAAGAAATATTCTCATAATTGGATGAGACAAAAGCCAAAGTCAATATTTCACCGAGGAGAACACAGAGACCAAAGGGCGATCGGAGGGGTGCCACAGGGTGGCCACCCCCCCCCCCCCACACACACGCGCGCGCGGCCCTACCGTGGGCCGCGCCTGGGCAGGGTGTGGCCCTCCTAGCCGCCTCCTGCCTTGCCCCTTCGCCTATAAGAAGCCTCCGATGCCAAAACCCTAAGTACCCGATCATATCTCCACGAAATAGTCTGTAGCCACCGCCACCATCATCCCTAGATCAGGGGGATCTGAAGCTCTTCCCGGCACCCTGCCGGAGGGGAGAGATCATCCCGGAGGCCATCTTCATCACCATGCAAACCTTCGGTATGATGCGTGAGTAGTTCCACCTTGGACTATGGGTCCATACAGTAGCTAGATGATTGTTTCTCCTCCTTTGTGCTATCATGTCTAGATCTTGTAAGCCCCGTTCATGATCAAGATCATCTATTTGTAATCATGCATGTTATGTTTGCGGGGATCCGATGGATATTGGGATTACTATGTCAGATTGATTAATGATTCTATTTTATTGATTCTATCATGTCTTCGTTTCTAGTAGCTATCTTGGACAAGTAGATGCTAGTGACTCCAAGAGGGAGTATTTATGCTCGGTAGTGGGTTCATGCCTCTATTAAATCTGGTGAAGTGACAGAAATATCTAAGGTTGTATATGTGTTGTTGCTACTAGAGAAAAAACAACTATATTTTGTTCATGGAACAATTGTATTATTTACTTTACACACATTGCTTAAAGCAGATATCCGTTGCTTGCAACTTAATACTAGAGGGGGTTCGGATGATAACCTGAAGGTGGATTACTAGTCATAGATGTAGTTGGATGGCGGTTTATGAATATTATTGTATTGCTCAATCAAATCTCATAGGAGCATGAATGTTTAGTATTGCATTGTTATGCCTTGCTCTATCTTGTCAATTGCCTCACTGTAATTTATTTACCCATCATGTTATGTTGTTTATCTTAAGGAGAACACCTCTAGTGAACTGTGGACCCCGGTCCAATCTTTACCATTGATACATCCTCCACTATTATTGTTTACTTTTTGCAAGCTACCATTACGTTCCATACCATACGTTTAATCCTTTGTTTTCAGCAAACCAGCGAGAATGACAACCTCACTGTTCGTTGGGGCAAAGTTTTGAGTTTGTGTTGTGCAGGTTTTCAAGTTGTTAACAACAGCAGGTTTCCAAGTTGTTAACAACATCTTGGGGTCGTTTCCTTCCTCCTACTTGTTCGACAACCTTGGTTTCTTACTAAGGTAAACCTTATTGATGTATTCATCATACTTTCCTCTTGGGGTTTCCCAACAAAGCTCTACAGTGATCTGAGCCGCATCAGCTCTCTGTCGCGAGAGAGGTGAATGGTGGTGGGAAATGGGGTTGTCTCGCCGACAGGGTTGAACTACCCCTTTTTAGCTGCTTCCGGCATTCTCATGCGGTTCCCAGCGCCCTGGGTTCGGCCTAGGAACGTCGTATGAAAGTTGGGCCAAATCCTGCGCTATTCGGCGTCCTAGGAACGATACTAGGAGAAATTTCACCGTCCGAACAGAAAAACGCCTTGGGAACGCCCTACTGGGAACGTGGATGAAGATGCTATAAGGAGGCAACTGGAAAGTTCTAGAGTACGTATACGTGTATAGGCTAGAGATAGACTAGTACTCTGCACCTTGTACTCCAAGTCTTCATATACCCCGTGTAACTCTATATAAACCTCCACAAGGGTCATTGCAATATAACACAATATTTAGGGATTCAATATTTCTCACATGGTATCAGAACGGTTAGCCTCACTACGTCGATCGTAGGTTCGTCCACCACTTCCGCAACGCGCCGCCCCCGGGGAGATTACTCCTCGGGGACGCATCACCCGGTCTTGATCAAAGATCTAGCCGGTTCTTTAGATTATATTAGATCAAATTTTCAATTTCCGATTCCATAAATTAGATCCAATTAGCCAAATAAATTCCCAGGAGCAAAACATCTGGTGCAAATCAGTGCAAGATCCAATCTTCACGTGCATGCCGTCAAGATCTTCCGACGGCACCATACTCCATGCCAACGGCATCACGTCGTCCACTCGCCTGCGCTCCACACAAGGCGCTGCCGTATGCACCAGTGGACACGCCCTCACAGGAGCACAACAGAAGTCCACGTCGCCACGCGTCCAGCACGTCTTGGAGCTGCAGCAGTAGCCCTTGGGAAAGCGGGTGGAGATGCTATAAGGAGGCAACTTGGAAGTGTTAGAGTATGTATACGTGTGATACGTCGGAAACGTATCTATAATTTTTTATTTTTCATGCTTGTTTAGTATCTACTTTGCTTTTCTTTGTCTACACTTTGAGGTGTTTTTATATGTTTTTTGGTACTAACCTATTAACAAGTTGACATAGTGTCAGTTGCCTGTTTTCTGTTGTTTTTGGTTCCAGAAAAGATAGTAAGGAAATATTCTCGGAATTGGACGGGACAAAAGCCAAAGTCAATATTTCACCGAGGAGAACACGGAGTCCAGAGGAGAGATAGAGGGGAGCCACAGGGCGGCCGCACCCTCCCAGGCGCGTGCCCACCCCAGGCGTGGGCCCACCCTAGGTCGTGCCTGGGCAGGGTGTGGGCCCCCTGGCCGCCTCCCAGCCTCGCCTCTTCGCCTATAAGAAGCCCCTGATGCCTAAACCCTAACTACCCGATCAATATTCCACGAAACCGTCTGTAGCCGCCACCACCATCGTCCCTAGATCGGGAGGATCTGAAGCTCTTCCCGGCATCCTGCCAGAGGGGAGATCATCCCGGAGGCCTTCTTCTTCATCATGCCAGCCTCCGGTATGAAGCGTGAGTAGTTCCACCTTGGACTACGGGTCCATGTAGTAGATAGATGGTTATATCTCCTCCTTTGTGTTTTCATGTATAGATCTTGTGAGATCCGTTCATGATCAAGATCTCATCTATTTGTAATCATGCATGTTGTGTTTGCGGGGATCCGATGGATATTGAGATTACTATGTCAGATTTATTAATGGTTTTGTCTTATTGATTCTATCATGTCTGTGTTGTTTGTGATCTTGCATGCTCTCCGTTGTTAGTAGCTATCTTGGCCAAGTAGTTGCTAGTGACTCCAAGAGGGGGTATTTATGCTCGATAGTGGGTTCATGCCTCTATTTAATCAAGGGAAGTGACATAAATCTCTAAGGTTGTAGATGTGTTGTTGCCACTAGGGAGAAAACAACGGTCTATTGTTCATGGAACAAGTGGATTGTTTACCTTACACACTTTGCTTAAAGCAGTTGTCTGTTGCTTGCAACTTAATACTGGAGGGGGTTCGGATGATAACCCAAGGTGGACTTCTAGTCATAGATGCAGTTGGATGGCGGTATATGTATCTTATTGTTTTACCCAATCGAATCTCATAGGATCATGATGTCTAGTATTGCATTGCTATGCCTTGCTCAGTCCTGTCAATTGCCCTGTTGTAATTTGTTTACCCTGTATGCCATGTTTGTTTATCTAAGGAGAACACCTCTAGTGAACTATGGACCCCGGTCCAATCTTTACCATTGATACATCTTCCACTGTTA
This sequence comes from Avena insularis, assembly GCA_023614405.1. NCBI lineage: Eukaryota > Viridiplantae > Streptophyta > Magnoliopsida > Poales > Poaceae > Avena > Avena insularis. The sequence goes on from CM042695.1 coordinate 88,820,648, forward strand.
CTGTTTACTTGTTGCAAACCACTATTTCCTTCCATACCATACAGTTAATCCTTTGTTACAGCAACTAGTGAGATTTACAACCTCACTGTTCGTTGGGAAAAAGTCTTGAGTTTGTGTTGTGCAGGTTTCCAAGTTCCTTGCAACACCTTTGAGTCGTTTCCTTCCTCCTACTGGTTCGATAACCTTCGTTTCTTACTGAAGGAAACTTGCTAATGTGTTGCATCATACCTTCCTCTTGGGGTCTCCCAATGAAGCTCTACAGTGATCTGAGCCGCATCAAGCCTTTTTCTAGCGCCGTTGCTGGGGAGGCTAAGGACGTCTTCACAAGGGGAGTCCTTCACAACCTTTCTCTTTACTTTGTTTTTTATTTTCTTAGTTTCTTTTGCTTGGTTTTGTTTGCCTCTTCTATAAAAAAACTCAAAAAAATAGTTTAGTTGCGGTGACCCAGCATACACTATAGTCGTTGACATAACACCAATGAAACACCGTTCACTAGTATTACATCCCTCAGAGTGGTACAACAGAAACACAGCAGGTCCAAGACATGACTATAGGTTACAACTCAACTCTTTACATAAGATCCAGAGAACACTCTAGGTTAAAGAGAGAGAAAGAAACTTCTTACAAAGAAGAATTAGAAATAAACCACTCAAAACTATCATACTATTAAGACTAGTATCTTAACTAATGGTCTGGCATTGCTGCTATTGCAATACATTATAGAAATGGGTTCTATGGCTAGAGATTATATTCCTATCTAATCAGTAACTTCGTCTTCACTTGGGTTGTTGTATATGTTGACTTTCTTGACTTCATTAAAGAGCTTTAGCCTTTGATGATGATTCCTGGAGTATGACTTGATGTAGACGTCGTCTGTACTGGCTTTAGAACCTATCAAGGGTTAAGAAGATACGTTGAGTACGAGCGTACTCAGCAAGTTCACTAGAAAATGAGTGTGTGATGCACTATATCTATAGCCACAGACCATAGGTCGTAGGCAATGCAGGTTTTCGTAAACATTTCTTCAAAGGTTGCTTTTATTCTAAAAATCTATGTCCATCAGCCTTCACGGGTTTACCAGAACTTTCATGGAGTTCCTTTCCCGCCACGTTCGCAGCTCCTTCCCAGAACAGGGAGTAACAAGTTACAGTTCTTACACTCTACAGAGGTGCGTTACTTTTCCCATGAGAGATCTTAGCTTTGTTGCACATCTGAATTGCAGGTTCGTTCACACTTCCTTGGTGTGAGGCCCAGACTAAGATCCAAGTCAATTACTGCCCTCTCCGCGACCTTATATGTCTGCACGATCCTTCGGGGTCGGCTCACCTCCGTTAAGCCCCCTTTTGGGTAGGCTAAAACCCTGGTGAGTTCCCGAAGACTCTATGACCTGGTGATGCCCGAACGAGTACCATTTAAATGGACTATATCCCTAAACACCATTATAGATAATCTAGACACTGAAAGTGTGGGGCGTAAGGGTGTCCACCCATATGTTGGATCCACACAAGGAATCACAACATCACGTTAAGGTCGTCTTGCCTCCATACGAGAGGAAAAGGATATAACTGACTTCTCCGTCCCATTCTGAATCTCATGGTTAACGTGTTATATACAGCGCAAGAATCACTGACGACATTGGTTGTTAAGTCCTAGATAATATGTTCCTTTACCACCGGAACTTTCATAATCGGTTATTACCTCATGGTAAATAACCTATAATCATATTATTATGAAAATAGTGTTTTCTGATCTTTTTCAAATGCAGGTGATGACAACACTAGATTTGTGAAATACTTTATAGAAAATAACCAAAGAACATGAGCAAGTGTGAACTTGCCTTTTGTGATTGCAAGATTATGCACTCACGGTCTTCGAGACAATATAAAAGATCCAATATCTGAAATCAGCATCATTGGTTCGGTAAGGACTAATGTTTAAAGATGCAAGATACTATTATGCATAGTAATGTAATGCAATTTGATAAACTCGAATCCCGGGGATAACGTTGATCTAAGGTTTGGAAACTGGAATGGTTACTTTAGAATGTGTTGTCCTTTTAGATAAGTTTCACACATGTGTTTCTTATTAAGGCTTGTGAGTGTGTGTAAAACAACATGTAATTATAATATCATAAAACAGTGAGACACATACAAATGTGAAATGCTACTCAAGATTGCTCATACTATAATTGTTCATCTTTAAATTTTTACCTTACAAGTAATGTCACTTGTAAAGAACTTAAGTGTTATCAACCCTAAGTATACAAGTAAAGTATAAAGTAATGTGATTATGATTAATTGTCATATGTTGACTGAAGTGGCAAAACAAATAATTTCTTGAAGAAAAGATTTCTTGATTAAGGTTCAAACAATCCTTATGGTTAATCATAAGTGGTCGACGTTGTTTGTGCTTGCTTGGATAGTTTGGATTTGAGATGCTTTATACTTGATTATAACAGACCAAAGTTAACTATAAAACACATAACAAAGTCTTTAACAAAGTATTGTAGACTAAAGTTAACTTTAAAGACATAGATGGAATTTGAGTGTAATGCTCATGATATTTGTATCTTCTTCACTTTATACTGTTTCCTTTAAAGTTACTTAAGAATTGTTATTCTTTTATTTAAGTAGTGGTTTCTTAATTTTATAATGGAATAGAAACTTTTATTCTTTTTATAAAGGTGTGGTTAGGATTTGCAATCAAGGAAGTAACATTACTTAACTACTTATGGATTCACTACAGTGTTTTGATTTGTTTAAAAACTTGTGGTTGAAGTAAGTAAAAAGGTTTTATTTAATTCCAACTTATTCTTGAAGATTTTATACTTGTTAAAGATCTTTTTAGGACATAAACTACACATATGGTTGAATGATAATTCAATCAAATTGTATTTTAAAATGTGTTGGACCATTTTGACTTCATATTATTAATTTTTAAGACTAATACTATTTATTAGACTCAATTGGTTATTTTTAGAAATATTAGAAAAGTTTTATCTACCCTTATATGAATTATTAACTAAGGAAATAGGTTTAAATTCAAGCTATTAAAGTATTTAAATTTTTATTTATCTTAAAAGTGGAATATTATATATTTTAACATGTATTATTTTGGTGATCATTTTGGTATATTACATTTATTTTTGTGATTTATAAATAATAAGATATGATTTTTATAAGATTTATTTTTTTATAAATACTTAATAAATAACAAATATTTAATTAGGTGAAATAATAATGATTGATTATAGTTTTAAATTATAGTTCTTATTTTTCTAAGATTTTTGGTATTTTATTTATATTTTTAACATTTACCAATATTAATTATGAATTTTCAAAGTATTAATATTTATAAAATCTTTATTAAATAATAATTATTTAAATAACTAGCATAATAATATTTGATAATAGTTTTAAGTTGAAGATTTTATTTTTCTGAAAATTTTCATATATTACATGTATTTTTCTGATTTATAAAAAAAAAGTTATTGATTTTCTAAAGTTTATTTATTTCCTGAAATTATTAAATGAAATATCTAAAGGATTTACTAGGTCACTGCTGACGTCATCTTCTCTCTTAATTATTTTACACCGAACCCTAACCTATCCCCCAGTCACTGACTGGTGGGGTCGTTGTCACATAATACGTCACTTCAGCAAAGCAGGACCCGCAGGGTTTGACTGGTTGACTTCATGCAAGCATGACGTCACTATGACGTCATCTCGCCGGCGATGCTCAGGTGGCTAGTAGTGGCGGCGATCCAGTGAAGTTTGGCAAACGCGATCGTTACAGTTCAAAAGAGCACACTCCAGGGAACCTACTAGCAGCGGCGCCGCTCCTATTTGGTTGCCAGAATGTGGTCGACGACGAGCTATGCGGCGGCGGACGACGATCTACGGTGCCAGAACGATAGCAGAAGCAAAGGAGGGATTTGGGGACACGATAGGATTCGCCTTCTCACCGTGAACGCGTAGAGGTGGTCGGTGTGGACAGGGGAGGTCGTAGTCGCCGGTAGCTACCGTGACAGAGCACGACCGGAGCTCGGGAAGAGGACCTCGTGGCGTCGATTCCCGGCGCCTCCCTCCAATTCCTTTGACTAGGAGGCTCAGGGGAACAAGGCGAAGCCATGTGCTTGATCAATGGAGCACGGGGAAGCTCAGAACGGTGGCATCTCGAAGCTAGGGTTTCAACCAGAGGAGAAATTTGGGAGAAACAGAGAGAAAGAGGAAGAAATAGGGATAGGGATGAGGCAGGGTGTCGCGGTGGCCTTCTTATCCTCCTCTGGGACGACGGCGGGCATCTCGACGCACGACTGACGATGACGACGGCATCGGGAGGCGCAGACTCCTCTAGCGAGCTGCTTGTGACGCACGAGGAAGACGACGAAAACATTTCGCGGAAACCCCCTAGCATTCTTCTGATTCACTCTACAGTCATTCCATGGCCCCACTAGTCAGCCAGAGAGAAAGATAGGCTCGGCTGGTTGTTGGGCTGCTACTGGGCTTCGGTGGAATGCACGTGAGCGACAGGAAAGGAAAGGAAAGACATGAGCCGGCCTGGGTTGCTGCTCTGGTTCCAGTTTTTATTAAGCAAAACCTTTTTATTTTCTGTTTTCATTAAACCTTTTCAAATATGAATTTTATAAGGATTTAAACATCCAGAATTTTTTTATAGAGCACAACAAATAATGCAGGAATATTAGAAACTAAGTGGTGTTGATATTTTTCTTGATTTTCTTATAATTTTTTAACTAATAGGAAACTATTTTATTGAGTGCAATATTTATCACTTAGGGTTTTAGAGATTTGCCTTATATATATTGAGAACTTATAAAATGATTTTTTATTTCCTCTTTATGAGTGTAATGGTAAGGGTTTAATATAGCTAAAGATATGCTTAGGGTATAACCATATTTATTACTATATAGCAATCATTATATAAAATGGTTTAATAATTAAGGTTCTTAAAATGGTAAATTCTTTTACTCATAATTCACTAATAAGTGAATCCTAACCACCCTAGTTATTTAAAAATATTCAAAGATGATTTCTTGAACCAGTTATTCACTACTTTCTTAAGTGTGATTAAAATATGGATACAATATTAGGGTATGATGGTTTGTAACAGTAGCCATTTATGTTTGTGATCTTTAAAGATATCACCTTTTTAAAATAGAAAGTTATTATCTTAAATGTCTGATGGAAAGGAATTGATAAAGATAACTCCGAAGCACATTTGGTTATGATAATTGGAAATGACAAGGATGTGCTTAAGTGATTTGCTATAGGATAATATCCCTATACAGCATTGTGGAAATAAAATTATTTATCCAACAGATGAGATGGATATTATGTTTGGTTAAAGATTTAAAGTTGAGTTCTTACCAAGAATTCCTATCATCCATAATTCCCAATCCTTGACTTCTAATTAAGGAATTCCTTTCCTAGATATACTACTTCTTCATATCCATCATCATGTGTTAACATGATGAGCCTTGCTACTCAAGAATATTCTTATCCACCTTTAATACTTCTAAATCCATTTGTAAATCCAATGAGATTGTCACTAAAGCTTTTCCTAATCCTCTTATATTTAGACTTAGTTATATCTACTACTCTATTGCTGATAACCTCTAATTTAACAAATATTTACTTCTAACTCCATTCATACTCTTTCTTAATCATCCATCAACAACATTACTTCAGTAGATGTATTTATAATTAGATATATATCAAATCCTACTTCACCTCAAGTGTTTACTATTTTTCCCAGAGGAAAATACTAACTTTATAAATCAATGCTGCTCTATCATCATCCTAGTCATATAATTTTATCTTTACTTGGCTCCAATATCTCATATTAGAGTTCAATCAAGTTTTACCCACCAATGTTACTTATACAGGATATAAGCATTCAATCTTGGTGACTAAAGAATGATCATTATAATCCTTTGATCCTTTATGATTTAGGTTTTCAATTGTTTAATCAAAGTTTCATCAATACAACATTATAGTTGTATTGGAATTATCTTCTGTTTAACTCTATTAGACTAGAAGATATAATTCATTGAGTATACATACTTGATCCCATAAGATTACCCTTATTAACTATCTTCAATATTCATCCTTGTAATCTTTACCTCGGATACTCTTCTATCATTTTAGGAGTGAGTTAATTCCATCAATAATCCTATTAATTTAATTCTCTTTCAACACTCCCATCCTATAGATGTTATTTAATCTAGCATTACCACTTACCTTTCCTTACCTCCTTCTCTAAAGGATTTTAAGTGAATGCTATGATAAGAATAAGAGTTAATAGCTCAAGTATTAATAGGTTAAGAATTGGTGAATCAATGGTTGATTACTCAACACTGATGAACAACAGACATTAAGATAAAATTTAGTAGAGATGATAAAAATTGATATGGAAAGATGATAAAGATTGATATGTGGTGAATAATCTTGGCTTGGTTTCTTTCCTACTCAATCTCACTAAAGGGTTAAAATTAAGTATTACCATGATACTCATAGTAGGAATAGATAAGAATAAGATAGGTCAGGATTAGTTATTACATTCTTATTACTTGAGTTGTAGTCTTAAATTGGTATTCATGAGTTGTTGTGATGAATATTATAATATGACCCCTTAAGGATCAGATATAAATCATTAAGCAATGTTGAAGGGTCTCGCAGCATAGTAAATCAAAAAAATTCCTACGGATGTGAACAAGAAAGCCAAGATCTAATCTAGGAGATGTAATCAACGAGAGAGATTGATGAGATCTTCATACCCTTGAAGAAATCGCATAGCGCAAACGTTCAACAAAACGTGGTTGACGTAGTCGTACTTGCCGTCTCCTCCTCCCGATCCGATCCGATCCTACGCTGCAAGTGGCGGCGCCTCCGAGAGATGAACACGTACGGTGCAACGACGTCTCCTCCTTCCTTGGTCCAGCAAGGATGGTGGAGAGATAGATTGGATCTGCAGCACGACGGCGTGGTGCTTGTAGGAGAGTTTCATGGCAGGCTTCGCCCACGCTGCAATGGGAGAGAGAGAGGGAGGGGCAACAGTTGGCGGCTAGGGTTGGAGGAGTGGGGGAGGAGAGGGTGCGCCCCTGCCCTCCTTATATAGGGGGCTGGCCGGGACCCCTTGACCCCTCCTCCAAGCCCTAGGGCGGCGGCCCAAGGGGTGGAGTGGGGGGAAAGGCATCCCCCCTCTTCTAGAAGGCTCCCCTAGGGTTTCCCCTAGGGCTGGCCGGTTGGGCCTTAGGGGCCTTGTGCCCCTGGCCCAAAGTAGCCAGGGCACTTCCCCTTAGGCCCACGCAGGCCTCCGACAAGTGGGCCCACGTTGGTCCCACTCTGGAACCTTCTAGAACCTTCCGGTACAATATCGATAAACTCCAAAACGATTCTGAAATCTAAAAACTGCTTTCCTTTATATGAATCTTATTCTCTGGACCATTCCGGAACCTCTCGTGATGTCCTGGATCTCATCCGAGACTCCGAACAAAAACTCATAAACCAATTATCCATTCTATCCTAGCATCGATGCATGTTAAGTGTGTGACCCTACGGGTTCGAGAATATGCAGACATGATCTTCTATCAATAATCAACAGTGGGATCTGGAAACCCATATTGACTCCCACATATTCATCGATGATCATATCGGATGAACCACGATGCCAGGATTCAATTAATCCCATATATGTATTCCCTTCGTCACACGATATTTTACTTGCCCGAGATTCGATCGTTGGTATCGGCATACCTAGTTCAATCTCGTTCACAGCAAGTACTTTACTCGTTCCGTAATCCGATATCACTTTGTGATTAACTCCTTAACCACGTGCTTGCAAGCGGTGTTGATATCGACACGAAAGTGGGCCCGAAGTATATCTCTCCGACTCGGGAGGGACAAATTCCATCTCGATACATACAACCCAACAAGTACTTTCCGATCACCTGAGAGACACCTTTATGATCACCCTCACATAGGATGACGTTTGATGACCTTAAATCTTTCTTCCGATACCAGGGAGTTGTATTATCTCATGGTCTAAGGAATACAATACTTGACATAGGAAAAAGCTTCGCAAAGATGAACACGATGACATGATCTAATTGCTCTGCTTAATTTGGGTTTGTCCATCATATCATTCTCCTAATGACATGATCTCATTATTAACCGAAAACTCATGTCTATGGTTAGGAAACCTTAACCATCATTAATCAATGAGCTAGTCCATAGAGGCGTACTAGGGACACGGTGTTGTTCATAAACCACACAAGTATCAAAGTTTCCGCTTAATACAATTCTAGCATGGAATATAAACTTTATCATGAACAAGAGTTATAATAATAACATCTTTATTATTGCCTCTAGGGCATAATTCCAACAGTCTCCCACTTGCACTAGAGTCAATAATCTAGTTTACATCTGGCAACAATCTAACACCCATGGCATGAAGGTGATGATCATGTTTTGCTCGTGGAAGAGGTTTAGTCAACGGATCTGTGACATTCAGATCCGTATGTAATTTGCTAATCTTCAGATCTCCATCTGCTATATAATCTCGAATTATATGAAAACGGCGGTTGATGTGATTGGTCTTTGGATGATATCTTGGTTCCTTAGCCAGTGCTATGGCGTCAGTGTTGTCGCACAATATCTCCAGTGGGTCCAAGGCACTTGGAACCACACCAAGCTCAATGATGAAGTTCCTGATCCAAACTCCTTCACTTGACGCTTCCGAAGCATCCATGTATTCCGCTTCCGTTGTAGATCACGCGATCACGCTTTTCTTGCAGCTTCTCCAGCTCACAGCTCCACCATTCAAAATATAAACGTACCCTGTCTAAGATTTAGAATCATCCAGGTCGGTGTCGAAACTAGCGTCGACGTAACCTTTTACGACGAGCTGCTCATCACCTCCATATACCAAGAACATTTCTTTAGTCCTATTTAAATACTTTAGGATGTTCTTTACGGCTGTCCAGTGTTCCACTCCTGGATCACTTTGGAATCTTCTCGTCAAACTAAGAGCATTGGACACATGCGGTCTAATACATAGCATGGCATACATAATAGAACCTATGGCCGAGGCATATGGCACTTTGCTCATAGTATCTCTATCATTTACCGTAGCTGGACACTGAGCCTTGCTCAATATCTTACCTGACAACATGGGCAATGAACCTTTCTTTGCTTTATCTATTCTGAACCTTTTCAGAACTTTGTCTAGATATGTACTTTGGCTTAAAGCTATTAGGCGTCTTTGTCTATCTCTATAGATTTTGATGCCTAATATATAAGCAGCTTTTCCTAGGTCTTTCATTGAAAAACATTTATTCAAATAACTCTTCACATCGTTAAGCATACCAATGTCATTTCCACTAATCAATATGTCATCCACATATAGTACTAAAAATGTCACCGAGCTCCCACTCACTTTCTTGTATATACAAGCTTCGTAGCAATTTGGAACAAATCCAAAACACTTGATCACTTGATCAAAACGAAGGTTCCAACTCAGAGATGCTTGCTTTAGTCCATAAATGGAATGCTGAAGTTTGCACACCTTATTAGAATCCTTAGGATCGACAAAACCTTTGGGTTGCATCATATACAACTCTTCATCAATGTTGCCATTGAGGAACGCAGTCTTGACATCCATCTGCCATATTTCATAATCATGAAATGCAACAATTGCTAATAAAATCCGAATGGACTTAAACATCGCTACGGGAGATAAAGTCTCATTGTAGTCAACACCTTGAACTTGCCGAAACCCTTTTGCGACAAGCCGAGCTTTATAGACAGTAACATTACCATCCACGTCCGTTTCTTCTTGAAAATCCATTTGCACTCAACGGCCTTACGGTCGCTAGGAGGGTCCACCAAAGTCCATACTTGGTTTACGCTCATGGATCCCAATTCGGATTTCATGGCCTCTAGCCATTTCTCAGAGTCTAGGCTCATCATTGCTTCCTCATAATTCGCAGGTTCACTATTGTCTAACAACAAGACGGTTAAGACAGGGTTGCTGTACCATTCTGGAGTGGCACGCGACCTTGTCGACCTGTGAAGTTCAGTAGTAGCATCGTTCGAAGTTTCATGATCCTCGTCATTAGCTTCCTCTCTTGTTGGTGCAGACGGCACTGTAACAATTTCAGGTGCTGCGCTAATCTCCAACTCGAGAGAAGGTTCAATAACCTCGTCTAGCTCTACCTTCCTCCCACTCACTTCTTTCGAGAGAAACTCCTTCTCAAGAAAGGATCCGTTCTTTGCAACAAACACTTTGCCTTCGGATCTGTGGTAGAAGGTATACCCAATCGTTTCCTTAGGGTATCCTATGAAGACGCATTTCTCCGCTTTGGGTTCGAGCTTGTCCGACATCAACTTCTTGACGTAAGCTTCGCATCCCCAAACTTTAAGAAACGACAACTTAGGTTTAGCACCAAACCATAGTTCATACGGTGTCGTCTCAACGGATTTAGATGGTGCCCTATTTAAAGTGAATGCAGCGGTTTCTAATGCATAACCCCAAAATGATAACGGCAAATCTGTAAGAGACATCATTGATTGCACCATATCTAATAGAGTTCGATTCCGGCGTTCAGACACACCATTGCGCCGTGGTGTCCCGGGTGGCGTGAGTTGCGAAACGATTCCGCTTGCTTTAAGATGCGTGATAAAATCATAACTCAAATATTCACCTCCACGATCGGATCGTAGAAATTTAATTTTCCTGTTACGATGGTTTTCCACTTTGTTCTGAAATTCTTTGAACTTTTCAAACGTTTTCAGATTTATGTTTCATTAAATAGATATACCCATATCTACTTAAGTCATCAGTAAAAGTGAGAAAATAGTGATATCCACCGCGCGTCGAAACACTCATTGGTCCGCATACATCGCTATGTATGATTTCCAATAAGTCCTTTGCTCGCTCCATTATTCCGGAGAACGGGGTTTTGATCATCTTGCCCATGAGGCACGGATCGCATGTGTCAAATGATTCAAAATCAAGAGACTCCAAAATTCCATCAGAATGGAGTTTCTTCATGCGTTTTACACCAATATGACCTAGACGGCAGTGCCACAAATAAGTTGGATTATCACTATCTACTTTGCATCGCTTAGCCTCAATGTTATGGATGTGCGTTTCATTGCTTTCGAGATTCAGAAGAAATAATCCATTCACAACAGGTGCATGACCATAAAAGATGTTATTCATATAAATGGAACAACCATTATTCTCTGGTTTAAATGAATAACCGTCTTGCAACAAACACGATCCAGATATAATATTCATGCTCAACGCAGGAACATAATAACACTTATTAAGGTTTAAAACTAATCCCGAAGGTAAAACTAAGGAGAGCGTGCCGATGGCCATCACATCAACTTTTGATCCATTGCCAACGTGCATCGTCACCTCATCCCTTGCTAGCCGCTGTCTATTCAGTAGCTCCTGTTTCGAGTTACAAATATTAGCAACTAAACCAGTAAAATATACCCAGGCACTACAACAAGCGCTAGTAAGGTAAACATCAATAACATGTATATGAAATATACCTTTAATGGTGCCGGCCTTCTTGTCCGCTAAGTACTTCGGACAGTTGTGCTTCCAGTGACCCTTGTCCTTGCAATAGAAGCACTCAGTGTCCGACTTAGGTCCAGACTTGAGCTTCTTCTCAGCAGGGGCAACGCGCTTGTCGCCGCCTTTCTTGAAGGATTTCTTTGCACCCTTAGCTTTCTTAAAGCTAGTGGTCTTGTTGACCATCAACACATGATTATATTTCTTGATATCCACCTCCGCAGGTTTCAGCTTAGCGAAGAGCTCAGTGATCGTATCATTGGAACCAATTTGATTGTGAGTAACTATAAAACCTTTGTAGCTAGGAGGGAGTGATTGCAGAACTCTGTCAATCTTGAGCTCTTCTAGAATCTTGAAGTCCAGTTGCTCAAGACGTTGAGTGTAGCCCGACATCTTAATGGCGTGCTCACTAACGGAACTCCCTTCCTCCATCTTGCAGTTAAAGAACTTCTCAGAGATCTCATATCTCTTAGAACGGGCCTGAGTCTGAAACATGGTTTTCAGTTCCTCAAGTATCTCAAAGGGCCTGGCGAACTCCTCAAAACGATTTTGAAGTTCCGGTTCCATAGAAAACAACATGGTACTCTTAATCACTCCATAATCATCTTGGCGTGACTGATAAACAGCTTTTTCATCAGCCGGCGCATCAGTAGCAGGGGCGTCACCTAGCACTTTGTCAAATACATAGTCCTTTTGTCCGCCAGCGAGAATGATTCTCAGATTGCGGAACCAGTTGGTGAAGTTAGACCCATTGTTCTTAAGCTTTTCTTTCTCAGCAAAAACGTTGAAGTTGAAGTTGGACTTAGCCATTTGATCTACAAAATTTGCAAATACAATTTAGACTATGTTCATGATAACTAGTTCAACTTAATCAAATTACTAGATGAACTCCCACTAAATTCAACATCCCTCAAGTTGTTTAGTGAACATGACCCAAATTCACCACACCTAATCCGATCTTTACGAGAAGAGATGTGGTTTCAATGGTGGACAACAAAGTGTCGATCATATCATTCATATGATTCATGTTTAACCTTTTGGTTCGTGTGTTCCGAGGCCATGTCTGCACATGCTAGGCTCGTCAAGTCAAACCCAAGTATTTCCGCGTGTGCAAAACTGGCTTGCACCCGTTGTATGTGAACGTAGAGTTTATAGCACCCGATCATCATGAGGTGCTTGAAAACGACGAACTTTCGCAACGGTGCATACATGGGGAGAACACAATTTTATCTTGATCTTTAAGTGAGGAATCATCTTATAATGCTACCGTCATGATCTAAGCATAATAAGATACATAAAAGGATAAACATCACATGCATATAATTTTATGTGACATGGTATAGCCAATCTCCGCGCAATGATCTCCATCTTGTGCGCCAAAGATGATCTACATCACTCCACCATGATTGCCTCCACCACGAATAGCAACTACAACTATTGCTAACTACTTAGCGATAAAGTAAAGCTATTACATGGCGTATAAGAAGTTGACACACATGTCATACATAATTATAAAGACAACCATACGGCTCCTGCCGGTTGTGAACTCATCGACATGCAAGTCGTGAAATATTACAAAACATGATCATTGCATACATCTCAATTCATACACATCATGTCTTGGGCCATACCATATCACAAAACACTCCCTGCAAAAACAAGTTAGACGCCTCTACTTTGTTGTTGCATGTTTTACGTGGCTTATGGGAGTAACAAGCTAAGAACGATTCTTACCTACGGAAAGCCACAACGGTGATATTATGGTTGCCAACATCCGTTGTAAATCTCATGACTACTATAGTGAGATAAACGGGCATCCACCAGCCGCATGTGTGGAACAAGCCACACGTCAAGTGCGGAGCCGGTCTCGCGAACGAGGTCGCGTAAAGTTGGCCCGGACCGCTTCGATCTCACTATGCCGCGCCATAAGAAATACAACAAGAGGTTTGCAACAGAAAACATCAACGCCCGCAACAAGCATGTTGCGTTCTACTCGTGAAACACATCTACGCATAGATCTAGCTCTGATACCACTGAAGGGTCTCGCAGCATAGTAAATCAAAAAAATTCCTACGGATGCGAACAAGAAAGCCAAGATCTAATCTAGGAGATGTAATCAACGAGAGAGATTGATGAGATCTTCATACCCTTGAAGAAATCGCACAGCGGAAACGTTCAACAGAACGTGGTTGACGTAGTCGTACTTGCCGTCTCCTCCTCGCGATCTGATCCGATCCGATCCGATCCTACGCCGCAAGTGGCGGCGCCTCCAAGAGATGCACACGTATGGTGCAGCAACGTCTCCTCCTTCCTTGGTCCAGGAAATATGGTGGGGAGATAGATTGGATCTGCAGCACGACGGCGTGGTGCTTGTGGTGGAGAGTTTCTGCGGCAGGGCTTCGCCTACGCGCAGTCGGGAGAGAGAGAGGGAGGGGCAGCAGTTGGCGGCTAGGGTTGGAGGAGTGGGGGAGGGGAGGGTGCACCCCTGCCCTCCTTATATAGGGGGCTGGCCGCCCCCCTTGACCCCTCCTCCAAGCCCTAGGGCGGCGGCCCAAGGGGTGGAGTGGGGAGCAAGGCATCCCCCCTCTTCTAGAAGGCTCCCCTAGGGTTTCCCCTAGGGCTGGCCGGCTGGGACTTAGGGGCCTTGTGCCCCTGGCCCAAAGTGGCCAGGGAACTTCCCCTTAGGCCCACGCATGCCTCCGACAAGTGGGCCCATGTTGGTCCCACTCTGGAACCTTCTAGAACCTTCCGGTACAATACCGATAAACTCCAAAACGATTCCGAAATCCAAAAATTGCTTTCCTTTATATGAATCTTATTCTCCGGACCATTCCAGAACCTCTCGTGATGTCCTGGATCTCATCCGAGACTCCGAACAAAAACTCATAAACCAATTATCCATTCTATCCTAGCGTCGATGCACGTTAAGTGTGTGACCCTACGGGTTCAAGAATATGCAGACATGATCTTCTATCAATAATCAACAACGGGATATGGAAACCCATATTGACTCCCACATATTCATCGATGATCATATCGGATGAACCACGATGCCAGGTTTCAATTAATCCCATATATGTATTCCCTTCGTCACGCGATATTTTACTTGCCCGAGATTCGATCGTTGGTATCGGCATACCTAGTTCAATCTCGTTCACAGCAAGTACTTTACTCGTTCTGTAATCCGATATCACTTTGTGATTAACTCCTTAACCACGTGCTTGCAAGCGGTGTTGATATCAATTACCGAGTGGGCCCGAAGTATATCTCTCCGACTCGGGAGGGACAAATTCCATCTCGATACATATAACCCAACAAGTACTTTCCGATCACCTGAGAGACACCTTTATGATCACCCTCACATAGGATGACGTTTGATGATCTAATCTAAACACTAGTATGGTGGTCCAACTTTAGGTTTCACTTGTGATCATTCCATTCTTCTTGGTTGTCTCTTCTTGAACAAGATCATGGTTTCCTTCGAAATATTCTTGCATCTTGGTCACAAAGCTTCAAGGTGATGATGGTTCCTTCTAAGTTGTGTTTCCTTAGTATCCAAGTCTTGAGTAATATTTTTGTCTCTCTTGTAGTCCTTAGTGATGTCCAAGTTAAAGTCCTTGGTGAAACTGAAGTTGAAGTCATTGGTGATGTTGAAGTCTTTGCTCAAGTTGAAGTTTTTGCCCATCAAGTTGAAAAGGAAGAGATGTAGAATCAAAACCAAAAAGGATGAGGAAAGAGTTTACAAGATTGTTTGTAAATAAGTTTGGAACAAATACAACTCCTATTTTTCTAAGGGGTTTTGTCCAATCCTAGGGTTATAATCCTACAAGCAACACAGTGCTCTGATACCATTTGTAGAGGTCCCAACCTGATAAGGTAGAGATCCCTGTGTTTACAATGCTAGTCCCTAGATCATTAGCTAGCATCCACTATTAAGATGTAATATCAAGAAACAAAGGTCATAATACAACTTTATAACCAGGAATAAAATAATTCAATACATCTTACATACCTCATTTGGCTATCTCATTACAATGCAGCAGAGATGACTATATAGCATGGAGTCCTTCATCTTCAAAGTGCCACAGGCAGTCATGTTGGTTGTAGACTTGTAATCCTAATCAACACACTTCACTAACATCAAACAAACCTACAACATAATAAGTTGCAGCCACAAGGGTCAATACATTTGAATTGTATTGGCAAGTTTCACTACTATGTAGAAATAAGTGGAACCTATCAATACATGCATATTTGGCTAAGTAGGGTTTAGGCTCATTTGCAGAAAGCAATATAGTTTTATCCTATATTTTCAAAATATTTTTGATCTTTTGAAAATCTTTCTGAACTCCTTGGAAAACTCCAAGTGCTTCTAATCCCTTGTTGTCACCATCAAGTTTTACTATTAGAAATTCGAATGTCGAGATCTTTCATAGCTTTAGGCCTTAGTTGCTCAGAGTTGTCCGTAACCGGGGACATGTCTAAGTACTTAGAATTTGATCTTCTGCAGAAGTTGTACACTTTACCCACATGACACAATCTCGTCTTGAGGCCACCAGTGGCCGCTGGATAAGTACTCACCAAATGGAGTACCGGCAGATCGAGAATGTGACAAAGTCTTTCCATAGAAGTCCTCCCAATACACAATGCTAGCTTGTCTACCAGGCACCAATGTAAGGATATATTTCCAATACACAATTCGAGTTAACCTGAAAATGACAATGCAAGGGTCTTCCACTATGTAGTTGACTAAGCCAGATCCCATTTAGCATGTGGCTGTACACGGAAGCCACTGTACGAGAAACATGTTCAATCTCTAAGTCCCTAGGTGGTTTTCTTCTAGTGCACATACAAAAAGATAGCCATATAAACATGGTTCCCTTTGTTGCCACCTTGTCCAAAATTGAGTATCCTCATTCCACCCAGGTGGTTCATTGAGTACTTGTTTTTGATGCAGCCCGACCTACGGTCGTTACTACATCAAGGTATCCAACTTACGCCAAGTCGTCATGGACTCCAAAGGTGAATCCATTCCTCTATGCAAGCCCACTTCCTACCCTATTGAATGGTATGCTACTTCATACTCCGTCACATATGCATGATAGGTTCACACCGACCAGTACGGAGGCAAGGGAGGAAGCCCGGAGCATCAAGCCCGACAAGACGGAAGCTTGGAAGAGGAGGAGGAAGAAGACAAATCACCAAATGCTCTCTGTCTCCAGTACTGATTATCGGGCGATACTACCCGGTCAGGAACTACCGCCCGACTACCGCCTCCTGCGACGACGCCAATAAGCCCCAGGATCAAGCGGATCTGAATCGGTATTACCGGTCAGCGGCACTACTGCCCCGATACCGCTCACATCGACGGCTCCAATCGACGCTTCCAGACCGCAAGCGGTACTACCGTCCCGAGCGGCACTATTGGTTATGACTACTGTCCCAAGTCCCAGATTACTAGGTCATGTATGTGCTCAGCACTGTTGGGCCACAGCCCATGTATCCCCCTTTACTTACCTATTCGCCTAGTTTATCCCCAAACTACCCTTGTTTAGTGTCTGGCCTATAAATAGAGCCCCTACCCCTCATGTATCCCTTAGGCATAGATGATAGACTAAAGACAACCCCCATTGTGGAATCTCTAGTTTTGCCTCATCCCCTTTACCAAGGGGACCGACTATCGTCACCAACCTCGATTGGACTTTGCATCACGCATCCACCGTTGAACAAGGACTTGGAGTTCGATGTCTCGTCTCCAAGTTGTCAAGACCCTCCCCAAGGTGTTCTTCCCTCTCCGATGTGGATTTGAGGGAGCACGTTGACCGATCTTTCCTTGCGAGGATTCTATCGGACCGGTGGCCGCCATTCGGGAGCAATCGGCCTTGTATCGTGTGAGTTTTGCGTGTGTTCATCGTGTTCTTCGCGAGGTGTGTGTTCGCTTCCGCTACCCTCTCCCTTTCCCCTCGCTTTCCCATCGATTTGACCACGAGATCCGTGAAGATCGGGCACCCAAGAGGTTAACCCCTCCATCAGTTTTATTATATAAAACATATATTTTTCCAACACTTCATATAATCATATCATGTATTCCATCCCAAGTCTATAGCAGGGCTAAGCATACTACAACTATGATGTTTTCACTAAGGAAGATGGATTTCCTAATAGGACATAGCATAGCATAATAACATAGTACCCATATCATGCATACTACAAAAATACCACTAAGTGTAGTGAAAATAGAAGTACATGGATGATAGTGTCACTTGCCTTAGTAGTTGGTGGTGTTGATACACTCTTCGCAATAACACACTTAATAATCAACACAATCTATCAAGCAAAACAACCAAGACAAAACATACACAAGATCAACACTAATGGCAACACAAAAATCATGTAAAGTATGCAAACATGTAAGATGGCAATTTTTATTGTACAATTTTTTATAACAAGGTTCTGAACATTACCAAGTGATTTCTGAACATTTTATATTTTCAAGATTACAAATGCAACCATTTGTGCAATTGTAGCAATTAGCAATATTTTCTAACACTTGGAAATGTCATTCACACTAAATAATTGCCATGGTCTCTAGAATAAAATTATATTTTGGTCTTACTGTCCAGAGGGTTCAATTTACAACCATTTGCAAAAGGATTCACTTAAAAATAATTTACACAAAAAAATTATACTCAAAATACTCCACAAATGGTTCTGTATAAAACGTGATTTTAACAGACTCAAAAATACCTAATTATGGCTCCACTGTGTTCTACTCGTTTTTGTGAATCCATAGACATATTATTTGCTAAATTTGGATATACAGAACTAAAGATATGATTTTTGCAAGTTTGTGTGTTCTTTTGTCTAAAAATCCGAAAATAGGAATAGATATGACACTTGTCAGATTCTAATTGGAGGATACCCCTTCGTTTAAGTGATCTATGATGACCTTTAGATGAAGATCTAATAGCCCAGGATGGCTCACCGGAAAAGCTCGCCGGAGAAGTTTGCCGGATTTGCGGGCACGGGCTTGGCGTTGTCATTCCCGTCGCTAGGGACGTATCCGGAGTAGAAGAAGATGTGGACGGCGTAGAGGACGTCGAGGCGGTGCTACTAGACGTGATTTAGAGCTCGTTCCTCTCCAACGATAACGGCAATCCACGGCTGGAGCAACGTGCGACGTCGGCTGCGCGGCCAACTACAACAATATGATGAACAATCATATCCTGAAGGTAGCCAACAACAAGAGTAGTCTTCTGGTAGAAGGAATTGACAAGGGACTCACCGATGGTGGCACGATCTGACGATGAACTTTGTTTTTAGGCTAATCTTGGTATGGCTCGTGTGTGTTCTATGAAGCTCCTCTCGAGAAAGTTTAGAAACGAAAGTGAAGGAGGAGGACTAGAGGTACGCGCTGGACTTTTCAGTTCGTCTTGGTATGGTCTAGAGAGAGAGATCGGGAGACGTATGCCGCCATTTGACATTCGGTTCACGGTGTCGATTTGAGAGATTAAGGCACTAAATTAAGAAATTAATGGCCTGAATGAAACCTCCATTTAAATCCAAACGTTTTTTTGTTTTGAAATAGAGAATAAACGATCATTGAATTGATGGGGAGAGGAGAGGAAGAGGTCAGTGACCATGGCTGTGTGCGTTTCATGTTCTGTAAGTTCGAGGAGGAAGAAGAACGGTCGATGGTTTCGATGGGCTAGCAAGTGCGGCCCAAAATAATAAAGAGGACAGAAAAAATAGAGGGGAGAGGGAGGCCACCACGGTGGGCTGGATTGCTTGTGGGCTTTTTATTTTTTCCTTCAACGTTTCTTCTTTTCTTTTTCTGTTTTATTTTTAGTTTTCAATTTATCTCTTCAATTTGATTTAAATTTGTATCAAAAATTTTGAGAAAATTTTATATAAAATATAAGTTGATACTTTACTCCAATTAGAGTATTTGGAATATTTTTTTAATAAAGTATAATTCATTTTTAAAAAATTGAGCATGGCACGTAGATCTATACAGTATATTTTCTTAATTCTTGTTTATTTCATATCTTTTGATTTAGAGCTCCAAAAATGGTTAAACAAGTTTGTAAACTTTTATAAAATAATTATTTATTATTATATATTATTTAAGTATACTTTTGTTTCGTTTAATTATGGAGTTCGTCAATGGCTTAAATTGACTTTGCAATATGTCTTATTTCTTTTTCTTATCGTCTTATATAAATCATATCTATTGATCTAGGTTCAAACAAATTCATATGGTTGCATTTAATTGTTCATTACTATTAAGTATTATTTTAGAATATTTTGGTTCCATTTAAACATTGATTTTTCTACGAGCATAAATTGACTTTGGGGATATTTTATTATTCCTTTTTATCTTATATGGTTCATAACTTTTCGTATCTAGGAACCCAAATAAGGTGAAATCAATTCCCATTGTTCTTTTAATATTGTTACTTACCATTATATCACTTAGGAATGACTTTTCTCAAAAATAATTATATGAAACGTAGCCATAGATATGAATTGAAATTGATGTGATGATTTTCTTATTAGGCTTTGGGTTTTGGGTATGTTCTTTTTCCATTGGTTTAAAATGCAAGTTATTAATGATGATGATGCATGACATGCATTTGATTTTTTTGAAAACTTGTTTGTCACTTTCTCATTGAAAATTATTTTTTTGTTTAAGTAAGGTTTTGATGTTTCCATTTAGAAACAAAAAGTTTCTTTTCACCCTAAATTTCAACAATCATTTATTTTGTTTATTTATTTTTCATATTTCAAAATTTGGAAAATTTGGGGATGTGACACTAAACCACAAGAAGTCCCTACTCCTCCTCCAATAATGCCTAAGGCTAATGAGTCTACTACTAGTGATGCTAAGTTTGATTTTGATCTTGATGGTTGCAATATTTCTGAAGTGATTATGTTCCTGCAAAAGCTTGCTAGAAGTCCTGATGCTAGTGATATGCATGTTGCTTTCACCAAGCACATCACATATTCTCTTATTAAAATTAAGTAAGAGAAGTTAAAACACAAAGCTTCTATTCCTAGGAAAGTAGAAGATAGTTGGGAACCCATTATTAATATGCAAGTGAATGACTTTGATCTCAAAGCTTCATGTGACCTTGGTTCTAGTGTCTCTATTATGCCTAAAAATATTTATGAAATGCTTGATTTGCCACCTTTGGAAGATTGTTATTTGGATGTCCCACTTAATGATAATTGTAAGGTTACCAACCTTTAATAAGGTAGAGATCCCTGTGTTTACAATTCTAGTCCCTGGATCAATAGCTAGCATCCACAGTTAAGATGTAATATCAAGAAACAAAGGTCATAATACAACTTTATAACCAGGAATAAAATAATTTATTACATCTTACATAGCTCGTTTGGCTATCTCATTACAATGCAGCAGAATATAACAATAGCATGGGGGTCCTTCATCTTCAAAGTGCCACAGGCAGACATGTTGGTTGTAGACTTGTAATCCTAATCATTAAACTTCACTAATATCAAACAAACCTGCAACATAACAAGTTACAGCCACAAGGGTCAATACATTTGAATTGTATTGGCAAGTGATACTATGGTAGTATAGTGGAGTCTATCATCTATATGCATTTGGCTAAGTGGAGCTTAGGCTTGCTTTGATCAAAATAGATTTTCCTTATCATTTGAAAACACTAAGTTTTTGCTTGACAAAAACTTTCCCAAGGCATCTCCCAATAGAAATTGGTGATCCTTTCAACCCTTGTTCAACCACAAGTTTTTAACTTAGAAATTGGGATGATGAGATTCTTGATAGCTTCCATGTCTTGATGCTCAAATTGTCCTTTGCCAGGGACATGGCTAAGTACTTAGATTTTTCACTCTGCAGAGGTGGTGTACTTTCCCCATAAGACTTGGTTTCACCAAGACAAGATCTTTCAGAAGCCTTCCCTTAGACCAGAATGGACGTGTTCCAACCTATCAAACCCCTACTACCAACTATCCATTTGGCTAAGTTATTGCAACCTATATGATCCAGGCAGAGCCCATAATGCCAAGTGGTTGCACTTGAAGCTTCTCAACATTTGACATCTCAAATCTCTTTGTTCCTGGGTGTCCATCCACAAGTGAGACACCAAGTTTTCCCCAGCATGCTGGACTTGGTGATGCCCAAGTTTTCCCCAGCATACTGGACTTGCATGACCACTCAACACAAACCATTCCTTCCATTCCACCCAGGTGATTCATTTACTTAGTTGTTTTATTAAACAAAACACAAGTCCTTGACTTGGAAATATTTCATAGTATGAATATATATTCCACCCTTGTTTTCTATTAGCTAAGCTAAGCATGATAATAGTAGGAGTCTTAACTTAGGAAATTTCTACTAAGGTTTCATCTACTAGGATTTCCCATGGCATAGTTTACACTTAGCAAAATTCCATGCAAGTCCTACTTAGAAATATCACTAATGCATAGTGAAAATAATGGGACAAAAGTATGAAGCATCACTTGCCTTGTTGGTAGAGAATATAAGTCACTCCTTGTCCTTGCAATATTCACACTCTTCAAATCACTACAATTCAATCAAGCAAGGCACAATTTCAATCTACCATTCAAGCAACATCACATAAAATAATAGAAACAAAACAATGCATGCAAACTTGCAAAAGATTGTTTTATTTGTAAAAGTGGTTTCTAATGGGTCATAAACATTTTGAAAACACCTAATGGTCATTTTATAAAGTGGCAAAACCATTTGCAAAAGATTTTACTTCACAAACCATTTTTAAACCAAGTCATTATTTTATGTGGTTGAAAATGTCTTTTAGCAAAGTAATAATTTTTAAAGGGTTCACCAAATACATTTTCAAATCATAAAACTTGGTGTTTGGGGTCAGAGAGTTTATTCCAAAACATTTCCCAAATATTTTCTCCCAAAAGCATTTTTAACAATTAAACAATATTTTTATTTGACTAGAAATGGTTTAAATCAAAGGTTTGTTCTTTTGCTTCACCAAATACATTTTTGAAACCACAAATTGATTCCTAGGGTCAGTAGGTTCAAAACAAACCATTTGCCAAAGATTTTATCTCCAAAATCATTTTAGAACAATTTTTATATTCTAAACATGCATACACAAGTTTCTGTAAAAACAAACAATTTAACAGAAGCTTTTTACTAAACAGAGTGCATGGTTGTCTAGGGCTTGTCTTTCTGATTCTATTGATATAAAATTTGTAAAATTTGGACGTGTGGTTTGAATGTTATGGATTTTTCAAATTGGAACATCAAATAGACAAGTTTCTGTTTTAAATCAACTAACAGGGCCACGTGTCTTGATTTTATTCGCTGGTACCGGTTCGTCTGGATCACGCTCTCTGGTGCGTTGGATCTAAGTTAGATCGAGCGGCTCAGGTTCATCCTTACCCCTTCAATTAGTCAACCTATCCAAGCCATCAGATGAAAATCTAACGGTCCCTATTGCTTTGACCAATAAGCGGTACTGGCCCGGGCGGCGGGCGATTCAAGGGTGGCGTCGCCGGTGTTGCAGGAAGCAAGAGAGGATGGGGAGAAGCTCACCAGGTTTGC
Source organism: Avena insularis (assembly GCA_023614405.1). Lineage (NCBI taxonomy): Eukaryota > Viridiplantae > Streptophyta > Magnoliopsida > Poales > Poaceae > Avena > Avena insularis. The sequence goes on from CM042695.1 coordinate 88,843,845, forward strand.
AGAGTCACGGTGATGCTCAAGGTGCTCGCGAGAGTGCAAGGGGCGCATGGGGCCACTGGCAATTCCTCGTCGGAGTTCTCTCTGGCGACGGTTGCTCTCAGTTGAAGACGAAGGTGACGCTACGGTGCATGCCAGAGCAAGTAAAGGATGCAGTCAGATGCGTAAGATCGCAGTGAGCACGCGTGTGTGAAAGAGAAGGAGAGGCGCGGTCAGATTCTTACCAGAGGCTTCGCCGGAGAGGAAACAGACGGTGGCGGCGGTGGTCGTCGTCGTTGCCGAGGTTCTGGGGCGCGCGGGGGCGAGCTGGAGCTACGAGGAGGTTCGCCAGAGAGTGGGGATCATGTGAGCGTGGTCGGGGAGGCGAGGGGCGGAGTAGGCTGGCCGGAATTGAGAAAAGGAGCTCGTCGGAGCAGCGAGGGTGTAGACTAAATCGGGGACGGCCTCGTGGCTCTGGTCGTGTGATCATTGAGGGGAATGAAGGAGGGGAGGTAGGCAGTTAAAGGGGAGTAATCGCGGGGAGAAATTGCTGGCGGAAATGAGCGAATTAACCCGAGGTTTGAACGAGCAGTAACGGCCGGCGAGTTCAGCGGGAGGGTGAGGAAGAAGATGATGTGGCGGTGGGGTCCTTTGTCAGCGTGAGGGAGAGAGGGGGAGTGGGTCCAGGCGGTCAGTGACGCCGTGGGTTCGTTTGCGAGTGAATAACGGTTCGCTCGGTGAGAGGGAGAGGTGGGCTGCCAATGGGCTTAGTGGGCTAGGCTAGTTGGGTTGCCTCGTTTCATTTTTTTTTCTCCTGTTATTTTTCTTTTTCCAACTTGATTTTCTGTTTTGATTTTGTTTGGACAATTCAAACATCCATTTGAATTCAAATCTTTGCCAAATTTTGTGTGGGTTTAAATACTGGTTAGTAACATAATCTGAAGTCAATTTTTGAATAAAACTTTATTCTTTTTGGGGTCTTTTAATTATTCAAATAAGCCCTTGTTTTAAATTAAATAGGATTTAATAATATTTTCAAACACCATTTAAGTTTCTAAAAACTTTCCAAATCTTTTCAGTAGGTTTTTATTTGTTTAATAGGGTGTCAAATAATTCATCTTGAATTATTTGGAAAGTATTTAATATGATTCATAAATCATTTGAATTGGGTATCTGTTTTAATTCCAATGGAATTTAATATAGTTTTAATTCCCTAAATTTTTATTTGGAAGATTTATTTTATTTAAGTTAATTAAACAACTTTTATTCCACTTGGGTAAATTTCAAAATACTATTTTCCCATGAATTATATAATTATTCTTATTAGAGATTTGTCTTTATTAAAAAATAGGGATAGAATGGTTAATGCCATTTTATTTTATTTTGGAAATTCTTTATCCTTTTATTTTATTTGGATTTGGATTATATTCATTCCATTTGTTTATGGTCTTGGCCAAGATTTAATTTGGTCTTTAAATATTCCTTATTTAAATTTTTTTCTTCATCTTATAGAATCCATATCTTTTTATTTAGAGATCCAAACTTGGTGATTCCAATTTGTAAAATCTTATTTGAGATTTATTATCCTTTTAAATATCTTTAGGATTATTTTCTCACCATTTGGTATGGATTTTATATAAGGGCTTTATTAGCTTTGGAAATTACTTTTCCTTATCTTATTAAATTCATAAGATTTTATTTATGGCTCCAATTAAGTGAAACCAATTTCTATGGTCTTATAATATTTCTATTTGTCTTTCTTGATCTTTTGTAAATGTTTGTTGACAAATTTTTATATGGACCAAATCCATAGGCTTGGAGATAACTTGGAAATGATTTCCTTCCACTAGGGTTTTAGGGTTTGGATTTATTTTCCAAGTGTTTAAATTTCCAGATGCATTTTATGAGGAATGCATTTCTTTTGATTTGGATTTTGTTGAATTCAAACTTTAATTAAAGTTTGTTCAAGATGGGATTTTTAGTTTCCAGTTAGAAACAAAAGTTTCTTTTCACCCTTGATTTTCAACAATAATTTATTTTGTTTATTTATTTTTCACATTACAAGATTTGGAAAATCTTGGGATGTGACAATAATGCTAAGAAGAAACTCATGGGGTGTATTAATGATGTTCTCATTATGGTTAACAATTCTTATTTCCCTGTTGATTTCAATGTTTTGGATGTTGAATACAATGCTTCTTGTCCTATTACCTTGGGAAGACCTTTTCTTAGAACTGTAGGTGCCATCATTGATATGAAAGAAGGCACCATTACATATCAATTTCCATTCAAGAAAGGTATTGAACACTTACCTATGAGGATAGATAAGTTGCTTTTTGCTCCTCCTTTGAAAGCAAGGTTTGATGTTAATGCTTCTTCATTTGAAAACACTTGATTTTTCTTGCTTCTTGTACCTAACTTAAAGACGTTAAAGAAAAATACTTGTTGGGAGATAACCCAAGAGATTTCTTGAGTCTTGGAAGTTATTACTTCATTAATGACCTATCCTTATCCTTTTTGTTTGATTTTTTATGCCAATAATGATCTCTAATAAGAGGAAAGTAAGATTTGGGGAGTTGCTGTCCCGAAACAGATTTCTGTGCTCCACCATAAAAATTCGTGAGGAGTCTCTGTAAGTCGGATTGAGCTGAAAATTTACGAATAAATCCCCCAGTATTATATATAACTTTCATTAGTTCAACACTTTTTGATTTGAGAAACATAAGGTCTTAGAAAAAAAATCGGTTTCTACCTGCTGGTCTGTTTTGATAGATTTCTTCCATTATTTGCATTTGCTTCTTATCGATTCCTTTTTGGGTTCTTTTTGGGAAATTGAGATTTTTGAAGGAGTTGATACAGTAGCTTGTGTTTTTAGTGAAAGTTTTTCTGTTCTAAAGCTAAACCGAAGGGTCTATTATCTTTTGAATACACTAATGTTGCTAATGAAGATCGTGTGAAGTTTTGTATGAAGGAAAAATTTCAGGTGTAGAGAAAGAATGATGTAATGAGATGAAGAATGGACAAAAGCTCAAGCTTGGGGATGCCACCCCGGTGTCACCCCAAGAAATATCCAAGAGGTACAAGCGTCAAAGCTTGGGGATGCCCAAGGCATCCTCTTCTTCATCAATAAAAAGCTCAAGTCTTTCTAGACACTTCGTTTTTATTGTTTCATGCACTGTTGTGTTGTTATTGGAGCGTCTTAGTTGTTATTTGGTTTGCTTATTTTGTTTAGTTTGCTTGAATAAAGTAGTTTGGACCCCCGTTCTCGCTGTGTTGTTTCAAATAAGTTGATTGGTGTTGGTGAGGAATAGAAAGTTCTTGCTTGAATGGTGCAAGAGGAGATTGCTTTGACTGTGACTTAGACTTTATCATGTCATGCTAGGTGTTGTTTTAACCTTATGCTTGGTGATTATTGCTATAGCATGACTTGTTCCAAACAATTGGGATTGTTTAGTGTGCCTTGAAGGAATTATGTGTTATTTTAGCATGCAAAAGCATAGTATTGTGGTATTCTTATTTGATGTTTTGTTTGGGTTGACTTGGCACATACTCACACCATGTATGACTATGAACAAGTCACCATAGCCTCTATGGTCATTTATTCCTTGACTTGTAGTACCACTCTATGCTTTGATTAGTAATGTTTTGTCGCTCTGCATGATTATGGCCATTATTACTCTCTTAGTTGGTTGCTCCTAGTCTTTTGCTAGCCTCCACTTGTATGAGTAAGCTCTACTCATGATTCCAACTCCCAAGAAACAAAGTTATTCCAAAGTGTCCACTATAAACTCCTATGCATGGTGTGTTACACCATTCCAAGTATATTCTTGTTTTCATCTATCTTCCAATTAAAAAGTATTTTGTTATGTGAAAACTTAGTGATTAAAGCCCTCACGAACTTGATGGCACACTTTATATTCCTTGCCCTAATAAACTTGAACCATTATGTCATCTAAGTTGTATATGCTTGCACTTATACGTTGGAATTAGCAGAACCATGCTGTCATGGGTAACGTTTTCAACATTGCACTTGTACTTTGTACACAGTTGATATCATGCTATTTTGTCTATGGAGTTCGCTGGTGTGAAATAAAGAGGGAGCTTGTAAGTCCATGGAGTTATGTATTTTGTGTTAGAGAAATGCCCGGGCCGCTAGCCTGAGCCATGCCTAATCATGGTGAAAACTTGCAGCATCACCATAATGATCAATCTGTGAAGCATCCTTAATTAAAATATATGCAAATAGTAAATAAAAAAGATCGCTGATATGCTCATTATCTGCTTGCCTTGTCATTTTGGTTATGGGATAACTCATGTACCATGTGCAAGGGGTACCCCGTTGGCGATTCTCTATGATACACATGTACTTACTATGACAAGAACTTACAGGTGACTGAAGTTGAGTAGCATGAGGTGCGACCCTCGTATTCAAGGGACATGAGATTGCCAACTTATACTTTGTCAAGCGTATACTCCATAGTTTGTTCACTTTAACCTTAATCACTTCAAGATGCTTATGATAGGGGCAATGAGGGATGAAAGCTAACAAGTACCATAATTTTTGGAAGCTCTTTTTGAAACTTGAAATCCCTGCTTCCCTTTATGAAGGGCCCTTCTTCTACTATTATATTGAGTCTCCACCTTCTACCTTTAGGCACCAGTTAAGAGAGCAGTGTCCCAAAACTTACTGATTAATGCATATTGTTGATATTGCTTGTTCTTGTGCTATTTGTATCTAGTCACTCTTATGAACTGTGAAGGTGTCCTATGCATCTACTTGCTACTCTATGAGGGACAAGCTGAATGCCACTATGCCATGTTTTCTGTATGTGAAACAAACAAACGTTTTTCAATGCATGTTATTCATGATCTTTGTTTGTAGCTTGTCATGTTGCATGCATAGTTACTTTGTCTTATTGTTAGAACTCCATATTTCATGCACATGTTTAGAGTTCTTTGATCCAACCTTTCAATGCTTGCAAATGGTTTGATCTTGGTTTTAACGGTGCATGTCACCTAAAAAATAATTCTTTTTATCACTTACCTACTCGAGGACGAGCAGGACTTAAGCCTGGGATGTTTGATACATCAGAAACGTATCTATAATTTTTGATGTTCCATGCTTGTTTAGTATCTACTTTGCTTTTCTTTGTCTACACTTTGAAGTGTTTTATTTGTTTTCTGGAACTAACCTATTAACAAGTTGCCACAATGCCAGTTGCATGTTTTCTTCTGTTTTTGGTTCCAGAAAGGCAGAAAATCAATATTCTCGAAATTGGACGGGACAAAGGCCAAAGTTAATATTTTACCGTGGGCAACACGAAGCCAAAAGACGAGACGGAGAAGGCTCACCAGGGGCCACACCCCCTAGCCACGCGGGTGGGCCCACCCTGCGCCTGGGTGGTGCAACCGCCCTGGTGGCCCCCCCTGGCTCGCACCTTCGCCTATAAGAAGCCCCCGATGCAGAAAACCTAGGCACCCGATCAAAACTCCACGAAACCGTCTGTAGCCTCTGCCACCATCATCCCTAGATTGCGGGGGATCTGAAGTTCTTCCCGGCACCCTGTCGGAGGGGAGATCATCCCAGAGGCCTTCTTCTCCGGTATGAAGCGTGAGTAGTTCCACCTTGGACTACGGGTCTATGTAGTAGCTAGATGGTTGTATCTCCTCCTTTGTGCTTTCATGTATAGATCTTGTGAGCTCCGTTCATGATCAAGATCTAATATATTTGTAATCATGCATGTTGTGTTTGCGGGGATCCGATGGATATTGATATTACTATGTTAGATTGATTAATGGTTTTGTCTATTTGGTTCTATCATATCTGTGTTGTTTGTGATCTTGCATGCTCTCTGTTATTAGTAGCTATATTGGCCAAGTAGTTGCTATTGACTCCAAGAGGGGGTACTTATGCTCGATAGTGGGTTCATGCCTCTATTTACCAAGGGAAGTGACAGAAATCTCTTCGGTTGTAGATGTGCTGCTGCCACTAGGGAGAAAACAACGGTCTCTTGTTCATGGAACAAGTGGATTGTTTACCTTACACACTTTGCTTAAAGCAGTTGTCTATTGCTTGCAACTTAATACTGGAGGAGGTTCGGATGATAACCTGAAGGTGGACTTCTAGTCATAGATGCAGTTGGATGGCGGTCTATGTATATTGTTGTATTGCCCAATCGAATCTCATAGAATCTTTTTGTCTAGTATTGCATTGTTATGCCTTGCCCAGTCCTGTCAATTGCCCTGTTGTAATTGTTTACCCAGCATGCCATGTTAGTTTATCTAAGGAGAGCACCTCTAGTGAACTATGGACCCTGGTACAATCTTTACCATTGATACATCTTCAACTGTTACTGTTTACTTGGTGCAAACCATCATCACCTTCCATACCATACATTTAATCCTTTGTTACAGCAAACCGGTGAGCTTGAAAACCTCACTGTTTGTTGGGACAAAGTCTTGAGTTTGTGTTGTGCAGGTTTCCATGTTGCTTGCAACACCTTTAAGACGTTTCCTTCCTCCTACTGGTTTGATAACCTCGGTTTCTTACTGAGGGAAGACTTGCCGTTGTGCTCTTCACACCTTGCTCTTGGGGTTTCCAACAAAACGCTCCCACGTCAACACCGGACGCCATCAACCCTCACAACGCCGATCCTAGGTTCTTCCGCAATGCCTCGTCCCCGGGGAGATTACTCCTCGGGGGCGCAACACCCGGTCTCGATCAAAGATATAGCCGGTTCTTTAGATTAGATTAGATCAAATTTTCAATTTCGAATTTCGTAGATTAGATCCAATTAGCCAAATAAATTCCCAGGAGTAAAACATCTGGTGCAAATCGGTGCAAAATTCAATCTTCACATGCACTCTGTCAAGCTCTTCCGACGGCACCATACTCCACGCCAATAGCATCGCATCGTCCACTCACCTACGCGTCACACGGGGTAGGGGCGCACCGTCGTATGCACCAACGGACACACCCTCGCATGAGCACAATAGAAGTCCACATCGCCATGCGTCCAGCATGTCTTTTAGCTGCAGCAGCAGCCCACCCACGCGGAGGCGGCCACATAAATGAGCGGTCTTGAACTGCATGGACCAAAGGCAAGGCCACGCATGCGGAGTCCTTCGGCTGCTACAATAGAGCCATGCATGATTCAATGTGAGAAGGAGGACACCAAGCTGAGTAGATTGATTATACCATGCTCCAGAAAAAGTTATCTACATTGAGCTGCAGAGATCTGCGCTGCACCAAGCGAAATTACATCGATATAAATCACGACATCAAGTTGTACGACTACACTAAGATCTTCATCAAGTTCTACGTCGTCAACAAAAATCATCGCCAAGGTCTACATCATGTGGTCCAAATTGCCACCACCGTAGCCCGATGCTCTGATAGGGCGAATACACAATCGCCTCGCCCGTCTGGTAAAAAAACGTCGCCACACCCGATCCTGTGCGATCCGCCGCCGCTGGCAAAACCTACAACCAAAAACCCTCCGCCGCCGCCGATCTCTGCCACCTCCGCACAAAAAACTGCCGCCACCGCCCTATGACCAAGAAACCCGCCGCCGATGCAGATTCTGCCGCCGCCGCACAAAAAAACCTAAAACCCTACGATACAAATCGTGCAATTTTTTTGCACCTCCGACACGTCTATAATGACTACAACAACCTCAACAATGGCTACATCACGATCGACTACCTCAATATCGACATCAAGAACAACGTCTACAACTACTCAAGAACTCCAGTCAATAGCGTACACGTCGTCACTTGCATCCACGCTGAAAGAACATTTCATGGTCCCTAGTGTTTTGTGTGTTAGATAACAATACTAAGAATTATTTAATATGTGTTGAAGTGTTGCAGATCTTTACCATAAAAAGGAGCCTGAAACTGATTTTGGGGGACGGATAATCTGCCCCTCCCCAATCTCAAAAGGGCGCACGGGCGCGACCGTCTATATGGGGGCGAAATATCTTCCGGATTTTCCGGCCGGAGCCGGAGTTTTTGCCTAGGTCAGATAATCCTCCCCTCAAGGGGGGATAGTCCGTCCCCAGGTTTTTGTTACAAAGGTCGCCACAGCGCATCACTCAAAGAGGGGGCGGATTCCCCCCGGACCTTCCGCCTCTGGGCAGATTTTTCCCTAGGGGCGGATAGTCTACTGATGGCTCAATTGATGTGGAGCCTGTTGGGAACCCCATGAGCAAGGTGTAAAGCAACACATCAGCAAGTCTTTCCTCAGTAAGAAACTGAGGTTATCGAACCAGTAGGAGGAAGAAAACGACACACAGGTGTTGTAAGCAACGCAGAGACCTGCACAACACAAACGCAAGACTTTGCCCCAACTAACAGTGAGGTTGTCAATCTCACCGGTTGCTGTAACAAAGGATTAAACGTATGGTGTGGAAGGTAATGGTTTGCAGCAAGTAAACAAGTAACATCAGAATATGTATCAATGGTAAAGATTGGACCGGGGTCCATAGTTCACTAGAGGTGCTCTCCTTAGATAAACAATATGACATGAAGGGTAAACAGATTACAGTAGAGCAATTCACAGGAACTGAGCAAGGCATAACAATGCAATACCAAACAAAAAGATCCTATGAGATTTGATTGGGCAATACAACAATATACATAGACCGCCATCCAACTGCATCTATGACTAGAAGTCCACCTTCAGGTTATCATCCGAAACCCCTCCAGTATTAAGTTGCAAGCAACAGACAACTTCTTTAAGCAAAGTGTGTAAGGTAAACAATCCACTTGCTCCATGAACAAGACACCGTTGTTTTCTCCCTAGTGGCAACAACACATCTACAACCGAAGAGATTTCGGTCACTTCCCTTGGAAACTAGAGGCATGAACCCACTATCGAGCATAAATACTCCCTCTTGGAGTCACTAGCAACTACTTGGCCAAGATAGCTACTAATAACGGAGAGCATGCAAGATCACAAACAACACAGACATGATAGAATCATAAAGACAAAACCATTAATCAATCTGACATAGTAATCTCAATATCCATCGGATCCCCGCAAACACAACATGCATGATTACAAATAGATTAGATCTTTATCATGAATGGAGCTCACAAGATCTATACATGAAAGCACAAGGAGGAGATACAACCATCTAGCTAATACATGGACCCGTAGTCCAAGGTGGAACTACTCACGCATCATACCGGAGAAGAAGGCCTCTGGGATGATCTCCCCTCTGGCAGGGTGCCAGGAATAACTTCAGATCCCCCCGATCTAGGGACGACGATGGCGGCGGCTACAAAAGGTTTCGTGGAGTTTTGATCGGGTTGCCTAGGGTTTCTGCATCGGGGGCTTCTTATAGGCGAACAAGCGAGGCTGGGTGGCGGTCAGGGGGCCCACACCCTACCCAGGCGCGGGATGGGCCCACCCGCGCCTAGGGGGTAGCCCTGGTTCACCTCTCCGTCTCTCCTCTGGACTTCGTGTCCCCCACGGTAAAATATTGACTTTGGCTTTTGTCCCGTCCAATTCCGAGAATATTAATTTTCTGCCTTTCTAGAACCAAAAACAGAAGAAAACAGGCAACTGGCACTGTGGAAACTTGTTAATAGGTTAGTCCTAGAAAAGATATAAAAACACCTCAAAGTGTAGACAAAGAAAAGCAAAGTGGATACTAAACAAGCATGGAGCATCAAAAATTATAGATACGTTTCCGACGTATCAAGCATCCCCAAGCTTAACTCCTGCTCGTCCTCGAGTATGTAAGTGATAAAATAATAATTTTTGAGGTGACATGCACCATCAAAACCAAGATCAAACCATTTGCAAGCATTGAAATCTGGGATCAAAGTACTCTACACATGTGCATGAAAGATGGAGTTCTAACAATAGGACAAAGTAACTATGCATGCAACATGAAAGGCTACAAACAAAGATCATGAATAACATGCATTGAAAAACATTTGTTTGTTTCACATACAAAAAACATGGCATAGTGGCAATCAGCTTGTCCCTCGTGGAGTAACAAATAGATGCATAGGACACCTTCAAAGTTCACAAGGGTGACTAGAAACAAGTAGCACAAGAACAAATAATATCACAATATGCATCAATCAATAAACTTTGGAACATTGCACATAGAATGACAACTAGGCTCTCTTAATGGTGCCTAAAGGTAGAAGGTGGAGACTCAATAATGGTGGAAGAAGGGCCTTTTATCAAGGAAGCAGGGATTTCAAGTTTCAAAAAGAGCTTCCAAAAATAATGGTACTTGTTAGCTTTCAGCCCTCATTGCCCCTATCATAAGCATATTGAAGTGATTAAGGTTAAAGTGAACAAAGATGGAGTATATGCTTGATGAAGTATAAGTTGGCAATCTCAAGTCCCTTGAATACGAGGGCCACACCTCTTGCTACTCAACTTAAGTCACCTGTAAGTTCTTGTCATTGTAAGTATTTGCATATCATAGAGAACCGCCAACGAGGTACCCCTTGCACATGGTACAGGAGCTATCCCATAACCAAATTGACAAGGCAAGCATACAATAAGCATCTCACCAATCTTATTATTTACCATGGGAATATGGTGCTTTTTTCTCTCTTTCCTCTTTTCTCAATATGTCTCTTTTTTTATAAGATGCTTCATAGATGTCACTATGGTGGTGCTGCAAGTTTCCACCATGAGAAGGCATGGATTAGGCTAGCGGCCCAGGCGTTTCTCTAACACAAAATACATACTCCATGGACTTACAAGTTCCCTCTTTATTTCACACCGGTGACATCCATAGACAAAAGAGCATGATATCAACTGAGTACAAAGTACAAGTGCAATGTTGAAAACGTTCCCCATGACAGCACGGTCAGCTAACTCCAACGTATAAGCACAAGCATATACAACATAGATGACACAATGTTTCAAGTTTATTAGGGCAAAGAATATAAAGTGTGTCATCAAGTTTGTGAGAGATTTAATCACTAAGTTTTCACATAACAAAATAATTTTTAATTGGAAGATAGCTGAAAACAAGAATATACTTAATGGTGTAACACACCATACATAGGAGTTTATAGTGGACACTTTTGAATAACTTGGTTTCTTGGGAGTTGGAGGCATGAGTAGATCTTACTCATACAAGTGGAGGCTAGCAAAAGACTGGGAGCAACCAACTAAGAAAGCAATAGTGGTCATAATCATGCAGAGCAACAAAACATTACTAATCAAAGCATAGAGTGGTACTACAAGTCAAGGAATAAATGATCATAGAGGCTATGGTGACTTCTCATAGTCATAACATGGTGTGAGCATGTGCCAAGTCAACCCAAACAAAGCATCAAAGGAGAATACCACAATACTATGCTTTTGCATGCTAAAACAACGCATAATCCTTTCAAGGCACACTAAGCAATCCCAATTTGTTAGGAACAAGAAAAGCTACATCAATAATCACTAAGCATAAGGTCAAAACAACACCTAGCATGTCATGCTAAAGTCGTAGTCACAGTCAATGCAAGCTCCTATTGCACTTTCAAGCAAGAACTTCCTACTCCTTTCAAACACCAAGCAACTTATTTGAAACAACACAGGGAGAACGGGGGTTCAAACTACTTTATTCAAGAAAACTAAACAACTAAGCAAACCAAACAAAAACTAAGACGCTCCAAGAACAACACAACTATGCATAAAACAATAAAAACAAAGTGTCTAGACAGACCTGAGCTTTTTATTGATGAAGAAGGGGATGCCTTGGGAATCCCCAAGCTTTCACGCTTGTACCTCTTGGATATTTCTTGGGGGGACACCGGGGTTGGATCCCCAAGCTTGAGCTTTTGTCCATTCTTCATCTCATTACATCATTCTCTTTCTACACCTGAATTTTTTCCTTCATACAAAACTTCACACAATCTTCATTAGCAACATTAGTGTATTCAAAAGATAATATACCTTTATGCAAAGCTTTGGAACAGCAATACTTTTCAATAAAAACACAATATACTATATCAACTCCTTCAAAAAGATCAATTCCCCAAAAGAGAACTCAAAAAGGAATCAATAAGAAGCAAATGCAAATAATAGCAGAAATTTGTCAAAACAGACCAGCAGGTAGAAACCGATTTTTTAGAAAATATTCTGTTGCTCAAATAAAAAAGTGTTGAACTAACGAAAGTTAGATACCATACTGGGAGATTTATTCGTAAATTTTCAGCTCAATCCGACTTATAGAGACTCCTGACGAATTTTTATGGTGGAGGACAAAAATCTGTTTCGGGACAGCAACTCCCCAAATCTTACTTCCCTCTCATTAGAGGTCATTCTTGGCACAAAAAGCAAACAAAAAGGATAAGGAGAGGTCATTACTGAGATAATAACTTCCAAGACTCAAGGAAACTCTTGGGTTATCTCCCAACAAGTACTTTTCTTTAACGCCTTTAAGTTAGGCATGATAGTTTGAGAAGATGCTCACATAAGAAATATGAATTGAAGTAAAAGAGAGCATCAAGAAGAAAATTCAGAACACATTTAAGTCTAACCCACTTACTATGCATCGGAATCTTGTACACAAATAAATTCACAAATAACAAAGTAACAAGCATAGGAAGATAGAACAAGAGTAACTTCAAAACTTTCAACACATAGAGAGGTGTTTCAGTATAATGAAAAATTCTACAACCATACTTTCCTCTCTCATAATAATTTTCAGTAGCATCATGAATAAACTCAACAATATAGCTATCACATAAAGCATGCTTTTCATGATCTACAAACACATAATTTCTATCAAGCTCAAAATTAGTGAGATTAAAACCTTCCAGGTTTTACCCAAAGTAGATATTTCAAAAGAATCCACAGGAACATAACATTCATCCTCCTTTGGTAATCATGGGGGACAATCAAATAATATAAGAGGTAACGAGTTACTCTCATTAGAAGTTAGGCATGGGTAGATCCATTCTCCCTCCTCCTTTTGTTCATCACTCTCCTCCTCTTTTTCATCTAATGAGCTTCCAGTTTCAACAATTTCTTCTTCCATAGGCTCCTGCAAGGCATTAGTCTCTTCCATTTGTGGAAAGCATCTATTAAAATATTCAAGAATATATCCATTTTCTTCCTTATAATTGTCAAAGCAAAATTTAAGTATCTCAAAAACCTCATATTTATAAGGTGCATCGTCAGTATTCTCAAGCAAACTGGCAAATTCAAATGCACCCTAGAAGGCAATAAATTCTTCAATTTGTTCCACATCATAAAAATCATGTTTTCCTTTAACATAAGAAGATATGGTAACATTATCATTATACTCACATTTAAAAGGTAGGTGTTTATACCTCCTGCAGCAACATGCTTTATCAAAGCAATAAGTAACATTATAAGTAGAGCACGCGTCTCTAGCAATAGTATTCAACTTATCAATTTGTTCCCATAAGTGTTTCCCTTTTTGAGACAAACGGTGTTCCTTATAATAATATGTTTGTTCTTCCGTGAACCCACCTTGCCAATAAGAACTAGTTTCAAAGAAACTATCCATTGATAGAAAGCATGACCAATCAAGGCAATAACAGACCAGCAACTAGAGTAGTAACTATTTTTTTGTGTTTTTGAAAAGAGAAAGCAAACCAAACTAAACTAATTTTTTTGGAGCTTTTGGAAAGAGGCAAACAAAACCAAGCAAAAGAAAACAAGCAAACTAAAAACAAAGTAAAGAGAAAGGAAGTGGAGGACTCCCCTTGTGAAGACGTCCTTAGCCTCCCCGGCAACGGCGCCAGAAAACTTGTTGGTGGAGCTTGACGGGGAGAAAGAGGTTGAAGCTATCCTGTAGATCCCCGGCAACGGAGCCAAAAAACTTGTTGATGGCTCAGTTGATGTGGAGCCTGTTGGGAACCCCAAGAGCAAGGTGTGAAGCAGCACATCAGCAAGTCTTCCCTTAGTAATAAACCGAGGTTATCGAACCAGTAGGAGGAAGGAAACATCACACAGGTGTTGCAAGCACCGCGGATACCTGCACAACACAAACTCAAGACTTTGCCCCAACTAACAGTGAGGTTGTCAATCCCACCGGTTGCTGTAACAAAGGATTAAACGTATGGTGTGGAAGGTAATGGTTTGCAACAAGTAAACAAGTAACAGCGGAAGATGTATCAATGGTAAAGATTGGACCGAGGTCCATAGTTCACTAGAGGTGCTCTCTTTAGATAAACAACATTGCATGAAGGGTAAACAAATTATAGCAGGGCAATTGACAGGAACTGAGCAAGGCATAACAATGCAATACTAGACAAAATGATCCTATGAGATTCTATTGGGCAATACAACAATATACATAGACCGCCATCCAACTGCATTTATGACTAGAAGTCCACCTTCAGGTTATCATCCGAACCCCCTCCAGTATTAAGTTGCAAGAAACAGACAACTTCTTTAAGCAAAGTGTGTAAGGTAAACAATCCACTTGTTACATGAACAAGAGACCGTTGTTTTATCCCTAGTGGCAACAACACATCTACAATCGAAAAGATTTCTGTCACTTCCCTTGGAAACTAGAGGCATGAACCCACTATCGAGCATAAATACTCCCTCTTGGAGTCAATAGCAACTACTTGGCCAAGATAGCTACTAATAACGGAGAGCATGCAAGATCACAAACAACACAGACATGATAGAATCATAAAGACAAAACCATTAATCAATTTGACATAGTAATCTCAATATCCATCGGATCCCCACAAACATAACATGCATGATTACAAATAGATTAGATCTTGATCATGAACGGGGCTCACAAGATCTATACATGAAATCACAAGGAGGAGATACAACCATCTAGCTAATACATGGACCCATAGTCCAAGGTGGAACTACTCACGCTTCATACCGGAGAAGAAGGCCTCCGGGATGATCTCCCCTCCGGCAGGGTGCCGGGAAGAACTTCAGATCCCCCCGATCTAGGGACGACGGTGGCGGTGGCTACATAAGGTTTCGTGGAGTTTTGATCAGGTTGCCTAGGGTTTCTGCATCGGGGGCTTCTTATAGGCGAAGAGGCGAGGCTGAGAGGCGGCTAGGGGGCCCACACCCTACATAGGTGCGTGGTGGTCCCACCCGCACATAGGGGGTGGTGGTGGCCCTGGTTCGCCTCTCCGTCTCTCCTCTGGACTCCGTGTCCCCCACGGTAAAATATTGACTTTGGATTTTGTCCCATCCAATTCCGAGAATATTGATTTTCTACCTTTATGGAACCAAAAACAGAAGAAAACAGGCAACTGGCACTGTGGCAACTTGTTAATAGGTTAGTTATAGAAAAGATATAAAAACACATCAAAGTGTAGACAAAGCAAAGCAAAGTGGATACTAAACAAGCATGGATGAATCAAAAATTATAGATACGTTTCTGATGTATCATCGGCCCCTTGAGGAAGGCGGATAATCCGCCCCCTCGAGGATTTTCACCAAGTCAAACTTGGCGTGACCCACTGTGTGGGCGGATTTACCCCCAGACTTTCCGTCCAAGGGGCGGATTTTTCCCCCAGGGAGGATAGTCCGCCCCTAGGGGGGGGCGGATAATCCGCCCAAAACTTCTCCAACAGCCAGTTCTAGGCAGGGGTATTTAAACCCATCATCCCCCTCCTGCCAGAACTCTTGGTTCATTCGAAAAAGACAAGATATGCTCCTCAAGTTTCATCCAATAGATCTCCACCTTCATCCACCCAAAGGCCCCGTTCCTTGGGGAATCGAAGGAGATGGGCTCGATCTTCACCAACTGCAATCAAGCGCTTCATCTCCTCTCACATCATTTGGAGAATCTTCCATCTAGTATTTCTTGCAAATATCTAGATCCTTGTGTTGATTATATTGATAATCCTTGTTCTTGTGACAACTTGTTATCATTACGGGAGCCTCCAATTCGGTTGTGGATGTGTTCCCCTATAGAGTTGTAAAGGCACCGGTTCCCGCCTCGAAGGCTCCATCTAGATCCACTCAAAGGCTCCATCCATTGGGGAATCAAAGGAGGAGGACTCGATCATCATCAACTACAATCAAGCGCTACATCTTGTCTCCATTCATTTGGAGAACCACCGATCTAGTATTTCTTGCAAATACCTAGATCCTTGTTTTTGTTTATATTGATAAACCTTGTTCTTGTGGCAGCTTGTTGTCATCTCGGGAGCCCCCAATTCGGTTGTGGGTGTGTGCCCCGATAGTGTTGTAAAAGGCACCGGTTCCCGCCTCGAAGGGATCCAATAGTGGAGAAGGTGGATCAGGCCTCTCGTGGCGAGATCCATCGGAGAATAGGGTGAGGCCTATTGTGGCGTGGTGGTCTTAGAACTACCCACCCCTCCAACGCATATGTACTTCCCTTAACAAGGAAGGAACTGTGATAAAAAAAATCCCTGTGTCTCCGCGTGCTCCACTACGGTTTCCTCACTCCTCTCTTTACGTGCTTAGTAGCTAGGGTTGCATATAGGGAAATTCTCGTAGTTGCATATCTAGAGAATTTACTTTGTGTCAAGCCTAAAAGTGAAAAAGAACTAAAAATTGAGTAGAACCTATTCACCCCCTCTAGGTGCCCACACGATCCATTTCAATTGGTATCAGATCCCCGAATCTTATTTCGGGCTTAACCGCCTAATAGAAGTATGGGTTCCAAGGGAGATGGGAGTGATGCTCCAAAGGTAGTCACCATGAACGATCTCAAGACGTTGGAAACAACCTTGGTTAGTTCCATGGAGGCTAATATGGAAGAGATGCTTCAAATGATAATGCATCTCTCCCCATCCGTAGCATCACCTCCATCTGCCTCTGAGGCTACCACTCCGCAATCCAAGGAAATGGGTAAAACCGATTCCAAAGAGAATGGAGTGGTTGGTGATGGCACTAGCAAGAGCTCCTCCTCGAAAAAGGATAGTGGTGAGGAAGGATACAATGAGGTTTCCCATGTGTATTTACCTGATCCACCTATCCCACGCCCTCATATACATAATAGGGGTGATCCACCCAAACTTTCACCATCTACTTTTAATCAATGGCAATTTTTGATGAAGTCTCATGTGTGCATCTCCTCCATTGAGTTGTGCAAAAATCATAGAGAATGGTCTTCATGTTGGAGATCCCAACAACCTAACAAGAAGAGAGGTTGTGGACAGTCAACTCAATGCAACGGCTCTACACATGATTCAACTTGGTGTGGGTACAAAATACATGCTACACATAGAGCATCTCAACACAGCTAAGGAAGCTTGGGATGCCCTCACCGAGCTCTTCATTGGAAATGAAAGCATGAGAAGAAATAGATATGATGCTTTGAGTAATCAAGCTGAAGGGTTCTATATGTTGGATGGATAAGACCACGAGGACATGTATAGGAGGCTCAAGTCAATAGCCACCACTTTCAGAAATCATGGTGCCTCTCATGTTGATGATGCTTGGATCAAGCGCAAGTATGTTAGTGATCTTATGTCTTTTGAGACCATAGATTTGAAGAGTCTCCAAAGAAGGCATAACTACCACATAATGACATCCAATGAGGTTATGCAAGAAATGGCATCTTTCAAAGTGGCTGCCAAGAATG
Organism: Avena insularis; assembly: GCA_023614405.1. Lineage (NCBI taxonomy): Eukaryota > Viridiplantae > Streptophyta > Magnoliopsida > Poales > Poaceae > Avena > Avena insularis. The sequence continues at coordinate 88,861,364 of CM042695.1, forward strand.
CCGAAGATGCACGTGCATGAGCCATTGGGATGCAAAAGGGGGTCAACATGGCCTTGAAGACAAGTGTCGCTGATCAAGATGAAGACGACATAGAAGATATGGACTGTCCCAAAGATGTAAAAAGAGCTCATGGACAATACATGGCCTTCTATGCTAGAAACTTTTGGAAGGATCTAGCCAAAGCCAAATCTGAACTAGAATGCAAGAGTGGAGCAAATGGAAGAAAGGAGAAAGGTCCCAAGCTAAGAACGTGCTTCAATTGTGGAGACCGGCTGCACTTTGTAGCTGAATGTCCTTATCAAAGTAGAGAAGATAATGGAGTAAGACTCATTCTTAAAGAGAAGTCAAAGGCTCCACGAAAGAAGCAATTTGTGAAGAAGAATTCTCCATTCAAGAAGAAACCAAAGATAGTCTTAGTGGCTCAAGAGGAGTATACCTCGGGAAGCAAAGATGAAGATGAGGATGATAGCTCTCGAGAGGTGGCTGCTATAGTCACCACATATACACCAACATCTCTCTTCGACTCTCCGAACAAAAACGTCATCAACAAGAACACTACTTGTCTCGTTGCAAGAGGTTCCGAGGTATCATCTTCTAACACTTCTTTTCCTAAGGCTATGATTGACATGGATGATCCTACTAGTCTTAAGGTTAAAGAAGAAATTGTTGCTTTGGACTATTTTATCATTAACTTTCAAGGTGAGCACAAAATACATTTTGAGGCTCTTATGGACCAGCTGGCCAAAAATGAAGTGCTTCTTGAAGAAAAGGGCAGGATTGAAAGGGAGGATGCAATGGAAATTGCATCCTTAAAAATGCTCTAGAAGAAGAGGAAGAGGCTCGTGTTTCTCTTGAAGAGAGGCTTGAGTCTATTGAGGAGTCACATGAAGAAGTGGTGACAAAGCTTGTTAACGAACGTGACAATGTTGTAGTCAAATCAAAGAAACTAAATAAAGAAAAGATTGACTTTGGGGCTGCTCATGCTAGACTCTCCGAGGAATTGGAGGAACTTGACATTGCTCACAAGGCTTTGAAGAGTGAATTATCTATTCTCAATGAGTCACATAATCAGCTACAAATTCTATTGACCAAGTATGATGTTCCTAGCACATCTAAATCAACATATATTCACAAGGAAAATGCTAGGGTGGAATATGAGTTTGTTAATGGCACCACTCCCAAAGGTAAGGGTGTTCTTGATGATATTCTTGGCAAGCAAAGATCAAATCCTGGAAAAGAGGGACTTGGATATGTTTCCAAGTCCAAGAAGAAGAAGAAGAAGAAGACCGAGAATGAACAAACAAAGACAAGAACCGTTGAGAAGAACATCACAAAAGACAAAACTGACCATATTGGTTTTGCAGGGTCCAACAATCTTAATTATGAACTATTTTGTGATTACTATGGTGATGTTTATGCAAATTATGATGGTCCTTTTGATGAATATGTTGCTTGGTCTATTTGGGTTCCAAAGACCCTTGTTACTAACATGAGAGGACCCATTGAAAAATGGGTACCTAAAACCAAGAAGTAATTCTCTTGCAGGGCTATGCTTCCGGTGGGTATAAATGGGTGCTGGACAGTGGGTGCACTAGTCATATGACCGGAAGCAAAGAGATCATCACGGAGATGCGACCCAATCATGATCATATTACAATCTCCTATGGCGATAAGTCTAAATCTGAGGTATTGGGTCTTGGTAAGGTTGTGGTTGCCCACGATATCTCTCTCGTGGACGTCATGCTTGTTGAGACCCTCGGTTACAATTTACTTTCTATTCGTGCCCTTGGTAAGATGGGATTTGATGTATTCATTGATGGTGATTTAGTGGTACTCTTGTGGAGCAAGTCTCTAAAGGTCGCTTTTGTTGGGTACATCGAAAATGACCTGTATGTGGTGGACTTTTCGGGGAAAACCACTTCGGGTCCGATGTGCTTATTCAGAAAAGCCGACGTGGGCTGGCTATGGCATCGCCGTTTAGCCCATGTCAACATGAGAACTTTGCAAAGTCTTCACAAGGGTGGCCACATCCTTGGACTAAAATACAATATTTCCTTTGCCAAATATCGTGTTTGCAGGGCTTGTGTTTAAGGCAAGATGCATGACTCACCCCACAAGAGGAAAACTATTGTTTCCTCAAAGAGGATCTTGGAATTACTTCATGTGGACTTATTTGGTCCTCCATCTCATGCTAGCCTTGGTGGGAAGAAATATTGCTTGGTGATAGTCAATGATTACTCAAGATACACATGGGTCTTTTTCTTCAAGCTAAATAGTGAGACTCAACAAACTATCATTGACTTTGCTAATGAGGTTCAGCGTCAACACAATGTCCCCATATTGGCAATAAGAAGTGACAATGGCTCCGAGTTCAAGAACTACACATTAAATGAATTTCTAAGTGAAGAGGGGATAAGACATCAATATTCCGCTGCGTACAACCCTCAACAAAATGGTGTAGCCGAGAGGAAGAATCGCACTTTGATAGATATGGCAAGATCAATGTTGGCTGAATTCAAGTCTCCATACAACTTTTCGGCTGAAGCCATATCTACCGCTTGTCACTCATCAAATCGGCTCTACCTCCACAAGATCTTGGACAAAACACCGTATGAAATACTTACCGGTAACAAGCCCAACATTTCGTACTTCCGGGTATTCGTTTGTAAGTGTTTCTTTCTCATCAAAGGAGTCCACTTGTCTAAATTTGAGTCTAAGGCTTTAGAAGGTATTTTTGTTGGTTACGGTGCCGAATCCCACACTTATAGAGTCTACAACAAGCTCTCCGTAATTGTTGTAGAATCTTGTAGTGTGGAATTCGATGAAAATAATGGCTCCCATGTGGGGCAAGTTGATGTTTATGATGCAGATGTTGAAATACCCCAAGATTCCATAAGAAGAATGGGCGTGGGATTTTCCCGCCCCATCGAGGAACCCCTTGTGGCAGATCGGGAAGGACAATGCTCCACTCAAGTGGAGGACTCATCTACATAAGATCAACAAGCCCCTACTGTTGGAGAAACCTATGCACCAACACCACAACCTCCTGAAGATCATATGTCTTCTGGGCAAAATGGTAGTCCCAGGCCGGACTATCCGCCCCTGGCACTCCAACTCGCTCCAGGGGAAATCAAGAAGAGCAAGCAAGTCCAAAAAATCCCACGACGTATTCTCTGTCCCCAAGGGGAGGATTATCCGGCCTAGAACTCCAAGTTCTGCCAGGGACATTCAGGAAGAAGAAATTGTAGCCGCATCTCCCAGGCCGGATAGTCCGGCCCCACCTAGGGGCAGATTGTCTGGCCCTGAAGAACCAGAACAGCAACAGTCTCCTGCTATCAGCTCAGATCAAGATCAAGGGCAAGGTAGTGGCCAAGACAAGGATCCAAATGATGAATCAACTTCGTCAAGAAACAATAAGGAAATTGAGGCTCGTCGCAAAGCTCGTGCTGATCGGTACCTTGAGTTAAGAGGCCACACTCTTGACAAGGTTGTAGGTGATCTAAGAAGAAGAGTGTCTACTAGAAGAGAACTTGCTAGCTTCTGTGACCATCAAGCACACATTTCAATGGTTGAACCAAAGAAGGTCTTTGATGCTCTTGAAGATCCCGATTGGGTGGTTGCATTGGACGAAGAACTAAATAACTTTGAGCACAACAAGGTTTGGAATCTGGTAGAGAAACCCAAAGAATGCCGCAATTTTATCGACACAAAGTGGATTTTCAAGAACAAACAAGATGAAAATGGCATTGTTGTAAGGAATAAGGCAAGGATAGTGGCTCAAGGATTCTATCAAGTGGAAGGCATTGATTTCGACGAAACCTATGCTCCTGTGGCTCGCCTTGAGTCCATCTGTATCCTTCTTGCTTATGCTGATCATCATAATTTTAAATTACATCAAATGGATGTTAATATTGCTTTTCTTAATGGTCCACTACATGAGTTGGTATACGTCAAGCAACCCCCGAGATTTGAGGATCCCAACTTTTTGAACCATGTCTACAGACTTGATAAGGCGCTCTATGGCCTTAAACAAGCCCCACGTGTGAGGTATGAGCACCTTAAAGAGATTTTGTTAGACCGTGGATTCGAAGTTGGGCAAATAAATCCCACTCTTTTTACTAAGAAGGTTAATGGGGAGCTTTTTGTATGCCAACTATATGTAGACGACATTATTTTTGGCTCTACTAACCAAGATTTTAATGATGCATTTTCAAAGCTTATGACTGACAGGTTTGAGATGTCTATGATGGGAGAATTAAGGTTCTTTCTGTTGGAGATATGCCCTAGAGGCAATAATAAAATCAGTTATTATTATATATTTGTGTTTATGATAAATGTTTACATTCATGCTATAATAGTATTCATAGGAAACATTAATACTTGTGTGATTTGTAAACTAAATTAGAGTCCCTGGTAAAGCCTCTTTATAATACTAGCTTGTTGATTAATAGATGATCGTGGTTTATCGATCATGAACATTGAGATGTTGTTAATAACAAGATCATATCATTAGGATAATGGTATGATGGACATACTCATATAGATAAGCGTAGCATAAAGATCAAGTCATTTTAATAGTTCGTTTGCTATAAGCTTTCTGATACATAGTAACCTAATTCCTTCGACCATGAGATCATGCTAATCACCATCACCGAAAGGATGCTTTGATGACATCAAACACCACACCGTAACTGGGTGGCTATAAAGGTGGCATTGAGTGTTCGGAAAGTATGGGTTGAGGCACATGAATCAAGAGTGGGATTTATCCATCCATATGACGGATAGATATACTCTGGGCCCTCTCGGTGGAATGTCATCCAATTGGCTTGCAATCATGTGACTGGCTCACAAGGGATCACATATCACGGGAACGAGAAAAGAGTACTTATCAGTAACGAGGTTGAACTAGGTATGCAGAGATACCGACGATCAAAACCTCGGATAAGTAAACTATCATGAGACAAAAGGGAAATTGGTATCGTATGTAAGTGGTTCATTCGATCGCAAAGTTATCGTTGAAATGTGTGGGAGCCATATGAATTTCTAGATTCCTCTATTGGTTATTGATCGGAGAAGTGTCTCGATCATGTTCGCATAATTCACGAACCGTAGGGAGACACACTTAAGGATTCGATGTTGTTTAGTACATATGGAATGTTAGTAGGGATACCGAATGTTGTTCGGAGTCACGGATGGGATCCAGGATATCACGAGGAGATCCGGAACGGTCCGGAGAATAAGATTCATATATGGAAAGTCCTATTTCGGAGTTCGGGAAAGTTTCCGATGATTTCATCGGAGAGGTTCTAGAAGGGTCTAGAAGGTTCACCGGTCCGGAAGGAGAATGCTCCATGAATGTGTCATGGGTATGTGGAATGATTGGATCATATCCAAGGTCACTTGGTGTTAGCATATGCGAGAGAGAAATAAAGCTCTAAATTGAAAGTCAAACGGAAGTTTGAAAAGTCAAACTAGAACAATGGTTTCCTATTGGGAGAAGAAACAAGTCCTTTTCTCAATCCAACTTGGGTTTGGGTTTGGATTCAAACCCACCCCTCCCAAGGCTGCCCCCTCTCATAAATAGAGAGGGAGGGCTGCCCCAACACACACACAAGTTCCAAGCCCTCTCCACTGAGCCCTTGCCGACCATGCTGCCATTTCACCGCCTCATCCGCCACCGGTCCATCGCCGCCGCCCTAGCCGCCGACACCTCCTCCTCCTCCTCCCGGATTTCTAAACCCTAGATTTCCGGGAAACCCTAATCCACCATAACTCGCATCCGGCTTAGGAGAAGCCCTGCGGGATCTTCCCTCTACTTCCGACACCACGCCGTCAGGCTGCCGGAATCACGAAGGGAGAACTACAACCTCCGCTACCTGCTGGAACAAGGGAGAGGAAGGTCTTCATCGAAAATTAACGCAGATGATCATGAAGCGGCCTTTAACGCAGCCGGAAGGATCGTCTACGCGATCTTGAGATCGGCAAGTGTACGACTACATCACCCACGAGAATCTGCTCTCGTTAACCGCTTTGGAATCTTCGAGGGTGAGTGCTTCTATCGACTCGTTGCTACAATCTAGTAGATAGAACTTGGCTTGTTTGTGTGCATGCGGTAGAATTTTTTTGTTTTCCATGCTACGAACCCCTACACTTTCTTAGATTAGAGATCAAGCAACTTAGAGAGGGAACCTTCATTAATCAAGCTAAATACATCCAAGACATGCTCACAAGGATCAAGATGACGGATCTCAATGGCGTTGCTACTCCAATGCAAACTAAATGTCATCTTGAGCTTAATACAAAGGGTAAAGACGTGGACCAAAAGGTATACCGATCCATGATCGGCTCTCTCCTTTACCTTTGCGCATCTATGCCTGATATCGTGTTGAGTGTAGGAGTGTGTGCAAGGTACCAAGACGCTCCTAAAGAAAGCCACTTAGTGGCGGTCAAGAGAATCTTCAGATATTTGGTTCATTCCCCAAATTTTGGTTTATGGTATCCCAAAGGCTCTAGTTTCTCTGTATGTGGTTACACTAATTCAGATTGGGCTGGTGACAAGGATGATCGAAAATCAACTTCTGGTGCATGTCAATTCTTGGGCAGCTCTCTAGTGTGTTGGTCTTCAAAGAAACAAAATTGCATATCTCTCTTAACCGCCAAAGATGAATATGTTGCCGCTGCAAGTGCTTGTACACAATTATTATGGATGAGGCAAACTTTAAAGGAATATGGTGTCAATTGTGACAAAGTGCCTCTTTTATGTGACAATGAAAGTGCTATTAAAATTGCTTACAATCCGGTGCAGCATACAAGGACAAAACATATCGAGATTCGCAATCATTTCATTCGGGATCATGTTGCTTGTGGTGATATTGTACTATCTTTTGTGAGCACAAAGAACCAACTTGCTGATATCTTCACGAAGCCACTTGATGAAGCAAGATTTTGTTATTTGAGGAATGAGCTAAATATCATAGATTCAAGGAGCTTGTCTTGACTACCCTTGCATACTCACTTGCACTTCCTCATGTTTTTGGTTTAGATGCGGGCATAAACATAGGGGAGTGTGGTTCGAATTGATTGGGCTAACCCTCCCCCCATAATGCCGAAAGCAAGAAAAATCATTTCCCTTAATATCATTTTGAAATTTTGTGGGTCATCAATGAGCATTGGTTTTGAACTCAAGATACATCTTCGCGGTGTCATGCCATGCGCTCCAACATGGTGGCTTCGGCCACCGCCCTCTTCCTTGAGAAGAGTTGGCTTCTATTGGATCTTTTTGGATTTTCTTGCATATCTTATGTTCTCATGGAAAACACACCCAATCTTGGCTTTTAGTTGATTTGTTCTTGCAATATTGGGTGTGTAGTACCATCTCAGTTTGTTGCTCTAAACCCAAGCCTTTTTCCCTCCTTGAGCCAAAGGGGGCGCTAGCATCACTCTTCTTCCTTTTTGGCGTTTCGATGCCAAAGGGGGAGAAGTAGTTCTTCATCTATCGGTTGCTTGTGCCCTTTTAGTGTTGAACTTATTTGTGCTTGGTTTGTATGAGACTTTTTCATGTGTGGTACTATTTGTGCACTTGTGTGGAATTCTGGAATTCTGGATTTATCATGTGGAACTATTCATAACGAATTCTGGATTTATCTATGGAGTATGGAATTATGTTGATGTCATATGGATTTATGGAATTATCTATTGATTGCATCAATATGGTGGGATGTGTTCGAGGCCTAATATTCTTTTCGTTCACATTGGCTATTTCACATCCCGATGGTATGACTTATGCTTCCTAACTCATCCTTGTTTTAATTGTCAATGTTATGAAATTGGCTTGCTCTTTAGTGTGTGCATTTGTATTCAAATGCAAATTATTAATATGCACACATTTAGGGGGAGCCTCTTTCATTTCCTAAAGGTGTTGTTAGTAGGTCTCATTGCAAATCCTAGTATTGTCCTCTAACACCAAAAAGAGGGAGATTCAAAGAACATTTCCTGATCCCTTGTGTTTCGTGTGTTAGATAACAATACCAAGGATTATTTAATGTGTGTTGAAGTGTTGCAGATCTTTACCATGAAAAGGAGCCTGAAATTGATTTTGGGGGGCGGATAATCCGCCCCCTGTAGTTTTTTCCCAGGCCGGATAATCCGCCCCTCAAGGGGGCGGATAGTCTGCCCCTAGGTTTTTGTTACAAAGGTCACCACAGCGCATCACTCAGAGAGGAGGTGGATTTTCCCCCGGACCTTCCGCCTCTGGGGCGGATTTTCTCCCAGGGGCGGATAGTCCGCCCCTTGAGGGAGGTGGATAATCCGCCCCCTCGAGGATTTTCACCAAGTCAAGCTCGGCGCGACCCACTGTGTGGGGGGGCGGATTTTCCCCCGGACTTTCCATCCAGGGGGCGGATTTTCCCCCCAGGCTGGATAGTCCGCCCCTAGTGGGGGGATAATCCGCCCCCAAACTTCTCCAACGGCCAGTTTTGGGCAGGGGGTATTTAAACCCATCATCCCCTCCTGCCAGAACTCTTGGTTCATTCGAAAAAGACAAGATCTGCTCCTCAAGTTTCATCCAAGAGATCTCCACCTTCATCCACCCAAAGGCCCCATTCCTTGGGGAATCGAAGGAGGAGAGCTCGATCTTCACCAACTGCAATCAAGCGCTTCATCTCATCTCCATTCATTTGAAGATCTCCGATCTAGTATTTCTTGCAAATATCTAGATCCTTGTGTTGATTATATTGATAATCCTTGTTCTTGTGACAACTTATTGTTATTACGGGAGCCTCCAATTCGGTTGTGGATGTGTGCCCCTCTAGAGTTGTAAAGGCACCGGTTCCCGCCTTGAAGGGTACCAATAGTGGAGAAGGTGGATCAGGCCTTTCGTGACGAGATCCATCGGAGAATAGGGTGAGGCCTATTTGGCGTGGTGGTCTAGAACCTCTCACCCCTCCAACGCATATGTACTTACCTTAACAAGGAAGGAACTACGGTAAAACAAATCCATGTGTCTCCGCGTGCTCCACTACGATTTCCTCGCTCCTCTCTTTACGTGCTTAGTATCTAGAGTTGCATATAGAAAAATTCTCGTAGTTGCATATCTAGGAAATTTACTTTGTGTCAAGCCTAAAAGTGAAAAGGAACTAAAAATTGAGTAGTACCTATTCACCCCCCCTCTATGTGCCCATACGATCCATTTCACACGCAACTCCCGCTGTGACCGCGGGAGGGAAAAGAGACACTAGAAGGGGACGCAGTCACCGCCCCTAGATGTCAGCCATAATCCTGTCCACAGAGGTGATGATGACAAGGAGATGAAGATGACGAAAACGCAAGACTTCAAATCCAATCACAAGTGTCCACTTGACTCCCGCTCTGACTGGGGGATGTTAGAGTACGTATATGTGTATAGCCTAGAGATAGACTAGGACTCTACATCTTGTACTCCTATTCTCCATCTACCCTCGTGTAACTCTATATAAACCCCACAAGGGTCATTGCAATACAACACAATATTTAAGGATTCAATGTTTCTCACACGCAGATGAGGCAGAGTCGCAACAATCGGACGACACCGCGTGGAGGATAGGTAGGGGCAGGGGCGTAGCCGAGCAAGGTGAAATGGGGTCCGAGGAGTAGGGGAGGCAGGTGGATGGGTGCGGGCGTGTGGCGGTGCGCTCCTGCAATGCGATGGGACTCGAGTAAGGGAGTCAATGATAAGAGTCCAGCAAGTTGGGCCAGACGTGGCTTGCGCCCATGGCCAGTTTTTTTATTTATAGATGGTAAGCCCAAACTTTTGCCCCTGTTTCCCTCATCCTAGATCACGGTCAGAATTGGCATAAAAAAAGCTCCTTGTCTTTCAGAAATTAAGGATAACTAGCTAAATGCTCGTGCGTTGCCACGGTTATATAAGAATTAATTTAAATAATATATAATAGTTACAAGAAAATAAATACCTTATACTAAACATGTTTTTCCAACGAATAATAATAATTTATTATACTTAGTTTTTCGCACATTCGAGGTCATCATGTTCTCTTTCGTGTGCGTCGTTTTCTATCCTCGGATTGTCCTTTAGTCTTAATCTTTTTAGTCTACTCTTTTATAGTGCATAAGCAAAGTGGGTAATATGAGATATTTAGTAATATTATTTCAGTAAATATCATCATCGTTATCAGATTTTTCTTTCTGCCGCATAAACTTTCTCTATGTCATGACAGTATCTACCAATTAAAAAAATATACATATAACTAGTTACTAGATATATGAAAGCGAACTACTTCAACGACCGTATCATGCATCCACGTCAACCCGTGTTACTGTAGAAATGAACATTTTGGACTTCTACGGTGTTGCATATTTGTTCGGCGATTTATTGTCCGTTGTTTCACGTGTTACCGTATCTTTCCCGTTTCTTCTCTCTATCTTCTTATCACTTTGATCGGCGTCTCTGGAAGACTCCAACCGTCGCCGCCTTATTTTCTCTCCCCGTCCACATCTTTCTCCAATCTAGAGATCCGCCCGCGTCGCCCTCTCCAACGACTTCCTTCTCCCCAGAGCCGCCGTCTACCCGGACTTCTTCCCCACCCGATGTTTTCCCTGCCTGCCCGAGCTCTCCCTGTCTCTATCTCCCCCTGGGCGAGCTCCTTCGTGACCGGCGGCTGCGGCCCTGGTCCGATCCTTTTGCGACACGCCCGTCGTCCCTCCGGGCTGCAGCTCCTCACATGGACGGAGGGCCACGAGGCAAACAGTGCCACCACCTGCTTCGGATATGGGAGCGTGCAGTCGTGGAGGAGGGGCTCGGGCCTCACCTTTCCTTTCCGAGGAGGCCGCCGACACGGTGGAGGACCCGACGTGTGCGGCCGTTCCTGTGGTCAATCCTCTCTCTGAGGTGGAGGACGTGTTCGTCGGCTCGGGCGGAGCAGCCGAACTGGAGTGGGGGCGACGCTCCAGTCTGCCCTCTCATCGGCACCGTTGCCTTCATGGCTGATGTGCGCGCGTGAGTGGGTCGATTGCTCCACAATTGGACTCCAGTAAGTTCTATAATCAGCCCTTCCATACTGTGGTTGGATGTTTCGATTTGTTCAAGTATACCAGTTCCTTGATTCTTTCCGGTTTGTTGGCCGTCCCTTGCAAAATGTGTATGTCGTAGGCAATGGCATCATGGTCCCTGCTGCTCTTTACAGCGGACCGGAAGAGCTACGACTTCTATAAGCCGTGAACAAAAGGGGTGCTTCTGCAAGCTCTTACGTGTTGGTAAGTGACGAGAACACTATATGTTCACAACCTGTTTGATGGAATGCCTATCACGATTTACAAGTTATTTAGTGTTGCCAGGTTGTTGTTTGCCAAAATATGTGATCAGCATCACAAGTTTAGCCACTTTGTATTTCAAGATTCCCACTATGTACAAATATTTGAGACATGAGATTTTAAATAAATCTTGCGTGCTTGGGTGCACCAGCACTAGCACCCTAGCTTCAGAAGTCTGAAACATGAGGTTATTCCTACAAATTCGTGTACCATATAGGTTCAACTGTATATATATTTATATGGTTCATTCTACTTGGAACCGAAAATACTATTTGTGGATGATTTGGGCTCTCACTTTACTGGTGTGTGAACAATTATCATAGTTGTTGATGTTCTTATAATATTTGTAGAGGTTAGAATAGTTTTGTTAACTAATAGTTTTATGGTGCTTTTGATTTATAATTGCTTTGTCTGATGCCTCTTATTACTTCTCAGAATTCCTAAATGGTCATTTATCGAATGAATTTGGCTGAAGAAGTGGAAAAGACAGGTGTTTGACAAATCGGCGCCCTATTAACCACCACGTAGCTTGGAGTGGTTGTGTCCAGTGCTGCATGCGGACCCTGCTGAATAAATGGTTACTTTTTGTCTTAGCGATGGCGCCAAGGCGTATTAGATCGACCTATCGCTGCTAGGGATGCAATGATTCAACCTCTACGGCGAATCCTATTCCTGGTGTTTTGGCTGTGCATTGATCGTAGTGGTTGATTATCCCAGGTGCGCTGATTTCCTATGTTGTTTTCTAACTGATCATTTCCAAAAAATTGCACTTTTATCTGATTTGAATGTTGTGATGTCCTTTCCTACGGTTGGGTTAATTTCAGAATTCGTCTTTGCTGCATTCATAACATTCTAAGAAGTGGGCACACCTCTGATCTATAATGCACTTGGATTTCTTAACCGTTAGTGCATTGCGTATATCCCCATCCATTCCTTGGTCATATTCAAAGTTTAGATGCATTCTTATTTCAACCTGCAGCACTATAGAGGCCTTTTGATCTATCAGTGTCCTATGTTTGCAGAATTTTATGAAAAAATACTTACTGACCAATTTATTGTTCACTTTTTGATATGTAATGCTGAGGTAACTATTGTATATCACCATCACATCTTACACTAACCATTTTAATATTGCATATCTGGTTTAGTAGGTAAATATTCACTCCAAGGTGTTTAAGCATCAAGAAGAGCAGAGTGGATAAAATCAATTAGCCTATTTAACACCATTTTATATCCGCGGAATGAACATGCCAATGACAAAACTGAACAAGATATTAACACTACTCTTGGTTTGTTGAGAAAATGTAACATTCTGTACATTTTATTATTTGTGTGCATGGAGCGACTATGAACCGTTAAACATATCTGCTTGCAGCAATATGACCAAACGGCTTCTGAGTATACAATGGGAAATTCTATGGTTGCTCCAGATGTATTTCATGAAGGATAGGTGTCCGAACATGAAGGGAAATATTGTTTTTTGCAACCATGGTCGAACGCTAACCATGTGTTTTCCGATTCAAATTATGTGTCACCATTCAGCCTATCTTAAGTACATGTTGATGGTTCCGGTAAGACTGTTTCTGCTGCAGTAGTTGTGCATTTCTACATACAATTCAAGACTCACATGACCTTCAATACATGAGAGCTCCTGATATGACTTTTTGTAGACATAGTAGATAGTGAGTATTTGTGTATAGATGAGCTCATCGTGTAAAACCAAATTGTCAACTTTCGGCATGAAGACACATAGTTTCTGCTTGCTGCTGCTATAGATTATAGATTTATATTTTTTGGTTAAATCTCAGTTGAAAGTCATATAGTTTCTACTAGCGACTACTGATTAAGTTTGTATTTTTTGGCATTGCTGCAAATATGCACAGGGATAAGATGTAGAGTAATTTTTCAAGCTACAGTTAATTTGATGGTTAGACCTTTCTTGAACCGACTCTGAGCTCTCTCTCTCTCAATGATGGTAAGCCTTACTGTTCAGTTCTACTTTGCAGTCAAGAATACAGTACCTACATCTATTTATCTCTTTGCATTTTCTCCATGATGTGCGATTATATCTTTTCTTTGTTTTCCAAGTTAAAAAATTCCTAATTACGACTATTTATTTGTACTAATTCATACACAAGCTGCTGATTCATTTGTTTTGGGGCTATATTTTTATTACCTACCGATTGCTTAGATATCGTGTTTTGTTTTCTTTAGCTTATATGAACCTTCTACGACCTACATATTCTTCTCCGTTCACAACAAAATAATATTTCTTGCGGACAAGTTCCTTATATATATACAGCGGAGATGGATCACGTCATCAAACACCGTTGGCGAATCAAGGAGATTTTTATGAGTGATGAACAAGGTCTGTACCTTCCAACTTTCCCTCCAACGACAACCTGCTGCAGATGTGTCGCCAAAGGCTCTACCTGTTTTACCAGCCCTACAACACACCAAGATGGTCACAACTACTCCTACCACTCACCTACAACGTGAAGAGGTCAGCAAACCACCACCTCACATCCTTGAAGAAAGCAACAAGCTGCCAGCAGCATGCACCGAGATAAAAGAAGGAATACACATCACTTCGCCTTCACCTTCAATGATGAACCAGAGCAGCGATCTCCTCCGACAATGGTGTAGAGGGCACTCGAAGTTATTGTCCTCCCCGTGTCACACACGTCTCTTCTGTATTTTATCATTTAATTTACTATCTTCTTTAGGCTAGGACTACCAAAAATGTATCCAGTACTACAAATGTAGCCCGAGGCCAGCACAAAGCTGCTGAGGATGAGCTCCCCAAGACTGGAGCAGTCTTCTAAATGATACTACCTAAAGTTCAGAAACTGGACTCTTGCAAGCGTCTACAAACCTGTCCAAACTCAGGTTGTTGTCAACGACAGAAGTAATTCAACAACACGGTGTCGCCGCGCCTACTTCCCTAGTCTTAAGCTAATGTCCTACTCGCATAGCATAGTGTGCTTTTTAGCGTGTATACACAGCTACCCTGCTAGGGCTATTGGTAGAAAAATAAAAAGACATAATAACTAATAAAGAAAATAAATAAATATTGGGAGCCAACTGAATTGGGCTTGCCAAAGCCAGCTACAACCCGCGACCCCCATCGAATCACATAGCAGCCCATCTCCCTCCTTCTAAACCCTAGAGGAGAGAGGCCAAACTCCACGTCTCTTTAGTAGAAAACCCCCTTCGTCATCACTTTGTTTTGTCATTGGGTGCTTCCACCAACTACGATCACTCTCCTAGACCTGACGAGACCTTCTCGATCTGCCCACACACGAGTGACGCGCTGCTCAATTCCCCTCACTAACTTCTCCACCATCGTGAACCTCCATTTAACATCTTTGCACCATACATTTTCCTTGACTCTGAATATTTATATGTCGAGCAGAAAAATGACATCTGGCATGGCACAGATTAAATTCAAGACTCTGAATATTATATGCCTAACAGAAAAATGACATTAGGCATGACATTGATGAAATTCAACTCAGACTCGCAACAACTAACGGTTTTTACTATAACACGACACGTTAATATGTTGCGGCTACAAGAAGGCACATTATTTGTTACGATCCATTGAATAGCTATTGGTGAACATGAGAATCATAGGTTTGCATATACTTATGATAGTAATATCTGAGGAGCATCTATAGGTGAATACGAGAATACAAAAGGTACACTTCTTGGCGATCACAAAAACAAAAACCTGTATGCATGCTTGTGAACCGTAGTTGTACCAGAAACAGTAGAAATATATGTATGTTTCTACGTGGATTAAAACTACTATACTCCTTCGCCAGAACCTAAGTGAATCAACATGTTTACTCCTACAACATGGATGTAACTATATTTCGTCGCTCGAATTGACTTACTTAGACCTGCACCACCTCCTTCGTGTCGCCATTAGCGTGCTTGCAATCACCCTGATTGGGGTGGTCATGCCCGTTGTTGCCATGTCAAGCTCGTCATTCCTGTGATCACCACCGATGCCATCATCGTTGCCAGGCTCCACTTTGCCTTTCTCGCCAGTGCATCCTCAAGGTTGATCGTGGCCGGCACGATCCTACACCATGACTAGTCAGGCCTAACCTCCGTTAGCCATATCCATCAACACCATGGCTGGAAACATCAATCATATCGTTGCCACGGCCAAGGAGACCACGTCCGATAAGGCCACGCCCTAGCATGCCTCGGCCGGCGAGGCCAAGCCGTGTGCTCCTACGACTGTATTTGACTATGCCGGCAAACCACGGTTGCTTGCCCTCATCCATGCACCCCTGCAATCAGAAATCTTCTTTTCTAGCATGCTCGTTGTGAACGTGGCCATTTTCTTCACCTTTTCGCCCTCAGGACATCCATCGTTGTTGCTTCCCTCGGCAGAACCTTTTCCATCTTTAGAACAACGACTAATTAAGTAATTAGAGAGGAAAAGATAGAAAGATCCCGATACACACCAACACATCAATCGGGCAGAAACTTACCTTCATCGTTGTAATCCCACTCTAGGTCACAGTTTAGGTCGATGATCGGACCGCTACAATCTTCAAAACAATCCTATCTAACTGCCTGATGGTGGTCAATTTTTGCGGTGATTTGCAACCCATGCAATTGTGCAACTCTAAAGGGTAGAAATGAATGAGCTGGCGATCATATAGGAGTACATTGGTTGGGAAATTTTCTATTTCAGTAGGGGCATCAAGCTGTTTTTTTAATAATCTATGATAGTTGGCGTGGAAATCGGTGCATTAGTTAGGGGTTGTTACGATCAGGATATTTCCATCTAATTTGATGGCAACATTTAGTGGGAGGGAATGTAGGGAGGGAATGTAGCGTGAATGATATGAGAGGACTCGTAAACGGTGAGAGAGTTTTGGAAACTGATAGGGGTGGCATCAAAGATGGATCGTGCCAATGGGAAAATCTGCACCTCCATGCCACTCCATGGCTTGTCACTGATCGTTTTTTAGGTCCAACTCCACTTGGCTCTGAGAGCGGCATTGAGGAGCCTCGGGTCATGGAAATCGATGTGACCTAACCCTTGGACTGGCAGACCTGCGTCTTTCCAGGCCAACTGAAAACCCATGAATCAATAGCCAACGCAAAGGTGATCAAACATCAAGCTTTATATATCTCAGACCCATGATTTCTGAAAAATAGCAGATAGAAAAAAAGAAAAGGAGTTGAACAATGAGATCATTAATCAAACGAGTCTCTGCATTTCGTAATACATTCAGGTAAATATGGGTGCATAAATTAACTATAAACTTTGTTAAATCAAACTATCATCATTTTCAAAAATTTGACTTCAAACCATTCACCTGAACAATTGTTTTCCTTCTCTGTACATATTTATCTCCTGGGATAGAATAATATACTCTTCCTTTCTAAGGCACCCATTACTCCGAACTCTATTTTTCTTTTGCAAAGAGTTGTGTGCATAACCTGAAACATATTAACTAAACTCAGTCAATGGAACTATCCAGCTAATATGAAAGGAAGGTTGCAATTTCCAGGGCAAAGGAAAAAAATTCAAATAGCATTACCTTAAGGAAACTTGAAAATATGGTAGAAAGCAAACACACTTCACATCATGTGTCTTCCGTTTTATTTACCAAATTCAAAGTGCGATTTGTAAGATTAACAATGTTTTATCTTATTGAAAAATTAGAATTAGCACAAAGAACATCTCATCATGTTGAACAGTGTCCACCGGAGACGAGGATGGACATGCAGGGAAGAGCGCACAATATTGCCGTTGTCGATCAAGGAAGAACTCGATCGCACACCCCCGACATGAAGCACACATTCCAAATGACGACGGCGCGACCGTTGATCTAGGACACGTAGACATGAATAGAAGAAATTGTTTGACTATATACTGATATCTTGTGTGGTGACTCGAGTTGGTATTGATTGTTCCTCGCTGCATGTTCTCATCTGGAGAATCTGATGGAAACCTAAAGAGGCGAAACATGCTATAACTGTGCATAGAACTACCTGTAATATCAGCAAAACATGGATAAAAGAAAGGAACCGCTCACCAATCTGATGGATGAGCAATCCGGCAGTGCATTGTGTTCACTTACATTTTCACGGCAGAAGAAAAACGACCTGAAGTAATCGCCTACGTGAACCACAAAGACAAACACCTAAGCCCGGAGGATCATCGGCTGCTACGATAGTTGCTGGCATCGGCGCTAGAGCCGCGACAGATGCAGGTGATGGGAGGAGGTCGTCCTTAACAAACACAGGAATTTTGCTTGTTGAGAATATCATGGGAATTGTTTTCCTCTAGATCACATACATGAGATTAGAACGCGTTATTTTCTGTCTCTTAGTTATAGCTAGGTAGATGGATCGTGGTTGCATGCCACACTAATAGTGGACATGCTGCTTCTTGTTAGGGCACGTACAATGCGATGACGTCAGCCTTCTCTTATGCTCGCCACGTTGAATTTTTGCTTAGTTAGAGGAGAGAAAAATAAGAGAGAGCGTTGTCTTCCCTTAGCTAAGGGATGATCTCTTAGCAATAAGAGAAGACTATTTTTCTCCATTGTATCATATGCCTTCTTTTAGTCAACCAATTCTTTACTAAAAATAGTTAATTCTTATTAATTGTTAGAGATAGCAATAAGAGATAATGCATTGTACAAGTTATATATTGTGTCTTCTCTAAATGATGTGGAGAGCTAAGAGAAGTCACTTCTCTAGCATTGTACATGCCCTTAGTTGTGGGCGATGGTTGTGTGGGTGGGGAGATATAGGAGGCAAGGTTGTTGTGTTTTTATGTGTCAGTAAGAGAAAAGGAAAGAAGAGGTTGTTGGGGTGGCATTTTTACCGGTAACTATTGCATGTGTGACACCAGGCGTTCACCGCACTTTTAAAATTAATAGTAAAGATCAACCAAAAGGGAAAATAAAAACCAAGTTGCCAACCCAGCTCCAAAGCAGAAATAATACCCAACCTAGGCATAAATAGTTCGGTTCTTCGCAGAACTTAAAACCTAACTAAAATAGTTCCACTGTCAAAAAGAAGAATCTGCTTCTATCAGATTGGATAGAGAAGAAAGACTAGAGATAGTAGATGACAAACAAGCTAAGAGAAATAAGACATGACACCATCTATCTATCCTCTAGAAAAAAGCACAGCACACATACACATGCATTTAAACCAATTCAAATTTATAAGCCTGTGCGCTTAATACTAAGAGCATCTCTAGAAGACCTCTAAAACGCCCTGACCTAATGTTTTAAGGTTTCGAACAAAAAAATATCAAAAACAGAAACGTTTAAAATCGCTTGGCCCTTCGATTTTTTTAAGGGTGTCGGAAAATTCATTGCACCAACCCGCATATATGCACTTTCCATGGTCGACCCATATGTGCCCTATATCATGTAGAAACCCTTGGCACTGGTTATTTTCCCTCAACGATGTCGAGCACCCACGCTCCTCGCAGGGCGGGCTAGACATGTGCCTTCCACAAGACATGTTTACCCGTATGATTTTCTCCGCGAGTGGGTTGCCGAGGGGATTTAGTATGATGGAGGAGGAGGAAGCCATTGGAGGCGGCTTTGTGTTTTTTATCCATAGATCCATATTTTTCTTAGGCGTTCGATATCACGAGAGAGATCGTGGATATGATACCATATTAGCAGCATGCTGGAAGCAATACTTGGCTTCATATTGTTTGCATGTTTATATAGGTGCAATGCCCAACGGTCACAAAGAGAACAGAGGGGGACACCGACGCCTTAATCGACTCAATCATGGTCGAGGCTAGCTAATGTGAGGTTAGAGCATCTCCACTCACCCCCTAAAGGACCCCTAAGGGTGAAATGAGGGCGTCGGCGCAAAAAAAATCGCCCAGCCCTACCTTCCCCCTCCTCCCAAACCGAAACAGCGTCGGCGCAGCCCAACTAAACATCCGGCGTCCCCAGGCCAAACCCAACCCGACTGGGGTCAATCGGAGGCACCGGCGCAACTTGAAAAAGTTGGCCGGTCAACCCTGTCGGCAGGACACCAAAATCTTTCATCCCTTTTCCCTTCTTTCTCGGAGTGAACCTATACGCTAAAAGAAGTCTAGATATATTTGCTTTATAAAGCTAAAATATCTTATATGAGAGTATATGTGAACGGAGGGAATATAAGAGACGTTGATCATCCACATCAATAAGAGACGTTGATCATCCACATCAACAGACATGAAGCAAGATTTTGCGTACTAGTTGAATCTTAAGCCCCGTTGCCGCAGCAAAAACGTGGACTAGTTATTTGAGCGCCAAAAGCTGGGAAATAAAGAAGCGCTATTTGGGCGGCCCAAACAGCATCTTGCTTCAGACGGAGCCCGTCACTTGAGAGCCCGTGCATCGGGTGTATCGACGCCTGGAGTGCGTGTAGAATCCTGCTAGTGATAATGTTTTCTCTACGCTATTATTGCTACCACTCACTCACGTGGCCGACCGCGTGTGGAGTCGTGCTAATATTGTGTCTTTCTTCGGCACAAGTATCTGAACGCAGCATCTGTGCACCTCTATACATTGCACCTCCGCGCCCCCTTTGGGGGAAAGTCCACGCGCTTCTAGCATACAGCCCCCACTCCTCTCTCTCTGCCGGCTTCAGATTCAGATCTCAGAAGCTAGCAATCCATCTCTGAAGCTCCACCCGGCCGCATCAGGTACCGAACATTCTGCCTTTCTGCTGTTGCGATTGCTCTTCCTGTCATACATGAACGCTAGTTAGCTAGCTAGACTAGATTTGTTACCACCGATGTGCTAACCTGCGACTGCCATCTTGCTGGTATGCTAGTTGGTACAACCGCTCGGGGATTACAAGTATTAGTAGTCTATGGATCTCTCTGGTTCTCGAGACAGCAAGGTAGAGTGGTACAGCGGTAGCAGCGAAGATGGGCCGGCCGGGATCCCGTACGTCGTGGCCGGGCTTAGAAGTATTAGTAGTATATGGAGTAAGTCTTTCAGTCGGGAAGAGGAAATATTCGAACAAAAAAAATTGTACTACTCCCTCCGACCTATATTAGTTGACTTCAATTTGGATGTATCTAGACAAGTTTTTGTGATAGATTTATTCAAATTAGAGTCAACTAATATGGATCGGAGGGAGTAGGTAAAAGAGTGCAACTTGCGGTTTAAGATCCGGTACAATCTGCCGACAAAATCGAAAATCTGCACTAGTATTTGCTCCTGCACTCTGCAGGAAATAAGACCCATATACCTCTACCACATTACATGTATTGCAGGGTAGCAGTCTGATTCTTGTCCAGTAATTCTGTTTCTACTGATTGTTTGAGTTCCTTTTCAGCTACTAGTTCTAGTTGACTCAGTGAATAACGTTTCAGAGAATGCTAACTTGAAATCTTGTGATTGCAGGGAGATGCTCGGGAACGGGATGGTCGTCGCTGTAGAGATGTTGAATGAAACGCTTGATATTATCAAGAACAAGTTCAACGAAGAGGTTGGTTGTTCAGTGAAGACAAAGCACAAAAGTGTGGTGTGGTTCCTAGGCCGTGACACTGGTACGACTATGTGTCCCGCAACATGTCTTTACATCCTTACTTTTCTAATAAAATATATGTATGGTCAAGTACCCATCATCCTACTTATTGTTCTTACACTATCTACAAAAGTATTTTGGATATTATTAAACCTCATTTCTTCTCACCTTGTTACAGGAGCATCTTGTATATTTGAATGGGGAAAGTGTTATGAAGTAATCAAGGGAATTTGTGAGGGTTTATATTATCTGCATGTGAAGCACCGTATTATCCATTTGGACCTAAAACCTACAAACATATTGCTGGATGATGATATGGTACCAAAAATCGCCGACTTTAACTTTCCAAGATGTTTTGATGAAAAGCAATGCCGAAGTTTTATTTTAAACCTTTATGGAACCATGTAAGCTTTCTATGAGTTGGAGAATCTCATTACTTTTCATGTCGTAGATTACATAAGAATTTTATTGGTTCGACTTCACCATTCATTGACAAAACTATATAAATTTTAATATAGCGGAGATATAGCACCTGAATTTTTTATTGGAAAAACTTCATTTCAAGCCAGACATATACAGTTTGGGTGTTATAATCATAAAGATAATAACAGGTGAGAAACTGTATCGTGATATTTAGAATGAAAAAGAATACTTATATGACCATGTTACTTTATAGTTTATCATTCCTTTTTTAAACATTGTGTAATGTTATTTGATCTTGATAGCACACAAGATCTTGCACATCAAATCGATGCTGACCGGTAAACATGTGACTGCAGGGATTGCCTAGTTGGTTGTCTAATGAAGACGAAGCACAAAAATATGGTATGGTTTCTAGGATATTGTGCTGACACATATGCGATAATAGATTACGAGGTTCGTATGCCATGTGCGACAAAGATTACTCTGCTTCGAGTATATACCTAATGGAAGTCTTGATAAAGGTTGCTCTGTTTTGAGTATGTACCTAAAGAAAAATCTTGACAAAGGTTGCTCTGTTTCGAGTATGTACCTAAAGGAAGTCTTGATAAGTATATCAATGGTAAGTTCATGTGGCACATAACATGATTTTTCACATTTAGTTATGATTATATTGGCAAGATCTCATAACATCCTAAAATTACAATAGAGATATATCTCAATACTTTTTGTATCAATGTTTATACAATTAGATAATAAATCATTTCCATAATGTTACAGGAGCATCTTGTATACTTGGATGGACAAAGCGGTATCAAATCATCAAAGGAATATGCGAAGGCTTACATTATCTGCACATAAACCGGCGTACTATACATTTAGACCTTAAACCTACAAACATACCGTTGAATATAATATGGTACAAAAAAATTGCTGATTTTGGTCTCTCAAGATGTATTCTTTTACTTCAAATATGAAAGAAATCTTGTAGGTATCTATGAATTAGGAAAATTTGAACAATTTAAACTTTTTTCCTTTTCTGGGTATGTAATGATTGCATTGGCTGCTTACCAATGCATAAATATTCATGCAGCGAAGATATGGCAATCGACTGTCTCAGTGAAATTACATTTAATTTTTACATATATAGTTTCTGTTTTGTAATTAGAGTGGTTATAGTGAAATTACATTCAATTTTTACATATATAGTTTCTGTTTTATAATTAGAGTGGTATAATAACGTGAGAGAAGGGGCATTGTGACCGATGTAAGAAATATCTAGCACGTTGGATACTTGTTGGGGTTTCCTAGTATAGGTAATTTTTTCTAGTAAGCGGTAACTCGAGTTTAATATCGAACATGGTGGAAATATAGGTAGGGGTGTCAAACAATACCAAAAATAGCTGTCATAACAACGGTGAAAAAGGTAAGATAAAAATAATAATGATAACGGTAATATAAGTAGTTGTCTATGTATAATGCTTATTTGTTGCAAAATAGACATTTTCATGAGGCTAATTTGTTGGGTATGACATCATATACCGTCCTTGTGATGAAAATCATGAACTTCAAGAGCTAGATGTAATAAAGTGGCCTAATGATCTATAGAAAATCATGAACTTCAAGAGCTAGATGTAATAAAGTGGCCTAATGATATATATCTAAAGAGGTTAAAATTTGTCAGCATCCTTTGTATCTCATCGAGTACCACCCAAATGTCTATAATGTTTGTACTGTTAAGTGTGTTTCTAATTGTTGACACTAAATACTAGCAATTAAATTATATTATTATAGACGATAATTTTCAAGCCATTTGTTACGAAACTTGCATTCCTTTATCTCTTCTCGGGGTTGGATTAAACATCAATAATGAGAATCCTACAACATGTTTGAATGCAAGGATCAATATTTACAAAACAAAATTCATTAATCATATATTGGTTATTTGTTGAAGTGAATAATGGCTTCCTGGATTGCGGATTTGATTTCTTTACATGATTGGTGAGGAGGAATATGAAGCATAGTACATTGGCAAAACGTATGTAGTGAATATCATACATATTGCATAGCGGAATGGAAGGTAGGAAAGAGTTCCAGGATAAACCTTCAGCATCACATATTCATCTGCACTACAATGTGAGTTTATAATGTTTTCAGAGAAATCAGTCCATCCGCCTGGCATATAGGAAACGGGCCAACCCCCTTTGTCATCCTAGTTCATATCTCCGCCAAATATCACGTTGCGCAAGAAATCCAAGATCCTCATAGACTCATTTACCTGGGTGACTCGATCCTTTTTGATGTACATCTGAGTCCTTTCACAGGTGTTTCTTACCGCAGTATTCTAGGTGTTTTGCCTATGTGGCATGTCATTTAATGAAGAAAAAGAGTGTTGTTGTATCTTAGCTAAGATACACCCCTTGCATGGTATCATAGGCATAAAACTTAGCTAGACCAATCACACACATGCATGAGACTAAAATCATTAAATGCAACACCGCTAAGAAACAATGCATTGCCATTATTGTTTGTTAAGTTTTAATTATTTTTATAAAAAGTGCTAAGAAACACCTCATTGTAAAAAACCTGAAACCACCAGCATGCATGTGGAACTTACTAGTATGGACGACTCTCCAAGTGTCTTATGGCCAACACCAACTCCACCGCACACTAACGTTGATATCTCCCAAGGACAGCTCTCTTCCACCTATTGAGTTAACACAGTCAAAGGAACACACGTACAACTTGCTCTTCTGCACTAATTGTAATCGAATCACGTTACTGAAATACATGAATATGTACAAAACGAGTATACATGCTCTTATAATCTGTAAGGGATAACATAATCTTTAAGAGGTAAGAGCAGTATCAAGAGAAAAACGAATCATGATGCCACATGTTCAAATCATACACCTTGATCAAAGAAGTGCACGAGCTTCCTCGTGACTCTTTTTTGTGTTTATGACCCAAGGTGTATTACAACCAGTGCAATACTCTCGACGGGAAGATCGAGCATTATCCAGAAGAAATATAGTACAAATAATCTCATACACCAAGAAGTGTTGGAGAGATCTGGACAGAATAATGCACAACCATCGGTCAAGAATAGCCATCCTACAACAAGCAGAGACGGTATAATTCTAGAAATGAGAGGGGCGTGAATATTACAGTCTTGAAACCGTATTGGAGCGCCTGATACACATTCATGAATTAACCCTACACATAAATATCAATCACATTTGTAGTGAACTTGCTAAGCAAGTTACAATACAGAGCCAATCGTAATACATTGGATAGGCATAGAGATATTTCCTTTATCTCTATGAAGGAATAAAGCTACATTACTCTTTGGAAAGAGCCAAGAGTTAAACCATAGTGGGTTATGTAACATAGTCCTCGACTATATAACATCCAATCACAAATATAAATTGCATTGCATGAATCATAACCAGAACATGAATTGTTTTGGGCATCATGAGGGTTGGATACCCGGTAGACACCAACAATTATACAAAAGATAATGTAGCATATGTGGCACAAATGAAAATTGAGCTATATGAAAAAAATCATGAAGCATATCAACCTCAAGTTCTTCATGAATTGCATTGGGTGAAACTATAAAGTATATTGCATACAGAAGTCCCGTGAAAATCTAGTAGATAAGTTCACTAAGGAATTCCCACCATGCATCCATGCAAGATGTGCTCAAAGGAATTAGGGATGACGAGACTTAGAGAAACGAAGAAATCAGCTGGACAAACTTCTCATATCCAAGGAAGAATTGTAGTATCCTTTTACTAATTTTTCTCGTCTATTTATCCATACAAGGTTTTAATGAGGCTATTCTACACAATCTTAGTATGCAATTACACTTTATTTATTTATTTGGGAGGTCTTTCCCATATTCCAAGGACATGTCTACTCGACACGCCTTGTGTGCCTACTATATAACTAGGGACAGGGGCACCACAATTATACACATATATTATCCTCCGGGATCTGCATAATAAAGAAGGGAATCATACCCTATATCATGTGTCTATTTTCTGTATGCTTTCGTGTGTGTTCCACCAACATCTCAATAGTTTGGAGATGTATTAGTTTCAATCCATTCAATTTGAGAAAATATTCAAAAAAGAAGTTGTGATTTCCCTTAAGAGAAATGTAGTTGCACCTGATAAAAATATAAGAAATAGAAGAACTTTTAACAAATGGTTTGACTTCATTGATTTGTTAAGTAAAGTACGTAATAACCAAAATCATAAACAAAAACAAATAGCCACTCCGGTTTGTGGCCTGACATGAATAGATTGTTGAATAATAGAGCAATTTACCAAGCGAATTACCGATAATAAACGCTAGATAAAATATGATTATAATAAAAGACAAAATACTAATCATGTGAAACAGCGAAAACATATTAAGACAGCTAACCAAACAGACTGTAAAACATAAGTCTTGAGATACGATCAGAACAAGATTGATAAAGAAAACATACACGTCAGCGGCAGCAGAAGAGGAACCGCCGGTGTTCGTGTTGGCACCGTCGTTAGCCATGTCATCGAGGAAGAGGGTGCTGATGTCGGGAAAGAAGTCCTCGTTAGGGAAGACGTCGACGCAATCGGTATCCGAGAGGGAGTCCGTGATGAAGCCAGTAGTCGCGCTGATAGCGCTCCCCAAAAACCTTATCGCCCTTCTCCCGTACAGGACTCGAAGCAGCGGGGTCTCGGAGGCCTACTGTCCCGGCTCGCGGTGCACGCCACAAGACGGGATGGGAAAGATCTAGGTAGCGCAGTGCTCTGGAACTTGAGGCGCAAAGGAGTATGCGACGATGTGTTGCAGTGTGTCTGAGAAGAGGCGCGACCTCTCTCTTATATAAACACAGAGAGGTAGATGAAACAAACGGACAGGAGTTGAAGCGAACAGTCGGACAGCCTCCACTCAGTTCGTATTAAAAGTCCACTTGAGCAAAACGTTTCAACTTCACCATTCATGCGTGGCGTGGCGTGGCGAGGCGAGCGAGGAGGAGGAGCGCGCGTGTGGAACTCTCTCCTTCTCCTTCTCATCCTTTTACCAAGTGGTAGGAGAGCTCACCTTATAAGCTGGTCCAACTTCCACTCAACTAGCAATGTGGGACTAAACATTTGTCCCAGCTCTTGCCTTGCATGAATGGGCCAAATGGGCCTCTAGGATTTCAGGAATTTATTGACATATAATAAATGGGCTGGGCCTATTTAGGCAAAAATTCCAACATAGATGAGTCACTATTCTCTCTAACCAAGAGTGATTGTCACTCATCTTGGGTTGTATTTGACAGAAGCTCCTACGACATGCCTTAGGTGAGAGGGAAGTTGTTGACACATAAATATGTTATGCTCTGGACACTATACCCTCTAAGACAGCTAGGTGGGCAAGAATGGTGAAAGTTGAAGATCATCTAGAAACCTCATGCCAAACCCCTTTTAGAAGGCAAGATACATGTTTAAAATGAAATGCATCAAGCACAAGAAATTAAGGTCCAACCTAGAAAATAAAGGGGACCTCTCCATCCGTTTGTATAAAAGGTACCTCAAGCTCCTCCAGCGGGGATAGGTAGTCCAAGACCTATAGAAGCACCGCCCATGGCCAAAATCATCATCATAAATCTTAAACGGATCTAGGGATCTTAAACCCTAGTCAACACATTGTATTATGAACTTGTTCAAGGCCTAGAATGATTTTCTTCCTTTTTTGTGTGCATGCTTATCTCCACTCATATGTTGGTCTAAGTCTATGTGCGGATGGGGGATGGCATTATTTGAGTTTCTTCTACTCTCGGTGTTGCTAGAGTTCATATATCCTGCTAAGCTATCCATGTCTTGACTAGTCGAATGCAACAAAAGAGTAGGTGGCACAAAGGTAAAAACCATATTGTGCATGCCATGATATCTCATAGACATGTCTTCCCTCAAATTGTCATGTTCATCATTCATATTTGGATCCCGATCAATGTGTGTGCATGGGATAACATCGCTCGACTTTGTTCAACTCTCGATGTTGCACGAGTTCATATATCTAGATACCCGAGTCTCAACCAAATAATTCTCAACAAAGGAAGATTGCTTGCGGCACCAAGGTAAACCTTGCAATCATACTATCACCAACAATAACATATCACGAGATCCAAGACCTAAAGAAGCGTCACAACCATTGGCATTGTCTGGAATCCTAAATGCATCTACGGGTCTTAAACCCTAGTCCGTCCACCATAGCCTCTTAGAGATCATATTTTACATCTTATAGAGTCCATCTATGCATTGTAATACCCCTTTGTACATCATATAATGCAAGAGCAATGTGTGAGTAGGGATATTACACACATACAACAGGTCCAAACATGGGACATCGGTGTCTGCATCCTATGAGTTGCATATGTAGATCTAAGATCCCTCCATCGCTACAAATTCCATGTGCTCTCACATTTATGCTCACAAAGTCGTGACACCCCAAGGTTTTTTTGCCTCGACTGAAGCCACCCTTGGGTGAAGGTAAGCTAAATGGGCTAGCCATTGGCGTGTGTATGCACACATATTTTCCTAATTTTTCCTATTGATCATTTTGTTATTCTCAAAACATAAAAAATGTTATATCACTTTAGTAAAAATATATTCATTGTCATTTCATAGGTCAAAATTAATATTCTTTAGGCTTAATTTATTTGTATGGTTTGAGAATTTCTTCATGTAATTGAATAAAGTGTTCACTACACTAGTGAAAAAATCAAGTAAATTACAACACTATTTGGTGTTATTGTAATACTTTATATACTAATATATTTTAAAAATGTTCAGGTTTATCGCAACAAATGTTCAAGGCCACCAAAATAAAATTATTACGTATTTTTTAAAATTAAAAAATGTTCTTGTGTTTTTGAATGAGTGTCCATATATTTGAAAATTAATATCCATAGCTCCTAAATAAAGCTCGTGTATCTACAAAGGCTCATACATTTGTTGCAAAAAAGTAAAGGATAAAATATAAACCAAATAATTATTAAAATCATGATGTAGATGCGAAAAAATAGAAGACAAAATAAACATCAAAAGACTTTCAACAAAATAAAATAAAATTGAATAGTAAGTAACAGGAAAAAGGGAAAGAGAGACAAAACAGCCATTTGGCCATCCCAACACCAACAACATCTCCGTTTGTGCTAGAGATGCAAGTGCAAGTGAGCCATTGTTACTGTTAGGGTACCATTTACCCTAATTAGGTCTTGTTTGGTACTAGAGGTTTTGTGGAAAGGGCTTTGATCCGGTACTACCCCCTCCCCCGTAAATTCATACAAAACTTGTATAATGTCAAACACGGCTCAGATCACTTGATATCCCTTCATAATTATATACATATATGTAACTGTGTACATAACTCTGTATAACTCAACCAAATAATACACTTTTCTAGCCATACATGTACTATTACGAGCTCTACGCAAAGAAAAAAGTATGATTATACGCCGAATCATCTGGTGACGGCCGTGTCCGCGTGCGGTGGTAGTGGTGGCGGTCCCATGAGCCGGTGATTCTCGCCGGGCGCGCCGCTTGGCGTCAGAGGTGTGCGAAAGGCGTACTCCAATGGGGCATGGTGGAGGCGGCACGGGAGAGCTTGGCAGCGGCGGTCGGACAGTCCTACAGCTCGCCGGACTATCCGTCTACTTGTCTGGTTGCTCGTCGGACAGTTCGACAACTTGTTCAATGACTTCTTAGGCGGCTCACTTGACATGGCTGACGGTGGCCGCGGCGTTCGGGGTGCTAGGCGGTGGTGGGCAAGCCGAAACGTGTGCGTGCAGGGATGTCATATATCTACAGATCCTGACATGTATGCCTCTACAAGGATAACACTCGGTTTGGATATAGGTTCGAATATATATATGAATGTATTTGTACGAGTTTAAGGAGGAGGGGTAGTACTGGATCAAACCTCTTGTGAAAATTAGAGGTGATAATCCTCAAAAAGATTGGATGAAACTCATACCTTCACCCAAACCCCTCTAATCCCTATAAAGCCCTAATTCCCAATCCACTAGATAGGAGTAGTGTATTAGAAATTGAAAAAGAAATACATTAGGAGTGGGGAAAAAGTGAGAAAGTGAGGATTAAACTAGTCCAATACTTTAAAAACAAACGTGCATTCCGCAATAAGTGGGCATTATTTCCTCTAATCACTAAAAAACTCTACTACCTCCCTTTCAAATGCTTTTTAAAAGAGAAGTTTGACCAAAAGAATTAAGCAACAAAATCTTGATTATATTGTATATAATTAGTACCGTTGGATTCGTATTGAAAAATACTTTTCAGTGATACTAGTTTTATACCAAAACTCTTTACGTATTTAGAGTAATTCTTGGTCAAAGAAAAAATACACAAAACAAGGACGCCTTAAGCCCTGAAACAGAGGGAGTAGTACCAAACAAGACCTTAGTTCGAAAAATAAGTGGGTCATTAGTATGGTACCATTTATTTCCTCTCCTCAGTTCAGACACTCCGATCCACAATAAGTACCACTTATTTTATACTAAACTAGTACTCCCTCTATTCCAAGGCTTAAAGCATATATTTTTTTTAAAAGTCAAGCCATGTAAAATTTGATCAAACTTTTAGAAAAAACTATAAAAAACTATTATATTATATAGATACCATATAAAAATAAATTTTATGATATATGAAAGGATATGAATTCTATACTATAAATTTTTTCTCTAAAAAGTTAGTCAAAATTTAGATAGTTTGATTTTTTTAAAAAGTTATATGCCTTAAGCTTTGGGATAGAGATAGTATATTTTATACCGACGCTTATTTGAATTGGAGGTTGTACTTTTTCTAAAACGACGAGAGCAAAATTTATAATATTGATCTACTTGCATGTATGGCCGGCGCATTGCGTGGAGCGACGAGAGCATCTCACCTCCTAGCGAGCGCGTAGAGTCGTGGTAGTGATAATATTTTTTAGGCTGTCAGTATTAACTACTGCTACTCACGTGGCCGACCGCGTATGGAGCCGCGCGAATATTTTGTCTTTCTCCGGCACAAGTATCTGGACTGAGCCTCTGTGCACACCACTATACATTGCACCTCCGCCCTCCGGGAAAGTCCTCTCTCCCTCTCTTTGCTGCCCTCCAGATTCAGGTTCCGGCGATCGATCTGAAGCTCGATCCGGCACCGTCGATCAGGTACCAAAATTTCTCCTTTGCTGTTGTTGTTGCTGCAAACGCTCTTTTAGCTAGTATCATACATGAACGCTAGTTAGATCTGTTCGCAGTCCGTAAGTAGATATATGGACTGGTTACCACACCGATCTAGCTGGTATACACGCGCTCGGGGTTTAGTATTAGTTGTGGTCTATGGATCTCTGGTTCGCGAGACTGCAGGGGAGAGTGGTATTTCAAGCATAGAGTAGCAATATAGCGGTAGCAGTAGCAGATGCGACCCACCATCGCCGGCAACGTCGTATCTCGCCGGAGATGTGCGATCTGAGAGGCCGGAGCTTTCTGCTGCCGGCAGCGCAGACGAGTTCGCTAGGATCCCGTCGTGGGTGGGGATAGGGAGGGGAGGGGAGGGGAGGAAGAATGTGGAGCAAGCCTCTTATTAGTCAGGAAGAGGAAGTATCCTAATTACAACGAGGTACAGTAAAAAAAAATGGAACTCGTGGTTCCAAATCCAGCACAATCTGCAGACAGAATCGAAGATCTGAACCGGTATTTGCTCGTTCAGGGAATAAGAGCTACTTGTACCAGTTCACTCGTGTTTGCAGAGTAGAGGACTGATTCTTGTTGTGTCCTATAATTTTGTCCTGTAATTTTGCATTTGTACAGATTATTTGAGTTCCTTTTTCAACTAGTTCTAGCTATCTCGCGAATAACGTTTCAGAGCACGCGCGGGAACTTGTGAGTGCAGGGAATGCTTGGGAACAGGATGGTCGCCTTAAAGATGTTGAATGAAACGCTTGATATTCTTGAGAACAAGTTCAATGAAGAGGTGGGTTGCTCGACGAAGAGGAAGCAAAGAAACGTAGTGCCGTTTTGGGGATATTGTTCTCGCACACAAGAGATACTTGTAGACCTACAGGGGAGCTTAGTTATGGCAGATGCACAACAAAGGTTGCTCTCCTTTGATTATCTGCCTAATGAGAGTCCTGGTAGATATGCCATTGGTACGTCCATCTAGCCTGCAAGATCTCTTTACATCTTTACTTTTATAATGAACAAATTATACGTTCAAGCAACCAAAACCATCCTACTTATTATGGCCTATACTATCAAGAGAAGTATTTTGGATATTAAACCCTCTTTCTTCTGTTCTTGTTACAGGAGCATCTTGCATACTTGAATGGAGGAAGTGTTATGAAGTAATCAAGGGAATTTGTGAGGGTTTATATTATCTACATGTGAAGCAGCGTATTATCCACTTGGACCTTAAACCAGCGAACATATTGTTGGATAATAATATTGTACCAAACATCGCTGACGTTGGTCTTCAAAGATGCTTTGATAAAAAACAATGCCGAGCTTTTACTTCAAAACTTAATGGAACCCCGTAAGTTTTCTACGATTCAAAGAAATAAGAACCTCGTTATTTTTAGTTACCTAGATTATGTAAGAATTTTATTGGTTCGCTTCACCATTCATTGACCAATCTATATGAATTTTCATGTAGTGGATATATGATACCTGAGTTTCTCGTTGGAGAAACTATATTTCAAGTCAGACATATATAGCTTGGGTGTTATAATCATACACATACTAACAGGTGAGTTTAGAATGGAAGAACAACTTATATGACTATGTTACTTTACGTTCTACCATTACTTCTATAAACATTGTGCAATGATATTCTGTTTCAAGAGCATGCAAGAGCTAGCTCATCAAGCTAATGTTGATAAGGAAACTTGTGACTGCAGGGATTTGCTAGTTAGTTGTCTAATGAAGGCGAAGCACAAAAGCATAGTACGGTTTCTTGGTTATTGTGCTGACACACATAAGATAATAGATCACGAGGTTCGTATGCAAGATATGCGACAAAGATTACTCTGCTTTGAGTATGTACCTAACGGAAGCCTTGACAAAGATTACTCTGTTTTGAGTATGTACATAAAGGAAATCTTGACAAAGGTTGCTCTGTTTTGAGTATATACCTAAAGGGAGTCTTGATAAGTATATCAATGGTAAGTTCATATTGCATATAACATGTTTTTACATATTTACTTTCTTCACCAATGATTATATTGTCAAGCTCCCAAAGGAGATATAACTCAATACCTTTTGCGTCAATATCTATATAATTAGATAATGAACCAATCTCATAATGTCGCAGGCACATCTTGTATACTGGATCAACAACGCGGTATCAAATCATCAAAGGGATCTGTCAAGGCTTACATTATCTTCACATGAACCGGTCGTATTGTCCACTTAGACCTTAAACCTGCAAACATACCATTGAATGTAATAAATATGGTACAAAAAATTACTGATTTTGGCCTCTCAAGATGTTTTCTTTTACTTTAAATCCAAATAGAACCTTATAACTATCTATGAATTAGAGAAACTAGAACATTTTTCCTTTTTCTAGGCATGTAATGATCACATTGGTTGCTTCTACCAATGCGATGAATTTTCATGCATATGGCACTCGAGTGTCTGAGTGAAGAAATTATATCTAATTCAGACATATAAGTCTCGGTTTTGTAATTAGAGTGGTATAATTTTATTTTATTTTAAAGTGGATTAGAGTGGTATAATAACACGAGTGAAGGGGCATTGTGATGGGTGTAAGAATTATCTATATGACTGCATGTTGGATACTTGCTGGGATTTCTACCTTAAGCGGTAACTCGGGTTTAATATCGAACTTGGTGAAAATATAGGTAAGGGTATACTCCGTTTGAAAACCTGTATGGCTGTATATAAATCTGAGATATGCCTTCTTGTCCCAAACAATACAGAAGTGGTTACTCATGGGAAGCTCAGTGCATACTGAAACTATTAGGGCATGTTTGGGTGTGCGGGAACACGAGTCCAGGCCTAGGGACTGAGATACAAGATTCAGTTTAATATGCATACCATGGACCCATAAATCAGTGGCTGAGTGGTATGAGGAACTGAACAACTCAGATTCATTTTTGTGGAAGATAAAATGAGAACTGGGTACAAAAAGCTTGGCGAGCCAATATGACGAAAGACTAGTTTCCTGCCATTTTCACCATCTAAACAGGGAAGTTGCACCTTGGCATTGACATGGTATGATGCATATCTCTCTCCTAAGGCTTTCCTAGTAAGTAGTAACCGAAGAAAACAGCACGGGATGAAAATGTTCTTCTCATAACAGGGATAGATATTTTCCTTAGGGCTACAAAAGTTCACTGCAGGGGAACGTTTTCACACCGTAGGGAAACCAACAGTTTCTACCCTGGTGTCTAGCTACTGTGATGAGACATTTTCAACCTGCCGGTGTGTAGCTAATGCTCAGAACCAGCCCGAAGTGGTCACTAGGTAACACAGGTAATTCCAGCTCGCGGACATTCTTGCCGACTTTCTTCTCCTTCAAGTACGTTATTCCAGGTATAGCCTCCTTCCCAATCATCTCGATAGCGTCGATCTCGAAATCTGGGAGCTTGCACACGAACCGGTCCATCCTCTTCTGCAACTTTCGGTTGCCTGTCAGCATGCCATTAGCTTTGGTGTCGTACGTCCAGCCTTCGTCACCTGGCTTCAGCGCGTCCCAAGGATCAGTCCAGCCGTCCAGCAGAGGAAACGGCCCATCCCCTTTGTCATCCCAGTTCATGTCTCCGCCAAATATTACATTGCGGAAGCGATCCAAGATCCTTATAGATTCATTCGCCTGGGTGACTCGCTCCTTGCTGAACATCTGATCCCACCGGCATGGACTCTCTAGGTGGCTTGTAGCCAACACCAGCTTGATTTCACCTTCAATGTTGATTTCTGCCACGGAGAGCTCTCTTCCCATTATTGAGTTACCAAATGGGAGGCATTTAACAGAATCCAGGGGAAACTTGCTCATCTGCACTTATTGCAATTGAATCACATTACTGAAACACATGAATACGTAAAAAAAGGAGATATGCTCTTATAAGCTGTAAGAGGACAACATAAATGTCTGAGAGCGGTACCACTTCAGGAGCAAAACTCAGGTGCCTAGAGTAAACACTAAAAGGAAATATGATGCCACAGGTTCAAATTATACACCTTGATTAAGAAATTAAAGTGCACGAGCTCCCTCATGACTTTTTTTGATAATCATGACCAAGACTATGTTATAGTTAGCAATTTTGGAATGTTAATTTTCCGATTTTTGCATATTGCCCAGATATCTCTTCAGCTCAATCTGGGGCCAAGAACAGCCCAAAACCCAGCTCATGTTATTTCCCTATATCCACTTTCAGATCTTGAAGTCTCCATTATGTTCATGCATCTTTCTATCTAGATATATGTATCAAAATCTGATAACAGAATAGCTTAGTTGTTTCCACAACAACGCAGGAGAGAATCGTGCCATTTCATTCCTAGAATTTTTTTTAATCGGATGTGCAAATATCTTCATAAGTTTTTCATCAAATACACCGCAGCGGCACAGCAACACACGGTCTAGTGTTCCCTCACATCAGAAAGTATGGGATACTAGTCAAGCTCACACTATTGAAACACCCTGGAGGTACAAAGAAGCAAGAAAAAGAAATTGATATGCTAACTATATCCAGCAAAAAACATGGCATTAATTCCAACTGGACATACTCCCTGTGTTCCTATGTGATAGAACAAGTGAAGTTATGTCGAACATACAGTGAGAAACTTGAAAACTAAACACAAATATATGCAATAGCATTTGGGTTGACCATTTGAGAAACTTCTCAATTTATTTCTGGCAGAAATACTTTCATAATCTTATATATTTTTCTATATGGCATTATATAAACGGAATGGTCATATGTGCATCCTGGTGACCATGAAAATAAAAGGCTCACTTTGTTTTAATCGGGATTACAAATTAAAATTACATGTAAACCTTAGAAGAAGATCAGTAATCGAATTTCAAGGATATTGCACTCATGCCATATATGAAGTTTGAGAGAAGCGTCAGTGCAAACCTGCATGCAGAAATATGGCTTGTCCATGTACATGGCCAACTTATCTGATAGGGAGCATTTGTACTCTTGCCACCAGCCAGATTTTTGGAGAAGCTGATATATGTTTGATGTAACCTCCTGGAGTTACACAGGAAAAATTGAGAAGGGGAAAAGAAATAACACAAAGTATAAACTGACAAATTCTGGACCTGGAAACATATAAGATCTGGTTTGTGGAGCTGAATAAGATCTCCAATAGCTTTCATCCTTTTGCTCAGTTCCAAGTCCTCCCGAAACCATAGGTTGTATGTCATGACTTTGATGATCTTCTTATCCAAATGAGTCTCAGCATTTACTGCAGAAAGGCATTATAATTTTTTAGCTGGACCACACAAAACCAAAAGCTTATAATCTGAATAAAGTAGCTAGAACATTTATTCTGTTGATCAGTTTAGACAAACAACAGACAAGGGTTCAATGGTTTCAAGATAAGGTCATCAGAGTTTCAAGCCAAACAACAGATAAACAACATATCATATCAAAGATAAATCTGTCAGTAACTTTTATAAGGTTCATGCTTAGTTATATTCATGATAACAGGAACAAAAAAATAGAAAGTTTAGACAAAAAGAAAGTATCAGCCTGCATGCACAGCCCATGAACGATATCACTGCCATTAACATTCCCGATGAAATATCACTGCCATTATCAACAAAACGCTGCAGGTATGTAAACAATAATGACTACCAGGGGGCAGATTCACGCATACGCAAACCTATGAAATTATGCTGTATGAATTTGGACTGCCCGTGTTGGAAGGGATAAAACGGCTGTGCTAAATAATCGATTGATCAATTTCTCAAAGTATGGTTATAACATGGGTGAACTAACCACATGAATGCACCACATCCTCAACGGTATCACAAAGGTTTATATCTTGCTCATACGTCGATGCGAGAGATGAGAATGACAGTAACATGGCGTAAAATTTCTGTATTAATAAATTTCTATCAGATCAAGTTACTACGTTGAGAAAAATCACCTAAACATATTTTAAGAAAAGATAATGCATGGATGTACATATATAAAGTAGAGTGGTGAATCAAAGGAAATATTATTGCATGGACAACAGGACAAGGCCATATTTGTAGAAGAAATTTGACATAATGAAGTGAAAGTAATGCATTTAGGCAGGAACTGCAAACTATATGTTGTAGTGATTAGCAACCATGGTAAAATCTGAAACATGATAAAGATACCACAAATTAGTGCAAAGAAAGAACACAAACATATCCCACATCATTGTGCATCAATCTTTTTATGCAGTTTGCCATGTATCGAAATTCCGTATGTGCCCATCTGATAAGGATGCAAGTGGGTGACCTTTAGGGTATCCTCTACCCTCTCTAGTACAATAAAATGAACTAAATTTTCATAAATCATATTTTTTTTACAAAACTAGTTCACTTGTTTGAACTAGACTAAGGTTCCAAACTTGCATCTCTACCATTTGACACGAGAATTTAAGCCCCTTTCCAGATGTCATTAACATTATTTCTCATTCCCAATTACTCTCAACCAGTCCATCAGAGGGCAATTGGGAGCATTACTATTCTTTTATCTCGGTAATTCTCCATAACAGGTCATGATTCAATGCATATGGGACCAAAAGTTGTATAGCATCCCAACATTTTATCAGGAAATGTTTCCTGTCTGATTGTTGTATGACTAAACTTGGCTAAATCCGATTCCCTTAATTCCTCTTCTGCTGGGACAAAAAAGGCCATTAATGAATGTTTGATGCCTGTGTGACTGCACGGCATGAACATCGGACGGAAAATGTTGTGTGCATAGCATTGCTCAAAGAAAAATAAAGGCAATGTTGCAAAATAACATTTGAAAAGATTCAGATGAAAAGATCGCATCAATCAGGAGAAGCGTAATAAAAGCGATCCTTGGCACAATCAACAACGCTGGTAGAAAAACTCTAGTACTTCATTAAAAAAATATAAATAATCCTTTTTTATTCAAGATATACCTTCTTCGGCGGTCGTCTCATCCCTCTGGTTGGAGCTGCCGCCCTCCTCGACGATGACGTCGGGCGACGCCGCGCGAGCCCTCTTCCTGGAGCAGCCACGGAGCGGGAGAAACGCGGCGCCGGCAATGGCGGAGAGGTCCAACGCGTCGGCGTCGTCAGCAGCCTCCGCCTCCAAGGGGCGCGCGGCGCCGCACGCGTCGCAGGTGGCGAGGCTCTTGGGGTTGCAGAGCGTGCAGCGGCCGCATATCCACTGGGGCGGGAGGGACGAGCCGCCGGCGACGGCGGCCGGGTCCGACGCGTCGCCAGCCTCCGCGGGGCGCGCGGCGCCGCACGCGTCGCAGGTGGCGAGGCTCCTGGGGTTGCAGAGCGTGCAGCGGGCGCAGGCCCACTGA
This sequence comes from Avena insularis, assembly GCA_023614405.1. Classification (NCBI taxonomy): domain Eukaryota; kingdom Viridiplantae; phylum Streptophyta; class Magnoliopsida; order Poales; family Poaceae; genus Avena; species Avena insularis. The sequence continues at coordinate 88,899,170 of CM042695.1, forward strand.
GGCGGCGGGATTCTCGCGGAGGAAGGGGGCGGCGAAGGGGGCGCGGCCATTGCTGCGGAGATGGGGAGGAGGGCGAGGGTTCTTGGGGGGAACAGGGGTTTGGGCTGGAGGAGGAGGCGGCGGAGAAGACGGGGTTGGAACCGTGGCAGGGTGGAACGGAAGAGGAAAGTGGTCATTGGAATTTTGAAATTTGAACTGAGTTCCTTCTGGTGGACGGGTCGACTCCTATTTCCCCTTTTTTTCCGGCGAGCCCCACGATCGGCCGAATGGACAACCGTCCGATCATGCAACCAGCACCGCTTGTGACATGGCTCTGAAACTCATCGATTTACTCCCTCCGTCCCAATTTAGACCGTACTAGTTTGAATGGTCGTGTGTTGTCACGGGTATTTAAATTTTCATGTCATACTCTATTTTTTTTTGCGAGGAAGAAGACGAATTCATTGATACTTTGAACTTACAGAAAAGCCAAGAACAAAGCCAAAATTACAAAGGAATCCAGCAGCTTCGACGGCAACCAAGACGAGAGGGAGACGCGCCGCTGCCGATCTTTGTCTTCAAGCCTTGGATCGACGAAATCCCCATGACAGCCGGGAAGTCCCCGCTCACCGCCCCCATAGGGGTAACGCCCTGGATCAACGTCTCCGCCGCAAAGCATCGAATCGCCATCTTCACCTTATTCGCATCTCCGATCCAGTGCCACGCCAGATCGGATCGGGGAGATCCACGTCGCGCGAATCCAAAGATCCGCGAGCGCGGAAGATGCAGGCGCACCGTCGCAAAGCTCCGCCGAGCTCCACCGATGGAGGGGTCGCACACCTGCACCAAAAGCCACATCAGCGCCGCCTCCGGGACGCCGCCCGTAGCACCCCCACTCAACCCTACACTAAATACAACCGTGAAACGAGGATCCCCCGCCCTCCCGCCGCCGAGGCGGCCGCCGGAGGGCGAGAGATCCAGCGAATCCCCGGTGGAGAGGTGGATTGGACGGGAAGATTCACAAAATCGCCTCCGCTACAGTGACAGGGGAGGAGAGACGTCCAGGCTGCTACACATGTCATGCTCTATTTAGTTGTCATGGTGCATTTTCATCTTCAATTTGTCAAATATCACCGATATGGTTTACTTGCTATTTTTTCCAAATTCACCCTTTGGTTATGCCGACAACACAAGATGTCATCATTCTCTGTCTCTTCCCTTTTGCTATAGTGAAAGAGAGGCAAAAGGGAGGAACTCCACTTCCCCCGCTCCGTAGCTAGCCAGACCGTCGGTCCCTCCCTCTCCATCATCCACTTCATTGGTGGGAGATTAGAGGGACCACAGATCATGTCTCCTGCGTCTAGGTAGTGGTAGGGTTAGGGTTCTGGCTGTCATTTTTCGGGTGGTGGTGACAATGACGGTGAGGAATAATCTACTGCAGCTCCAACCCCACTTTGACAGCTACGTTAAGTACCTGGCATCAGCGTCTTCATGCTTTCTCTTGGAGGGAGCGAGATTTTGTGCCCTAGGTGTGGGTGTCGTAGTTACGATGTCACCCACCCAACAACTTTTTTTCTCTAACTCCGTCGTGGCGGCGGCGCACCCTCCGGTGTCATGGAGTGTGTGAGACCTTGTACATGAGGTAGTCACAAGGCGCCAATTTGTCCTCCTTTCAGTGATGTAGGAGTGGGAGGGGAGGACCTTGGCGCTAGTGGTTCTTCAACCTGATGTTGCTTTCTAGTGTTGGTATGGAGATACATAAGTTGAAAACTTTGTGACAACAGAGATTCCATGTTCATATACAAAGTTCACGGCGGCTCAGAGTGGAGTGGCAGCGACAGCGGTACATTGGACCTCTACAGATACAAAGTTCACGGCGACTCCAGGTGGGAGTGACAGCGACATGGCAGCACGGTGGACCTCGTGTTAAGTTATATCCCATGTACTTGGGAGTAGTAATTTATTTATTAGTGTGGTGTTGTGTACCACTTTTCCTCCTTAATTGACCTAGGGTCTAAATCGCAAAAAACACACGATATTCAATAAATTACACTGCTAGTGGATGTATAAATTTACTTATAAAACAACTTATTTCAATCACAAATCAACCTTACAACAAATTGCCTTCATAGCATGGTACATACATTAGAACTCCATGTTGACTTGTTGAGATAACAAATCAAGTTAGCATGGACAAAAGCCTATGTGGTTGAGTGTTAGAGTCTAGGAAGGTCAAGGATTCATTTCATTTCCAAGGAAAATAGAAAATAAGTATAACTATGAGAAAATCAAGTGCCATTCACAACACTTGGAGATCTTCTCCTTCGGGAATCCAGCTGAGAATATGTTTTTTAGAAATGAGGTCATCGAATCTAGCTTTATTACTCCCTCAAATCCATATAAATGTTCTCAGATTTGTCTAGATCCGAATCTAGACAAATATGATAACATAAATTTGGATTGGAGGAGTAAGGGTGCGGTGTCAATCACCCTCATCAGCATTCAGCAGAGGCGACGGTTGCTGTATCGATCTCGTCGCCGCAAACCTTGGTTGCACACCTCTAGCGTTCGTCCGTAGAGATGATCGCCTCCGACACGACGACCATCACAATGATGGTATTGATCTCATCGTTGCAGGATGTTCTTGTGCACCACCCGCTCGCACTCCATTGACGCTCTGATCCTGGGGCGACCCGCCTCCTGGAGCTCGACGGAGACCGTGGGAGGACTGCGAGGGCATGGAGAAGCCGCGTGATGATGCTCGACGTGGCACTTCGTTGGTAACCCCAAGCGTAGGGTGTGAAGAGCAAGCATCAAGTTTTCCCTCAGTTGAGACCGAGGTTATCGAACCAAAAGGAGGAAGGAAACGTCACACAAGTGTTGCAAGCAACGCGGAGACCTGCACAACACAAACTCAAGACTTTGCCCCAATGAATCAGTGAGGTTGTCAAGCTCACCGGTTTGCTATAACAAAGGATTAAACATATGGTGTGGAAGGTAATGGTTTGCAGCAAGTAAACAAGTAACAGTGGAAGATGTATCAATGATAAAGATTGGATCGGGGTCCATAGTTAACTAGAGGTGCTCTCCTTAGATAAACAACATGGCATGAAGGGTAAACAAATTACAGCAGGGCAATTGACAGGAACTGAGCAAGGCATAACAATGCAATTACTAGTCAGAAAGATCATATGATATTCAGTTGGGCAATACAACAAGATATATAGACCTCCATCCAACTGCATCTATGACTAGAATGTAGGGGTTCGTAGCATGGAAAACAAAAAAATTCTATCGCATGCAAACAAACAAGCCAAGATCTATCTACTAGATTGTAGCAACGAGTCAATAGAGGAACTCACCCTCGAAGATTCCAAAGCGGTTAAGGAGAGCAGATTCTCGTGGGTGATGTAGTCGTACTCTTGCCGATCTCAAGATCGCGTAGACGATCCTTTCGGCTCTGTGTTCCGGCAGCTCAGCTTCATGGGTCACACGCTCGATACTGATGAAGACCTTCCTCTCCCTTGTTCCAGAAAATGGAGGTTGTAGCACTCTCCTCGCGATTCCGGCAGCACGACGGCGTGGTACCGGAAGTAGAGGGGAGATCTCGCAGGGCTTCGCCTTAAGCCGGAGCGAGTATGGTGGACTATGAGAGAGGCCTTGGTGATCTAGGGTTTAGAGGGCACCAAGGGGAGAGTGTAGCCGGCGGCTAGGGTTTGGGAAACACCCCAACTCGCCGAGTTGGTGGTGCCCTAGGCGGCGACACAAGGAGGTGGTGGCGCCAGCGACTTGGAGGAGAGGGCTAGGGTTTTGGGTGTGAGTGGTAGGGGAGCCCTACCCCTCCTTATATAGGTGGAGGGAGGAGGACTTCCTCCCCAAGTAGGTTTCCTACTCTCCCTCCACCAAGCAAACTTGCCGTTTGACTTTTTCAAATTGGCGTTTGACTTTCAAACTAGGATTTGATTTCTCCCTTTATTTTTCCCAGCCAAGTGACCTAGTACATGATGCAACCATTCCATATTGTCATGACACATTCATGTACCCTTCCCCTCCGGAGTGCCGGACCTTCCGGACCCTTCTAGAACATTCCTGGTGAAAACACCGGAATCATTCCCCAACTCCGAAACAGGACTTTCCTTATATGAATCTTATTCTCCGAACCATTCCGGATCTCCTCGTGATATCTCAGATCCCATCCGAGACTCCGAACAACATTCGGTCTCTTACTCATCATTCCATAACTACCCAACAACATCGAATCCTTAAGTGTGTCTCCCTACGGTTCGTGAATTATGCGGACATGATCGAGACACTTCTCCGATCAATAACCAATAGAGGAATCTGGAAATTCATATGGCTCTCACATATTTCTATGATTACTTTGCGATCGAATGAACCACTTACATACGATACCAATTTTCCTTTGTCTCACGATAGTTTACTTATCCGAGGTTTTGATCGCTTCGATCTCTCGCATACCTAGTTCAACCTCACATCGATAAGTACTCTCTTCTCGTTCCCGTGGTATGTGATCCCTTGTGAGCCAGTCACATGCTTGCAAGCCAATTGGATGACATTCCACCGAGAGGGCCCAGAGTATATCTATTCGTCATATGGATGGACAAATCCCACTCTTGATCCATGTGCCTCAACCCATACTTTCGAACACTCAATGCCACCTTTATAGCCACCCAGTTACGGTGTGGTGTTTGATGTCATCAAAGCATCCTGCCGGTGATGGTGATTAGCATGATCTCATGGTCGAAGGAATTAGGTTACTATGTATCAGAAAGCTTATAGCAATTGAACTATTAAAATGACTTGATCTTTATGCTACGCTTATCTATAGGAGTATATACCATTCTCCTAATGATATGACCTTGTTATTAACAACATCTCAAATGTTCATGATCAAGAAACCATGATCATCTATTAATCAACAAGCTAGTATTTTGAAGAGGCTTTACTAGGGACTCTAATTTAGTTTACAAATCACACAAGTATTAATGTTTCTGGTTAATACTGTTATAGCATGAATGTAAACATTTATCATAAACACAAAGATATAATAATAACTATATTTATTATTGCCTCTAGGGCATATCTCCAACATAGAAGTCCACCTTCAGGTTATTATCCGAACCCCCTCTAGTATTAAGTTGCAAGCAACAGACAACTGCTTTAAGCAAAGTGTGTAAGGTAAACAGTCCACATGTTCCATGAACAAGAGACCGTTATTTTCTCCATAGTGGCAACAACACATCTACAACCGAAGAGTTTTCTGTCACTTCCCTTGAAAACTAGAGGCATGAACCCACTATCGAGCATAAATACACCCTCTTGGAGTCACTAGCAACTACTTGGCCAAGATAGCTACTAACAACGGAGAGCATGCAAGATCACAAACAACACAGACATGATAGAATCATAAAGACAAAACCATTAATCAAACCAACATAATAATCTCAATATCCATCGGATCCCCGCAAACACAACATGCATGATTACAAATAGATTAGATCTTGATCATGAATGGAGCTCATAGGATCTATACATGAAAGCACAAAGGAGGAGATACAACCATCTAGCTACTACATGGATCCATAGTCCAAGGTGGAACTACTCACGCATCATACTGGAGAGAAGGCCTCCGGCATGATCTCCCCTCCGACAGGGTGCCAGGAAGAACTTCAGATCCCCCCGATCTAGGGACGATGGTGGCGGAGGCTATAGACCGTTTCGTGGAGATTTGATCAGGTACTTAGGGTTTCTGCATCGGGGGCTTCTTATAGGCGAAGGGGGAGGCTCAGGCGGCGGCCAGGGGCCCCACACCCCTCCCAGGCGCGGGGCAGGGCCCACCCACGCCTAGGGTGGGTCTAGCCGCCCTGGCCCGCCTCTTCGGCTCCCCTCTGGACTTCTTGTTCCCCACGAAAAGTAATTGATTTTGACGTCTTTCCCGTCCAATTCTGAGAATATTTCTTTACTAACTTTTTTGAAACCAAAAACAACAGAAAACAGGCATCTGGCATTGTTGCAACTTGTTAATAGGTTAGTACCAGAAAACATGTAAAAAGTACCTCAAAGTGTAGACAAGTAAATCAAAGTAGATACTAAATAAGCATGGAGCATCAAAAATTATAGATATGTTTACGACGTATCACTGTGCATCCTAGAGCTTGACAGAGACCGCGCCTCGTGACAGTGAGGGCGTGGAGAAGTCGCCTGAAATCGTGCACCTCCCGCCGACAGTCCATTGGTGTTCTGATCGTGGAGCGGTTGTGCGTCTTGGAGCTCGATAGAGACCGCAGCCGGGACAACAAGGGCGTGGATCGCGCCTGCTATGCGGGTGAAGCCAAACTCCATTGTTGTGGAGACGGTCGACATCCCGAGGATGAAGGGAAACCGGCACCGACGGAAGGAGAGATCCCCTCTACGGCGGCAGAGGTGGGGAGGACCGAGCAGGGTGGAAGATCGGGTGGACCGGGCAGGGTGCCTGATGTTGGGCTTAGCCATTAGGTGCGTGCGGGGCGAGCGGAGCGACGCGCGACAACAAGGGCGTGGAAAAATTCTTATGTGACTATGACCGGGCAGGGTGCCTGATGTTGGGCTTAGCCATTAGATCCTATATGATTTCTAACATGAGGTGAGACTTCTTGGAAAAATTCTTAGGTTAGAAATCATATAGGATTTTAGTGTAGAAAAGCAGAGCATATGAATTTGTAGGATTTATTCCTTTAAACCAAATGGATTTTATAGGAAAAATCCTATGGATTGGAACAAAACAATTGAATCAAACATGCCCTAATGCATCCATGAAGGGAACGACTGCAAGCACCGCTCTATCCAAATATAGCCTAAATGGTAATTGATCAACGGTTTTTTGATAAGTTATTGCTATCTAACCTAGACCCCATATTTCATTGATGCATTTTGGGGCGACTTATGGGAGCACAAGGTGAAGTGGATGAATTTTAGAGAGAGAGAGAGAGAGAGTTGCATAGGCTGTACACAAACTTGCGACATGGGAGCATTTTGATACATCAACATAACATGTGATGAACTGGTATAGAAACTTGAACAATACTTCCAACAAACAATTGCAGTCAGTCGTGACAATGGTCGGTTCGGAGGAGGAAGATCTAATGGTGACATTTGAGCACATGGTAAGCATTCGACGGTGCATTACAGACATGGAGAATAGCCGTGAAGGCATCAGGGGCACACGTAAGAAGAGGTCGCCCTCGCAGCTGGTGGATTTGGTGGGATGAGGCGGTCAGGTTTTTGTCAAAAATATGCGGGGAAGGGAGGTTCACAAGAATAACAATGTTGTCTGTCCTAGGACATTTTTTATCCTTTACGCCCACAAGACAAGTCTGTGGATCATCTCGTCGTATGTTGCAATTAGGTGTACCAATTTGCACACACCTAGCAAGTTTGTGTGTTTAGTGGAGAGTCTCATTTCCCCTTACTCTCCCTCCCTCTCTCTCCTTCCTCCCTAGTTGAGAGTCGTCCGCTGCCTTCTGGCTCCTCTCCCCTTCCTATCTGGTGGCCTCGCCGGCTGGAGATGGTGGGGGTGGGGGGGGGGTCTGGTCCTCCCTTGTATATTATAATAGTAGTAGATTGTGGTGACCCAGCATACCACTGCATGTGTAGTACACTATAGTCGTTGACATGACATCCACAGAACACCGTTTTGTAAATATCACATCCCTCGGAGTGGTACAACAGAAACATTGCGGGTCCATATTACAAACATTCACACATTAATATTATTACAATACCAGAAGTTCAAGACTTCGAAAAGATTCAACTTACAAACCAAAATATAAAGTATTTCAGCGGAATTTAAAAGTAGCAACTCCAACTAGGAGTTGAGCTCAGCAGCTTATTCTATATGGTTCATGCTGCTCGACTCCGTCGGTTACTACTAACTAGGGTACTTAGTTTGACTCATTGTCATCGACACCATAGCGGATTTCGTAATCCACTCCTTCAACACCTCCTGACAGGTCAGGTTCCTCATAGAACACATCTTCTTGGCATTCGGCTGCATACATTGGCGTGTCTTCGGGATCCTTAGAGTCTAAGGAAAGGATGAGTAACAGTGTTACCCCGAAAGTTCATTATATGCAAGGTGGAAAGTTTGATGCTCTAACTACCACCTCAGACTATAAGTCCTTGGAACTATGCAGTTTTTGTAAATCTTTCTTCAAAGATTGATTTTATTATGAAAATCTATGACCACCTGCCTTCACAGGTTGACCAGAACGTTCATGGAGTTCCTTTCCTGCTGCGTTCGTAGCTCCTTCCCGGAACTAGGAGTAACAAGTTACAATTCTTACACTCTACAGAGGTGCGTTACTTCACCCATGAGAGATCAACTCCTTATTGCACAACCAGGCGTACTTTCCCGTCCACAATTACATGATGTGGGGCCCAGTAGGTGATCCAAGCCAATCACTGCCCCCTTCGCGACCTTGCATGCCTCCTTGGTGTACACATGCCCACATATTGAATTGAAGGGAATATGCCCTGAGAGGCAATAATAAAGTGTTTATTATGTGTATTACAAGTATATGATAGATGTTTATTTTGCATGCTATAATGTATTAATACGGAAACATTAATACATGTGTGTTTAATAAACAAACAGAAAGTTCCTAGTTATGCCTCTCTCATAAACTAGCTCATTGATTAACAAGATGATCAAGGTTTCCTGATCATGGACATTGGATGTTATTAATAACGAGATCACAACATTAGTGTAATGGTGTGATGAACATTCATCCGAAGTATAGCATTACGATCAAAGTCATTGAGTTTATATTGCTATAACAACTTACGAAGTGATCCTAATCCTTAGACCATGAGATCATGTCAATCACTAACACCGGAAGAGTTTCTTGATAACATCAAACATCACACCATAACATGGTGATTATAAAGATGGATTCAGAACTAATAGTGTTATGTTGAGGCTCATGGATCAAGAGTGGAATTTGTTCATCCCGATGACGGATAGATATACTCTGTGCCCTCTCGGTGATATCACATTGATTAGCTTGCAAGCAAGTGATTTAATCACTAGAATATTATATCACGGGAACGAGAAAAGAGTGCATGTCAGTAACGAGATCAAACTGTTGGAGATATGCCCTGGAGGCAATAATAAATGTAGTTATTATTATATCTTTGTGTTTATGATAAATGTTTACATTCATGCTATAATAGTATTAACAAGGAAACATTAATACTTGTGTGATTTGTAAACTAAAATAGAGTCCCTAGTAAAGCCTCTTTATAAATACTAGCTTGTTGGTTGATAAATTATTGTGGTTTCCCTATCATGAACATTGAGATGTTATTAACAACAAGATCATATCGTTAGGAGAATGATATGGTGGACATACTCATATAGATAAGCGTAGCATAAATATCAAGTCATTTTAATAGTTCAATTGCTATATGCTTTCTGATACATAGTAACCTAATTCCTTCAACCATGAGATCATGCATATCACCTTCACCGGAAGGATGCTTTGATGACATCAAACACCACACCGTAACTGGGTGGCTATAAAGGTGGCATTGAGTGTTCGGAAAGTATTGGTTGAGACACATGGATCAAGAGTGGGATTTGTCCATCCATATGACGGATAGATATACTCTGGGCCCTCTCGGAGGAATGTCATCCAATTAGCTTGCAAGCATATGACTGGCTCACAAGGGATCACATATCACGGGAACGAGAAAAGAGTACTTATCAGTAACGAGGTTGAACTAGGTATGCAGAGATACCGACGATCAAAACCTCGGATAAGTATATCGTGAGACAAAGGGAAATTGGTATCGTATGTAAGAGGTTCATTCGATCGCAAAGTAATCGTAGAAATATGTGGGAGCCATATGAATTTCCAGATTCCTCTATTGGTTATTGTTCGGAGAAGTGTCTCGATCATGTCCGCATAATTCACGAACCGTAGGGAGACACACTTAAGGATTCGACGTTGTTTGAGTAGCTATGGAATGATGAGTAAGAGACCGAATGTTGTTCAGAGTCTCGGATGGGATCCGGGATATCACGAGGAGATCCGGAATGGTCCGGAGAATAAGATTCATATAAGGAAAGTCCTGTTTCGGGGTTGGAGAATAGTTCTGGTGTTTTCATCAGGAATGTTCTAGAAGGTTCCGGAATGTCCCAGCACTCGGAGGAAGGGTACATGAATGTGTCATAACAAGTTGGAATGATTGCATCATGTACTAGGTGTCATCGCTGAACAAAATAAAGGGTTTAATCAAATCCTAGTTTGAAAAGTCAAACGCCAATTTGAAAAGTCAAACGGCTATTTTGTGAGGTGGAGGGAGAGTAGGAAACCTACTTGGGGAGGAGTTCCCTCCCTCCACCGCCGGCCCACTTGGAGACCGAGTTGGGTAGGGACTCCCCTCCCCTTGGCGCGCCCCCTCCACCTATATAAGGAGGGGCAGGGCTGCCCCTCCAAACACACAACACCATGCCCCGCAAACCCTAATCCTAGCCGTCGGCGCCGCCACCTCCTGCTGCCGCCGCCTAGGGCAAGCCGCCGCCGCCTAGGCAAACCCTAGCCGCCGGCCTTGATCCTCCTTGGTGCGTCTAAACCCTAGATCATCGAGGCTCTCTCTCATAGTCCACCATACTCGCTCCGGCTTAAGGCGAAGCCCTGCGAGATCTCCCCTCTACTTCCGGTACCACGCCCTTGTGCTGCCGGAATCGCGAGGAGAGTGCTACAACCTCCGCTGCCTGCTAGAACAAGGGAGAGGAAGGTCTTCGTCGAGTACCGAACGTGTGACCGACTGCAGAAGCGCTGCCAGGACGCAGCGCCGGAAGGATCGTCTACGTGATCTTGAGATCGGGAAGAGTACGACTACATCACCCACGAGAATCCGCTCTCGTTAAACACTTTGGAATCTTCGAGGGTGAGTTATTCCATCGACGCGTTGCTACAATCTAGTAGATAGATCTTGGCTTGTTTGTTTGTATGCGGTAGAAATTTTTTGTTTTCCATGCTACGAACCCCTACAGTGGTATCAGAGCCGTGTCTATATGTAGATCTATTGCACGAGTAGAACACAATGGTCATTGTGGGCGTTGATGCTTTTGTTGTCGATTACTTCTTGTGTACTTTGCATCTTGCGGGATGGTGCGATGAAGCGGCCCGGGCTAACCTTACATGACATCGTTCATGAGACTTGCTCCATGCTTGACATGCAACTTGTATTGCATAAGTGGCTTTGCGGGTGCCTGTTTCTCCCAACATAGTTAAGATTCAATTTACAATGGGTGATTGACAATACTAGTATCAATGTTGTGGTTCTTGTTCTAAGTTAGAACGACACTTATTGAAAGCCCCAAACCACGTAAAACATGCAAAGAAAGTAGAGGCGTCTAACTTTGTTTTGCAGGGGTGTGCTGTGATGTGATATGGCCTTGATTGTGATTATATTTGATGTATGCAATGTTCCTTATTGTAAGTTGGCAACCAGTACGAGCCATATGGTTGTCTTTAATTTTTGTTAAGACCCGCGTGTCTATTCAAAGTAGTTGTATAGTTGAAGCTGGTGGACGACAACCATGGAGCGGCATCATTGACCTTGATGCAATGCCGGTGATGATGGAGATCATGTTCGTGCTTGAAGATGGAGATCGGAAGCACAAAGAAGAAAGGCCATATCATATCACATATTATGAATTGCATGTGATGTTAATCCTTTATGCATCTTGTATTGCTTAGTTAACGACGGTAGCATTATAAGATGATCCCTCATGCACATGAATATCGAGTTCTAAAGTGTTCACCCTTAGTAAGCACCGTTGCTAAAGCTTGTTGTTTCGAAGCACCACGTGATGATCAGGTGTGTTAGATTCCGCAAGTGTATACAACATGAGCAAGCCAGATTTGCTCATGCGGAAGCTAAGGTTTGATCTTGACGATCCTAGCATGTACAGACATGGTCTCGGAACACGGATCACCGAAAGGTAAAGCATGAATCATATATTAAGATATGATGAACATGTCGATTGTTCGCCATTGAAGCTACATCAACTCTCGTGATGATCGGTGTTGATGTGGTGGATTTGGTTCGTGTGATCACTAAAACAATGTGAGGGATATTGTTTTGAGTGGGAGTTCACCTAGATTAATTTAACTATTAATTAGAACTCAATTTGTCATAAACTTAGTCTAAACTATTGCAAATATGTTGTAGATCAATGGCGGCCCCTACCATCAATTTTAATGCATTCCTAGAGAAAGAAAAGTTGAAAAAAATGGAAGCAACTTCGCGGATTGGTTCCGCAATTTGAGAATTATCCTCACTGCTGGTAATTTGACCTATGTGCTGGATGCACCGCTGGGTGACCCACCTGCAGCTACTGCTACCGATGAAGTAAAGAATGTTTACCTCGCTCGGAAGACTCAGTACTCCACAATTCAGTGTGCTATCTTGTATGGTTTAGAATCGGAGCTTCAAAAGGTTTGAGAATTCAGACCCACATGATATTGTCCGTGATCTCAAATTGATCTTTGAGACTCACGCGGCAATTGAGAGCTATGAGGCTTCTGAAAATTTCTTTAACTGCAAGATGGAAGAGGGAAGCTCCGTCAGTGAGCATGTGGTTAAGATGTCTGGGCACGCAAACAAACTTCAAAGCTTGGGTATAGTGATTCCTAATGCTTTGGGGATTTATCGTGTCCTCCAATCACTACCACCAAGTTACAAGAACTTTGTGATGAACTAAAATATGCAAAACATGAACAAGCAATGCGTAACTCTTCGCCATGTTAAAATCTGCAGAAGTGGAGATCAAGAAAGAGCACCAAGTGTTGATGGTCAATAAGACCACCAAATTCAAGAAAGGCAAGTCTAAGCAAAAGGGACACTTCAAGAAGGGTGGTAAGAAAGTTACCGCGCCGAAGAAGAAGACCAAGGCTGGACCTAAGCCTGATACTGAGTGCTTTTACTGCAAGGGAGAAGGTCACTGGAAGCAGAATTACCCAAAGTACTTGGTGGATTTGAAGAACGGCAACATCATAAGAAAGGTATATCCGATATACATGTTATTGATGTATATCTCACTAGTACTCATAGTAGTGCCTGGGTATTTGATACTGGTTCGGTTGCTCATATTTGTAACTCGAAACAGGTGCTGCAAAATAAACGGAAGCTAGCGAAGAACAAGGTGACGATGCGCGTGGGAAACGGATCAAAGGTTGATGTGATCGCGGTCGGCATGCTACCTCTTCATCTACCATCGGGATTAGTTTTATACTTAAATAATTGTTATTTGGTGCCTGCGTTAAGCATGAACATTATATCGGGATCTTGTTTATTGCGAGACGGTTACTTGTTTAAATCCGAGAATAATGGTTGTTCGATTTATATGAGTAATATGTTTTATGCACATGCACCTTTGATAGATGGTCTATTCCTATTGAATCTCGATAGTGGAAATACACATATTAATAACATTGAAGCTAAACGTTTGAAATCGAACGATAACTCGACCTATATGTGGCACTGTCGTCTTGGTCACATTGGAGTGAAGCGTATGAAGAAACTCCATTCCGATGGACTTCTTGAATCACTTGATTTCGAATCACTTGAAAGATGCGAAGCATGTCTGATGGGTAAAATGACCAAGACTCCATTTTCTGGTATGATGGAGCGAGCTACGGACTTATTGGAAATCATACATACCGATGTGTGTGGTCCAATGAGTGTAGCATCGCGCGGTGGTTATCGTTATGTTCTTACCTTGACGGATGACTTGAGTAGATATGGGTATATCTATTTCATGAAACATAAGTCCGAAACTTTCGAGAAGTTTAAGGAATTTCAAAGTGAGGTTGAGTATCAACGTAACAAGAAGATTAAATTTCTACGTTCTGATCATGGAGGTGAATATCTAAGTTACGAGTTTGGCGAGCATTTGAAGAAATGCGGAATACTTTCACAATTGACACCGCCGGGAACACCACAGCGTAATGGTGTGTCCGAACGTCGTAATCGAACTCTCTTAGATATGGTTCGTTCTATGATGTCACTTATAGATTTACCGCTATCATTTTGGGGTTATGCATTAGAGACAACCGCATTCACTTTAAATAGGGCACCATCTAAATCCGTTGAAACGACACCGTATGAATTATGGTTTGGGAAGAAACCTAAATTGTCGTTCCTTAAAGTTTGGGGTTGCGAAGCCTATGTAAAGAAGTTACAGCCAGACAAGCTTGAACCCAAAGCGGAAAAATGCGTCTTCATAGGATACCCAAAGGAATCTATTGGGTATACCTTCTATCATAGATCTGAAGGCAAAATCTTCGTTGCCAAGAATGGATCCTTTCTAGAGAAGGAATTTCTCTCGAAAGAAGTGACTGGAAGGAAAGTAGAACTCGACGAGGTTATCGAACCTTCTCTCGAACTTGCGAGTAGCGCAGCACCGGAAGAAGTTCCTGTGGTTCCTGCACCAATAAGAGAGGAAGCTAATGATGATGATCATGAAACTTCGGTTGTAGTTGCTACAGAGCCTCGCAGGTCAACGAGAACTCGTACCACTCCTGATTGGTATGATTCCGTTATGAGTGTCATGTTGGTGGACAACACCGATGACCCTGCGACATATGAGGAAGTGATGATGAGCCCAGATTCCAATAAATGGCATGAAGCCATGAAATCCGAGATTGGATCCATGTACGAAAACCAAGTATGGACTTTGGTGGACTTACCGGATGGCCAAAAGTCTGTCGAGAACAAATGGATTTTCAAGAAGAAAACAGATGCTGATGGTAATGTTACTGTCAATAAAGCTCGACTTGTTGCAAAAGGGTTTCGACAAATTCAAGGAGTTGACTACGATGAGACTTTCTCACCTGTAGCGAAGCTAAAGTCTATAAGGATTATGTTAGCAATCGCTGCATAGTATGATTATGAGATATGGCAGATGGATGTCAAAACAGCGTTCCTCAATGGATACATTGATGAAGAGTTGTATATGATGCAACCCAAAGGTTTTGTCGATCCTAAAGATGCTAACAAGGTATGCAAACTTCAACGGTCCATATATGGATTGAAGCAAGCATCCCGAAGTTGGAATCAACGTGTAACATCCCAAAAATACCAAACTTAGATCATCAAACACTAATCATCAAGATTAGGGTTAACAAAAACTTTTCTAAATAAACTCATGAATGCATGTATATGTGTATGCATGGATTTTGAATTTCTTTAAAAACCACCTTGTTTGTGTGATCCATTGCTTGTAAAATGTTTCTTAGGTGAAATGAACATCATCTAAAACATTTCCCACACTTTCCTTAAAGACAAGCAAATCAAAACAAATATATTAAGTGAATGGTCATTTTGGCCAATTTAACTCCCATGCCTACTTTGGCTGTCTCAAACTTTCAGAACCTAACAGAAAATTTTCTGGATCTTTGCACCCCTTGAATGTACTCATAACAGAGTATCAAGGCCCACTTTGTGATCATCCAGAAACTTTCAAATGCATAGTTTAAATGACAATTCAAAATTGAATCTTATTCATATGGGAAGATCCAACTTTTTCAAAACCCACTCAAACAAGCTCAACTTTCAAAACCCAAGCATCTGCAGACTCACCAGCACCAATCTAGCAAACCCACCAAAAATCATTTCAAAATTCAAAACTTGATTTCATGCGGCCATTTCATCAAACAGGTTGCACACACAAATCAAACAAAACATCAAACACTATAGTGTACAGTGATTCTTGCCTAACTTGTTCCCTAGTTAGCTCACACACAGCTCAGTAGATCATCTAGAAAGATTAGCCCAACACTAGCACCCCTGTGAGCTTGCCATTGCCATTAATGGTGAATAGCCGAGCACCCCAATGTCACCCCATTGTGGACAGAGAGATAGAGGAAGAACTAGCCGTGCCAACCTTGTCTAGGAGGCAGCCCACCGTCCACCGCCACTACCTGTCCCAGCCGCAGCGTTGCAAGCTCGACCACGCCAGACAAGCGCGCCGCACCATGCCGAGCGCGGCGAGCGCCACCTCGACCAGCATCCACAGATCACTGCCGCCTCGCCAAGGCATACATGATCGCCATCAACCCTGTGAGACCGCCAGACATCCCCATTTGCCGCCTCTGCGTCGCATAGCCACCGCCACCGTCAAGACGCCGCCCTGCCAGAGAGCACCGCCGTTCTAGACCAAACCACACCGCCCCATGCCTCGCGACCATGTCGTTCAGAATCGCCAGAGACACAAAGACCGCCCCTACCCTTGCCCATGCCATTAGTCACCAGAACGTCGCCGACGAGCTCATCAGGCGCCTGACGGTCCCTCGCCGACTATAAATAGAGGCCACCTCGCACGAATTCTTCACACCATCTCACTCCCTCTCCTCATTGGTCGTGCACACCATTCGTGAGCAAGGCGAGCACCACCTCATCGGAATTTCACTGAGCTCGCCACGCCGGAGAAGAAAGGAGCCAGCGATTGAGCCGCCTCAGAGCCGCGACCACCCCGAAGTTCGCCGTCGTCGACTTCGTGCTGCTCTCGCCTCGCCGACCTCGCCAAGCCTTCTGAGCCCCAGTGACCTCACTGGCCGCACTAGGTTTCGTTCTCGCGGAGTTATCTCGCGTCGACGATGACTCCCAGCTGTTAGATTAGAACTAGATCGAACGACCCACGTTGCCCCATACCGCTTCGCCCATCCCCGTGTCACTGACGAGTGGGGACACCCACTTAAGCAGCCCGCGGGAGCACTGCGCTTAGCAGGCCGACCCGTTAGAATTTCCCGCGCAGTCCAGTTATTCAAATTAAATCTTTTTCTATTTCGATTCAAACACACTTCTGTACTCAACTTCAAAAATCAACCCAGATCGATTCAGTGCACCAATTTGAATGAAACCAATTTTGTTGGAAAGGTCTATGAATGCTGAATCCAAGCCCGTTGGATTCAAGTCATTTGGATCTCTAGATCACCCCTGGTAAAAATAACAAGGCAGAAGCTTTTCTGCATTCAAACATTTTTCAAATTTAAACCATAATAGCTTTTGAGTTGATTCCAACTCTCAAAAATCACATTTAACCATACCTTTCAGAATATATAAAAACATATAGGTTTACTTGCAGAAATATTGTTCAAGTAATAAAAGAATGCTACATAAGCATTTCTAGCCACTTTAATTAATTAAAATAAAAAGGTAAAACCTTATTAAATTGTGACACCACTTTAAATCACATTCCCATGGACTACAATATGTGGTGATGACATATTTCAACATGATCCCATGTTTAGTTTGGATAATATTAAATCTTAAGTAGTTTTTCAATGAGTAGAAATTACTTTTCTAAAAATAAAAAGATTTAAACCAAGCCTTAACCTTGTAATGTTAGAGATGATGCTAGATCATATATAGGACCCTTGTGTGTGATGATTGCAAGTAGTTAAGTATTGTTTGGTGATTGTGTACATCGTATTTATTCATAGACGCTAGTACCGACCAAGGATACGAGGAGGAAGGAGGATACTACGAAGAGGAAGCCGAGGAGAACTTCAACCACTGCTCTGCACAAGGCAAGCCTAATACTACTAGTGAATGTGCAAGCTAGTAACTATGCAAGCTTATACTGATATTGATGCAAGCTAACCCTTGCAAGATACCCTACTGATGCCACAAACCCATACTTGTGATATGACTACTATATGCCTTAAGCATATGTGATCATACCCCCTTGATAAACCAAATCCTAGTTTTATGTGCAAGCTTCTTACTTTATTTCTTTATCAAAGCTTACTTAGAGTCTACCTAAGAGTTTGGTAGATACTAGACAGTTGTGCTGAAGGTTGCATAAAGAGCATAAAATTTGGCCTAAGATAGAAACCTTGATCTCAGCCTAATACATGAGATTGAACTTAGTTAAAACCCCACTAGTTACCACCCCTCATTAGTACTACCCCACCTGTAGATGCTAGTGCTAAGCATAAAACTTGATCAACTTTAGATGGGAATACTTGGTGGAAAAATGGTTATGAAAACCTTGGAATGATGGATCATTCTATTGAAATGTTTTGGACATGTGTTTCCAAACACTTGATGATTTTGGTGATGAAAATGTTGAGGCATGAGCCTTAGCCCCTTTATAAAACTGATGGTTGTCTGGATGCGATACCATTCCAATTTTCTCGTACAACCACAATACCCGAAGATTGGGTAGGGCTTGACTGGAAACTTATGTACCTTAGTATTAGTTCCCTCACGGCCAAGGTCTGAGCTGAGGCTACCTTGTGAAGATTGTCCACCTGTGCAGTACCCAAGATGACAGTTGGTCATGGTTGGGAGGCCAAACTCATAGGAGATGTGCTTATACTAGGGCATGTAATGGAAAGGTTAGGATTGATTATCCGCATACTGAGTATGGTGAATTCAGGATTTTTTCCTGACGGATGTATCGAATGTTGTGGTGAAAGTGTACAATCTCTGCAGAGTGTCAAACTATTAGAATAGCCGCGTCATGATTATGGACATTGGTGGCCATACATCGTTCCCCGTCAGACTTTTCAAAATGACTTGTGAAACGAATTGAGACTTTGACTTGACCACAACAGAGTTGTGACCTGAATTACAAGATCCCACTTAGGAGTTATAAAATTGTGACTAGCTTTGGAACTTAGTAGAGATAAACCTGGCTTTTTGCAAAACAACCCTAGAGCCTAGTGTCCTATTATCCAAAAACCCCTTACCTGTTAGTATTAGTTTGCGAGTACTTAAAGAGTACTCATGGCTTTGTCCTCGCTATTCCCATGGCAGACTATGAAGAGGAGTACCGGAAGATGGACCCCGTGAAGGTTACGACAACTAGGATCATCTCCCATCGGCATTGCCTGTGACCTCAAGATGGAGTCACCACGCCACCGTTATTACTACGTATTCCGCTTGAAATTGTATTAAGAACTGGATCATGAGATCCCTATTTGTGTAAGAACTTATGTATCGTTGTAACGGATGATGTACTATGGTATCCAATTCTGTTATGTCTCGCAAAAATGGTAATCCTGGGATTGCGATGTATGGCATAACAGGCATCTAGGATTGAAAAATCTGGGTGTTGACAAGTTGGTATCAGAGCCATCCTGACCATAGGAGACCCTAGTTAGACTGGACGTTGAACCAAAAACTTAGTTTCAAAACCAAAGAAAAACAAATATTTACAAAAACCTATTCTCATTCTTATCTCTTTGATTCTTTCATAAAAAATCATGTTCCTCAAAAACTCTTGCAAAATACATAAAATTTTGACACACTTGATCACTCTGCTAATCTACTCATCCTCTATTTTTATAGATGGACGTGAAGTATAGCAAGTTTTATCAGTTGGGGAATGGAGGAGACCTTATCTTTGAGAGGGATCTGGATCAGCTTTCGGAACTTCTAGAGCGTCCACACCCCGAGTTCTTCGGAGCTCAGCTCAATGATCAATGAGGAGAAGATCTGCAGTGGTTAATTGTTGCAAGTCTCCGAGGAAAGATTGAACCTCCCACTGCGGAGGGAATTCAGTTTACCTTAAGAGAGAACAACTGGCTCGATGGACTTGCCAGAGCAATGCAGGAATCTCTCTCCCGTCTGTGTGGACAGAGCATCAATCAGATCAAGGTTACTCGCTTTGAGTTTTTCCCAAGGCGTGATGCAAATGGACAACCACTGGAAGCCCCATACCGCCCCGAGCTGAAGACTCAATTGGACCACCTTAGCTTCATGATGTATGATCATCAGCAGGAGTTGGACAACTGCCGTGACTATTGCAACCACAAGTCTGCCATCATCAAGACGAAGGATCAGACCATAGCCATGCTAGCAAAGAATCGCAAGTCTCAATCGCCGCATTTCGACAAGAAGGAGCGCATTATTGCCGTTTTCGCCATCAGCATCTCATCTCCGGAGGAGACCATCCACGAGAGAGACATGCAGTTGGAGGAAAGGGAGAATGCCGGAGAGGATCTTCGTGGAGACCCTTACTCTTATCTCAGTGATGACGATGATTTTCTGGAGGATCAGGCCATGGACTTCTTCACCGATGAAGATGATTTCGCCTTCATCGATGATGATGAAGATGATGAAGCCACAGACTCCGAGGAGTAGTAGCACTTGATCACTAGCGTAGTGAGTAGTATTCGGTCCCCTCAGTATCGTAGATTCCAGAATGGTTCTTAAAACCATCTGCTTTCCTTGTTGTGGTGTGTCTTTGTCAGTATGCTATGAATGAATGAATGAAAATGCAAGTTGCTAAAAAATCTGAGTCAAACCTTTAAAACTTTTCAAAGACCCCAAACCTTAGAAAATTTCCCTCTTTTCTCATGACTTATCTAAATCTTCAGATGCCACGTGGAGGAAGTGGTTCAGCCCCGGATCCGATGTTGAAGATTCTGCAAATGTTGACCTCTGACCGTGAAGCTGAAAGAGCGAAACGTCAAGCCAACCTAGCCACTCTGCAACAGATAGCCCAGCTAGCCCACAACAACCAAGGCCATGGAAATCAGGACAACCATGGATCTAAGCTCAAGAATTTTCAGAATACCAACCCACCTATTTTCACCAAGTCAGAAGAACCCTTAGACGCCGACGATTGGCTGCAAACCATGGAAAATAACTTAGAAGTAGCAGAGTCAAGCCAACGAGAAAGTCCTGTTTGCCACCCACTATCTAGCCGAGATGTTGGGGAATGGTGGAATGTGTTCGTGCCATGACCGGAGGCCGATGATGACCGAAGGAATTCAAGGTCAAGTTTAGCGTAACCCATGTGCCACCAGGTTTGATCAAGAGAATGAGAGATGAGTTCGTAGAGCTGAAGCAAGGAAGGATGATCAGTAGTGGAATACCGTGACAAATTTTTGTCATTAGCTAGGTATGCCCGGACGAGATAGACACCAAGCCAAGAAGAAAGAAAGATTCCTGAATGATCTGCATGACGAGATGCAGACGGTGTTAGTCAATATCCCCTTTGCTGATATTGAAGCCCTTGTCGATTCAGCCATCCAGATGGAAGGAAAGATCAACCAAGCCAATGAGAACTGCAAGCGTCGTATGATGCATCAACCAGGAAACCATCCGACCCCAAAGTATTGCCCCAACCCATCTCCAGGATTTGCCCCAAGAACCAACAGACTTCTATGACCCGTCAACCTATCCCAACCGTGGAAACCCTAGACCGAGGAAATCACAACAACCCCGCAAATCTAGCAATTTCACCCGTGCCCCACCCAAGTTCAACACCAATAATGCTACCGCCAACCCCAACACCGCCCCGAGGATCGAAGCAATGTCAGTGCTCGTCAGCCAAGGACAAATCACAAGTGACCTGTTATGATGTGGAAATAAAGGCCACTATTCCAACGAGTGCCCCAACAAGAAGAATGCTACAGCCCTAATACCAATCCCCAGCTCAAACAGCGTGTGTTCAGCCAGAAGGAGATTTGCCCGAAATTCACTCAACCGCAATGGCCGATTTTTCTCATGCATGTGAAGAAGCTCAGAAGCGCCAGATGTCGTGGTCGGGTATGTTTTCGTTAATTCAGTACTTGCAAGAGTGTTGTTTGACTGTGCATCGCATTCATTTGTCACCAAGAATTTGCATGCACTAGTAAAATTCAACCAACCAAATCAAGCATGTGATGATTGTACAAATCCCGGATCAACCACCAAGGCTAGGCAAATTTGCAAAGTCCCCTATCCGAATCCATGGCATAGATTTTTATGCTAATCTAATAGTACTGAACTAAAGGTTTGGAAGTAGTACTAGGAATGGATTGGATGTCCAAACATAAGGGATTGATTGAGTGCTAAGAAAGCCATCACCATGACCAGTACCAATCGAATAACAAATGAACATATATCCTAAACCTTACTCGCTAATTCAAGTGTAACAAGAGTCTAGCCCAACCTACCATTGACCAAGTCCGGATAGTCCGTGAATACCCGATGTATTTCCAGATGTTTTGCCAGATGCCCCAGATCGGATATCGAGTTTATCATTGAACTAATCCCTAACAGGACCCATAGCCCGTAGACCCTATAGTATGAACCCATCGGAGTTAGAAGAATCAAGAAGCAACTGGATTCCATGCTAGAAATTGGACTAATTCAACCAAGTGCGTCACCATGGAGATCACCGTCTTGTTTGTAGACAAGAAAGATGGAGGTAACCGCTTATGTACGGATTATCGAAAGTTGAATGATGTCACCATCAAGAACAAGTACCCTTGCCCAAGATAGAAGATTTGTTTGATCAGTTGACCGTGCCCTGTGTTTTCTAAGATTGATCTTAGAACTGCTATCATCAACTCAAGATTCGCAAGTGAGGATATTCCAAAGACTGCCTTTACCACCAGATATGGATTGTACGAGTATACAGTCATGTCTTTTGGATTAACCAATGCCCCCGCTTATTTCATGAATCTCATGAATAAGATTTTTATGGACTTCCTGGATAAGTTTGTCGTTGTTTTCATCGATGACATTCTGATTTATTCCAAATCAGAAGAAGAACATGAGCTACACCTAAGGACCATTCTTGGAACCCTTAGAGAGCATCAGTTGTATGCAAAGTTTAGCAAATGTGAATTCTGGTTACAGGAGGTAGGATTCCTCGGTCACATTGTATCACCGAGGAATTGCCGCTGACCCCGCCAAAGTAAAAGATGTAGAAGATTGGCAAGCCCCGACCACTCAAACCCAAGTTCGTGCTTTTCTCGGATTGGCGGGATATTACCGCAAATTCGTAGAAGGATTCTCGAGTATCGCCCGACCCATGACCCAATTGCTGAAGAAGGACAAGAAGTTTGAATGGACAGACAAGTGTGAAGCGAGTTTTCAAGAACTCAAGAGGAGATTGATATCAGCCCCAATCTTAATCATGCCGGATATCACGAAGCCCTTCGATGTGTATTGTGACGCATCCAAGATTGGTCTCGAATGTGTGCTAATGCAAGAAGGCAAAGTTATATCTTATCTCTCGACAATTGAAGCAACACGAGCAAAACTATCCAACCCATGACCTCGAACTCGCAAAGTAGTTCTAGCCTCAAGACATGGAGACATTACCGATGGGAAATCGTTGTGAGATTTACTCGGATCACAAGAGTTTAAAGTATATATTCACTCGTAAAGAGTTGAATATGAGGCAGAAGATGGATTGAGCTAATCAAGGATTACGACCTGGACATTCACTATCACCCTGGTAAAGCCAATGTGGTAGCCGATGCCCTTAGCGGATTGCCGTGCCGCTTGAACTCCATGATTTTGAAGGAGCAACCAAGTCTGCACAAGGAGATGGAATATTTTCGAATAGAATTAGTAAGTGAAGGATTTTTGGCTAGCATAGAACTCCAGCCCACTTTGATCACGATTAAAGAGGCGCAGAAGGAAATGCTAGTATCGACGGAATCAAGCGTCAGATCGGTGACGGCAAAGTACCCAGATTCACCGAGGATGAAGAAGGAGTTATGTGGTACAAAGGACGCCTTTGTGTACCAGCAGATTCGGAGTTGAAAGAAGTTATCTTGAAGGAGGCTCATGATACTCTTTATTCTATCCATCCCGGAGGAACGAAGATGTATCAAGATTTGAAAGAGCAATTTTGGTGGCATAAGATGAAGAGAGAAATCGGAAGCTATATCGCCAAGTGTGATATATGTCAGCGAGTCAAGGCAGGACATCAAAGACCCGCTGGATTGTTGCAACCTTTGCAAATTCCAGGATGGAAATGGGATTCAGAGGAATGGACTTTATCATCGACTACCTACTTCTAGTAGGGGAAATGACTCTATCTGGGTCATAGTGGACAGATTGTCCAAAGTTGCCCATTTCTTGCCCGTCAAAACCACCTATCAGAGTTCGAAGCTAGCGGAGTTGTACATCGCTAGAATAGTTAGTTTGCACGGAGTCCCCAAGAACATAGTGTCGGATCGAGGAACTCAGTTTACCTCGAGATTCTGGAAGAAAGTCCAAGAAGGTTTAGGAACCCGCCTAGATTTCAGATCACGTATCACCCTCGCACCGATGGACAAACGGAGCGAGTAAACCAAATACTCAAGATATGCTTAGAGCATGTGCGCTAGAATATGGATCCAAGTGGAAGACTGTCATTGCTTGCAGAATTTTCTTACAACAATAGTTACCAAGCCAGTTTGCAAATGGCCCCATTTGAATTCATGTATGGAAGAAAGTGTCGCACCCCTTTGAACTGGTCGGAAGTAGGAGAGAGTCAGGTCTTCGGACCCGACATCCTACGAGAAGCAGAAGAGAAGGTTCACAAGATTCGTGAGCACCTCAAGACCGCCCAATCCCGACAGAAGAGTTATGCCGACAAGAGAAGTCGATACCTCGCCTTCAACATCGGAGATTTTGTTTATCTAAAAGTGTCGCCATTGAAGGGAATGCAGCGTTTCCAACTCAAAGGAAAGTTAGCCCCAGATATATCGGACCTTTGAAAATTTTGAACCGTCGAGGAGAAGTATCGTATCAACTGGAATTACCTGAAGAGATGTCAGCTGTGCACAATGTGTTCCATATCTCGTTACTTCGCAAGTGTCTCGAAGTCCCTGAGAAGACCGAAATGTTCAAGAATATCGATCACCGGACCATAGAGATCAACGATGACCTGACCTATCCCGAAGTGCCCATCCGCATTTTGGAAGAAGCTTATCGAACTACCCGAACACGAAGCATCAAGTTTCTCAAGATTCAGTGGAGCAACCACACAGAAGAGGAAGCTACCTGGGAACGCGAAGATCACATCAGGACAGAATTTCCCGATCTCTTCAAATCCTAGGTAATCTTTTCGTCCTTTTTCAAATCTCGGGACGAGATTTTGTTTAAGGGGGGAAGGTTTGTAACATCCCAAAAATACCAAACTTAGATCATCAAACACTAATCATCAAGATTAGGGTTACCAAAATCTTTTCTAAATAAACTCATGAATGCATGTATATGTGTATGCATGGATTTTGAATTTCTTTAAAAACCACCTTGTTTGTGTGATCCATTGCTTGTAAAATGTTTCTTAGGTGAAATGAACATCATCTAAAACATTTCCCACACTTTCCTTAAAGACAAGTAAATCAAAACAAATATATTAAGTGAATGGTCATTTTGGCCAATTTAACTCCCATGCCTACTTTGGCTGTCTCAAACTTTCAGAACCTAACAGAAACTTTTCTGGATCTTTGCACCCCTTGAATGTACTCATAACAGAGTATCAAGGCCCACTTTGTGATCATCCAAAAACTTTCAAATGCATAGTTTAAATGACAATTCAAAATTGAATCTTCTTCATATGGGAAGATCCCACTTTTTTAAAACCCACTCAAACAAGCTCAACTTTCAAAACCCAAGCATCTGCAGACTCACCAGCACCAATCTAGCAAACCCACCAAAAATCATTTCAAAATTCAAAACTTGATTTCATGCAGCCATTTCATCAAACAGGTTGTAGACACAAATCAAACAAAACATCAAACACTATAGTGTTCAGTGATTCTTGCCTAACTTGTTCCCTAGTTAGCTCACACGCAGCTCAGTAGATCATCTAGAAAGATTAGCCCAACACTAGCACCCCTGTGAGCTTGCCATTGCCATTAATGGTGAACAGCCGAGCACCCCAATGTCACCCCATTTTGGACAGAGAGCTAGAGGAAAAACTAGCCGTGCCAACCTTGTCTAGGAGGCAGCCCACCGTCCACCGCCACTACCCGTCCCAGCCGCAAGCGTTGCCAAGCCCTGGACCACGCGCACAAGCCACGCCCAGACCATGCCGAGCGTGCGCCAGAGCGCCACCCTCGACCAACATCCACGATCACAAGGCCGCCTCGCCGCGTGCATACATGATCGCCGTCAACCCAGGAGACCGCCAGACATCCCCATTTGCCGCCTGCGTCAGATAGCCACCGCCCGTCAAGACACCGCCCGCCACAGAAAGCACCGCCGTTCCAGACCAAACCACACCGCCCCATGCCTCGCGACCATGTCGTTGAGCATCGCCAGGAGACACAGCACCGTCCCCTACCCTTGCCCATGCCATTAGCCGCCTATAACGTTGCCCCCGACGAGCTCACCGTGCGCCCCGACGGTCCCCTTGCTCGACTATAAATAGAGGCCACCCCTGCACGAATTCTTCACACCATCTCACTCCCCTCTCCTCACTGATTGTGCCACACCATTCTCAGAGCAAGGCGAGCACCACCTCGCCGGAATTTCACTAGAGCCTGCCGCTGCCGGAGAAGAAAGGAGCCAGCGATTGGAGCCGCCCAGAGCTGCCACCACCCCGAAGTTCGCCGTCGTTATTTCGCCTCGCCGACCTCGCCAAGACTTCGGTGAGCCCCTCACGACCTCACTGGACGCGCTAGGTTTCGTTCTCGCCGGAGTTATCTCGCGTCGATGATGACTCCCAGCCGTTAGATTAGAACTAGATCGAACAACCCACGTTGCCCCTTACCGCCCAGCCCGTGTCACCGATTTAGTGGGGACACCCACTTAAGCAGCCAAGGGAGCATCAGCGCTTATCAGGCCGGCCCGTTAGAATTTCCCGCGCAGCCCAGTTATTCAAATTAAATCTTTTTCTATTTTAATTCAAACACACTTCTGTACTCAACTTCAAAAATCAACCCAGATCGATTCGGTGCACCAATTTGAATTAAACCAATTTTGTTGGAAAGGTCTATGAATGCTGAATCCAAGCCCGTTGGATTCAAGTCATTTGGATCTCTAGATCACCCCTGGTAAAAATAACAAGGCAGAAGCTTTTCTGCATTCAAACATTTTTCAAATTTAAACCATAATAGCTTTTGAGTTGATTCCAACTCTCAAAAATCACATTTAACCATACCTTTCAGAATATATAAAAACATATAGGTTTACTTGCAGAAATATTTTTCAAGTAATAAAAGAATGCTACATAAGCATTTCTAGCCACTTTAATTAATTAAAATAAAAAGGTAAAACCTTATTAAATTGTGACACCACTTTAAATCACATTCCCATGGACTACAATATGTGGTGATGACATATGTCAACATGATCCCATGTTTAGTTTGGAGAATATTAAATCTTAAGTAGTTTTTCAATGAGTAGAAATTACTTTTCTAAAAATAAAAAGATTTAAACCAAGCCTTAACCTTGTAATGTTAGAGATGATGCTAGATCATCTATAGGACCCTTGTGTGTGATGATTGCAAGTAGTTAAGTATTGTTTGGTGATTGTGTACCTCGTATTTATTCATAGACGCTAGTACCGACCAAGGATACGAGGAGGAAAGAGGATACTACGAAGAGGAAGCCGAGGAGAACTTCAACCACTGCTCTGCACAAGGCAAGCCTAATACTACTAGTGAATGTGCAAGCTAGTAACTATGCAAGCTTATACTGATATTGATGCAAGCTAACCCTTGCAAGATACCCTACGGATGCCACAAACCCATACTTGTGATATGACTACTATATGCCTTAAGCATATGTGATCATACCCCCTTGATAAACCAAATCCTAGTTTTATGTGCAAGATTCTTACTTTATTTCTTTATCAAAGCTTACTTAGAGTCTACCTAAGAGTTTGGTAGATACTAGACAGTTGTGCTGAAGGTTGCATAAAGAGCATAAAATTTGGCCTAAGATAGAAACCTTGATCTCAGCCTAAGACATGAGATTGAACTTAGTTAAAACCCCACTAGTTACCACCCCTCATTAGTACTACCCCACCTGTAGATGCTAGTGCTAAGCATAAAACTTGATCAACTTTAGATGGGAATACTTGGTGGAAAAATGGTTATGAAAACCTTGGAATGATGGATCATTCTATTGAAATGTTTTGGACATGTGTTTCCAAACACTTGATGATTTTGGTGATGAAAATGTTGAGGCATGAGCCTTAGCCCCTTTATAAAACTGATGGTTGTCTGGATGCGATACCATTCCAATTTTCTCGTACAACCACAATACCCGAAGATTGGGTAGGGCTTGACTGGAAACTTATGTACCTTAGTATTAGTTCCCTCACGGCCAAGGTCTGAGCTGAGGCTACCTTGTGAAGATTGTCCACCTGTGCAGTACCCAAGATGACAGTTGGTCATGGTTGGGAGGACAAACTCACAGGAGAGGTGCTTATACTAGGGCGTGTAATCGAAAGGTTAGGATTGATTATCCGTATACTGAGTATGGTGAATTCAGGATTTGTTCCTGACGAAGGTAATCGAAGCAGCTTACATATTAGGCATAAAGATTTATAGAGATAGATCGAGATCTCTAATATCATTGTCACAAAGTACATATTTGGACAAAGTTCTAAAAAGGTTTGGAATGGAAGATAGCAAGAAAGGGTTCTTGCCCATGTTGCCCAATACGACGTTGAGTAAAACTCAAAGTCCGACAACGGCAGAAGATAGAGAAAGGATGAGTAAGACTCCCTATGCCTCAGCCATAGGATCTCTAATGTATTTCATGCTATGTACTAGACCCGACATTGCATATGTTGTTAGTTTGACTAGCATATATCAAAGTGATCCAGGAGTGGATCATTGGACAGCGGTCAAAAACATCCTTAAGTACTTGATAAGAACTAAGGATATGGTTCTTTCTTATGGAGGTGATGAACAGCTGGTTGTTAATGGTTACACCGATGCTAGTTGGAACACCGATCTGGATGATTCTAAATCACAATCTGGATACGTATTTACTTTAAATGGTGCAGCAGTTAGCTGGAGGAGTGCAAAGCAAAGCGTTGTGGGGAGATCTTCAACTGAATCGGAATACATGGCTGCTTCGGAGGCTTCACATGAAGCGATATGGATGAAAGAGTTCATTACAGAGCTCGGTGTGGTTCCAAGTGCGCTGGACCCAATGTCTATCTACTGTGATAACATGGGTGCCATAGCCAATGCGCAAGAACCAAGGTCACACAAGAAGCTGAAGCACATCAAGCTACATTTTCACGCTATTCGAGAACATGTCCAAGATGGGGACATAAAGATTTGCAAAGTACACACAGATCTGAATGTGGCGGATCCGTTGACTAAACCTCTCCCGAGGGCAAAACATGACCAACACCAAACTGCCATGGGTGTTCGGTATATTACCATGTAACGAGATCAAACTGTTGGAGATATGCCCTAGAGGCAATAATAAATGTAGTTATTATTATATCTTTGTGTTTATGATAAATGTTTACATTCATGCTATAATAGTATTAACAAGGAAACATTAATACTTGTGTGATTTGTAAACTAAAATAGAGTCCCTAGTAAAGACTCTTTATAAATACTAGCTTGTTGGTTGATAAATGATTGTGGTTTCCCTATCATGAACATTGAGATGTTATTAACAACAAGATCATATCGTTAGGAGAATGATATGGTGGACATACTCCTATAGATAAGCGTAGCATAAAGATCAAGTCATTTTAATAGTTCAATTGCTATATGCTTTCTGATACATAGTAACCTAATTCCTTCGACCATGAGATCATGCATATCACCGTCACCGGAAGGATGCTTTGATGACATCAAACACCACACCGTAACTGGGTGGCTATAAAGGTGGCATTGAGTGTTCGGAAAGTATTGGTTGAGACACATGGATCAAGAGTGGGATTTGTCCATCCATATGACGGATAGATATACTCTGGGCCCTCTCGGTGGAATGTCATCCAATTAGCTTGCAAGCATGTGACTGGCTCACAAGGGATCACATATCACGGAACGAAAAGAGTACTTATCAGTAACGAGGTTGAACTAGGTATGCAGAGATACCGATGATCAAAACCTCGGATAAGTAAACTATCGTGAGACAAAGGGAAATTGGTATCGTATGTAAGAGGTTCATTCGATCGCAAAGTAATCATAGAAATATGTGGGAGCCATATGAATTTCCAGATTCCTCTATTGGTTATTGTTCGGAGAAGTGTCTCGATCATGTCCGCATAATTCACGAACCGTAGGGAGGCACACTTAAGGATTCGACGTTGTTTGAGTAGTTAAGGAATGATGAGTAAGAGACCGAATGTTGTTCGGAGTCTCGGATGGGATCCGGGATATCACGAGGAGATCCGGAATGGTCCGGATAATAAGATTCATATAGGAAAGTCCTGTTACGGGGTTGGAGAATAGTTCCGGTGTTTTCATCGGGAATGTTCTAGAAGGTTCCGGAATGTCCGGAACTCCGGAGGGGAAGGGTACATGAATGTGTCATAACAAGTTGGAATGATTGCATCATGTACTAGGTGTCATCGCTGAACAAAATAAAGGGTTTAATCAAATCCTAGTTTGAAAAGTCAAACGCCAATTTGAAAAGACAAACGGCTATTTTGTGAGGTGGAGGGAGAGTAGGAAACCTACTTGGGGAGGAGTTCCCTCCCTCCACCGCCGGCCCACTTGGAGACCGAGTTGGGGAGGGACTCCCCTCCCCTTGGCACGCCCCCTCCACCTATATAAGGAGGGGCAGGGCTGCCCCTCCAAACACACAACACCACGCCTCGCAAACCCTAATTCTAGCCGCCGGCGCCGCCACCTCCTGCTGCCGCCGCCGCCTAGGGCAAGCCTCCGCCGCCTAGGCAAACCCTAGCCACCGGCCTTGCTCCTCCTTGGTGCGTCTAAACCCTAGATCACCGAGGCTCTCTCTCATAGTCCACCATACTCGCTCCGGCTTAAGGTGAAGCCCTGCGAGATCTCCCCTCTACTTCCGGTACCACGCCGTTGTGCTGCCGGAATCGCGAGGAGAGTGCTACAACCTCCGCTGCCTGCTGGAACAAGGGAGAGGAAGGTCTTCGTCGAGTACCGAACGTGTGATCGACTGCGGAAGCGCTACCAGAACGCAGCGCCAGAAGGATCGTCTACGCGATCTTGAGATCGGGAAGAGTATGACTACATCACCCACGAGAATCCTCTCACGTTAAACACTTTGGAATCTTCGAGGGTGAGTTATTCCATCGACTCGTTGCTACAATCTAGTAGATAGATCTTGGCTTGTTTGTTTGTATGCGGTAGAATTTTTTTTGTTTTCCATGCTACGAACCCCTACACAAACTAGGTATGGAGATACCGATGATCGAATCTCGGACATGTAATATATCGTGAAACAAAGGGATTAAGTTACTAACATAAAAGGTTCCGACGATCACAAGAAAGTCGTCGTTGAATGTGTGGGAGTCAGTATGGGTCTCCAGATCTCGCTTCTGATTATTGATCCGAGAGGGGTCTCGATCATGTCCGCATTATTCACGAACCGTAGGGTGACACACTTAAGAGACACCGACATCCAATTGGAGCAAAAGTTTCATGCCGAAAGAATAAACAAGCGCAGGAATTTATTTCACTAGATACCGAAACAGGTTTTCGGGTAAAATTGCATAAAGTGGTTATGCATGTGAAATGGAATACTAGCAAGGGGTTATTTGTGAATGTTTGTCATTAAAGTAATTGACAAAATTCTGAATAAAATAAAAGAGTTTTATTTAATGAGAGTTTGCATTAAATTTGGTGGAAATTTAATGGCAAGTTTGAGTGGGATTTTGAGTGGAGGCATATGAATGGATTTTTGTGAGTGGAGTGTCCACCCACATGAAGAGGGGAGGGCAAGGGGGCAGCCCCATGCGCCGGACACCCCCTTGGGGTTCCCCCCTCCTCCTATAAACGGATCCCCTCCTCTCACTTCTCACTCACACCTCCTCGTGAAGGATCTCTCTCCCCCTCTAGAATTTATTCCCCATGGTCTCGGACTAGCGAGATACATGTTCCCGGTGGCTATTCGGCAAGAAAGAGTTGTGCTTCCGCTGCATCGCTGGAGCGAGGAGGCGGAGGTTGCTCGGTGCCTCGAACGTGTGTGCGAGCACGGATGCGCTGCTGATTTGCGGCGCTAGGACTTCCTCTCGATCTTGAGATCGGCAAGAGATCGTCTACATCAACCACGAGTTGAACTCGTTAAGCTTTGTCGGTCTTCAAGGGTATGTTCTTGACGGATATACATCCGCCCGTTGTTTGTATCTAATAGATAGATCTTGGTACTTAGTTCACATCGTAGATAATTTTTGTTTTCTATGCTGCGAACCCTACAGTGGTATCAGAGCCGGATCTATGCGTAGATGCTTTACACGGGTAGTACACATATGAGTATGTGGGCGATGATGATCATGTTGTTGCTCCTTAGTTGTAATTTTGGATATTGGTGGCATAGTGGGATGAAGCGTCCCGGACAAACTTTACATGTCCTCGCACATGCGACCTGTTCCACGCTTGACATGCAACTAGTTTGCATAAGTGGCTAGCGGGTGTCTGTCTCTCCTACTATAGTCAATATCTGTTTTGCAACGAGTTGTCAACAATTTGGTTATCCTCTTTGTGGTTCATGTTCGTAGGTAAGAACGGTTCTATCTCGAAAGCTCTAAGCCACGTAAAACTTGCAATGGATAAATTAGAGGCGTCTAGTTTAGATTGTTGCTGGGCTAGTGTTATGATATGGTGGTGTTGTAAGTAGAAGTATGAGATGATACTCTTACAACATACATAACGTGTAATCTCCATAGACCTTGGACTTACACATATAGGTATGATAGTGATCATACCACGATGCACATGATAGAGATCATATGCGGAAACCATATCATTTCACTAATAAACATGTGATGTTTGATAGCATCTTATATTGCTTGTTTAGAGATTTGTTAGCATAATAAGATGACCCCTCATTTAAATATCAAGATAAGAATGTGTTCTTCCTTTAGTATGCACCGATTATGTTTTCGTCGCTCCAAGACATCACGTGATGATCGGGTGTTCTTGGATCCATGACCATATTTCGGGTGTAAAACAGTTACACACGCGAATACTCAGGTTCTAACTTGGCGAGCCTAGCATGTACAGACATGGTCTCGGAACACGGACCGAAAGGTTAAGCATGAGTCATATAGTAGATATGATGCCCATTTGATGCTCGCATTTGAAGCTATACCGACTCACGTGATGATCGGACTTGGTATAGTGGATTTGGTTCATGTAATCACCAAAAAGGCACGAGGGATGTCGTTTTTGAGTGGGAGTTCATTCGTAATATGGATTAGTTGAACTCAATCTATCATACACTTAGTCTAAACTTTACAAATTCTGTTGTACATGGCACCACCTGCTTTTAATTTTAATGTGTTCATGGAGAAAGAGAAACTTGCAACGAACGGTAGCAACTTTACCGAATGAGCCATGAATTTGAGGATTCTCCTCTCTGCTGCACAAAAGCAATACATGCTAGAAGCGCCACTAGGCCCCCCACCTTTAGAGGATGCCCCTGACGAGGAGAAGAATGTCTATCAGACTTGTCAGGAGGACCACAACTTAGTTCATTGCGGCATATTGTATGGGCTAGAGCCGGAACTTCGAAAGCGTTTCGAAAACGGCAATGCTTTTGATACAATGGGTGAGTTGAAAATGATTTTTGACACACATGCTGATGTAGAGAGCTACAACGCTTCAGAAAAGTTCTTTAGCTGCATGATGGAAGAGCACACCTCCGTTAGTGAGCATGTACTCAAGATGTCGGGTTACGCCGATAAGCTTGTGTCCTTGGGAATAACGATTCCCATTGACTTAGGCATCCATCGTGTTCTGCAGTCTCTGCCACCTAGCTATAAGAGCTTTGTGATGAACTATAATATGCAAGGCATGAAGAAGTCTCTCCTCGAGCTTCTGTCAATGCTTAAAACTGCAGAAGTGGAGATCAAAAAGGAATATCAAGTGTTGATGATCAATAGGAACATTGGTTTCAAGAAAGACAAGAAGGGAAAGCGGAAGGGAAGTAAGGGCGGCAAGCCGGTTGCCGTGCCTGAAAAGAAACCCCGAGTTGGACCTAAGTCTGATACCGAGTGCTACAATTGTAAGGGGATCGCCATCGAAGAATCGCCCCAAGTATTTGGCAGACAAGAAGGTTGGCAAGGCAAACAAAGGTATATATGATATACATGTTATTGATGTGTACTTGACTAGTGCTCGCAGTAGCACCTGGGTATTTGATACCGGTTCAGTTGCTAATATTTGTAACTCGAATCAGGGGCTGCGGAACAAGCGACCGCTAGCAAGGGGTGAGGTCAAGATACGTGTCGGCAATGGATCAAGCGTTGATGTGATCGCCGTCGGAACGCTGCCTCTCCATTTGCCACCGGGATTAGTTATAAACTTGAATAATTGTTATCTGGTGCCTGCACTGAGCATGAACATTGTATCTGGATCGTGTTTGATGCGAAGTGGTTATTCATTTAAATCCGAGAACAATGGTTGTTCCATTTATATGAATGAAATCTTTTATGGTCATGCATCGATGATGAATGGTTTATTTCTATTAGATCTCGATGATAATGTTACACATATTCATAATGTTGATGCTAAAAGGATTAAACTTAATGATGATATATCCGCATATATGTGGCACTGCCGTCTAGGTCATATTGGCGTTAAACGCATGAAGAAACTCCATTCGGATGGACTTTTGGAATCACTTGATTTTGAATCATTTGATACATGTGAGCCATGCCTTATGGGTAAGATGACTAGAACGCCGTTTTCCGATTCAATGGAACGGGCGATAGATTTATTGCAAATCATACATTCTGATGTATGTGGTCCAATGAGTGTGTCGGCACGAGGTGGATATCGTTATTTTGTTACTTTCACGGATGATTTGAGTAGTTATGGTTATATCTACTTGATGAAACACAAGTCTGAAACCTTTAAAAAGTTCAAGGAATTTCAGAATGAAGTGGAAAATCATCATAATAGAAAGATCAAATTTCTACGGTCCGACCGTGGAGGCGAGTATCTTAAGTTACGAGTTTAGCACTCACATGAAAGAGTGTGGAATTGTTTCACAACTCACGCCTGCCGGAACACCACAGCGAAATGGTGTGTCGGAACGTCGTAATCGTACTTTATTAGATATGGTTCGATCTATGATGTCTCTGACGGACTTGCCGTTGTCATTTTGGGGTTATGCACTAGAAACTGCTGCATTCACTTTAAATCGGGCACCATCTAAATCCGTTGAAAAGACACCGTATGAATTGTGGTTTGGAAACAAACCTAAGCTGTCATTTCTTAAAGTTTGGGGATGCGATGTTTATGTGAAGAAACTTCAACCGGATAAACTCGAACCCAAAGCGGAAAAATGCGTCTTCATAGGATACCCTAAGGAAACTATTGGGTATTCCTTCTATCACAGATCCGAGGGCAAGGTTTTTGTTGCCAAGAATGGATCCTTTCTAGAGAAAGAGTTTCTCGCGAAAGGTGTGAGTAGTCGGAAGGTAGAACTCGAAGAGGTTATTGAACCTTCTCTTCAAAGTATGGCGAGTAGCGCAGCGCCGGAAGTTGTTCCGGAGTTGGCTTCACCTGTTGAAGAGGGAACTAATGATAATGATCATGAAACTCTGAAAGAGAGTACTACCGAACCTCGTAGGTCTAGCAGGACGCGTGCAACTCCTGAGCTGTACGGAAATCTTGTCATGAATTTCATGGTTGATGAAAATGATGACCCTGCGACGTATGAAGAAGCGATGATGAGCCCGGATTCCAACAAATGGTTAGAAGCCATGAAATCCGAGATGGAATCCATGTATGAAAATCAAGTTTGGAACTTGGTGGAATTACCTCACGACCGAAAGGCCATGGAGAACAAATGGATTTTCAAAAGGAAAACTGATGCTGATGGTAATGTGACCATCTATAAAGCTCGACTTGTCGCAAAGGGGTTTCGACAAATTCAAGGAGTTGACTACGATGAGACATTCTCTCCCGTAGCGATGCTAAAGTCAGTTAGGATTATGTTAGCAATTGCTGCATATTTCGATTATGAGATATGGCAGATGGATGTCAAAACCGCGTTTCTCAATGGTAATATTGAAGAAGAGTTATATATGATACAACCAAAGGGTTTTATCGATCCTAAGGATGCTAACAAGGTGTGCAAGCTTCAGCGATCCATCTATGGATTGAAGCAAGCATCACGAAGTTGGAATCTCCGCTTTGATGAGGTGATCAAAGAGTTTGGATTTGTCCAAACTTATGAAGAAGCTTGTATTTACAAGAAAGTGAGTGGGAGCAATGTGGCATTTCTGATATTATATGTGGATGACATATTATTGATCGGAAATGATATAGATCTTTTAAACAGTGCTAAAAGTTATCTAAACAGCAAATTTTCAATGAAGGACCTAGGTGAAGCGTCATACATATTAGGCATAAAGATCTATAGAGATAGATCTAGACGCCTAATAGGGCTATCGCAAAGTACATACCTTGATAAGATTTTAAAGAAGTTTAAAATGGACGGAAGTAAGAAGGGGTTCTTACCTATGTTGCAAGGCAAGACATTGAGTAAGACTCAAAGTCCGGCTTCGGCGGAAGAAAGAGAGATAATGGACAAGGTCCCGTATGCTTCAGCCATAGGCTCTATAATGTACGCCATGCTATGTACAAGACCGGATGTGGCACATGCTATTAGTTTGACTAGTAGGTACCAATCGGATCCAGGTTCGGAACACTGGATAGCGGTCAAGAATATCCTTAAGTACTTACGAAGAACTAAGGATATGTTTCTTGTATACGGAGGTGAAGAAGAGCTCGTCGCTAAGTGTTATGTTGACGCTAGCTTTGAAACCGATCCAGATGACTCTAAGTCTCAATCCGGATACGTATTTCACATGAATGGCGGAGCGGTTAGTTGGAGGAGCTCCAAACAACCCGTGCTAGCGGGATCAACAACGGAGGCCGAATATGTTGCTGCTTCAGAAGCGGCTCAGAAGCGATTTGGATGAAGGAGTTCATATCCGAACTAGGAGTGGTTGCAAACGCGTTGGACCCAATGGTGATCTATTGTGACAACAATGGTGCCATTGCCAATGCCAAAGAGCCAAGGTCTCACAAGCATTCCAAGCATATTAAGCGCCGTTTTCACTCCATCCGCGAGCATGTCAAGGATGGAGATATAAAGATTTGTAAAGTACACACGGATCTCAATGCAGCAGATCCGTTGACTAAAACTCTCCCTAGAGCAAAACATGATCAACACCAGAACTCGATGGGTGTTAGATTTATCACTATGTAACTAGATTATTGTCTCTAGTGCAAGTGGGAGACTGAAGGGAATATGCCCTGAGAGGCAATAATAAAGTGTTTATTATGTGTATTCCAAGTATATGATAAATGTTTATTTTGCATGCTATAATTGTATTAATACGTAAACATTAATACATGTGTGTTTAATAAACAAACAGAAAGTTTCTAGTTATGCCTCTCTCATAAACTAGCTCGTTGATTAACAAGATGATCAAGGTTTCCTGATCATGGACATTGGATGTTGTTAATAACGAGATCACAACATTAGTGTAATGGTGTGATGAACATTCATCCGAAGTATAGCATTACCATCAAAGTCATTGAGTTTATATTGCTATAACAACTTACGAAGTGATCCTAATCCTTAGACCATGAGATCATGTCAATCACTAACACCGGAAGAGTTTCTTGATAACATCAAACATCACACCGTAACAGGGTGATTATAAAGATGCATTCAGAACTAATAAAGTGTTATGTTGAGGCTCATGGATCGAGAGTGGAATTTGTTCATCCCGATGACGGATAGATATACTTTGGGCCCTCTCGGTGATATCACATTGATTAGCTTGCAAGCAAGTGATTTGATCACTAGAATATTATATCACGGGAACGAGAAAAGAGTGCATGTCGATGCTTGAGATCAAACTAGGTATGGAGATACCGATGATCGAATCTCGGACATGTAATATATCGTGAAACAAAGGGATTAAGTTACTAGCATAAAAGGTTCCGACGATCACAAGAAAGTCATCGTTGAATGTGTGGGAGTCAGTATGGGTCTCTAGATCCCGCTTCTGATTATTGATCCGAGAGGGGTCTCGATCATGTCCGCATTATTCACAAACCGTAGGGTGACACACTTAAGAGACACCGACATCCAATTGGAGCAAAAGTTTCATGCCGAAAGAATAAACAAGCGCAGGAATTTATTTCACTAGATATCGAAACAGGTTTTCGGGTAAAATTGCATAAAGTGGTTATGCATGTGAAATGGAATTCTAGCAAGGGGTTATTTGTGAATGTTTGTCATTAAAGTAATTGACAAAATTCTGAATAAAATAAAAGATTTTTATTTAATGAGAGTTTGCATTAAATTTGGTGGAAATTTAATGGCAAGTTTGAGTGGGATTTTGAGTGGAGGCATATGAATGGATTTTTGTGAGTGGAGTGTCCACCCACATGAAGAGGAGAGGGCAAGGGGGAAGCCCCATGCGCCGGCCACCCCCTTGGGGTCCCCCCTCCTCCTATAAAAGGAGCCCCTCCTCTCACTTCTCACTCACACCTCCTCGTGAAGGATCTCTCTCCCCCTCTAGAATTCATTCCCCATGGTCTCAGACTAGCGAGATACATGTTCTCGGTGGCTATTCGGCAAGAAAGAGTTGTGCTTCCGCTGCATCGCTGGGGCGAGGAGGCAGAGGTTGCTCGGTGCCTCGAACGTGTTTGCGAGCACGAATGCGCCGCTGATTTGCGGCGCTAGGACTTCCTCTCGATCTTGAGATCGGCAAGAGATCGTCTACATCAACCACGAGTTGAACTCGTCAAGCTTTCTCGGTCTTCAAGGGTATGTTCTCTACGGATATATATTCGCCCGTTGTTTGTATATAATAGATAGATCTTGGTACTTAGTTCACATCGTAGAATTTTTTTGTTTTCTATGCTGCGAACCCTACATGAATTATGGCAATGGTTTGTACATACCGTTAGATGCCAGAACTATCATGGGACGTTGAGGGTTCCCACCCATATGCTGCATATCCTCTACGAATTACCAATAATATGCACGCTACGAGTGATAACAGCCATGACCTGCACATCCGGCTATATCGAGAGGAAGAAGATACAACTGACTTCTCTGTCCCATTCCAAATCTCATGGCTAACGCGTGATATACGACGCTAGAATCACTGATGTCATGGATTATTAAGTCCCTAATTGATAATCATTGTTGCAAATAGAACCCTAAGTTCTATTGCGCCATTATATCATCACTTAGGATGATACCTAAGATTTCTTTATTTGAGAAAATAATATTTTCTTTATTTGGAGTATATATGATAATACACAATTTACAAATACTTTGATAAAGACTCTTCAAAGGACATGATAAAGTGATGAACTTGCCTTGTGATTGCAAGGTAGTGAAGTTGGATGCTT
The DNA here is from genome assembly GCA_023614405.1 of Avena insularis. Taxonomy (NCBI): domain Eukaryota; kingdom Viridiplantae; phylum Streptophyta; class Magnoliopsida; order Poales; family Poaceae; genus Avena; species Avena insularis. Next base: position 88,938,463 of record CM042695.1, read on the forward strand.
GCACTGGACCTTGAGCTTCTATGTCTACAAAACATCATTATTGCCCGGTAAGGACAATATTTAAAGAAGCAAAATGATTATGCAAAGTAATGTAATGCATTATTTAGTTTTGTGTGTATTCTCCCCCATTATTTTAAATTATAAAAAACTCTTTTCATAAGTAAAAAATTTATAAATACTAATTATTAATATTTGTTGAATATTGTATTCCTTATTTTATTTCATTTTATTTGAATTTTACTTATTTAATAATTCCTTTAAGAATTATTATTAACAAAATATATAAATTATTTGTTTAGTATTTTTATAAAATACTACAATATTGGTATATAATAAAAGTGAATTTTATTTATTTTTATCATCTTTCTTTAATTTATAAAATTCCATAAGGAATATATATATATATTATAAAATTCTTGATAAAAATTATATGCCTAAAATTTTATTTATTAATTTATTTAGATAACTTGGATTATTGTGAATCCAAAAGTATTTTATTTATAATTTTTGGATTTTTATTTTATTTTCTAGAATTTATCTAAATTCAGGGGCATTTTGGTCTTTTCTTAATTATTTAAACTTGCTTTAGGTGATTGGGCTGGCTGTGTTGGGCTTATTGGGCCATTTTGGCCCAATTGGATATGATCAAAAGGGCTCCCCGAAGGAGTACTGGCCCTATCGGCCCACTCACTCTCTGCCTCTCTCTCGTTCTCATCTCTTTTCTTCTCCTCCCTCGACCCCGTGGTCGACGATGCCACCGCCGGCGATTCATGCCGTCGTGGACCTCCCTGGCCGCCGCTGTGATGCATGGGGTGGTTGTTGACCCTGCTCCTCCTTCCTGTCCATCTCGATTTGGACCTGGGGCCCTCCTGTGGCGAGACTGGATCCGTCCCGAACCCTAGGATTTGGGGTGGTGCTGGTGCTGTCGCCGCCGCTGCTCCCGTGTGCTGTGGTGGTGTTGCTCGCCTTCAGATGTGACTGTGGTCGCCGCCTCAGCGTGGTGCGGGTCACAGCGTTCCCTTGGGGTGTTTCCCGTGCCGCCATGCTTGTCGACACCCTCTGCTTCCTCTTCTCGCCCACAGCAACAACCTTCAGTAAGTTGTTCTTTCTTCCTCTGGTGTCCTCTGTGCTATGCCACCCTGTGCTATGTGTTTCTAGTGGCTACCCCTGGCTAGTGTTCATGTTCTGATTAGGGTTCATATCCTAATTAGGGTTTTTGTTCTGATTAAGATTCATATCCCTCTGTTGATCATATATATGATGATTTGGATCTAGTAATGATGATCCCTAAGCATGATGAGTGGTTGTTTGATGTGGATTGCTGCTTATAGTTGGCTTTGGTGATGCTAGTGGCTTACCAGATTGATTCCATTGGTTAATTTGATATGGTTCAGATGATAATGTTACTATAAAATCACTACTTGGAGATCCTAGTGATTTGAGAGTTCACCACTGTCATTACTTGGTTATTGACAGTGATTTGTGAGTGATGTAGTCACTGTATCTGTAGTTGTTGGCTTATGGATTCATATACAGTTTGAGATTAATTGGTCTCTTACAGTGATGTATGTATACATATTCCTGGATCTGATTCCTAGTGATTGGTACCAGGAAGATGATGCTTAGTTGTCTGTGAGTTTGTCTGTGAAAGCTAGATGCTTAATCTACTTGGTTTAGAAGCTGCTCTTGTGACACCATCTTAGAATGTCACACAAGTCTAGGTTCTACTACTTGGCTTGATTTTGTTAATGCTTAAGATTTGCTTAATATCAGAGATAAGTGGAAACTTCTTTCCTTGAACCCTAAAGCCTATGACGTTGGTCTGAGGCTTAGGGACTAGGTTCTTATCTTGTTATTCCTCATGGATCTGTTCTAGTAGTGATACCAGCTACTGATTCTTGAGTCAAAGTTGGGAGAAATGATTTGTAGGCTTATTAAATTATATAGATCCATAAGATCTAGAAATTCTAAGGTGCTACTCCTGTTTAAGAGATGTGCCTAGAAGTTCATATCTTAGCTATATTTATTCTTGGAATTTAAGATATGGCCTGATAGCTAGGATCAATGAGGTTGTTCTGAGATCCTGGTTGGATCTGTATAGTTTTTTATGGCTTTTAGTGTTTAAAATCTTCAATGATGGACTCACCCCACTTGGGTGTTTTTCTGAGAAGTTGAGTATATGACAACACATGAATTCTTGTCTAACTTAGATAGATAAATCATGTGATGGTCTTTTACTACTCACCACAACAGTGGAGTTGTTGGGGTTTCAACTTGTTGATCTTGTAGCCTGATCTTGCTGGTTGTGTGGCTAGCCTGATCTGGTTCTCCTCCTGATGCTGCTCCTGCTACTTCCAGCTCTTGGAACTTGTCCTTGTCCTTGCTGTCCACCTCCTGGTCCTGTTAGCTTGGCCTTGTTCTTACTATCCACCTGATCTGCCCCCTCCTTATGTCACCATCTTGATGAGATGATCAAGTGTGAGGTTGGTGTGATCTGGTTTGGTTTGGTTTGGCTGCTGATGCTAGATGTGTATGAGCAAGGAAATGGTGTTGGGGTGTTTTCTCACGGCTGTGTTGAGCAATTTTGTTTGTATGGGCTGTTGTTGCTGTGTTGACAGCACACACCATGCATTTAGGTGTGTGTGCTGCCTGTGTGCCTGCTGCACCCCTTGTGGATATGCTTAGAGAATGAAAGTTACCTTTTATCTGATTACACTTACCTGTCTGGTGAAACTTGACCCTCTTGCTATTTGGAGTTATTTGACTTACGGCTTAAAAATTATGAAAGATTTAGTTCTTTCATATTGGTGAAACTTGCCCCTAAAGATTACTCATTGATGTAAAGTTGAACAGTGCAACTCGCTGTCACTACTAAGAGTAACATATCCTAATCTTTTATTTTCTTTCTTTTAGTTTGTGATTTGTTTTGCAGGTACAAGACTTGAAGATTCAAGATTTAGATTAGGTTTTCTTTTTCTTTATAGAATAGTCCCTTGTAATATTTATTTAATTATTTTGTACCTTTTTTATTCTTTTGTAATCTTTATTTTATCCTTTTGTAATAAAGATTGTAATATTACTCAATATATGAATGTTCTTATTTTATTTCATTTACTATTGTAAAGATCCTTGATTACTATTATAAGTTACATTTTGTAACTTATTTATTGAATAAAGATATGGGATGAATATTCATTTTCTTGATTATGTTATTTATTTAAAGTTTGAGTTACTAATTGTTAACTCTTGATTAAATCAAATTACTCAAACATAATTTTAATTCCTTTTAAATTATAAATCCAACACTCAAGTTTGAATTCAAATTTTATTTCCCAAAACACACTAATCCACAAAGATCATATCAAAGTTTATAACGATCATTCTTCAAGGCTATTCCTAATCTTAAAGAGTGAAAGAAACTTTGATCATTTTAGGTTTTTATTTGGCGAAAAATTTACCCACATTTTTGACAGATGAATGCATATAATTGCACAAATTCCTAAATCTACCCTTCGTTGGTTCCTAAATGCTGGGATATTACATAGATATAGGTTTTAGTCCTAGTGTTAGTTTGGCGTTGTGTCAAGATCAAAGCTCCTAGAGCCATCGAGCTTTTCCAGTCGCTCTGTGAAGGAGAGGTGACGGCTTGCAGCACTCTAGCGGATGGAGATGATGAGCGGCAAATCTCCTCGTGGTCGTGGTGATAGGAAGTAGACATGGAGGGGATTTGTTGCTTGTGTATCTGGGGCTCTACGAGGTGCTGGTGCACGTGGTTGTGTGAGTATGCCAGAAGCTGCATCAGCTTGTGGAGTTTATCAACACCGGACGTTATACGTCGGTGTTTTCTTGGGCAGTCGGAGCCACTCATCGCTGGAAGGCTTTGTTCTTCTGCGGCTCTTCCTCCTCGGGAGAATCTTCCTCAACCTCGTGCAAGATCCATCGCCCGTGTTTCCCCACGTGGCATGTTCCACGATGACAGAGAGTATGCACATACTTGTAGGCCACTCAGATTTGAAGGAATGGACCAAGTACTCGACCTTTGTTTTTAGTTTTTGTTCCAAGGTCCTTCTGTAACCGTTAAGGCATTATCTTGGTTTTCCCTTTTAGCTAGGGGCCTAATGTATAATGGTGTCTGTCACTCTACTAATTCAGCTTCCAGGCAGAGGTCATGTATTCAGCTGTCTTAGGGTCTTGGAGGCTGTATAATGGTGACTCCTCGCCGGCGGAAGTTCTCGTGTTTTGTTTAGACTATTTCCAGTCTCTTCTTCGAGATGTTGAGGCTGCAGCTACGTCCTAAAGTCCTCCCCATGCTATGGTGATGCGTCTAGCATCGGCGGAGGCGTGTGGAGTAGTGTGTTCGGTGGATCTATTGGGATCTAGTTGTTTTTGTTGGTGCGGTTTGAGGTCAGTCTCTTCCAATTTATGTTTGTCATCTTCAGCGATGGTTGTTGTTCTTATACGTTGGTCTTTTAGGGGCTTAGCACGATGAATTCCTATCCATCCACTATAACATGTTCTACTACAACAAGCTTTGTCTGCCTCCGATGATAGAGAGGCGAGGATAACGGCGCGTCTTCGGTTCATGCTAGTGTATATAGTGTCGCTAGGTGATACAATGACCTATTTGTAATTTTATTACTTTGTTTCTCCTTTTAGCTAGGGGCCCAATGTATAATTGTGTTCGTCGCTCTACTAATTAAGCTTCAAGGCCCTTCGGGCCTTACCCTTACCCGTTCTAAAAAAAGCAAGTTGAGATAGATCTTTTTATTATACTTCAAAAATATCAAAAAATCACAATTGGTATGTGAGTATATACAAACACTCAAAAAAAACCTAATGTTTTCTCCCAAGCCGTGCCTATTTCCAAAGGAGTCCAAGAGTATCTTGTACTCCAACGGCGCTGTTAGTTAGCTCATCAAATTGACGTTGTGGACGAATCTGTCAAGTATTTTGTCGCTGCTGGGTTAACCTTTCTTGGCGGTGCGTCTAGAATCGGTGGAGGGAGCGCGAAGTAGTGTGTCCGGCGGATCTCTTGAGATTCGGTTGTTTTTTTGTATTCTTCGGTGTGGTTTGAGGTCAGTCTTTTTCAATTTATGTTTGTCATCTTCGACGATAGTTGCTGCTGTTGTACACTGGTCTTTTGGGGGCCTTAGCACGACTACTTCATGTCCGTCCACTATAACAAGTTCTACTACAACAATCTTTATCTGCCTCCGATGATGGAGAGGCGAGGACGACGGCGCGTCTTTGATTCATGCTAGTGTATGTAGTTTCACTAGGTGGTACAATGACTTATTTGTAATTTTATTACTTTGTTTCCCCTTTTAGTTAGGGGCCCAATGTATAATTGTGTTCCTCCCTCTACTAATTCAGCTTTCGGGGCCTTACCTGTTCTTAAAAAAAACAAGTTGAGATAGACCTTTTTATTATACTTCAAAAAATTAAAAAATATCAGAAAAATCACAATTGGTATGTAAGTATATACAAACACTAAAAAAAAATCACAATTGGTTACCCAAACGATGGATGTATGTGGCTCAAAAGATGTTTGAGGGAATGCCTTTAAGATATCAGCGAGAGTATATACGTAGTTCTTTAGTACTCCCTTCGATCCAAATTAGTTGACTTAGATTTGTCCAGATTTGGTTGTATCTAGAGATGATTTAGTACTCCCTCCGACCCATATTAGTTGATTCAACTTTGTCTAGATACGGATGCATCTAGACTAGATACTTAACTAGATACATATGAATCTAGAAAAACTTGAGTCAACTAATATGGGTCGGAGGGAGTATTAGATTCATCCGTATCTTGACAAATTTGATCAACTAATTTGGTTTTGAGTATTTGATATTTTGATTCATAGTTGGTGCTCTCTATCGAAATAGATGTCCAGAAGTTTCCTTTTTGCTATTGCATCTTGACATTATTTTTTGAATGTGCAGGTTAGTAGATCATGTTGATGCAATGGCTCAATAGGATACAAATGGCTTGCTGACTTCTGCAGTAGATATTTGCTCTATCTCCCCTCAGGTTCAATTTTTTTAACATTCTGTGATAAGGTTAGCATATTTAATGTCAAAAAGCCGGTTGAAAATACTAAATAATCTCATCTACGCATTACTGAACTTCGTGCCAATAAGTCAAGCTCTAAATTATAAAATGCCCAATAGCATATATTTTAGAATATCCAGGATGGGCACCCCCGTTGCTGGTGAGAATTACTGTCCTTGACGTACTTGAAGAAGGAACTGATGCGCCGAGGATGAGGCGCTCGCCTAGATGACTTGGTTCTAAGTGTTGCACTGACGAGTCTGGCCTTCATGGCCAGTCTGCACCCGCGTGCTCATGCCGTCGGCGCGACTCGTCGCTCATGTCGCTGCCATAGCGTCATCCCAACCTCCTGTGTCACGATCTCTGTGTCTGTCCCTCTTTGCCGAGTGTCGTCGAGGATCAATACGATGCTGCCACCAAGACCATGGGATGGCATGAAATCTCATCTGGCATGGACACGAGTCACCGCCACCACCAAAGTTTGTCCCAGATGCGCTGCCATCCTCTATCTTGGCGCAATGAGCACGCAGTCAAGGAGGTCCTAGCCAGATGCACGACAACAGCTAGGCGGTACGCGGCCGCACATCTACTACTGCTGAGGCCCCATCAGGACACACCGCCGCCGAGGCCTATCACATATGGTGTGGTGATCGTTTCCCCCCTTTTTGGTTTTAACCCATTGCCTTCTTGCAGTTCATCTTATCTCTAGCGGTGCATTTAGCAGCGTAGCAGATTAACCTATACAAGCACAAGGCAAACCAATTGGGTAAAGCACACAATACATATCCTTCTTCACTTTGTAGGTATAACTTGATAATTTATATGGTCTTTTGCCGGTTTCTCTAATTTGCTATAATAATATAGGCTGCGGAATTTTTTTAGTTGTCTTATAATCCGAGGCACGGTATCTTTGCCACCATTGAAGTTTGAAAACTTGAGTTGGCTATGCTGTTGAGTTGAGATAATTAGTTCACCCCACAAAGGGGATACCATCACAGATCTACATGTGGCTTCTCGGAATTCGCGGGAAAACTTTGGGTTGAGGTTAGCATCAAGAACACTTCTGATTTGAGTTATATAAAATGCTGATTTTATATCCTTCTTTTTGCCTACACATGATTTTTTTAGTATATGAACACCGCTTAATTTGACAACACAACAGCTTTGTTCGGGGCATGTAATTGCTTATCTTTTCCCGTCTTTCTAGGCTTATGGCATAGGCTCATTGGCTGGCATATTTCGTTTGTAAAGGGTATTAGCTCTCTGAAGTATGTAGTACCATATCCTTATTTCTATCTTATTGAGACTCGACAAAAAATATAACCCAATATGAATGCATACGTGGGATTTTTGATTTAAGGATTCTGGAGCTATTCTTGACAACTGGTCTGAAGGACATCTTGTGTAATTGTACTGACATTTTTTAGTTTATCTTGCCAGTAAACTGATCAGCCCATGTGCATATTCTTTCAGGCTAGGCTTGATGGTTGCTGGAGGTGTTGTCCTCACGTCGTTTATGCCATATGACATATGTACAGGAACATCTTGCTATCTCAGCCTTTCACAAGGGCCAGAAAGATAGGAGTGGATCGGTGGAACTAGAAGAATTTTATTTCTGTGTTTGTGGCAAGTTTGTACTTAAGTTATTGATTAGTTCATGTTATTGTACATTTTTATATGGGAGAATTTTGGTGGCTCCTTTGATACAGAGATTCCATTTTGTAACACTGATGTAATCAAAGGTACATAGATTCCAACGGAGTCCTTGTTGTGCAGTTGACATGTAGCTAAAAAAACCTACAATTGTAAAGTTGTTTGGAGTTCTAATGTACTTCTATATGTTTAGGTAAGCCGAGACTCTTGCTTAATTGATCATTTTATCATTGAGGTTTTCATGATGAAGCTGTTTTGAAATAGGATATCCTAGAGAGTAGATGCCCTAATATTTGTGGGATTTCACTCACGATAAACTTCTAAGGTCGAAATGTTCTTTCACATATCTCACTCTCTTGATTTCTTATAAAGTCTCACATGCTACTTTTTCTTTGATGTAAGTATTTCTAATGTTGCCATTCAATATTAGTATTTCACCGATGTAGCAATCAACATGTCCTAAACTTTTGCTACTGACACACACCAATCGACTAACACTCCCGTCTGTTTCGACATACTAATGCGAGATTATACCGAAAGCTAATTAGTTAATTTATCAGCTTTTGATTAACTTGGTGGCTTGGTGTAGATATTGGAAGCTAGAATGGATAATTTGCAATGTTAGGAAAACCTAAAGTGCAATAAAGACATGATGATTGTGCGTGTAACAAATGAAGACGACCCGAAGAGAGCCCCAATCAATGTTGGTTACGATATACTACACCGAATCAATCTATAAGCGTCAAATATAAAATTACTGATGTTATTGTTGTTCCTTCATATAATACCAGCATCGGAATGCTTGTGCAACTTGTGCACGTATTGAATGATGCTACTGAGTTTTCACATAAAATTTCTGTTTATTTGGATAGCATCTTGGGTACTTTTATTTGAAGATTGTAGACACTTAGGCGTTTGTTTAATTTGTTTGCTTACATGTAAGTGCAAGTTTTGGAATGTCCTTGGTGAATACGGAATGATGTAGAGTGCATACTCAACAAACTTAGGTCCTTAGAACTTCCATATATTTTTTCTCTGTGTTATTTTTTGGATAGGGCCCTTCCTTGTTATGTGATTTTTGATTTCTAAGTTTCAATATTAATCTTGATTTCATTTTTTGTTATATGAATTTAATACATGTGATATAAAAAATAAATTTTGGCTTCTACATTATGCTTTTAGAAATTTGGATAGGACAGAATGTCCCCAAATCAGCGCCTACAGCAGCACCGGCAAAAGCACATAGATCATATGAGATTGTTGTCACTGAAGAGCAATGGGAGAAATTAGAGTTTTCTCCAAGATGGGAAGAGAGATCTTGATATACAGATGAAGCAAAACGAGTGAAGATTGCTTGTTCATTTATTGAAGTCCTTGGCTAAAAGTCATGTGAATTTGGATTATTCCAAAAAAATCTTGAACATATTATGTGATCCCTGGATAGAGCATACAATTGATTAGTTGAGACGCGCGTGCGCGTGCATAGCTACTAGTGTTTAAAAAAACAAGTTAAGATAGACCTTTTTATTATACTTTAAAAAATTAAAAAATATCAGAAAAATCACAATTGGTATGTAAGTATATACAAACATTAAAAAAAAACTACTTCATCTGATCCAAATTAATTAATTTATATTTATCTAGATTCAGATGTATCTAACTCTAAAACACGTCTAGATACATCAAATCTAGATAGATAGAAATCAATTAATTTAGACTGCAGCGAGTAATGTTTTCTCCCAAGCCGTGCGTATTTCTAAAGGACCCAAGAGTATTTTGTACCCAAACGGCGCCGTTAGTCAGCTGCTCATCAGATTGACGTTGTGGAAGAATCTGTCAAGTATTTTGTCGCTGGTGGGTTAACCTTTCTTGGCTGCTGCTGCCTCACGAGTCCAAATCGACTCATCTGCTCCGGCGGCGGCCATCCTCTTTCGCTTCTGCTGTTGACAAATATCACTGTTTTGCTCGGTGACTGCTTCCTCTTGGAGCCCCCCTCCTCGGTCCTCCCCACCACCACCTTCACTCGAGGAATCTCATCTCGCTCGCCTTCCAATCCAGTTCACCAATCTTCAGAAACCTCGGCTCTTGCAGCAGGCTGCTCGGGTCCAATGGCGCAGGACGATCCAGTTGTTTCTGCTCAGTGGCTGCAGCAGCGCCTAGGGCAGCCTGATATCAAGGTAAAGAATCTCTCATCTTCTTCCCGTTTTCCTCTTCGATTCTGAAAGGGATAGTTGCGAGCATTATTGAAAGGAAAAAGGATAATAGTCTGTCCTCACCATCCAGTTACGGAGTTACTGCTTATTAGCAGAAGCAACTGAGATTTGGTTTTATTCCCGTTCATCCTTTGGGTATATATTTTCTGTGCCAAAAAGAATTAAGAGGTTGTAGACTGCCATGTTTTAATGTCATTTGACTACTGGGTTTCAGGTATTGGATGCTTCATGGTACATGCCACAAGAGAGCAGGGATCCATGGCAAGAGTACCAGGTTTCCGGATCAGTTGTTATGCGCTTTGTTTCCCCCTTTTGTTTCTGACGGTCTCTCCCAGCTGAATTACTGCGATATGCTCAGGTGGCCCATATTCCTGGCGCGCTGTTCTTCGACATAGATGGCATTGTCGATCGGACAACTGATGTGAGAAATGTTCCCAGCTATTAATTCAAAATTTCTCGTTTGTGTGATTGTTTGACTTAAGTAAATGAGAAGCACTGATGTCTTGGTGTTTTGGTAACTGAGTCAACCGATTCATGTATGTTAATTTTGCCACCAACTGGGAACTTATACTTTCCATTCGAATTTGCAAGGCGTGTGTTAAACTGTATATTGTACCGTGTTTTTTCTAGCTTCCGTCTTTGAAGGTATGCCTTACTTGCTTTTACTGCATGCAATTGTTTCAGTTGCCACACATGCTGCCATCAGAAGAGGCTTTTGCAGCAGCAGTTTCCGCGCTTGGTATAAAGAACACTGATAAAGTTATTGTTTATGATGGAAAGGGCTTCTTCAGTGCACCACGTGTTTGGTGGTAAGTAAATATTCTTCCTATAAATGCAAGTTTTCATGAGATTTATGCATATGTAATCAATTAACAGGATGTTCAGAGTTCTTGGACACAATGAAGTTTGGGTCTTAGATGGAGGTTTACCTCAGTGGCGAGCTTCTGGATTCAATCTTGGAAGCAACTGTCCTGATGATATACTTCTGAAATCCAAAGCTGCCAATATCGCTGTTGAAACAGCTTACAATGGTGAATTGGTGAGATAGCTCTAAAGATGGTCTGATTATCTTACTGCAAATTCTCTCTCTTTCATTTTTCTTACGGAGTGATCATGGTTTCGTTCTGTGCAGACAAATGCTGCCACATTTCAGACTGAATTTCAACCTCAGCTATTCTGGACGCTGGAAAAGGCTAGCTCTCCATCTTACCTGAAAACATAAGTCACTTCATTTTACTTGAAATCTTTCTTGCCTCCTTATAGATACGGGGAAATGACTGATCATGGATTACCCCGCATTAGTAATGATTTTGTTCAGGGTAATTCAGTGAAACGCCAATATCCGATTACCCACGTGTATGTTGAGCTGTTCTGTTCTTGCAACAGGTAAAAAACAATGTAGCTGCTCAGGCTCACCAAGTAGTTGATGCACGAGCAAAGGGCAGGTAAAATCTCTTACCTGACACTCTTTGATTACTCCAATTGAAAGAGTCAATTACAGAAGCTCTTATCAATAATTAAATGTAGCATACAACTTTCTTGCATTAGAGAAGTCAAAGATCTTTGTCATAGAACCCACTTAAATTTTATTTACAGATTTGATGGTGTAGCACCAGAACCAAGGGAAGGGGTAAGAAGTGGCCATATACCTGGAACTAAATGTGTTCCATTCCCTGAGGTGGGTAACAGTGTATGTATGCAATACATCAGATAATGCTTGCACAACCACAAACAGCTAAGAACATGGCATTGTTGTCTTCTCTCAGATGTTTGATGGGGCACCAATGCTTCTCCCCGCAGATGAGCTATCCAAAAAGTTCGAGGAAACAGGTGCGAATTCTGTTTCATCTCACTGTTCTGGCCCAAAATTCATAGTTTAGCATGACCTTTGCTATGCAAGCAAGGAAGAAAACAATCAATTATATGAATACAAAAAATAGAACAACATCATTCAGTTACTCAACTAAGTATATCTTCTAACCTAAGCAATTTTTATTAGGTCTATCACATCATATGTGTACATTAGGTATGAAAGTTTCACCAAGCGATAACAATAGTAGAACCCATTTTTATGTTTCCAGGGATTTCCCTTGATCATCCGATTGCCGTCACTTGTGGATCTGGCGTAACTGCGTGCATAGTTGCTCTGGTCTGGAAATCTTGCCTGCTCTTCTTGGATAATGCCATTTACTCCACCAAGCAGTCTCTAACTAATATCTCTTTACAGGGGCTCTATAGAATCGGGAAGCATGATGTTCCAGTTTACGATGGTTCTTGGACAGAATGGGAAGCTCAGCCAGATAGTGATTACCCAAAAGTTACTTCCACCGCCTCTTAAATCAACCATTCTGAAGTGATGAATGCAGCTGTTGCATCCTGCAGCATTCAGCTCAGTTTGTCAGCGCAATGATATTTCTCTGTGGCAAGCTTTGCACCCAAGCCAATACATATTGTACAATGGGCCAATGGCTAGCTGATAATGAAGAAATCCGATGCCAATCTTTTGTCGACTTTAAATCTATAATTGGTGTTATACTGAACGTTACTACTGAAGAAATATTCACTTCAAACAACATTAATCATCTGAATGTTGATTTTGTTTCAGAGTTGCAACTGTGTTGATTATTATGATTGCACAGCCTCCCATATTTCTGCAATATTGCAACCAAATGAGTTTAGACTGTTGCACACAACAAGTACGGAGCAACTGATTAAAGTTTCATCATAAAAAATATTACTGCTTGAAACTAAGCAATTGATGCTAAATATTACAAACTGGTACAAGAGTCTGCTCTCTGATCATGTTAGAATTGATCTATTCAACATACATGGACACGGACTCCAAACCAACATTAACCATCTAGATTGTGTTTATCAAAAGATAACTTACCCTCATATAATGGGGTCACAACTGCTTTTGCGCTTTCACATGGTACAAATCACCATTGTACATGCCCATCAGGACTGAACCTCAGCAGCATGTAAAATCTAATTTGCACCTCATCTGCAACACAACCCATTCTTGTCTCCATATTCTTTGTACCAGACTGTCTTCTTCCAATATCCCTTCTTCCAGCCGAAGCTACATACAACAGTGAAGCCTGAGGCTCTCAAGCAAATAGAACAAAATCTTAGTGAAACCCGAGGCTGCTGAATTCAGCTACCACTGAACCAGATTCACGAGTGCATCTGATAGCAGAAACCCTGGATACAGATCAACCAGCACAGGTCTCTTTTTGGTGTACTGCTGTAACCCCAGCGGTACTCTCTTGAGTGCTGAACATAGCAGATTCTCCGCTGAACATTTGGAGATCATCAGGACGAAACCTGAGGCAACTGAATTCAGCTATCCTGAATCAGATTCACTAGAGAATTTGGTAGCAGAAACTCCAAATACAGATCAACCAGCACATGTCTGTTTTTTTTTTTTTTTGAGAAAACGCAAAAGCTTTGCGTTTCATTATATTGAAAAGATAGAGTTGTTACACGCCTCCCGAGAGGCCAACATACAGATTACAAATGCCGCGACTAGTGAACATCCCAAGTCGTTGGGGCAATGTCCCTCAAACACTTAGCGCCTGCGAGAATCCATGCTGAGGCTTCCTCTTTGATTTTGATGACCAGGGCTTGGATAGACGGTTGCGCCCGCTTAAACACGCAGTCATTCCGCGCCTTCCAGATCATCCAGGGGATCAGCAACGTCGCGGAGGCCAGCCCCTTATGCATGGGTTGGGCAGGAGAGGCGCAGCCAAGCAAGGACCTCGTACCAAACCTGCCTAGAGAAGGGGCAGGCGATCATCAGGTGTTGCATGGTCTCCATGTCCTGATCGCAGAGGACACAGCAGGGGTGGTGCTGAAGGTTTCTCCTAGCTAGCCTCTCTGTGGTCCAGCACTGGTCAAGATTGGCTAGCCAATGAAAGAATCTGACACGGTTGGGCGCCCAGCTCCTCCAAATAAGCTTCCAAATGGCGCAGCACTTTGACCCCAGGAATGCTGCACGGTAGGCCGATCTTGCGGTGTAGATGCCGTCAGCGGACCACTTCCAGATCAGTCTATCCTCTTCGGTGTACTTCTGTAACCCCAGCAGTGCTCTCCTGATTGATGAACATTGCAGATTCTCCGCTGATTGTTTGAAGATCATCAGCAACCATAAAGGCACGAACACCATCCTTGTGATCTATCCAGCTGTATCCACGACCTTTCACGACTCCACGGCTAATCATCAATCCCCTAACACCCGATGCATCTCCATGTCGGCCTAAGGAAGCATATATGTTTGACAAGAGCACATAAGGTGATGGGTTCTTTGGATCAAGGTGGAACAGGTGCTGTGCGGCACATTCCCCCAATTCAGCATTGTGATGTACTGCACAGGCAGCAAGCACAACTTCCCACACTATAGGATTATCTTTGCATGGCATTCTGTCGATTAGGGCCTCCACTTCAAGAAGCCGACCCGCCCTCCCCAATCCGTCTATGAGACAAGTGTAGTGCTCAGCCAGTGGTGTAATTCCATATGTGCTCTCCATGGAATCAAAGAATGCAATAGCTTCGTCTACGAGCCCAGAGTGACTACATCCTGTTAGGACGGCAATGAAAGTGACACTATCTGGCCTCTGTTCTGTAGTTAGCATATACTCAAACAATTCAACAGCTTTCTCTCCAAAACCATTCTGAGCATATCCATGTATCATCTCATTCCATGCAACTATGTTCTTAGTCAGCATGCTGTCAAAGGAAAGGCGTGCATCATCCATGTTGCCACATTTGGCATACATATCAATCAGGGCACTGCCAACATAGACATTCTGATCATAACCATCTTTCACAACCTGCACATGTATTTGCCTACCTTGAGGTATTGAAGACAGTTTTGCACATGAATTAATCATGCTAGCATAGGAGGATTCAGTGGGCATCATTCCATTTTCTCGCATCTGCTTGAAGAAATTGAAGGCCTCTTTAATCATAGAATGGATAGCCAAACCTGAGATCATGGAATTCCAACACACCACATCTCTCTCTGTCATCGCGTTGAAAATGCTCCTGGCAATACCAATCTGCCCACATTTTGAATACATATCCACCAAACCACTAGCGACGAACATGTCGTTATGTAACAGGAGTCTTACTGAAGCAGAATGAACTTGCGCTCCAAGGTCCAAAATACCCAGTCTGGAGCATGAACTGAGGATCACTGCCAAAGTTGTCCGGTCAGGCTGCACCTTTTGATACTGCATTCTCCTAAACAACTCGACCGTGTCTTGATGCAGTTCCTCCCGACAGTAACCAGATAAAAGTGTGTTCCAGGTAGTCACACCCGGCCTTGATATCTTGTCAAACAAAGCACGAGCAGACGGAACATCCCTCGCCTTAATGCAGGACGCTAGCATGTTACTGTAAGTGACCTCATCGGGCTCGGAGCCCGACTCTACCATCAGGTTCAGTACTTCCAAAGCCTTCTCATGACTGCCCGCCTGTCCAAATCCAGTTATAAGGATGTTCCAAGAAACAATACTGACGCTGGGCAACGACTCGAAAACCTTGACAGCCTCATCCATTTGCATGCACTTGGTGTACATGTCGATCAACGAGTTCCCCACATGCTGGTCTGACCCAAATCCTTTTCTGGCAATCAAGGCGTGAATGCACTGTCCAAGCCGGAATGCACGAACAACATTGAACTCACTGGTGCAAGCTTGCGCGCACGAGCCAAGGACACTAGAGACAGCCACCTGATCAACGCGAACACCGCTCCTGCACATCCTGGCAAACAGCCTGAGCGCGTCGTCAACGGATCCTGTCTGCGCCAGCCCTCCCATCATCGCAGTGAACGACACCTCGTTCGGGCTTGCCATCCCATCAAACAGCCGCACCGCGTCCCCGACACTCCCGCACTTGGTGTACATGCCAACGAGCGCGTTCTCTACGAACGGGTTCTTCTCGAGCCCGACCTTAACCGCGAGCCCATGGCAGCGCATCCCGTCCTTGGGTGCGCCCACGGCGCCGCACGCGCTGAGCACGCTGGCAAGCGTGAAGTGCGTCGGGACGAGGCCCTCCCGCAGCATCCCTTCGTAGAGTTCCAGCGCCTCGCCCGCGCGCGCCGACCGGGCGAGCGCGGCGATGACGGTGTTCCAGGAGACGACATTCGGCTCGGGCATTTCGTCGAGCAGAGTCCGAGCCGCGTCGAGGTCCCCCGCGCGGCTCGCCGCCGAGAGAGCGGCGTTGTAGGAGTAGGAGTTGGGGCGGGGCAGGTTGCGGAAGGCGCGGAGCGCGTCGCGCGGGAGGCCAGAGAGGGAGTAGAGCTCGACGACGCGGTTGAGGAGGAACGTGTCGCCGGCGAGGCCGGCGGCGAGGACGCGCGCATGCGCGGCCTTGGCTTGAACGCGGCTGGGCTTGGGGCTCCGCTTGATGCAGGCCTGCAGCACGCCCGCAAGCTGGGCCGCGGGGTTCGCCATCTGCCGGGGAACTAACGACAAGTAGGAGAACAGTCTTTTATAGTGTGGGGTACAGCCCATCAAGTCGTTATAGAAACCAATGATAAGGATGTTAAAAAAAAATTCTCTATATTTCAAACTTTACAATGTTTAACTTTGACCAAACAACTATATGCAACATATTTTGAGAAAGAGGGAATATCATTCATTTCAGTATCAACTTTATATGATATAGTACCATCAAATAAACCATGTAACACTTATTTTGGGACTTGAGAAACCATGGGTTCCAACAATAGTTAACGGATTCAAAAAATGTTCACGAGGTATAGAAAAATGTACATGGATTCCGAAATTAAGTTAGCAGGTAGGCGTTGTATGCGGCAGGAGCCTCCCGCGCCACTTAAAACGGTGTATAGGAGATCCCGTCATGAGTCGCTTTAGGTCGCGGGCGCCGTCATGGTTCTTTTGCTGTGAATCCTCTTGAAATAGGCTTTCGCCCCGCTTTATAAATAAAGCCACATCGGCCGAACAAGATACATGGTGATGGAGAGACCCTTTACAACAGATCAAAATAAGCAAGAAAAACAGGAAGGCCAACACTTGCCACCGGAGATAATGAGCAAAGACCCTGGAGAACCGGGACTCCACGGCGACGCCCCCAAGAGGGTAACGACACACCGCGCCGCCACCGCCGAGACCAAAGGTCAAAGGTTTTCACCCGGAGTCCTAACGCGGAGAAGGTAGCCGCCACGGCGCCCCCAAGAGGGTAACGATACCCGCAGGCACCGCCGCCGTAGGTGCCGAAGCACTGAGCTTTCGCTCGGAAATACCTTCGGTGCCGCTCCCCGTCTTCCTTCATGCCCGCTATCCCCAAGCGAGGCCTTCGCCACACGATCTGGGGGCTGCCGGAGCCAAAACACCGTCAACACCAAGGGCCCCCAACAGCCGCTCCGCGCCATCCACATGACCGAGGAGAAGAGCCAGCACCGCCGTCGCGTCGCTCGCCGAAGAGCCGTCCGCGCAGACCACCTTCCGGAGCCGCCGTCCCGACATCCACGAACTCGAGCCAAGACCACGCCAACTCCGACGCGATCAATAACAAGACGAGATAGGCCAAGCACGGGCCTGCAAGCAATGGGCCGGCAACCTAGGGGAGGGGAACTGCCCTCCCTCACCTACGATGAGTGCCGTCCGGGTGCAGCAGCAGTGCTACTCAGACCTAGATCAGGCCCAGATCAGGCCCGGCCAGCCCGGCCAGGCCCAGATCAGGCCCAAGCGACTCCACCGCTGCACTACTGCAGCCAGGCCACCAAACCACCGCCGCCAAGCGACCCGAGCCTCGCTCCATCGTCGCCATCCCGCCGGCCGTGCCGCCATGCCCCGCCGCCGACAGATCTTGAGCCGCGCCGCCACCGTGGACCTTCCCCGAGGTAGCAGCCGCCACCGCCCGGAAGCTCCACAACCGCGCCGCCCGGGGACCAGCCGCGCTGCCGTCGGGCCCGTCGTTGTCTCCGAAGTGCACCGCTGCCAGCCGCGCTCCCCGCAAAGAGGCGCCGGCGCCAGGTAGAAGAGGACCCGCCGTCACCGGCATCGCACAAGCTTTGGCAGGCGGGGTGCGCCGGCGGCGGCGAGGGAGGAGGGGGGAGGAAGAGGTGGGGCGGCGCAGCTAGGGCAGCGCCTCGGTCGCCCGCGCGGGGGGCGACGCGAGACGCGAGTCCGGGTTGTGACCGAGGAGTTCGATACGCCAATATCCAAAGAAGCCAATATCGAAACAAGAACTTCTCTTTTGCTGTGAATCCTACATAATTGGGGAGGTACTTCCAACATTTTGGGCCTAGAAAACCCGGGTGAATCATCACCTCCCATACACAACTTGTCGTCACAGAGGACTAGTCAGCTTTACATAAGTGAATCCTAATGCCAAGTTTAGTATCATCGCATGGATAAAGTTTACATTGCACGCCAATTTTATATTTTTGTTTGAAATGTGCATTCTCGAAGTTTGTCTTGCAGATGTTTGGTTTTTATATATAGTGTTTTATTCTCTCCGTTTTAAAATATAAGATGTTTTAGCTTTATGAAGCAAATGTATCTAGACTTCTTTTATATATAGGTTTACTTATGATTGGAGTGAATCTAAACACTAAAATAAGTCTAGATACATTTTCTTCACAAACCTAAAACATTTTATATTTTGAAATGGAGAGAGTATAGGATGCTAATAGAGCGTGATGGACCAGGGAGTGGTGCAAGGGAAAGTTGCCACATGGCAACGTGATTTGATGACCCGTTGTCTTCCACCTTCCACCGTAGTTTCGAAAATCTAACGGCTGGCAATTCGTTTGCTCCACGGGACTAGATTCCTCGCGTCCGCTCATAGAATTTTCCTTTATATATAGCTGCTCCCTCAATAATTGAATTGTTCATTGGATTCAACTTGTAGAGAGAAACATAAATTATCTATTGATATCAGCATAAGGTGATTTCTCCGTAATATATTTGTAGTTCAAGATACTCGAATGGCATAGTAACAATGTTAGAACGCAAGGAAAAGCATGTTTGTCTGTATGAATAATTAACAAACACTTTTACAAAATGTTTTTGAAATCACATTTTAGTCTAATAAGCACATCAACTTTAAACATGCATTTCAAGGTAAGCCAAATTGTTGTTCAACAAACGCAGGCCAAATTAAGTAGGCCAGGACAAGCATGGCCACTTACATAGTAACATTTAGCGAGACGAGCAAAAGCTTACAATCCATGAACTTCCATAACATAGCGGTGATTATTCAGTTTGAGGATGTCATTCTCTCGACCATAGAAGCCAAATCCTCAAGGTGGTATGGAACCTTTACCCCATCGGTCCGAACACCAGACATGCCTTCAGTCATCCGTGCGTAAAAGAGTTGGGACTCCCGGACGTTGATGGTGTAGCTGGAGAAGAGCTGAACGAGTGAGTAAGGAGGGTGAGCGTAATACTGTGCGATTTGATGCAGAGAATCTATGCCTTGAGATACGCTCTCTTCTTTCCTGTCCTCGAGATGAAACTTGCAGATTTGAATGGAGCGATCTGTGGATCTTATGTAGTATATGCAGTTAGCTTGGATAGATGCGAACTTGTCTGCATTAACAACCAGACACCTGCGATAGCCGATGAAGACGGCAAGGTTCCCGATGCTCTTCACAGGCTCGAGGCAATCTCTGGCACTGTCCATCTTGAAAACCTCCATGTGTGGCTGCAGCTTGAAGATAACAAACACTTCTCCAGCGAACTTCACCAGGAAAACAATGGTTTGGATGTACCAGCTGAGGATTATAGCGAGATAAATAATCGATAAGGTCGTCAGAGAGCATCTCGTAAGGTTGGACGCCGAACACCTTCATCAGAGAGAAGATCTTGTTGGCCATGGCATCTGGGATCTGCGGCACCGGCGCATCTTCACCGCCGGCGTACATGCCTCCTAGGACAGCCAGGCGGACCATAGGATAGTTTTCATGGTCCTCGTAGGCGGTGTAACACTCACTGGCAGGATCAGCCCTGTACCGCGTGCGAGATCTGTCGGAAATCAAGACCAGGGTGGGCCTGGGACCGAAGACAGCGGCGGCGACGTCTTGCTCCAGGGGCACGGGCGTCCTGAAACGGACGAGATGGCCCGTGAAAGGGTTGAGGACACGGGCGGAGCCGAGGTACTTCCTGTCCGCCAGGACGAAGAAGCCACCGGCAGTGGTGGCGACCACGTGGTAGTTCCGAAGCATAGGCAGGTCCTTGCCGAGGACGCGGCCGGTGGTGGTGTTCACCATGACGCGCGTGTTGTTCTCGAAGACCTCGTCCAGCACGATCCACTGCCGGGGGCGGAAGCGGAGGTCTAAGGTGTTCTTGGGGTCGGCGGTGGCGGAGCGCCAGTTGCTGCAGACGGCGCGGAAGTCCATGTAGCAGTCGATGTCGTTGGTGGCCAGGAGACGGTCGGCGATGCCGTTGATGAGGTCGGACGGGAGGGACGACCAGCCTGCTGCGGCTGTAGGACGAGACTCGCGACTCACGAGAGGTTTGGAGAATGGCCGGGTAAATAACAGGGGTGAGGATCGAATGGGTAATTTAAGCGATTATATTGGTGTGTGAATGCAATGCGTGCTTGGTTCTCATTTCCAGCGTGAGAATTGAACAGGCGACGGGACTTGAACGGACGCACTACAGGAATTTTTTTACTACGCCGGCACGACGACAAATTGTTGTCGGCACAGGCTATATCGACGGTGGCCGTCGACGTAGCCCCCTTGGCGTATATCCTCGTCGGCAGAGCTCCATGGCCGTCGGCACAGCCCTCCTCCCTCGGTATAGTGTCTTTCAGCGGGCCCCACATGTCAGTCAACGGCCGTCTTCGATAACGGTCTAGCCTGGAGCTACGCAGACGGGCAGGCCGTCGGCACAGGCATAGCCTAAAATATATTTTATATTTTCTTTTAAAAAAATTATTTTATTTTTTTAATCTTTCAATTGTTTGACTCCTTAATCTCTCGCTTTAATCAGCGGGCCCCACATGTCAGTCAACGGCCGTCTTCGATAACGGTCTAGCCTGGAGCACAGGCATAGCCTAAAATATATTTTTATATTTTTTTTAAAAAAAAATATTTTATTTTTTTAATCTTTGAATTGTTTGACTCCTTAATCTCTCGCTTTAATCATTTTAACACTATTTATAGTTAATAATTGATTAAATTGCAGTCTTAATCAAAGTTCCCGTTCGGTCACCCATTCTAGCACTACTCCAGCTCTAGCACGCTTAACTTCCTCGTTCCTTCAGAATCTCTTCCCGCAAAGCAATTTACACATTGTTGTTAATACTATGATATTGTTCCTATTAAGTCTTATATCATCATGTCACATGGTTGTATTTTTTGAGTAAACAACAATGAATAAGTAAAAATATTATTGAATTCAAATAAAAATATAATGATTTTATTTATTTTTTGTATTTTTTATTTAATATGGAATAATTAATATCTTTAAATCTGTAAATCGGAATTCGGCAAATAATATGTCTAAATTGATTAGAAAAATGAGAGGAATCCAAATATGATATAAATATCAACTTATCACATACTATGTTTTGATTCTTATCATAATTTCATTTGCCCGCTTAAAATGGCACGCATAAAGATTCTTAGCTCGGGGCTGAGACTCGGTAAACTTGAAGTGGATCTATGATGAAACAACATATTTTGAACCTACAAATGATTTTTTTAAAAAAATCATGAGCATCCGATCATGTACGTGTAGTTCATACCTGACCCACTTCCTGCCGATTCGTCAAAAATTTGTCTTTTTCACCAGGAATAGACGGAAATGTTTGAGATCCCCCTGTTATGACATTATCCATATAAGGTGGTCTAGTATTTTTAAAAAATGTAAAGGTAGCATTTTGAATTAGCCATTTGGTGGTTGCTTCACAAAACCGTCCGTTTTTTGCACTCGGAAAATGAAAAACGGCTTTTTGGTGCGACGAAAAGGAAAACTTCCTCCTGAAACATTGTTCGTCATCCCATGATGCATAGTTATACACAATATGGACACATTATTACAAACTATGCCTTCATTCTAGCCATAACATTGGCCATTTGACCCGAAAGCCAAAAACCTCGAACGAGATAGGTCATTTTGTGAAGGTTTTTTGAGACATAATCAATATACCAAGTTTGATATTTTTTCTTCTAACTATGTCACATAATATGACACCACGCGAAGGTTTTGCATTGTTTGGATCGTTTTTGAATTTATAATGCCCGTTTTAAACCATCGTTATACTTTGTCGAAGGGCGGGCATGAAGATTCTTAGCTCGGGGCTGAGACTCGCTAAACTTGAAGTGGATCTATGATGAAATAACATATTTTGAACCTAAAAATGATTTTTATAAAAAATCATGAGCATCCGATCATGTACCCGTAGTTCATATCTGACGCACTTCCTACCGATTCGGCAGGAATTTGTCTTTTTCACCAGGGATAGACGGAAATGTTTGAGATCCCCCTGTTATGACATTATCCATGTAAGATGGTCTAGTATTTTTGAAAAATGTGACGGTAGCATTTTGAATTAGCCATTTGGTGGTTTCTTCACAAAACCATCAGTTTTTTGCACTCGAAAAATGGAAAACGGCTTTTTGGTGCGACGAAAAGGAAAACTTCCTCCTGAAACATTGTTCGTCATCCCATTATGCACAGTTATGCACAATATGGACACATTATCACAAACTATTCCTTCATTCTAGCCATAACATTGGTCATTTGACCTGAAAGCCAAGAAACCTCGAACGAGATAGGTCATTTTGTGAAGGTTTTTTGAGACATAATCAATATACCAAGTTTGATATATTTCCTTCTAACTATGTCACAAAATATGACACCACGCGAAGGTTTTGCATTGTTTGGATCGTTTTTGAATTTATAATGCCCGTTTTAAACCATCGTTATACTTTGTCGAAGGGCGGGCATGAAGATTCTTAGCTTGGGGCTGAGACTCGCTAAACTTGAAGTGGATCTATGATGAAACAACATATTTTGAACCTAAAAATGATTTTTGTAAAAAATCATGAGCATCCGATCATGTACCTGTAGTTCATATCTGACCCACTTCCTACCGATTCGGCAGGAATTTGTCTTTTTCACCAGGGATAGACGGAAATATTTGAGATCCCCCTGTTATGACATTATCCATGTAAGGTGGTCTAGTATTTTTGAAAAATGTGACGGTAGCATTTGAATTAGCCATTTGGTGGTTGCTTCACAAAACCGTCCATTTTTTGCACTCGGAAAATGGAAAACGGCTTTTTGGTGCGACGAAAAGGAAAACTTCCTCCTGAAATATTGTTTGCCATTCCATTATACACAGTTATGCACAATATGGAGACATTATCACAAACTATGTCTTTATTCTAGCCATAACATTGGTAATTTGACCCGAAAGCCAAGAAACCTCGAACGAGATAGGTCATTTTGTGAAGGTTTTTTTGAGACATAATCAATATACCAAGTTTGATATTTTTCCTTCTAACTATGTCACATAATATGACACCACGCGAAGGTTTCGCATTGTTTGGATCGTTTTTGAATTTATAATGCCCGTTTTAAACCATCATTATAATGTGTCGAAGGGCGGGCATGAAGATTCTTAGATCGGGGCTGATACTCGCTAAACTTGAAGTGGATATATGATGAAACAACATATTTTGAACCTAAAAATGATTTTTGTAAAAAATCATGAGCATCCGATCATGTACCTGTAGTTCATATCTGACCCACTTCCTACCGATTCGGCAGGAATTTGTTTTTTTCACCAGGGATAGACGGAAATGTTTGATATCCTCCTGTTATGACATTATCCATGTAAGGTGGTCTAGTATTTTTGAAAAATGTGACGGTAGCATTTTGAATTAGCCATTTGGTGGTTGCTTCATAAAACCGTCCGTTTTTGCACTCGGAAAATGGAAAACGGCTTTTTGGTGCGACGAAAAGGAAAACTTCCTCCTGAAACATTGTTCGCCATATCATTATGCATAGTTATGCACAATATGGACACATTATCACAAACTATGTCTTCATTCTAGCCATAACATTGGTCATTTGACCCGAAAGCCAAGAAACCTCGAACGAGATAGGTCATTTTGTGAAGGTTTTTTTGAGACATAATCAATATACCAAGTTTGATATTTTTCCTTCTAACTGTGTCACATAATATGACACCACGCAAAGGTTTCGCATTGTTTGGATCGTTTTTGAATTTATAATGCCCGTTTTAAACCATCATTATACTTTGTCGAAGGGCAGGCATGGAGATTCTTAGCTCGGGGCTGAGACTCGCTAAACTTGAAGTGGATATATGATGAAACAACATATTTTGAACCTAAAAATGATTTTTGTAAAAAATCATGAGCATCCGAGCATGTACCCGTAGTTCATATCTGACCCACTTCCTACCGATTCGGCAGGAATTTGTCTTTTTTACCAGGGATAGACGGAAATGTTTGAGATCCCTCTGTTATGACATTATCCATGTAAGGTGGTCTAGTATTTTTGAAAAATGTGACGGTAGCATTTTGAATTAGCCATTTGGTGGTTGCTTCACAAAACCGTTCGTTTTTTGAATTCAGAAACTGGAAAACGGCTTTTTGGTGCGACGAAAAGGAAAACTTCCTCCTGAAACATTGTTCGCCATCCCATTATGCACAGTTATGCACAATATCGACATATTATCACAAACCATGCCTTCATTCTAGCCATAACATTGGTCATTTGACCCGAAAGCCAAGAAACCTCGAACGAGATAGGTCATTTTGTGAAGGTTTTTTTGAGACATAATCAATATACCAAGTTTGATATTTTTCCTTCTAACTATATCACATAATATGACACCACGCGAAGGTTTCGCATTGTTTGGATCATTTTTGAATTTATAATGCCTGTTTTAAACCATCATTATACTTTGTCGAAGGGCAGGCATGGAGATTCTTAGCTCGGGGCTGAGACTCGCTAAACTTGAAGTGGATATATGATAAAACAACATATTTTGAACTTAAAAATGATTTTTGTAAAAAATCATGAGCATCCGATCATGTACATGTAGTTCATATCTGACCCACTTCCTACCGATTCGGCAGGAATTTGTCTTTTTCACCAGGAATAGACGGAAATGTTTGAGATCCCCCTGTTAGGATATTATCCATGTAAGGTGGTCTAGTATTTTTGAAAAATATGATGGTAGCATTTTGAATTAGCCATTTGGTGGTTGCTTCACAAAACCGTCCGTTTTTTGCACTCGGAAAATGGAAAACGGCTTTTTGGTGCGATGAAAAGGAAAACTTCCTTCTGAAACATTGTTCGCCATCCCATTATGCACAATTATGCACAATATCGACATATTATCACAAACTATGTATTCATTCTAGCCATAACATTGGTCATTTGACCCGAAAGTCAAGAAACCTCGAACGAGATAGGTCATTTTGTGAAGGTTTTTTTGAGACATAATCAATATACCAAGTTTGATATTTTTCCTTCTAACTATGTCACATAATATGACACCACGTGAAGGTTTCGCATTGTTTGGATCATTTTTGAATTTATAATGCCCGTTTTAAACTATATATAATGTTTTATATTTTACTTAAGTTTTGTTTATAAATGTGTAATATTTGAGTGTAGATAGATAGATTTTATTTTTCTCCAAATTTTGATATATTATTTATATTTTTCTGAATTAGAATGATTTAGTTATGATTTTTCAAAAAATAATGAAAAAGGAAAAAAATCTGGAGGCCTATGCCGACGGCTTGGCCGTCGGCACAAACCAAACAATTTTTTTTAAAGAGCTGTGCTGACGGCCTGGCCGTCGGCACAGCCTGTCTGCCTAATGTCGTTTCTGTCGTCGTGTCTGAACTGGGGCTACGCCGAGGGCTATATCTACGCCGAGGGCCACCATCGGCACTGACCCCGCTACTACTCCGACGGCCACACTACGCCGAGGGCTACCCTCGGTACCGTCATTTATGCCGACGACTGTATCTACGCCGACGGCCGAGCTGATCGGCTGGCCAGAGAAGACAGCTACGACGACAGCCCCGACCTTTGGCCATTAGCGCTTTATTTCTTTCCCGTAGTGTGGTTGCGGTTACTAGTACTGGCAATGAAGCTCACGGAAAATAACGCTGGCCGCTTAGGCTTTGATAATGATTTTTTTTAGCGCTATTCTAGATATTTTAGTTACGTGGCATGCTATTTAAGAAAGAGAGAGGGGACGTCGTACCTTATCTACTCCCTTGCAGACAACCATAGACAAAAGAATAAAATACACGTACATTAACTAATCTTGTCGCAGTGAACGATTTAGTCACTGAACTTTCCGGGTAGACGACCTTGCTCTGACCGCTCTCATACGGTCATTACTATCGTTTGGCAGTGTGCCGGGCTGATGCGGCTCGGCGGGCCCAGTATCTAACCATTCCAGGGATCATAGAAGCCCGTCTGTGAAGTTGCAAGTTTTTTTTGGGAAAAAATGAGATACCGGTACGAGGCACCAAACAAATAAATACACTAAGACTGATACTACTATAATACTATGCATTATAGAGATGGTATCAGATACTAATATCATATGCATGATATTATTATATGATACTTCCCGTTGTGACTAGCCTCGGCTCCAGTCCCGCCGGCATCTGGACCAACCGCTGCTTCGTGGCCTACGCCGGCACCCACGCCTCATCGCCCACCAAGGAGGCCTTCCGCTCGTGTGTCCTCCTCCAGGGCGTCGACGCCGAAACGGCAAACTCGTCCCACTACCAGCATGCTCTTGTCACTATGCGGCACCACTGGTGCCTTTGCCGCCTCACTACTATGCCGCAGTCCAGCGAGCCCCCCGCCGCTGCCCTCTCCTCCCCTCTCTTCCCTGCCCACGGTCCATCCGCTCGCCACGAACATCCGTCGTCCACCCACCTGCAAAGCTCCCCATGGCCGCTAATCGTGAGCTCGTCTATGTTGATTCCTCGTCTCACCGGAGAGCGCCGCCGTGCCGGACAAGGCACGCGCTAGCCAGAGCGATTGAGATGGAGCTCGCATACACCGATTTTGTGCCTCACTGGAGAGCGCCGCCATGCAGGCCAGATGAAGGAGATGAGCTCCCCTGATTCCTCGCGGATGGACCGGGAAGGGGAGGGTAGGGCGGAGGCAGGCTCGCCGGAGTGAGGAGACACGGGTGTACCGGCGAGTGCACTGGTGTGGGGATGGGTCAACCCCGGCAAATGCGGCGGGGAGGACACGGCCACGGCGACATGGCTAGGACGACCAAGGGATAAAAATAGATTTTTTTCTAATACTTTTTTGTATATTTAGATTTTTTTAATTGGACCGGCATATGGAACCCAGTCCATGTCAGCAAATAGCTCTAACAAAGTTATTCCACATGTCATATTCGCCGTCAATTTGCGATCAATGTATAATTAGTGCTTTTTGCAACAACTTATTTTCGATCTGATAGTTTTCTACGATTTGGAGGTACCATTTGAAATATCGACTCGTAATATAGTAGTTTTATGCTAAGAAACGGTGAAGTGCCATGACTCTAAAGTTGCAGCAGCG
This sequence comes from Avena insularis, assembly GCA_023614405.1. Lineage (NCBI taxonomy): Eukaryota > Viridiplantae > Streptophyta > Magnoliopsida > Poales > Poaceae > Avena > Avena insularis. The sequence continues at coordinate 88,965,953 of CM042695.1, forward strand.
TTGCAACTGCCTTCTCCTACACGCGGCAGCGCTGAAGAAGAATCCCTAATGGCCTCCACGATCACCTCCCTCCTCCCTTTCTTTCGCAGCGTAGGCGGAGACGACGGCGATGGACGGTTTATACGAGAATCACTGCCTAGATATGTGGGGATATTCAATTGGACAAAACACCCCCATATATTTTGGAGGCCCTATAGCAACAGAGCTTTCCTATGGTTAAGGGGGGCAAGGGCCCTCCTACTTGATTTTTTATTAGAGATATATTTAATATTTATGCTAAAATTTTAAAAGATACTTAAAGTTTACATGATTGATGCTCTTGGACATCTCAACAATGTATGTCAAGCTACAATAAAAAAAGTAAATAATCGGTGCATTTGATAGATCTATGATCTTTGAAATCTCGGCGAAGACATTTGAAACCATTTATTTCTATTGATTGAGCGAACTATATACCATGGTAGTTATTTTATTAATTGCTATTTTATGTACATATGCCTGTGCAAAAGGTGACTAGATGACTAAACATATTACACACTAAATTAAGAAAAGGATGGAATAGTCTCTCAAACATATATGTGTCAAACCTAATTGTTAGGCAGGGAACTCGTGCTTTGTCTCACACGAGGGTACGCGTTAATATAGCCTCAAGGGCAACCGTGTTACAGAGGGAAACGGAATTGGCTCGTACACAAGTCGTACGGTCGGTCCTATACATGAATTATAGACGGACTCTTATACATTGTCTAACAGTTCCCCTTAATCGAAACCTATATACAGGTTGAGATTACGCTTGAACTCATCTAAACTCTTGACAGAAAGTGCTTTGGTGAATCCATCCGCAACCTGATCTTTGCTTGACACAAACCGTATAGCCAGCTGATTGTTTGCAACACGTTCTTGAATAAAATGAAAATCAATCTCAATGTGCTTAGTACGAGCATGAAACACTGGATTTGTAGACAAATAGATAGCACCTAGATTGTCACATTAGAGACTTAGTTTTTCCTGCAATTTCACTCCAAGTTCACCAAGAAGAGCCTCCACCCAAATCAACTCAGCTATGGCATTCGCCAGAGCCTTGTATTCAGCCTCGGTACTGGAACGAGACATTGTGGCTTGCTTGCGAGCACTCCAGGACACCAAATTGGGTCCAACAAAGACAGCAAAACCACCAGTGAGGGACAACTGCTCAGAAAATAACAATGGTGTGGGAGCTGATGGCTCAGTTGATGTGGAGCCTGTTGGGAACCCCAAGAGCAAGGTGTGAAGCAGCACAACAGCAAGTCTTTCCTCAGTTGAGACCGAGGTTATCGAACCAGAAGGAGGAAGGAAACGTCACACAGGTATTGCAAGCAACGTGGAGACCTGCATAACACAAACTCAAGACTTTGCCCCAATAAACAGTGAGGTTGTCAAGCTCACCGGTTTGCTGTAACAAAGTATTAAACGTATGGTGTAGAAGGTAATGGTGGTTTACAGTAAGTAAACAAGTAACAATAGAAGATGTATCAATGGCAAAGATTGGCCCGGGGTCCATAGTTCACTAGAGGTGCTCTCCTTAGATAAACAACATGGCATGAAGGGTAAACAATTTACAGCAGAGCAATTGACAGAAAATGAGCAAGGCATAACAATGCAATTACTAGACAGAAAGATCCTATGAGATTCGATTGGGAAATACAACAAGATGCATAGACCGCCATCCAACTGCATCTATGACTAGAAGTCCACCTTCAGGTTATCATCTGAACCACCTCCAGTATTAAGTTGAAAGCAACAGACAACTACTTTAAGAAAAGTGTGTAAGGTAAACAGTCCACATGTTTCATGAACAAGAGACCGTTGTTTCTCCCTAGTAGCAACAGCACATCTACAACCGAAGAGATTTATGTCACTTCCCTTGGAAACTAGAGGCATGAACCCACTATCGAGCATAAATACCCCATCTTGGAGTCATTAACAACTACTTGGCCAAGATAGCTACTAACAACGGAGAGCATGCAAGATTACAAACAACACAGACATGATAGAATCATAAAGACAAAACCATTAATCAAACCAACATAATAATCTCAATATCCATTGGATCCCTGCAAACACAACATGCATGATTACAAAAATATTAGATCTTGATCATGAACAGAGCTCACAAGATCTATACATGAAAGCACAAAGGAGGAGATACAACCATCTAGGTACTACATGGACCCATAGTACAAGGTGGAACTACTCACGCATCATACCGGAGAGAAGGCCTCCGGGATGATCTCCCCTCCGGCAGGGTGCTGGGAAGGACTTCAGATCCCCCCGATATAGGGACGATGGTGGCGGCGGCTATAGACGGTTTCGTGGATTTCTGATCGGGTGCTTAGGGTTTCTGCATCAGAGGCTTCTTATAGGCGAAGGGGAAGGCCGAGGCGGCGGCCAGGGGACCCACACCCCTCCCAGGCGCGGGGCAGGGCCCACCCGCGCCTAGCGTGGGTCTGGCCACCCTGGCTTGCCTCTTCGGCTCCCCTCTGGACTTCTTGTTCCCCACGGAAAGTAATTGACTTTGAATTTTGTCCCGTCCAATTCCGAGAATATTTCTTTACCAACTTTTCTGAAACCAAAAACAGCAGAAAACAGGCATCTGGCAATGTTGCAACTTGTTAATAGGTTAGACCAGAAAACATGTAAAAAGCATCTCAAAGTGTAGACAAGTAAAGCAAAGTAGATACTAAACAAGCATGGAGCATCAAAAATTATAGATACGTTTCCAACGTATCAACATCTCCAAGCTTAACTCCTGCTCTTCCTCGAGTAGGTAAGTGATAAAAAGAATAATTTTTGAGGTGACATGCACCCTCAGAAAGATCCAACCATTTACAAGCATTGAAAGCTGGGATCAAAGAACTCTAAACATGTGCATAAAAGATGGAGTTCTAACAATAGGACATAGTAACTATGCATGCAACATGAAAGGCTACAAACAAAGATCAAGAATAACATGCATTGAAAAACATTTGTTTGTTTCACGTACAAAAAACATAGCATAGTGTCAATCAGCTTGTCCCTCATAGAGTAGCAATAAAATGCATAGGACACCTGCAAAGTTCACAAGGGTGACTAGAAACAAATAGCACAAGAACAAGTAATATCACAATATGCATCAATCAATAAGCTTTGGAACGCTGCACACATAATGACAACTATGCTCTCTTAATGGTGCCTAAAGGTAGAAGGTGGAGTCTCGATAATGGTGGAAGAAAAGCCTTTTGTAAAGGAAGCAGGGATTACAAGTTTCAAAAAGAGCTTCCAAAAATTATGGTACTTGTTAGCTTTCAGCCCTCATTTCCCCTATCATAAGCATCTTGAAGTGGTTAAGGTTAAAGTGGCAAAGCTGGAGTATCTGCTTGACAAAGTATAAGTTGGCAATCTCATGCCCCTTGAATACGAGGGCCACACCTCATGCATACTCAACTTTGGGTCCAGGTAAGTTCTTATCACTGTAAGTATTTGCATATCATTGAGAACTGCCAACGGGGTACCCCTTGCACATGGTACAGGAGCTTTCCCATAGCAAAAATGACAAGGCAAGCAGACAATGAGCATCTCAACAATCTTTTTATTTACCATATGCATAGCTTTTTATTGAGGATGCTTCATAGATAGCTCACTATGGTGATGCTGCAAGTTTCCACCATGATTATGCATGGCTTAGGCTAGCGGCCCAGGCGTTTCTCTAACACGGAATACAAACTCCATGGACTTACAAGTTCCCTATTTATTTCACACCGGTGACATCCATAGACAAAAGAACATGATATCAACTGAGTACAACAAGGTACAAATGCAATGTTGAAAACGTTCCCCGTGACAGCATGGTTCTGCTAATTCCAACTTATAAGTGCAAGCATATACAACAAAGTTGTCACAATGGTTCAAGTTTATTAGGGGCAGAGAATAAAGTGTGCCATCAAGTTTGTGAGGGCTTTAATCACTAAGTTTTCACATAACAAAATAGTTTTTAATTGGAAGATAGTTGAAAACAAGAATATACTTGGAATGGTGTTACACACCATGCATAGGAGTTTATAGTGGATACTTTTGAATAACTTGGTTCCTTGGGAGTTGGAAGCATGAGTAGAACTTACTCATACAAGTGGAGGCTAGCAAAAGACTAGGAGCAACCAACTAAGAGAGCAATAATGGCCATAATCATGCAGTGCAACAAAGCATACTAATCAAAGCAAAGAGTGGTACTACAAGTCAAGGACTAAATGATCATAGAGGCTAATGGTGACTTGTGAGAGTCATAACATGGTGTGAGCATGTGACAAGTCAACCCAAGCAAAGCATCAAAGGAGAATACCATAATGCTATGCTTTTGCATGCTAAAACAACGCATAATTTCTTCAAGGCACACTAACCAATCCCAATTGTTTGGAACAAGACATGCTACAATAATAATCACTAAGCATAATGCTAAAACAACAGCTAGCATGTCATGCTAAAGTCTAAGTCATAGTCAATGCAAGCTCCTCTTGCACTTCAAGCAAGAACTTACTACTCCTTTCCAAACACCAAGCAAACTTATTTGCAAAACAACACAGCGAGAACGGGGGTCCAAACTACTTTATTAAAGCAAACTGAACAACCTAAGCAAAGCAAACGAAAACTAAGACACTCCAAGAACAACACAACTGTGCATGAAATAATAAAAACGAAGTGTCTAGACAGACCTGAGCTTTTTATTGATGAAGAAGGGGATGCCTTGGGCATCCCCAAGCTTTGACGCTTGTACCTCTTGGATATTTCTTGGGGTGACACCATGGTGGCATCACCAAGCTTGAGCTTTTGTCCATTCTTCATCTCATTGCATAATTCTCTCTCTACACCTGGAATTTTTCCTTCATACAAAACTTCACACAATCTTCATTAGCAACATTAGTGTATTCAAAAGATATTAGACCACTGGCAAAGCTTTGGAACAGCAAGGATTTTCACTAAAAACACAAGCTACTGTAATAACTCCTTCAAAAAGCTCAATTTACCTGAAGAGAACTCAAAAAGGAATCAGTAAGAAGCAAATGCAAATAATGGCAGAAATCTGTCAAAACAGACCAGCAGGTAGAAACCATTTTTTCGAACATCTTCTGTTACTCAAATCAAAAAGTGTTGATCTAACGAAAGTTAGATAACATACTGGGGGATTTATTCGTAAATTTTGAGCTCAATCCGAGTTACAGATCCTCCTCACGATTTTTTTTGGTGGAGGACTGAAATCTGTTTCAGGACAACAACTCCCCAAATCTTACTTCCCTCTCATTAGAGGTCATTCTTGGCACAAAAAGCAAAAAAAAAGGATAAGGAGAGGTAATTACTGAAGTAATAACTTCCAAGACTCAAGGAAACTCTTGGGTTATCTCCCAACAAGTACTTTTCTTTAACGCCTTTAAGTTAGGCACAAGAAGCTTGAGAAGATGCTCACATAAGAAATATGAATTGAAGTCAAAGAGAGCATCAAGAAGCAAATTCAAAACACATTTAAGTCTAACCCACTTTCTATGCATAGGAATCTTGTAAGAAACTAAATTCACAAAGAACAAAGTGACATGCATAGGAAGGTAAATCAAGAGTAACTTCAAAACTTTCAGCACATAGAGAGGTGTTTCGGTACCATGAAAACTTCTACAACCATATTTTCCTCTCTCATAATAATTTTCAGTAGCCTCATGAATAAACTCAATAATATAACTATCACATAAAGCAGGTTTTTCATGAGCTACAAACACATAATTTCTATCAAGCTCAAAAATAGTGGGATTAAAACCTTCACAAATTTTACCCAAAGTAGATATTTCAAAGGGATCTACATGAACATAACATTCATCCTCCTTTGGTAAGCATGGGGGACAATCAAATAATATAAGGGATAAAGAGTTACTCTCATTACAAGGTAGGCATGGGTAGATAATCCATTCTTCCTCCTTTTGTTCATCGCTCTCTTCCTCTTTTTCATCTAATGAGCTTCCAGTTTCAACAATTTCTTCTTCCATAGGCTCCTACAAGGCATTAGTCTCTTCCAAATGTGGAAATCACCTATTAAAATATTCAAGAATATAGCCATTTGCTTCTTGTAATTATCAAAGAAAAATTTAAGTATCTCATAAACCTCATATTCATAAAGTGCATCATCAGTATTGTCAAGCAAACTAGCAAGTTCAAATGCACCCTTGAAAGCAATAAATTCTTCAATCTGTTCCACATCATAAAGTCATAATTTCGTTTAACATAAGAAGATATGGTAACATTATCATTATACTCACATTGAAAAGTCATGTGTTTATACCTCCTACAGCAACATGATTTATCAAAGCAATAAGTAACATTATAAATAGAGCACAAGTCTCTAGCAATAGTATTCAACTTATCAATTTGTTCCCATAAGTGTTTCCCTTTTTGTGACAAACAGTGTTCCTTATAATAATATTTTTGTTCTTCCGTGAACCCACCTTGCCAATAAGAACTAGTTTCAATGAAACCATCCATTGATAGAAAGCATGACCAAGCAAGGCAATAATAGACCAGCAACTAGAATAGGGACTAATTTTTTTGTGTTTTTTGAAAAGAGACAAACAGAACCAAGTAAAAGAAACAAAGCAAACTAAAAACAAAATAAATAGAAAGGAAGTGAAGGACTCCCCTTGTGAAGACGTCCTTAGCCTCCCCGGCAACGGCGCTAGAGAACTTGTTGATGGCTCAGTTGATGTGGAGCCTGTTGGGAACCCCAAGAGCAAGGTGTGAAGCAGCAGATCAGCAAGTCTTCCCTCAGTTGAGACCGAGGTTATCGAACCAAAAGGAGGAAGGAAACGTCACACAGGTGTTGCAAGCAACGTGGAGACCTACACAACACAAACTCAAGACTTTGCTCCAACGAACAGTGAGGTTGTCAAGCTCACCGGTTTGCTGTAACAAAGGATTATACGTATGGTGTGGAAGGTAATGGTGGTTTGCAGCAAGTAAACAAGTAACAGTGGAAGATGTATCAATGGTAAAGATTGGACCAGGGTCCATAGTTCACTGGAGGTGCTCTCCTTAGATAAACACCATGGCATGAAGGGTAAACAAATTACAGCAGGGCAATTGACAGGAACCGAGCAAGGCATAACAATGCAATTACTAGTTAGAAAGATCCTATGAGATTCGATTGGGCAACACAACAAGATACATAGACCGCCATCCAACTGCATCTATGACTAGAAGTATACCTTCAGTTTATCATCCGAACCCCCTCCAGTATTAAGTTGCAAGCAACAGACAACTGCTTTAAGCAAAGTGTATAAGGTAAACAGTCCACATGTTCCATGAACAAGAGACCGTTGTTTTCTCCCTAGTAGCAACAACACATCTACAGCCGAAGAGATTTCTGTCACTTCCCTTGGAAACTAGAGGCATGAACCCACTATTGAGCATAAATACCCCCTCTTGGAGTCACTAGCAACTACTTGGCCAAGATAGCTACTAACAACAGAGAGCATGCAAGATCACAAACAACACAGACATGATAGAATCATAAAGACAAAACCATTAATCAAACCAACATAATAATCTCAATATCCATCGGATCCCCGCAAACACAACATGCATGATTACAAAAAGATTAGATCTTGATCATGAACGGAGCTCATAAGATCTATACATGAAAGCACAAAGGAGGAGATACAACCATCTAGCTACTACATGGACCCATAGTCCAAGGTGGAACTACTCACACATCATACCGTAGAGAAGGCCTCCGGGATGATCTCCCCTTCAGCAGGGTGCCGGGAATAACTTCAGATCCCCCCGATCTTGGGACGATGGTGGCGGCGGCTACAGATGGTTTCGTGGATTTCTGATCGGTTGCTTAGGGTTTCTGCATCGGGGGATTCTTATAGGCGAAGAGGAAGGCTGAGGCGGTGTCCAGGGGTCCACACCCCCCCAGGCACGGGGCAGGGCCCACCCGCGCCTAGGGTGGGTCTGGCCGCCCTGGCTGGCCTCTCCATCTCCCCTCTGGACTTCTTGTTCCCCACGGAAAGTAATTGACTTTGAATTTTGTCCCGTCCAATTCCTAGAATATTTCTTTACTAACTTTTCTGAAACCAAAAACAGCAGAAAACAGGCATCTGGCAATGTTGCATCTTGTTAATAGGTTAGTACCAGAAAACATGTAAAAAGCACCTCAAAGTGTAGACAAGTAAAGCAAAGTAGATACTAAACAAGCATGGATCATGAAATATTATAGATACGTTTCCAACGTATCAGGAGCTGACTTACAATGGCGCAGACCAGCATTAGCAACTAAATCCGCAGCATACTTTTCCTGAGTCAATAGCAAACCATTTGGCACCTTTGTAACCTCAATACCAAGAAAGTAGTGTAAGTCACCAAGATCCTTAATAGCAAAGTGCTTGTTGAGATTTTGAACAAGAACTGTAATGGCATGATCTGAGGAGCTAGTCACCATAATGTCATCAACATAGATCAGAACAAAGATAGTGATACCTGACTTGTTAAAAAGAAACAATGATGTATCAGCCTTGGATGGTGAAAAACCAAGGTCACAGAGCTTGGAACTCAGCCTAGAATACCATGCTCGAGGTGCTTGTTTCAATTCATACAATGCTTTGTCAAGTTTGCAAATATGATGTGGAGCATGAGGATTTACAAAACCTAGGGGTTGTTTCATATAGACCTCCTCTTCCAGAACACCATGAAGAAATGCGTTCTTGACATCTAGATGTCGAAGACTCCAACCACGAGAGACAGAAACAGACAACACAATCCTGATGGTAGCAATCTTCACCACAAGACTAAAAGTATATTCATAGTCAATGCCATAGCGTTGCTTAAAACCTTTAGCAACCAATCTAGCCTTGTATCTATAAATAGAACCATCAGCTCGTCTCTTGATATGATAAACCCATTTGCAATCAATTAAATTTTTTTGCTACTGGGGGGAACAAGGTGCCAAGTTTTGTTCTCAAGCAAAGCATTGTATTCCTCTTCCATTGCTCGATGCTAATTTGGATCATTAAGATCCTCAGAAGTTTTGCACGGTTCTCCTGTGGATGAAAGCATGCCATAGCGAATAGTACCATCAGTGTACTTTTTAGGATGTCGAATACCTTTTTGTAGTCGGGTGTGGACACCAGGTGGCGAAGGAGCTTGAGCATCATCAATATCTTGAGCATCATTAATATTTTCTGCATTTTCTGTACTAGCAACAGAAACCGTTGTACCAGACGTTGCCACAAAAGATCCGCTAGATACGCCAGGTGACAGCGAGGAACTGGCGGGAGCAGGTGAGGGTGCGCGCTGTCAAGGAGGCGCATGGTCGCCACGCGCACGCGGAGCGTCAAGGGGTGGGCAAGGCGGGGACCTAGGCGAGGCGGGCGTTGCATGGCGTGGCGACCGAGGCGATTTGGGCATGCGGCATGGTGCATTGTTGCTAGCGCCTGGAAGTGACACGAAAGGCGAGGGCGCCGACAGATCCTCTTCAGGATCGCTGCGGGCAGGGGAATGTCCTGCGGCAGGATCTTCATTGTTTTCTACAAAATCTTCGTCATTTTGTAGCTAAAACTCAGATTCACTTCCTGAGTCAATTTTTGCACTGTTTTCACCTGGAGTTTCACCACCCTGCTGCACATTAGTAAGTGGCACAATAAAAGATATATGATCATCAATATTTTGTGCACCCTCAAAGGAAGTGGTGGAAGATGGAATAAGAAGAATTTCTTTTCGAAGAAGGGGACCAGCATTAGGACGCAGGAATGACAAAGGAAATACATTCTCATCAAAGACAACATCATGAGAAATACACACACGTCCTGTAGACATATCTAGGCACTTGACACCTTTATGGAGAGGGCTATATCCAAAAAAAAACACGTCGACTAGACCGAAAATCAAGTTTTCGTTCATTGTAAGGGCAAAGATTAGGCCAACAAGCACAACCAAAAACACGAAGAGCATCATAATTTGGTGGAATATGAAGAAGACGCTCACAAGGAGTTTCAAGGTTAATGACTTTGATAGGAAGCAAATTGATGAGAAAGTGGTTGTGAGGAAAGCTTCATTCCCATATTTGAGAGGCATAGATGCATTAGCAAGCAAAGCAAGACCAACCTCAACTATATGACGGTGTTTTCTTTCAGCAGAACCATTCTGTTGATGGGCATGTGGACAAGAAACATGGTGTGTGATGCCTTGTTTTTGGAAGAAAGAATTGGGTTTCTCATACTCACCACCCAATCAGTTTGCATAGTAATAATTTTCCTATCAAACTTGCGCTCAACATATTGCTAATAATTAAGAAAATCTTGATAAACATCAGAACGCTTTTTAAGTAAATATATACAAGTGAACTTGATATAATCATCAATAGATCTTACATAATATGCATGTTTAGCAGAAAGAGGAGCAGGCCCCCATACATCAGAAAAAATCTATCCTAAGGGAACAAAGGATCTACTTGTGGAGATGGGGTATGGAAGTTGGTGACTCTTTGCCAACTGATAAGAATCACAAACATATGGAGTGATCTCTGGAGTGTAAGCTATTTTATTTCTTCTGAGAACTTGTTGAACAACGAACGAAGACAAATGTCCTAGACAACGATGTCATGTAGAGGAAGATGACTTTATTGTGACGAAGGCATGCTTGGAGGACTCATTTGAGATAGGCATCAAGTGAAGGGAATATGCCCTGAGAGGCAATAATAAAGTGTTTATTATGTGTATTTCAAGTATATGATAGATGTTTATTTTGCATGCTATAATTGTATTAATACGGAAACGTTAATACATGTGTGTTTAATAAACAAACAGAAAGTTCCTAGTTATGCCTCTCTCGTAAACTAGCTCGTTGGTTAACAAGATGATCAAAGTTTCCTAATCATAGACATTGGATGTTGTTAATAACGAGGTCACAACATTAGTGTAATGATGTGATGAACATTCATCCGAAGTATAGCATTACGATCAAAGTCATTGAGTTTATATTGCTATACCAACTTACGAAGTGATCCTAATCCTTAGACCATGATATCATGTCAATCACTAACACTGGAAGAGTTTCTTGATGACATCAAATGTCACACTGTAACTGGGTGATTATAAAGATGGCTTCAAAACTACTAAAGTGTTATGTTGAGGCTCATGGATCGAGAGTGGAATTTGTTCATCCCGATGACGGATAGATATACTCTGGGCCCTCTCGGTGATATCACATTGGTTAGCTTGCAAGCAAGTGATTTGATCACTAGAATGTTATATCACAGGAACGAGAAAAGAGTGCATGTTGGTAATGAGATCAAACTAGGTACGGAGATACCGATGATCGAATCTCAGACATGTAATATATCATGAAACAAAGGGATTAAGATACTAGCATAAAAGGTTCCGACGATCACAGGAAGTCATCGTTGAATGTGTGGGATTCAGTATGGATCTCCAGGTCTCGCTTCTTATTATTGATCGGAGAAGGGTCTCGATCATGTCCACATTATTCGTGAATTCGTAGGGTGGCACACTTAAGGGACACTGACATCCAATTGGAGCAAAAGTTTCATGCCGGAAAGAATAACAAGCGTAGGAATTTATTTCACTAGATACCGAAACAGGTTTTCGGGTGAAATTGTAGAAAGTGTTTTTGCATGTGAAATGGAATACTATCAAGGGGTTATATGTGAATGTTTGTCATTAACGTAATTGACAAAATTCTGAATAAATAAAAGGAGTTTTATTTAATGAGAGTTTGCATTAAATTTGGTGGAAATTTAATTGCAATTTTGAGTGGGATTTTGAGTGGAGGGAATTAAAGAGATTTTTGTGAGTGGAGTGTCCACCCACATGAATGAAGGAGGGGAGGGAGCATCCCCCATGGCCGGCGGACGCCCCCTTGGGTGACCCCCTCCTCCTATAAAAGGCACCCCTCTCCTCTCTCTCTCACTCACACCTCCTCGTGAAGGAGCTCTCTCCCCCTCTAGAATTTATCCCCCATGGTCTCGGACTAGCGAGATACATGTTCCCAGTGGCTATTCGGCGAGAAAGGGTTGTGCTTCCGCTGCATCGCTGGAGCGAGGAGGCGGAGGTTTCTCGGTGTCTTGTACGTGTGTGCGAGCACGGATGCGCTGCTGTTTTGCGACGCTAGGACTTCCTCTCGATCTTGAGATCGGAAAGAGATCGTCTAAATCAACCACGAGTTTAACTCGTTAAGCTTTGTCGGTCTTCAATGGTATGTTCTCTACGGATATACATCTGCCCATTGTTTGTATCTAGTAGATAGATCTTGGTACATAGTTCCCATCATAGGAATTTTTTTTGTTTTCTATGCTGCGAACCCTACAGTGGTATCAGAGCCTGATCTATGCATAGATGCTTTACATGGGTAGTACACATATGAGTATGTGGGTGATGATGATCATGTTGTTGCTTCTTAGTTGTAATTTTGGATATTGGTGGCATAGTGGGATGAAGCGGCCCGGACAAACTTTACATGTCCTCGCACATGAGACCTGTTCCACGCTTGACATGCAACTAGTTTGCATAAGTGGCTAGCGGGTGTCTGTCTCTCCTACTATAGTCAATATCTATTTTGCAACGAGTTGTCAACAATTTGGTTATCCTCGTTGTGATTCATGTTCGTAGGTATGAACGGTTCTATCTTCGAAAGCCCTAAGCCACGTAAAACTTGCAATGGATAAATTAGAGGCGTCTAGTTTAGATTGTTGTTGGGCTAGTGTTATGATATGATGATGTTGTAAGTAGAAGTATGAGATGATACTCTTACAACATACATAACATGTAAGTTCCATAGACCTTGGCCTTACACATAAAGGTATGATATTGATCATACCACGGTGCACATGATAGAGATCATATGCGGGAACCATATCATTTCACTAATAAACATGTGATGTTTGATAGCATCTTATATTGCTTGTTTGGTGTTTTATTAGCATAATAAGATGATCCCTCATTTAAATATCAAGATAAGAATGTGTTCTTCCTTTAGTATGCATCGATTATGTTTTTGTCGCTCCAAGACATCACGTGATGATCGGGTGTTCTTGGATCCACGACCATATTTCGGGTGTAAAACAGTTACACACGCGAATACTAAGGTTCTAACTTGGCGAGCCTAGCATGTACATACATGGCCTCGGAACACGGACCGAAAGGTTAAGCATGAGTCATATAGTAGATATGATGCCCATTTGATGCTCGCCTTTGAAGCTACACCGACTCACGTGATGATCGGACTTGGTGTAGTGGATTTGGTTCATGTAATCACCAAAAAGGCACGAGGGATGTCGTTTTTGAGTGGGAGTTCATTCCTAATGTGGATTAGTTGAACTCAATCTATCATAAACTTAGTCTAAACTGTGTTCATGGAGAAAGAGAAACTTGCAACGAACGGTAGCAACTTTACCGAATGGGCCATGAATTTGAGGATTCTCCTCTCTGCTGCACAAAAGCAATATGTGCTAGAAGCGCTGCTAGGCCCCCCACCTTTCGATGATGCCCCTGACGAGGAGAAGAATGTCTATCAGACTCGTCAGGAGGACCATAACTTAGTTCATTGCGGCATATTGTATGGGCTAGAGCCGGAACTTCGAAAGCGTTTCGAAAATGGCAATGCATTTGATACAATGGGTGAGTTGAAAATTATTTTCGACACACATGCTGTTGTAGAGAGCTACAATGCTTCAGAAAAGTTCTTTAGCTGCATGATGGAAGAGCACAGCTCCGTAAGTGAGCATGTACTCAAGATGTCGGGTTACGCCGATAAGCTTGTGTCCTTGGGAATAACGATTCCCATTGACTTAGGCATCCATCGTGTTCTACAGTCTCTGCCACCTAGCTATAAGAGCTTCATGATGAACTATAATATGCAAGGCATGAAGAACTCTCTCCCCGAGCTTCTATCAATGCTTAAAACTGCAGAAGTGGAGATCAAAAAGGAACATCAAGTGTTGATGATCAATAAGAACACTGGTTTCAAGAAAGACAAGAAGGGAAACAGAAGGGAAGTAAGGGCGGCAAGTCGATTGGCATGCCTGAAAAGAAACCCCGAGTTGGACCTAAGTCTGATACCGAGTGCTACTATTGTAAGGGGACTAGCCACTGAAAGCGCAACTGCCCCAAGTATTTGGCAGACAAAAAGGCCGGCAAGGCAAACAAAGGTATATATGATATACATGTTATTGATGTGTACTTGACTAGTAGCACCAGGTATTTGATCTTTGGTTCAGTTGCTAATATTTGTAACTCGAATCAGGGGTTGCGGAACAAGCGACCGCTAGCAAGGGGTGAGGTCAAGATGTGTGTCAGCAATGGATCAAGCGTTGATGTGATCGCCGTTCGAACGCTGCCTCTCGACTTACCGTAGGGATTAGTAATAAACTTGAATAATTGTTATCTGGTGCCAGCACTGAGCATGAACATTGTACCCGGATCATGTTTGATGCGAAGTGGTTGTTCATTTAAATCCGAGAACAATGGTTGTTCTATTTATATGAATGAAATCTTTTATGGTCATGCACCAATGATGAATGGTTTATTTCTATTGGATCTCGATAATAGTGTTACACATATTCATAATGTTGATGCTAAAAGGATTAAACTTAATGATGATATATGCGCATATATGTGGCACTGCCGTCTAGGTCATATTGGCGTTAAACGCATGAAGAAGCTCCATTCGGATGGACTTTTGGAATCAATTGATTTTGAATCATTTGATACATGTGAGCCATGCCTTATGGGCAAGATGACTAGAATGCCGTTTTCCGGTTCAATGGAACGGGCGACAGTTTATTGGAAATCATACATTCTGATGTATGTTGTCCAATGAGTGTGTCGGCGCGAGGTGGATATCGTTATTTTGTTACTTTCACGGATGATTTGAGTAGATACGATTATATCTACTTGATGAAACACAAGTTTGAAACCTTTGAAAAGTTCAAGGAATTTCAGAATGAAGTGGAAAATCATCGTAATAGAAAGATCAAATTTCTATGTTCTGACCGTGGAGGTGAGTATCTAAGTTACGAGTTTAGCACTCACATGAAAGAGTGTGGAATTGTTTGACAACTCACACCTAGCGGAACACCATAGCGAAATGGTGTGTCGGAACATCGTAATCGTACTTTATTGGATATGGTTCGATCTATGATGTCTCTGACGGACTTGCCATTGTCATTTTGGGGTTATGCACTAGAAACTGATGCATTCACTTTAAATCAGGCACCATCTAAATCCATTGAAAAGACACCGTATGAATTGTGGTTTGGAAACAAACCTAAGATGTCATTTCTTAAAGTTTGGGGATGTGATGTTTATGTAAAGAAACTTCAACCGGATAAACTCGAACCCAAAGTGGAAAAATGCGTCTTCATAGGATACCCTAAGGAAACAATTGGGTATTTCTTCTATCACAGATCCGAAGGCAAGGTTTTTGTTGCCAAGAATGGATCCTTTCAAGAGAAAGAGTTTCTCACGAAATGTGTGAGTAGTCGGAAGGTAGAACTCGAAGAGGTTATTGAACCTTCTCTTCAAAGTATGGCGAGTAGCGCAGTGCCGAAAGTCGTTCTGGAGTTGGCTTCACCATTTGAAGAAGGAACTAATGATAATGATCATGAAACTCCAAAAGAGAGTACTACCGAACCTCGCAGGTCTAGCGACTCGAAACAGACGGAAATCCATCATGAATTTCATGGTTGATGAAAATGATGACCCTGCGACGATGAAGAAGCGATGATGAACCCAAATTCCAACAAATGGTTAGAATCCATGAAATCCGAGATGGAATCCATGTATGAAAATCAAGTTTGGAACTTGGTG
The DNA here is from genome assembly GCA_023614405.1 of Avena insularis. NCBI lineage: Eukaryota > Viridiplantae > Streptophyta > Magnoliopsida > Poales > Poaceae > Avena > Avena insularis. Next base: position 88,981,825 of record CM042695.1, read on the forward strand.
GAATTACCTCATGACCGAAAGGCCGTGGAGAATAAATGGAGTTTCAAAAGAAAAACTGATCCTGATGGTAATGTGATCGTCTATAAAGCTCGACTTATCGCAAAGGGGTTTCGAAAAATTCAAGGAGTTGACTACGATGAGACATTCTCTCCCGTAGAGATGCTAAAATTAGTTAGGATTATGTTAGCAATTGCTGCATATTTCGATTATGAGATATGACAGATGGATGTCAAAACCGTGTTCCTCAATGGCAATATTGAAGAAGAGTTGTATATGATACAACCAAAGGGTTTTGTCGATCCTAAGGATGCTAACAAGGTGTGCAAGCTTCAGCAATCCATCTATGGATTGAAGCAAGCATCACAAAGTTGGAATTACCGCTTTGATGAGGTTATGAAAGAGTTTGGATTTGTCCAAACTTATGGAGAAGCTTGTATTTACAAGAAAGTGAGTGGGAGTAATGTGGCATTTCTGATGTTATATGTGGATGACATATTATTGATCGGAAATGATATAGATATTTTAAAAAGTGTTAAAAGTTATCTAAACAGCATTTTTCAATGAATGACCTAGGTGAAGTGTCATACATATTAGGCATAAAGATCTATAGAGATAGATCTAGGCGCCTAATAGGGCTATCACAAAGTACATACCTTGATAAGATTTTAAAGAAGTTTTAAATGGACAAAAGTAAGAAGGGGTTCTTACATATGTTGCAAGGCACGACATTGAGTAAGACTCAATGTCCGGCTACGACGGAAGAAAGAGAGATAATGGACAAAGTCCCCTATGCTTCAGCCATAGGCTCTATAATGTACGCCATGCTATGTACAAGACCGGATGCGGCACATGATATTAGTTTGACTAGTAGGTACCAATCGGATCCAGGTTCGGAACACTGGAAAGCGGTCAAGAATATCCTTAAGTACTTGCGAAGAACTAAGGATATGTTTCTTGTATACGAAGGTGAAGAAGAGCCCGTCACTAAGTGTTATGTCGACGCTAGCTTTGACACTGATCCGGGTGACTCTAAGTCTCAATCCGGATACGTATTTCACATGAATGGTAGAGCGGTTAGTTGGAGGAGCTCCAAACAACCTGTGGTGGCGGGATCAACAACGGAGGACGAATATGTTGCTGCTTCGGAAGCGGCTCAGGAAGCAATTTGGATGAAGGAGTTCATATATGAACTAGGTGTGGTTGCAAGTGTGTTGGACCCAATGCTGATCTATTGTGACAACAATGGTGCCATTGCCAATGCCAAAGAACCAAGGTCTCACAAGTATTCCAAGCATATTAAGCGCCGATTTCACTCCATCCGAGAACATGTCAAGGATGGAGATATAAAGATTTGTATAGTACATACGGATCTCAATGTAGTAGATCCGTTGACTAAAACTCCCCCTAGAGCAAAACATGATCAACACCAGAACTCCATGGGTGTTAGATACATCACTATGTAACTAGATTATTGTCTCTAGTGCAAGTGGGAGACTGAAGGGAATATGCCCTAAGAGGTAATAATAAAGTGTTTATTATGTGTATTCCAAGTATATGATAGATGTTTATTTTGCATGCTATAATTGTATTAATACGGAAACGTTAATACATGTGTGTTTAATAAACAAACAGAAAGTTCCAAGTTATGCCTCTCTCGTAAACTTTTTTTGAGGGTAAAACAGTAGGGCAAAAAAACCCCACTGCAACTTTTATAGATTATATAGAGTTACAAAAGAATATTTACAACCATATTCCACCTCAAAAAAGAGGGATAACATGCTAATCAACTATCTCCTATCTAAATTGGTTTCAATCCAAATCTTAAGGCCCTGATAATACTTCTTCTTAATTCTATAAAGGACCCATCTTAATTCCTGGGCTACAATAGCCTTCCAGGTCTCCATCGATGCATGCTGATTGTTGAAAAATTCATTATTTCTGCAAATCTAGATGCTCCAAGGTCTCTCTCGTAAACTAGCTCGTTGATTAACAAGATGATCAAAGTTTCCTGATCATAGACATTGGATGTTGTTAATAACAAGGTCACAACATTAGTGTAATGATGTGATGAACATTCATCCGAAGTATAGCATTACGATCAAAGTCAATGAGTTTATATTGCTATCACAACTTACAAAGTGATCCTAATCCTTAGACCATGAGATCATGTCAATCACTAACACTGGAAGAGTTTCTTGATGACATCAAACATCACACCGTAACTGGGTGATTATAAAGATGGCTTCAGAACTACTAAAGTGTTATGTTGAGGCTCATGGATCAAGAGTGGAATTTGTTCATCCCGATGACGGATAGATATACTCTGGGCCCTCTCGGTGATATCACATTGGTTAGCTTGCAAGCAAGTGATTTGATCACTAGAATGTTATATCACGGGAACGAGAAAAGAGTGCATGTCGGTAACGAGATCAAACTAGGTATGGAAATACCGATGATCGAATCTCAGACATGTAATATATTGTTGTAGCATCCCAATTGTCTAACAATTGTAATGCTACTAGCCTAGTCTATATAATGCTACCTTCCTACATATAATTGTTGCATCATAATTATATCATGCTCATGTCATCATGCCACCTTGCATTTGAGCATCCTATAAAACCCTTTTTGTTTTGGATCTTCCCTCATATGCATTGTAAATTGTATTTGCCTCTTGATATTGTATTTGGTTATTGATATATTGTTTAATGCCCAAGTTGAGTTGGGGGCATATCTTTTATTTAACTCCACCACCTTTCTTGTCACCACCCCATCATTCCACCATTCCACCATATATGAGCATTGCAATTTATTCGGTTTTACCTCTAGCTCATGTGGGTTGGGATGGATCCAATTCTTTTTCCACATGCTCTCATCTTTGCACCATATTGTTTCCACATTATTGGTTTATGAGAGCCACATGTCCACCTTTGCATGCCTTGTGAGTGGAACCTTTCCTAGCTTCCATATGGGTTGTTCTGGGGTTATCCTCATGTTGGGATATTATTGAGGCTATTTATGCATCTAGTGGCACATACACACCATCATGGCCAAATTTTATTCAAATATGAGCATATTTCATCTACTCCACATGGGACCCCAACACCATTCTATTGGCTTGGCCTTAAATTCCATGTTTGGAAATGCATGTGTTAATAAATGCCCATGATCATTTACAATTGTTTTCACAATAATAAACATGGCATTTAATACCCATGCATGGGCCATGCAAATCTCACCATCTTCCCCTCCTTTGGGTTTTCTTGTGTTGTTGCAAGTGAAGCATGGATCTTTGAGAGTTTACTCATGTTGGCTCTATTCTTTGGTATGACCTTGCAACCTCACCTCTTCCATCACCCACATCCCCTTTTGCTTGCCTTTGTTTTTGGTTCTTGCCCAAAACCTCTCTTCCTAGCTCTCTCTTTTCTATCTCTAAACCACCACATCACCTACCCCTATCTCTATATCCCTCCTCTCTAACCCAAAACCCCAACCCTAATCATCAAACCCTCTATCTAAAATCCTAACCTAATCACCTACACCTCTACATCATCTTTGTAGGATCCCCAACCTTTAATAAGATTGAGTCCCCTGTGTTTACAATGCTAGTCCCTGGATCAATAGCTAGCATCCACAGTTCAGATGTAATATCGAGAAACAAAGGTCATAATACAACTTTATAACCAGGAATAACATAATTTTATTACATCAAACATAGCTCATTAGGCTATTACATTACATTGCAGCGGAATAACTATAGTCATGGGTCCTTCATCTTCAAGTGCCACAGGCAGATGTTGGTTGTAGACTTTGTAATCCTAATCAATCAATCTTCACTAAAACAATCAAACCTGCAACATAATAAGTTACAGCCACAAGGGTCAATACATTTGAATTGTATTGGCAAGTGATACTTTGGTAGTATAGTGGAGTCTATCATCTATATGCATTTGGCTAAGTGGAGTTGAGGCTTGCATTGCTCAAAATAGATTTTTTTTCCTATCATTTTTGAAAATAAGTTTTGTTTGGCAAAAACAAATTCCAAGGCATCTATCAATCAAAGACTGAAGATCCACTCAGGGCATCTATCAATCAAAGACTGAAGATTTACTTGGCAAAAACAATTTCCCAATCTAAGATTTTGAGATCCTTGTACCAAGCCATCTCTCCATCAAAGATTGAAGAATTTCACACAACCCTTGTTCACCCACAAGTTTTAATTTAGAAATTGGAATGATGAGATTCTTGATTGCTTCCATGTCTTGATGCTCAAATTGTCCTTTACCAGGGACATGGCTAAGTACTTAGGTTTTTCACTCTGCAGAGGTGGTGCACTTTCCCCACAAGCCTTGGTTTCCCAAGAATGATCCTTCAGTAGCCTTTCCTTAGTCAAATGGACGCGCTCCAACCTATCAATCACTACCACCCACTGTCCAAAAGACTAAGTTCCAGCATCCTAAGATCATGGCAGAGCCCATAATGCCAAGTGGTTGCACTTGAAGTTTCTCAACATTTGACATCTCAAATCTCTTTGTTTCCTGGGTGGCCATCCACAAGTGAGATACACAATCCAGTCCCTGGCCTTGTGAACCACTCAACCAAAAACCACCAAGCAAGTCCCATTCCACCCAGGAGATTCATTAACTTAGTTGTTTTGTTAAATAAAACACAAGTCCATAGACTTAGAAATTTTCATAGTGTGAATATATTCCACCCAAGTTTTCTATTAGCTAGGCTAAGCTTGGTAGTAATAGGATTCTTAACTTAGGAAAATCCTACTAAGGATTCATCTACTAGATTTCCTATAGCAAGGTCTATACTTAGCAAAATAAAACCATGCAAGATTTTACTTTAGCAAAAACACTAATGCATAGTGAAAATAATGGGACATAAGATATGAAGTATCACTTGCCTTTTTGGTAGAGGGTATAAGTTCACTCCTTGTCCTTGCAACACTCACACTCTTCAAGTCACTACAATCAATCAAGCAAGGCACAAACTCAATCTACCAATCAAGCAAATCAACACACATAAAATAACAAAGTCAAAGAAATGCATGCAAGCATGCCAAGCTTTGCTTTGTTTGCAAAAGTGGTTCCTAGTGGGTTATAGACATTTGGGTACACCTAATGGTCATTTTTGTAAAGTGGCAAAGTCATGCATAGGCATGCAAAGGTTGGTTCTAATGTAGGGATGGTCCTCACTAGGCTTCTAAACTTTGTAAGTTCCAAATTGGTCATTTACCAAAATGGCAAAGTCATTAGCAAAAGGTTTCACCTCAAAAACCAATTTCAAAACAAGGCACCTATTTGGTCATTTTATGTGGTGAAGAAATATGTCTACTAGGGTTTTAGTCTATAGGGTTCACCAAATGAGTTGCTATTGCAAAACTTGGTGTTTTGGGTCATTAGGTTTGGTCCAAACATTTTCTCAAGGTTTTCTTTATGAAAGCATTTTCATAAACAAAACAAATAGTTTTAGTTAGCTAGAAATGGACTAAACTAATTAATCCATCCTATTCTTTTCCAAAATCACTTTCCAAACTATGGGTTGGTTCCTAGGGTCAGCAAGGTCACAACAAACTAATTGGCAAAGGTTTTAACCTAAATATCATTTTTAAATGATTTTTCTAATGTTAGCAAGCATACAAAAGAATCTGCAAAGTTAAACAAGTTAACAGATACTATTTGCTAAACTAAGGCCAGGGTTGGTTAGAGCTTGTCTTGCTGATTCCAACGACATCAAATTTGTAAAATTTGGACGTGTGGATCAAAAGATACAAAGGTTTGAAGTTTGCAAAAGTTTCTGTTTTCAAATCTGTTTTAAAGAATCTTCGACACGCGCGTAATTCTATTCGTTGCATCGCCCGCTTGACGGATCAAGCGATGCAGGCCGTTGGATCTAAAGTGGATCGTGCGGCTTAGGTAGCGTACCTCTTCGGCGTTTAAGTGAACTAATCGTGTCCGAGGGATCTGCATCTAACGATCGCTGCTTGTTTGACCTAAAAGGAGCGGCGCTGCGGCGGCTGTTGGCGGCGGAGCGATCGGTCGGCGACGGAGGTGACACTACATGGGGTGAGGGAGAGAGGGGAGATTCTCACCGGGCTCAGGAGGTTGCGGTGATGCTCAACGTGCGATTGACGAGGCAAGGGGCGCACTGGTTCAGTCGCGATTCCTCGCCGGAGTTGCTGCGGGCGGCGGTGCTCTCGGCTTGTCGTCGTGGACGTCGCTGTGATTCACTCCGAAGCGAAAGGAAGGCACAGTTAGATGCGCGGGTCCAAGGCAAGGTCGTGTGCGTGAACAAGGAGTGAAGGGACGGTCTGGTCTTACCGGTGGGGCTCGTCGGAGAGGAAGCAGATGGCGGCGGCGAGTCGAGCTTGTCGAAGACGGTGCTGTGGACCACGAGAGGACAAACGGAGGTCTGGGTTAGATGCAGGAGATCATGTCGAAGCTGTGAGCGTAAACGAGAGGGCTCGGGGTGGTCTGTACCTACCGGAGAAACTTGACGGAGACGAGGCAGACGGTGGCGCTCGCTTGGTGTCGTCGTTGCCGACGCTCTGGGGCGCCCGCGGGTGAGCTGCGGCTGAAAGGCTGGGAAATGCTGAGCACAGCTGCGTGATCGAGGAGTCGGGAGAGGGCGTGTGCTGGCTGGAATCGGCCGGAGACGGTGGTCGGAGCAGTGAGGGTGCGGCTTCGATTGAGGGCAGCCTGGAGGCTCTCGAGGCGTGAGGTCTGGGGGAAATGACAGAGGAGAGGGAGGCGGTTAAATGGGCATCGTCGCAGGGGGAGTGAAGGCCGGCATTATGGCGAATTGATGCCGCGAAGTTACAGCAGGAAACGGCGACGAGAGGAGGAAGAACTGGTCAGGTGGGGAAGGAGAACAGGAAAGGGGGTCCAGGGTCGAAGGGAAAAGAAAGGAAGGAGGGGTCCACCAGTCGGTGTCTCAGTGGGTTGTTTAATTGGTGAAGAAAACGTTTCGGGGGAAGGAGTAAGAGGAGGTGGGGTCTGTTGTCAGTGAGTGAGAGAGAGGAGGTGTGGGTCCTGGTTGTCTGTCTCTGTGTGGGTAGATTTCTTAGTGAGAAGAGATTTCTTCGGGGGAGAGAGTACTGGGCTGGTCTGGGCCTTAGTGGGCTGCTGTTGGGCTGCTCTATTTTTTTTCTGTCTAAACCTTTTTCTTTTTCTAATTCTTTTTCTGTTTTGAATTTCCAAACAATTATTCAACCAATTTCAAACAACACTCAATCAATTCAAACAGCAAACTTTTCATTTGAATTTGGTTCTGTTTGGCAACATAATCCAAATCTCAAAATGAAATATTATTTTTATTTATTTTTAGGATCCATTTAATAATTAAATAAAATGGATCTTTAGTTATTAGGGTTTGATTTATTTAATAATATTTCCATTTGAATTCCAATTATTTTCAAAACTAAACCAGAAGGTTTAATTTGAAAAATAAAAAGATCACTTGGAAACTTATTTAAATAAATAAATAAGTTTTGGTGTTTTAATTAAAATGGGAAAGCCTTTACTTAAATAAAATTGGATATTTAAATCCTTATTATTTTATTTAAATAATCCTTTACTCATTTTAATCAAAGCAAAACCTTTTAATAAAAGATTTCAAAGTAGTAATAAAATACTTGGTGTTTATTTAAAATGGGAAAAGCTTTAACTTAAATAAAATTGGATATTTAAATCCTTATCATTTTATTTAAATAAACCTTTACTCATTTTATCAAAACAAAATATTTTATTTCAAAAGTTTGGCCAAAATTAATTTGGCTTATCTTTTCATTTGAAACCAAAGTTTTTTATTAAAAGATCTAAAACAGTGTTTCCAAAACAATTTATTTTCCTTTGATAAATGTTTATCTTTATAAATCCTTTTAGGATTATTTGTTCACCAAAGGGTATGGGCTTTTTGGGTAAGGCTTTAATGGCTTTGGAAATTCAATTTCCTTATCTTATTGTATTCACAAGATTTTGCTTATGGTTCCAAATTGAGTGAAACCAACTTCTAAGGTCTTTCTTGATCCTTTGAGAATATTTGATAGTCAAATTTGGTATGGATCAAATCCATAGATTTGGAGATACTTTGGAAATTGATTTCCTTCCATTAGGGCTTAGGATTTGGATTTCTTTCCAAATGTTCAAATTTCCAGATACATTCATTGAGGAATGCAATTCCCTTGATTTGGATTTTGTTGAATTCAAACTTTGACCAAAGTTTGTTCAGGATGGGATTTTAAGTCTCCTTTTAGAAACAAAAGTTTCTTTTCACCCTGATTTTCAACAAAAAAATTATTTTGTTATTTAATTTTTCACATTACAAGATTTGGAAAATCTTGGGATGTGACAATCTTACACCTAAGCTAAAGCCTAAACCTACCTCACCCTCTCCTCTTAACCTATGCCGAGCTACCCCATCTACCTTTCCCCCTCTCTCTTGGCTTCACCCCCTCTCTCCCTGCCAGGTAGCCCCACCACCACGCCGGCCCACCCTGCAGCCTCTCTGCCCTCCCCTGGTCCCCTCTCTTTCCTTCTCTAGCTAAAGAACAAAGAGAGAGGAGAGAAAGCAAACCCTAGCCCGATCACCCTCCTCCTCACCTTTTTTGCCAAGCCACCACCACCCCATGTGCCTCTCCCCTTTCTCCCTTATCACCTCAGCTACCCAGGAACCCCAGGGCAAGATCTGCACCCTGCCTTCCTCCCCTTTTCCCCAGGAACAGCCATGGCCTCCCCCCATGCCGAACCCCAAACCCTAGACCATCTACCTCTGCGCCTCGTCGGCCCGAAGCTTCCCAAGACGATCCATGAGCACTAGGGCCTTCCTCTGCTTCCTCTGCGACGCCTAGGCCGCGGGGTAGTACCAGAAGCCCGCCGGAGAAGCCCCGCCGCCGCCGTGCCCATGAGCACCAGGACGACTCCGGCCGCTACCTCCTCGCCGATCTACGCCTCCCCGAGCCCGCTAGCTGCACCTGCGGGTCGTAGGTGAGCCCCACCGACCTCCTGGACATCACCTTCCTCCCCATCTCACCTTGCATCGCCGCGCTGCCGAACACCCAGCGCGCTGCTGCGCCGTCAGAATCGCCGACAGACGCGTGCAAGCTTGACTTCGCCTCGTTTTCCCCTAGGTTTTCCGCGCGCTGTAGCCCTCCTCCGATGATGCTCTCTGAACGAAAGTTGTAGCCCTACGTCCCCTCGCCGTTTTTCGTTTTTGGGTCGATATGTTCCGCCCAGCGGTTTCGTCGCCACCGTCGTCGGAAACGACCGGATCCGCCGCACGACCTGTACATCTGCTCGTTCGACAAAGGTAGGAGCCGTTTTGCAGTTTGCCCCCTGTAGTTTTTCCCGCCTCAACCCGAGCTCCCTAGTGCCCCACCTGTCAGCCTCGGTGTTTCTTTTTGCAAGAAACCCCTTGGCAGTTGCTTCCAGCACGGACAGACCCTCCCCCGCCTGGGATCGCCCACGTGGCGTGCGCCTGCTGGACGCGCCAGCGAGTGGCCCCGTCGAGCCCGGTCCCGCCAGTCAGTCTCGGTGGCTGGCATAGCCCCGTGTGAGAAAAAGCTCCGCGCGCGTCGTTTCGCCCAGTCAGCCAGTGGCCCACCTGTCATTGTCTGTGGCTAGCTAAACCTGAGTAGAAAAAGTATTTCTGTCTGTCTGTTTGAATTTAAACCTTTTCAAATTTGTTTTAAATTCAAAATTCAAATCTGTTTTTTAAATATCTTTTAAATTATAAACCCAAATAATACATTTAATATATGTTTTGAGATCAGAAAAATGTGAGGAATTCAAATATGCCCTTCAAAATATATTTTGAACACTTAAAATTCCAAGTTGATTAAAATTACAATAAAATACCCTTTTTCTTAATTATTTAATAACTTTTGTTTTATAACTCCAATTTTGACAAATAATATGTCTAAAATGATTAGCTCAACGAGACCTTTCTGTTTATGCATTCCATGTTTTGATTTGAAGCATGCATCATATAAATATAATGTGTACAGCAACTAATATGAGGATAAAATGGGGCCAAAACTCAATAAAATGATTTATTCTTGTATTCCACACCTCACCCATGCTATGCTACTTTATTGCCATGCAAATTGTGCATCATTCATCATGGCATGATTGGTTGCTTGTCGCATTTATTCATATGCTTGTGCACTTTATTTATGTTGGCAATTGTTTGTTTGGTTCTTCTTCGAATAGACGCTGAGCAGGGGATATATCAAGAGAACCAGGAGCACTACCCAGATCCATCCCTTGCTTCAACTGAGCTGCCAGGCAAGCACTACCACATGCTTGCATACATATAGTACCTACTGCCTCTATCTTATTCTTGCATCATTGAGTTGCGATTGCATTAAACTGAATCCCAAGTATTGCATAGCCTTTACTTTTAAACCCCACCGAAGCTTGTTCCTCCATCCCATGAGCCATTACTACAGGAGTTGTTTGAGCCATGCGAGTCGTAGAACAACATGTGTAGGGTATGTGAGTGTCTGATGGATAATGAGGTACCTAAACAACTTAACCTGAGTAGTAATGGGATAACTAATGAAAGTGGCATCGGCGAGCCATATTCGCTATTTGGTTTTTCAGGCTCACTTGTGTCCCGTAGGACCCCGAGTACTTGATTCCTGTTCCTTGAACATTCGCGCTATCCACATCCAGGAGGCTTATGAACCCCCCTGAGCCAGAGCTTGATTCATTCTTATTTCTTGGGGCCACAAACTAGTTTGAGGTTTTATTTACTTCCTGTACTTATGCCATGCTTTACTACTTTATTTAAATTGTGCGAGGTACTGCACTGCATCGCTTAGGAAAGCGGAGTGTTTTCATGTATCGACAAGCCCATCACATTTTTCGGGTTCCCGATCGTTTCTGACCATTGGCGCAAACCTTGAGTCCGTCTGAGTCGGCCAACTTCGTCATGGTAGCTTAATGGGGTGGCCCCAAATATTTCTGAATCCTGTGATCGCTTTGTCGTGACGCCTCGTTGGGTTTTGATTTGGTTTTTCCGAGGTTGATCGAGTGTGTGTTGCTATTTGTGCACCCTAGGTAAAACTTTCTGAAAGCCGTGTCCGCGGTTATGGACGACTTGGAGCACAGTTTCTCGATCATAGACAAGAATAACTAAAGTACCGCTTTTAATTTGACTAAGTACCTGACTAGTAAATAGTGCAACACTCATGGAATGGATAATAAAAATGCCAACGGATGGGGGGTTGTTCGTCCGCTTTCTCGTCGGTAAGCGAGGAGGAGGATGGATCTGTTAATTTTACCGTATAACTGTTATAACTGTTGTTATTAATTCACGAACATCCGTCTATCTCTGGTTAGGCGGATGGTTAGCGAGTATCTATAGAATTGTTAGGGTTTATCTTTTGCTGCAATTGCGTCACCCCAGGTTGTGTCCCCTTTAGCGGCATAAAGACTTGCTGAGTACCCCTAGGGTCTCACACGATAAATTGTTTGATTCAGATGAACAGGTAAACTCGCAAGATGGATACTGGGTGGAGACGGACGATGTGGGCAACGATCATTCGGTGTAGAGATTCCAGGAACGGGGATCCGTGAGATCTGTGGGCGGGATGTGTTTATTTATGGAGCATCTTATGCCGATTTGCTTCTTATCCGTACTCGGATTTTGTCTTCCGCTTCCGCCTGATACTCTGATGTTTGATGTATGAGGAGATATCCTAAACTATTATATCTATCTAGGATATTTGGATCTTGCCGTATGGCGTTGCTATATTTCCTTTCTTTTTAGATGGAATGGCTCTGATGTACTGTTGTATGGTGGCTTGCATACATACTCATTTGTGTATGTAGTTGATCCCTTCGCCTGCCGATTACGCCGCCCGTTCTTGTCCTGATGTTTGGAAATGGTTAGGACGGCCGTAAGGTCTACCTGTGAGTGACATTTGGGCCCCACCGTACTATTTTAACCATTTCCGCTCATCCAGGCTTGTAACTAGGAGCGTAATTCACCGAGGTAGTTACAATTGTGAAACAAAAGGATTAAGATACTAGCGTAAAAGGTTCCGACGATCACAGGAAAGTCATCGTTGAATGTGTGGGAGTCAGTATGGATCTCCAGGTCCCGCTTCTGATTATTGATCGGAGAAGGGTATCGATAATGTACGCATTATTCGCGAACCGTAGGGTGGCACACTTAAGGGACACTGACATCCAATTGGAGCAAAAGTTTCATGCCGGAAAGAATAACAAGCGCAGGAATTTATTTCACTAGATACCGAAACAGGTTTTTGGGTGAAATTGCAGAAAGTGTTTTTGCACGTGAAATGGAATACTAGCAAGGGGTTATATGTGAATGTTTGTCATTAAAGTAATTGACAAAATTCTGAATAAATAAAATGAGTTTTATTTAATGAGAGTTTGCATTAAATTTGGTGGAAATTTAATTGCAATTTTGAGTGGGATTTTGAGTGGAGGGAATTAAAGAGATTTTTGTGAGTGGAGTGCCCACCCACATGAATGAAGGAGGGGAGGGGGAAGCCCCCATGGCCGGCAGCCACCCCCTTGGGTGCCCCCTCCTCCTATAAAGGGCACTCCTCTCCTCTCTCTCACTCACACATCCTCGTGAAGGATCCCCCTCCCCCTCTAGAATTTATCCCCCATGGTCTCGGACTAGCGAGATACATGTTCCCGGTGGCTATTCGGCAAGAAAGGGTTGTGCTTCCGCTGCATCGCTGGAGCGAGGAGGCGGAGGTTGCTCGGTGTCTTGTACGTGTGTGCGATCACGGATGCGCTGCTGTTTTGTGGCGCTAGGACTTCCTCTCGATCTTGAGATCGGCAAGAGATCGTCTACATCAACCATGAGTTTAACTCGTTAAGCTTTGTCGGTCTTCAAGGGTATGTTCTCTACGGATATACATCCACCCGCTGTTTGTATCTAGTAGATAGATCTTGGTATATAGTTCCCATCGTAGGAAATTTTTTGTTTTCTATGCTGCGAACCCTACATCAAGGGATATAGACCTCCATGGCACGGTCCTTTAAACAGAATTTGATGTGTTGCTTGGTCCTTGATCAAAAATAAGAAACAATGAAATTCAATATAAACACGATTGTCAAGGGTAATTCGATGAACAGATAGATTTTTTGAAGCACTAGGAACATGTAATATATCATTAAGGTTGAAGGAAGTATGAGGAGTGCTCAAAATTGAATGACCAATATGAATAATGTGCATACATGTGCCTTCAGGCGTGTGAACACAGTCTTGCCCATTGTATGTATCATGAGTTGAGAGATTGTTCAGCTGTCCGGTGATGTGATCAGTGCCAGTATCATAGTACCAATTAGTGTCAACTCCATAAGCAGAAAAGTTGGCACCTTTGTTTCCACAGTCGCCATTATCACGCTGATCATCTCCATAGTGCCACCAACAGTCTTTTGCAGGATGCCCATGTATATTGCAAATTTGACAAGTGGTATCAACATAGGAAGTGGGACGCCGATCACCCCGGCCACGCCCACCACCACCTTGGTAGCCACCTCCATCACGTCGGTCATCCTCCTGACGACGACCTAGATAGCCGTCTCGGTAACCACCATGGTAGCCACCTCCATCATGTCCACGGTACACGCCTCCATCACGGCCACCTTGGTAGCATCCACGGTAGCCACATGTGTCACGACCACGGTCATCATCATCACGACGACGTGGACGATCATCACGTCAGCGATCATCCTAGCGCCCACGATCATCATGCCATCGATCCTGACCACGATATGGGGCACCACCTCCACGGCGAGCGACATTGGCAGACGAGGAGAAACTAGTATCTTCATCCTTGTGCATGCGATCAAAGGCTTGTACCTGACTGAACAAGTTAAACAAAGATAAACCAGCATTGGCATGAACAACAATGATTAGCGAGTTGTAGGAACTGCCAAGTCCCTTGAGCACATACCAAAGAATCTCATCATCATCAAGTGGCTTTCCTGCAGCAGCAAGCTCAAGAGCAATGGTTTTCATCTTAGCAAAATATTTTTCAGCAGATAAATCATTTTTCTTTGTCTCAACCAAATCAGTATGAAGGTGTTGAATTCTGGTCTTGGAAGCACCAGAAACATGACTGTTGATAGCAGCCCAGACCTTAGCTAAGGACTCCTTACCAACAACATGAGCAAGAACATCAAGAGAAAGAGCATTGAGAAGCCACCTGAGAACTTGCTGATCACGGGCAATCCACATAGCATACTCAGGATTCTGAATTGTTACCTTCTTTTTGTTGATATCCTTTGTCTCTAGTAACTTGTCAGGAGCTTCTTCAGAACCCTCAACCAGCTCAAGAACACATTCACCATGAAGGGCAGGGACAACAAGTGCCTTCCACACAAGACAGTTGCCACGAGTCATAAGCTGGGTAGGAGGAGCACCAAGGGCAGCAGTCATGGAAGTTGCAGATGATGAGGAAGCCATTGGAGAGGAACTTGAGAACCAGATGTCTACCACGGCAGAGATTCAGGCTGTTTTTCTGCCACGGAAGAAAATTGAGGTGTTTTCCTGCCAAGGCAGCGATTTTGACAGTGGCGACGATCCGAAGATCTGAGGCAGCAGTAGGGTCGTGAGCGGAATTAGCACGGTCAGGTGCGATGGCGGCGAGGTTGTAGTGAATGATACGTCCAAAACGTATATACTTTCACGGGACACTTTTTCTATTGTTTCTCCTCTAAACTTGTGTGATTTGGATACAACTAACACAGACTGACGCTGTTTTCAGCAGAATTACCTTGGTGTCTAGTTTTTGTGCAGAAAATCAACTATCAGGAAAAATCCCGGAAAATATGCCAAAATCCTATTTCACCAGAAGATCCATGAAGCCAGAAGACGAGACGGAGTGGAGGCCTGGGGGCCCACACCCCTGCTAGGCACGGGTGGGCCCAACCCATGCCTAGGGGGGTGCGACCACCCCAGGCACCCCCTCGGGCTCCCTCTTTGCCATTTACCCCTTGACCTAAAAACCAAGGGGGTTCGATGTTTTTCCATAAAGAGTTCTTCTGCGCTGCCACCACCAGAAGCCGCGATTCGGATCCAGAAACTCCGCTCTAGCACCCTACCGGGACGGGGAATTTGGAGAGGATCATCACCATCGTCATCACCAACGCCTCTCCATTAGCCATCAATGTTTCCCTCATCCATGAGTGAGTAATCCCCCATTGTAGGCTATGGGGATGGTAGGGACTGGATGAGTTCTATCTTGTAATCGAATAAGATTGTTAGGGCATAGTGCCTAGTATCTCTATTAGTGTTATTTGACTTTGTTGCAACTTGTTGTGCTTAATGCTTGTCACTAGGGACCGAGTGCCATGATCTTAGATCTGAACTTATTATTGAATCATTATGATAGTATTGTTTGTGATCTTATCTGCAAGTTGTGTACACATATCATTGTTCGGATCCAAAGGCCCCGAAGTGATAGAAATTGGGACAACCGGAGGGGATGGCTGTGGTGTGGGGATCACATGTGTTCATGGAGTGTTAATGCTTTGCTCCGGTGCTCTATTAAAAGGAGCACCTTAATTGCCAATAGTTACCTAGAGGCCCTGCTGCCACGAGCTGGATGGACAGAAGATGTTGTGCAAGTTCTCATTGCAAGCACGCATTACTATATATGGAGCACATGCCTAGGATTATTTAGTACTTGGATGCTTATTCTTATTTATCTGCAATGCCCTAGATCTTCAAGTTACATGCTTAGACTCGTCCATGCAACGCCCGTCCATCCATCCCTATGCCTACTACGCTCATATCCTACTGTTTGCTGCTACTATTACTATTGCTCCTGTTTTACTGCTGCTGTTGCTTTGCTGTTGCTATTGATAAACTTCTGTGAGCAAGAACTATTTCCAGGTGCAGCTGAATTGACAACTCAGTTGTTAAGGCTTGCAAGTATTCTTTGGCTCCCCTTGTGTCGAATCAATAAATTGGGTAATACTACCCGCGAAGACTGTTGCGATCCCCTATACTTGTGGGTCATCAAGACTATTTTCTGGCACCGTTGCGGGGGGAGCATATGTAGAGGGAGTGGTCCAACCTTTAAATAACATAAGGTGGTGTCCCCTGTGTTTACAATGCTAGTCCCTGGATCAATAGCTAGCATCCACAGTTTAGATGTAATATCAAGAAACAAAGGTCATAATATAACTTTATAACCAGGAATAACATAATTTTATTACATCATACATAGCTCATTTGGCTATTACATTACATTGCAGCGGAATAACTATAGTCATGGGGTCCTTCATCTTCAAAGTGCCACAGGCAAATGCTGGTTGTAGACTTTGTAATCCTAATCAATCAATCTTCACTAAAATCAATCAAACCTGCAACATTACAAGTTACAGCCACAAGGGTCAATACATTTGAATTGTATTGGCAAGTTCCACTGCTTTGTTGAATATGAGTGGATCCTACTATTACATGCATATTTGGCTAAGTAGAGTTTTAGGCTCATTTGCTTAAAGCAATAATTTATCCTATCTTTTCAAAATGGTTTTGGTCCTTTGTCAAATCTCTTTTTCCAAGTCCCTTGAACTCCTTGGTAGAAACTCAAGTATTCAAGTCCTTGTCAAAATCCCTTGAGCATCTTGGTAACCCCAAGTGCATCAAGTTTTATCAAATCTCATGAATTCCTTGGTAACCCCAAGTGTTCATGTTTTCAACAAAATCCCTTGAGTTCCTTGGTACCCCCAAGTACATCAAGTTTTGTCAAAGTCTCTTGAGCTCCTTGGTAACCCCAAGTGCATCAAGTCCTTAAAAAGATTTCTTTTAGAAATTAGAATGTCGAGATCTCCCATAGTTCAAACTTTAGTTCCTCAGTATTGTCCTTAACCGGGGACACGGCTAAGTACTTAGATTTTATTATCTTCTGCAGAAGGAGTACACTTTACCCACATGTCACAATCCCATCCTTTTGCCACCAGTGGCCACTGGATTAGCACTCACCAAGATGGAGTACTGGCAGATTGAGAATGTGACGAAGTCTTTCCAAAGGGTCCTCCCATACACCATTGCTAGCTTGTCTTCAGCACCCATGAAGCATTCCAGATCCCCATGTCCAAGAACAAGACAATGTATGGGTCTTCCCAATGTAGTTGACTAAGCCAGAGCCATAATAGCATGTGGTTGCACACGAAAGCCACAATTGGAGAAACATGTTCGATCTCTAAGTTTCCTAGGTGGTTTTCTTTTGGAGCACAACACAAAGTGATTCCCATAGACATGGTTCCTTTTGCTGCCACCTTCTCCAAAACTTAAAGTATCTTCCACCTAGGTGGTTCATTGAGTCCTTGTTTTATTATGTAAAACACAAGTCCTTTTCTCAACCTTTGTAAAATCTCAACATGTATCTCTCTTCAAAATATAGCATGGCTAAGCATGTATCAGCTACATTGTTTTCTCTAAGGAATGTATAAGGTATCCTATTAGGATTTAGCATAGCATAAGTATAAAATTTGTTTTCATGCATGTTTCAAAATCCACTAAGTATAATGAAAATAGTAGGACTTTAGATGATAGTGTAACTTGCCTTTTGGTAGGGAATGATGGTTCACTCCTTGATCGTGCTAGTCTCACACTTTACTAATTTCACTACAATCAATCAAGCAAACATAGTATCATGTGGTATTCCAAACCAATAATCATTCAACAATTCACACACACAAAACAATGGGATCTAAGTCATGCATGTAAGCATGCAAGAGATGGTTCTATTTGCAAGATGGTCTCCACTAGGCTCCTAAAGTTTTTAAGTTCCAAATGGGTCATTTTCCAAAGTGGCAAAGTCATTTGCAAAAGGGTTTTGTCCAAAATCCATTTTTTTTTAAATCCAATCATCATTTTATGTAGTGGAAAATATTTTTATCAAAGTAACAATTTTAAGTTGTTCACCAAATGAGTTGCTATTGCAAAAACTTGGTGTTTTGGGTCAGTAGGTTTGTTCCAAATCATTTTCCCAAAGTTTTTACTCCAAAACCAATTTTTCCATAACAACATTCTTTTTATTTGGCTAGAAATGGGCTAAACCAATTAATTCATCTATTATTTCACCAAATTCATTTTTAGCTCCATGGGTTGGGTCCTAGGGTCAGTAAGTTCACATCAAAACACTTTGCAAAGGTTTTAACCCTAAAAACATTTTTGAATCATTTTTCTACTCTAAATAAGCACACAAAAGTATCTGCAAAAACATACATTCTAATGGATACTATTTGCTAAACCAAGGGCAGGGTTGGCTAGGATTTGTTCCACTGATTCCAACAGTACCAAATTTGTAAATTTTGGACGTGTGGATCGAAAGTTACAAAGGTTTTAAAATCACAAACAAATCTGTTTTCAAATTCAGTTTTAAACAGACTGGCGACACGCGGCGCTGTCTAACTGGACGGTACCGGTTCGGCCGGATCACGCGCTGCAACCATTGGATCTAATCAAATCATGCGGCACAGGACGCGTACCCCTTCACGGTTAAGTGATTCTATCGTGCTCGCCCGATCTAGATCGAACGGCTCCTACTGGCTTGCCAAAAGCTGGCGGCGCTAGGATAATGAGGCTGATATGTAGCGGCGTAAAAACAACAGGAAGCAAGAGAGGGAGGGAGTAGGCTCACCGAGATCGCAGGAGGCTGGGGAAGCTCGTCGTGTGGTCGACGGGGCAAGGGGCGCACGAGAATAGGAGGAATTCCTCGCCGGAGTTTGGTCTGGCGGCGGTTGGCTCTGGTCGAGGTCGAAGACGATGCTACGGTCACGAGAAGGCAAACCAGAAGCATGGTTAGACGCAGGAGATCACGGAGATGCTGTGTGCGTGAACGAGAAGAAGAGGGGCGGCCAGAAACTACCTGTGGGGCTCGTCGGAGTTGGATCGGACGGTGGCGTCGTTCAGAGCTTGTTGCAGACGTTGCTCTGGGCGCCCGCGGTCGAACGAAGAGCACAGGGAGATGTGTCTGGGAGTGGGGAATCTGTTAGCGTGCTCGGGAAGGCAGGAGGTGGCTGTGGTTTGTCGGATTTCACCGGAGGAGCTCGTCGGAACAGCGGCGGTGCAGGGCCAATTCGAGGCAGCCTGGTGGCGATGTGGAGTTGGTGTTTGAGGGAAATGACAGAGGGAGGAGAGGCGCTTATGTACGCATGGTCGGGGGCAAGATTAACGCAGCCATTAAGAGGAATTAAGCGTGCAGGTTGAATGACAATGAACGGCAGCGAGGTTTGGGGGGAGGTGGTCGCGCGGGTGAGGAGGATGAACAGGATAGTGGGGTCCAGTCGTCAGCGAGAAAAAGAGTGAGGGAAGGGTCCACTGGTCAGCTTCTCTTTGGGTTTAAAATCGAGTGCGAATCGTTTTTCTTCGGGGAGGGAAGCTGGGCTGGTTTGTTGGGCTCGTGGGCTTGGCCGGCTGGGCTGGTCCAGATCCTATTTTTTTTCTTTCCTGAATCCTTTTTTTCTATTTTCCAATTCTGTTTTGAAATCAAACAACCAAACAATGTTCAAATCAAACAATCACCAAACCTTGCAATATAAATTTGGTTCTGTTCAGTAGTATAAACCAAATTCCAACCAAGCTAATATTTAAATCTTTTTAGGTTCCATTTATTTATTTAATAAAATGGACCATGGTTATTTATTCAAACAAGGTTTGATTTTTATTTAATAAAATTTCTATTTGAAATCCAATTATTTTCACAACCAATTCAGTAGGTTTTATTTGAAAACACTAAATACTTGGGAAAACTTATTTTAAATAAATAAACAAGTTTTGATGTTTTGGAAATAGTAAAACCTTTATTAACAAAACTTGGATATTAAATCCTTATTAATTTATTTTAATTAAACCTTTACTATTTTTATCAAAACAAAATGTTTTATTTCAAAAGCTTGGCCAAGGTTTAATTTGGCTCTATAAAATAATTTCTTATTTTAAAATCCTTCCTTTTATTTTGGAAACTAAATCCTTTTATCTAAATGATTCAAAATAGTAAATCCAAAATATTTTATTTTCCTCTATTTAAATGTTTATCTTTTCAAAAACTCTTTAGGAATTTATTTGATCCAAATTGGTTTGAAGTTCCAATTGAATTCAAAAAGTTTCTTCTGGCTCTAAAATTCCAACAAAGTTTTATTTTTATTCATTTATTTTTCACATTACAAGATTTGGAAAATCTTGGGATGTGACAGCATAACTTTATTTGTAAGTTCACTTGGATCTATTATTATTCACTGCTATTCCTTTCATTATGGGGAAGTCTCGTGATGGAAAGTTTCCTATTTTACCATCCACTACAAGAAGAGGTACAGTCCTAAACACCTTTGTTGCTCTTGATTCACCGTTTGTTATAAGTAAGCTTGTTACACCACCACCACATACTCATGCTACACACACTGCTAATACTGCTGAATCTGAAACTGCTTTTGATGCTCATGATTTTACTTCTACTATGCTTGATGCGAGTGGTTCATTAGGTCCTTTCCTAGATGCTACTATGGCTGGTCTAGGAAATACTGAAATTCCTAGTGAAGACACTGGTACACCTATTAGCTCACCTGAGTCTAGAGAGAGTTATGATATTAATGATGGTTACATTGAGTTGACTGATGAATTTGTTGAAGAGTGCCGAAACACACATGGTACTGGTGCTATTAAGAGTCTCCTTGCTAGGCGTACCATTATTCCTAAATTTTCCTCTGATCCTAAGTTTTCCACCTCTCCCATAGATATTAAAGATAAAGATTATGATTTCTCTCTTGATTTATCCTATTTAGACATTGTTGAGAAAGAACCTTTTTGTGGGACTGAAAATGAGAGTGTTGTGGCTCATATGAATGAGCTTTCCACTATGAGTGCTTTATTCTGTGATGATTTTAAGTTGTGCAAGTACTTTGTTACTAAGATCTTCCCTTTTTCACTAAAAGGAGAAGTTAGGGCTTGATTTAATAGACTACCTCCTGGTTCCATTGATAGCCCTGATTGTTTGATTGCTTCTTTCTTCCAGAAATATTTTCCTCCCAGTGCTAGACATGCTGCTTTGCAGAGACTTTTTTGATTTTAAACATGGAGAAGAAGAGAAATTGCCTGAGTCATGGACAAGGTTCTGTGCCTTGATTCATGCACATCCTGGATGTCCATTACCTAAAAATGAGCTTATTGATATTTATTATAATGGACTAACTGATGATTCTAGGACATACCTAGATAGCTTTGCTGATTGTGTTTTCAGGAAAAGAACTCCTACAGATGCTGAAGAATTAATGGCTAAGATAAGCAAGAATTATGATGATTTGACTTCAACTGAGCTAAATGTGCCTGAGCCTATTACTCCTGAACCAGTTGTGCCTGAACCAGTTCCAATACCAACACCAAAGAAGAGGGGAGTTATTGCATTAAATGATGAAGTGATGAAGGAAGCTAAGAAATGTCTAAAGGAGAAAGGTATTAGAGCTGAATATGTGAAGAATCTACCTCCTATAGAAGAATTATGTAAGCCAATTCCCCACTCATCCACTATTGAGGTACACTCTCTCCAACACTTTGATGAAGGTGATATTCCCTATGGTAATCCTCTTGATCAATGCTTAGAGGAACTTGACATTTTTATTGTTAAAAAGGTAATTTTAATAAACAAGTTTAGAATCATTTATTGGAAAACTCTAGAGCTATTAATGAGTTGAAAGATATTGTGGAAAGAACTTCTAATGATATTAAAATGCTTTGTAAACACTTTCAAATGGTTCAAACCCAACTTGATCAACTTGCTAAGGTACAAAAGGATATGCTAGTTAATGCCTCAGGAGATAAACAAGCTTATGGAGTTAGAACTAGGAGTGGTATAGCTACCTAAGATCCTTTATATCCTGAAGGACACCCTAAAAGAATTGAGCAGGATTTTCAATAAGGTGAAAGTAGTGGTAGTCCTCGTAAGAGAAAGAAAAAGAAACATAAAGTAGTTGAGGAACCACTTGAAACTGCTGTAGATCCTAATAGTATATTTGTCTCTGATGCTGAAACTAAGAGTGGTAATGATAAAAATGATGCTCCTGATAAGGAGGAAGGCAAGGAAGAACCTGAGAAGCACACTAAGAACACTAGGTACACTAAGGAAGACTTTATTGCTAAGAAACATGGTAGTGAGAGAGAACCTTGGGTACAGAAACCTATGCCTTTTCCTGGTAAGAAACACAAGCCAAAGGAGGAAGAACACTACAACAAGTTTTGTGAGTGGATGAAACCTTTACTTTTGCAAATTCCTTTGACTGATGCTAGTAAGTTGCCTCCTTATTCAAAGTATATGAAGGATATTGTCTCTAATAAAAGGAAGATTCCTAATGAGGAGATTTCTACTTTGCTTGCTAATTATTCCTTCAATGGTAAGGTTCCAAAGAAACTTGGTGATCCAGGTATACCAACTATTCCTTGCTCTATTAAGAATAGTTATGTTAGAACTGCTTTATGTGTTTTGGGAGCTAGAGTTAGTGTTATGCCTTTTTCTCTCTACAAGAGACTCCAGCTAGAAAAGTTGATACCAACTGATATATCTTTGCAAATGGCTGATAAGTCAACTACTATTCCTGTTGGTATATGTGAGGATGTTCCTGTTTAAGTGGCTCATAATTGCTTGGTTTAAACTGATTTTATTGTGCTTGAAATGCCTGAAGATGATAATATGTCTATTATTCTTGGGAGACCTTTTCTTAATACTGCAGGTGCTGTTATAAATTACAATCAAGGAAAAGTAACATTCAATATTAATGACAAAGAGCATACTGTTTATTTCCCCAAGAAGGTTGTTAAGTGCTATTTCCTGAATTCCAATGAAAATATTGAGAGCATCAAGGTTGGACAAATGTATTGTGAAAGAACATGTGGGCCCCCATGTGTGGTTTTGGTAATTAATGACAATATTTATGGACTAATGTGTTTATTAAGTTATACTTGTAGGAATTGTCCATTGGCATCGCTTGGAGCTTGTGTTGGCTTCAAGGTCGATGAAATGAGAAGAAGATATGTTGTGCATGTAAGATCCCTCCTTTGTAAAGGAAAAGATCCTTGTGATTGCAATGCTAGTCCCTGGATCAATGCTAGCATCCACAGTTTAAGATGAAGTACACAGATACAAAGGTCGTTTATTACAGTCTTTCCAGAGATAAAACATAGTCTCTTACAACTCATGGCCAAAGGCCTAATACAAGAGTTTATGGAATAAGTAAATAAACATAAGTCTTCATCTTCATGTGCCACAGGCAAGCATGTTGAGTGTAGACTCATGACTCCTATTCATCATCAGAGTAACCTGCAACATCATAAGTTACAGCCACAAGGGTCAATACTTTGGAATAGTATTGGCAAGTGATACCTTAGTATATTTTAAGTGGACTATAATACTATATGCATTTGGCTGGTGGAGCTTAGGCTTGCATTGCTCAAAGTAGATTTTTCCTTAACTTTTTGAAAACACTAAGTTTTTGTAAGGCACAAAACACCCAAGGCATCTACCAATCAAAGACTGAAGATCCACTCAGGGCATCTACCAATCAATGACTGAAGATCCTTTTAACCCTTGTTCACCCACAAGTTTTATTTAGAAATTGGAGTGATGAGATTCTTGAAGTTTCCATGTCTTGATGCTCAAATTGTCCTTTACCAGGGACATGGCTAAGTACTTAGGTTTTACACTCTGCAGAGGTGGTGCACTTTCCCCACAAGCCTTGGTTTCCCAAGACATGATCCTTCAGTAGCCTTTCCTTAGTCAAATGGACGCGCTCCAACCTATCAACCCATCTACCACCCACTGTCCAAGAGACTAAGTTCTAGCATCCTAAGATCATGGCAGAGCCCATAATGCCAAGTGGTTGCACTTGAAGCTTCTCAACATATGACATCTCAAATCTCTTTGTTCCTGGGTGGCCATCCACAAGTGAGATACACAAGCCAAGTCCATGGCCTTGTGAACCACTCAACAAAAACCATTCCTTCCAATCCACCCAGGTGATTCATTAACTTAGTTGTTTTGTTAAAATAAAACACAAGTCCAAAGACTTAGAATATTTTTCCATAGTGTGAATATATAAACCACCCTTGTTTTCTAGTAGCTAGGCTAAGCATGATAGTAATAGGAATCTTGACTTAGGAAATTTTCACTAAGGCTTCACCTAATAGGTTTTCCCATAGCATAGTTTATACTTAGCAAAAATCATGCAAGTCCTATACTTGGAAAAATAATACTAATGCATATATAAAATATAGGAATGGAATATTCATGATGATATCACTTGCCTTGGTAGTATGGAGAGTAGCACTCGTCACAATCACAATCTCTAGCAAAATCTACACACAAAGTTGTAGCACACAATTACACACAAATATATACAAAGTATGAATGCATGCATGCATGAATCTACCAAGTGATGATTTTTGAGAACTCAACCAAGCAAGTGCATGAATACATAAACTTAGCAAGTCACAAAATAGCCAAGACTACTTATTTAGCCCTAAAATAAAATACTAAACTAAACCTATATTCAAAAAGGCCTCAAACAAGTCTCTGCAATTTAAGCACATCTAATGGTTACTATTTGCTAAACAAAAAGGATAGGCAGAAAGGTCTTGTTTTTCTGAATCCAACGGTATAAAGTTTGCAAAATTCCAACGTGGCATTCAAAAGATATTGGCATTTGAAATCTGGATCAAAATCTGTTTTTAAATTCTATTTTCAGATCTAACCTAGCCACGCGTCATGTTCTTATTCGCGCACTGCTTTGATCGGATCGAGCTCCACACCGTAGGATCTAAATGAAATCTGGCGGCTCAGATCGCAACCGCTCGGGTTAAGTGGATCTATCCTAGCGCTACGATACTGATCTAACGATCGTTATTTCCTCGCCAAGAACTGCGGCGGGCGCGGCTACCGGCGCGGAACTGCCGGTCGATGGCGCTGCCGATGATGCAGGAGGTAAGTGAGAACGAGGAGTAGCTCACCGGCTCGGGGTCACGCGATGCTCGTCGTACTCGTGGTTGGTCAAGGGCGCTCGCACGCTGCGATTCCTCACCGGAGTTCGTGCGGCGCCGGTGCGTCGGTGGTCGTCAGGACGCTTTGTGAATCACCCAAGGCAAGTTAGCGACACGGTTAGGTTCACAGGTGGTCAAGGGGAAGTCGTGAGCATGAACGGGAAGGCGAGGGGCGATCTAGGCTTACCGGGAAAACTCGTCGGAGTTGATGTCGCCGTCGGTGCTCGCGGTGTCAAGTGGAACCGGCGACCTGGGGCAGTACAGGACGGACTAGTGAGGTCAGGAGATGCGCCAAGACATGCTGAGTCAGATTGTAAGAAACGAGGCGAGAGGGAACACTAGGCTCACCGGAATCGATCGCCGGAGAGGCTCTATCTGCGGCGGTGTAAAGCTGATTGAGGACAGCCTGGTGGCGGAGTGAGCGAGGTGTTTGGGGGAAAAAGATCGCGAGGCAGAGAGGATCTTATAGCCGGGGAATCGACAGGAAACGCTCGCGGTTAAATGCCCATTTACGCCGCGCCATTACCGGCCATCACTGCTGCAGCGACGTGGTCGCAGGCGCGGTCTGGGGAAGACGAGGG
Source organism: Avena insularis (assembly GCA_023614405.1). Classification (NCBI taxonomy): domain Eukaryota; kingdom Viridiplantae; phylum Streptophyta; class Magnoliopsida; order Poales; family Poaceae; genus Avena; species Avena insularis. The sequence continues at coordinate 89,007,438 of CM042695.1, forward strand.
CGACGTGGAGAAGGCCCGCTTGTCAGCGAGGTGCGCGGAGTGCAGGTGGGGTCTGCCTGTCGTGACTCAAGGTAGCGTTCTGCGTGAGAGAAGAATAAGGAGATCCCCGGGTGGGCTTGCTGGGCTCGATTTGCTGCTGGGCCAGATTCTGGCCGCGCGGCCTTTTTCCTTTGCCTAAGCCTTTTCTTTTTCTAAATCCATTTTCTGAATAGAATTTGATATGAATTCAAATCCTTTTGAATTCAAACTGCTTTGGGGATTTCTTTTGCAGGGTTCTGTGGGTTCAAAAACAGTCATTCTAACTAAGTGGTTACCTTGCAAGGCTTGGTCAAGCTTGGGTTTCAAAGTAAACAGAGATTTGCTCTAGTTTGCAAATATTTGAAATAGGGTTTTGAAACTATTTCTAAATTTTGAATCTTGGGTTAAAAGCTTCACCTAGCCTTTCCAACCATGGAGGCAAGCAAACAAATTCATAGACAATCAAATCCCAAAGGGTGATGGCCAATTGAGATAAATTGCCCACATGAAATCATAGCTCAAACTTCTGTCTCTAAATGATTTTGAGAAAAACCCTATATGAATGAATGATGCAAGGATGAAATGAATGAGTTTTTGAAACATGATTTTTGGGATGTTACAGTGCAAGCTCAGAATGCGCCATCTATAGAAGATCTCATGTTTGATGCTTGCCATCCTCGGTGATCATGGATCGATGATGAGGAATTAAGAAAGGCGTTCCATCTTGAGAAGGGCAAGATCGTCTACATCGAGCTCAAGTGGAATGCTCAAGGCAAAGGTATAATCTTGATAGGTTTTCCCTTTTGCCGGTCTCATATTGTTAGTAGGAGACCGGGTTTAGGATAGATAGCTGTATGTGACACCCCCGGGATCAGGGCTAAACAAATCCCAGACCTCCGTCTGAAATAAGCTTAACCTTGAGCTCGAGAATATCCAATTAAGAATCGGTAACACGGCAGTGACCCTACGACACAAAATTTATTACAGCAAGCTCATAACTGAGCAGAGAACCAAATTATTACAAGAATAGGTCACTGACCATAAACATCAAACAATGGAAGGCAAATTATGCTATTAAATATAACAAACTTAACAAATGGCCTAAGAGGCCTGAAGCATAACGATGATGTCCCAGCCCATAGATTCCAGACTGCCGGCCGGGAACACCAAGCTACTCGTCGATATCGATGTAGTACCAAACTGATCTTCAGGGGACACTTATTCTGCCAAAAGTATCAACAAAGCAAGGGTGAGTACAGGGTGTACTCCGCAAGACTTCTGGCTGGTGGAGTTGTTTTTCATAAAGCCACTTTTGTTTATAAAACAAGAGGGAGAAGAAGCTCGTCTAATCAGAGTATTTTTAAAAGGGGGTAAGAGAGCGACATCTCTGAAATATTGATCATCATCTTTTGATATCCACCGAATCTTCATCATCTACCAACTAGGATCACCCCCTCGCACCCATGAGGAAGCATCCTTAACAAACATTAGTTGCCAAGTTTTACGATTAGGTTCATGTTCTCTATGATCTCCCATCCGTTCCCAAGTCATCCATAACCGTGGACACAACTTTCTGAAAGATTATTACCCTGCAGGGATGTACAACTTAACCCACATGTACCAACCGACTCTTAATGCCACAATGATTAGCCCTCTTCCTTGGAAGGCCGGCAGAGGGTGTGGTTGGACACGACCTTTTCCTTGCTCTCACCGAGACCATGAGTCACGCAATAAGTATGGTTCCGCCGTAACGGGTCAAATCCCGAAGCCGATACTTAAATATGTGAGGCGAGGTTGGTTTACCAGGGGTGCCATCAACCCCAAGCAACCCGGTCCATGCTTCCCTACCTGTTATGAATGCACCTCCTTCACCCCCTCTTTCGAAAATGTTTTCAATGCGTATGTCGAATGGTACGCCCAAACTATGTGACTCATGAAACTATGTGACCCCATTTACTCCGTGTGGTTGTACGCTCGTCTTGGTTCAAGAGGCAAGAACCTAGGGTCCTAAGGGTGGCGAGCATGGGACTAGAAAAACCACATCCCACCGTGGCCTCCCATACAAGCCTTAGCATGTTTAATCTCATCTTACTGATCTCGTCTTACCACGTTCTCCTGTCATACTAGATTCTCTGCATCTGATACATCATCTGGATGGACCAGAACTAACAGCTATGCATGGCTAAGCAGACACAAATAAGAGCTCTAGCAGTGCACACAAGCCAAACCTAGTTATGCTAGGAGGAGTGGATCAGGTAATATAAGCTCAAAGGGAGTAATGCAATAGATAGGATACTTTATCTATCAAGAAAAGACCACAACAGAATCATATGCATCATGGCAAGAATTGAAATGCTTTCGAAATCATAGGATTATATCATGGTGGGGCTATGCTTGCCTTTGCCAGTTGATAGCAGATAAACAGATCTTCGGGAGACTTGTAATTGACTTGATTATAGTTGGTCAAGTATTGTTCGTCAATCTTCGATCTTCGATGGTCTAGATCTCGGGCTTCGATCTCGATATCGTATTCTACCAGTGAGAAGCAAACACCGGAAAGAAAGGGGAAACAATCAACACATGGCATCGATGCAATGCTCAAGCAAGGATGATGATATGGCAAGTTAAATTGTATGGAAGTGTAACCCTAAAGCATGCTCGACAACTTAATCGGGGTTCCGAGGGGCGAAACCCTAACTCGGGAAAACTCGAGAATGTATATGAGAGGGGTTGATTTGTTCTTCTAATTAAACTTGTCATTAAAGTTGTTGAACAATGCATGATTATAGCTTAAATAGATAGCTCTCATTTTTCTGAACATTTTGATATATTATTTGTATTTTTCTGATTTAAAATGAATTAGTTATGATTTTTCCCAATTTTAATTCATTTTAAATCATTTTGGGAATATTATAAAATAATTTACATTTGAGAATTACTTAATTTTTTTTATTAATCAGAAACATTTCTGAAAATACTTATTACACTTACAGGGTGGACCCACCTGTCAGGTATTTAATAATTACAGAAAACATTTTACAAAACATCTAATAAAAGAAAAAGGGGATATTGCATCAGCATGATGCATTGCTGATGTCACCAGGGGGTTTCAGACTTTTACACCGGGGTGAGATCTAGCCTTAGTGCCTGATAGGTGGGGTCAGGGCCACGTCACTGCTACGTTCGTGCAACGTCTGCTCGCCGGCATACACGCCAGACGGTGGCCGAAGACGGTGGAGGAGGGCACGCGGGGCTGCAGGAGCTAGCCTACTCGAATCAGCGCAATGAGGGGAACCTGAAATGGGCGGCGCAGCTGCGGGTTGGTCGTCGGAACGACGATGGCGACAGCATAGGGCGGCGCATGGCGCGAGCAAGCAACGGAGAGATAGGGAGAGGTTGGAGAGGCTCGTTAAAACCGTGAGCTCACCCTGAGCGCGTTGGTGGTGACGGTAAGGCCGGGGAAGGTCGAGGTCGCCGGCGATGTCGATGACGAGCGACAGACAGAGGCGGAGAGGGCGGGGTCATTGCCGACGATTAGATGCACCCGCGGCCGATTCCTTTGGTGAAGATGATCTTCGCATCGCTATGGTTTCAATAGCGGCCTCAGCTGACCGTGGGGTGGCCGGGGAAGGGGGTGGCGTCGAGCTCCTGTGGCTAGGGTTCCATTGAGTTGGGAGGGAAAGAATAGGATAGGGTTCGTCCGGCGGCGAGGGCATACTTATAGCCGACGAACATCGGTGGCAAGTATCACGGCGGAGGCACGCTTTGGGACGCACAGGGACGGTCGCTGCAGCGCCAGCGAGCTGCTTCCGGGATCGACCGGCGAGGAGGAAGACGATGGTAGAAGGGCCGAACCGGTACGGGCCCTGGCTGGGCTGGTTTGGGCCGTGGCAAGGCTTGCAGTGAGGGAAGAGGGAGTGGGCTGCGGCCTGGGCTGCTCTCTAGTTATATTTTTAACCAAAACTTTTTCCTTTTAAGTTTTGTTATTTCTGTTTGGTATTTTCCTTTCAAATTCTGTTTTTGAGTAATTCAAAATACTAGGAACTTTATTAAACATAGAAAATTAGTGTGGGGCCCTATTAGTCCATTTGGGCTCCAACATTTTGGTAGTTTTCAAAATCAAAACCATTTGAATGTGTTTTCAAATAGAGGAGGGGGATTAGGGTTTAGGGTTTTATCTTTATTTATTCAATGCAAGCAATTTAAAGAATGATGCTCATGCTATGCACAATCTACCCTAAATATTGATTTACTAAAACTGGGGTGTTACACCGTACTATCAAGAGGGGCTATCGAATGAGTAACTCGGTCACTTCGTTCGGAGAGAGCTCAAACCTTTGCATAATTGCATCATCATATATGGTTGTTATTTGGTCTTATACATGTGAGGATATAGAGATTGTGGCAATCTCCATAACAAGCTCTTGTTCATCAAAATCGGATCTTCCGTTTGTATCTTGTTGCGATTTTGATCTTGGCGGCTTTTCGGTTTCTCACCAAGTGAGGTATCTCACATTATTATACATGATACATTCTCACTTGGTGATAACCAACATTTTCACCTTTTATAGGGTCGCTCATGTCGTCCTCTTTCCAACGCAATTGGAATCGGGTCGATCGGAGTTACCAATCAAAAGTTATAGCGGTTTGAATTTGCCTAGGTACTAAAATGCGGTACTACCGCATTTTAGTACCTAGCGCGTCAGTAGGTTTTGGCAACTTGCCAAATTCCACGGCCCTCCTAGTAACTAGCACGACAGAAGGTTTTTGACAAGTTGCCAAAAGCCACCGCCGGGCTAGGTACCAAAAAGCGGTAGTACCGCATTTTAGTACCTAGCGCGGCAGAAAGTTTTTGACTTCGTCATTTGGATATATCCTACCTTTCCGGACTATGATGTTTATTTGCATGATCTTGTAGAGGTTATTGTCCTCTTCGAAACGAGCCCAAGATCATCGAAATTGGAGTCCGGATGCAAAAGTTATGGCTATTTTCGTTCAGTGATAACCAGTAGTACCGGACCAGGATCCGGTAGTACCGGGGTCCGGTAGTACCGCATTTTGGTACCGGGGAGCATAGAGAAAAATGCGTTTGGCGCCCCAGGAACCCCAGGGAATGTCCGGTAGTGCCGGGAAAGTCCGGTAGTACCGGGAATCGCGTTTTTGGGTTGCAACGGTTGGATTTTGGAGGGACCTATATAAGGGGCCTTCTTCCCCAATGGTTCCACAACTATTCTTGCAAGTTTTCCCCTCCATTGTTGACCTTCCTGATCTTGCTTCCTCTCAATCCCTCCTATGATTCTTGCATATTCTTGAGGGATTTGAAAGAGGAGATCTAGATCTACAATCCCACCAATCAATCTCTCCTATAAGTGAGGGGAACATATTGGAATCTAGATCTTAGAGTCTTTTGTGGATTTCCTCCATTGTTCTTCCTCTCTTATTCCCCCATAAGGTTTTGTATCTTTGGTGGAATTTGGGAGAGAAGGATTTGAACACCTTTGTGGTGTTCTTGCCATTTGCATTCAGTGCATCGGTTTGAGTTCTCTCCGGAGAATTTGGTGAGTGAAAGTTGAGAAGCTTTTTACTCTTGGGTTCTTGGAACCCTAGACGGTTTGTTGTGTTGCAGGTTGAGGACTTGGTAGAGTTTGGTGGGAGCCTCCAATTAATTTGTGGAGAAGTGCCCCAACCTTGTGGCCTTTGCGGCGTTTGTTGGGATCCTCCAATTAAGTTGTGGAGAAGTGCCCCAACCTTGTGAGAGGTTTCGGTTGCCACCGACAAGTGCACCGATATTGGAAGCGTGGATCGATCCGTTGGGATGAGATTCACCGGAGAATAAGGGAGGCCTTTTGTGGCGTAGGTGGTTAGATATCACCGCCTCTCCAAACGAGACGTACTCCATGTTGGGAGGAACTCGGTAAAATATCGTCGTCCCCGCGTGCCTCGGTTATCTTTATAACCGAGCTCTTACTTATGCACTTTACTTTGTGATAGCCTTCGTGCTTGAAGTATATATCTTGCTATCACATAGTTGTTTGTCTTTCTTAGCATAAGTTGTTGGTGCACATAGGTGAACCCTAGATTGTTCTAGGTTTTGTGCTTAACAAAGTAAACATTAGTTTTATTCTGCCTTTGTTGAGCCACTCTAGGAAAAGTTTTAATCGCCTATTCACCCCCCTCTAGGCGACATCTATATCCTTTCAATTGGTATCAGAGCCCGGTCTCTCATTTTAGGCTTCACCGCCTTGAGAGTAAAGATGTCGGCTAGGGGATTAGTGCACAAGGACACGCTCACATTCGATGGCACAAATTATGATGTTTGGAAAATTCGCATGCTTAATTTATTTCGGGAAATTCACCAAATTATCGAGGGATATCTATATGTGGGTTTATCTTCTCCCGTGGATACCCAAAACGAATCTTTAGAGGAGAAGTTGAACTCTCATATAAATGCTCTAGCTACTAAAATTCTTTTGCATGTTGTGAGCAATGTAGTTCTTTCTTCTATCATGCCTTATTCAAGCACTCGTGAGATATGGAACAAGCTTCAAGATAAATATAGCAAGTCCAACATTATTGAGGATGATTGTGTTGCTTCCACTTCCGTCCGAGATGAGTTCTCATCGTCTACCACTTCACCAACATGTGATTCACAAGGTAATGATACAGTGAGTGGTGATAGAAATTGCAATGAGGATAGTGTGCTTACTATTTGTAATCCTTCATCCCTATCTAGTTGCAATGATCTATCTTCGGACTTTAACACTTCTAGCACTCACAACTCCTTACATGCTAGTGTTGATAGTCCTTGCATATCATGTAGTAATGGCTTGAACGAATCTCATGATGATATGCTTGTGTTGTCTTGTTGCCATGATAAAAATGCTTCTATTTCCTCTAGTGCTTGTCTTGCTAACCATGTAGAGGAAAATGAAGATTCTATGGGCCAATACAAGGTCTTGAATAGAGCTACAAGTGCAATCTCATCGTCACCTTCCTCCGGGTCTCACATATGCCTTATGGCTAAGGGAACAAAGGTAACCTCTTTGGATCCCATTGTATCTCATGATGATGATGAGGTTGAGAATGATAATGATGATTATCGAGGTAAGTATGATATTACCTCTATTAAGAAAATGGGAGAGGTTGTCTATAGTGCTCTCTAAAAAATAAAATTGCTTCCTCCAACCTTCTTGAAATCTTGAATTATGCTATAGAAGGCAATGATCTTATTGAGGAGCAAGAAAACATAATTGATGAAAAGTTTGCGCTTGAGCGTGAGTATGATAATGAACTTGCTCAACTAAAGGACTCCCTTGAAGAAGAACAAACCACCAAAGAATCTCTTGAGGAGAGTTTTACTCTAGAATTATCTAGATTAAAGGAATACCATGATAGAGAACTTGCGGTGGCTAACTCCTTCAAGATTAAAAACAATGAACTTGAAGTTGCTTATGCTAAACTTGTTGAGGATTTTAAGCACCTCGAAAATAGCTCTCGGGTCGTTAAGAGAGAGCTCATCAAACTCACCGAGTCGCATGGGCAAATTAAAGCTTCATATTCAAAAGAGCTTGCCATGTTGCCCTCACCTCTTGCTAATAATGATGATGCTTGTGCTACTAACTCTATTTATTGTGAAGCATCTATTTTGAAGGAGAATGTTGAGCTAAAGTCTCAACTTGCATTGCTAACTAGAAACTATGGGAAATTAGAGGAAAGTCATGTTAAGCTCTCGAGCTTGCATGAGGATCTTCTAGTCTCCCATGGTAGGCTAAAGTTAGCTCATGAGTCCATCGTGTCAAAGGTAACATCTAGTGGGCCTCATGTGGACATTAGCACTATATCTACTCCAAATGTTATATTGCCATGTGCTAGTCCTTGTAATTCATCCTCTCATAACCATGATATATCTCGTGATGAATTACATTCCGTGCCTTGTTGCTCTAACAATGCAGCATCTACTTCCTCTTGTACTTTTGTTGAAACTAACCATGTAGAGGAAATCAAAGAGCTCAAGGCTCAAGTCACTTCGTTGAAGAATGACTTGAAAAAGGGTCATCAAGGGAAGGACGCACTCAACAAAATCTTGAGTGTGCAAAAATACCCCAATGACAAGAGTGGGCTTGGATTCAACTCCAATGTCAAGAACAAGTCCACTATCAAGTTGAAGCACAAGGACAACAAGAAGAATGGCCAAGATCAAGTCAAGAATCCGGCCAGCATTGTTTGCTTCAAGTGCAAGGAAGAAGGGCATCATGTTAGATCTTGCCCATTGAAGAAGAAGTCTCCTAGTGTGAAGCAACAAGGGAAGCGGCCTCAAGCTCCACATCAAGTCATTAATGGGCATCTTCCTAAGAGGACTACTCGAGCTCTTCCTCGAGTTGTGGCTTCACCTAAGAAGAAAGATGGCAAGAGTAGAACTTGCTACATATGCCGTGAGAAGGGGCACATTTCTTCCGCATGCACTATTGGTATCTCCTCATCCAATCCTATCTTAATTTATGATGATTATTCACTTTATAAGTATGAGGTTGGCAATGTGTTTGCCAAGTTTGTTGGTGCCCAATGTGGTGTCAAGAAAAAAACCATTTGGGTTGCCAAGCCTATTGTTACTAACCTCTTAGGACCCAACTTGGTTGGGGACCAACAAGCCAAAACTTGATCAATAGGTGTTTGTTGGAGGGCATTGGAGACTTGGTTACATTATTAAGAATTGAGGGATCTTCATCAATTATTTGTTTTAAGCCAAGCCTTGTTGGACTATCATGCTCATATTGTATATCCAATGTTCCTCCTTGCGGTAACATATGCTAAACTCTTTACATTGAAAGTTACTCGCCCCCTTGTGCATATGTTGGTTTTGTATCTTCCATGCTTTTGTACATGTTGGGCTTTCCACTTAATTATCTTGAGGTATCAAGCATATTTGTGTATGATTAGGTGGCACACCATGTATGTGTGTTTCTTGTGTTTGAGCCTTTCTTGATTATATTTGATATCTTATTTGGCTCTTGTGAGAAATTAATGGATTATCCCATTTTGGTGGAGTGTTATGCTTGGGAATTCCACAATCCTAAAATTGTGTGTACATGAGGAATACCACCTAGTATTTATTTTGTATTATTGTCTAGTCTCTATGTGGTATAGTTCTCATGAGAAATTTAAGTTTTTCAATGTCCATTAATTATCTCTATTTGTATCCTTTTGCTTCGTGTTGGTTTTATGGTAGTATCACATTATGGGGGAGTCATATGATTAGTGCACACTACAATCCTAGATAATGTGAATATTCGAGGTTGTGTCACTTATAATTGATATTGATAATTATCTAGCTCCTATGTGACACATGTGCTCATACAAGTTCCAAGTTTCTTGAATGCCTTTATTGCTCATATTTTGGATCTTGTTTGTGAGAGTGCTTCTTGGTATGTGTTTCCTCATATTTAGATATATATATCTGCATGGAAACCATTTGCTTCAAGTTACTCTAATCACTAGTGATTGTGTGACTATTGGAAGCTACCAAGAATCTTGTTTGAAGTATCATGCTCAATGGTTATATTTAGTTATATGCTTCTTGTTATGACTATGATCTTGGATATCCATGCAAGCTACATTGGGAAAATTATTCCCAATATTTCTTGTCCTTGGACAATGAGTACTAAATTATGGTAGAATTTATTGATCATATTCACTTTGTCCCTTGCTTAAATCTTGTCCTATCTTTGGCCAAGTAAATTTACTGTGTGCTCCCATGTATTCCTTGCTACTTTTGGATCCTTTTATTTTTATTGGTATCCTCTTGTGTTTTATTTAATGTAGGTAGTAGTGATGATCTCATTTGTGTGCATTTTGCATTCAAAAGCAAAAATTCTATATAATGTACTACTTATGGGTGATCTCTCCTATATTATCTAGAACAATCCTTTTATGCTTCTTTGTTTGATCCATGTCGAGTTTTATGTGATTGGATGCTCAATCTTTTCGTTTTGGTATTTTGGGCCATCATGAAAAGTTTGGGGAGTTTGGTTTATTGTTGGAACCTTGCTCTTTTTGGGAGTTTGTTTTGTCTCATTCCTTGTTTCATGTTTTGTCCAATTTTAGAATGAGATAAATCCTTGAGCATTTGTGTTTTTATATAGTTTTTGCTCTTTGGATTTTGCCTAGTTCATTTGTTGAATTTGTGATCTTTCATGTGTTGAATTGGTTCTTTGATATAATTTGGACATCGTTTGTCGTGTCACACTCTTGTGTGTGCAATCTCGATTTACTTGTTGTTTTTGTTCAAATTGTATCTTCTTTTTGGTTCTTGAAAGCTTTATGCATGCATATTTACTATATGTTTATATTATGGTATGCTTGCTTTCTTTAATCCAATATATAGGGGAAACTCCACCAAATCCCATCGGCTAAGTTGTGCATGAAATTCAATTTCATATCAATATGCACATATTTATGTGAAGTCTCTCCTATGTATTGTAGTTGCACTAACTACTTTGGATCCAATAAGTTTGGGGACCATTTTGTACTTAAATGTGTTTTAGGTACATTTGAGATATATTAGATGCTTGTCTCTCAATCTTGAAGAAGTGGTGCATTAATGAAAATTGGAGACAAGCTATAGGATGATCAATGAATTCATATCCTCTACATCTTACCAATTATATCTCGGTAACAAGTATCTCTTGCTCATGCATATTTATCTTACTTCCAACCTTTTGTAGATTGCATCTTGGCATGATTTTTTGTCATTATATTTATTGTTATATATCTAGCCACGGGATTAAAAGAACTCTCTATTGTATATGTGTATGAGTTGAGATGAGTGCATATAATTGGGACTATACAAAATCATGCATATGATCCTACAATCCCAAATATGTCAATCTAGCAATTTTATTGTCTTTCCTTTCCTCAGCTTCTCTCATGTGCAATAGTGAGATTTTGCTAGTTGATTTCTCCATGTGATACTTGTTGCTTTTCTCCATATATTCAAACTTTCTCCTTTTCCCTTGGTGATAGTTGTAATGTATGGGGTGTGTTGGTTGTTGAAACTCATTGATGTACAATAAGATATATTTGAGCCTTTGGCCGTGCTTTCAAGAATAATCTTATTGGTATTGTCATGACTTCATTTTGGATATCTTGCTCTATTTATTTTAAGTATCTACTTTGTGTGTACATGTTTGTTTGTGGATCAATATCTTTACTTGATTGTCTACTTAGAAACTTATACACATGATAGATGTTACTCCTCAATTTTTTTGATATCTTCCTTGTTTCGTGTGTGTTGTATGGTCATACTAAGCAATATCATTCATTTAAGACTATGTGGATACGCAATGATCATACTTGTACTAGTCTTATAATATGCTTTGTCATGCATCTCACACATCCTTGTGGTGGAGCCTGCTAGTATGTTGTCTCTTACTTATTGCTCAACCATTTGTTTCTTGCAAATTTTATGCCTTGGTATATGCTCATTTGCACAAAGTTGTGTTATAAGTAAAATAGAGGAAGTGAGTATTCCATGTTGTGCACATTGTATTCACATACAAAAACCTAATGTTGCACATACCTTGGGAAGCTTCCTAATTTTATTTATAGTATCACTTTGTGCTTATCATATTTATTCTCTCATGCCTTCTTTTGTTAAATGAAGTTGTATGAGTGAGGATTCCATGATTTTGCACTTTGTTCCCAAATGCAATTATCATAATTGGTGCATTATCTTTGGGGAGCTCATCTAATTCATTTAATAATGCTCAATTGCCTTCCTTCTCATTTATTGTGCTTTAAATGTTTGTGGAGGAGTGAGGATTCCATATTTGTGCATTTTTGTATTGAAATACAATGATTCTAAAGTATGCACAAATCTTGGGGAGCTTCTCTATTTTATTTAAGCTTTTATTTGATCTTTCATTTGTTGTGTTTTAAATGCTTATGGGGGAGCGAGGATTCCATATTTGTGCAATGTGTATTCTAATGCATTTATTTTTGTCACATCCCAAAATTTTCCAAATTTTGAAATTTAAAAAAATAAATAAACAAAATAAATATTTGATGAAATTTAGGGTGAAAATAACCTTTTGATTCCAAATGGAAACATCAAAACCCTAAAACCCTAAAGGAATAAATCCTTTCCAAGATCTCTAAAAGACTATGGATTTGATCCAAATGAAAATTAGTCAACAAACATTTATAAATGAACAAGAGTGATAAATAAGAATATTATAAAACCATAGAAATTGGTTTCACTTAATTTGGAACCCTGGATAAAAACTTATGAGTTTAATAAGTTAAAAGGAATTAATTTCCAAAGCTAATAAAGCCATTATCTAAAATCCATGCCAAATCTTGAGCAAATAAATCCTAAAGGAATTTAGAAAGATAAAATAATATTAAATCAAGTTATGCAAATTGGAATCACCAATTTTGGATCTTTAAATAAAATTATATGGATTTTAGAAGGAAAAGGAAGAAATAAATAAATAAGGAATATTTAAAAATCAAATTAAATCTTGGCCAAACAAATAAGATAAAATATTATTGATTAATAAAAAGAGTAAAGGATTATTTAAATAAAATCATAAGGATTTATTAATATCCAATTTTATTTAAATAAAGACAATTCCCAATTTAAATGAACATTAAATCATATTAAAGTATTTTAAATAATAATTCAAAGTGAATTATTTGCACTAAGGAATAAATAAAATATACTGAAAAAGGTTTGACAAAAATTGGAATTCAAATAGAAGTTTGAAAATATATTTAAAATCCTATTTAAATAATGGCATGTGTCTATTTTAAATATATAATAAACCATAAAAGGAATGTTTGAAATATTCTCAAAATGGAAATTTAAATACATATATAAATAGAATAAAACTTACTTAAAGTTTGAAGAAGGTTTGAAAGATAAATCTGAATTCAAATGAATATTGAATTTGAAAACAGAAAATCAAAATAGAAAAGGAAAAAGAATTAGAACAGGAAAAAAAATGAGATGGACCCAGCCCAACTAACCCTAGGCTCAGACCAGCCTAGCGAGCCCACCTTCCCCTCTTCCCCGAAACGTTTTTCACTCGCGTCCACACCCGCAAAGTCACTGAACAGAAGACCCCACCTAACCCCACTCACCTCGCTGATGAACGGGACTCACTGGCCGCCTCATCATCGTCTACCCCGCGACGACCGTTCCCCCCTTCACGGCTCGCCGTTTTTGCCGCGATTAACTCCGGTAAATTCGCATCAATGCGCGGTTAATTCTCGCCAGCGATGACGCACCCTTAAACGCCTACATCCCCTCTCCATTTTCCCCCAGACACCGCTCCCCCTCTGCCACCAGGCTGCCGCAATCGCGAGCTCGAACCCACTGTCCTCGACGAGCTACTCCGGCCGATTCCGGCTAACCTAGACCCCCTCCTGCCTCCTAGCCTCCACGGGTCTGTTCGTCAACACCAGGCGCATCTGCCAGTAGCTTCAGCCCGACCGCGTGTGCCCCAGAGCGTCGGCAAGGACAACCTCCGAACACCGCCGTCGTCTGCCACTTCTCTGGTGACCCCTCCCCATAAGTTCCGTCCACCCCTCTCTCGATGATGCACACACGTTCGCCACACTCGCCCGCGTCTAATGCCTCCTCCCTTTTACCTTCTGGTGGCCTGTAACCTCGCCCCGTTGACGAACAGAGACGCCTGGCGCCGCCGCGAACTCCGGTGAGCAATCACCGCTATTCCCGAGCGCCCCTCGACGAACAGAGACCACGTTGAGCATCGCCACACTCCTGTGAGTCTGGTAAACCCCTTCTCCCTCTCCCGCGCTTCCTGGTTCATCGGCAACATCACCGTCTGAGCGCGTGCCGCCGTCCGCCGTCGCCAGCCCCGCCAGTACATGGTCAGGTTGCTGTTGTCCGTTGGATCTTGATCGAAGGAGTAGGATTATAATTTAACTAAAAGGGTACGTTTGATTCTGAGCCGTGCGATGCGCTTTAGATCCAACAGCCAACAGAGCGCGATCCGCGTGAACCGGTACGCGCTAGTAAGAATAAGACACGTGGCCAACTTTTGTTTTAAAAAGGCAGAAACATTCTATTAGATGGTTAAATTTGCAAAATTCATAACTTTTGATCCACACGTCCAAATTTTGCAAATTTTATATCATTGGATCAGGAAAACAAAACCTTTCCAACCATGCACTTTGTTTAGTATTTTGCTTCTGTAATATTGGTTGTTTTTGCATAAACATGTGTAGGCATATTATGAGTATAAAATTTATTCTAAAAATGTTTTTAGGGTAAAATCTTTTGTAGATGGATTGTTTTGAACCTACTGACCATAGAAACCAACTTTTAGATTTAAAATTATATTTGGTGACACTTAGGAATTAAATATTTGAATAAAAGCATTTCTAGCTAAATAAAAATATTGATTATGGTTTAAAAATGCATTTAAAGTAAAACCTTTTGGAAAATGATGTGATTTAAACTCTCTGACCCTAAACACCAAGTTTTGGGATTTGAAAACATATTTTGATGAACCTTAGTAAAATTATTACTTTGTTAAGGGCATTTCTAGCAAATAAAAATATTGTTTGATTTAAAAATGGAATTTAGGTGAAAACTTTTGCAAATGGATTAATATTAAACCCTTTAACCATAAACACTAGCATTTGTGTTTAAAGAATATATTTGGCTAAAACTACAAAATATTACTTTGATTTAAATCACTTCTAGCAAAACAAAATGATTTAAATGGCCATTTTCACTAACTTGAATTTGAAGGATTTTACCACTTTTGTAAATGACCAATAGGTGTTTTAAAATGTGTATAGCCTATTAGAAAACACTTTTCCAAATAAAACAATCTTTTGCATGCTTGCATGCATTGCCTTGTTTTTATTATTTTATGTGGTAAATTGTTTGAATGCTAGTTGAATGTGTGCTTGCTTGATTGAATTGTAGTGAAGTTATAAGAGTGTGATATTTGCAAGATCAAGGACTGAACCAATATTCTCTACTAAAAAGGCAAGTGGCACTATCATCCATGTCCTACTATTTTCAATACACTTAGTGGAATTTTTGTAGTATGCATGATAGGGCTACTATGTTACTATGCTATGCTATGTCCTATTAGGATATCCTTATATCTTCCTTAGTGAAAACATTGTAGTTGTAGTATGCTTAGCCCTGCTATAGACTGGGGTGGAATACCATATTATGATTATATGAAGTGTTGTAAAGATATATGTTTTATATAATAAAACTAGTACTCAATGAATCACCTGGGTGGAAGATGGATACTCAATTTTGGATAAGGTGGCAACAAAGGGAACCATGTTTATATGGCTATATTTTTGTATGTGCACTAGAAGGAAACCACCCAGGGACTTAGATATTGAACAAGTTTCTCGTGCAAGGCTTTCCGTGGTATGCCCACATGCTAAATGGGCTCTGGCTTAGTCAATTACATAGTGGAAGACCCTTGCATTGGCACCTACTCAGGTTAACTGGATTCGTGTATTGGAAATATATCCTTACATTGGTGCCTGGTAGACAAGCTAGCATTGTGTATTGGAAGGACTTCTATGGAAAGACTTTGTCATATTCACGATCTGCCGGTACTCCATTTGGTGAGTACTTATCCAGCGGCCACTGGTGGCGTCAAGACGATATTGTGTCATGTGGGTAAAGTGTACAACTTATGTAGAAGATCAAATTCTAAGTACTTACCCGTGTCCACGGTTACGGACAACTCTGAGAACTAAGGCCTGAAGCTATGGAAGATCTCGACATTCCAATTTCTCAAAGTAAAACTTGATTGTGTCAACAAGGGATTAGAAGCACTTGGAGTTTTCCAAGGAGTTCAGAAAGATTGTCAAAAGATCAAAACTATTCGAGCCTAAACCCTACTTAGCCAAATATGCATATATTGATAGGTTCCACCCATTTCTACATAGTAGTGAAACTTGCCAATACAATTCAAATGTATTGACCCTTGTGGCTGCAATTTATTATGTTACAGGTTTGTTTGATGTTAGTGAAGTGTGTTGATTAGGATTACAAGTCTACAACCAACATGATTGCCTGTGGCACTTTGAAGATGAAGGACTCCATGCTATATAGTTATTTCTGCTGCATTGTAATGATATAGACAAATGAGCTATGTAAGATGTACTGAATTATTTTATTCCTGGTTATAAAGTTGTATTATGACCTTTGTTTCTTGATATTACATCTTAAACTGTGGATGCTAGCTATTGATCCAGGGACTAGCATTGTAAACACAGGGATCTCTAACTTATTATCAGGTTGGGACTCTACATATGGTATCAGAGCACTGTGTTGCCTGTAGGATTGTAACCCTAGGATTGGACAAAACCCCTTAGTAAAATAGGAGTTGTATTTGTTCCAAAACTTATTTACAAACAATCTTGTAAACTCTTTCCTCAACCTTTTTGGTTTTGATTCTACATCTTTTCCTTCTTCAACTTGAAGGACAAAGCCTCCACCATGAACAATGACTTCAACTTTAATTTCACCAAGGACTTCAACTTAGACATCACTAAGGAATACAAGTAAGAACCAAGATTAGATTGCCTACCAAAACATTGATATCATGTTAGTGTATGGATCATACTGACCTATGAGGTATGACTATACTAGGTTGATTGTTTCAAGGAAAATTGTTGTTTCCTCAACTCATGAGTTAAGCTCATAAGTTGTTAAGTGAATAGTTGCTTGTTGATTGTTTGATTGAACTTGATTGTGTTGGGTTGTGTGTTAGAACTTCTTTAGATCCATCTATCATTACTTATCCCTATTAAACCAACAGATGCCTCCCCGTCATGCCAACCCCAACCAAAACAACAACAACAACACCACTCCCGAGATGCAGCAGTTGATGACATCTCATCCTCAACTGATGCAGATGATGGCGCAGTTTATGCAAAATCAGAACAACAATAACAACAACAACAACAACAACAACAACAATAATAACAATAACAATAACAATAACAACAACACCAAACAGAATAATCCTCCAGCACTTGACATGCTCACCAGATTTCTGAAACTAAGGCCTGCAAGGTTCTCTGAAACAACTGATCCAATGGTAGCCAATGGCTGGTTATGTTCGGTGAACAAGGACTTAGTGACTGTTGGCTGCACCGACGAGGAAAAAGTTAGGTTTGCAGCATATCTGCTCGAAGGACCAGCAGCAACATGGTGGGACAACTTTCAGATCACCACTCCCCTTGAGGATGTGACTTGGGCTATATTTGAGGATGGTTTCCATACAGCTCACATCTCATCTGGAGTGATGAACTTGAAGAAAAAGGAGTTCCACAATCTGAAGCAGCGTCACCTCAGTGTGGCTGAGTACATTGAGGAATTCAACAATCTGGCGCGTTATGCACCGAATGAAGTTGATACAGATGCTAAGAGGAAAGATAAATTCCTCGAAGGACTTAATGATGAGTTGAACCTGCAGCTATCTGTTGCCTATGTCCCAACTTATCAATCACTCTGTGACGAAGCTACCATCTTCGAAAACAAGATGAATCAAGTTGAGAACAGAAAGAGGAAGCATAACCTCAAGTATCACTCAGGATCATCACAAAAGAAGCGTTCATTCAAAAAGAGCAATGAAAATTATGGACCACATCAGCATCACCACAACAACAATGGAAGTGATAATAATGGGAATGATACTGACAATGGAGATGACCTTGGTCAACATGGAAATCCTAGGAAGAAAGACATTAGCCAGTCGAAGTGCTATAATTGTAAGGAACTTGGACACTATGCATCAGACTGTCCTAAGAATAAATACAGAAAGGAAGCTAGAAACTCCAATGGAAATGATTCCAATGTGGCCTAGAAAGAACATGTGAACCACATCGACATGTATGGAACGCTTGAAGAATTGGATGATGTCGATGTCAGAAACTAGTTAACTCAGTTGAGGAAAAATAAGGATTCCTTGTTTGGATATCAAATGTTGAACCCATAGTCAAGTGAACCATCAATGTAACCCTATAAGACTTTCTTTTAAGGGTGGTAGTACCCTAGTTGCCTTGAAGCCAACTTGTAACCTCTAGCCTTCCTAAATCTCGGGACGAGATTTCTTTTAAGGGTGGTAGCCTGTCACATCCCAAATTTTGAAATGTAAAAAAATAAATAATTGATGAAATTTAGGATGAAAAGAAACTTTTGATTCCAAATGGAAACATTAAAACCCTAAAACGCTAAAGGAATAAATCCTTTCCAAGATCTCTAAAAGACTATGGATTTGATCCATATGAAAATTGGTCAACAAACATTTATAAATGATCAAGAATGATAAATAAAAATATTATAAAACCATAGAAATTGGTTTCACTTAATTTGGAACCCTGGATAAAAACTTATAAATTTAATAAGTTAAAAGGAATTAATTTCCAAAGCTAATAAAGACCTTATCTAAAATCCATGCCAAATCTTGAGCAAATAAATCCTAAAGGAATTTAGAAAGATAAACAAATATTAAATCAAGTTATGCAAATTGGAATCACCAATTTTGGATCTTTAAATAAAAAGATATGGATTTTATAAGGCAAAGGAAGAAATAAATAAATAAGGAATATTTAAAAATCAAATTAAATCTAGGCCAAACAAATAAGATGAAATATTATTGATTAATAAAAAGAGTAAAGGATTATTTAAATAAAATCATAAGGATTTATTAATATCCAATTTTATTTAAATAAAGACAATTCCCAATTTAAATGAACATTAAATCATATTAAAGTATTTTAAATAATAATTCAAAGTGAATTATTTGCACTAAGGAATAAATAAAATCTACTGAAAAAGGTTTGACAAAAATTGGAATTCAAATAGAAGTTTGAAAATATATTTAAAATCCTATTTAAATAATGACAAGTGTCTATTTTAAATATATAATAAACCATAAATCGAATGCTTGAAATATTCTCAAAATGGAAATTTTAATACATTGATAAATAGAATAAAACTTACTGAAAGTTTGAAGAAGGTTTGAAAGATAAATCTGAATTAAAATGAATATTGAATTTGAAAACAGAAAATCAAAATAGAAAAGAAAAAAGAATCAAAATAGGAAAAAAATGAGATGGACCCAGCCCAACTAACCCCAGGCCCAGCCAGCCCAGCGAGCCCACCTTCCCCTCTTCCCCGAAACGATTTTCACTCGTGTCCACACCCGCAAAGTCACTGAACAGAAGACCCCACCTAACCCCACTCACCTCGCTGATGAACGGTACCCACTGGCCACCTCATCATCGTCTACCCTGCGACGACCGTTCCCCCTTCACGCCTCGCCGTTTCTGCCGCGGTTAACTCCGGTAAATTTGCATCAATGCGCGGTTAATTCTCGCCAGCGATGACGCACCCTTAAACGCCTACGTCCCCTCTCCATTTCCCCTAGACACTGCTGCCCCTCTGCCACCAGGCTTCCGCAATCGCGAGCTCGAACCCACTGTCCCCGACGAGCTACTCCGGCCGATTCCGGCCAACCTAGACCCCCTCCTGCCTCCTAGCCTCCACGGGTCTGTTCGTCAACACCAGGTGCATCTGCCAGTAGCTTCAGCCTGACCGCGCGTGCCCTAGAGCGTCGGCAAGGACAACCTCTGAACGCCGCTGTCGTCTGCCACTTCTCCGGCGACCCCTCCCCGTAAGTTCCGTCCACCCCTCTCTCTCGATGACGCACACACGTTCGCCACACTCGCCCGCATCTAACGCCTCCTCCCTTTTGCCTTCTGGTGGCCTGTAACCTTGCCCCCGTCGACGAACAGAGACGCCTGGTGCCGCCGCGAACTCCGGTGAGCAATCACCGCTATTCCCGAGCGCCCCTCGACGAACAGAGACCATGTTGAGCATCACCACACTCCTGCGAGTCTGGTAAACCACTTCTCCCTCTCTCGCGCTTCCTGGTTTGTCGGCAACATCACCGTCTGAGCGCGTGTCGCCGTCCACCGTCGCCAGCACCGCCATGGTCAGGTTGCTGTGATCCGTTGGATCTTGATCGAAGGAGTAGGATTAGAATTTAACTGAAAGGGTACGTTTGATTCTGAGCCGTGCGATACGCTTTAGATCCAACAGCCCACAGAGCGCGATCCGCGTGAACCGGTACATGCCAGTAAGAATAAGACACATGGCCAGCTTTTGTTTTAAAAAGGCAGAAACATTTCTATTAGATGGTTAAACTTGCAAAATTCATAACTTTTGATCCACACGTCCAAATTTTGCAAATTTTATATCATTGGAATCAAGAAAACAAAACCTTTCCAACCATGTTCTTTGTTTAGTATTTTGCTTTTGTAATATTGGTTGTTTTTGCAGAAACATGTGTAGGCATATTATGAGTATAAAATTTATTCTAAAAATGTTTTTAGGGTAAAATCTTTTGTAAATGGATTTTTTTGAACCTACTGACCATAGAAACCAACTTGTAGATTTAAAAGTATAATTGGTGACACTTAGGAATTAAATCTTTGAATAAAAGCATTTCTAGCTAAATAAAAATATTGATTATGGTTTAAAAATTCTTTTAAAGTAAAACCTTTTGGAAAATGATGTGATTTAAACTCTCTGACCATAAACACCAAGTTTTGCGATTTGAAAACATATTTTGATGAACCTTAGTAAAATTATTACTTTGTTAAGGGCATTTCTAGCAAAATAAAAATATTGTTTGATTTAAAAATGGAATTTATATGAAACCTTTTGCAAATGGATTAATATTAAACCCTTTAACCAGAAACACTAGCATTTGTGTTTAAAGAATATATTTGGATAAAACTACAAAATATTGCTTTGACTTAAATCACTTCTAGGAAAACAAAATGATTTAAATGGCCATTTTCACTAACTTGAATTTGAATGATTTTACCACTTTTGTAAATGACCAATAGGTGTTTTAAAATGTGTGTAGCCTATTAGAAAACACTTTTCCAAATAAAACAATCTTTTGCATGCTTGCATGCATTGCCTTGTTTTTATTATTTTATGTGGTAAATTGTTTGAATGCTAGTTGAATATGTGCTTGCTTGATTGAATTTTAGTGAAGTTAGAAGAGTGTGATATTTGAAAGATCAAGGAGTGAACCAATATTCTCTACTAAAAAGGCAAGTGGCACTATCATCCATGTCCTACTATTTTCAATAAACTTAGTGGAATTTTTGTAGTATGCATGATAGGGCTACTATGTTACTATGCTATGTTATGTCCTATTAGGATATCCTTATATCTTCCTTAGTGAAAACATTGTAGTTGTAGTATGCTTAGCCCTATTATAGACTTGGGGTGGAATACCATATTATGGTTATATGAAGTGTTGGAAAGATATATGTTTTATATAATAAAACAAGTACTCAATGAATCACCTGGGTGGAAGATGGATACTCAATTTTGGATAAGGTGGCAACAAAGGGAACCATGTTTATATGGCTATCTTTTTGTATGTGAACTAGAAGGAAACCACCCAGGGACTTAGAGATTGAACATGTTTCTCGTACAGTGGCTTCCGTGTACAGCCACATGCTAAATGGGCTCTGGCTTAGTCAATTACATAGTAGAAGACCCTTGCATTGGCACCTACTCAGGTTAACTAGATTCGTGTATTGGAAATATATCCTTACATTGGTGCCTGGTAGACAAGCTAGCATTGTGTATTGGGAGGACTTCTATGGAAAGACTTTGTCACATTCTCGATCTGCCGGTACTCCATTTGGTGAGTACTTATCCAGCGGCCACTGGTGGCGTCAAGACGATATTGTGTCATGTGGGTAAAGTGTACAACTTCTGCAGAAGATCAAATTCTAAGTACTTAGCCATGTCCCCGGTTATGGACAACTCTGAGCAACTAAGGCCTGAAGCTATGGAAGATCTCGACATTCCAATTTCTCAAAGTAAAACTTGATTATGTCAACAAGGGATTAGAAGCACTTGGAGTTTTCCAAGGAGTTCAGAAAGATTGTCAAAAGATCAAAACTATTTTAAAAAGATAGGATAAAACTATATTGCTTTCTGCAAATGATCCTAAACCCTACTTAGCCAAATATGCATATATTGATAGGTCCAATACAATTCAAATGTATTGACCCTTGTGGCTGCAATTTATTATGTTGCAGGTTTGTTTGATGTTAGTGAAGTGTGTTGATTAGGATTACAAGTCTACAACCAACATGATTGCCTGTGGCACTTTGAAGATGAAGGACTCCATGCTATATAGTTATTTTTGCTGCATTGTAATGAGATAGCCAAATGAGCTATGTAAGATGTACTGAATTATTTTATTCCTGGTTATAAAGTTGTATTATGACCTTTGTTTCTTGATATTACATCTTAAACTATGGATGCTAGCTATTGATCCAGGGACTAGCATTGTAAACACAGGGATCTCTACCTTATTATCAGGTTGGGACTCTGCAATTTTGAATTGTGCACAAATCTTGGGGAGCTTCTCTATTTATTATTTAAAGAACTTTTTTGCTCATATCATAATATCTTGTTGTTTCCATTTGGACTCATTTGTTGTTTTCAATTGATTTGTCGGATCTTGTGATTGCTTGCGTCATTTGTGATGCGTCGTTTTATTTTATTCCTTTGGCAACCTTCGTGTCCTCGATATAGTTCTACTCCCTCCCAAGTATTTATCATTGGATATGTGCAAAGGAACATCTTTGGAGGAAATATTACTATATTTGCCTTCTATAACTTGTCACCCATTTCCGCAATCGATGCCAATGGGGGAGAAGTTTTAGAGGGTTTAAGGGAAATGGTTTATGCTTTGAGTTTGTTTCTAAGCATTTGCCTTTCATGCTCTTGCATCTTTGTTGTTGCTTAGCATGTGGTATATATAGAGGAAACTCCACCAATGATAATGATTGGCAATATATGCAATGAAATTCAAGTTCATCACACATGCATAGATTGTGGGGCAGTTTGCTCTATATATGGTGGTGGTACCAATATAACATACTTATGTATTATTTGATATTGGTGTTACCATTTTGTTCATTAAGATTCCTTATATAAACCTATTAAATGGATTGTCATCAATTACCAAAATGGGGGAGATTGAAAGAACATGTGGGACCCCATGTGTGGTTTTGGTAATTAATGACAATCTTTATGGACTAATGTGTGTATTAAGTTATACTTGTAGGAATTGTCCATTGGCATCGCTTGGAGCTTGTGTCGGCTTCAAGGTCGATGAAATGAGAAGAAGATATGTTGTGCAAGCTCAAAATGCGCCATCTATAGAAGATCTCATGTTTGATGCTTGCCATCCTCGGTGATCATGGATCGATGATGAGGAATTAAGAAAGGCGTTCCATCTTGAGAAGGGCAAGATCGTCTACATCAAGCTCAAGTGGAATGCTCAAGGCAAAGGTATAATCTTGATAGGTTTTCCCTTTTGCCTGTCTAATATTGTTAGTAGGAGACCGGGTTTAGGATAGATAGTCGTACTATCAAGAGGGGCTCTCGAATGAGTAACTCGGTCACTTCGTTCGGAGAAAGCTCAAACCTTTGCATATTTGCATCATCATATTTGGTTTTTATTTGGTCTTATCCATGTGAGGATATAGAGCTTGTAGTAATCTCCATAACAAGATCTTGTTCATCAAAATCAGATCTTCCGTTTGTATCTTGTTGCGATTTTGATCTTGGTGGCTTTTCGGTTTCTCACCAAGTGAGGTATATCACATTATTATATATGATACATTCTCACTTGGTGATAACCAATATTTTCACCTTTTAAAGGGTAGCTCATGTCGTCCTATTTCCAACGCAATTGGAATCGGGTCGATCAGAGTTACCAATCAAAAGTTATAGCGGTTTGAATTTGCCTAGGTACCAAAATGCGGTAGTACCGCATTTTAGTACCTAGCACGGCAGTAGGTTTTGGCAAGTTGCCAAATTGCACTGCCCTCCTAGGTACCAAAATGCGGTAGTACCGCATTTTAGTAACTAGCGCGGCAGAAGGTTTTGACAAGTTGCCAAAGCCCTTTATCTGGGTATCCGGGTAGGGTATTTTAGTACCTAGCGTGGTAGAAGGTTTTTGACTTCGTCATTTGGATCTATCCTCCCTTGCTGGACTATGATGTTTCTTTGCATGATCTTGTAGAGGTTGTTGTCCTCTTCAAAATGAGTCCAAGATCATCGAAATCGGAGTCCGGATGCAAAAGTTATGGCTGTTTCCGTTCTGTGATGACCAGTCGTACCGGACCAGGATCCGGCAGTACTGCATTTTGGTACCGGGGAGCACAGAGAAAAATGCGTTTGGCACCCCAGAAACCACAGGGAATGTCCGGTAGTTCCGAGAAAGTCCGGTAGTACCGGGAAAAAGTCCAGTAGTACCGGGAATCGCGTTTTTGGGCTGCAACGGTTGGATTTTGGAGGGACCTATATAAGGGGCCTTCTTCCCCAATGGTTCCTCAACTGTTATTGCAAGTTTTCCCCTCCATTGTTTACCTTCTTGATCTTGCTTCCTCTCAATCCCTCCTATGATTCTTGCATATTCTTGAGGAATTTGAAAGAGGAGATCTACAATCCCACCAATCAATCTCTCCTCTAAGTGAGGGGAACATATTGGGATCTAGATCTTGGAGTCTTTTGTGGATTTCCTCCATTGTTCTTCCTCTCTTATTCCCCCATAAGCTTTTGTAGCTTTGGTGGAATTTGGGAGATAAGGATTTGAACACCTTTGTGGTGTTCTTGCCATTTGCATTCGGTGCATCGGTTTGAGTTCTCTCCGGAGGATTTGGTGAGTGAAAGTTGAGAAGCTTTTTACTCTTGGGTTCTTGGAACCCTAGACGATTTGTTGTGTTGCAGGTTGAGGCCTTGGTGGCGTTTGTTGGGAGCCTCCAATTAAGTTGTGGAGAAGTGCCCCAACCTTGTGGCCTTTGTGGCGTTTGTTGGGAGCCTCCAATTAAGTTGTGGAGAAGTTCCCCAACCTTGTGAGAGGTTACAGTTGCCACCGACAAGTGCACCGATAGTGGAAGCGTGGATCGATCCCGTTGGGGTGTGATTCACCAGAGAATAAGGGAGGCCTTTTGTGGCGTAGGTGGTTAGATACCACCCCCTCTCCAAACGACACGTACTCCATGTTGGGAGGAACTCGGTAAAATATCGTCGTCCCCGCGTGCCTCGGTTATCTCTATACCCGACCTCTTACTTATGCACTTTACTTTGTGATAGCCTTCGTGCTTGAAGTATATATCTTGCTATCACATAGTTGTTTGTCTTGCTTAGCATAAGTTGTTGGTGCACATAGGTGAACCCTAGATTGTTCTAGGTTTTGTGCTTAACAAAGTAAACGTTAGTTTTATTCCGCCTTTTTGGAGCCACTCTAGGGAAAATTTTAATCGCCTATTCACCCCCCTCTAGGCGACATCTGTATCCTTTCATATTGTCCCATTCCACAAGAAAATTTTGAAAATATTATGATTGGGACCATTGCTGTCAAGTATGAGGTAACATAATCACCTTGTGGAATACAAAGGTTTGTTTCATATAAGATTGTTTTGGTAACAAGACTTGATCAACCTTGTTAACAAAAGGATTTTAATGAACAAAATAATGTTTTCACTATGGTTATACTTGCTTTCTTTTATTTTTCTCCTTCCTAGTCTCTGTCTTTTCTTTTGCTAGCTTTGGTTTTGTTAGTTGTTTGCTTGTTAGAGTGTTTTAGAGCTTCTGTAGTTTGGCTTTTGGTTTGCTTTTGCTTCTTCTAAAAAAACTGTTTCTGTGAGAAAATCAATTTTCATACCTTGAAAATTGACCAAAAATAAAGTTTCTCGAAAAATTTCAGAAAATTCAAAATAATTTTTTCCTCGAAAAAATGGGTAGAGGGACACCTGGAGTGACCCAGGGGGCCACCCCAGGAACCCACACCCCTGGTAGGTGCGGCCTCCCTACAGGTGGCGCCTGGGTGGGGTGTGTCCTACCTGGGCCCCTCCAAAGTGTCTCCTCCCAGCCATCTTCTTTCTCTCTCCCCAAAAACACCGAAAAACTTTCTCAAGCTCGAGTTCCTGCTGTTCTTGCTCGCGATTTTCGATCTCCTTGCTCAGCCCATCTTTGCTGTTTATTTTTGGAGAGATTTATCCTTGGTATGTGCCTCCTCCACTTGTTCAATTAGATTTGTGATTGATAGATTGTAGCTTGAGTATTTTGCTGCTATAGGTGACAAGTTGTGTGAGCTTTCATGCTTATTCTATGCTTAGAAATTTCATCTTGATGCATGTGTAGCCCTCTAGCAAGTTCCTATAGTAGTTTCTTATCATTTATCAACTTGGAAATCACTTGGTTTGATGTTTGTCTAAAAATTTCAGAAAAGAGTGGTCATGGACAACCACATATTTGGAGATATATTTGAGGTGATGCACCTAGGAGGGAAAGGCCTTCAAGATCATCCTCCCGATCCAGGCCCTCATACAATGAGGATCTCATTACTCCGCGATTTGGCGACGAGGGAGATGAGGGGGACGCTCACCCTTCCACCTTTCCTTGCCCAACCTTTTTGCGGGCTGCTGGGATTATTGATGATTTTACAACCTTGGTTCGGAGGGTTGGACTAACAAGACTTATGCAGGATGAGAGCATGCAATATGCTACGCTCACTAAAACATTTGTGGAGAGCTTCTCCTTTACTAACATCGTGTTCAAACCATATGTTTCTTTCAAAATTTATGGCAGGTCTTACAACATGACATTGAAGAAATTTTGTGAGGCCCTGGGACTTGGTACAGCTGGGTCAGCAAAGAATATTCCAGCTCAACCCGCTGATTTGTTGGAGCTCTACCGCAGGATAACCAATGATGATGACCGTAGAGCTCAACGGGGAAAGATAAGAAATATTCAACTCCGAGCCATCAGGTACTTTGCTTACTATCTTGCCACTAGTGTTCTTGGTATGGAAAACACTAGTAATATTTCATTTATCATTTGGCATTCTTATCTACTGCGCTCAACAATGAAACTAAGTACAATCTTGGTTCTCTCATTGTTCGTCGCTTAACTGCTAAGGAACCAATTTATGGGGGAATTATTGCTGCATGTGTTGCTACTGCCTTGGACCTTGCTGTTGATCCAAATGATATAGTTTTGGCCCCTTAGAGGCTTGATCTTGCTGCCATGAAGGCACATCACTTTGTCACCACTAGCTCTACCCTTGAGAACTTGGTTTATAGAATGTTGTTTATTGACGGGGAAGAGAGAGAGATCCCTCTCCCCCAAACCACTTTGTTCAGTATTTCTTAGGGACCTTTGTCGCGCTCCAAGGAGGATATGGATGACAAGCTACGCGTTCTTGGTTTCCAAGGACACTATCATGGGGACGCGCCCTCATACGACCCCTCTGTATACTACACAGGGGAGTCCTCGATCTCGTACCAGGACGAGGGAGCCTCCTCGTCGTACTACGGAGGTGCACCTACTTGGTCACCATGGGATTGAGCCCCACTTAGGCCAAAAGCCTAAGCTTGGGGGGAGGTATACAGACATCACATTCATCTATATATCATATTCGTCGGTTCTTTGTATATCCATTCTTCGCTTTCTTTTTGGTTTTTGTTTCTGCTTTCTCAAAACACAAAAATACCAAAAATATTTTTGTTGTTTCTCTTGGTTTGTTTCTTTGCTTTTTATCTTTGGTTTGCCTTAAAGAAAATCCAAAAAGATTTTTCTTTGTTTGCTTTGTTTTTGCTTTGTTTGTTTTTTCTTTATTTGCTTATTTAAAAAAATCGAAAACACCAAAAATATTTGTTGTTCTTCTTTG
This sequence comes from Avena insularis, assembly GCA_023614405.1. Lineage (NCBI taxonomy): Eukaryota > Viridiplantae > Streptophyta > Magnoliopsida > Poales > Poaceae > Avena > Avena insularis. The sequence goes on from CM042695.1 coordinate 89,035,256, forward strand.
GTTTTGTGAGTTCTTTGCAGGGTTCAGCCGTCCTTAGTGGATTTTGGTTTCATGTTATTATTCAAGTCACACAAGTGAAGGGCAATAATGAAGATTAAGACAACTTGAGGTGTGGTAAGAGGCTGGTAACGAACTCTATTTGTTTTCATTTTTTGTACATATACTCATCATTGCGATCATGCTTAGTTTGTTCATTATAAGGAGTATGTTACTGATGGATGCTTAGTAGTTCTTGCTTGTCTGTGATTAGCTCCAGCTTGCTAATAGTTTGTAGCATGTCATATGAATGTTTGCTTGCATTTTTTATTCATATTTTGGTATTATATTGTGGTATCCTCCTCTGAATTTTTCATCTGAATCGACTTGGCATATGCTCACACATGCATATGACTAAACAATAGTCAGTATGCCTCGATGATTTATTTTCCCTCAGAGTTCTTGTATCACTTTCATGCCATAATTAGTCCTATTTTGTTGGAAGCATGATTATGACAATTATTGCTCTCTCGTTTGTCGCTCCCTCTCTATTGATAGCCTTCACTTGCACTGAGTATGAGTGATGACCCACAAGTATAGAGGGTGTATCATAGTACTTTCGATAAATAGGAGTGTCAATCCCAATGAGGAGCAGAAGGTACCGAACAATGGTATGGAGCAGGAAATCCCTGTGAATACTTAGCAAACGGATTTTTAGTGGTTTTCTGGCAAGGCAACAAAACAAAGAGCAAGTAATAGAAGTAACGAACAAACGGAGAAAGTGGCCCAATCCTTTCTTAGCAAAGGATAAGCCGGTGGAAATACTTATAAGGACCAAACGTTCTAGCTAACACTTGCAACCTAGCAAGTTATACCACTATCTTAGCAAGGCAAACCATGCAAGTTTTACTTGCAAGCTTATACTACTTGATAAACCATCCTAGTTTTACTTACAATCTTTCTACTTTATTTCTTTATCAAAGCTTTTCTTAGAGTTTATTTAAGTGACTTGTAGATTATAGAAAGATAATTGAAGGTTGCATAAAGAGCATTAAATTTGGCCTAAGTTTATAATCTTGATGTCATCCTAAGGCATGAGATTGAACTTCATTAATCTCCACTTGTTTACCATCCCTCCTTAGTACTTAACCCCACTTGTAGATGCTAGTGCTAAGCATAAAACTTGATCAACTTTAGATGGGAATACTTGGTGAAAATGGTTATGAAAACCTTGGAATGATGGATCATTCTATTGAAATGTTTTGGACGTGTGTTTCCGAACACCTGATGATTTTGGTGATGAAAATGTTGAGGCATGAGCATTATCACTTTATAAAACTGATGGTTGTCTGGATGCGATACCATTCCAATTTTACTGTACAACCACAATACCCGAAAATTGGGTAGGGCTTGACTGGAAACTTATATACCTTAGTATGGGTTCCCTCATGGCCAAGGTCTGAGCTGAGGCTACCTTGTGAAGATTGGCCACCTGTGCAGTACCCAACATGACAGTTGGTCATGGTTGGGAGGCCAAACTCACAGGAGAGGTGCCTATACTAGGGCGTGTAATTGAAAGGTTAGGATTGATTATCCGCATACTGAGTATGGTGAATTCAGGATTTGTTCCTGATGGACGTATCGAATGTTGTGGTGAAAGTGTACAATCTATGCAGAGTGTCAAACTATTCGAATAGCCGCGTACGCGGTTATGGACAATTGGAGTGGCCATACTGTTCCCCCGTCAGATGTTTTCAAAATGACTTGTGAAATGAATTGAGACTTTGACTTGACCACAACAGAGTTGTGATATGAAATTCAAGTTCCCACTTAGGTGTTATAAAATTTCAACTAGCTTTCTTTGCTACTGAACTTAGTAGAGGTAAATCTGGCTTTTTGCAAAACAACCCTAGAGCTTAGTGTCCTACCACAAAAACCCCCTTAACTTGTTAGTATTAGTTTGCGAGTACTTAAAGAGTACTCATGGCTTTGTCCCTGGCTATTCCCGTGGCCAGACTATGAAGAGGAGTACCAGGATGATGGATCGCAGGAAGGTTACGACAACTAGGATCATCTCCCGTCGTCAGCATTGCCTGTGAAACCGAAGATGGAGCTTCGCCTACGCTACCTTTATTATTACGTTATTCCGCTGCTTGAGTTGTATTAAGAACTGGATCCTGATATCCTTATTTGTGTAAGACCTTATGTATGGTTTGTAATGGATGATGTACTGGATATCTAAATCTGTTATGTCTCGCAAAAATGGTAATCCTGGGATTGCGATGTATGGCATAACAGGCATCTGGGATTAAAAATCCGTGTGTTGACAAGACCTCCTGCATCCTCCCCGACGAGCTGCTCTCCATCGCCCCTGCAGGTATGAACTGGCGGTGCTTCCTTGTTCTTTGCAGTGATTGATAACGGAGTTGCTGCATCATGAGCTGTAATACTGTGGATTAGAATGTCAAATGCCAGTTGCTATATTAGTTGATTAGTACAGGAAGTAATCAGTTTCTTATAGTTGAATTTGGTAGATGTTCAGACTGTAATGCACTCGTAGAAGATAGTATAGAGCACGACACGGTGACATGCAGAGAGAGGGAGTCTCGGGAGAGGGAGCCTTGCTAAAAATAAAGGGGGAGGCTAAATCTTTTTCTCCTCCTTCCTTCGGGCATTAAAGAGCAGGGGGAAGGAGAGGTAGCTCTGGGAGGTGAGTGGAGTGGAAGGGAGAAAATTGGGCGAAGGGGGAGAGCTGGTGTGCCAGTTTTCATTATAAACCAAGGTTATGTGGTCTATGATGAGCATGGCTCATGGAGGAAAGATGGAAGGTCCATGGGCTTCCCATTGGGTGTCATGGGCAATGGAGATAGGTGTGAGTGGATCTTGGAGGGGCAGAGGGGTGAGTGGAGTAATGTGAGTAGAGATATTTTGCTAGGCAAATGTTTGGGCCACACATCTCTTTCTCCTCTCTCAAAGAGCTATAGGACAAGGGTGAACAGTGCCAAGCTACAATGTAGTTCGATCAGGAGAGATGGTGGGTCTGTGGTGAATTATTTGGCAAGATTGGTTTGGGTTTGGAGTTGGTTTGACTCATGGTTTCAGGGGTTGGCATAATTTTCTCCAAACAAGGGTTATGAAGGAAGTCCAAGAATTTGCATTGGACAAGATGGGGAGATGGTACTGGTGTGAAGGAGACATCAAGATACTTCCATAGGATTTATTTGGGATTTATTGGATGCTTATTGGTCCACTTTATATCAACTATTCAAAAAGTGCAAAAATGGTTTAAAGAATCTAAGTTGATATTTTTACATTGGGAAAGATGAGTTTTTTAGGTGAGAAGGTACTAAGCACCATATCACATGTTGGAGAATTTTATTGTAATTTATTGGGATGGGAAAGTATTTATAAAGAATTATTTCTTGTTTCTACCATTTTAAGAGAAATGGCAAAAAGAAATAATAGAGCATCTCAAAAATATTTATTTTTGAGATGGAAAGATATGATATGATATATAGGCATCAAATGTGCCTTCAGTTGGCAAGGTTATTTGGATAAAAAAACTTTCCTTTATAAAGAAGGTTTTGAGGATTTAACAAATAAATGAATTTAAATAGTTTTAGGTTCCAAATAAACTCTCCCGAGCCTCTCTCTGCATAGTACAGGAACTAATCAGTTTCTTATAGTTGAGTTTGGGGCTTACTTGCTGGCACTGTCATGATGTAGTTTGTTCAGATAAGGAGATAATGAAATAGCTTAAATATAAATGTGTAGATCTGCACATTTATCGGCTGTGCCGGAGAGGGAAGGAGCGAAGACCCTGCCGGTGCTCGCGGAGGTGATACTGGGCGAGGACAGAGGTTCCGCAGGGCGATTTTTCCAGAATATGACCTTCGAGGTGGTCCACGCGATGCAGCGGCCTCTGCATCAGCGAACAGCTGCCTTGGAGGAGATCTGGAGAGATGCAAGGTGTCGGGCTGGCCGCTTCTGACTCAGAGGGACTCTGGTGGGCGACTTCTGCAGGCCCTAGCAGTGAGATCAGATGTCGTGGCGGAGATGCGTCAGGCTGCGTCAGCCGACTTGCCGTCGGCAGAACACTCGGTGGTGTTGATGGTCAGGGACACCAGCACCTCGAAGCAATGCCTGATGGTCGTGGAGCAACAGAGCACGTTCCACCTACTAGCTTCCACCCATGCCCAGCGAGCGTCCCTGAGGTTGAGCAGAGTGGAGCTCGACTCGTTTCGTCTGCAATTCATTCAGGAGATAGAGGCTGCGGGGGCTCATCTAGAGTAGTCGAATCTGCGTTAATCATGAATTCGTTCGATTGTGTGATTTCGAACTTGTACTCTCCCATGACTTGTGTGTAACACTTGGACTCTCTATATTGATGTATTTTGTCACTTTGTATGAATTTCAGTGAGTTTCTGGGTATTCCTGTGAGTTTTGTGCATTTCTGTGATATATTGTTGTATTCTGGTATATTTCATGTGTATTCTGTGTATTTCTGCTGTATTCTGGTATTTTTTTTAAATCCTGAGACAAAATTATGTGGCGCATATGGCATATGCGCCACGGAATGTTGAGAATTCTGTGGCGCATATGGCATACGCGCCACGGAATGTTGAATTTTAGTGGCGAGGATTTAGTGGCGACTCCCATATGCGCCACAGAATTCCAATTTGGTGCGCCACTGATAGCGTTTTTCCTAGTAGTGAATAATCCCTTCATTAACCATGAAATGGCATTTCTCCCAGTTAAAAACAAGGTTGGTTTCCTCACATCTCTGCAAAACTTTATCAAGGTTGTGCAAATAGTTATCAAAATAAGTTCCATAGATGGAAAAATCGTCCATGAAAACCTCCACAATTTCTTCACAAAAACCATGAAAGATAGCAGACATACATCTGTGAAAGGTAGCAGGAGCATTACATAAACCAAAAGGCATACGCCTATAAGCATAAGTACCATAGGGAGAAGTGAAAGTAGTTTTCTCTTGGTCCTGTGCTTTCACAGCAATTTGAGAAAACCCGGAATAACCATCAAGAAAGCAAAAGTGAGTCTTTTTGGACAATCTCTCAAGCATTTGATCAATAAAGGGCAAAGGATAATGATCTTTCTTAGTAACTTTATTAATCTTTCTAAAATCAATGCACACTCTATACCCAACAACTACTCTTTGGGGTATAAGCTCATTATCCTCATTAGTCACAATAGTTATTCCCCCTTTCTTGGGAACACAATGAATAGGGTTAACCCATCCACTATCAGCAATAGGATAAATAATTCCAGCATCAAGGAGTTTTAATACCTCATTTCTTACCACATCCTTCATCTTAGGATTTAGACGACGTTGGTGCTCAACAACTGTTTTTGCATCAGGCTCTATATTAATAGCATGTTGACATATAGTAGGAGAAATCCCCTTTAAATCATCAAGAGTATAACCCATATCTCCTCGGTGTTTCTTCAATATCTCCAATAACCTTTCTTCTTCCTTTCCTGAAAGTTTAGAACTAATAATAACATGATATATTTTCTTGTCATCAAGATAAGCATATTTAAGATCATCAGGTAAAGGTTTTAATTCTAAAACAGGGTCCCCTTTAGGTGGTAGTGTGGTACCCAATCTTCCACAGGTAAATTATGCTGAAGTAACTCAGGCTGACGAAGGAAAGCCTCATCAATCTCATTTCTTTCCTTCATGAAGGCATCACTTTCATGATCTTCCATGAACTGCTGCAAGGCATTGTTAGGAGCAAGAGAAATAGCAGAAAGTTGTTCAACCCTGAAATCCTCATCAGGCAGTTCAATTTCATAAGTAGTTTTGGCAAATTTGGAAAAATTGAACTCATAAGACTCTCCAGCAAACTTAGTCAAAACTTTTTCCTTCCTACAATCTATGATAGCCCCACAATTATTCAGAAAGGGTCTACCAAAGATAATAGGATAGGTTTTACTAGCTTCTTTACCAAGTACTAGAAAATCAGCAGGATATTTAATCTTACCACAAAGGACCTCCACATCTCTTACAATGCCAATGGGGCAAACTTGCTCTCTATTAGCAAGGTGAATAACCACATCAATGTCCACAAGCTCACAAGTACCAATCTCATGCATAATTTCCCTGTAAAGCTCATAAGGAATAGCACTAGAACTAGCACCAATATCACATAAACCATAATAGCTATGACTACCAATTTTAACAGAAATCACAGGGACACTAGCTTTTCTAAATTTCTTAGGATGAGAAATAATATTAGTAGCATCTTCACAGAAGACAATATGCTCATCCTCTATATTTCTAGTGACAAGATCTTTCACAATAGCTACCACAGGCTCAATATCAATAAGCTCATCAGACCCTACAGTTTTCTTTGCGCTTTTGCTAACCACATTATCCATAATAGAATGCTCCCTTACCTTGGAGGGAAAAGGGATCTTCTCAACATAAGGTTCAGGAAAAATAGGATCAACAGTACAAACCTCTACACTGGCAGGAACATGGGTATCAATGTCTTTATAAGGAGCATGGTACTTGTCCCACTCTTTCTTGGGAATCTCAATATAAGAGGCAAAAGCATTAAAACATTTCGCAAGAACTTGAGGATCAAGACCAAACTCATTGCTAATATCACAGAAGTTGTCAGTTCCCATAAAAGATTTAATGCATTCATAATCATAGTTTATACCTAACTTTCTTCCTTTATCATTCTCCCAAGCTTCAGTGTTCTCTTGAATACGGTCTAGCAGATCCCATTTAGCTTCTTCCTTCATACGTGTGAATGATCCAGCACAAGAAGCATCTAGTAAATCTTTATCATGAAGAGAAAGCCTGGCATAAAAGTTATTGAGAATAATTTTGTTAGGGAGTTCATGAATAGGACATTTAAGCATTATTAACTTCAATCTCCCCCAAGCTTAAGTTGTACTCTCTCCATCAAGAGGCCAAAAGTTATATATAAGATTTCTATCCTTATGAATCTCACTGGGAGGATAAAATTTAGAGTAAAAGAGAGATGTCATCTCCTCCCATTCCATGGATTGTCCATTCTTCAGCAGCTTATACCATTCTTTAGCTCTCCCTTTCAAGGATATGGAGAGTAACTTCTTCTTCACATGTTCAGTTGTAATACCTGCACACTTAAACAACCCGCATAATTCATGGATAAAAAGCAAGTGATCACCGGGATGGAAAGTTCCATCCCCAAAATAATAATTATCAGTAACACGATTAACAATACTTGTAGGTATCTTAAAAGGATCTATCTCAACATGAGGTGGTTCATCTACTAGCCTAGCAGTGGTAGTAGTTTTCCCAAACAGAAAACCAAGTGGGTTATCCATATTGGAAACAAAGTAACAAGCAGTAAAAAGAGCAATACTCACAATAAAAGTTTCTTTTACCAGTTCCACTCTTCAATAGCGCTTCACTCCCCGGCAATGGCGCCAGAAAATAGTCTTGATGACCCACAAGTATATGGGGTGTATCGTAGTACTTTTGATAAATAGGAGTGTCAATCCCAACGAGGAGCAGAAGGTGCTGAACAGTGGTATGGAGCAGGAAATCCCTGTAAATACTTAGTGATGTCTACGCACTTCTATTCTTGTAGACAGTTGTTGGGCCTCCAAGTGCAGAGGTTTGTAGAACAGCAACAAGTTTCCCTTAAGTGGATTAACCAAGGTTTATCGAACTCAGGTAGGAAGTGGTCAAAGGTATTCCCTCTCAAGCAACCCTGCAATCAAGATACAAGAAGTCTCTTGTGTCCCCAACACACCCAATACACTTGTCAGGTGTATAGGTGCACTAGTTCGGCGAAGAGATAGTGAAATACAAGTGGTAACGGTGCCAGAAAAGAGCTTCTGACTTGTTGTTGATGTGGGGTAACGTGTGTGAGTGCCAGAAAATAGCTGATGGCGTGGAGGACTAAAGCAAGCAAACATGCAACGGATCTAGTAGCAAATGGTGTTTCAATGCTTAGAAACAAGGCCTAGGGATCATAATTTCACTAGTTAACACTCTCATATAAATATCCTCTCTTCATGATACTACTCTTAACTACTCTCCGGTTGGACACTCTAATCTATGGTAGGGCTATACAAGCACAACTCAAAGTCCGCCTTCCCCAATATAGATAACCCCACGCTGTCACCTTGAGCACTAGATGGTTCCAACAAACACCACAATTTCATAGAGGCATCCAACTCCAAATATAACTCATAACAAATATTCAATCTAGCCAAAGTGCCACACACGTATGCCCGTTGTCACTTTGACACACGTGGGGAAAAGCATAGATCTATTAAAGCACAAAGAGTATTTATGTAGACTCAAACCTAAGTGCCACCATGGCGTGCACACTGTCACTTTCACACACATGGGGAGAGCAGAGATCTAATGAAGCACTTGAATAGCAAGGTAGATCTACTAGATTACAAAGCTCATGACCACAACAAGATCATGCATAGGGAGAGAGATGAACACATAGCTACCGGTAGAGCCCTTAGCCTCGAGGAAGAACTACTCCCTCCTCATCATGGGAATCAGCAACGGTGATGGAGATGGTGGTGGAGATCGATGGAGATGGCTCCGGGAGCAATTCCCTGTCCCGGCAGGGTGCCGGAACAGAGACTTTCTGTCCCCCTAATCTCCCCTTCGGTGGCAGCGGCACAGTAGAGGTTTCCGTAGATTTCTTCTGGGATTGTTTAGGGTTTTCCCATCAGAGGCTTCTTATAGGCGCACGAATCAAGGTCGGTGGGGGTCCAGGGGGCCACACCCCCTCCAGGCGCCTCTAGGGCTTGCCCACGCCTAGGGGGTGCGGCCACCCTGTGGCCCCCCTCCGGCTCTGCTTCGTGGTTCTGTGTTGCTCCGGGAAAAATAATAACTTTGGCTTTTGTCCCGTCCAATTCCGAGAATATTGATTTTCTGCCTTTCTGAAACCAAAAACAGAATAAAATAGGAAAATGGCACTGTGGCAACTTGTTAATAGGTTAGTTCCAGAAAAGATATAAAAATACCTCAAAGTATAGACAAAGCAAAGCAAAGTAGATACAAAACAAGCATGGAGCATCAAAAATTATAGATACGTTTCCGACGTATCACTTAGCAAACGGATTTTTAGTGGTTTTCTGACAAGGCAACAAAACAAAGAGCAAGTAACAGAAGTAAAGAACAAATGGAGCAAGTGGCCCAATCCTTTCTTAGCAAAGGATAAGCTGGTGGAAATACTTATAAGGACCAAACATTATCGAGGACACATGGGAATTCTGTCAAGTGCTTTCGCTTCAAATAGCTGAGTACTCTTCTCTAGTGTTGTAAGTGTTGTGTGGGTGAACCTGTGCTAACATACCGCCCTTCCTAGGACTAATACATACTTGTGATTAAACCCCCTGCAAACATCCCTAACTACAGTAAAGTAATTAAGATATAAATCTAACCACAACTTTAAACTCTGAGATCCTACGCTCCCTTGTGCAAAGGTGTCCTAACGAGGGTTCAGGTTTCTGTCACTCCGGCAACCCCACAATTAGTATCCAAATACACAATGCATTCCCCTAGGCCCATAAATGGTGAAGTATCATGTAGTCGATGTTCACATGACACCACTAGAATAATAGCACCACAACTTAAATACTAAACCATTGAATAATAACTCATCACAGATTCACTACTAACAACATGACTTCTCCCATGTCCTCAAGAACTAAACGAACTAATCACGAGACATCATATGGATCAAGATCAAAGATGATATGGTGATGAATAAAAATCCGAACATAAAAAATAATCCAATGGTTCCACTCACAAGCATCAACTACAATAGTAATCAACACCGGGAAAGTTTCCCCTAAGAACTAAAGCAATATCCAGCACAATTGTTACAGCGGGACGGAGTGGTGGTGATGGTGCTGGTGGAGATGATGGTGTGGATGATGATTATGATGATCCCGATGAATCCTAGCTTGATGATGGTGTTGATGGCGACGGTCTCCCCTCTCCGGGAAGGAATTCCCTCGGCAAAAATCTGTATGCCGGAGAGATCTTTCTCTCTCGGTGTTTTCCGCCCCCCAGAGGCGGCGGAAATCTATCTATGGTCGCTCTCCGAGGCCCCACGCCTAGGGGGGTGTGGTCCCCCTGAGGCCCCACTTCGTCCCTCCTTCTGGCTTCCTTCGTCTTCTGGTAAAATAATATGTTTCCATATTTTTCTGGTATTTTTCTAATCTTTGCAAAATTGCACCGAAACGCCTTCTTTTCCATCATAATACAGACTCCGGCGGTCCATCCTCCAAGAATCATCCAACATGCATAAACATATGAAAAGCCATAAGTAATACCTCATAATAATACAAATATCAATGAATAGAGGTAAATTATGATATAGAATGGTGATGCAAATTGGGCGTATCAGTGAGCTCTACTTGTGCTTCCAACTCCTCGAAACCAATATTGCCAACAGTGTCCACCATACCTAACTATTAGCATCATTCTGCTATTTCAGTGCATATTCTATATTCCTTGTTTTCTTCCAAATAAAATGTGTGTATGTTTTGAGAAAGTTAGTTAGTAAAGCTCTCACGAACTTGATGGCACACTTTATTCCTTGCACTTAATAATCCTGAACCATTGTGACATGTTCATGAAAGTTATATGCTTGCAAATTATAAGTTGGGAGTTAGCAGAATCGTGTTGTCACGGCGAACACTTCCAAAACTTATGGATACCTATCTAGTTGATACCTTGCTCTTTTGTTTGTGGATGTCGACGGTGTGAAATAAAATGAGAGCTTGTAAGTTCATGGAGTATATATATGTGTTAGAGAAACGCCTGGGATGCTAGCCTAAGCCATGCCTAATCATGGTGGAAACTTGCAACATCACCATAATGAGCATTCTGTGAAGCATCCTCAATAAAAAGCTATGCACATAGTAAATAAAAAGATCGCTGAGATGCTCATTGTCTGCTTTCCTTGTCATTTTGATCACGGGATAGCTCCTGTATCATGTGCAAGGGGTACCCCGTTGGCGGTTCTCTATGATATGCATGTATATACAATGACAAGAACTTGCAGGTAACTAAAGTTGAGTAGCATGCGGAGCGGCCCTCGTACTCAAGGGACTTGGGATTTCCAATTTATGGTCTGTCAAGCATATAACTCAGATTGGACCTCACTTTCACCTTAACCATATAAAAATGCCTATGATAGGGGCAATGAGAGCTCAAAGCTAGTGAGTACCTTAATTTCAGCATTTGGAAGCCTTTCAAACTTTTCAAAACCTTTTCACTTCCTTGTTGAGTCACCACTTATTCTATGAGCACCTTCTTAAGAGCATAGTTGTCATTCTTGTGTTTGTCTCAAAACTTGGTTAATTATGGCATGACTTTGATGCTTGTATCTCTGATATCTTTACTCTTAGTCTTCATGTGAACTTCAGAGGTGCCTTAGCATTTATATTATTCTCTACAAATAAAGGCAAGTGAGATACCACTCTATCATACCTTACTATGAGCATTGCAATGTTGCTTATGTTTATGTTCCATGCTACTTATCATTATTGAGTTGGTTTCTATTCATAGCTTGCAATGACTATTGAGTAGACTTGGTTGATTACTTATTATTATGAATGGTTTAAGTATCTACTCATGTGCTGAGAATATATACATCATATGAAGCAAATGTGTTCGTGAAAGTTCTTTTATCGCACTCAGTTTTCAACTGAATTCTTGAGGACAAGCAATAAGCTAAGCTTGGGGGGAGTTGATACGTCCAAAACGTATCTGCTTTCCCGAACACTTTTGCTACTGTTTCTCCTCTAAACTTGTGTGATTTGGATACAACTAACACGGATTGACGTTGTTTTCAGCAGAATTACCTTGGTGTCTAGTTTTTGTACAGAAAATCAACTATCAGGAAAAATCCCAGAAAATATGCCGAAAATCCTATTTCACCAGAAGATCCACGAAGCCAGAAGACAAGACAGAGTGGAGTCCTGGGGGGACCACACTCCTGCCAGGCGCGGGTGGGCCCAGCACGCGCCTAGGGGGGTACGACCACCCCAAGCACCCCCTCGGGCTCCCTCTTCGCCTATAAGTTACCCCTTGACCTAAAAACCAAGGGGGTCGGCGTTTTTCCAGAAAGAGTTTCGCTGCGCCGCCACCACCAGAAGCCGCGATTTGGATCCAGAAACTCCGTTCTGGCACCCTGCCGGGACGGGGAATTTGGAGAGGCTCATCGCCATCGTCATCACCAACGCCTATACATCAACCATCAATGTTTCCCTCATCCATGAGGGATTAATCCTCCGTTGTAGGCTATGGGGATGGTAGGGATTAGATGAGTTCTATCTTATAATCGAATAAGATTGTTAGGGCATAGTGCCTAGTATCTCTATTAGTGATATTTGACTTTGTTGCAACTTGTTGTGCTTAATGCTTGTCACTAGGGACCGAGTGCCATGATCTCAGATCCAAACTTATTATTGAATCATTATGATAGTATTGTTTGTGATCTTATCTGCAAGTTCTGTACACATATCATTGCCCGGATCCAAAGGCCCCGAAGTGATAGAAATTGGGACAACCGGAGGGGATGGATGTGGTGTGAGGATCACATGTGTTCACGGAGTGTTAATGATTTGCTCCGGTGCTCTATTAAAAGGAGCACCTTAATTGCCAGTAGTTCCCTAGAGGCCCCGCTGCCACGGGCTGGCTGGACAGAAGACGTTGTGCAAGTTCTCATTGCGAGCACGTATGACTATATATGGAGCACATGCCTAGGATTATTTAGTACTTGGATGCTTATTCTTATTTATCTGCAATGCCCTAGATCTTGAAGTTACATGTTTAGACTCGTTCATGCAACGCCCGTCCGTCCATCCTGATGCCTACCGCGCTGATATCCTACTGTTTGCTGCTACTGTTACTATTTCTCCTGTTTTACTACTGTTGTTTCTACTACAAACTGTTGCTACTGATAAACTTATGTGAGCAAGAACTATTCCCAGGTGCAGCTGAATTGACAACTTAGTTGTTAAGGCTTGCAAGTATTCTTTGGCTCCCCTTGTGTCGAATCAATAAATTGGGTAATACTACCCGCGAAGACTTTTGTGATCCCCTATATTTGTGGGTCATCAGTGAACTTGGTCGTCGATTTTTAGCGGCGGCGACAAGGATCGCGAGATCGAATGCGGCGACGGCTACGATCTTTGGCGACAACTAGGTATCGAAACAGCGAGGCTCTGATACCATGGCAAACGTAATTGTTAGGCAGGGAACTTGTACTTTGTCTCGCACGAGGGTACGCATTAATATAGCCTCAAGGACAACCGTGTTATAGAGGGAAACATACTCGACTCGTACACAAGTCGTACGGTCGGTCCTATACATGAATTATAGACGGACTCTTATACATTGTCTAACAATATGATGGGGACAAGTAGAATTGTTCCGAATGAGAGGATAATTGCTTCTAGAATGATATAGTTATGCCATTGTGTCCTTAGTGTTCACTAATGAATACTCACAACCTTATAAAAAATATGAGGACCGATGTTATGCACATCTCGAGAGACCAACAAAAAAATGTGGCATCGAGAAAACATATTCGCAAATGTTAGAGTTTTTTTGAGAAATAGGAGTAAGGGTAGAGCATGATAAGCCATAGCTTGAACCATCTATATTTTCGTTTTTTAGACAACAAATTCTATTTTCTAAAATTATTCTACAATGTTGCACGTCAAAAGTATTAGACAAATATAGGCACAGAAACAAATAGTAGGCCCGGGCCCCTAAATTATGGGGCCCAGGGCGAGCACCCCTCTATCCCGCCCTATGGGCCGGCCCTAGACATGCTTCTACGGTCCTTGCAACGGTCCTATACTGAGGGCTACCTGCCACGTCGACCTAGTTCGCTGCCAAACCGAAGCAATGACTGTATGCGGATGATTGGAATAAGTTTGTCTACCCGAAAATTTATTTGGAGTTCAGTGACCAAATCATTCATTGTAGACAAGTTTAGTTACTTTACATGAATTTTACTCTAGGCAAAAATACTTGGATTGTCCAATTACATCCATGTATGAGGCTGAAATCAATTATTGCAACCTCCTTAAGGCCTTTCACAATGGGGTGTCTCTTAGCTCGTTATCCTAGGTAGTGGTGTATCTTAAGAAACAACTAGTACAATGGATTGTATCTTAAGAGTTGTATCTATATTTAATGATTTTTTTTAGGGTAATAACAGTAGGAAAGACTCCTACTGCCTCATTTTCATTAATAATAGGTCAGAGTCTATAAAGTTACATATTTACATAGAGACATAGGGGGGGACGACTCTAAAAAGTCAGAACAGGTAAGTCTAGGATTACAAGAAGAATTACAGGCTATGAATAATGCTCTTGATTAGTGGATGTAGCTCCTCTTTTGTCCTATGAATCAACAATGACAGATCAGTAGCTAATCTTGACTTCCAAGCCTGAACTGAGGGTTGTATGTTATTAAACCAAAGGTTGTTTCTCTCTTTCCAGATGTTCCAAGAGCCCAGCAAGGTTATTTCCATAAACAGTTTTTTATTCCAGCTCTTTTTTCCTTGCTCAATGATCTGAAGTCTAGAATTGGTCATAGACCAAAAGATGTTAATTGAGCTCCAGCAAGCTTGGCTAAATTGGCAATGAAAAAGCAGGTGTTCAATTGTTTCCTCAGTATTGTGATTACACATAAAACAATCATATCCAGTCCCCAGAGCATAATGTCTTCTTCTTAACATACTTCTTGTATTCAATCATCGATGTAATCAGCCACCCAAAGAACTTCACTTTTGCAGTACACTTCGATTTCCACAGCCATTTAAAGGATATGTGTGGATTAATATTTCTGAAATTGTATTGATAATATTTGTTGTAAGTGTATTCTTTGGCCCCCCAAACATAACTCCAAGTGTCATGTGAATGTTCTGACAGTTGAATTTCTCTACAGCTGTTCTGAATGTCTATCAACTCAGTTAGTGCTTCAGGTGATAAAGGGAGATGGAAAAGCTGTGCCAAGCTATTTGCTGTAAGAAACTCCTGTGTAGAGATATCTTCCTTCCTAACATAGGAATAGATGGTTGGGTGACTCTCTTCAAAGATAGTTGCAGACCATTGATCCTTCCAAAACAAAGTGGTAGCCCCATTACCAATAGCGCTTGTAGCTACTCCTCTGAACAAATGTGAAAGTCTAAAAACATCTCTCCACCAGAAAGAGCCACAAGGTCCAGAAGCATGAGGAACAATGTTGTTGTAATATGCATTCCATACTAGGGAGACCCAAGGTGTGTCATCCTTATTATAGAACTTATGCAGGAATTTAAGCAGCGGGCCTTCATTTTGAATTCTAAGGTTGAGAATGCCAACCCCTCCTCTACATTTTGGCCTACAAATCATATCCCAAGCAGCTAGAGAATTGCATTTTTCCCCCTCTTCAGTTTTCTTGTTCCACAAACAGTGTCTCTGAATTTTTTCTATATGCCCCACTATCTTATCTGGCAATTTGATTGCACACATGGTGAAAGTTGCAATTGAGGCCAGTAAAGAATTAATCACAGTAACTCTCCCACTATAAGACATCATCATGAATGAAGCAGAAACCTTTCTTTCAACTCTGTCAATCAGTGGCATAAGATCATAAACAGTGGGTTTGGTGGTGCCAAGAGGAAGCCCCAAATAAGTGAAAGGCATTTTGGCAATTGCACATCCCAAAATATCTGCAATTTCCTTAGAATAGTTATCGGATTTATTGGTATTAGGTGTGACTTATGAAAATTAATTTGTAATCCAAAGAGAAACACATAGTTCTAAAGAATCCCTTTCATTATCCGTATTTGATCTTTATGCCTTGCATTATAATCAAAGTATCATCGCATATTGAACAACCGGGAAATCTGTCCAAAATAAGGGAAAAAGGGCCAGTATATTATCTCTGAATGCCTTATTGATTGCAGATTGTAGTAAATCAGCAGCAAGCACAAAAATAAGGGGGGACAGAGGGTCTCCTTGTCTAACTCCTCTTTTGCAATGAAATTGCCTTCCAGGTACTCCATTGAGCGAGCAATGACTTTCCAGTTCAAAAATAATTTCAATCCATTTCAGCCACTTATCATCAAAACCCATCTGTTTCATAATTTTTATCATAGCCATATGATCAATGGTATCAAAGGCTTTGGCAAAGTCCAGCTTGAGCAAAATAATCTCTTTCTTAGAAGCTTCACATTGATACAGAAATTCAAATGCCCAAGCAAGGTAATCCTGGATGTTTTTGCCTTTTAGAAATCCATATTGATTTCTATGAATAATCTTCAAAATAACCTTCTGTAGCCTATTAGCCAAGATTTTTGTTATAAGCTTCAAAACACAATTAAGCAGAGTTATTGGCATGAAGTCATTGATAGATTCAGGTGAACCTATTTTTGGAATGAGTGTAATATGACCCATATTTATACTTTCCAGATTCAGATTTCCTTCATAGAATTGAGAGCATAAAGAATAAATATCCTCCTTGATGATGTGCCAACAACTTTTTAGGAAAAGACCATTAAAACCATCTGGACCTGGGGCTTTATCACTTGGCATCTCTTTCACCACCTTGTCAATTTCTTCTCTGGTAAATGGTATGGATAGAATCTCAAGGCCCTCAGTTGGAGTAATCAGATGTTGAAGATTAAAAAGCATCTCAGGCTGTGTAGATGTGCCCAATCTTTCTTTATATGCTTGAAAAATAGCATTTTCTTTATCAGCATGCTCAATAACAAAAGATCCATCTGAGAGTTTGAGGGAGGCAATATTGTTCTTTCTATATCTTTCAGTAGCAAAATTATGAAAGAATTTTGTATTTTCATCTCCAAACTTTGTCCATCTAACTGTGCATCTTTTCTTCCAATAAGCATTTTGGTATTGTAAGAGTCTTGCAAGGTGAGCTTTTAGAATTCTCCTGGAATTTGCTTCCTGTCAGAATAAAGGTCTTTTATCCTCCAGTTATCCGATTCGAGAGAACTTTATTGGTATTTTCAATACAAGTGGACAGCTTTGAGATTGATTTACTCCAAAATTTCAAATCATATCTCAGCTTTTTAGCTTTGCATTAAGATTTGCAACCTTTGTTGGATTTGTGAGTTGGCTTACTCCAGCATTTTGCAACCACTTCCAGAAAACCAGGATGGGCCACCCAAAAGTTTTCAAATCTAAAAATCCTACTACCAGGGATCTTAGTATGAATAGAGACAACACAAGGAGTGTGATCAGAGGTTGGTTTGCCTTGTGTGGAAACAAGCTGTTAGGAAAACTAGTTGTCCAAAGGAATGGAGGTGAAAAACCAATCAAGTTGCTCCAATGAGGGTCTTGTTGCATGTTACTCCAAGTATATTTTCTTCCTTTAATTGGCAATTCGGTGAGATGTTGTTCTCTAATGAAGTCATTGAAGATGAGCATGTCATTAACATTCCCCCAAGTTTATTCCTATTTGCAGGGACCTAATAAAATTAAAGTCCCCATTAAGATCCGTCTTCATCATCGTGAATATGTACCTCAAACATCCATTCAATGAATTTCTCCCTCAATTCACCATTACAAGGGCCATAAATGTTAATTAAAGTCCAAGATCGCCCGAGAAAGTGTTGAAATGAAATGAGCAGAGAGCAAACTTTTCACGTGCATAACCATTCCGAAAAAACTGAACTATTCCATATAATAATGAGGCCACCGAAGCCCCCACAGAAGGCACAAAGACAAACTCATCAAATTTTCTTTGGACAATGAGATTTAATAATTTGCGATCAAAATCCTCCTTCTTTGTTTCTTGAAGGCAAATAACTGAACATCCACTTACTTTAATAGCATTCATTAAAGCTAATTGTTTTTCTCTAGCATTAATCCCTCGATGTTCCAAAACAAAATAACCCATTGTTTAAGTAGAGACATTATTACAACTCAAAAGTAAAGAAACCAAAGTAGAAATAGACAGGCACTAGGCACTGTTAGCATTTTCCTTCTCCTGCCAGTCTTCCATGAGCTTCAGAGGAGTGAGGTCTTCCTGAGGCACCCCACAAAGGGATATTCCAATAGACCGAGTCTTTGGGATTGGTGTTGCAAGGAGAGTCCTATCAGTAACCATATCAACCTGACCATGATTAATCTGAGCAGTTTCTTCTGTGACTTCAACAGCCTTCACCTCTGGAATCTTCCTTTGTTTCACTTTGGATTTAGTGATCTTGGAATCACAAATGATTTTAGGCTTAAAGCCCCTGTATCTAGTAGACCTTGAGCTTCTTCTGACTTGATTAGTAGAGATAGGTGTCCCAAAGGAAACCGCATCATTATCATCAAATTCAGGAATCTTCCTTTTGGTGCCAGCTTGAGTAACATCAGATATCCCAAAGCTCATTATAGACCATTTCTCGCTTCTTCCTTGAATTGAGCAATAACACCCACTCATCCACCAACTCAAACTGCATACACTTTGACACAGGAAGAGTGAAAGAAAGGAGCTTGACATTGTCTAGAGCAAAGTTAGGGAAACAAAACTCCTTAAATGTAGATTTAGCAAAGTTTCTTGTCATCCAGATTTAACCTGGTATCCAAGAGATGATCTTCAACCAAAGCAAAGTTAATGGATAGAGTGGTATCAACCTGCATCAAATCTGAACCAGAGGAGCTTCCATCGAAACATCGAGATACTCTCATGCCAGCTTGCATAGGGTATCTTGTACATTGGTGGCGGGGTGACACACCATCCAAAAAAGATACCCCTGTGCACTAGGATCTGCGAAAGTTGATCAATGGAGGGTTGGGAACAACTCTCGCATCCTCCACAACTGTGCAACAATATTTTCATCTTGTGCAACATTATTATCAAAAGTGCAGCAATGGCTCGGCGGGGACAAAATGTCCATGTTGATGAAACAGGCGCATTGTTCACCCTCCAAAGATTTCCTCCTTGAGCATAACCCCCTCTGCATCTGATTCTGCTGATTCCAATTGTTAAGCTGCTGTTGGTATAACTGTTCAGCAGATAAGCCTTCACCATGCATGGGATGTGGATTGCCATCATCAGGTTTAGGGTCTTCAGGAGGTGGCAGAATTTCAGGCAGATGAGCATTCCAGTCAGCACACCTGAGTAAGATAACAGGAACAGTCCAGGAATGCCTGCCCCTCCAAGCTGGTGAATAACTAAACTTTTGGGCACAAACTTAGGATGAACAATCCACACTTTGACTAACACAGATTTATCATCCCCTCTTGGGTTATGCCACATGGACAACAAACCAAAATCTTGAACAGCATTATGAATATAATGGCTAGTCTGATAGTCAAGGGGAAAAGCTAAAAACTGTATCCAAGTTTCCCTGCCAAAAGTAGTAAGACGCATATTTCTAGCTTCATTGTGTTTCACAAATGTGACAGTGGTAATCTCATCAATCTCAAAGGTAGTTCCAACTGTAGCATCCGCAATCAGGGTTTCAGTCATAGTAAAAATGCCAAGTCCTAGGGGATGATCATCAAAGCGACTCACAAACAACTATGACTCATTGAGAAGATTCATCACCTGAATCCTATAGTCTTCTCTAAGCTGAATCGGAATAAATCTGTTGGTCTCAGCATTTACCTTTCGGTCATCTTTGCGGAGGAGCCTCCATGAACCACCATGTGTGACCTCACCAAGCGATCAACTGGCCCTGGATCAATAGTCAAGCCATTGGGGAGAAAAGCTAAAGGATTCACAGGAAAGTTGGCCATTGTCGAGGTAGGGAGAGAGGCTTCTGCGGTCGGCGGATAAGGAGATGAAGCGGCAGGAGAGGGAGGGGGTGAAACTCCAGGTGAAAAAACTGGCTGCTTCTTAACTACCCAGATATTCCGACCAGAAATATCGGCTTGATTGTTAAATGCAGTTTTCTTTTTTTGCCAAACTCTTCAGATCCTCTTTGGGCGTTCCTCGCCCAATGGCCCCAATAAGTGTGATTCGACAACGCCATTGAGAACACATTTACTCGCCAGGTGCCCAAAAATTAAACATTTACCACACCATTGGCTGCGCATAGAAAGGCAATTCAAATATTTATGACCCAAAGAAAAAATACAATCACAATATTTCTGGCAAGAATCCACTAGATGATCATGATCTCCACAATTTGAGCAACGTCCTGAATTTCAAAACCATAGCTTTGGTAGGAATAAATTTCAAGTCCAATGCATGCATGATGTCTTGATCAGAGTATAGAGCCTGCCTCATATCTTCAATCTTCTCTAACGTGACAGAAGGCAGTTTCATGCAAAAGTGACGTACAAACGTTGAACCAGTAAAAACTTCCTTATGAGCATGTTCATGATCCACCAAAATAGGATCAGAGAAACTTCCAAAAAACAGATGTCTAGCCAGATCAGATCCATCCGAAGAAGACCCAGGAGATCCATGTTGATGAAATCCAAATTTAGCCAATTCATGTGATGAGTACGAATGAAGATCTTGTGCAACACTTTTCTTAAGGAAGTCCAAATTTGGCTTAAAACGAACAGGACTAGATGGAGCACTCTTCACAGAAATATTAAGGGGCAAATCCGAACACAAGCGATCATGTGTGAAGCCAGAGATATGTGGATGATAACCTCGAAACAAACTGAAATGGGACACAAAATCAGGCCAGACTCTGTCTCTCAAACTATAGATGAAGTGCCCCACTTTATTTGAAGCAACAGAGAACCGAAATCTTCGATCACTTAATTGAAAAACCTTGAATCTAGCCGCAATTCCACCAATGCAACATTGAAGATCAAGACCCACAGATTCAACATTCAGGGAAAAAGAGGCCGAGGAGAAGGACACCACCAAGAAGAACTCATTGGCAGTCAAGGAAGGGAGAAAGTGCACCGTAGATCCAAAAGCGACGGCCTTTTGATTAGCCAATGCCTGGCCAGGAGAGAAGTCCCAATGGAGTAGAGTTTCCATTGCCTTGGAGAGGGAGTGAAAACCCTAGATCGCCAAGGAGTCGCCATGGGTGGGTGGGTGGGAGAGAGAGTCGCCATCATTTAAATGCTCTATATTTATTTTTTTGGGTACATGCATGCATGTGATTGGACTAAACATATATTTTGCCTATGATATCGTACAAGGCTTGTAGCTAAGTTAAGATACAACCTCACCTTCTCTTTTCATTAAGTATAGTGCCACATAAGCAATTTTTCTATGATACCGTGCTTAAAAACATCCATTGGAAAAGGCCTAAGGCCTTTCGCAACGGGGTGTTTCTTAGCATGTTTTCATAGAAGTAATTAAAACTTAAAAAACAACAATGACAATGCATTGTTTCTTAGATGACGTTTCTTAGTGGTGTTGCATTTAATGATTTTAGTCTCATGCATGTGTGTGGTTGGTTTAGCCAACTTTTTTACCTATGATATCGTGCTTGGTGTGTATCTTAGCTGCTACCTCCATGTCAGTTTATTGGGCTAACTCGAAGTTCAAGAAAAAAGATTGACCATAAAATTTATCAATAAATACGAGTTATATGTTACAAAAATTATATCTTTGGATTGATAAAGCTCTTTCCAATGATATAATTTTGTGACATATGATTTATATTTCGTTGATCAAATTTATAGTTAAACATATTTTTAGGCTTCGTGTTAGCCCAACAAACCGGTATGGAGGGAGTAAGATACAACAACACCCTATTTTTTTATTAAATGACATGCCATATAGCCAAAGCACCTAGGATATTGTGCTAGAAACACCCATCATGAAAGGCATATGAAACAACCTCTAAGAAACAATGCGATGTACTAGTTGTTTCTTAAGTTTTAATTGTATCTATAAAAACATGCTAAGATACAATCCATTATGAAAGGCCTTAGTTTAAGATTCCATATGCGAAACTCGAATGATTGCTCTAAATTAATTGATGCTTCAAATGCATGGATAACTTTTTAAACCTTTGAACATTTTTCAACGTACGCGGGGATAATTTTTTATAACATAACAATGAACATAAAAATAATACAAAAGAAACATAAAATAAAAAGAAATCAGAAAAAGGAAAAGTTTTATTTGAGGGATAGTAGAAAGGAAAAGAAATGAAAAACTGCACATCTGGCGTTTCCGAACTTCCACAAGTTGCAAGATCTCGCTTAGATTGGCTATGGGGAACATATGTTGAACTGCCGAAAGGTTGAGCCAGCATGGATTGCAGCACCCGACGGCATTGCCCTTTCTGCGACCAATGTGGAAAAATCTATTGACCATCTCTTCATGGAATGTGTACTAGCTAGAATAGTTTTTATGACCTGCCTAGGTTGGTGGAGCAAGAGCCAGTGGATGTCGGATCACGGGACAAAGCTCGTCGCCTCATTAAAAGACAGGCGCGATGGAAAAGGCCGTGAGCGTGACCTCTAGACGGGGATCGCCTTGGTCTGTTGGACGCTGCACGACTATTTTATGATTGTTTAAGTTAGTTGGACAAGTGAAGATGTCGTGAGTAGTTGGTTAGAGTGTGCGTGCTGCCCTGGAACAGCATGGGGTTGCGTTTGAGACGTTTGTGCCACAACACGTTGTAATTTTGGCATCTTGGTCCTCCTTCTATAAAAAAGATACGTCTCTAAAAAAACAAAAACAAAAAGTCGTATCCATGCTAAATGGGCCTGGCCCAAAGCCACAGGGGTGTTGGGCGCATAGGGGCATAGGGGCATAGGGGTGACGACTCAGGAAGTCGATCTGTTCGCTGTTACTCCTCACCCGATTAGGCCCAAGTAGGAAGTACAAGCCTACATGAATACCAGCCCACCAGATGTCAATATGAAAGGAACTAAGATAAAACCAAAATAAAAATAAAATTTCAAGCCACCTAAAAGAAAAAGAGGAGCAATTTTCAGCGAGTCAAATCGCCAAGCAGTGTGTTGCGCTGGACATTTTGGCGTGTTGGGAAGGTGTGCATTGTGCATATGATCATCGCCCCGGCCAGGTAGTAATCACAGTTCCATATCCTGCTTTGAGCCTTGTCCATGACAAAACAACTCAGAAGTGTCCAAGGTCCGTTTGAGCCTCGCGGCACACCGCAAGACAGATCACACAGACTGGACAGACGGACGCCGGTACCACGACGTGGAACAAACAGTACTACTACTGTCCTTGGCGCTTGGCAGCGGAAACGTTGGTGTCAGATCTACAACGCCACGGCATATATGTATGTAGTCCGTCAAAAGCTAGCATACGCCCGGTGGCTGCCAATAATGCGACCGATCGGAGAAGGGGGCAAATTAATCAGGGCATACAGCTCATGGATCCAACCATGATCCATCTCCGACGACCGACGGTATCATACAGCTAGCGCACGCCCACCCCCAGTGCGCGCCGCGCTTTTGGCGAGGCCGGCACGTGATGGCGCTCCTGGGACAGCGCGGGCGCACATGCGATGTGTGACGAGCTAGCTAAACCAGCCAACCGACCTTAACTTATTTCGAGCATAAAATTAAGACAGCGCCAACGGATCTATCTAATAAAATAAGACATTATACTACTCTCTCCGTCCGGAAATACCCCGTATTCTGGGTTTAGTCAAAGTTAAATTTTAAAAAAAATTATATACACCTATAATACTCCAACATAAGAATCATTAGAATTATCATAATATATGTTTTAATATTATATACATTTGGTGTTATAGATGTTTATAGTTTTTTCTATATGTTCTATCAAATTTTATAAAGTTTGACTTTGATTAAACCTAGAACGCAAAGGAAATATTGACAGAAGGGAGTAACACATACTAGTACAACAATAAATCTCCATGAATTTATTTATAAAGCGAGACAAAAGCTTGTTACAGAAACTTTAAGCTCAATCGAGATTCAGTTTACAGTGTAAAGTTAGTTATATAATCAACAGATATCAGCTGCTCAAAGGTGGCCTGTGACTATGCGTGCACAGTGTCTGCATACTGCTAGCTACTACTATGACAGGGTGGCGAACCAATTATGGGGGGTGGTTAGAGTGGAGGTTACGTTAGTGAAGGAGCCAGTTGAACCGATGTTTATTGTGGTGATGGGGTCCTACTCCAACCTACTGCTACCACTGATTGTTGATAGGTAAGCAAGTACTACGTACACTAGTAATCAATAACTAATGGTTGTTCCTTTTTGTTCCTCTCATATTTTCAGTTCCTCGTTCAGTTGGTACTCTCTCGATGCTGTCTTTGGTTTGGCAAGCCGATGAGTGAAGAATGTTCTGCCAAAAAAAAGTGAATGGAAAAAGATGCCCAAAATAAACATCTAAAAAATGCCATATGCTGTGTATATGACAAAATCCTGCAACATCCCAAACAATCCAATCTTCCACTTCCACGCTAGCAAAGAATTTTGCTCTCGTAAGGTGTCAAGTGGTATTCCACTAGAATTGCACTTCCCGTTTAAATTTGAACTAAAAATCATTAGATAAACTAGAACCGAGGGCATGTTTGATTCAAAGGATTTTAAAAGCACATAAATAGGAAAATCATAGGAATGGTATGTCATGATATGTGAAATCCTATAGGAACGAAAAACGCAGGAATTGGCTCTAGAAGTTGTTTGATTACATCATACAAAAAAACCGCAGAAAATTTATATATAGATTGAGTATATGGCATAGTTGTCATAGACACAAAAGAAAAATCAAGAGGTCTAACCTTTTGTTAGAAATCCTATGGGATTGTACTATAGGAAAGTAATCCATAGAAATTTTGAATCAAATGACTTCTAGGAAAAAATCCTATAGGCAAAAATCCTACAAAATTTCTTTGTAAATCCTTTAAATCAAACATGCCTTGAGATTTTGACGGTCCGTCTACATCGACCTCGTCTGTGGACGCCAGTTAGCATGGCTACATCTTATGTGGCGAAATGAAAAAAAGGTGGTACTAGTGCATGTTTTTTTAATTCTTTTTTCTTTTTTCTAAGTTGTGTGCAAGACCGCTAAAGCATGCGTTATTGCAGAGGCTGGATGTAATTTATATCTCCATGATATTAATATATACTTTTTAAAAAAAAACTAGTACCCCAAATAAAAGCCAAAATGTCCAAATTGATCATGATTCGTGTATACGTTCTGCATGGTATCGATTGTCCCGTTCATAACAAGAAGCTTCTCCTTCATCCGGCCAAGAGACGTCAGTAGTTCAAGGCGGCTGCAACTACCGAGAGATGCGGTTGTTGGGGTGAAGCCGTCGAAAGCGAAGCGCCATCTGCTGATATATACCTGTCTCCTCGTTGGCCAAATGTCAGCTGTAGTAGATGTGACAGACTGATGAGCGGGCGCCGTTGCCAGCTAGACTGATAATGCAGTCTAAAACATTTCTATAACTGTGGTCGCTGCAAGTAGGATTCTCGCGCCTGAAATAAACACATGAACATGATAGTAATTTATTTGAGTGGAAAATGTAGGAGGGGCCGGATTTTTTTATATCAGAGGGAGTGGTCCAGTCCAGAAGGTGGCGGTTGGAACGTAGGAATCAGATAACGCGGCGATTCAGATATTTTCAGGATTACAAGTACTACAGAAAAACAAGCTCCATGAGCGATTCAGATGCCTATGACCTATGTGGAAGCTTGGGCCACATCTGTTGACAGTACATTTATTGAAACGATAACATAACAAACGATCAAACCTTTTGGCTTGGCCTGGATGAATTTTGAGCTACTGCACTCAGGATGTTTGCGAAAATGAAAAGAGGTTGTTTAGTTAGTCATGTTTTGGGCTTTTGTCTTATCTTATGAGACACATAAACATCTAAAATAGGTCGTTTTGATTTCATCTTTTGGCTTATGTCATCATGCGCCTATTTAGACTCTTACTAGATAACTTAATAATACTTATTTTCTTTTGAAATGCATTGGCAGCCTAATTTGTCAGAAAAAAGAGAACCCGGTAGAGGGAAAGATGGAGAAGGCAACGAGGACGACCAGAGCGGTACCCCGCACCTCACTCCTCATGCGAACTTATCCCATGCACGAAGTAGAATTTATGCACCAGCTTCACGGTTTCTGGTGAAGGAGATATGCCCTAGAGTCAAATAATAAAGAGTTTTTATTTGATATATCTCTTGTTCATAATACGTTTCTTACCGTGCTAGAACCGTATTAGTACGAAACGTTAATACACGTGTGGTATGTAAACAACCAGGTCTCTAGTTACATCTAGGAAACTAGCTCATTGGGCAAGTGATGTCTTATGGTTTCGAGATCATGGTGATAGTGCCAATTTACAATGAGGTCACATCATTGGAAAATGATGTGATAGACATTCACCCTAAAAGTTAATCATAATGATATCTAAATACTTAAAACGTTCATCATTGATGATAACATAAAGACACCGTGACTTATATTCTTTGACTGTGAGATAACGCATAATCGCTATTTTGGAGGAAGACATTGATGATATCAAGTATCAAGTTGTGAAAGGATGATCATAAAGGTATTATTGGGTTTCCTGAAGAAATGGGTTGAGAAGTTTTTATCAAGACCAAAATTTGTCAATCCAAGTAACGGAAAGATACACGTGGCCAACTCGATGACGTTGCATTAACGAAGCTTGCAAGCGTATGATTGGATCATGGAATGCAACAACACAGGAACGAGTAAACAAGTTCATCAGTAACTAGATAAAACACAAGTATGGAGATGCTTGAGATCAAATCTCGGATGACCTAGGTATCATATAGCAAAAGGAATAGCACCGCACAATCAAGGTTCAAGCGATGAGATTAATCGTGAGGGCATGGGGATCATTATGGCTATCCAGGTCCCGATGTTGATCATTGATACAAGAGAGTCTTGGTCATGTATATAGAAACTCCAAGCCGAAGGGTGGCACACTTAAGGGTGGGAACGCTTTGGGATTGAACCGGCACCGAAGGTGAAAAGAGAGAGAAAAAACGGAAAGGTTCCAAGTATTATCCGATGATGATCGAAAGAGGTCCGAAAGGAGTTTCGGTGTATGGAATATATTAATATATGTGTTCTATATTAATTAGTTGAATTAATATTAAAACATATTTTATTTTATATTTTAAGGGATGCCTTATTGCTATTGGGCCGCTTCTAGAAGGGCCCAATAGGGTAGGCGCCTAGGGAGAAAGGCGAGAGGGGCCACCAGCCAAATCCTAGGGTTCCCGCCCGCATGATGGGTCCCAGGGTCGGCGGCGGCTTGGGGGTTCCCACCCCCAAGCCCTAGGGTTTGCCCTACCCTCCTCCCTACTATAAATAGAGGAGCCCCCTCCCCTCTATTTGCACCCAACAACAATTTCTCTCCTCTCTCCCCTAAACCCTAGAGCTCTCTCCATTAGATTGGATCTAGCCTCTTGGTTTAGCTCTCCGCCTCCGCACTATCGTTGTGCGCAGGACGGTTTGACTTCTTTCTTCTTCTGCTGCTCTACTAGATCGGTTCCCGGGAGACGTTCCTACATGAAAGTGTAAGATGGTTAACCTAGAGGAGGTGAATAGGTTTCTACTAATTTCTTTATAATATTTTGCAAGTTTTAGGATTTGCGGAAAATAAATGTGCCTAAATGCAAACTAGGTGAGGCAACCTAGATGATGATACAAGATACTTCAAGCTCGAAGGCTATCACAAAGTAAACAACACAAGTAAGAGGTTCGGTTTAGGAATAACTGAAGCACGCGAAGACAAAGATGTATTCTTGTGTTCACTCCCTTTGGGAAGGGGGCTACGTCACGTTGGAGAGGTGTGAGGTTCCACAAAGGATTCCCCAACGACATGAAGGCTCACCTTATTCTTCGAGCTTATCCCACGAAGGAATAGCTCACTTACTCGTGGTAGACTTTAAGGTAGTCTCCAAACCCTCACAAACTTTCCACGGAGCAAATCACAAGCCGAATGCCTCCGGGCGACCCTAGCCGCCTATGGTTTCCCACAAACCCAAGAGTAACAAGATAACTCGATGAACTCAACGAGGAATGAACTTTGGCTTGGTGGAAACATAGATCGGGACCTCCTCTTCCTTTCTACCTAAGGGATTTGGATTTGGTTAGCTAGAATGGGAGATCCTCAAGCTTGTGTGTTTCAACAATGGAGAGAGAGAGAGAGCTTCAAGAAAGGATATGAACCGGAATGCCTAACCTTCTCAAGGTGGAAGAAATGATATTTATACTCCAAGAAGAAAAACTAGTCGTTTCAAACAATTTCGTAGGATTCAGTTTTAAGTTCGATTGGACCGGCCCACACACCGGATGGTCCGGTTCTCAGCCCGGAAAACCAGAATCCAACCGGGTTTGGTTACTGACCCCAGCCTCGGTTGGACTCGGTATAAGTAAACCAGGAAACCCGGTTCAAGTTTGGTTTTCCGGTCCTGACACCGAATGGTCCGGTCTGTGAGTCGGTTCAACCGGCCTGTACACCGAATTTGAAGAAAATGCTTGATAGATAGATTTTTTTATCCTCTCTCTTTGGTGATGGATCAAGTAGGTGTATGGGATGTGTATATGGCTTAGGAATTCATACCCAACAAGCTCATCAAGAGAACCCCTCTTAATAGTGCGGAGTTCCTAACAGGACTCAAGTTACATAAAAGGCCAACTTCGGCGCAAAGCTTCGTTATCAAAATGGGGGGGTCTCCGATGACCTTCCATCACACCATCGGACTAAAACCTGTGTAAGACACTAGAAGTACCATTAGTCCGCTCTAACTATGGTGTCATTGTCAACCAAAAATAGTAGAGGGTAAAATACCCTTTCAATCTCCCCCTTTTTGGTTGGCGATGACAAACCGAGCTAGAGTTCACAAGGATATCATAAACAACAATTAACAGGGGGAATTCCATAAGGACATGCGTAAAGCTCCCCCATAAAGTATGCACTTGGTTGAATTTGCGTTTGAAAGCAAAGTGCACCTAAATAGAATATGAAGAGCTTCCCACATTTCTTCAGGAGAGCATGCATGACAAGACAAGATATAAAGCATGGAGATCTAAAGATAGCTAGACAAATAATAACGATAAACATAGTCATAGCACAATATAAATATCCATGGTTCACACACATAGCACAAACTTGTTCAACATACGGAATGAAAGCAAATAGTTCACACACAAAGCGAAAAGGGAAAGCACAATGCCATAAGAAGCAATGAGAAAGCAAGGGGCATTGTGCTAACGGCGAACCCCGGAAAACCCGGGCACGGAACCCATAGATATCTAATAGAACTCTACTATTATCCCCCATTGGCATCGAGACACCAAAAAGGAAGAGAAGTAGAGTGATGCTACCTTATCCCAACTAGAAGAGCGTAGAAGGCGGAGGAGATGGAACAGGGACATCTTCCTCTTCAGGGAGCTCCTCACTATCATCATCATCATCAACGTTTTCATCATTGATGACCCACAAGTATAGGGGGTGTATCGTAGTACTTTCGATAAATAGGGGTGTCGATCCCAACGAGGAGCAGAAGGTGTTGACTAGTGGTATGGAACAGGAAATCTCTGTAAATACTTAGCAAACAGATTTTTAGGGGTTTTCTAATAAAGCAAAGAAATAAAGTGCAAGTAATAAAGACAACGAACAAACACAGCAAGTGGCCCAATCCTTTCTTACCAAAGGACAAGCCGATGGAAATACTTATAAGGACCAAACGTTCTCGAGGACACATGGGAATTCGGTCAAGTGCTTTCGCTTCAAATAGCTGAGTAGTCTTCTTTGGCGTTGTAAGTGTTGTGTGGGTGAACCTGTGCTAATGTACCAACCTTACTTGGAATAATACATACTTATGATTAAACCCCTTGCAAGCATCCGCAACTACAAGAAAGCAATTAAGGTATAAACCTAACCACAACCTTAAACTCTGAGATCCTATGCTCCCTTGTGCAATGGTGTCCTAACGGGGGTTCAGGTTTATGTCACTCCGGCAACCCCACAATTAGTATCCAAATACACAATGCATTCCCCTAGGCCCATAAATGGTGAAGTATCATATAGTCGACGTTCACATGACACCACTAGAAGAATAGACAACTTAAATACTAAACCATTGAATAATATCTCAACACAAATCCACTACTAACAACATGACTTCTCCCATGTCCTCAAGAACTAAACGAACTAATCACGAGACATCATATGGATCAAGATCAAAGATGATATGGCGATGAATAAAAATCCGAACATAAAAATTAATCCAATGGTTCCACTCACAAGCATCAACTACAATAGTAATCAACACCAGGAAAGTTTCCCCTAAGAACTATCCAAGTATTCAACACAATTGTTACAACGGGATGGAGTAGAGATGATGGTGCTAGTGGAGATGATGGTGTGGATGATGATGATGATCCCGATGAAGTCTAGCTTGATTATGGTGTTGATGGCGATGATCTCCCCTCTCTGGGAAGGAATTTCCCCGGCAGAAATCTGTCTGTCGGAGAGCTCTTTCTCTCTCGGTGTTTTCCGCCCCATAGAGGCGGCGAAATCTTTCTGTGGTTGCTCCCTGTGTTTTAGGGTTTCGAGGAGAATACATAGGCGAGAGGGCGGAGCCAGAGGTGGGCCAGGTGGGCCACACCCCTGTAGGCGTGGCCTAGGGGTAGCCCGCGCGTGGGGGTGTGGGCCCCCTGTGGCCCATCTCCGCCTCCCCTTCTAGCTTTCTTCGTCTTCTGAGAAAATAGGATTTTTTGTAGTTTTTCTGGTATTTTTCTGATCTTCACTAAATTGCACCAAAACACATATTTTTCCATCAGAATCCTGACTCCAGCATTTCATCCTCCAAGAATCATCCAACATGCAAAAACAGATGAAAATACATAAGTAACACCTCTTAATATGAAATATATCAATGAATAGAGGCGATTTAGAATGGTGATGCAAATTGGACGTTGATACGTCGAAAACGTATCTACTTTCTCGAACACTTTGCTATTGTTTCTCCTCTAAACTTGTGTGATTTGGATACAACTAACACTGTTTTCAGTAGAATTACCTTGGTGTCTTGTTTTTGTGCAGAAAATGAACTATCAGGAAAAATCCTGGAAAATATGCCAAAAACTATTTCTCACCAGAAGATCCACGGAGCCAGAAGGGGAGACAGAGAGGAGGCCTGGGGGGCCAGACCCACCCCAGGCACGGTCCCACTGACCTCGTGCCTGGGGGAGGTTTGGCCATCCCAGACAGCTCCTCGGCCTCCCTCTGCGCCTATAAGTTGCCTTCTGACCTAAAAACAGAGGGGGGTTCGATAGTTTTCCAGAAAGAGTTCCGCTCTGCCGCTGCCACCAGAAACCAAGATTCGGATCCAGAAACTCCGTTCTGGCATCCTGCCGGGACGGGGAATTTGGAGAGGATCATCGCCATCGTCATCACCAACGCATCTCCATCAACCACCGATGTTTCCCTCATCCATGAGTGAGTAATCCCCCGTTGTAGGCTTGGGGATGGTAGGGATTGGATGAGTTCTATCATGTAATCGAATAAGATCTATTAGGGCATA
Organism: Avena insularis; assembly: GCA_023614405.1. Taxonomy (NCBI): domain Eukaryota; kingdom Viridiplantae; phylum Streptophyta; class Magnoliopsida; order Poales; family Poaceae; genus Avena; species Avena insularis. The sequence continues at coordinate 89,066,707 of CM042695.1, forward strand.
GTGCCTAGTATCTATATTAGTGCTATTTGACTTTGTTGCAACATGTTGTGCTTAATGCTTGCCACTAGGGCCCGAGTTCCATGATCTCAGATCTGAACTTATTATTGAATCATTATGATAGTATTGTTTGTGATCTTATCTGCAAGTTGTGTACACATATCATTGTCCGGATCCAAAGGCCCCAAAGTGACAATATTTGGGACAACAGGAGGGGATGGCTGTGGTGTGAGGATCACATGTGTTCATGGAGTGTTAATGCTTTGCTCCGGTGCTCTATTAAAAGGAGCACCTTAATTTCGATGGTTCCTAGAGGCCCACTGCCACGGGCTGGTCAGGATGTAAGATGTTATGCAAGTTCTCATTGCGAGCACGTATGACTATATTTGGAGAACATGCCCAGGATTGTTTACTACTTGGATGCTTGTTATTATTTATATGCAATGCCCTAGTTATTGAAGTTACATGTTTAGACTCGTCCATGCAACGCCCGTCCATCCATCCCTATGCCTACCGCACTCGAATCCTACTGTTACCGTTACTGTTACTATTGCTCTTGTTTCACTATTGTTGTTGCTACTACAAACTGTTGCTACTGACAAACTTCTGTGAGCAAGAACGATTTCTAGGTGCAACTGAACTGACAACTCAGTTGTTAAGGCTTGCAAGTATTCTTTGGCTCCCCTTGTGTCGAATCAATAAATTGGGTAATACTACCCGCGAAGACTGTTGTGATCCCCTACACTTGTGGGTCATCAAGACTATTTTTAAAGCGTCGTTCTTGGGGAGCATAGCTTTATTTGTAAGTTCACTTGGATCTATTATTGTTCGCTGCTACTCCTTTCATCATGGGGAAGTCACGTGATGGAAAGTTCCCTATTTTACCATACACTACAAGAAGAGGTAAAGTCCTAAACACCTCTGTTGCTCTTGATTCACCGTCTGTTATAAGTAAGCTTGTCACACCACCACCACATACACATGCTACACACACTTCTACTACTGCTGAGTCTGAAACTGCTTTTGATGCTCATGATGTTACTTCTACTGTGCTTGATGCGAGTGGTTCACTAGGTCCTTTTCTAGATGCTACTATGGCTAGTCTAGGAAATACCGAAACTCCTAGTGAATACACTGTTACACCTGTTAGCTCACCTGAGTCTAGTGAGAGTTATGATATTAATGATGTTTACATTGAGTTCACTGATGAATTTTTTGAAGAGTGCCGAAACACACATGGTACTAGTGCTATGAAGAGTCTCCTTGCTAGACATACTATTATGCCTAAACTGTCCTCTGATCCTAAGTTTGCCACTTCTCCCATAGATATTAAAGATGAAGATTATGATTTCTTTCTTGATTATCTTATTTAGATATTGTTGAGAAAGAACCTTTTTGTGGGACTGAAAATGAGAGTGATGTGGCTCATATGAATGAGCTTTCTACTATGAGTGCTTTGTTCTCTGATGATTTTAAGATGCGCAAGTACTTTGTTGCTAAGATCTTCCCTTTTTCACTAAAAGGAGAAGCTAGGGCTTGGTTTAATAGATTACCTCCTGGTTCCATTGATAGCCCTGATTGCTTGATTGCTTCTTTCTTCCATAAATATTTCCCTCCCAGTGCTAGACATGCTGCTTTGCAGAGACTTTTTGATTTTAAACAGGAAGAAGAAGAGAAATTGCCTGAGTCATGGAAAAGATTTTGTTCCTTGATTCATGCACATCCTGGATGTCCATTAACTAAAAATGAGCTTCTTGATATTTATTATAATGGACTAACTGATGATTCTAGGACTACCTAGATAGCTTTGCTGATTGTGTTTTCAGGAAAAGGACTCCTACAGATGTTGAAGAATTAATGACCAAGATAAGCAAGAATTTTGATGATTGGAATTCAACTGAGCTGAATACACCTGAGCCTATTACTCCTGAACCAGTTGTTCCTGAACCAATTCCAACACCAACAACAAAGAAGAGGGGAGTTATTGCATTAAATGATGAAGTGATGAAGAAAGCTAAGAAGTGTCTAAAGGAGAAAGGTATTAGAGCTGAAGATGTGAAGAATCAACCTCCTATAGAAGAATTATGTAAGCCAATTTCCCACTCATCTACTATTGGGGTACACTCTCTCCAATTTAATGAAGGTGATATTCCTTATGGTAAGCCTCCTGATCAGTGCTTAGAGGAACTTGACACATTTATTGTTAAACAAGGTAATTTTAATAAACAAGTTCAGAATCATTTATTGGAAAACTCTAGAGCTATCCATGAGTTGAAAGATATTGTCGAAAGAACTTCTAATGACATTAAAATGCTTTGTAAACACTTTCAAATGGTTCAAACCCAACTTGATCAACTTGCTAAGGTACAAAAGGATATTCTAGTTAATGCTTCAGCAAATAAACATGCTTATGGAATTAGAACTAGGAGTGTTGCGGCTAGTCAAGATCCTTTATATCCTAAAGGACACCCTAAAAGAATTGAGCAGGATTCCCAACAAGGTGAATATAGTGGTAGTCCTCGTAAGACGAAGAAAAAGAAACATAAGATAGTTGAGGAACCACTTGAACCTGTTGTAGATCCTAATAGTATATATGTCTCTGATGCTGAAACTGAGAGTGGTCATAATAATGATGCTCCTGATAAGGAGGAAGGTGAGGAAGAACCTGAGAAGCACACTAAGAACACTAGGTACACAAAGGAAGATTTTATTGCTAATAAACATGGTAAAGAGAGAGAACCTTGGGTGTAGAAACCTATGCCTTTTCCAGGTAAGAAACACAAGTCAAAGGAGGAAGAACACTACAACAAGTTTTGATGTTGTCTCTAATAAAAGGAAGATTCCTAATGAGGAGATTTCTACTCTACTTGCTAATTACTCCTTCAATGGTAAGGTTCCAAAGAAACTTGGCCATCTAGGTATACCAACTATTGACATGGTTATACCCTACGGGTACATGGCATTAGCATACCTGGTCCAGCCCAAGGAAGGCCCACAAGAATATACGCGTCCCATGGATATTTTTGGATGGCCCAAGCCCATGACATCTTCGGATCCAACAAGACTAGAACAAATAGAATATTCAAAGGGGGCAAACCCTAAAACTTGTAACCGACTCGACTGTGCCTGAGACCTGCCTAACTCTATATAAAGGCTAGGAGGGCACGGCGAGGAGGACCAATCCTTTCCACCGCATACACACCTCCACGCCAGATTGCATCTACGCACCCCTATAACCTTAGGTTCTACCGTAATCAAGAGCAGACTAGCAGGAGTAGGGTTTTCCCTCAGGGGGCTTGAACCTGAGTAAATCTCGTGTCCCCTTGTTGCTTGTCTATTAACCGTTCCGCAATCTCCAGCACCCCCATCTTCTCCAAAACCCAAGCTCATAACAATGGGCATTGACGAGATCAAACCTCGTAAATTGGCGCCATCTATGGGAATTGGGGCCGCTGATTATGCGATCATGACGGTCCCGACCAAAGAAATCTAAAACTCCTCGGTGACGGAGAGCTATCTCCTCTTTGGCGCTTTCGACTTCACTGCCCACTCGCCAGCCACCATGAAGGACTTCGAGCCCGTAGGCGACGGGCTCGAGATCCTGTTCAGGAGCTTCTGCTTCCAGGTGGGACAGACCGTCACTCTCCGCCTCCCAGAGCGGGTGCCACTGCCATCAATCAGGACCGCCTCATGGGCCCCGCATCCCAACGTGCTACGCACGTCAACATCGACAGATGAGTCATATGACAGCAGCAGCTGCAACTCAGATCTGTGCGATCCCCCGTCGGATGAAGGGACCTACGGTTTCGGATCCGAAAGTTGCGGCAGTAGCGATCCAATCTGCGGACGCTACCAATGTGCCATGGTCATCCAAAGCAAAAATGAGCAACAACCACCAGGTTCGGGTGCTCACGTACCGCCACCTAACCCGCAGGGTAGAAACGGCGAAAACAGGAGGCAACCATCCCCCCGCCCAACGAGGACGACCCCGATGCCAATCGAGTAATCCACCTCAGTGAGGAAGGATGGAACCAGGCACGCGAAGCCGTGGCGGGCAACAAGTTCCTGCCTGTGGGTGCCTCACGGGACCTACTAATGGCATACCACCTGCTCCTCATCGAAGATCACAAAAAGCAGGTGAAGATGCAAGAGGTACTCGACAAACGCAAGCAAGCGGCCTAGGAGTCTAGCATGCGGCAAGCTGCGCTCTCCGCCGTTGGCGGCTCCAGCTCGCACGGAAACAATGCCACCAAGCATTGCTCTCGCGTAGAGAACATGGACCCCGCAGCACGACGCGAGGTGACTCGAACCCTCAACACGTCCTTCATGGAGATGGACGCCAATGGCAACGTCATCCCGAAGACACCACAAGCTGCGATCATGGCAGCCACCAGATATCTCGCGTCCCATCCACCTCCGGTGGGGGACCCGAAGAGGGCCATGCATAAGTCCGCAGTAGCCAGACTCGGACTCGTTGGAGCTGCGCTCCACGAGGAGGCTCTTGTGGAGCTGAAAAAGAAAGCTGCGGTCAGATTCAACCGCAGACCCACACCCTCATCCGCGAGGACGAACACGACCTACCTCGACGACGCAAGAGCCCACGATGTCGCAGCCGCGACTACGACGCTCGAAGCAACCTCGCTCAACGCAAGATCGATAAAGCACGTGCCAAACGCGTGTGCTCATCCGAATCGGAAGAGGATGATGACGAAGGAGAAATCTGCGGAGCTCGATGCTTTAGCATATCTGTTCGGCGGACGCGGATGCCGAGAAACTTCAAGCTTCCTTCGGACACTCCAAAGTTTGACGGCACGCAGGACCCTAAGGCGTGGCTCAGCGACCACCTGTCGTCCATCAAGCTGCACGACGGAAACAAAAACACCGCTCTGCAATGCCTTCAGCTGCAGCTGACAGGCGCAGCCCGGATCTGGCTCAGCAACCTGTCCTCGGGATATATCCGAAGCTGGGAGGAACTGGCGTACAGTTTCATCTCAAACTTTAAGGGTACCAGCAAGAGGCCAGCCTCGATCGAAGAGCTACAGGCATGCACTCAACGAACGGGCGAATCCATTCGCTCGTACATACTATGCTGGTCCAACATCAAGAACTCCACAGCACACATCTCCGAGGAGAGAACGATCGATGCCTTCAAAGATGGCGTCAAGCGCCAGGACTTCAAGGAAGAACTTGGGCGCGTCAAGCCCAAGACACTTGACCACCTCATGGACATCGCCAACAGGTGGGCGGATGGCGAGGACTCCGTCCACCGAGCACACTCGGATGAGGAAGATGACTACGGCCGCCGACGCGAGCACCGCAGCAAGTGAAGATCGCGCGTCTACGACGACCGCGACGGACCTGACATGGTCATGGCTGGCTACGCCGACCGCCGCAATGAAAGCAACCGTAGAAGCGGCAGATACCGTGGAAACAACTTCCGCGATGGAGGACGCCCAACGCAAACGTGGCAATGCCGCGACCGCGACGACGAGCCCTCGGCATACGACAAGTTGTTGGGCCCATGCACCATCCACTTCTACATCGACAAGCAGGATGGCAAAAAGAAGGCCAGCCATATGCTCAAGGACTGCGGTGAGTTCCAGAAAATCAGCGAGAGCCTAGCCCAGATGAGACAGCAGGTCCCGAACCCTGGGTTCAGACATGCGCCCGCACCAGGCGACATTGCCCACGGAGCTCCTCCGCCACCACCTGTGGGACCTTCGAATCACCCGGTCGCAGCCATGCAGAACAACGGCGTAAATGGGTACCCCGCGCCGAAAGGATCACTAATGATCCAAAAGGGACGCCCAACAAACAGGGTGCAAAAGAAGATCACCCGCCAGGTCATCTTGGCCATGACTGCTCCACCCTCCATCCCTGAGTACCTCAGCGGTTCAGAGTCCTGCATCACATTCAGTCGTTCGGATCACCCCCGCGAGATCCCTCGCCCAGGTCATGCTGCCCTGGTGCTCGAGGCGCAGATCGGAGGATTCGAGATGAGTCGCGTCTTCATGGATGGCGGCAGCGACATCAATCTGATGTTTGCTAGCACCTTAGCAGCAATGCGGATCCCGCTGTGCAGCCTGGAACAATCCGACACAACGTTCCACGGCATCGTCCCAGGGAAGGGCATATTTCCCCTGGGAAAGATATGGATCGACGTCATCTTCAGCGAACCCGACAACTTTCGGTGTGAGCGGCTCGAGTTCGAAGTGGTGGACTGGCCATCACAATACCACGCCATCTTCGGGCGCGTGGCATTCGCAAGGTTCTTGGCAGTACCACACTATGTGTACCTGCTACTCAAGATGCCAGGACCTAGAGGCGTCAACATGGTCCAGGGGAGCTTCACCCGATCCGACCACTGCGACAAAGACTTCAACAGAATCTCCCAGTCATTCGGCATGCAAGAGGAGCTCACAAGGCTTCGAGAGGTGACAGACAACAGGGCACCCCTAGTTTCAAGGCAAAACACACCTGACATGTCGTTCGACTCAACAGTCAACACAAAGAAGGTGCAGGTCCACCCGACAGACGCCTCCAAGACGGCGCTGATCGCCAACGACCTCAGCCCCGCATAAGAAAGCGTGCTCGTCGAATTCCTCCATGAGCGCTGAGAAATCTTCGCCTGGTGTCCTGCGGACATGCCAGGAGTTCCCAGGGAATTCGCCGAGCATGCACTCAATGTATTTCCAGACGCCAAGCCCATCAAACAGTCCATCCGACGATTGTCTGAGCCACGGGCCAAATTCGTCAGAGTCAAAGTCAACAGACTTCTCGACGCTGATTTCATTAGTGAGATCAAGGAAAGCGAGTGGCTGGCCAACACTATGCTAGTTCCTAAAAAGGACAGGACATCCCGCGGATGTGCGTGGACTTCACGTCGCTCAATAAGCATTGCCCGAAGGATCACTTACCTCTCCCTCAGATCGATCAGATCATCGATTCAACTGCAGGATGCGAGAAACTCTCCTTCCTCGATGCCTACTCAGGCTACAATCAGATTCGACTCAAGGTCGAAGACCAGGAGAAAACGGCGTTCATCACGTTGGTCGGAGTATTCTGCTACAACACAATGCCCTTCGGGATGAAGAACGTAGGTGACACGTACCAGCGGTGCATGCAGGCATGCCTGAAGAGCCAGATCGGCCGCAACATACAGGTCTATGTCGATGACATATTAGTCAAAACAAGGAAGGCCAAGACATTGATCGACGATCTCCGCGAGACGTTCGACAACCTTGATCACTACAAGATCAAGCTGAACCCAGAAAAGTGCACCTTCGGCGTCCCATCAGGCCAACAGCTTGGCTACTTCATCTCCCAGAGAGGAATTGAGGCGAACCCAAAGAAAATTCGGGCCATACTGGCCATGGAGAAACCGAAGAACCTCAAAGGTGTCCAGCAGCTCGCTGGGCGCATCGCGGCGTTGAGAAGATTCATCAGCCGCATGGGTGAGAAGGCTCTGCCTTTCTACCAGCTGCTACGCAAAGCAGAGAAATTCGAGTGGACACCTGAATAACACGATCCATTCGAAGATCTGAAGCGGCTGGTCTCCACCTCGCCCGTCTTGGTCATGCCAAAGGAACGCGAGCCTCTACTGCTATATAGCAGCCACGCATCAGGTGGTAAGCACCATGCTCGTGGTGGAACGACCCGAAGATGGCAAGACCCATGGGGTCCAACGCCGAATCTACTACCTCGGCGAGGTATTGACGCCAACAAAACAGAGGTACCCTCACTACCAGAAACTCGCCTATGGCGTGTTCATGACGGCTTGTCGGGGATATGACCCCAGGTACCCTAGAGTTGGGCTATAAAGAGATCTATGTAAAGGAATAAACAATTTGGTAGAAAGAATGGGTGAAAAGATGTACGAAAGATAAAAGAAATAAGAATAAAACTGGTCTGGGCCAAGTTAAGTGTAACTCGGCCTGGTCAAAATGGTCTAAGACAGATTCTGCTCCTCTTGGGCCGAATTGACTAGACCAAAGCCGAATATAATCTGCTATGCGCTGAATAAAGAGGAAAACCGCTTGGGCCGAATTACCTCACACGGCCCATAACACCTCAGGTCTAGCCCAACCAACATCGCCTCGCGTCTCCAACACGACCTCGGGTAAGCCGGCTAAGGGGAAGCTCAGCCCACCACGGGACTTCTCAGCACCAGCCTCCTACCTCGCCATTCCCGGGTGGGCCGGCATCCACCTTGCCCCGGCTAGCCCACCGCGGGCCTTCATCTGTGCCGAGCCAAGCAACACGCCCAAACGCCGATCCAGCGTCACCCGGGTGGGCCGACACGGCCCACCGCGAGGTTCCTGCCAATAGGACAACCCGGATGGGTTGCCAGCATCCTGGGTCGAGTAACAATCACTCAGCTGGGCCTTTCTTGCTTTGCCCCAGGCTGGGCCGGGTCAGTTTCTCCAGGCCGAATCAACCACAAGGCAGGCCGGATTTCCTGTTAGCCCAGAGCGTTTGGGCCGAGGTATAAAGATCCAAACACTTATTATTCACCTCCAGAAGCCTTCAGGACATCTACAACGACTCATCATCGAGCCAGGACAAGTTCCACAAGTATCGTGTCAGTCTTGGGACGGCCCTGGCTCAGACTGACACATGCAATAAGGAATATGCCAATGGCATCCAAGAATATGCTAAGGAATATGCCTTGGCATCTCCAAAGATGCCAAGGCATATGCTGAGCATCTAAGAAGATGTCGGGAATATGCCACACAGATGCCAAGCGTGGAGAACAAGTCTTGTCCCCTGGGCACCCCTTTATAAGGAGCACCAGGGGGATCGTTCCCAGGGGAGGCCCCGAAGGGCTCTTCTCCTCTCTGCTCACTAGGAGCTCTCCTTCTTCTTCCTCCTCCACTCTCACAGAGAGATCTAGATAGAGGCCTAGGAAATACAGCTCAAGGAGCATGATTGTAGCCACAAGTATGGCAATATTATAATAGATTATATGTAGAGAAAAGAGGTGTTATCTCCACATGAGAGCCTCAATAATAGATACATTGTATTTATCTTTGTTCATACGAGTGCGGTCTTCACTGCATCATCCCTCCCCGGATTCCTCCACGTCCATTGGCCCCAACTTTAGCCTACCCATGGCATATGCAGTGATACCACCACGACATTTGGCGCCCACCGTGGGGCCTTTTAGTGGCGTTGGTTGGGTTTCCATCCGGACGGGAGCATCTTCATGAACCTCTTTTTCATAGAGTTCCTTCAACTCCTCCAAAGCGAATAGAGAACAAAGAGGTAAGCACAGGGGTCTCCAAGTTTGACTCAGCAAGGCAGGTAAGACTCATCAAGAATGACTCAAACTCTTCTCCAAGCTTACTGTAAGTACCAGGTAACTCACCAGGGCAGGTATGACCCAGTGAGAATAACTCTAACCTTTCTCCAAGTGTATAGTAAGTACCAGATAATTCAGCCACCAACACTCAATCCTTCACCCCGGGGAGAAAATAACTCAACCCGGGGACTAGCCAACGTATCCATAGAGTCACAATTAGATTAAGAGAACATTACGTTGATTCGGATCAGAATTTGACTATCTTATTTATGACTCGGATAGAATTTGAGTTAGTTTATTTATAATTCATATTAACCTTTAACTCAGCTTACCAGCTTATTTATGATTCAAATAGAATTTGAGTCAGTTTATTTATGATTCAGATTAACCTTTAAATCAGCTTACTAGCTTATTTATGATTCAGATAGAATTTGAGTCAGTTTATTTATAATTCGGATTAACCATTAGCTCAGCTTACCAGCTTATTTATGATTCAGATAGAATTTGAGTTAGCTTATTTATGATACGGATTAGAATTTGAGTTAGATTTTATGATTCGGATTAGAATTTGAGTCAGTTTATTTATGATTCGGACTAACATTTGATTTAGCTTGCCAGGGTATATTATAACTCGGATTTGGATCCTAACTTAGCTTACTAGCTTATCTCAGATTCGGACTAAAGTTTGATTCAGCTCACCAGATTGCCAGATTATGTTATGACTCGAATTGATATTTAACTATATTGCCAGGTTATCTCATATCTCGGATAACTACTTGCCAGCATATCATGTCTCAAATCTATATCTTAGATCTACATCTTGAGTCACATCTCTCAACGATTAGCCCAATTATCATATCCCAAAACTTTATCTCGGATCAATATCTCAGATCCATATCAAAGGCAAGTTGCCATCTTCTCATCGGATCAAGTTATATCTCAGTAAAAAGATGACTCGGATTTGAGTCATATACCTCGGACTTGAGTCATATACCTCGGATTTGAGTCAGATGACTCAGATTTAAGACATAAGTCAATTTTGAGTAAAATAACTCGGATTTGGAAATAGATGACTCAGATTTGAGTCATATACCTCGGATTTGAGTCGGATGACTCATATTTAAGACATAAGTCATTTTTGAGTAAAATAACTCGGATTTGGAAACAGATGACTCGGATTTGAGTCATATACCTCGGATTTGAGTCAGATGACTCAGATTTAAGACATAAGTCAATTTTGAGTAAAATAACTCGAATTTGGAAACAGATGACTCGGATTTGAGTCATATACCTCGGATTTGAGTCAGATGACTCAGATTTAAGACATAAGTCAATTTTGAGTAAAATAACTCAGATTTGGAAACAGATGACTCGGATTTGAGTCATATACCTCGGAATTGAGTCATATACCTCGGATTTGAGTCATATAACTCAGATTTAAAACATAAGTCAAATTTGTGTAAAATAACTCGGATTTGAGTCATATACCTCGGATTTGAGTCATATACCTCGGATTTGAGTCATATAACTCAGATTTAAAACATAAGTCAAATTTGAGTAAAATAACTCAGATTTGGAATCAGTTAAATCGGATTTGGAATCAGATAACTCGGATTTGAGTCATATAGCTTAGATTTGGAATCAGATGACTCAATTTTGAGACATATAACTAGAACTTTGAGTCAGATTTGAAGCATAAGATGAATTAGAAATATGCAACCCAAACGAGATAACTCGGATTATAACTTACCCAAAGGGGTTTAAATACCAGTGCCAAGAATGGCCAGAAGTCATTACTTACCCAAAGGGGTTAAAAGACCAGTGCCGAGAATGGCCAGAAGTCATTACTTACCCAAAGGGGTTAAAAGACCAGTGCCGAGAATGGCCAGAAGTCATTACTTACCCAAAGAGGGTAAAAGACCAGTTCCTAAAATGGACAGAAGTCATAACTTACCCAAAGGGGTTAAAAAAACAGTGCCAAAAGTGGCCAGAAGTCATAGCTTACCCAAAGGGGTTAAAAGACCAGTGCCTAAACTGGCTAGAAGTCATAACTTACCCAAAGGGGTTAAGAGACCAGTGCCAAAAATGGCCAGAAGTCATAGCTTACCGAAAGAGGTTAAAAGACCAGTGCCTAAAATGGACAGAAGTCATAACTTACCCAAAGGGGTTAAAAGACCAGGGTCAAAAATGGCCAGAAGTCATAGCTTACCCAAAGGGGTTAAAAGACCAGTGCCAAAAATGGCAGGAAGTCATGAACTTACCCAAATGGGTTATATGGCTGAGATATATATGACAAGGAACACATGTATCAAATAATAACTCTAGGACTCCATGAGTCCCACATAGCCTCGGGGACTAATGTCGGGGATATGACCCCGGGTACCCCAGAGTTGGGCTATAAAGAGATCTGTGTAAAGATATAAACAATTTAGTAGAAAGAATGGGTGAAAAGATGTACGAAAGATAAAACAAATAAGAATAAAACTGGTATGGACCGAGTTAAGTGTAACTCGACCTGGTCAAAATGGTCTAAGACAGATTCTGCTCCTCTTGGGCTGAATTGACTAGACCAAAGCTGAATAGAATCTGCTATGCGCCGAATAAAGAGGAAAATCGCTTGGGCCGAACTACCTCACACGACCCATCACACCTCAGGCTCCAGCCGAACCAACATCGTCTCGCGTCTCCACTACGACCCCGGGTAAGCCGGCTAAGGGGAAGCTCGGCCCACCACAGGACTTCTCAGCACCAGCCTCCTATCCCGCCAATCCCGGGTGGGCCGACATCCACCTCGGCCCGGCCGGCCCATCGCGGGCCTTTGTCTGCACTGAGCCAGGCAACACGCCCAAACGCTGATCCAGCGTCACCCGGGTGGGCTGACGCGGCCCACCGCGAGGTTCCTGCCAATAGGACAACCCGGATGGGTTGCCAGCATCTTGGGCCGAGTAACAATCACTCGGCTGGGCCTTTCTTGCTTTGCCCCAAGCTGGGCCAGGTCAGTTTCTCCAGGCAGAATCAACCACAAGGCAGGCTGGATTTCCTCTTAGCCCAGGGCATTTGGGCTGAGGTATAAAGATCCAAACACCCCATTATTCACCTCCAGAAGCCTTCAGAACATCTACAACGACTCATCATCGAGCAAGGACAAGTTCCGCAAGTATCGTGTCAGTCTTGGGATGCCCCTGGCTCAGAATGACACATGCAATAAGGAATATGCCAATGGCATCCAAGAATATGCTAAGGAATATGCCTTGGCATCTCCAAAGATGCCAAGGCATATGCTAAGCATCTAAGAAGATGTCGGGACTATGCCACATAGATGCCAAGCGTGGAGAACAAGTCTTGTTCCCTGGGCACCCCTTTATAAGGAGCACCAGGGGGATCGTTCCCAGGGGAGGCCCCGAAGGGCTCTTCTCCTCTCTGCTCACTAGGATCTCTCCTTCTTCTTCCTCCTCCACTCTCAAAGAGATATCTAGATAGAGGCATAGGAAATACAGCTCAAGGAGCATGATTGTAGCCAAAAGTATGGCAAGATTATAAGAGATTAGATGTAGATAAAGAGGTGTTATCTCCACATGAGAGCCTCAATCCTAGATACATTGTATTTCTCTTTGTTCATACGAGTGCGGTCTTCACTGCATCATCCCTCCCCGGATTCCTCCATGTCCATTGGGCCCAACTTTAGCCTACCCATGGCATATGCCGTGATACCACCACGACACGGCTCGTCGACTGAGCCACTACTTCTAGGAGCATCATGTGATGGTCGTCAACGAAGCACCTCTGAACAGCATCCTAAACAACCCAGAAGCCATAGGACGCGTGGCCCTATGGGGCATCGAGCTGTCCCCTCTAGACATAGTCTACGAGAAGCGCCATGCGATCAAGTCTCAGGTCCTACCAGACTTCCTCGTCCACTGGATGGAGCTGCAACTGCCGGACACCCCGGATATGACACAGTCATGGACGATGCACTTTGACGGATCCAAGCGCGAAGCTGGAGCAGGAGCCGGGGTCATACTGACATCCCCGCAGGGCGACAAGATGAAATACGTCCTCCGGATGAAATTTCAGGCCTCCAACAATGAAGCTGAATATGAGGCCCTCAGCCATGGGATGAAAATGGCCAAGATCTGCGGCGCAATGCGCCTCATCATCTACGGTGACTCAAACCTCGTCGTCCAGCAGACGATGAATGAGTGTGATGCACACGCCGCCAACATGATCGCGTACCACGCGCTCTACAACTCACTCGAAGGAGACTTTGATGGCTGCAAGCTTCGACACGTTGGAAGAGAAAGCAACGAAGAAGCCGATAGACTTGCCAACATCGGCTCCACCGGCGCACGGGTGCCACTAGGTGTGTTCCTCAAACAAATCTGCGTGCCTTCCATCAAAAGGAAATTCCCCAAGGGATCACCCAAAGAAGTTGAACACTCAGGGGCTAGGCTACCCGAAGGACAGGAAGGACCCAAAAAAGCTCGACATAGAGGTCGCAGTGGTCAACCTGATGCAGGTCATGGCAATCGAGGAAACATGGACGCAACCGTACCTTCGGTACCTAATAAACAGGGAACTGCCCGATGACCCGACAGATGCCCGGCGCATATCTTGCCGGTCCAAGGCCTTCACCATCATCAATGGTGAGTTATACAAGCGCAGCATTTCGGGTGTACTCCAAAGGTGTGTCACCATTGGTGATGGTAAAACCATACTCCAAGACATCCACGAGGGCATCTGCGGCCATCACGCGGGCAGTCGCGCCCTCGTCGCTAAAGCTCTACGAGATGGGTTCTACTGGCCAATGGCCATGAACGATGCCAAGGACATCGTCCGAACATGCAACGGTTGCCAAAGGTTTGCAGATAAACCGCACGCACCAGGATAGGAGCTCAGGCCAATACCCCTGGCCTGGCCCTTCACCCAATCGGGCCTCGACATGATCGGCAAGCTGCCGAAATCCTCGAAAGGAGGCCACGTCTACCTCCTGGTCGCAGTCGACAAGTTCACCAAATGGATCGAAGCCATGCCTGTTACCAACCAAAAGGGCAAAACGGCTGTGAAGTTCTTCAAGTCCATAGTCTGCAGGTTCGGCGTGCCTCACAGCATCATCACAGACAACGGGTCGAACTTTATCTCCAAAGAATTCCAGGACTTCTGCGAAGGCCTCGGGATCAACATATCATACGCCTATGTGGCGCACCCGCAAACCAATGGGCAAGTCGAAAAGGCCAACAGCCTCGTAGGTGGCGGCATCAAGAAACGCCTACTCAGACCACTCTAACGGCTCGCGGGAGCCTGGGCAGAAGAGCTACTCTCCGTCCTCTGGAGCTTGCGTATAACACCAAACAACTCAACTAGCTACACGCCCTTCTTCATGGTGCAAGGCGCCGAAGCCGTGTTACCTGTAGAAGTATGCCATAAGGCCCCACGGGTCGTCGCCTACAGCGAAGCCGAATCGATGGCCGCACTCGAAGATGCCGTCGACACACTCGACGAGGCACGCGACATCGTCGCGACTCGCTCGACGGTCTACTAACAGAGTCTCCGCAACTATCACAGCCGTCGGCTATGCCCAAGGTCCTTCGTCAAAGGAGACCTCGTCCTACGACTCAAGCAAGAGCGGACGAAAAAGCTCGAGTCACCCTGGGAAGGACCATACATCGTCACTGAAGTCATCTCAGGTGGCGCCTACCGCCTCAAGCACGTGGAGTCTGGAGTCGCATACTCCAACCCATGGAGCGTCTAACCCTAGCTATCCCCCTTTACTTTCAATAAGGCTACTCAGCCAAGGCTACTCAGCCGAACAATGTACCTCCTCATTATGATATGAATAAAGCTAAGTGTCTCGCCCGGAAATTTATCTTTTCCTCACATTTCTCTATGTTACAACGCACTCAGGGGCTCCCCCTCACCTCACGACTTCATCGGCTGAGGATAACGCATGTATACCTGAGTAGCTGATCACGTCAAGCTAACGAAAAGGGCATGCATACAACCAAGCACCACGTGCTAATACAGTTAACCTTTATAACAAAGAGCATAACACGCCCAGCCGAAATACATACAAGTTTTACATCTATCTCTTTTACAGGACCTACCTATTCCGAAGGATCACCCGCGCATGATGCTCAAAGATATCTACAACTTCCTCGGCATACTGCCTAACAGCCGCATAGTGCGGGCGCATGTCCCATAGACCACCATCTGGCCGAGGTGGCGGCCCAGCCGCCACAGCCGCAAGATTCACATCAGGGTGATGCAGGCGCACGAGGGTAAGGGAAGCCTTCACCCCCGCAACCAACTGGTGCCGCACTAACTCCCTGGCATGACGCACGTATCAAAACTTCGCCAACAAACCCTAGAGAGTCGCAGGCGCTTCATCAAGGGGAAACATGACGTGCAGAATCGACGCCAGAGAAGTCTTCACCTGCCTTAGCACCCGCGACACACAGTGGCGCTGCATAGATCTCAAGGACCGTACCGGCCGCGTCCATCTAGAAAAAGCCTCCGGCTTCCATATCCTGCTGGGTCAAGAAGTTGATCCGAACTGCAACACGCTCCTTCTCCTCCCTTGGAACAAGGTTGGCACCTGCAGCAACTATAAATTAAGATGACACGCAAACCAGGCGCATCCGAAAATGAGCAGCAACTCGCAAAAACTTACACTACATCTGCTCGGCCAACTACCGCAGCTCCCCCATCAGATATTCCTCTTTGGCGGTACCTTGCTCCGCCTTCGATTTCCATACATCCGCATGGCCTCGGACGCCAAGTATCTCCTTCTCAAGGCTGCGGACGCGGTCATGAAGAAAAACAAGTTGTGATGCATCATCCAAGGATGGTCGCGGCTGCGGAGCAGACGAAGTATCAACGGGGTCCCCACCCGAAGATCCCTAAAGGAAAATAGACAAAGAGTATGAACAACGAATGAGTGAGCAACAGCTCGAAGGCTCATTTATATACAACAAAAGGCCACTACGTGGCACAGGGAAATTGTTCATCAAATATTACAACAAAAGTGGAAGACAACTATCCTACAACTACAAAGCCTAAGCAGCCGCATCCCGAGTGGCCTCGGAGCCAGAGTGCCTGCTATTGACCTCCTCCTGCTGCTTCGTCGCATACTCTGCCAGAAGGTCAATGAGCTTCGGCCCATAGCGCTTACAGCGAGAAGCGTAGAGAGCAAAGGCTACCTCGGAACCGTCAAGAGCCGTTGGCATCTGGGAGGTGACCTGGTGAAGATCCAGCTCCGCCCCGGACGCGAGGGCCATAGCCAGCCCCATGCAAGCGCCGATGCCTTTCTGCTTGCGCTTGTAGGCCACATGTGCATCCGCGGACAGCGCATCCGCCGAAGAATCAACATCCTCAAGGACAGCGCCCTTGGGAACGAGCTCCTTGTAGAAGCGCCCGCGGATCTCCTTGACCTTGGCAAGAGAGCCAATCATAAGATCGCGGTCTTCGACGCCGAACGCATCATCATCCAGAGCACTACCATGCTCTAGGGCACTGCGATTGAACTCAATGCCTGCGGCATCTGGAGCAAAGGAAAGGTACAGTAAGAATCGAATAAGGGCATGGAGACGCAGCAGCCGAAAAAACCAAAGAAAGGCAAAAGCACTCACCGAAAAAACCAAAGAAAGGCAAAAGCCATCAGTTTTTCGGCTACCTCCTTATCGCGTACAGCCGCAACGGTGGCGAGCTGCTCCTCGCGATCCGTAGCTTCCCGCTGCAGTCGCTCCTTGGCCGCCGTGGTATCATCCAGCTCCTGCTGCAGGCGCTCCTTCGCCCCAACGGCATCCTCGGCCTTCTTCTCCGCTCGCCCAAGGCTCTTTTTGAGAGCATCAAACTCGCGGAGGGCAGTATTACTCTCATATGTAAAAGCAGCAAGAACAATACATGAGCTACATAAGCTAGCAAGCAGACGAAGAAGAATAGGGTCAATCTAGCATGTACCTTGAAGCTGCCGCAGGCTATCCTCCAGCGCCAGGTGCTGCTGCACAAGCAGGTTCACACCATGCACAAAGGGCTATGAGAAGAAACAAAAGCATTACAAAAGGGCTCGGGAGCTGTGCCCAAGGAACGAGCAAGACATCAAACACATGAAAAATGCTCGGGGGCTCCCCTCGAGACATGAAGAAAGGAAGAAAAATCAAAAGATCATCCGAAAAATAAGGCTCGGGGGCTCCCCCTACAGCAAGAGATAAAACAACTTACATGCTCAGACGGAGACTCCGAAGGTCCCGGTGCAGTCTTCTGGGAAACGATCACTCGAGCCTCCTGCGGAGAAGGCTTTGAAGCATCACCCCTAGAGGTGGCCACCGTCTGAGAGGGAAGAGGCGTCATTATCGACGCCCCTACTGCCTCCTAAGTGGCATCGCTAAAAGAGCCCTCAGAGGAGTGGCTGCAAGGAACATACCAGTCAAAATGCAAGAAGACAAGAATACAAGAAAATAACGAATCGTGTCCGAAGACACTTACGAGTCCATGTCGCTCAAGTCGAAAACGGGCAGCACCCTCTTTCCTTTCTTCTCTTCATTCTTCACAAGGCTATACTTACCGCATGTGCATGGCCGGGATAGGCGAGGAAGAAGCACCGTCACCTCCACTATGGCGAACAAGGAACGGCGGGTCCCTAGGCATCGACAGAGTCGAGGCATCCAAAGATTCGCTCGAGCCCCATGCCCGCTTTTGGGTCTGCCCCTCGCTCGCCTCGGGGGCTTCCTCAGTAGGCGACTACGCCGACGGAAGCTTGGACTCGGACTCCACAACCTCGTTGTCCGGCGCATCCGGAAACCGTTCGGTTAGTGGAGGCACCATGCCAGGTACCTTAAGCTCCTGCACAACAAAGACAAACTTTCAGAACAAATAATTACAAGGAAAAGCACTCGAAAAAAGCGCTATGCGCACATCATAGATCTACACCTACGGAATTGGTCGAGAAGCACTGAACGGGGGGGTCCACGATTTCCCCGGAATGTCCTCGTCGGACTTGTACTTTAGCAGTGGCCGAAGAACTCTGTCGATGTCCCCCTTGGAGAGCTCCTTAGCCACAACTCTCGTTGGGTCGTAGCGGCCAGAATAAAGGAACATCAGATGCGCCCTAGCCTGAAGTGGCTGCACCCGACATTTGAGGAAGGTGCGGATGATATCCACACCGTTGACCTCCTTCTCTGGAACCACCTGGAGGGCCTCGACCCTACGGTAGAGCTCCTCTATCTCCTCCACCTCGCCCTCCAGGATGTGATTTTTCCAGGATCTCTTCTTCAAGATCTCCTGGGTGGAGTCGAAAGGGGCAAGGCCGAAGTTTTGCCCATCCACTATGGAGTCACAGATATAAAACCACTTCCTCCGCCAGTATTGGACGGACTCCTACATAGACAAAGAGAAAAAAAGAAAAGTGGATCGAAGGGAAATGATGCAGCCACCTACCGGATAAACTCCGTCAGAGCTGGACTGCCTCTTCACGGAATAGAGCTTTCGGAAAAGGCCAAAGTGCGGCTCGATACCGAGCCAGCACTCGCAAAAAGTGATGAAGCAGGCGATGTGGAGAAGAAAATTGGGCGAAATATGGTGGAGTTGGATGCCATAGAAGAACAACAGTCCACGGAGAAAATCGTGGACCGGGAGTGAGAGGCCGCGAAGAACAAAAGCGACAAACATCACCCGAAACCCAGCGGGTGGACGGGGAATTACCTTATCACCTGGGATCTTGACGACCTCCTTGTCCTGCGGGATTAAACCCGCCTCACGAAGCTTGCGCAGGTCACCCTCGCGTGTCTCCGTATGCCGCCACCCACCTTCGGTGACGCGAGCGGCGATGGTGCCCTTCTTGCCACAGGCAGCAGCACTAGTGCCCGCTCCGGTGGAGGCCTTCTTCGATTTCCCCATCGCAGTGCGTCGACGGCGGCGGTGCGAGTGCAAGAACGAGGAAGGGAACGATCGAAGAATGTCCAGCACAAGACGGAAAAAGCTCAAGAAAAGGGAAGCAGTAGAAAGCAAATGGCTAAGGTGAAAACAAATCACATTATTCCCCACTATTCCTATAAGGACAAAGATAATGAACAGGTACCGTTCATCTAGAAGCCCTAACGCCAGAATCAGATCCAACCGTCCACGTATCAACACAACAGCGAACCGTCGCTCGCACTCCGTCCACTATGCACGGAAACCAAGGAGACGCAGTAATTCTCGCCACGTCGCGCATGACCAGACAACTCCAAGTCAGAAAGTGGGACCCATGTCCGTCCGGTCACGTCATCTCTGGTGCCGCAGACGTTTGAGATCACCGATCATCAGCACTGACATCATTCATACAACACTAGAAACGGTTAGAAATCTTCGGCTAACAGCTAAAAGTACTCACTCGAATCTACGATTCGAGCAACTACTCGGGGGCTACTCCTATCAGGAGCGCTGGCCGTGCACCTGAGGCATGATTACTGTACTACACCAACATTGATTCTTCGAGTCCTACGTCGAGTCTACGACTCCACTACGGACTCGGGGACTACTCCCATAGGGAGGATTGATTCAAGCATCCGAAAAAATTGTGTCCTACAGACCTGAAGCCAACAACGGCTGAATTAAAGTCTCTGCTCAAGTCTACGACTCGAACAGACACTCGGGGGCTACTCCCATAGGGAGCGTTGGTCGCGCACCATATGAATTCTTCCACTGCGATCCTTTGGATCAGAATGCAAAAACTTTTTGGCAACTTTGCCCCAACCAACGCTAAGTGAGTAACAACCTCCTTGGCCACCCGACATAAAGATAACACCTACAGATACCATCTGATGGCCTGGTAACACACTCGACTGCGCTCTGCTAGTATAAATCCGTGCCAACAGGCGCGATAAAAATCCCGACGGACGCGTTGGGAACATCATTCGAAAATTACTGGGATTCGACCCCTATAAGACCTCAACAACCTAAGTCGAATTACGCCAGCATCTGTTCCAGGTTCGAGTCTAGGGACTCAAATCTGAAGAAGATCGTGTTGTTTTATCCTAAGACAGTTAACTGACCATGATCCGTCAGGAGAGTCAGGCACACGCATCAACAATCCCTACACCCTAAAATCATTCTTTTCTGAACAGAAATAGCTCCACCCGAAAGATTGAAGAGTCCTCAGCCAAATCTGCGATTCGACTGAACACCCGGGGCTACTGACATGGTTATACCCTACGGGTACATGGCATTAGCATACCTGGTCCAGCCCAAGGAAGGCCCACAAGAATATACGCGTCCCATGGAGATTTTCGGATGGCCCAAGGCCATGACATCTTCGGATCCTTGGAGAACAAGACTAGAACAGATAGAATATTCAAAGGGGGCAAACCCTAAATCTTGTAACCGACTCAATCTGTGCCCGAGATCTGCCTAACTCTATATAAAGGCTAGGAGGGCACGGCGAGGAGGAACAATCCTTTCCACCGCATACACACCTCCACGCCAGATTGCATCTGCGCACCCCTGTAACCTTCGGTTTCATCGTAATCCAGAGTAGACAAGCAGGAGTAGGGTTTTCCCTCCAGGGGCCCGAACCTGGGTAAATCTCGTGTCCCCTGGTTGCTTGTCTGTTAACCGTTCCGCGATCTCCAGCACCCCCATCTTCTCCAAAACCCAAGCTCATAGCAATGGGCATTGACGAGATCAAACCTCGTCAACTATTCCTTGCTCCATTAAGAATAATTATGTTAGAACTGCTTTATGTGATTTGGGAGATGGAGTTAGTGTTATGCCTTTTTCTCTCTATAAGAGACTCCAGCTAGAAAAGTTGATACCAACTGATATATCTTTGCAAATGGCTGATAAGTCAACTAGTATTCCTGTTGGTATTTGTGAGGATGTTCTTGTTCAAGTTGCTCATAATTGCATGGTTTTAACTGATTTTGTTGAGCTTGAAATGCCTGAAGATGATAATATGTCTATTATTCTTGGGAGACCTTTTCTTAATACTGCAGGTGCTGTCATCAATTGCAATCAAGGAAACGTAACATTCAATATTAATGACAAAGAGCACACTATCTATTTCCCCAAGAAGGTTGTTAAGAGCTATTGCCTGAATTCCATTGAAAACATTGAGAGCATCAAAGTTGGAGAAATATATTGTCCCATTCCACAAGAAAATTTTGAAACTATTATGATTGGGACCATTGCTATCAAGTATGAGGTAACATAATCACCTTGTGGAATGCAAAGTTTTGATTCATATAAGATTGTTTTGGTAACAAGACTTGATCAACCTTGTTAACAAAAGGATTTTAATGAACAAAATAATGTTTTCATAGTGGTTATACTTTCTCACTTTTATTTTTCTCCTTTCCAATCTTTGCTCTTCGTCGTGCCTAACTTAAAGGCGTTAAAGAAAAGTACTTGTTGGGAGATAACCCAAGAGTTTCCTTGAGTCTTGGAAGTTATTACTTCAGTAATGACCTCTCCTTATCCTTTTTATTTGATTTTTGTGCCAAGAATGACCTCTAATGAGAGGGAAGTAAGATTTGGGGAGTTGCTGTCCGAAAACAGATTTCTGTCCTCCACCATCAAAATTCGTGAGGAGTCTTTGTAAGTCGGATTGAGCTGAAAATTTACGAATAAATCCCCTAGTATGTTAGCTAACTTTAGTTCAACAATTTTTTATTTGAGCAACAGAAGGTCTTCAGAAAAATCGGTTTCTACCTGCTGGTCTGTTTTGACAGATTTCTGTCATTATTTGCATTTGCTTCTTATTGATTCCTTTTCGGATTCTTTTTGGGAAATTGAGATTTTTGAAGGAGTTGAGTAGCTTGTGTTTTTAATGAAAAGTATTGTTGTTCCAAAGCTTTGCGAGAGGTCTAATATCTTTTAAATAAACTAATATTGCTAATGAAGATTGTGTGAAGTTTTGTATGAAAGAAAAAATTTCAGGTGTAGAGAGAGGATGATGTAATGAGATGAAGAAAGGACAAAAGCTCAAGCTTGGGGGGAGCCACCTCGTGTCACCCCAAGAAATATTCAAGAGGTACAAGCGTTAAAGATTGGGGGGTGCCCAAGGTATCCCCTTCTTCATCAATAAAAATCTCAGGTCTTTCTAGACACTTCGTTTTTATTGTTTCATGCACAGTTGTGTTGTTCTTGGAGCGTCTTATTTTTTGGTTTTGGTTTTCTTTCGCTTTGTTTGTTTTTTCTTTGTTTGCTTGTGTCTAAAAAATTGTAAACACCAAAAATATTTGTTCTTCTTCTTTGGTTTTGTGAGTTCTTTGTAGGGTTCAGCCGTCTTTAGTGGATTTTGGTTTCATGTTAATTATTCAAATCACACAAGTAAAGGGAAATAATGAAGATTAATACAACTTGAGGTGTGGTAAGAGGCTAGTAACGAACTATATTTGTTTCATTTTTGTACATATACTCATCATAGTGAGCATGCTTATCCTGTTTGTGTAAGGTGTATGTCATTATGGATGCTTAGTAGTTGTTGCTTGTCTATGATTAGCTCTAGCTTGCTAATAGTTTGTAGCATGTCATATGAATATTTGCTTCCATTGTTTTATTCATACTTTGGTATGACATTGTGGTATCCTCCTCTGACTGTTCATGTGAATCGACTTGGCACATGCTCACGTATGCATATGACTAATCAATAGTCAGTAAGCCTTGATGATTTATTTTGCCTCAGAGTTCTTATATCACTTTCATGCCATAATTAGTCCTGTTTTGTTGCAAGCATGATTATGACAGTTATTGCTCTCTCATTTGTCGCTCCCTCTCTATTGCTAGCCTTCACTTGTGCTGAGTACGTGCTCTACCTGTGCTTCCAACTCCCCAAAACCAATATTTCCAGCTGTGTCTACCATACCTACCTATTAGCATCATTTTCTACTTCAATGCATATTCCATATGCCGTGTTATCTTCCAAAATAAAATGTTTGTCTGTTTTAAGAAAGTTAGTTAGTAAAGCTCTCACAAACTTGATGGCACACTTTATTTCTTGCGCTTAATAATCCTGAACCATTGTGACTAGTCCATGATGAAAGGATCGTATGGGCACCTAGAGGGGGGGTGAATAGGTGCTACTTCAAATTTTCTTCTTTTTCAAATTAAGGTTTGACAATAAGGTAAATTCTCTAGATAATGCAACTATGGTGAATTTACCTATATGACAATTATGCAAGAGCTACCACAACACAAAGTAGTAACAAGTAAGTAAGGTGCGGTAAAGGATAGAAGTAACTGAAAAGTGGACGCGGAGACACAAGGATTTGTTTCCCGTAGTTCCTTCCTTTTGAGGGGAAGTACGTCTACGTTTGGAGAGGGGGTGGTTTCAAACCACCAACGCCACGAGAAGCCTCCCTTGTTCTCCGATGAATCTCACCCCAACGGGATCGATTCACCTTCCACTATATCGGCAACCTTCAAGGTGGAAGCCGGCACCGTTACAAGTTTGGGGACACATCCGCAACTTAATCGGAGGCTCCCAAATACAAGCAAGCTGTCAAAGCAATCAAAGACAAGCTTGTAAGAACAAAAACAAGAACTAGGGTTTCCAACAAAACACTAGAGCAAAGGGGCCCTCAATGAAATGAGGGGGAAATGAAGATCTCTTTTGGTGAAGTAGTAGATCGGGGACTCCTCCTTCGATTCCCCAAAGATCAAGAACTTTGGGTGGTGGGATGAGGAGATCTTGAAGATTTGGGTGGCTCCAATGGACTCCAATGGTGGGCAATGACTTTAATGTGTGAGCACCTTGTCCCAAGGTAGGTGGAGGGGTATTTATACCCCTCCACAAAATCTGACCGTTGATGCACTTATTGCAGCGGTAGTACCGGAAGTTCAAGCGGTACTACCGGAGAACTCCGGTACTACCGGACCTAGTACCGGACCACCCTTTTTCAAACTGCATCAAGTCCTGCCCCCAGCGGTAGTACTATTGCTGCTACCGGAAAGCGGTAGTACCGCTTGAGGCAACCGGTACTACCGGACATAGCGAAATCAGCAGCTTTCCAGACGAAAAACTCTCTGTCACGCCAGGTAGTAAAATGCGGTACTACCGCATTTTGCTACTTGCGTAGACAGAAGCTTTTTGCAATGTACAAAAAGTCTCTATCACGCCAGGTAGTAAAATGCGGTACTACCGCATTTTGCTACCGGCGCAGACAGAAGCTTTTTGCAACGTACAAAAAGTCTCTATCCCGAGCGGTACTAAATGCGATTTTCAAGATTAGTACCGAGCGTGCAGTAAGCTTTGACAAGCTGTAAAAAAGCTTCTATCGCGCTAGGTACTAAAATGCGGTACTACCGCTTTTTAGTACCTGGCACGGCAGAGACTTTTTGACAGTTAGTCAATGGCTTCTGTCTGGTCCGGTAGCAAAAAGCGGTACCGCGCCAGGCAGACGGTTTTTGAATTTTTGTAGACCTTTTTAATGTACCTGCAACACACTTAGCAAATCATTAGTCCGACATGTGTGTTGTTAACAAACACCAAAATCACTAGGGATAGCAAATGCTCTTTCAATCTCCCCCTTTTTGGTGTTTGATGACAACACACATTTTGCAGGGAAATCTAGTGATGACAAGATGTAGATGGGGCTCCCCTAGATATGTAGAAACAAGCCCCGTACATTCTAACAAGCTACCTGGGAGTAGAAGTCGCACATAGAGCACATACCTTTGCTAAATAACATGTGATGACCAATATTGATTAGGAATGAGGAATGTCGTCACATAGGATGGATCCAAACAAGAATAGCCATATTACACACAAGATGGATCCATACGATAACCACATAGTCTTATCATACATAGCACAAATAGTTAGTTCACACATAGTAAGTCACACATAATAAGAGGCAACCAAATAAAGTTCATGTTTAATAAAATCAAAGCCAAGAACGAGCTTGTGACTTTCCCTCGCAAATCTCCCGCATACCTAATGTGCAACTTCTCCCCCTTTGGCATCAAGACGCCAAAAAGGGACAAGAGCAACACTAACGTGTCACATCCCAAGATTTTCCAAATCTTGTAATGTGAAAAATAAATGAAAAAATAAAACTTTGTTGATTTTCAGGGTGAGAAGAAACTTTTTGAATCCAATTTGAAACTTTCAAAACCTATTTGGATCAAATAAAATCCTAAAGGAATTTGAAAATATAAATAAACAATAAAGTTAAAATATTTAGATTTACTATTTTGTTTCTTTTAATAAAAGGATTTGGTTTTCAAATGAAAAGGAAGGAATTTAAATAAGGATTATTTTATAAGCCAAATTAAAACTTGGCCAAAACAAAATAATTCTATTTGAGAAAAATAGTAAAAGTTTATTTAAATAAAGTAATAAGGATTTAATATATAAGTTTTATTAATAAAGGTTTTACTGTTTCTAAAACATCAAAACTTGTTTATTTGTTTAAAATAAGTTTTCCAAGTATTTTATATTCTCAAATAAAACCTACTGATTTGGTTTTGAAAATATTTAGATTTCAAAAGGAGTTTTTAAATAAATCAAATCCTATTTTGATTTATTAAAACAAGGTCTATTTATTTAATTAATAATGGACCCTAAAATAAAATTATTATTTTGATCTTTGGACTTTGGTTTATGTTGTTAAAACAGAATCAAATTCAGTTGCAATGTTTGGTGAAAGTTTGAATTGATTTGAATGCTTGAGTATTGTTTGAAATTCAAAACAGAAAATAGATTTGGAAAAAGATAAAACTTTCAGGAAAAAAAATAGAACCAGACTCAACCCAACTGGCCAAGCCCAACAAGACCCAGTCCAGCCCACCTACTCTCTCCCGCGAAGCATTTTCACTGAACCTCACCGCAGAGTGACCAAAGTGGCCCCCTCTTCCCCACACTCGCCGACAAAGAAGGACCCACGCAGCCAGCTCACTCCTTCCTCGCGCAGACGACGCCCTGCCGTTTCCTGCCCTTTACGCCGGCGATCAATTCGCGTTAACCATGGACATTACTCCCCCTGCGACCACGTCCTTTCAATCGCCTGCGCCTTCCCCTCCTTTCCCCTCAAACACCGCAGCACGAGAGCCCCTAGGCTGCCTCAATTTGAGCTTGCAACGCCACTGCTCCGACCATCGTCTCCGGTCAATTTCGGCCGCACCCTGTCGCCCCCTGCCTTCCTGAGCACACCGCCGAGATCCCCAGATCCTTGCGCATCTCACTGTGCCTTCCGTTCAACCGCGGGCGCCTTCGAGGCCGCCGACAACCATCACGCCGCCATGATCGCTCTCTTCCGGCGAAGTCCCCTGGTAAGCACAGACTGCCCCGCACTCTCTCGTTCACGCTCCCACACTCGCCACATCCTCCCGCATTTGACCATGCTCTTGTCTTGCCTTAGGGCGATCTGCAACGTCGCATCCGACCAGGACCAGAGCCGCCCGATGCTGATTCCCACTCTGGCGAGCAATCCTGCTAGAACCCGTGCGCCCCTTGCCAAGACGACTCCATGTTGAGCTTCCCCAGGCTTCTGCGATCACGGTGAGCATACTCCCCTCCCTTCTAGCTTCTCAAGCGCGCCGCTTTTCGACGCCTGGCCACAAGACAGTCGACGCTGCCAGAGCTTGGTCAATGCGACGATAGCCGTTAGATGCGAATCCTGTGGTTGTGTTAGATCCACTTAAACGAAAGGGTATGCGACGATCTAAGCCGCACAGGCCCCTTTTAATCCTACGGTCTATGTTAGTCGATCCACCCGAAACATTTTTGACGAATAGGAAACAGACACGTGGCACCAGACGATTTAAAACAGAATTTTGAATCTGATTTAGATGCAGATTGAAACCTTTGTAACTTTTGATCCACACGTCCAAAAATTACAAACTTTATATCATTGGAATCAGTGGAACAAACCCTAGCCAACCCTGCAATTTGTTTAGTAAAAAGCCTCTGGTAGATTGTTTGTTTTTGCAGAAACATTTGTATGCTTGCTTAGATTAGAAAAATTATTCAAAAATGTTTTTGATGTTGAAATCTTGGCAAATTAGTTTGTGGTGAACTTACTGACCCTAGGAACCAACCCATGGTTTTGAAAATGGATTTGGTGAAGTTTAGGATGGATTAATTAATTTAGCCCATTTCTAACCAATTAAAAATAATGGTTTTGTTGTGGAAATGATTTTGGAGTAAAAATCTTAGAAAAATGATTTGGATCAAACCTACTGACCCTAAAACACCAAGTTTTGAGAAACAACAACTTATTTAGTGAACAACATAAAGTTTTGCTTTGATAAAAACATTTTTCAGCACATAAAATAATGATTGGAGTTAAAAATGATCTATAGGAAAAACCCTTTTGCAAATGACTTTACCACTTTGGAAAATGACCACTTTGAAACTTACAAAATTTAGAAGCCTAGTGGAGACCATCTTTGCAAATAAAACTATCTCTTGCATGCTTGCATGCATGACCTAGTTTCTATTAATTTATGTGTGTTAGTTTGTTTGATTGTTTGGTTGGAATGCTAGTTGATATTGTGTTTGCTTGATTGATTGTAGTGAAGTTAGAAAAGTGTGAAACTAGCAAGATCAAGAAGTGAACCAACATTCCCTACCAAAAGGCAAGTGACACTATCATCTAAAGTCCTAATATTTTCATTATACTTAGTGGATTTTGAAACATGCATGAAAAGAATTTCTATACTTATGCTATGCTAAATCCTAATAGGATACCCTATACATTCCTTAGTGAAAACAATGTAGTTGTTACATGCTTAGCCATGCTATATTTTGAAAAGAGATACATGTTGAGATTTTATGAAGTTGAGAAAGGACTTGTGTTTTATATAATAAAACAAGGACTCAATGAACCACCTGGGTGGACAATGATACTTTGAGTTTTGGAGAAGGTGGCAACAAAAGGAACCATGACTATGGCAATCTATTTGTGTTGTGCTCCAAAAGAAAACCACCCAGGAAACTTAGAGATTGAACATGTTTCTCCAATTGTGGCTTTCGTGTACAACCACATGCTATTTATGGCTCTGGCTTAGTCAACTACATTGGGAAGACCCATGCATTGTCTTCAGGATACTGAAAATGAGGACCTGGAATCCTACATGGGTACTGAAGACAAGCTAGCAATGGTGTATGGGAGGACCCTCTGGAAAGACTTCGTCACATTCTCAATCTGCCAGTACTCCATCTTGGTGAGCACTAATCCAGTGGCCACTGGTGGCAACAAGATGAGATTGTGACATGTGGGTAAAGTGTACTACTTCTGCAGAAGATAATAAAATCTAAGTACTTAGACGTGTCCCCGGTTATGGACAATACTGAGCAACTAAAGTTTGAAGCTATGGGAAATCTCGACATTCCAATTTCTAAAAGAAAACTTTTAAGTGACAACAAAAGGCTTGATGCACTTGGGGGTACCAAGGAGCTCAAGAGATTTTGATAAAACTTGATGCACTTGGGGTACCAAGGAGCTCAAGAGATTTTTTGACAAGGACTTGATCACTTGGGAGTTATACCAAGGAGTTCAAGGGATTTTGAAAAAGAGATTTGACAAAAGATCAAGACCATTTTGAAAAGATAGGATAAACCATTGCTTTCTGCAAATGAGCCTCAAACCCTACTTAACCAAAAATTCATGTAATGATAGCATCCACTCAAACTCTACATAGTAGTGAAACTTGCCAATACAATTCAAATGTATTGACCCTTGTGGCTATAACTTGTAATGTTGCAGGTTTGATTGATTTTTAGTGAAGATTGATTGATTAGGATTACAAAGTCTACAACCGACATGTCTGCCTGTGGCACTTTGAAGATGAAGGACCCCATGCTTATAGTTATTCCGCTGCAGTGTATTGTAATAGCCAAATGAGCTATGTAAGATGTAATAAAATTATGTTATTCCTGGTTATAAAGTTATATTATGACCTTTGTTTCTTGATATTACATCTTAATTGTGGATGCTAGCTATTGATCCAGGGACTAGCATTGTAAACACATGGGATTCCACCTTATATTATTTAAAGGTTGGGACACTCCCTCTACATAACGCCCCGGAGATCACTCATCATCATCATCAACAAAGTCGTCCCATGCATCACCATGAGGTGGAGGGGCACGGAAGGAGGAGGTGACATCATCGTCCCAGTTGCTGTGCTTGGAGATCCATTGGTCTTCTGGGGTAATGTTGTTCTCGGAGCCCTTGGAAGTAGTCAAGCCTTGAGCCTCCATCATTTCCTTCTGACGAGCACATGCCTTCTTGGCATAGACATGGGCCTCGTACAGGCGTTTCTGATTGTCCACTTCAAAGCATAATATCTTCTTGAGTTTGGCCTCAAACCTCTTGGCCCAAGATGGCTGAGCGATCTTGCGACGAGAGACCACAAAAGCAGCACCCTGTGGTGCATCAGCAGCATCACCTGAGTCCTCCTCAACCGGGTTCCCATCCTCATCAACAATCTGACCATCCGCATTGCGTGGTTTGAGATGGGTCTTGATCAGCAGATTCTTGTGGCGGTGAGTGGCAAGACGAAGATTAGGCAAGTCACGGGCAATCACAGGGCACTTGCTAATGATGAGAGCCATGATGTATGGAGCAAAAGGAGGCACCCTCCTCTGAAAAGTGGCGCAGACCATCTCATTCCAGATAACATCCATCACATCCATAGGTAGGCCAGAGTCACGGTGGTGATAGGTGGCCATCGTAATATCCACCATGAAAGCATGTATCTCATCAACATTCCCAGCACGAGGGGCGATGGTCTCGTGAAATATGCGGTGCAAGATGTCATAAGTAGGAAGGAGCCCTTTGATCTTTCCAGGGATTCCGCGCCCCCGGATGTACAGTGGGGCAAGCATATCTTTCTTCATGGGATGATCATTGTCGTGGCACCGAAAGCCAACAGGAACATCCTTGCCACGGTCTTCGTACCCGAGGATAGCCCCAAACTCAGCCAATGTTGCTTGCTTGACAGCCCCCTCGGTCATCCAAGTGAGAGTCCTAGTATCATTCTTGGCAAAGTGAACGGTTGCATAGAACTGAGCAATGAGCATTGGATCATAGTTGCACCGGAACTCCATAATGGGAAGCAAGCCAATGTTGTTGCAAATGTCAAGGGCCTCACCAAAGTAGTTCAGATTCTTCCTCACATGATTCATCTCGATCCATTTTTGAGGAACCACAATTTTGTCATCTTTCATGAGAATCTCATGGAACACCCGCTCCTGAAAGTCCGTGTAGAAGAGGCTGTTTTCACGAGCATAAGAGCGAGCTGCCCCATATGGACTGACCATCCGCAGAGCATGAAATTCTATCTCAGATATCTCAGACAACAGCTTTGGCCCAGATGGCCCGGAACTTTGACTCTTGCGAGGACCTGAAGGAGGAGGAGGTGGAGGAGCTTTACCATGACCAGCACTTTGCTTGACCCCCACCCCGACGACCACGAGTTGGTTGCAGTTTCAGACGTGCACTAGGTTGGGGCATGACCTCCTCTTCAGACTCAGTCTCAGATTCTGACTCATAGTCCTCGATCTCATAGTGAGCTTTGGAGCGCTTGCACGATCCCCGGGAACCCCCTGCACCTGTGAAAGAACGAGGGAGATAGCATAGGGGTAAGGGCATAAGAACCTGGGGCAAACAGAGGATGGAGCTTAGTGTTTTAAAAAAAATTGCTGCCAGTACTAGGCGGTAGTACCGGACCTGCACTAGCGGTAGTACCGCCAAGCGGTAGTACCGGAAAAAGATTCCCGGTACTACCGGCCCACGACTATAGTGCAGGTCTGAACTAGAGATCCAAGTACGGGCAATAAATTTGTTGTAAAACACGATTTCCATCGGACCAAGTGATAGATCTGGTAAATAGCACACGATACAACCTCAAGAATGCGAGTTTTAACCAAGAATCAAAGTTACCCTAGATTCAATGGAGAAAACAAGTAAGAAGATGAGGAGGGAGGGCGGTAATCTTGGTGTCCATGACGGTGGGGAAGAGAGAGGAGCCCGCAGGGAGGCCGAATCCGGTGTGGATCCGGGAGAGGGAGGGAAGGGCGGGCTTCCTCCGGCGTCGTCTTGCTCTGGTGGTGGCGCTGGTGAGGAGTGGAGACAAGGGATGAATGAGGCACTGAGGGGTGCCTCTCCCCCGTCTCCAGTCTTAACCGACGCGCACAAGCGGTAGTACCGGTTCCACGGGCGGTAGTACCGCTGAGCGGTAGTACCGGAGGTACAGGCCGGTAGTACCGCACCTGGGAAGTTTTCAGGCAGAACACGAAACACAACTAGAAGTAGTACCGCTGGTAACGTCCGGTAGTACTGTTAGGCGGTAGTACCGCATATGATATCCGGTAGTACCGTTACCATCAGGACAGAGAGCCAAGATACAAAAAAATGGAAGGTTCTTGTGCAGAGTAGATGGGTTTTGTTGGGGGATAAGGGTGGCATGGGTTTAGAGAGACACGCGGATATGGGCCAATGCACTCAAAGAAAAATCACTAAAAACATATGGAGAGCCAAATATGAGTGCATGACCAAAAGAATCAACACCAACTAGAGGATGACAAACATGAGTAAGAACCAATTTAAAAAGTGACAAACACGAGTAAGCACATCAACCTCTCGATTGAGAGGGGGCGGTGGCCTAGGCCACCATATTTGAGTATACTCGGCTTGGCACCACGAAGATATATCTTGGGTCCATTACCGAAACTCATCATCGAGCTCACATATCACAAAATGATATTAAGAGGAATGATTTTGTTTAATTTGCGCATAATGGGGGGAGGGATAGTCCAATCAATTAGGACCGCACTCCCCCTATGTCCATGCCTACACCTAAACCAAACATGGGTCAAGTATTAGGTGAGAGTGCAAGATAATCAAGTCAAACTCCTAGAATCTACGATATTTAGTTCATTCCTCAAGTAGCAAAACCTTGCTTCATCAAGTGGCTTCGTGAAGATATCGGCACGTTGATCTTTGGTTGATACATAGGATAGATCAATATCACCTCTAGCAACATGATCTCTAATGAAGTGATGTCGAATCTCAATATGCTTTGTCCTTGTGTGATCCACCGGGTTGTATGCAATCTTGATGGCACTTTCATTGTCACATAGAAGAGGCACTTTGTCACAATGGACACCGTATTCCTTTAAAGTTTGCCTCATCCATAGCAATTGGGTGCAAGCACTAGCAGCAGCAACATACTCGGCTTCGGCGGTGGAGAGAGATATACAATTTTGCTTCTTAGAAGACCAATATACCAAGGACCTACCAAGGAATTGGCAAGCCCCGGATGTTGATTTTCTATCATCCTTGTCTCCCTCCCAATCCGAGTCCGTGTATCCACAAAGAGCGAATGTTGAGCCTTGAGGGTACCAAAGACCATAAAATGGGGTATGAATTAAATATCGAAAGATTCTCTTAACCGCCATTAAATGGCTTTCCTTAGGAGCCGCTTGATATCTTGCACAGACACCTACACTCAACACAATATCGGGTCTAGATGCACAAAGGTAAAGCAAAGAACCAATCATAGAACGGTATACCTTTTGATCCACATCTTTACCATTTGGATTTTGTTCTAGATGAGTTTTTGTTGCCATAGGAGTTGGGGCTCCATTCAAATCTTGCATTTTGAATCTCTTGAGCATATCTTGAGTATACTTGGCTTGATTGAAGAATGTTCCTCCTCTAACTTGCTTGATCTCAAAGCCAAGAAATACTTTCAACTCCCCCATCAAGGACATCCAGAACCTACTAGTCATAAGCTTTGAGAATTCATCATTAAAAGCTTTGTTAGATGAGCCAAAGATAATATCATCAACATATATTTGGCATACAAAAAGCTCCCCATTGACCCTCTTAGTAAAAAGAGTGGGATCGATTTTCCCAACCTCAAAGCCACGGTCAAACAATAACTCTCTAAGGTGCCCATACCACGTGCGTGGGGCTTGCTTGAGCCCATAGAGTGCCTTATCAAGTTTGTAGACATGGTTTGGGAAGTTGGGGTCCTCAAATCCCGGGGGTTGCTTAACATATACCAATTCATTTAAAGGACCATAAAGGAATGCACTTTCTACATCCATTTGTTGCAACTTAAAGTTATGATGTGCCGCATAAGCAAGAAGGATACGGATGGACTCAAGGCGAGCCACGGGTGCATAAGTCTCTCCATAATCAATGCCTTCAATTTGGGAATAACCTTGTGCAACCAATCTAGCCTTGTTCCTTACAATAATCCCATGATCATCTTGCTTGTTCTTGAATATCCACTTTGTTCCAATAACATTGCGGCAATCCTTTGGCTTCTCAACTAACTTCCACACTTTGTTTCTCTCAAAGTTGTTGAGCTCTTTGTGCATAGCTTCTAACCAATCCTAATCTTCAAGAGATTCCCACACTTTCTTTGGTTCAATCATGGAAATGTGAGCTTGATGTTCACTGAACCTCTTCAATTATGCTCTTGTGGAAATTCCTTTCCTTAGATCTCCAACAACATTTTGGAGGGTGTGGTCTCTTATTTCCAACATTCTTTCCTTTCTAGCTTCGCGACAAGCGTGGATCTCCTCATTGTTTCTTGGAGGACCCTATTCATCATTTTGATCCTCATCTTGACCATCAACTTGACCTTGATCATCATTGGATTCATCCTCTACATTGGGAGGCAAGGATTAACCTTGGTCTTGATCAAGAGCTCTTCTAGCCTCAATTTGAGCACGTCTCAAAACAGCTTGGATGGATCTTCCTTGGCAAATTGACTTGGCACCACTTGACACCCCATCGAATGGACCAAGCTCCCTTTGACTAGAGTTCACACATTGATCACTATGTTGAGGGTCCACATCTTGTCTTTGGCTTGAGTCAATGTCCTCTTAGGTAGATGGAGCATGTTGAGGTTGTGAAGATGAGGGCTCCACTCGAGTGGAGCATAGTTCTTCTCGATCCGCCATAAGGGGTTCCTCAACGGGGCGGATATAACCCACACCCATTCTTCCTATGGCATCCTAAGGAATTTCATCATCTGCATCACAAGCATCAACACGCCCCCCCTGGGGACCATCATATTCTTCGAAGGTCACACTACAAGATTCTATGACGGCTCCGGAGAGCTTGTCATAGATTCTATAAGTGTGAGATTCGAGACCATAGCCAACAAAGATACCCTTTAATGCTTTAGACTCGAACTTAGACAAACGAACACCTTTGATGAGATAGAAACACTTACAACCAAACACCCAGAAATAAGATATGTTGGGCTTGTTACCGGTAAGTATCTCATATGGAGTCTTGTTGATTTTCTTGCGGAGGTAGAGCCGGTTTGAAGCATGGCAAGCGGTGGAGACGGCTTCGGCCCACAAGTTGTATGGAGATTTAAACTCCGCCAACATGGTCCTAGCCATCTCAATAAGAGTCTGATTCTTCCTTTCGGCCACACCATTTTGTTGAGGGGTGTATGCAGCGAAATATTGATGTTTAATCCCCTCATCACTAAGAAAATCATTCAAGGTGTAGTTCTTGAACTCGGTGCCGTTGTCACTTCTTATAATCAACACGGGAACATTGTGTTGCCGTTGAACCAAGTTGATGAAGTCGATAAAATTCCTTTGAGTTTCACTCTTCAACTTGAAGAAATAAACCCAAGAGTATCTTGAAAAGTCGTCAACAATCACCAAACAATATTTCTTCCCTCCAAGACTTGCATGAGATGGAGGACCAAATAGGTCCACATGGAGGAGTTCCAAGATCTTGTTAGACTTGATTTGGTTCGTGGGCTTGTGAGGAGCGTCATGCATCTTCCCTAGAACACATGCCCTGCAAACACGATCTTTGGCAAAGGAAACATTTTCTTTTAGTCCAACAATATGGCCCTCTTTATGGAGACTTTGCAAAGTTCTCATATTGACATGGGCTAGTCGGCGGTGCCCTAGCCAACCCACATCGGCCTTCCCGTATAAGCACATCGGACCTGCAGTGGCTTGCCCCGAAAAGTCCACCACATACAAGTCATTTTCGACGTACCCAACGAAAGCGACCTTGAGAGACTTGCTCCATATGAGGACCACAATATCATTATCAATAAAGACGGCAAAGCCCATCTTTCCAAGAGCACAGACAGAAATTAAATTGTATCCAAGGGTTTCAACAAGCATGACGTTCACGAGTGTAATGTCGTGAGCCACCACTACCTTGCCGAAACCCATTACCGTAGATTTTGACTTGTCGGCATATGTGACGGTGATTTGATCTTCATTTGACACCAAGTCCTTGACAATAGACGAGCTTCCGGTCATATGACTTGTGCAACCACTATCGATCACCCATTTTGACCCTCCGGAAGCATAAGTCTACAAAAGATCAAGCTAGTTTTAAGGTACCCATTTTTCAATGGGTCCTCTTTTGTTAGCAACAAGGGTCCGGGGAACCCAAATAGACCAAGCAATATAACCATCATAAGGACCAACATATTGTGCATACACATCACCATAGTAATCACGCATTAGAACATAGTGAGGGTTAGCACTTCCCGCAAAATCATCATGTGACATAGTTTTACCATTTGTGGTCTTACTCTCCACAATGATCTTGTTGGTCTCTTGTGCGGGCTTGTCCTTATTCTTCTTGTTGTTCTTCTTCTTTGTTTTGGAGACAAAACCAATGCCCCCTTTATCACCACTACGCCTTTGCTTGCTCAAAAGATCATTAATAGACTTGTTGCCTTGTGGAAATGTGGCCTTAGCAAGCTCCCCCTTCAACCTAGCATTCTCTTCAAGGATAGTTGTGCTACTAGATGGAATGAAGTTACTAGGTGGAGGAATATTGGCCAATTGAGTTTGAAGCGTTTCATGGGACTTTGTGAGAGACAAGAGTTCACTCTCCAAGGCTTTGTGGGCCTTGTTAAGCAAGCTAAAGTCCTCGGCAAGTTTTTCATGAACCACACCAAACTCAACCTTGTCCTTTTTAGCTCGTTTATATTTAGCAATAGCATGGTCACGCTCTTTGATGAGTTTGTTAACAATAATGTCATTGGCCTCATCAAGCCCTTCAAGTTTTAATTCAAGTGACAACCTAGTTTCTTGTTCTTCTTCTAGAGCATTGTTTAGGGCCTCTAGCTCAATCATATGTTCATGCCCAAGTTTACATCTTACATCTAGAAGCTCTTGAGTATGTGATAGTTGATCTAAGATGTTTCCAAAATGTAGCTTAGCATCACCTTCTAGGTTAGTCATAAACTCATCAAAGGCAATTAACTCCTTTTTAACATCAAGAGACATCTCATCATCAATTTCATCATTATCTAAGTGAGTAGAGCGGGATGATGAAGATACCTCCGTTCCTCTTGCCATAAGGCAAGTGGCGTTCTTGGTGGAGGAGTTCTCATTTGGAGAATCGAAGAGTGAGAATGTCGGAGTAGATGTGGTGGCAAGAGCAGCCACACCATGAGAAGTTTCCTCTTCGTCATCTTCATCATCTTCATTGTCGGAGGAGTACTCTTCATGAGTGATCAAGACAATTCCTCCCGGCTTCTTGTTGATGGGATTCCTTTTGATGAAAGGTTTCTTGCACGGTCCCTTGAGAGTCTTCTTCAACACAAGCTTTCCACCATGATCTTCTCTCTTCTCATAGGGGCAACTAGCCACAAAGTGGTAGCGGTCACCACAATTGAAGCAAGTTCTCAATCTTGTGGTATTCTCTCTTTTCCCATTTGGATTGCTTCTCTGTTCCATTTCCATCTTGGCCTTGGCAGGGTTCTTCCAAAAGTTCTTTGCATAGAAAGCCATATATTGACCATGAGCAATCTTCACTTCATCGGGATGGTCCATGGAAAGCCCTTCATCACTATCATCTTCATCCCCATGGTCCACCACTTTGGCCTTCAAAGCAACATTGACAACATTACTCATACCAAGGGCACGAGCACGGGCATCTTTGGCATTCTTGGCGGCAACCTTGAAAGCAGCCATCTCTTGCATAACTTCATTTGAGGTCATGAGATGGTAGTTGTGTCTTCCTTGTAGACTCTTCAAGTCGGTGGGCTCAAAAGGCATGAGTGCACTCACATACTTCCTTTTCATCCATGCATCATCCACATGTGAGGCACCCACATTCCTAAAGGCGGTGGCGGTGGTCTTGAGCCTTTGGTACATGTCTTCATGATCTTCACCTTCTTTCATGTAGAAGCCTTCGGTTTCATTGCTTAGAGCATCATATCGATTCCTCCTCATACTCTCATTGCCAACAAACAACATAGTGAGAGCATCCCAAGCTTCCTTGGCAATCCTAAAGTGCTCAATGTGAGGATAATCCTTTGTCCCCAAACCTTGTTGAATCATATGCAGAGCAGTGGCATTGAGTTGACTATTAACAATCTCTCTTCTTGTCAAGTTGTTTGGATCCCCAATAAAGAGTCCATGCTCGATGATGTTCCATAGTTCAATGCAAGAGCTGCGCATATGAGTTCTCATTAGTGATTTCCATTGAGCAAAAGTAGCGGATTCTTCAAGCTTAGGTGGGTCACCTCTATTGTATACATGAGGGTGAGGGATTGGAGTGTCGGGAGAGTACCATGAGTCACGGTGCTCACCCTTCCCACCATTATTGTGTGTGGAGGAATTAGCGTTGTCTGGTTTACCCCCTACCAATGCACCCTCGGGGGATACTGACGTATTCCCCTTAGGTAAAATGGATGGTTGATCCTCTTGAGGAGATGGGGGTGGTGAGCCTTCTTTGTCTTTAATAAGTTGCTCAAGCATCTTCTTGACTTCATTGACCAAGGAAGAGCTCAATCTTGTTTCCAAGTTTTTGAGATCTTCCATGGTCACTGTGGTCGGCTCACCATCACCATCCCCTTCACGGCTACCCATATTCTCTTAGGCGGTAAAGCCCAAATAAAGAGCCGAGGCTCTGATACCAATTGAAAGGATCGTATGGGCACCTAGAGGGGGGTGAATAGGTGCTACTTCAAATTTTCTTCTTTTTTAAATTAAGGTTTGACAATAAGGTAAATTCTCTAGATAATGCAACTATGGTGAATTTACCTATATGACAATTATGCAAGAGCTACCACAACACAAAGTAGTAACAAGTAAGTAAGGTGTGGTAAAGGATAGAAGTAACCGAAAAGTGGACGCGGAGACACAAGGATTTGTT
This sequence comes from Avena insularis, assembly GCA_023614405.1. Taxonomy (NCBI): domain Eukaryota; kingdom Viridiplantae; phylum Streptophyta; class Magnoliopsida; order Poales; family Poaceae; genus Avena; species Avena insularis. Next base: position 89,105,101 of record CM042695.1, read on the forward strand.
TCCCGTAGTTCCTTCCTTTTGAGGGGAAGTACGTCTACGTTTGGAGAGGGGGTGGTTTCAAACCACCAACGCCACGAGAGGCCTCCCTTGTTCTCCGATGAATCTCACCCCAACAGGATCGATTCACCTTCCACTATATCGGCAACCTTCAAGGTGGAAGCCGGCACCGTTACAAGTTTGGGGCACACATTCACAACTTAATCGGAGGCTCCCAAATACAAGCAAGATGTCAAAGCAATCAAAGACAAGTTTGTAAGAACAAAAACAAGAACTAGGGTTTCCAACAAAACACTAGATCAAAGGGGCCCTCAATGAAATGTGGGGGAAATGAAGATCTCTTTTGGTGAAGTAGTAGATCGGGGACTCCTCCTTCGATTCCCCAAAGATCAAGAACTTTGGGTGGTGGGATGAGGAGATCTTGAAGATTTGGGTGGCTCCAATGGACTCCAATGGTGGGCAATGACTTTAATGTGCTGAGCACCTTGTCCCAAGGCAAAATCTGACCGTTGATGCACTTATTGCAGCGGTAGTACCGGAAGTTCAAGCGGTACTACCGGAGAACTCCGGTACTATAGGACCTGGTACCGGACCACCCTTTTTCAAACTGCATCAAGTCCTGCCCCCAGCGGTAGTACTATTGCTGCTACCGGAAAGCGGTAGTACCGCTTGAGGCAACCGGTACTACCGGACATAGCGAAATCAGCAGCTTTCCAGACGAAAAACTCTCTGTCACGCCAGGTAGTAAAATGCGGTACTACCGCATTTTGCTACCGGCGCAGACAGAAGCTGTTTGCAATGTACAAAAAATCTCTGTCACGCCAGGTAGTAAAATGCGGTACTACCGCATTTTGCTACCGGCGCAGACAGAAGCTTTTTGCAACGTACAAAAAGTCTCTGTCCCGAGCGGTACTAAAATGCGGTACTACCGCATTTTAGTACCGGAGCAGGCAGAAGCTTTTGACAAGCTGTAAAAAAGCTTCTGTCGTGCTAGGTACTAAAATGCGGTACTACTGCTTTTTAGTACCTGGCACGGCAGAGACTTTTTGACAGTTAGTCACTGGCTTCTCTCTGGTCCGGTAGCAAAAAGCGGTAGTACCGCTTTTTGGTACCACGCCAGGCAGACAGTTTTTGAATTTTTGCAGACCTTTTTAATGTACCTGCGACACACTTAGCAAATCACTAGTCCGACATGTGTGTTGTTAACAAACACCAAAATCACTAGGGATAGCAAATGCTCTTTCACATGAAAGTTATATGCTTGCTAATTTTATACTGGGAGTCAGCAGAACCGTGCTATCTCGAGGAACGCTTTCAACACTTTTTGGATAATTCTATCCAGTTGATACGTTGCTATTTTGTTTACGGATGTCGATGATGTGAAATAAAGGGGAAGTTGTTAGTTCATGGAGTTTATATATCGTGTTAGAGAAACGTCTGGGCCGCTAGCCTAAGCCATGCTTAATCATGGTGGAAACTTGCAGCATCACTATAATGAGCATCTAGGAAGCATCCTCAATAAAAAGCTATACATATGGTAAATAAAAAGATTGCTGAGATGCTTATTGTCTGCTTGCCTTGTCATTTTGGTTATGGGAAAACTCCTGTACCATGTGCAAGGGGTACCCCGTTGGCAGTTCTCGATGATATGCATGTATTTACAATGACAAGAACTTTCAGGTGACCAAAGTTGAGTAGCATGCGAAGCGGCCCTCGTACTCAAGGGACTTGGGATTTCCAGTCTATGGTCTGTCAAGCATATGATTTAGAGTGGACCTCACTTTCACCTTAAACACACGAAGATGCCTATGATAGGGGCAATGAGAGCTCAAAGCTAATGAGTACCTTCCTTTCAGCATTGGGAAGCCTTTCAAACCTTCACAAAACCGTTCTCACAATTTTGTTGAGTCACCACTTATTCTATGAGCACCTCCTTGAGAGCATAGTTGTCATTCTTGTGTTTGTTCCAAAACTTGGTTAATTATGTCATGACTTTGATGCTTGTATCTCTGATATCTTTACTTCTAGTCTTCATATGAACTTCAGAGGTGCCTTGGCATTTATATTGTGCTCTTCAAACAAAGGCAAACGAGATACCACTCTATCATACCTTATTATGAGCATTGCAATGTTGCCTATGTTTATGTTTCATACTACTTATTATTATTGAGTTGGTTTCTCTTCATAGCTTGCAATGACTATTGAGTAGACTTAGTTGCATAATCTTTATTATGAATTGTCTAAGCATCTACTCCGGTGCTGAGAATATTTACATCATATGAAGCAAAGTGTTCGTGAAAGTTCTTTTATCGCACTCAGCTTTCAACTGAATTGCTTGAGGACAAGCAATAATCTAAGCTTGGGGGGGGGGTTGATATGTCCAAAACGTATCTACTTTCTCGAACACTTTGTTATTGTTTCTCCTCTAAACTTGTGTGATTTGGATACAACTAACACGGACTGACGTTGTTTTCAGCAGAATTACCTTGGTGTCTTGTTTTTGTGCAGAAAATGAACTATCAGGAAAAATCCCGGAAAATATGTCAAAAACTATTTCTCACCAGAAGATCCACAGAGCCAAAAGGGGAGACAGAGAGGAGGCCTGGGGGCGAGAGGTCCCCGTGGGTCACCCCAGGAAGCTGCTCGGCCTCCCTCCGCGCCTATAAGTGGCCTTTTCACCTAAAAACAGAGGGGGGTTCTATAGTTTTCCAAAAAGAGTTCCGCTCCGCTGCTACTACTAGAAACCAAGATTCGGATCCAGAAACTGTTACGGCACCTCACGGACGGGAATTTGGAGAGGCTCATCGCCATCATCATCACCAACGCATCTCCATCAACCACCGAGGGTTCCCTCATCCATGAGTGAGTAATCCCCATTAGGCTTGGGGATGGTAGGGATTGGATGAGTTCTATCATGTAATCGAATAAGATCTGTTAGGGCATAGTGCCTAGTATCTCTATTAGTGCTATTTGACTTTGTTGCAACTTGTTGTGCTTAATGCTTGTCACTAGGGCCCGAGTGCCATGATCTCGGATCTGAACTTATTATTGAATCATTATGATAGTATTGTTTGTGATCTTATCTGCAAGTTGTGTACACATACCATTGCCTGGATCCAAAGGCCCCAAAGTGATAATAATTGGGACAACCGGAGGGGATGGCTGTGGTGTGAGGATCACATGTGTTCACAGAGTGTTAATGCTTTGCTCCGGTGCTCTATTAAAAGGAGCACCTTAATTGTCAGTAGTTCCCTAGAGGCCCCACTGCCACGGGCTGGCTGGACAGCAGATGTTGTGCAAGTTCTCATTGCGAGCACGTATGACTATATTTGGAGCACGTGCCTAGGATTGTTTAGTACTTGGATGCTTGTTATTATTTATATGCAATGCCCTAGTTCTTGAAGTTACATGTTTAGACTCGTCCATGCAACGCCCGTCCATCCATCCCTATGCCTACCGCACTCGAATCCTACTGTTACCGTGAGTGTTACTATTGCTCTTGTTTCACTGTTGCTGCTCCTGTTGCTTTATTGTTGCTACTACAAACTGTTGCTACTAACAAACTTCTATGGGCAAGAACTATTTCCAGGTGCAGCTGAACTGACAACTCAGTTGTTAAGGCTTGCAAGTATTCTTTGGCTCCCCTTGTGTCGAATCAATAAATTGGGTAATACTACCCGCGAAGATTATTGCGATCCCCTACACTTGTGGGTCATCAGACGTATCAACTCCTCCCAAGCTTAGAACCTTCGCTTGTCCCCAAGTGAAAACTGAGCTCGGTAAACATGTCCACAGGTTTATGGAGTGAAGTGTCGATAAAAGAATACAGACAAGAAGCATCACACTTACCATTACACAACTCATAGAAGAAAGCAACTCACCATTATATAACTTAGCTTGCAACATGTAACATCCCAAAAATATTAATCAAAATTATCAAGTTCCAATCACCCAAGTTTAGGGTTAACAAAAACTTTTATTATTAAAATCAATATGAATGCATGTGAGTGTATGTGATGAATGCATGAATGCTTGCAATGCCTTGTTTGATTGCTATGAGTGGCAAGGATTGGTTTAAAGATGAAAACAACATCATCTAAATCATTTCCAAGCAGAATCAAATAAATAGAAATTCAAATATAAACAATATGAGCTAATGGTCATTTTGACCAAAGTTAACCACTAGACCACTTTGAGTGTTTATAGTCCAAGTTTTCTAATAGAAATAAATCCAATTCTTTTCACCCCTTGCTAGACCAAGTAAAAGTGAACCCAAGACCACTTTGCAAACCAACAGAAACATTTTGAAAATCTATTCAAATGACATTTGAAAACTGAATCAAGTGTAGGTTCCAAGATCACCATTTTTCAAAAACCACTCAAACCAGTTCACCTTGACAAACCCAAGCAACCAGAGACTCCCAAGTATGTGACCAGTGCGCTCACCAAAATTCATTCAAAAATTTCAAACTAAATTTCTTTCGGCCATTTCATCAAACACTTGGTGAGCATAGTAAAACCTGCCTAACTATCACTGTTTTTGATTAATGCTTTGTTCCCTCTTTGCACCCTACTCTCACCCCTTGTATCCCCCAGTGACCACACTGCATTGACACAAGCTAGAACCCTACCCTTTGCACCATGTCATGCCAACCCAAGCCACCTCTTGCCAGCTGACCATGGCAATCTAGAAGGAGCCATCGCCACGCCTAGCCACCATGTCCAGGAGGCAGCCCAACGTCCACCGCCACCCCCTGTCCAGCCCTCGCATGCAGCCAGACATTGTACCACAAAGAACGTGTCGTGCCCAATGTCTTTGCGCCATGCCGAGAGCACACCAGAGCGCCGCACCCGACACGCTCGCACACACCACGCCTCGCCTTCACCGCCCGTGCATGCAATCACCATGACCAACCTCCCAGACACCCCCGTTCGCCGCCACGCGACCCATAGCACCCGCGCATCATCAAAACCATCGTAGATGCCGCACAAAGTGTCAACTGTTCCCGACCATTCTCGACCTCCCCTTGCCACGCCATTACTTCCTTGAGCATCGCCAGGAGACCACGCACCATGCTAGCCCCCGAGCCATGCCCTTAGCTCACTACACCGCTGACCCCGATGAGTTATGCTCGTCCCGCACTGCCCCTCTCGCTCGGCTTTAAAAGAAGGCCACCCCAGCCCAAATTCGTCACACCATTCCACTCCCCACCTCTCACAGAGCCCCACTAACCCTTCCCCAGAGAAAGGCGAGCACCAGGTCACCGGAAGTTCACCGGAGTCTACCGCGGAGGAGGAGAAGAGGAGTCGTTGATTGGAGCCACCCCAGGAGCTGTCGCAGCCACCGTTCGAACCGCCATCGTTGACAACGTCGTTCGCCCCCAACGCCAACCCTAGCTGGAGCCCTGATGAGCCTCACACGACTCCCACTGCCGTGTTAGGGTTTAGTCTCGCTGGCGCTGCCCGACGGAGACGACAAAACTCATCCGTTAGATTAGAAAAAAATTGCAAGATCCAGATTGCCCGCATCGCTTTTATGTAACAGTCGGCCGACACGTGGGGTCATCCTTAACTCAGCCAGCTCACAGTCTTGTGATGGGCAGCCCAGTTAGTTCCCGCGCGATCCGGTTAATTCAAATTTAGATTTTTCTATTTAGTTCAAACCCTAGTTCTATCAGTAGATTCAAAAATCGATTCAGAGAGATTCACTGAACCAAATTGCATGAAACCAATTTTGTTAGAAATGTATTGAAATTGTTAATCCAAGCCCGTTGGATTCAAACTATTTGGAATTATAGATCGCCTATAGTAAAAATAATAAGGCAGGGACTTTTCTAGATTCAAACATTTTTCAAAAATCAACCATAAATGCTTTTGAGTTGATTCCAACTCTCAAAAATCACATTTGACAAGACCTTTCTGAATATATAAAAATATCTAGGTTTACTTGCAGAAATAGTGGACAAGTATTAAAAGAATGCCCCATAGGCATTTCTAGTCACTTTAATTAAATAAAATAATAATGTTAAACCTTATTAAATTGTGACACCACTTTAAATCAAATTCCCAAGTATTAAAATATGTGGTGATGACATGTGTCAACATGATCCCATATTTTAATTGGAGAATATTAAATCTTAAGTAGTTTTCAATGAGTAGAAATTACTTTTTCAAAATAAAATAAATAGGACTAATTCTTTAATCATTGTGATGATTGTGATGATGCTAGATCATCTAGTGTGAACCTTTGTGTGCTAAATATGAGTAGTTAAGTATTGTTTGGTGATTGTGTACCTCGTATTTATTTATAGACGCTAGTACTGACCAAGGATACAAAAAGGAAGGAGACTACTACGAAAAGGAAGCAGAGGAGAACTTCAACTACTGCACTACTCAAGGAAAGCTACCACTTGCAAGTTTCTTAACCTTGCAAGCTAATACTTGTAAGCCCCACCATACCACTTAACCTATTGAATGCCTTAGGCATATTTGGTTATGCAACCTTGATTATACCAAATCCTAGTTTTACTTGCAAGCTTTATTCTTTTATTTCTTTATCAAAACTTCTTTATTGCTTTTACTTAGTGACTTGTGAATTTTGGAAAGATATTATAGGTAGGATAAATAGCATAAAACTTGGCCTAAGTTAGATAGAACTAGATGTCATACTGAGGCATGATACTAGATTTGGATAAGTTACACTTGATTAGCACCCCTCATTAGTGATTACCCCCAACTTTACTGGCTAGTGCTAAGCATAAAACTTGATCACTTTAGATGGGAATACTTGGTTAAAATGATTATGAAAACCTTAGAATGATGAGTCATTCTAATGAAATGTTTTGACATGTGTTATGAACACCAGATGATTTTGATGAGGAAAATGTTAAGGCATGAGCCTTAGCCCTTTTTTTAAACTGATGGTTGGGTTCGGATGCGATACCATTCCAATGTTACCGTACAACCACAATACCAGAATTTGGTTAGGGCTTGACTGGAAGTTTATATACCTTAGTATGGGTTCCCTTGCGGCCGAGGTTTGAGCTGAGGCTACCTCGTGAGGATTATCCACCTATGCAGTTCCCAAGATGACAGATGGTCATGGTTGGGAGGCCAAACTCATAGGGGAGGTGCCTATACTAGGGTGTGTAATTGAAAGGTTAGGATTGATTATCTGCATACTAAGTATGGTGATTCAGGATTGTTCTTGACGGATGTATCGAATGTTGTGGTGAAAGTGTACTACCTCTGCAGAGTGTCAAACTATTCGAATAGCCGCATCCACGGTTATGGACAGTTGGAGTGGCCATACTGTTCCTTCATCAGATGTTTTCAAAATGACTTGTGAAATGAATTATGGCTTTGACTTGACCACAACAGGGTTGTGAACATGAAAACTAAGTTCCCACTTAGGTGTTGTAAAACATTAAACTAGTTTTCTTTGCTTCTAAACTCAGTTAAGGTAAACCTGGATTTTTGCAAAACAACCTAGAGCTTAGGATTCCTACTTGAACCACCTTACTTGTTAGTGATAGCTTGCGAGTACTTAAAAACTACTCATGGTTTTGTTCCTGGCTATTCCTATGGCCTGACTATGAGGAGGACTATCAGGATGATGGACAGCAGGAGGTCTACGACAACTACGATCATCTCCCATCATCAGCATTGCATGTGACCCTGAATATGGTGCCTCGACCACGCTACCTTTATTATTATTATTCCGCTGTGTTGATTGTATTAAGACTAGATCATGAGATCCTTTATTTGTAAGACCTTTATTATGGTTTGTAATGGATGATGAACTATGGTACCAATCTGTTATGTCTCGCAAAAATGGTAATCCTGGGATTGCGATGTATGGCATAACAGGCATCTGGGGTTAAAAATCCGGGTGTTGACAAGTTGGTATCAGAGCCATCCTGACCATAGGAGACCCTATTTAGAATGGACGCTTGAATCAAAAACTTAGTTTCAAAACAAAAGAAGTAAGTATTTATGAAAACTTATTCTCATCCTTATCACTTAGACTCTCTCATAAAAATTCATGTTCCTAAAAAATCCTTACAATCCTACATAAAATTTGACACACTTGATCACTCTACTAACTTACTCATCCTACATTCTTATAGATGGACGTCAAGTATAGCAAGTTCTACCAGTTGGGCAACAGAGGAGAGCTCATCTTTGAGCGTGATTTGGACCAACTCTCGGAATTTCTTGAGTGCCTGCACCCCGAGTTCTTTGGAGCCCAGCTCAACGATCAGCAAGTAGGAGAACTACAATGGCTGATTGTTAAAAGTCTTAGAGGCAAGATTGAGGCACCCACCTTAGAAGGAATCCAATTCACCTTAAGAGAGAACAACTGGCTAGACGGACTCACCAGGGCTATGCAGGAAGTTCTTGCCCGTCTATGTGGACAAAGCATCAACCAAATCAAGGGCACTAGCTTTGAGTACTACGCAAGACATGATGCTATGGGACAACCATTAGAGGTACCAGGCCACCCGGAGCTAAATCATCATGTGGATCATCTTGACTTCATGATGTATGACAGGCAGAAGGAGTTGGACAACGCCCGCGCCTGCGCCAACCACAACTATGCCATTGCAGTCAAGAAGGACCAGACCCTCGCCATCCTTGCGAAGGAGCGCAAGTCATTTCGCCGTACGCGAGACAAGAAGGATCGCATCATTGCTCTCCTTCGTCATAGAGTGTCAGACTTGGAGGATACCATCCATGAGCGGGACATGCAGCTTGAGGAGAGGGAGAATGCAGGGGAAGATATCTGTGGAGACCCTTACTCCTACCTCAGTGATGATGATGACTTCCTAGAGGACCAAGCTATGGACTTACACACTAATGATAAGGACTCCGCCTTCATTGATGATGATGATGAAGAAGACACCGATTTTGATGAGTAATAGCACTTGAGAACGATCATAGGAGTGAGTTGTATTCGGTCCCACTGTATCGTAGTTCACAGAATGGTTTTTAAAACCATCTGTTACCTTGTGTGGTGTGTGTTTGTATTGTGTGCTATGAATGAATGAAAAGCAAGTTGCTAGTTGGAAAAACCAGAGTCAAACTTAAAGTTTAAAAACTTTTCAAAAACAAACCCCTAAACCTTAGAAATTTCCCTCGTGTCTCATGATCTATCTCAATCTTCAGATGCCTCGCGGAGGAAGCAGCTCATCCCCGGACCCAATGCTACAAATCTTGCAAATGTTGGTTTCTAACCGTGAAGCTGAAAGAGCCGAACGTCAAGCCAACTTAGCCACCCTTCAACACATAGCTCAGATGGCCAATAACAATCAAGGCGATGGAAACCAAGACAACCATGGATCCAAACTCAAGAACTTTCAGAACACCAATCCACCCATTTTTAGTAAGTCTGAAGAGCCATTGGATGCTGATGACAAGCTGTAGACTATGGAGAACAACTTAGAAGTCGCAGGAGTGGAGGCCAATGAGAAAGTACTATTTGTCACCCATTATCTGGCAGGATATGCAAGAGCTTGGTGGAATAGCATTCACACCATGAATGGAGGACATATGATGACCTGGGATGAATTCAAACTCAAGTTTAGCAGAACCCATGTGCCACCGGGTTTAATCAAGCGGATGAGAGATGAATTCAGAGAATTGAAGCAAGGGAGGATGACAGTAGTTTAGTACCATGACAAATTTCTGTCATTAGATAGGTATGCACCCGATGCAATCGACACTGAAGCCAAGAAGAAGGAGAGATTCTTGAATGGTCTGCATGATGAGATGCAGACGGTGTTAGTCAATATTCCATTTGCTGACATTAAAGCCTTAGTGGATTCTGCCATTCAGATGGAAGGCAAGATCAACCAAGCCAATGAGAATCGCAAGCGCAGAATGATGAATCAACCAGGAACCCACCATACCCCCAAAGTATCGCCTCAACCCGTCTGCAGGATATGCCCCGAGAAACAATAGACCCCCAATGACCCATCCAAACTACCCCAACCATGGAGGAGGAAACCCAAGGCCCGGAGGAAACCACAACAACAACCCCGACAACTCCAACAATTTCAATCGTGCACCGCCCAAGTTCAACAACAACAATGCCAATACTGCCCTAAGGACTGGAAGCAATGTGGTGCATGTTGCAGGAAAAGACAAGTCTTAGGTTACTTGTTATGAATGCGGAACCAATGGTCACTACTCCAATGAGTGCCCCAAGAAGCTTGCAACAGCTACCATTGTGAATGCCCCAGCTCAGCAGCAGCGCCGTGTTCAGCCTAGAAGGATATTTGCCCCAGGGAATTCACTCAACTGCAATGGCCATTTGTTTCACATGAATGCTGAAGAAGCCCAGGAAGTGCCAGATGTCGTGTTGGGTATGTTTTCCGTTAACTCGGTACTTGCAAGAGTGTTGTTTGATTCTGGAGCATCGCACTCGTTTGTTACAGAAGAATTTGCATGCACTAGTAAGATTCAACCAACAAAATTGAAGCATGTTATGATAGTTTAAATACCTGGTTCAACCACTAAAGCTGGACAAAATTGCAAGGCCGTGCCCATCAGAATCCATGGCATAGATTTTTATGCTAATCTAATAGTACTTGGAACCAAAGGTTTGGAAGTAGTACTAGGAATGGATTGGATGTCGAAACATAAAGGATTAGTCGACTATGCCAAGAAATCCATAACCATGACCAGTACTACTGTAGTATCAGTAGAGCATGTATCTGAAACCTTACCCCGTCAATTCAAGTGCAACAAGAGTCTAGCCCAACCAACCATTGACCAATTCAGAGTAGTCTGTGAATACCCCGACGTATTCCCAGATATATTGCCCGATATGCCCCTAGATCGGGATATCGAGTTTATCATTGAACTAATCCCTGGAACTGGACCCATAGCTCAGTGACCTTATAGTATGAACCCATCGGAACTAGTGGAGCTGAAGAAGCAACTGGATGCTATGCTGGAGATCGGTCTGATTCAACCAAGTGCATCGCCATGGAGATCACATGTCTTATTTGTGGATAAGAAAGATGGAGGTAACCGTTTGTGCATGGATTATCAGAAGCTGAATGATTTCACCATTAAGAATAAGTACCCACTTCCGAAGATAGAAGATCTGTTTGACCAGTTGGCTGGTGCCAAAGTGTTTTCTAAGATTGATCTTAGAACTAGTTATCATCAACTCAACATTCGTGCAGGGGATATTCCAAAGACTGCCTTCACCACCAGATATGGATTGTATGAGTACACTGTCATGTCTTTTGGATTAACCAATGCCCCTGCTTATTTCATGAACCTCATGAATAAGATTTTTATGAACTTCCTGGATAATTTTGTCATTGTTTTCATCAATGACATTCTGATCTATTCCAAATCAGAAGAAGAACATGAGCTACACATAAGGACCATCCTTGAAACCCTTAGGGAGCATTAGTTGTATGACAAGTTTAGAAAATGTGAGTTCTGGTTAAAGGAAGTAGGATTCCTCGGACATATTGTGTCGGCAGGAGGAATTGTTGTCGACCCTGCCAAGGTTAATGATGTGGAAGAATGGCAAGCCCTGACCACTCAAACCCAAGTTCGTGCATTTCTCGGATTAGCGGGATATTACCGCAAGTTCGTAGAAGGATTTTCGAGCATCGCAAAACCCATGACCCAATTGTTGAAGAAGGATAAGAAGTTTGAATGGACAGACAAATGTGAAGCAAGTTTTCAAGAACTCAAGAGGAGATTATTTTCAGCCCCAATCTTGACTATGCCGGATATCACGAAGCCTTTTGATGTATTTTGTGACGCATCTAAGATTGGTCTCGGATGTGTGCTAATGCAAGAAGGCAAAGTCATATCCCATCTATCCCGACAACTGAAGCAACATGAGCAGAATTACCCTACCCATGATCTTGAACTAGCAGCCGTAGTTTTAGCCTTGAAGACATGGCGGCATTACCTCATGGGTAATCGTTGTAAGATTTATTTGGATCACAAGAGCCTGAAGTATATTTTCACCTAGAAGGGGCTAAATATGAGGCAAAGGATATGGATAGATCTAATCAAGGACTATGACCTTGACATTCACTATCACCCCGGCAAAGTCAATGTGGTAGCAGATGCTCTTAGCAGATTGTCGTGTCACTTGAACACCATGATTCTGAAGGAGCAACCAAGTTTGCATAAGGATTTGGAAGATTTCAGAATAGAGCTAGTAAGTGAAGGATTTTTGGCTAGCATAGAACTTCAACCCACTTTGACCAGTCAAATCAAGGAGGCCCAGGAAGGAAATGCTAGTATCGACGGAATCAAACGTCGTATAGGTATAGGGAAGGCACCCGGATTCACCAAAGATGAAGAAGGAGTTTTATGGTACAAATGACGTATCTGTGTACTAGCGGATTCAGAGTTGAAACAAGCTATTTTGAAAGAAGCCCATGATACTCTTTATTCTATCCACCCCGGAGGAACCAAGATGTATCGATTTGAAGGATCAATTTTGGTGGCATAAGATGAAGAGAGAAATCAGAAGCTACATAGCCAAATGTGATATCTGCCAGAGAATCAAGGCGGGACATCAAAGACCTGCAGGACTGTTGCAACTATTGCAGATTCTGGAATGGAAATGGGATTCAATTGGAATGGATTTTATCACCGGTTTGCCTACATCTAGTAGGGGAAATGACTCTATCTGGGTCATAGTGGATAGACTATCCAAAGTAGCCCTTTTCTTACCGGTCAAGACCACTTATCAGAGTTCGAAGCTAGCAGAGTTGTACATTGCTAGAATAGTCAGTTTACATGGCGTCCTCAAAAACATTGTGTCGGATCGAGGAACCCAGTTTACCTCGAGATTTTGGAAGAAAGTCAAAGAAGGATTAGGAACCAGACTGGATTTCAGCACAGCTTGTCACCCTCAGACTGATGGACAAACAGAGCGAGTAAACCAAATACTCGAAGATATGTTGAGAGCTTGTGTGTTTGAATATGGATCAAAATGGGAAGACTATCTGCCTTTCGCAGAATTTTCGTACAACAATAGTTACCAAGCCAGTTTGCAAATGTCCCCATTTGAATTTATGTATGGAAGAAAGTTCCGTACCCCCTTGAATTGGTCGGAAGTAGGAGAGAGTCAGATTTTCGGACCCGACATCCTACGAGAAGCCGAAGAGAAAGTTCACAAGATCCGTGAGCACCTTAAGACCGCTCAATCCAGACAGAAGAGTTATGCCGACAAGAGACGTCGAGACCTAGCCTTCAACATCAGAGATTTTGTGTATCTCAAAGTATCACCCTTGAAAGGAATGCAACGTTATCAACTCAAAGGAAAGTTATCCCCCAGATATATCGGACCCTTCAAGATTTTGAATCGCCGAGGAGAAGTATCATATCAACTGGAACTGCCAGAGGAGATATCAGCCGTGCATAATGTGTTTCATATTTCGTTACTTTGAAAATGCCTAGAAGTCCTGGAGAAGACCGAAGAATTTTGATCATAGAACCATAGAGATCAACGATGACCTGGCATATCCTGAAGTACCCATTCATATTTTGGAAGAAGCCTTCAAAACCACCAGAACCCGGAGTATCAAGTTTCTCAAGATCCAGTGGAGTAACCACACTGAAGAAGAAGCTACCTGGGAGCAATAAGATTACATTAGGACTGAGTTTCTAAATCTCTTTAAATCCTAGTTTTCTTTTTCTCAAATCTTGGGACGAGATTTTGTTTAAGGGGGAAGGTTTGTAGCATCCCAAAAATATTAATCAAGATTATCAAGTTCTAATCACCCAAGTTTAGGGTTAACAAAAACTTTTATTATTAAAATCAATATGAATGCATGTCAGTGTATGTGATGAATGAATGAATGCTTGAAATGCCTTGTTTGATTGCTATGAGTAGCAAGGATTGGTTTAAAGATGAAAACAACATCATCTAAATCATTTCCAAGCAGAATCAAATCAATAGAAATGCAAATATATACAATATGAGCTAATGGTCATTTTGACCAAAGTTAACCACTAGACCACTTTGAGTGTTTCTAGTCCAAGTTTTCTAACAGAAATAAGTCCAATTATTTTCACCCCTTGCTAGACCAAGTAAAAGTGAACCCAATACCACTTTGCAAACCAACAGAAACATTTTGCAAATCTATTCAAATGACATTTGAAAACTAAATCAAGTGTAGGTACTAAGATCACCATTTCTCAAAAACCACTCAAACCAGTTCACCTTGACAAACCCAAGCAACCAGAGACTCCCAAGTATGTGACTAGTGCACTCACAAAAATTCATTAAAAAAAATTCAAACTAAATTTCTTTTGGCCATTTCATCAAACACTTGGTGAGCACAATAAAACCTGCCTAACTATCACTGTTTTTTATCAATGCTTTGTTCCCTCTTTGCACCCTACTCTCACCCCTTGTCTCCCCCAGTGACCACACTGCATTGACACAAGCTAGAACCCTACCCTTTGCACCATGACGTGCCAACCCGAGCCACCCCTTGCCAGCCGACCATGGCAAGCTAGCAGAAGCCATCGTCGCGCCTAGCCACCATGTCCAGGAGGTAGCCCAACATCCACCGCCACCCCCTATCTAGCCCTTGCACGCACCCAGGCACTAGACCACAGAGAATGCGCTGCGCCCAATGTCTCTGCGCCATGCCGAGAGCACTCTAGAGCACCGCGCCCGACACGCTCGCACACGCCGCACCTCGCCTTCGCCGCCCGTGCCTGCAATCACCACGACCCCAGGAACCTCCCAAATACCCCCGTTCACTGTCGCGCGACCCGTAGCACCCGCGCGTCGTCAAAACCATCGTCGGTGCCGTGCAGAGCGTCGACCGTTCCCGACCATTCTCGACCGCCCCTTGCAGCGCCATTACTTCCTTGAGTATCGACAGGAGACCGCGCACCATACTAGCCCCTGAGCCATGCCCTTAGCTCACTGCACCGCTAACCCCTATGAGCTATGCCCATCCCGCACCGCCCCTCTTGCTCGGCTATAAAAGGAGGCAACCCCAGCCCAAATTCGTCACACCATTCCACTCCCCGCCTCTCACAGAGCCCCACTGACCCTTCCCGGGAGCAAGGCGAGCACCAGGTCGCCGGAATTTCACCGGAGTTTGCCGCGGAGGAGGAGAAGAGGAGCCGTTGATTGGAGCCGCCCCAGGAGCTGCCGCAAGCACCGTTCGAACCGCCATCGTTGACAACGTCGTTCGCCCCCAATGTTGGGGATATGCTATATGGGTATCCTCATAGCATGTCCTCTATCCGGATAACCCGGGTGGCCCATGGTTGGTAGCATGGCTTATGGCCTGCTGGGCGGCCCAGTTAGATGGATCTAGAAGGGAGGCCCATGCCGGATAAAGGAAGGATACGGAGGAGTAACCGACGTACCCGGAGCCTTGGAGTGCAAGACACGCTAGATTAATTGTATGCAGTGTAGGACTTTGTAACCTGTCCGGCAAGGACTTTTCCCTGTAACCCTAGGACCTGGCGACTATATAAGTCGGGCCTATGGGAGCCTTTAGGGTAGACAACCTCAGACGATAACTTAGGCTTTCTATGCACCTTGCATAGCGAACCGATCCCTGTAACTCGGCGTATTGCCATTATAGTGATTTATAACAGGAGTATGATTCCGCCACCGTCGTTGGATCTGAACCTAGGTAAGCTGTGTTACCTGGTACCCGTCAACCATCCGCCTTCCCCCACGTCTCTAAACACGCACTATGAGGACCCCTCCATGGCGTACTCGTCAGCAATACCATGACAGTTGGCGCCCACCGTGGGGCAAGAGGCGCTTCAAGCTCTTTAGCGGGTGAGGACCAAGATCTTCGCGGGAATCGGCGAAACCGTAGCCATCGGTCGTGTTCTCTTCTCCGGCAACGTTCCGATCGTCCCTCCCGACGAGTTCTGGATCCCGGCGAAGACGAACCCTACGCGATGCTCGATCGTCCCCATCGGAGACATCCACCTCTTCATCGGCGAAACCGACTCGGGCACTAGTTCCCTGGGAGTCGGAGGAGCATCAAGACCCGCACGGACCGCCTACGGGCAGGATACGTTCGCGGAATAATCGATGTTGGATCTCTCCTCGGAGTTTGCCGGCAAAGATCGAAAAAATTCAAGGCCCACCCAAACCGCCCATGTGCAGGATATAACGGTGGAAGATCACTGCAAGTCCGCTGGCTTCGTCTGTGCGTCTGGACAGCAGAGATCCAAGTTCATCGGCGTGGTTACCATCTTCGATCTGGCGTGTTGCGTTTAGAGAGAGAGCGAAAAAACCTGCGATACCTTGCCAGGTGGCTCCGTATACTGGCCGATCTGGCGCACTACCCCAACGATGATGATATGTATCACTTTGTGGAAGGATTGGACCAAGGAACGCTTCTCCGGCATTCTCTAAAGCGGCAGCAGGCTTCAGGACGCCTCACCTTCAAAAGCATGGTGAGCACCATCAACAACTACGCAGAGGCTGAAGAGGCAGCTCAGACAGCTCTTGCGCTCATTGACGGAGCACCACCGATTCAGCCACAGCCACCACCACCTCCGGCCGCCATCACCGCAGTTGCGCCACCACCTTCAGTCATCGTCGTGCCTGTTTCACCTCCACCCCCGTCATCGAGGAAGCCTCAGCACCCTCCGACTCTGTGATTGACGCGCTTTACGCTGACTTCAGCGCAGATTCAAAGGAGATAGATTTCAGCCTGGAGGAGCTAGACTCTGCCATGCAGGAGATGGAAGAAGATTACCAGCACCACGAGCAGGCCAACAACGCCGTCGCGTCCCGAGAGGTGTTTGTCACCATTGGGACAGTGATGGATGAAGATCAACCCGGAAGAGCTCCGCCTACAGTGATGGACAAGGGGAAGGGACCACCTCTTGCTGCCGACAATGATCGCGCAAAGGACATGCCCCCTCCGCCTAACCCAGTGCAACAACGCAGGAACTCGGCACCAGACCAAGCAACAACAACACCGCAAACTCGCCACCTCTAGCATCTACGTCTGCTGCTGCCCGAGTTACTCCAGCTGATAGAGTGATGTACGGCAATCTCCTCGTCGAGCCCATGACCGTGGCTCATATTCGCAATGTAGTACAGCTTGACGAGAAGTGCCAGCAGCTGCTGGAGGAAGCGCAGGCCATCGCGGAGCAAGGCGCAAAGCTAGATCGAGATCTGGCCAACACGCAGAAGTCAATAGAGAAATCTAGAGCAATGAAGGCCGAATACAAGACTCTGTTGCGGCAGCATAAGGCCAAGAAAGCTCCGGCTCACGTCATCAACGATCCTGGTGTGCGGGAAAACCTAGGATGGGCTCCCCCGAAGCCGGCACAAGCCAAGCCATACATTGACAGTGAAGACAGGCAGGTGATGCCCACTCCTCTCCTCAACCTTGCCGTTGCCAAAACCCTTCTGGAGCAGGATAGATCACCTGAGGCGGTGGACCAGGTCTATGACCTAGTGGACAAGGCGGTGAAACAACAGGAAAAGGCCACCTCTCAGAGGCTTGAGTCCGACCTAGCGTTTTGCTAGTCTAGCCAACATAAGCCGCCAAGTAAGAAATCTCCTCTTGATGTCGGGTCTCAGACGGGTTCGTCGGAACAAAGACGGAGGGATGCGCGCAAGAGGAAGGATGATATCCCCATATCCTCTGACCATGGAGGCAAGTCCCAACCTCGTCGCCCATCGCCACTGCCCCGCTCCCCCCGACATCGTGAAGAAACCAAGGCTCACCGTCGTACGGATATGCCTCCGCCACAGTTCTTGAGCTCGTCCTTGCCGGCTCCGGCTTCGCGCTTGACGGTGAAAAAGTATATAAAGAGATATAGCCTAGGCCTAATCCCTAAGTAACCCTAACAAAGCGTCGCGTAGTTGCTAAGCGCGAGGATGCTATTGGGGGGAGAGGTTCTGAGGCTGTACTCGATAATGGTTGAGGACAGCTAGGAAGAAATTGGAGATGGGCAGGGAGACGCCGCATACCAGTTGGGCTTTAAGGTACACCTTTTCTCTGGCTTGGGGAGAAGGAGTGACCTCGCCGGCCGGTGCCGCCCGCCAGGCGAGCCCCTCCGTCGCAGGGAGGTAACCCTCGATGATTAACTCCTTGATGTCACGGTCCGTAATATCCGAACCACACCAGTCGCCCTTGTGGGAGTCGTACTCCTCCTCTAGCAGTTCCAGTGCCGCTACATTATGGTCCCCGCTGGTGGCTTCGACCACCGCAGATTTAGGGATCACCAGACCCTCTGGGGGCACGATGATGGAGCTCGCCGGCTTTGTTGCGGCATCGCCTGACGCCGCCATGGAGGGAGCAGGACCGCTGCTGGCCATTGGAGGGGTTACGGTGGTGACTGGGAAGGTCAAGGAGTTAGGGTTTTTTGCACGGTGCGCGGAGAGCTCGAGGAGGCGCTCGCTGGAGGAAGAAGACGATGCAGAGGAGAATGAGGTGAAAAGTAAAATTTCCACCGCTGTTACAATTCATAACCTCTGGCATCAAGATTGATCGAACGGTTGACGCGTGGATGACGTGTGCGTGCGCGTGCGCGGAAATTTCGCCACGTTGCCAACCGTCACCGCCAACGGTTCGTATCGCTCGTGCGGGAAAATCAGACATGATTGCGTTCTCTACATGTGTGAGTTATAAGGCGTTGCTGACCTATGTCTACGTCGCCCTGGCTATCACTAGCAGGTGAACCATCACATCGGAAGATTCCGGCATGGACAGATCCAATCCGGCTACAGAAGAGTATGACAGAAGATTACGCAATTCTCTGACTTACAAGTTGAAGACGGAGAAAACCTTGCAGGGTTCTTTGGGAGGACTACAAGATATTGCTTGACGATTTGTCGACATCCATCTAGACGGAGCATTCAATGTGAAGAGGCAAGACAGCGCAAGATCTCAGAGTTCTCCGGGGGCTACTGTTGGGGATATTCTATATGGGTATCCTCATAGCATGTCCTCTATCCGGATAACCCAGGTGGCCCACAGTTGGTAGCATGGCCTATGGCCTGCTGGGCGGCCCAGTTAGATGGATCCAGAAGGAAGGCCCATGCTGGATAAAGGAAGGCTACAGAGGAGTCACCGACGTACCCGGAGCCTTGGAGTGCAATACATGCTAGATTAATTGTAGGCAGTGTAGGACTCTGTAACCTGTCCGGCAAGGATTTTTCCCTGTAACGCCAGGACCTGGCGACTATATAAGTCGGGCCTATGGGAGCCTTTAGGACAGACAACCTCAGACGATAACTTAGACTTTCTAGTCACCTCGCACAGCGAACCGATCCCTGTAACTTGGCTTATTGCTATTATAGTGATTTATACCAGGAGTAGGATTCTGCCACCGTCGTGGGATCTGAACCTGGGTAAGCTATGTTACCTCGTACCGGTCAATCGTCCGCCTTCCCCCACGTCTCTAAACACGCACTGTGAGGACCCCTCCATGGCGTACTCGTCGGCAATACCACGGCACCCAACGCCGACCCTAGCTGGAGCCCTGGTGAGCCTCACACGACCCTCACCGCCGTGTTAGGGTTTAGTCTCGTCGGCGCTGCCCGACGGAGACGACACACCTCAGCCGTTAGATTAGATACAGATTGCAAGGTCTAGATTGCCCCATACCGCTTTGCGTAACCAGAGTCGCTGACACGTGGGGTCATCACTTAACTCAGCCCGCATGCTGCGATGTGCGTAGTGGGCCGGCCCAGTTAGTTCCCGCGCGATCCGGTTAATTCAAATTTAGATTTTTCTATTTAGTTCAAACGCTAGTTCTGTCAATAGATTCAAAAATCGATTCAGAGAGATTCACTAAACCAAATCGCATGAAACCAAATTTTTTAGAAAGGTATTGAAATTGTTAATCCAAGACCATTGGATTCATACCATTTGGAATTATAGATCACCTATAGTAAAAATAATAAGGCAGGGACTTTTCTGGATTCAAACATTTTTCAAAAATCAACCATAAATGCTTTTGAGTTGATTCCAACTCTCAAAAATAACATTTGACAAGACCTTTCTGAATATGTAAAAATATCTAGGTTTACTTGCAGAAATAGCGGACAAGTATTAAAAGAATGCCCCATAGGCATTTCTAGTCACTTTAATTAAATAAAATAATAATGTTAAACCTTATTAAATTGTGATACCACTTTAAATCACATTCCCAAGTATTAAAATATGTGGTGCTGACATGTGTCAACATGATCCCATATTTTAATTAGAGAATATTAAATCTTAAGTAGTTTTCAATGAGTAGAAATTACTTTTCCAAAATAAAATAAATAGGACTAATGCTTTAATCATTGTGATGATTGTGATGATGCTAGATCATATAGTGTGAACCTTTGTGTGCTAAATATAAGTAGATAAAGTATTGTTTGGTGATTGTGTACCTCGTATTTATTTATAGACGCTAGTACTGACCAAGGATATGAAGAGGAAGGAGACTACTACGAAGAGGAAGCAGAGGAGAACTTCAACCACTGCACTACTCAAGGCAAGCTACCACTTGCAAGTTTATTAACCTTGCAAGCTAATACTTGCAAACCCCACCATACCACTTAACCTATTGAATTCCTTAGGCATATTTGGTTATGCAACCTTGATTATTCCAAATCCCAGTTTTACTTGCAAGCTTTATTCTTTTATTTCTTTATCAAAACTTCTTTATTGCTTTTAATTAGTGACTTGTGAATTTTGGAAAGATATTATAGGTAGCATAAAGAGCATAAAACTTGGCCTAAGTTAGATAGAACTAGATGTCATACTGAGGCATGAGACTAGATTTGGATAAGTCACACTTGATTATCACTCGTCATTAGTGATTGCCCCAACTTTAGTGGCTAGTGCTAAACATAAAACTTGATCACGTTAGATGGAAATACTTGGTGAAAATGATTATGAAAACCTTAGAATGATGAGTCATTCTAATGAAATATTTTGACATGTGTTATGAACACCAGATGATTTTGATGAGGAAAATGTTGAGGCATGAGCGTTAGCCCTTTTTTTAAACTGATGGTTGGGTTTAGATGCGATACCATTCCAATGTTACCGTACAATCTCAATACCCAAATTTGGGTAGGGCTTGCCTGGAAGTTTATATATCTTAGTATGGGTTCCCTTGCGGCCGAGGTTTGAGCTGAGGCTACCTCGTGAGGATTATCCACCTGCGTAGTTCCCAAGATGACAAATGGTAATGGTTGGGAGGCCAAACTCATAGGGGAGGTGCCTATACTAGGTGATGGCGCCTAGAAGCGCTACGTCGGGAACCCCAAGAGAAAGGTGTGATGCGACTGTGACAAGTCTCTCCCTCGATAAGAAACCGGGTTTTGAACCCGGATGGGAGGAAGGAAACGTCTCAAAGGTGTTGCAAGCAACATGGAAACCTGCACAACACAAACTCAAGACTTTTCCCCAACTAATAGTGAGGTTGTCAATCTCACCGGTTGCTGTAATAAAGGATTACCTGTATGGTGTGGAAGGTGATGATGGTTTGCAGCAAGTAAACAGTAACAGTGGAGTATGTATCAATGGTAAAGATTGGACCGGGGTCCATAGTTCACTAGAGGTGTTCTCCTTAGATAAAGAAACATGGCATGCTGGGTAAACAAATTACAGCAAGGCAATTGACATGACTGAGCAAGACATAACAATGCAATACCAGACAAAAAGATCCTATGAGATTTGATTGGGCAATACAATAATATACATAGACCGCCATCCAACTGCATCTATGACTAGAAGTCCACCTTTGGGTTATCATCCGCACCCCCTCCAGTATTAAGTTGCAAGCAATAGACAACTGCTTTAAGCAAAGTGTGTAAGGTAAACAATCCACTTGTTCCATGAACAAGAGACCGTTGTTTTCTCCCTAGTGGCAACAGCACATCTACAACCGTAGAGATTTCTGTCACTTCCCTTGGAAACTAGAGGCATGAACCCACTATCAAGCATAAATACCCCCTCTTGGAGTCACTAGCAACTACTTGGCCAAGATAGCTACTAACAACGGAGAGCATGCAAGATCACAAACAACACAGACATGATAGAATCAAATAGATAAAACCATTAATCAATCTGAGATAGTAATCTCAATATCCATCGGCTCCCCGCAAACACAACATGCATGATTACAAATAGATTAGATCTTGATCATGAATGGAGCTCACAAGATCTAGACATGAAAGCACAAGGAGAAGATACAACCATCTAGCTACTACATGGACCCGTAGTCCAAGGTGGAACTACTCACGCTTCATACTGGAGGCTAGCATGATGAAGAAGAAGGCCTCTGGGATGATCTCCCCTCTGGCAGGGTGTCGGGAAGAGCTTCAGATCCCCCCGATCTAGGGATGATGGTGGCGGCGGCTATAGACGGTTTCATGGAATATTGATCGGGTACTTAGGGTTTTGGCATCGGGGGGTCTTTATAGGCAAGAGGCGGTGGGAGGCCAGGGGCCCACACTGCCTGGCGCAGCCACCCTAGGCACGATCGTCAGAAATGTATCTATAATTTTTATGCTACATGCTTGTTTAGTATCTACTTTGCTTTGCTCTATCTACACTTTGAGGTGTTTTTATATATTTTCTAGAACTAACCTATTAACAAGTTGTCACAGTGCCAGTTGCCTGTTTTCTTCTGTTTTTGGTTCTAGAAAGGCAGAAAATCAATATTCTCAAATTGGACGGGACAAAAGCCGAAACCAATATTTTACCATGGGGGACACTAAGCCAGAAGACGAGACGGAGAAGCGAACCAGGGCGGCTAGACCCCCCTAGGCGCGGGTGGGCCCACCATGCGCCTGGGTAGGGTGTGGGGCCCCTGGATGCCTACCAGCCTTGCCTCTTCGCCTATAAGAAGCCCCCGATGCAGAAACCCTACGACCCGATCAAAACTCCACGAAACCTTCTGTATCCACCGCCACCATCATCCCTAGATCAGGGGGTCTGAAGTTCTTCCCCGGCACCCTGTCAGAGGGGAAATCATCCTGGAGGCCTTCTCTCTGGTATGAAGCGTGAGTAGTTCCACCTTGGACTATGGGTCCATGTAGTAGCTAGATGGTTGTATCTTCTCCTTGTGCTTTCATGTATAGATCTTGTGAGCTCCGTTCATGATCAAGATCTAATCTATTTGTAATCATGCATGTTGTGTTTGTGGGGATCCGATGGATATTGAGATTACTATGTCAGATTGATTAATGGTTTTATCTATTTGATACTATCATGTCTGTGTTGTTTGTGATATTGCATGCTCTCCGTTGTTAGTAGCTATCTTGGCCAAGTACTTGCTAGTGACTCCAATAGGGGGTATTTATGCTCGATAGTGGGTTCATGCCTATAGTTTCCAAGGGAAGTGACAGAAATCTCTTGATTTGTAGATGTGTTGTTGCCACTAGGGAAAAACAACGTCTCTTGTTCATAGAACAAGTGGATATTTACCTTACACACTTTTGCTTGCTTAAAACTTAATCTTTGGAGGGGTTGATGATAACTTTGAGGTGGACTTCTAGTCATAGATGCACTTGGATGGCGGTCTATGTATATTGTTGTATTGCTTAATCAGATCTCATAGGATCTTTTGTTTTGTATTGCAATGTTATGCCTTGCTTTCACAATTGCCCTACTGTAATTTGTTTACCCTTCATGCCATGTTGTTTATCTAAGGAGAGCACCTCTAGTGAACTATGGACCCCGGTCCGATCTTTACCATTAATACATCTTCCACTATTACTTGTTTACTTGTTGCAAACCATTACCTTCCACACCATACGTTTAATCCTTTGTTACAGCAAACCGGTGATCTTGACAACCTCGCTGATTCGTTGGGGCAAAGTCTTGAGTCTGTGTTGTGCAGGTTTTCACGATGCTTGCAACACCTATGTGACGTTTCCTTCCTCCTGTTGGTTCGATAACCTCGGTTTCTTACTGAGGGAAAACTTGCTGATGTGCTGGTTCACACCCTGCACTTGGGGTTCCCAACAGGCTCCACGTCAGCCACCAAGCTTTTCTGGTGTCGTTGCCGGGGAATAAAGGGACATCAAACTTCTTCCTCCCCGTCAAGCACCAAGCTTTTCTGGCGCCATTGCCGGGGAGTCTAAGGACGTCTTCACAAGGGGAGTCCTTCTCAACCTTTCTCTTTACTTTGTTTTTAGTTTGCTTAGTTTATTTTTCTTGGTTTTGTTTGCCTCTTTTAATCAAAAACTCCAAAAAAATAGTCTAGTCTAGTTTGGTTTGCTTTCTCTTATCAAAAAACACAAAAAAATTAGTTCCTACTCTAGTTGCTGGTCTGTTATTGCCTTGCTTGGTCATGCTTTCTATCAATGGATGGTTTCTTTGAAAGTAGTTCTGATTGGCAAGGTGGGTTCATAGAAGAACAAAAGAATCATTATAAGGAACACCGTTTGTCACAAAAATGGAAACACCTATGCGAACAAATTGATAAATTGAATACTATTGCTAGAGAGGTGTGCTCTACTTATAATGTTACTTATTGCTTTGATAAAGCTTGTTGCTGTAGGAGGTATAAACACCTCCATTTTCATTGTGAGTATAATGATAGTGTTACCATATCCTCTTATGTTAAAGGAAATTATGACTTTTATGATGTGGAGCAAATTGAAGAATTTATTGCCTTCAAGGGTGCATTTGAACTTGCTAGCTTGCTTGAAAATACTGATGATGCACCTTATGAATATGAGGTTTATGAGATACTTAAATTTTGCTTTGATAATTACAAGGAAGAAAATGGCTATATTCTTGAATATTTTAATAGATGCTTTCCACAGATGGAAGAGACTAATGCCTTGAAGGAGCCTATGGAAGAAGAAATTGTTGAAACTGGAAGCTCATTAGATGAAAAAGAGGAGGAGAGTGATGAACAAAAGGAGTAAGAATGGATCTACCCATGCCTATATTCTAATGAGAGTAACTCTTTATCCCTTATATTATTTGATTGTCCCCCATGCTTACTAAAGGAGGATGAATGTTATGTTCCTGTGGATCCTTTTGAAATATCTACTTTGGGTAAACCTATGAAGGTTTTAATCCCACTATTTTTTAGCCTGATAGAAATTATGTGTTTGTAGATCATGAAAAGCATGCTTTATGTGACAACGATATTGTTGAGTTTATTCATGATGCTACTGAAAATTATTATGAGAGAGAAAAGTATGTTTGTAGAATTTTTCATGGTACTGAAACACCTCTCTATGTGCTGAAAGTTTTGAAGTTACTCTTGTTTTATCTTCCTATGCTTGTCACTTTGTTCTTTGCGAATTTATTTATGTACAAGATTCTGATGTATAGGAAGAGGGTTAGACTCAAATGTGTTTTGAATTTGCTTCTTGATGCTCTCTTTTACTTCAATTCATATTTCTTATGAGAGCATCTTCT
Source organism: Avena insularis (assembly GCA_023614405.1). NCBI lineage: Eukaryota > Viridiplantae > Streptophyta > Magnoliopsida > Poales > Poaceae > Avena > Avena insularis. The sequence goes on from CM042695.1 coordinate 89,130,483, forward strand.
CAAACTTTTTGTGCCTAACTTAAAGGCGTTAAAGAAAAGTACTTGTTGGGAGATAACCCAAGAGTTTCCTTGAGTCTTCGAAGTTATTACTTCAGTATAACCTCTCCTTATCCTTTTGGTTTGCTTTTTGTGCCAAGAATGAGCTCTAATGAGAGGGAAGTAAGATTTGGGGAGTTGCTGTCCTGAAACAGATTTATGTCCTCCACCCAAAAATTTTGTGAGGAGTCTCTGTAACTCGGATTGAGCTGAAAATTTACGAATAAATCCCCCAGTATGTTAGCTAACTTTAGTTAGTTCTACACGTTTTTATTTGAGCAACATAAGATGTTTGAAAAAATCTGTTTCTACCTGCTGGTCTGTTTTGACAAATTTCTGCCATTATTTGCATTTGCTTCTTATTGATTTCTTTTTGAGTTCTCTTTTGGGGAATTGAGATTTTTGAAGGAGTTACTACTGTAGCTTGTGTTTTTAGTGAAAAGTCTTGCTGTTACAAAGCTTTTCCTAAAGGTCTATTATCTTTTGAATACACTAATGTTGCTAATAAAGATTGTATGAAGTTCTGTATGAAGGAAAAATTTCAGGTGTAGAGAAAGAATGATGTAATGAGATGAAGAATAGACAAAAGCTCAAGTTTGGGGATGCCACCCCGGTGTCACCCCAAGAAATATCCAAGAGGTACAAGCGTCAAAGCTTGGGGATGCCCAAGGCATCCCCTTCTTCATCAATAAAAAGCTCAGGTCTGTCTAGACACTTCGTTTTTATTGTTTCATGCACAGTTGTGTTGTTCTTGGAGTGTATTAGTTTTCGTTTGGTTTGCTTAGTTTGTTTAGTTTGCTTGAATAAAGTAGTTTTGACCCCCATTCTCGTTGTGTTGTTTCAAATAAGTTGCTTGGTGTTGGAAAGGAGTAGAAAGTTCTTGCTTGATAAGTGTAAGAGGAGCTTGCATTGACTGTGACTTAGACTTTAGCATGACATGCTAGGTGTTGTTTTGACCTTATGATTAGTGATTATTGTTGTAGCTTGTCTTGTTCCAAACAATTGGGATTGCTCGGTGTGCCTTGAAATTATGCGTTGTTTTAGCATGCAAAACAATAGTATTGTGGTATTCTCCTTTGATGCTTTGTTTGGGTTGACTTGGCACATGCTCACACCATGTTATTACTATGAACAAGTCACAATAGCCTCTATGATCATTTAGTCCTTGACTTGTAGTACCACTCTATGCTTTGATTAGAAATTTTTTGTTGCTCTGCATGATTGTGGCCATTATTGCTCTCTTAGTTGGTTGCTCCCAGTCTTTTGCTAGCCTCCACTTGTATGAGTAATCTCTACTCATGCTTCCAACTCCCAAGAAACCAAGTTATTCCAAAGTGTCCACTATAAATTCCTATGCATGGTGTGTGACACCATTCCAAGTATATTCTTGTTTTCAGCTATCTTCCAATTAAAAACTATTTTGTATGTGAAAACTTAGTGATTAAAGCCATCACAAACTTGATGGCACACTTTATATTCTTTGCCCCTAATAAACTTGAACCATTGTGTCATCTATGTTGTATATTCTTGCACTTATACGTTGGAATTAGCAGAACTGCGCTGTCACGGGGAACGTTTTCAAAATTGCACTTGTACTTTGTACTCAGTTGATATCATGCTCTTTTGTCTATGGATGTCACCGGTGTGAAATAAATAGGGAACTTGTAAGTCCATGGAGTATGTATTTTGTGTTAGAGAAACGCCTGGGCCGCTAGCCTAAGCCATGCCTAATCATGGTAGAAACTTGTAACATCACCATAGTGAGCTATCTATGAAGCATCATCAATAAAAAAGCTATGCATATAGTAAATAAAAAGATCGCTGAGATGCTCATTGTCTGCTTGCCTTGTCATTTTGGTTATGGGATAGCTCCTGTACCATGTGCAAGGGGTACCCCGTTGGCGGTTCTCTATGATATGCATGTACTTACAATGACAAGAACTTACAGGTGACTGAAGTTGAGTAGCATGAGGTGTGGTCCTCGTATTTAAGGGACTTGAGATTGCGAACTTATACTTTGTTAAGCATATACTCCATCTTTGTTCACTTTAACCTTAACCACTTCAAGATGAATATGATAAGGGCAATGAGGGTTGAAAGCTAACAAGTACCATAATTTTTGGAAGCTCTTTTTGAAACTTGAAATCCCTGCTTCCTTTATGAAAGGCTTTTCTTCCACCATTATTTGAGTCTCCACCTTCTACTTTTAGGAACCATTAAGAGAGCTTAGTTGTCATTCTGTGTGCAGTGTCGCAAAACTTATTGATTGATGCATATTGTGATATTACTTGTTCTTGTGCTACTTGTTTCTGGTCACCCTTGTGAACTTTGAAGGTGTACTATGCATCTATTTTCTACTCTATGAGGGACAAGCTGAATGCCACTATGCCATGTTTTCTATATGTGAAACAAACAAATGTTTTTCAATGCATGTTATTCATGATCTTTGTTTGTAGCCTTTCATGTTGCATGCATAGTTACTTTGTCCTATTGTTATAGCTCCATCTTTCATGCACATGTTTAGAGTTCTTTGATCCCAGCCTTCAATGCTTGCAAATGGTTTGACCTTGGTTTTGATGGTCCATGTCACCTCAAAAATTATTCTTTTTATCACTTACCAACTCGAGGACGAGCAAGAGTTAAGCTTAGGGATGCTTGATACGTCGGAAACATATCTATAATTTTTTATGATCCATGCTTGTTTAGTATCTACTTTGCTTTGCTTTGTATACACTTTGAGGTGTTTTTATATCTTTTCTGGAACTAACCTATTAACAAGTTGCCACAGTGCCAGTTGCCAGTTTTCTTCTGTTTTTGGTTCCAGAAAGGCAGAAAATCAATATTCTCGGAATTTGACGGGACAAAAGCCGAAGTCAATATTTTACCGTGGGGGACACGAAGCCAGAAATACGAGACGGACAAGCGAACCAGGGCGGCCAGACCCCCCTAGGCGCGGGTGGGCCCATCCTGCGCCTGGGTAGGGTGTGGGTCCCCTGTCCGCCTCCCAACCTTGCCTCTTCGCCTATAAGAAGCCCCCGATGCAGAAACCCTAGGACCCGATCAAAACTCCACGAAACCATCTGTAGCCGCCACCACCGTCGTCCCTAGATCGGGGGGGTCTGAAGTTCTTCCCCGGCACCCTGTCGGAGGGGAAATCATCCCGGAGGCCTTCTCTCCGGTATGAAGCGTGAGTAGTTCCACCTTGGACTATGGGTCCATGTAGTAGCTAGATGGTTGTATCTCCTCCTTGTGCTTTCATGTATAGATCTTGTGAGCTCCGTTCATGATGAAGATCTAATCTATTTGTAATCATGCATGTTGTGTTTGTGGGGATCCGATGGATATTGAGATTACTATGTCAGATTGATTAATGGTTTTGTCTATTTGATATTATCATGTTTGTGTTGTTTGTGATCTTGCATGCTCTTTGTTGTTAGTAGATATCTTGGCTAAGTAGTTGCTAGTGACTCCAAGAGGGGTTATTTATGCTCGATAGTGGGTTCATGCCTCTAGTTTCCAAGGGAAGTGACAGAAATCTCTTAGGTTGTAGATGTGTTGTTGCCACTAGGGAGAAAACAACGGTCTCTTGTTCATAGAACAAGTGGATTGTTTACCTTACACACTTTGCTTAAAGCAGTTGTCTGTTGCTTGCCACTTAATACTGGAGGGGGTTCGGATGATAACCTGAAGGTGGACTTCTAGTCATAGATGCACTTGGATGGCGGTCTATGTATATTGTTGTATTACCCAATCGAATCTCATAGGATCTTTTTGTTTGGTATTGCATTTTTATGCCTTGCTCAGTTCCTGTCAATTGCCCTACTGTAATTTGTTTACCCTTCATGCCATGTTGTTTATCTAAGGAGAGCACCTCTAGTGAACTATGGACCCCGGTCCAATCTTTACCATTGATAAATCTTCCACTGTTACTTGTTTACTTGCTGCAAACCATTACCTTCCACACCATACGTTTAATTCTTTGTTACAGCAAATCGGTGAGCTTGACAACCTCACTGATTCGTTGGGGCAAAGTCTTGAGTCTGTGTTGTGCAGGTTTCCGTGTTGCCTGCAACACCTGTGTGACGTTTCCTTCCTCCTGCTGGTTCGATAACCTTGGCTTCTTACTGAGGGGAAACTTGTTGATGTGCTGATTCACACCCTGCTCTTGGGGCTCCCAACAGGCTCCACGTCAGCCACCAAGGCCGCGCCTGGGGGGTCTGGACACCCTGTGGCGCCCCTCCGTCTCTCCTCTAGACTTCATGTTCTCCTCGGTGAAATATTGACTTTGTCTTTTGTCCCGTCCAATTCGGAGAATATTTCTTTACTAGCTTTTCTGGAACCAAAAACAGCAGAAAACAGGCAACTGGCACTGTGGCAGCTTGTTAATAGGCTAGTACCAGAAAACATATAAAAAGCACCTCAAAGTGTGGACAAAGCAAAGCAAAGTAGATACTAAACAAGCATGGAACAACAAAAATTATAGATATGTTTTCGACGTACCAAGCATCCCCAAGATTAACTCCTGCTCGTCCTCGAGTAGGTAAGTGATAAAAGAATTTTTTTTGAGGTGACATGCACCATCAAAACCAAGATCAAACCATTTGCAAGTATTGAAAGTTGTGATCAAAGAACTCTAAACATGTGCATTAAAGATGGAGTTCTAACAATAAGACAAAGTAACTATGCATGCAACATGAAAGGCTACAAACAAAGATCATGAATAACATGCACTGAAAAACGTTTGTTTGTTTCACATACAAAAAACATGGCATAGTGGCATTCAGCTTGTCCCTCATAGAGTAGCAAATAGATGCATAGGACACCTTCAAAGTTCATAAGAGTGACTAGATACAAATAGCACAAGACCAAGCAATATCAACAATATGCATCAATCGATAAGTTTTGGGACACTGCACATAGAACTAAGAATGGCAACTATGCTCTCTTAATGGTGCCTAAAGGTAGAAGGTGGAGACTCAATAATGGTCGAAGAAAGGCCCTTCATAAAGGGAAGCAGGGATTTCAAGTTTCAAAAAGATCTTCCATAAATTATAATACTTGTTAGCTTTCAGCCCTCGTTGCCCCTATCATAAGCATCTTGAAGTGATTAAGGTTAAAATGAACAAACTATGGAGTATATGCTTCACAAAGTATAAGTTGCCAATCTCATGTCCCTTGAATACGAGTGCCGCACCTCATGATGCTCAACTTTATTCACCTGTAAGTTCTTGTCATAGTAAATACATGTGTATCATAGAGAACCACCAACAGGGTACCCCTTGCACATGGTACAGGAGCTATCCCATAACCAAAATGACAAGGCAAGTAGACAATGAGCATCTCAGCGATCTTTTTATTTGATATTTGCATAGGTTTTTATTAAGGATGCTTCACAGATTGCTCATTATGGTGATGCTGCAAGTTTCCACCATGATTAGGCATGGCTTAGGCTAGCGGCCCATGCGTTTCTCCAACACAAAATACATAACTCCATGGACTTACAAGCTCCCTTTTTATTTCACACCAGCGATATCCATAGACAAAAGAGCATGATATCAACTGTGTACAAAGTACAAGTGCAATGTTGAAAACGTTCCCCATGAAAACATGGTTCTGCTAATTCTAACGTATAAGTGCAAGCATATACAACATAGATGACACAATGATTCAAGTTTACTAGGCGCAAGGAATATAAAGTGTGCCATCAAGTTTGTGAGGGCTTTAATCTCTAAGTTTTCACATAACAAAATAGTTTTTAATTAGAAGATAGCTGAAAACAAGAATATACTTGGAATGGTGTAACACACCATGCATAGGAATTTATAGTGGACACTTTGGAATAACTTGGTTTTTTGGGAGTTGGAAGCATGAGTATAGCTTACTCATACAAGTGGAGGCTAGCAAAAGACTGGGAGCAACCAACTAAGAGAGCAATAATGGCCATAATCATGTAGAGCAACAAAACATTACTAATCAAAGCATAGAGTGGTACTACAAGTCAAGGTCTGAATGATCATAGAGTCTATGGTGACTTGTATAGTCATAACATGGTGTGAGCATGTGCCAAGTCAACCCAAACAAAGCATTAAAGGAGAATACCACAATACTATGCTTTTGCATGCTAAAACAACGCATGATTCCTTCAAGGCACACTAAGCAATCCCAATTGTTTGGAACAAGTCATGCTACATCAATAATCACTAAGCATAAGGTCAAAACAACACCTAGCATGACATGCTAAAGTCTAAGTCACAGTCAATGCAAGCTTCTCTTGCACTTTCAAGCAAGAACTTTCCACTCCTTTCCAACACCAATCAACTTATTTGAAACAACACGACGAGAACGGGGGTCCAAACTACTTTATTCAAGCAAACTAAGACACCAAACGAAAACTAAGACGCTCCAAGAACAACACAACAGTGCATGAAACAATAAAAACGAAGTGTCTAGAAAGACCTGAGCTTTTTATTGATGAAGAAGGGGATGCCTTGGGCATACCCAAGCTTTGACGCTTGTACTTATTGGATATTTCTTGGGGTGACACCGTGGTGGCATCCCCAAGCTTGAGCTTTTGTCCATTCTTCATCTTATTACATCATTCTCTCTCTACACCTAAATTTTTTCCTCCATACAAAACTTCACACAATCTTCATTAGCAACATTAGTGTATTCAAAAGATAATATACCTTTGGGTTTAGCTTTAGAACAGCAAAACTTTTCACTAAAAACATAATATACTGTAGAAACTCCTTCAAAAAGCTCAATTTCCCCAAAAAGAACCCAAAAAGGAATCAATAAGAAGCAAATGCAAATAATGACAGAAATCTGTCAAAACAGACCAGCAGGTAGAAACCGATTTTTGCAAAAATCTTATGTTGCTCAAATCAAAAAGTGTTGAACTAACGAAAGTTATCTAGCATCATGTGGGATGTATTCATAAATTTTCAGCTCAATCCGACTAACAGAGACTCCTCACGAATTTTTATGGTGGAGGACAGAAATCTGTTTCGGGACAGCAACTCCCCAAATCTTACTTCCCTCTCATTAGAGGTCATTCTTGGCACAAAAAGAAAACAAAAAGGATAAGGAGAGGTCATTACTGAAGTAATAACTTCCAAGACTCAATATAACTCTTGGGTTATCTCCCAACAAGTACTTTTCTTTAACGCCTTTAAGTTAGGCAAAAGAAGCGAGAAATCAAGTATTTTCAAATGAGGAAGCATTAACATCAAACCTCTTGCTCCTACCTTTCTTACCTTTCTTATTTTCTTTAGGGAAAATATGATTTCTTATTGGAGTATCAAAATGCATAATTCCCTTTCCCACATCTATTTTTGCTCCAAGGTGTTTTAATAGGGATCTTCCAAGTGTAATTTGTCCTTTCCCTGAGATTTTTGTAAACACACCTTCAGCTATACCAATGGGCAACAAAGTTGCATTATTGGTAAGAGATATTTCTTATCCTCCGTTAGAAAGTCCCCCAAAACTCAAAGACTCATAAATATCTTTAGGCATAAGGCAAAATTCAGACATGATATCACAGCGAGCATCAAAAGTGGCACTATTTATAGAAACTTCGATTGTGGGAAACCACTTTGAAGGCTCGGAATTTATTGGAACATAATCATGGTACGCCCTTAGTGTGTGATAGCAACTGTTCAAAGCAGCAGTACTGGACTCAAGAGTGTTCAACCTAGCAAAAATGTATATAAAAGAGGAATCGGACTTGCCAGGCGTATTATAAATCATAATCAATTTCTTTATGGCATCAAAAGCTTCATCCTCAGTACATCAAAAAATATCTTCTCAGCCACAGCATCCCAAGCATATCTATAACAAAGAGCAATACCATGGTAGAAACTATTAATAACCAAGCTAAGACTCATCTTAGGCTCAGTTTCCCTTTGTAAAGCAGAGATTCTAGACCAAGCTTCTTTAAAAATATCTTCACCTTTTTGCTTGAAAGCAAAGATCTCTTCCATAGGTGTCACGGAGATTGGAACAAAACCAGACATGGTAGCAACTAGGGCAGGAACTAATTTTTTAAAAGTTTTTGATAATAGAAAGCAAACCAAACTAAACTATTTTTTTGGAGTTTTTGATAAAAAGTGTCAAACAAAACCAAGCAAAAGAAACTAAGTAAACTAAAAACAAAGTAAATAGAAAGGTTGAGAAGGACTCCCCTTGTGAAGACGTCCTTATCCTCCCCGGCAACAGCGCCAGAAAACTTGTTGATGGCGCCTAGAAGCGCTTCGTCAGGAAACCCCAAGAGCAAGGTGTGATGCAGCACAGCAGCAAGTCTTCCCTTAGTAAGAAACCGAGGTTATCGAACAAGTAGGAAGAAGGAAACGTCTCAAAGGTGTTGCAAGCAATGTGGAAACCTGCACAACACAAACTCAAGACTTTGCCCCAACTAACAGTGAGGTTGTCAATCTCACTGGTTGCTGTAACAAAGGATTAATTGTATGGTGTGGAAGGTGATGGTGGTTTGCAGCACGTAAACAATAACAATGGAGGATGTATCAATGGTAAAGATTGGACCAGGGTCCATAGTTCACTAGAGGTGTTCTCCTTAGATAATCAAACATGGCATGCTGGGTAAACAAATTACAGCAGGGCAATTGATAGGAACTAAGCAAGGCATAACAATGCAACACTAGACAAAAAGATCCTATGAGATTCGATTGGGCAATACAACAATATACATAGACCGCAATCCAACTGCATCTACGACTAGAAGTCTACCTTCAGGTTATCATCCGAACCCCCTCCATTATTAAGTTCCAAGCAACAGACAACTGCTTTAAGCAAAGTGTGTAAGGTAAACAATCCACTTGTTCTATGAACAAGAGACTGTTGTTTTCTCCCTAGTGGCAACAACACATCTACAACCGAAGATATTTCTGTCACTTCCCTTGATTAAGTAGAGGCATAAACCCACTATCGAGCATAAATACTCCATCTTGGAGTCACTAGCAACTACTTGCCCAAGATAGCTACTAACAATGGAGAGCATGCAAGATCACAAACAACACAGACATGATAGAATCAAATAGACAAAACCATTAATCAATCTGACATAGTAATCTCAATATCCATCAGATCCCCGCAAACACAACGTGCATGATTACAAATAGATTAGATCTTGATCATGAACGGAGCTCACAAGATCTAGACATGAATGCACAAGGAGGAGATACAACCATCTAGCTACTACATGGACCCGTAGTCCAAGGTGGAACTACTCACGCTTCATACCGGAGGCTGGCATGATGAAGAAGAAGGCCTCCGGGATGATCTCCCCTCCGGCAGGGTGCCAGGAAGAGCTTAAGATCCCCCCGATCTAGGGACGATGGTGGCGGCGGCTACAGACGGTTTCGTGGAATATTGTTCGGGTACTTAGGGTTTTGGCATCAGGGGGTCTTTATAGACGAAGAGGTGGGGCTGGGAGGAGGCCAGGGGGCCCACACCCTGCCTAGGCGCGGGCCCACCCTAGGTCGCGCCTGGGGGGTGTGGCCACCCTGTGGCGCCCCTCCGTCTCTCTGTTGGACTCCGTGTTCTCCTCGGTGAAATATTGACTTTGTCTTTTGTCCCGTCCAATTCCGAGAATATTTCTTTACTAGCTTTTCTGGAACCAAAAACAGCAGAAAACAGGCAACTGGCACTGTGGCAACTTGTTAATAGGTTAGTACCAGAAAACGTATGAAAAGCACCTCAAAGTGTGGACAAAGAAAATCAAAGTAGATACTAAACAAGCATGGAACAACAAAAATTATAGATACGTTTCCGACGTATCACTAGGGTGTGTAATTGAAAGGTTAGGATTGATTATCCGCATACTGAGTATGGTGATTCGGGATTGTTCCTGACGGATGTATCGAATGTTGTGATGAAAGTGTACCACCTTTGCAGAGTGTCAAACTATTCAAATAGATGCATCTGTGGTTATGGAAAGTTGGAGTGGCCATACTGTTCCGTCATCATATGTTTTCAAAATGACTTGTGAAATGAACTATGGCTTTGACTTGACCACAACAGGGTTGTTAACATGAAAACTAAGTTCCCACTTAGGTGTTGTAAAACATTAAACTAGTTTACTTTGCTTCTAAACTCAGTTAAGGTAAACCTGGCTTTTTGCAAAACAACCTAGAGCTTAGGATTCCTACTTGAACCACCTTACTTGTTAGTGATAGTTTGCGAGTACTTAAAGAGTACTCATGGCTTTGTCCTTGGCTATTCCTATGGCCAGACTATGAGGAGGACTATCAGTATGATGGACAACAGGAAGTCTATGACAACTAGCATCATCTCCCATCGCCAGCATTGCCTGTGACCCTGAATATGGAGCCTCGACCATGCTACCTTTATTATTATTCCGCTGTGTTGATTGTATTAAGACTGGATCATGAGATCCTTTATTTGTAAGACCTTTATTATGGTTTGTAATGGATGATGAACTATGGTACCAATCTGTTATGTCTCGTGAAAATGGTAATCCTGGGATTGCGATGTATGCCATAACAGGAATCTGGGATTAAAAATCCAGGTGTTGACACAACAAGTATAGGAGTCACAATATAGATGCATAAAGATAAATCATAATTGGGATTGGCAAACTTTGTTCTTGGTTAGAGAATAGTTGGCAAACAATTTCACAAAAGCTTTTGTAGAAGTTTTACAACAAGAGTACTCTTAGCTCAAACATAAAAGGTTTTTCACAATGAAGGCTTCAAAGTAATACTCAATAGATAAGAGTCTTGTGTAAACAAGGAAGATAAAGAACATGATTGAATAAATCATCATATGAATGCTTGAAACACAACAACTCAAATGGTTGCTGGAGATGGAGAGGAAGTAGGTTTACTGACTCAACTTAGAAGTGGAAGAAAGGTCCTTCATAGAAGGAAGCAGGGATTTCAAGTTCATAAAGAGCTTCCAAAATATTATGGTACTGACTAGCTTTGAGACCTCATTGCCCCTATCATAAGCATCTCGAAATGATTAGGGTTAAAGTGAACAAAGATGGAGTATATGCTTGACAAAATATAAGTTGGCAATCTCATGTCCCTTGAGTACGAGGGCCGCTCCTCATGCTACTCAACTTTAGTTACCGATAAGTTCTTGTCATTGTAAGTACATGTGTATCATAAAGAACCGCCAACAGGGCACCCCTTGCACATGGTACAGGAGCTATCCCATAACCAAAATGACAAGGCAAGCAGACAATGAGCATCTCAGCGATCTTTTTATTTGCTATTTGCATAGGTTTTTATGAGGATGCTTCACAGATTGCTCACTATGGTTGTGCTGCAAGTTTCCACCATGATTAAGCATGGACTAGGCTAGCGGCTCATGCGTTCTCTAACACACATACATAACTCCATGGACTTACAAGATCCCATTTTATTTCACACCGACGACATCCGCAAACAAAAGAGCATGATATCAACTGGATATGTATCCATAAGTGTTGAAAGTGTTCCCCGTGACAACACGGTTCTGCTAATCCCAACGTATAGATGCAAGAATATACAACTTTGATGACACAATGGTTCAAGTTTATTAGGGGAAAGAAAATAAGGTGTGCCATCAAGTTCGTGAGAGCTTTACTAACTAGTTTTCACATAACAAAATATTTTTTTCAATTCAAAAGATATATGAAGCTTGAGAATTTGCTTGGAATAGCAATAATGCTAATAGGTAGATATGGTGGACACAAATGACACATGTTTTGGTTCAAAGGAATTGGATGCATCAGAAGCATGCCTTCTCAAAACAAGTTTTTGGCTAGTAAGGCTGGGTAGCAGGCAAAAGAGTTGAAGGAAGCAAGCAAACATACAAGTAATAAAGTCAAACATGCAATCTTCCTTGAAGATGCAAAAGATCTTAAATAAAGAATACTAAGCTTATGAGCCAATCAAGAAAGAAAATAAAATGATGCAAAATACCTGTAAGCTTTCTTCTCTTTTCCTTCCAAACCTCAAAAAGTGTTGCTACTAACCAGAGCTCGGTTTGCCAAAACCAATTTAGATATACTTTATGCTCCCAAAGTGATACAATACTGATCAACAAGATCAATCATATAATAGAGATTGCAAACTAAAATAAGAAGTGCAAAAAGTAAAAGATGAAGCTTCTCGTTAATATTCCATAAAGGCACTCACACCAAGGGATACATAGATAACCAACTAAAGAGAGATACTTCCACAATGCAAACCAACCTATAAGATAACTTCTCTACCAAAGACATAGCTCTACTAAAAAGGTAAAAGATAAAATATAATGATGTGATACCGCGACACTCCCCCAAGCTTGGAACAAGCCAAGGGGATGCCAAACCTGATGACGAATTACTCCTTCGGTGGTGGTGGTGTTCTCTTGATAAGCTCCTCAATCAGTTTCCTCAAATCCTCAATCTCGAAGGTCAGAATACGAATCAACTCCAAATTTTTCTCAATGCGGTTCATGATCATATCGGACCTAGAATCCCAGTCCTTGTTATTCTTTCCCACTCTTCCTTCTTAGAGTGTTCCTTTCCTACATGGTTAGAACGAGGCAGATCCCAGACAGAGGGCAAGTCCCCTTTGGGCACCTAATGGAATTGTTGCTCATGTATAAGAGTATGGAAGGGATTCTTGGTACATGGAGGAGGTGACCGTGGAGCGAAGACAAGACGTGGAGGTTTCCCTCCCGTAGACATCCGTGTTGTCCTTCTAAGCTTGGTAGGGTTTGCCACCACTCCAATGCTTGCGACGGTAGCGCGGGTGTCCGGATGCTCGTCCTCCTCCATGTCCTCCTCATCCCCAACCAAGATATCCTCCTCCTTGGGGTTTTGAGGATCATCTTCCTCGGGCTTCTTGCCTTTGTCGTTGGCGGAGACCATGGTGCTCTAAACTTGAGAAGATTTCCTGATAGAAACAGATCGAAACAAAAACACGATGAGAACACGATACACGAACCTCGGGGGATCCGGGGGGGTATATATTATGAAGTTTCAATGCATAAGGAAGGCACTGTGCGAAAACGAGGCGAAGACGAAGTTCAGGGGGCACACAACCCCTCCAGGCACGGCCAACTGGGGGCATGCGCCTAGGGTGGGTGTGGCCACCCTGGCCTCCGTTTCCTCCTCTGTTTCATCTCGTAACCTTTCGTATGTAAAAAACATCAAAAATATAAAAAGATTAGGCTTTCATGAACCTTCTGTTTTCACCACTTTTTACCTATTCAAAGACGGACTCTGCAGATTCCTTTTCTCCATCTCCTGAAAATTCCTTTCATACAAGGCTTTACACAAACCTTAATGCCAACATTAGTGTATGTAAATCAATAAACCTTTAGGTTCAAACTTCGACTGAAAACCATCAAAACAAAAGCTACTATAGAAACTCCCTTCCAAATACCCAAAAAGAATATTAAAAGGGAATCAATATAAGAGGCAAATGCAAATGATGGTAGAAATCTATCAAAAAAGACCAGCAGATAAAGATTGATTTTTTAGAAAAACTTTTGTTCTTCAAATCAAAAAGTGCAAAACTAATGAAAGTTGAATAACAATTGGAGAACAAGCACAAAAAAATACAACTCCATCTGAAGTACTGAACTCCTTCACAAATTTTTACAATGCAACACAAAAATATGTCCCAGGACAGCCACTTTTCACAACTCCTCCACTTCTCAAAAGTAGTTGATCTTGACACAAAAACCAAAACAAAAAGGATAAGGAGCGGTTATTACTGAGGTAATAACTTCCAAGACTCAACAAAGCTATTGTGTTATCTCCCAAGAAGTACTTTTCTTTATTGCCTTTAAGTTAGGCTTGATAGTTTCAAAGATGCTCACATAGGAGATATATATTTGAAGTGAAAGAGAGCATCAAGAAGCAAATATACAACACATTTGAGTCTAACCCACTTCCTATGCAAGGGGGTCTCATGAGAAAACAAATTATTGGAACAAAAAGCCCCTAGCACAGGAAGACAAAACAAATGCAACTTCAAAGCTTTCAACATAAAACGGGGAAACTTAATATTATTGAGGTGCATAAAACCGTGTTTCCCTCTCTCATAATAACTTTCAGTAGCACTTTGAATAAAGTTGACAATATAACTGTCATAGGAAACAACTTTATCATCAGAATGAGCATACTTACAATCATCAAAAAGAGGTCCAAGGTCATAAACCGGATCAATAGAAGCAAGTTGTTCCACCCTAAAATCTTCATTAGACAAGTTGTTTTCACAAGGAGCTTTAGCAAATTTTGAAAAGTTAAACTCATAAGAATATCCATCAATCTTAGTTAAAACTTTCTCCTTCTTACAATCTATAATAGCTCCACAAGTGTTCAAGAAAGATCTACCAAAAATGATAGGACAAGTTTTGCTAGCTGCTGAATTAAGCACTAGAAAATTAGCAGGATACTTAATCTTATCGCAAAGAACCTCCACATCTCTTACCATACCAATAGGGCAAATGGTTTCCTTATTAGCAAGGTGAATAACCACATCAATGTCCTCAAGCTCACAAGGACCAATTTCATGCATAATTTCCCTGTAAAGCTCATAAGGAATATCACTAGAACTAGCACCAATATCACATAAACCATAATAGCAATGATCACCAATTCTAACAGAAAGCACAGGGACACTAGCTTTTCTAACTTTCCTAGGATGAGAGATAATATTAGAATCGTCTTCATATAAGATAATGTGCTCATCCTCTATATTTCTAGTGACAAGATCTTTCACAATAGCTACCACAGGTTCAATGTTTATTTCCTCATCAGGTTCCACGGTTTTCTTTATACCTTTGTTATTCGCACTAATTATCATAGAGTACTCCCTTACCTTAGCTGGGAAAGGTGTTTTCTCAACATAAGGTTCATGCACAATACGATCAATAGTACAAACTTTAGTATTTCTAACAGGAACATGACTAACAACATCTTTATAAGGTGCATGGTACTTATTCCACTTCTTTTTAGGAATTTCTATATAAGAGGCGAAGGCCTTAAAATGGCAATACTTTGAGAATCAAGACCATACTCAGTACTAATATCACGGAAGTCATTAGTTCCCATGAAAGATTTAATGCATTCATAATCATAGTTTATACGTGACTTTCTTCCTTTGTCATTCTCCCATGCTTCAGTGTTCTCTTGAATACGGTTTAGGAGATCCCATTTAGCTTCTTCCTTCATACGTGTGAATGATCCAGCACAAGAAGCATCTAGTAAATCTTTATCATGAAGAGAAAGCCTAGCATAAAAGTTATTGATAATAATATTGTTAGGGAGTTCATGAATAGGACATTTAAGCATTAGTAACTTCAATCTCCCCCAAGCTTGAGTTGTACTCTCTCCATCACGAGGCCAAAAGTTATATATCAGATTCCTAACCTTATGAATCTCACTGGGAGGATAGAATTTAGAATAAAAGAGAGGTACTATTTCCTCCCATTCTTTAGATTGTCCATTCTTCAACAGCTTATACCATTCTTTAGCTCTTCCTTTCAATGATATAGAGTAACTTCTTCTTCACCTGTTCAGTTGTGATACCTGCACACTTAAATAACCCACATAATTCATGGATAAAAATAAAATGATCACCAAGATGGACAGTTCCATCCCTAATAATAATTATCCATAACACGGTCAACAATACTTGTAGGTATCTTAAAAGGATCTATCTCAACATGTGGTGATTCATCTACTACCCTAATAGTGGTAGTAGTTTTTCCAAACAGAAAACCAAGTGGGTTATCCATATTGGAAACAAAGTAACAAATAGAAATAAAAACAATACTCACAGTAGAAGTTTCCTTTACCAGTTACACTCTTCAATAGCGCTTCACTCTCCGGCAATGACGCCAGAAAATAGTATTGATGACCCACAAGTATAGGGAGTGTATCGTAGTACTTTTGATAAATAGGACTGTCGATCCCAACGAGGAGCAGAAGGTGTTGACTAGTGGTATGGAGCAGGAAATCTCTATAAATACTTAGCAAACGGATTTTTAGGAGTTTTCTGATAAAGCAAAGAAATAAAGTGCAAGTAATAAAGACAACGAACAAACGCAGCAAGTGGCCCGATCGTTTCTTAGCAAAGGACAAGCCGGTGGAAATACTTATAAGGACCAAACGTTCTCGAGGACACATGGGAATTCGGTCAAGTGCTTTTGCTACAGATAGCTGAGTAGTCTTTTTTGGCGTTGTAAGTGTTGTGTGGGTGAACCTGTGCTAATGTACCGACCTTACTTGGACTAATGCATACTTATGATTAAACCCCTTGCAAGCATCCGCAACTACAAGAAAGCAATTAACGTATAAACCTAACCACAACCTTAAACTCTGAGATCCTACGCTCCCTTGTGCAATGGTGTCCTAACGGGGGTTCAGGTTTCTGTCACTCCGGTAACCCCACAATTAGTATCCAAATACACAATGCATTCCCCTAGGCCCATAAATGGTGAAGTATCATGTAGTCGACGTTCACATGACACCACTAGAAGAATAGCACCACAACTTAAATACTAAACCATTGAATAATATCTCAACACAAATCCACTACTAACAACATGACTTCTCCCATGTCCTCAAGAACTAAACGAACTACTCACGAGACATCACATGTATCAAGATCAAAGATGATATGGTGATGAATACAATCTTAACATAAACAATAATCCAATGGTTCCACTCACAAGCATCAACTACAATAGTAATCAACACCGGGAAAGTTTCCCCTAAGAACTATGCAAGTATTCAACACAATTGTTACAATGGGATGGAGTGGAGATGATGGTGCTGGTGGAGATGGTGGTGTGGATGATGATGATGATCCCGATGAAGTCTAGCTTGATGATGGTGTTGATGGCGACAATCTCCCCTCTCCGGGAAGGAATTTCCCTGGCAGAAATCTGTCTGCCGGAGAGCTCTTTCTCTCTCGGTGTTTTCTGCCCCGCAAAGACGATGGAATCTTCCTGTGGTCGCTCCCTGTGTTTTAGGGTTTCGAGGAGAAGATATAGGCGAGAGGGCGGAGCCATAGGTGGGCCACACCCGTATAGGCGCGGCCTAGGGGTGGCCCGCGTCTGGGGGTGTGGGCCCCCCGTGGCCCATCTCCGCCTCCCCTTCTGGCTTTCTTCGTCTTCTGGGAAAATAGGATTTTCCATAGTTTTTCTGGTATTTTCCCGATCTTCGTGAAATTGCATCAAAACACCTCTTTTTCCATCAGAATCCTGACTCCGTCAGTTCATCCTCCAAGAATCATCCAACATGCAAAAACAGATGAAAAGACATAAGTAACACCTCTTAATATGAAATATATCAATGAATAGAGGCAAATTATGATATATAATGGTGATGCAACTTGGACGTATCAATCATCGTCTTCATCATCTGAGCCATGAGGAGCAACAGAGGAACCACTAGGATCAACAGTAGCAAACTGACCGGGAAAGTAGCCATAAAACATAGCATCATCAAGTGGCGGCATATCATAGTTGACATAAGGAACATGAGTCATCTCAGGACCATACAGTGGTTGAGTGACGTTCTGGGTCACGAGAAACTCATTGTGTCGGCGTCGAGTCTCCTGGTTCATCTCTAAATATTGTGGCTCACATCATAGGAAGAACGACACATCTGAAAATCCTCCTGAATAACTTGGCAGCACCAACCTTGTGCCTTGGGTGAGAAGAAGACACACCAACAGGATGACGAGAACCAGCCCTAGTAGAAAAGTGCGACCGAGGGTCGTGAACAACTTTGGTGCACTGTTCAGGAGGCCACATCTTAGGAACCTCGGAAGTTTGGTCACGGAGACAGTTATTAACCATTTCTTGTTCCTCTCACTCGCCCACCATCACACCAGGCGGCACGACCCTATTAAGCAGCTTTTGTACATACACGTAGAAGGTGGGAGTCATCATGTCCAAAGCAGCCCACCGCAGCTCACAATACATAAAGTCACATCCATCAATCTTCCTCAGCCGATCAGGGTGAAAGTAGTATAGAAGGTTGGAAAAGTATCCACGATAGTTTGTAGAATCTCCAACACGGGAAACAAGGGACTAACGGAAGATACTGGCCAAGGTGTGATAATAATAATAATACATGACAGTCATGCATGGAGGACTCCTTTGAGAATCCCGGGGATAACAAAAGGCAAGAGTCTCAACAGGCTTGACCTTCTCACTGTGAATACGGAAGCCTCCTCCCCTACCCGTATAACCCATGACATCAACCAAATCAGCATAGGTAGCACGAAACCGCCGCATGTCAGTCATCCAATTCATAGTGCGGTCCTCATCATCATGAAAATAAACTGTGCAAAAGAACTGACGAATATACTCAGGGTAGTAGTCCTCCTTGAGACAGATGAGGTCAAATAGATCCATTTTCTTCTGACATGGATATACCCTATGGGTGCCCTACATTGGTATACCCGGTCCAGGCCAGAGAAGGCCCACATGAAGACTTGCTGCCCAAGGAGACTCTGGGTGGGCCAAGCCCAATGGAAGTTCGACTCCTTGGAGAACACGACCAAGCTATAGATAGAATATTCAAGGGTGAAACCCTAACTTGTAACCGACTCGGCCTACCCCTGGGACCTAGCCTATCTATATAAAGGCTAGGAGGGAATGGCGAGGAGGAGCTCTCCAACTCATACAAACACCTCACGCCATATTGCATCTGCGCACCCTCTGTAATCTTTGGTTCCGCCGTAATCAAGAACAAACAAACAGGAGTAGGGTTTTCCATCCCGGGGCTTGAACCTGGGTAAAACTCGTGTCCCCTTGCTGCATGTCTGTTAACCGTCTCGCAATATCCAGCATTCCCATCTTCTCCATAACCCAAGTCTATAACAATGGGCATTGACGAGTCGAACCCTCGTCAATTGGCGCCGTCTATGGGAACTGGGCGCTGATCGTGCGGTCGCGACGGTCCCATCCACCGCGATCTACAATTCCTCGGCGACGGAGAATCACCTCCTCTTCAGCGCCTTCGACTTCACCGCCCACTCACAAGTCACTCGCAAAGATTTTGATTCCGTAGGAGACAGAGTCGAGATGCTATTCGGAAGCTTCTGCTTCCAGGTGGGCAAGACCGGTACCCTGCGCCTCCCAGAGCAGGTGCCACCTCCATCAATCAGGCCCGCCTCGTGGGTGCCACCAATCGGCGCCCTGCGCATGTCGTCGCTGACGAGCGATTTAGATGACAGCGGCAGCTGCAACTCCGACCTTTGCGACCCTCCTACGGAGGAAGGAACCTACGGTTCCGGATCTAAAAGCTGTGGGAGTCATGATCTCTACCTGTGCTACATGTGTGCGGCCATCCATAACGGCAATGTCGACAACGGAACCGAGCCGCCAACGAATCCCCCTCCCAACCCCAGGCCAAAAACGGAGGAAACGGGGCACCCCCACCCAATCCCAACGGGAACAAGGCACCCGAAGGCACTAAGGGTATAAACCGTGTCCGTAACGAGATTCACCTCTCCGACGAGGATTGGAAGAGGGTGCGCGACGCCGTACGAGGCACTCACCCTCTACCCGTCGACGCCCCTCATGACATGCTGATGGGCTATCACTGGCTCCTCGATGAGGAGCACAATCGACAGATCAAGCAACAAAACGATCTTGATCTACGCAGGCGAGTGGCTGACGAGTCAAGCGCGCGGCGAGTTGCGCTCTCCGCTGTTCGCTCCACTTCGAAGGGCTACGACGACCTGTGCATAACTAGGATGCACACAACCAATCACTTACACAACATGCAACCATAACAAAAGTATCAAAACTAGAATAACTTGTAGATATTAAAAGGGCCTCTAGCTATGACATGTCTATTCACAGATCACGCTGCCATCCATGTCGGGAGAAAATATCCCTCGTCTTGTCTTCTAATCGTGTATACCCCTCCATAGATAAGTCGCAAAACTCCATACGTTGGAGAGTAGTCTATGATCGTAGGATAGCCGTAGCTCAGAAGATAACCTGCAAAGGGGAAGACATCATGTTATTAAAAATCTTGTCATTCCTACATAGTCAAAGCGACCAAATAATGGCAAACGCTCCCACCCTAAACACGGTCCATATTTATCCTCAATCTCATGCAACCAGTTGCCAAAAATATTGGCAAGCAAGCAGGATGGAGATAAAGAGGCTACTTGGATGATTGACCATATATCACGAGCAAATTTACACCGAAAGAATAAATGTCGAATTGTCTCATTGTGATGACAAAAAACACATTGTGTACTTCCTTGCCAATTCCTCTTAACAATATTATCTTTTGTAAGAATTACTCATTTACGTAGGTACCAAGCAAAGACCTTCGTTTTTAGGGGTATTTTCATTTTCCAAAATTTACTATTATTATCCAGGAATATCTGATTGGATCAAAACTCTATATAAAGAATCAACGGAAAATTTACCAAACTTTAGCAATTCCCATTGGAATTCATCCACACCCCGCGACAACTGTATCGTGGATAGTCTCAATAAGTGATTGTTCCAGGATATTAGTCTAGGACCTATAAGACTTCTTCTGAAAGAGGCATTAGGAGGGTTGGAATCCATTACCATGGAAAACGTATCTCCTTTATGCCTAACATTCGAATAAAGAGCCGGATATTATTCCCTAAGGGAAGTTTGGCCTAGCCATTTATCCTCCCAGAACCTAATCAGTGATCCATCCTTAATATTTAAAGCACCAAAACGGAAAAAATGTTTTTTAAAAGCCATTAGCCCAGCCCAAAAGTGTGAATCACCGGGTTTCCAGATCACTTGAGACACAACTTTGGAACCAATATACTTCCTCCATAAAATGGTTTGTCAGACACCTTCTTCTGTAACTAGGATGCACACGGCCAATCACTTACACAACATGCAACCATAACAAAAGTATCAAAACTAGAATAACTTTTAGATATTAAAAGGGCCTCTAGCTATGACATGTCTATTCACAGATCACGCTGTCATCCATGTCGGGAGAAAATATCCCTCGTCTTGTCCTCCAATCGTGTATACCCCTCCATAAATAAGTCGCAAAACTCCATACGTTGGAGAGTAGTCTATGATCGTAGGATAGCCATAGCTCAGAAGATAACCTGCAAAGGAGAAGACATCATGTTATTAAAAATCTTGTCATTCCTACATAGTTAAGAAATTTGAACAACCACTTACCTAGGAGTGCAGTGTTTTTGACTTGCAAATCATGTATGTCAAGTCCACCGTATTCTTTTGATCGGCAAACCACATTCCATTTGGCCAGTCAAAATTTCTTTTTCTCATTATTGCCTTGCCAAAAGAATATTGAGCGGAAGTAATCCAATTTCTTCAAGACCCTTTCGGTATTTGAAAGAACGATATCATATACAATATCATGTTTGTAAGTATTGAATTTATGAGTACAAGTCTCTCACTAAGGTATAATAATTTGCCTTTCTAACTATTAAGACGTTTTTAAAGCCTTTTCTTAACAATTTTCCATTCAACTATCGTGAGACGTTGATAATGTATCGGTATACCCAGATAGTTAATAGGAAATTGCCCATGACCACAACCGAATAACTCAACATATACATGGGCATTGTTGTTGACATCGCCAAAATAATACAAATCACTCTTATAATTTAATTTTCAATCCTGAGAGTTGCTCAAATACTGATAATATTAATTTCAGATTCTTAGCTTTCTCAAGATCATGTTCCATAAAAAGGATTGTATCGTTAGCGTATTGAAGAATTAAAAGGCCACCATCTACCAGATGGGGAACTAATCCTTCAATTTGACCATCAGCCTTAGCCCTCTCAATAAGG
Source organism: Avena insularis (assembly GCA_023614405.1). Taxonomy (NCBI): domain Eukaryota; kingdom Viridiplantae; phylum Streptophyta; class Magnoliopsida; order Poales; family Poaceae; genus Avena; species Avena insularis. Next base: position 89,152,334 of record CM042695.1, read on the forward strand.
ATTGTCAACATATCAGCCATTATGCTAAATAGTACAGACGACAGTGGATCCCTTTGTATCAGTTCTTTACGTGTCTAAAAGTATTTTTCATATATCATCATTGACATTTATAGCGACACTACCAACAGATACAAAGGTCTGAATGGGCGCACACTACTCTTCAGAAAAACCTTTCATACGGAGTGTTTGCTGAAGAAAAGACCAATTAACTTTATTATATGCCTTTTCAAAATCAATCTTAAACAATACACCATTCAATTTCTTAGAGTATAGTTTATGGATAGTTTCATGCAAAATTACTAAACCATCTAAGTTGTTTCTTTCTTGCATGAAAGCTGTTTGAGAAGGCTGCACAACACTATCTGCTACAGAGTTTAGCCTAATTATAGCGGCCTTTGTAATTTTTTTAAAGATTTTATTAAAAAAACAGATTAGACAATACTGTTATATGCGTTCTGCATTATTAACTTTAAGGAGTAAAATGAATTATGGATAAAAATGGACTATCGTCGGCAAACAGCAGATAACCCAAGATGATTGAAAACTCACTCTGATCCCTCTGTCAACATAATTACCACCAAAGAATTTCATGATTTACTCTACCCTTTAGGCTGGTTCTAGTGCTAGTATCATAAAGTGTATCATGCATGCCAACTTGGCAAAAATCTGATGTGGCGTCATAATTAATGAAGAGAGAGGTGCTTAGTGTATCATAGCACGTAAAGCTAGAAATCATAATGACAAGTAAATCTTGTACACACATTTTACATAGAGATTCTACAAATCAATAAATATACCACTACTATGATACTACTATATGATACAATGCACTAGAGACATAATATCATACACTAGTATCATATGCATGATACTAGTAGTATGATATTACTATTAGGACCAGCCTTAGCAGCACAAATCATCGTCTTTGTACAAAGTACGAAATTCTACCACGCGGTCGTCTTTATACAGTGCACACCCAACGACCAGGTAAAACCAGACCCTCTCACCGCTCCAAAAACATCACTCCTCCTCGAAACGAATTTCAAATTTCGAACCCGGTAACCTGACCCTCACGTTGCCCACACCCACGCCTTCCAAATAAAACTCCCCGCACCCCCGACGCTCCCCACATCCCCACAAATCCGCGCCTCCATTTCCCCCTTCCCCCTCTCCTCCAAAACCTCGCCGGAAACCCTACCCTTCGCCCCCCCCCCCCCCCGCCGCCGCCATGAGAGAGATCCTCCACATCCAGGGCGGCCAGTGCGGCAACCAGATCGGGGCCAAGTTCTGGGAGGTGATCTGCGACGAGCACGGGATCGACCAGACGGGCAAGTATGCGGGCGACTCCGACCTCCAGCTCGAGCGCATCAACGTCTACTACAACGAGGCCAGCGGCGGCCGCTTCGTGCCCCGCGCCGTCCTCATGGACCTCGAGCCGGGCACCATGGACTCGCTCCGCTCGGGACCCTACGGCCAGATCTTCCGCCCCGACAACTTCGTCTTCGGCCAGTCCGGCGCCGGCAACAACTGGGCCAAGGGACACTACACCGAGGGCGCCGAGCTCATCGACTCCGTCCTCGACGTCGTCCGCAAGGAGGCCGAGAACTGCGACTGCCTGCAAGGTATAGCCCCCTCCTGGATCTAGACTTTTTTTTGGTGGAAATGGTCCCGAGATCTCGTTTGGTTTTGGGGGGCGTGTAGATCTAGTGCCCTCTTTTCGTTAGAATGCTTCGATTTTAGGGTTGTCGCCTCGTAGATCTGGCAGTTCCCCCCCGATTTTCGTCAGAGATGGTTCGCGTGGTTCTGAAGTTGTAGATCTGGCTTGCAGTACTTGTGCCATCAGGATTCATTGTTCATTCCACTTGTGCTCTTTTTTGGCTGTGACATTTTGGACGGTGTTATGTTCTTCTGACTGCCGATGTCCGGCGAATAGTAGAACGGATGCGGTTGTTGTCTACTGCATCGTTGATTTGGCGTGTATGGTAGATCCACTACATCCCATTTGTCTGCCGTGTATCATAGATCCAATGCATTCCATTTGTTTTCATCGCGTTAGAACCATATTCCAGTTGCAAAAACTGATTGGGTGGTATATATTATGAATAGCTGTCCACTCGTTACTGCTCTGCTGTGTAAAATTTTGAGTAAATTCTGATAGAAGATCAAAGTATACTAGAGTAGCATGCCTGATATTGATTTCTCAAGCACTCAGTGCTTATGATTCTGCAATGTATCTGTTGTATTGCAATTTGTTTTATGTGTGTAGATGGCTTAACATTTGTAAACACAACACAGTTGGATTTATTGGATATATCCTTTTTATTTGAGTGTCAATTGAAATGAGATCCAAACTAACACATGGTCCCAATTCATCACAGGATTCCAGGTCTGCCACTCTCTAGGAGGAGGAACTGGCTCTGGTATGGGTACACTGCTCATCTCAAAGATCAGGGAGGAGTACCCAGACAGGATGATGTTGACGTTCTCAGTCTTCCCATCGCCAAAGGTGTCTGACACTGTGGTGGAACCTTACAATGCTACACTCTCTGTCCATCAACTTGTTGAGAATGCTGATGAGTGCATGGTCCTTGACAATGAGGCTCTCTACGACATCTGCTTCCGCACCTTGAAGCTTGCTACACCCACATGTAAGTATGAGCATACTGTGATTACTCAACTGTGCTTGGTTCCCATACTATTCTCCTTGTAATTATAGTGGTCTACAGTCATCTCTAATATTTTCTAGAATGCAGTCATCTCTATTGTGATATTGTTCCTATTTTCTGTTGTGTATTTGATCAGTGGATATGTCTGGCGCATGTGCTCCATTATAGTTTTGATACTCATGATACAAGTCATTTTTCATTATTTTTTGTCATACTAGTACCTGTATGATCTGTCTCAAAGACTAATGAATATCGGCATTTTTCTAGCTGTTATACCTTGTTTCTCATTTGTTTCTGCCATTTTGTACATGTATTCTGGTCACTGAGTCTTTTCCTATGCCTTTTTGCAGTTGGTGATCTGAACCATCTTATTTCTGCAACAATGAGTGGTGTTACTTGCTGCCTTCGCTTCCCTGGACAGCTGAACTCTGACCTCCGGAAACTAGCAGTCAACTTGATTCCTTTCCCTCGCCTCCATTTCTTCATGGTTGGCTTTGCACCACTGACCTCAAGGGGCTCTCAGCAGTACCGTGCCCTCACTGTTCCCGAGTTGACCCAGCAGATGTGGGACTCAAAGAACATGATGTGTGCTGCTGACCCAAGGCATGGTCGCTACCTCACAGCCTCTGCTATGTTCCGTGGGAAGATGAGCACCAAGGAGGTTGATGAGCAGATGCTGAACGTCCAGAACAAGAACTCGTCGTACTTTGTTGAGTGGATCCCCAACAATGTGAAGTCAAGTGTGTGTGACATCCCTCCCACAGGCCTCTCGATGTCATCCACCTTCGTCGGCAACTCAACCTCAATCCAGGAGATGTTCCGTCGTGTGAGCGAGCAGTTCACAGCTATGTTCAGGAGGAAGGCTTTCTTGCACTGGTACACCGGGGAGGGCATGGATGAGATGGAGTTCACTGAGGCCGAGAGCAACATGAACGACCTGGTGGCCGAGTACCAGCAGTACCAGGATGCCACAGCTGATGAGGAGGAAGAGTACGAGGAGGAAGAGGAAGAGGAGGCTGCCTAAGCCATCTGACCTTGTTCAGCCGTCTTGCTGTCTGGTAGATGTGCCTTGTGTTTACGATTTCTGTCGGTTTGGTGGTGCTTGCGGTGCGGATAGATCTTTAGGTGGTTCATGACGCTTAATAGATGCTTTTCTTGCTTTGGTGAACCGATTTTTTGAACTGTTTGTGTATGTTGATGGTGCTGCTTCGACGCTGCGAATTGTGATATTAGCGTAACCGTGGACTTAATACTAGTAAAATTCTGGAATTGGTTCTTGCTGGTTGGGTCATATGCACTGTGGTTTATATCAGTTTAATGATTGTTTTCTTGCATCTTCCTACTGTTATGTTGTCGGTACAGAACCTGTGTCTTGGTCGCCTATGGCGCCTTGTCCTGTAGTGGTTCACTTGTTGGCTGAAGTATGCTATCCTGGCGTTTACACATTCCATTTAGATGCTGAGCTCATTTTAAGGCCTAAATATAATTTCGTTGGAGCTAGACTTGCAGACATAATTTCTTTGGGGCTACACTTGCCGACATCTGAACCGGCTATGGCAGATCACATTCTCATTTTAAGCCCTGAATATATATAATTTAGGTAAGGCGCACCTTCCAGAATGAACAATGTCCCTGGCAGATCACATTCTTTGGAGCACTATCTTACGGGAGTGGTTTTGAGGTGGAGCTATGTTGGTCCTATCGCATCAATGGCGACGAGTTTCAGCAGCATGTCGCAGCAGGGTCTCGCCATCAGACACGTTGGTGGATGCATGGCGGTGGAGCTGTCTGGCATCATGGCGGCATCGACGGCAGGCCTAGCAAGATCAATACCTTTATCCCTATTCCGTAGATGGTTCAGTGAAAGATGGCAGCGACGACTTCTGGTGCGTGCTGAGGATCGTTTTGTGTTCCTGGCTCGCAGTTGGGCGGTTGAGCGAGGCCTCTGGTTTTACAATATCTGTCGGTTTGGTGGTGCTTGTGGTGCGGGTCTTTAGGTGGTCCATGGCACTTAATAGATGCTTTTTTTTTTTGCTTTGGTGAACCGATTTTTTGAACTGTTTGTGTATGTTGATGGTGCTTCTTTGACGCTGCGAATTGTGATATTAGCGTAACCTTTGACTTAATGCTGGTAAAATTCTTGAATTGTTTCTTGCTGGTTGGTCATATGCACTGTGATTTGTGCTCCTGATTTCTGCATTTCCTTTCCAATGTGATTGGTTTGACAATTGCTATCCATTGACATGGCTGTACTCTTGTCCGAAGTTCTGTAGTAATTTGTTGGCTCAAGTTTACTTGGTAGCTTTTTGGAAATTGCTGAGGAGCTCATGGGATCTAGAATTACGTAGTGTATCTGGAACATACTAATTGCAAGCAATGATCTCTGCAAAGAATGCCTGCGATGGAGTACTGTGAACTGCAACGCTCTCTTCAGGCTGTCGAATTGCGTTCATCATTTTTTTTGAGAACGGAGAACTATTATATATTATCACAGGGGTACACGAGTTCATGTCCTGTGTTACAAGGTCCCAAACAAGGCCAGAGAAATTGTCTCTAAATGCAGCCACCCGAAGACCTAGCAAGCTTTGCCAGGGCATCAGGAGCTTGGTTGCTCTCTGTTTTAATGTGGATAATGCGATACCCACGCAAGTTCTTCAGCATCATCTTGGCTTCGTCATACGTTGCACACTGCTTTTATCTTTCCGGGCCATCTTGGCTTCTAGGACGATCCTGTCATTCCCCAAGCCAGCCTGTGCATTGATTCCCAGGCGGCCAGGACAACCTCCCCTCGTTGGTCTGTCGTGATCGCTCCAGCTCTACCTGGTATGGGTATCCATGTCAATCTTTCGCTTCTTGCACTTTCCGGTCTCACATGTTGGCCTCTCAAACAGGTGTATGTCCTCGAGATCGACAGCTGATTCCCTTCTGAAATAATTCACAATCTTGTCCCCTAATTGAAACCCAAAGATCCTAAGCACAGCCAGAAGCTTGAAATCAGTTGCTTCCCACTCTGCGTTCGCGTCGTTTCTTCCCCTCCTCATTCCTTGTCATTTCACGTCCATTCCAAACCCTTAAGCATAGCTCCTTTAAGGAAGACACGCCTTCCAGAATGAACAATGTCCATGCCAGATCACATTATATTCTTCTGAAACGTCAGAAAGATTCGAAAGCCTCAGTTTGTGGAAACTAAGGACCTGCGATAACACTCGTGGACCTTCAGGTTTAATCTACTAGTAAAATATTTTCCCTTTCGAATAATTCAAATGCAGGTTCAAGTTGAGCATCTTGTGCCATGAAAGATCAGTATTGCTCATGGTCACGGTCTGGAGCAGTGGCACACAGCACAACACAACAAAAAAGGAGAAAGGATCATGCCCAGATTCCCGGTACTCCCATTGATCTGGCCGCCGGCCGGAGATGAGGGTTCGCCATCACACGAGAGTTGCTGGTCTCCTCTGAAGGATTGCAGCTACGAAACGAGGAGGTGTTGTGAAGGCCGATCGATTGCGGGTTGTTGGAAATATAAGCAATAATTCATATGATTTAATCCGAATAATAAACTTATAAATCATGATCATACAGATAATAGTAAAACCAATCATGCAGATTAACAAAGTAGATGAACATATTACATCTATACAAGATAAACCTATCACATCTACACTAAACGCTAGAACAAAGAACTCTAGCATAATCCAAAAAAAAGAAATCGAGATCATATACGATGTAGGCTGAATAGCAGCCGCAGCGGTTGCAGCAGCGTCTCCCATGTTGAGGCTGTCGAAGAGGTCGCTCACGTCCGGAAAGAAGTCGTCGTTCGGGAACTCGCCGTCGGACGACGTCGTGGTTGCGATGGTCGCGCTTTTCCCCAAAAACCTGATCGCCCCTCACCCGTACAGGTTCACGAGAGGCGGGGTTCCGGAGGCCTACTGTCCCGATCTGCGGTGCACGTCACAAGCCGGGATAGGGAAGACGAAAGCGGCGGCGCAAGGTTCTGGAGATAGGCGCGTGTGTGAATTGATACGGTGCCGATTAGGTTTAGCCCGGGTGCTTATATAGTGCAGGTTAGGAGGATCGTGGGCTCAGTCCACACCCGAGTCGGTAACAGCCATGTCCATAAAAACCGGAAACGGCTGTTATTAACGCGTCCGTTAATGACTCATAATCAGTTTTCCCAACCAGCAAAATAAAGCTCGGCTCGGCGAGATTCCATAACCCGCGCTGTAGCGTCGTGATTGTGGCGACGTGGCGAGGCGTCGAGAGGAGGAGTGCGCGAGGGCTACCCTTCTTGTTACACCTTAGTGAGTGGTGCAACACTCTACTATATAAGGTGGTCCAACTCTCCTTCAACTAGTAACGCGAGACTAAACTTTAGCACCACTAGCACAGCCATATGCTGCCATATACAAGTGGACCAAAGAGAATTTCAGAATTTGTCTAATGGGCCAACAGCCCAATATACACCAAATTCCAACAATCCCCCACAAAGTCTCATTGGCACATCACATCACTTTTCTACCAGAACATTGTTTTATATACCGGTGTGTAGTGGAGACTGTTAAGTTGAACTTCCACGTTAAACTTCATGCTACACTAGCTTGCAACTTGAATAGTGGACTATGCCTTGAACTACAAGTTTTCTGCGCTCTAGTTTCACACAAAATCTAGACCGGTACAGGGCTACCGTCGGCTTCCCCGGTTTGGAGCTTATGCGTCATACTCCAGGGCCTTTCATGAGTTTATTAGAGAGCACCCAACTCTCACGGACTGCGACGTTTGACAGTCAGACTCACATAGGTGTGTTCCCCAAGAGATGTTCTGCAGGACAACATCTCCGCTTATAAAAACCACTTGGAACACATTAAGATAAATATCAACCTGCCATGCAGATTAAGAGAGTATTGCATCTTTATGGAGATGTAAATATGATACGGCGATACTCTCCTCTCAGCTGACCAACAGCTTGTCTCCCAGCTCTAGTTCACGGGATCTCCGATCACATAGAGTGGGTTGCCATTGGGATCAACTCATAGCGTGGGTCTCAAACCCATCTCCCTCGATGCATTATTTATCACATTGCGTGATAAACCCTTTGTGAAGGGATCTGCAAGGTTTTTAGATGTTTGGATATAATCCAACGCAATAACTCCGGAGTTTCTCAGTTTCCTGACAGATTTCAATCTCCTCTTCACATGCCTTGATGACTTCATATTATCCTTAGAACTGTTTACTTTGACGATCACAGTTTGATTATCACAGTTCATCGGTATGGCGGGTATTGGTTTTTCAACCACAGGTAAGTCCATCAAGAGCTCACAGATCCACTCTGCTTCAACAGTGGCTGTGTCTAATGCTGTGAGTTCTGCTTCCATTGTTGACCTCGTTAAGATGGTCTGCTTGCAAGACTTCTAGGAAACAGCGCCACCACCAAGTGTAAACAAATAAACACTTGTGGCCTTAATCTCATCAGCATCAGATATCCAGTTTGAATCACTATAACCTTCAAGTACCCGTGGATACCCAGTATAGTGAATACCATAACTCGTAGTGCCTTTCAAATAGAGCAAAACTCTTTCAAGAGCATGCCAATGATCATCTTCAGGATTTGACACAAATCGACTCAGTTTGCTTACAGCAAAGGAGATGTCAGGTCTAGTAGCGCTGGCTAAATACATAAGCGAGCCAATAATTTGAGAATATCTCAATTGATCTTTAGCAGTCATTCGATTCTTTCGAAGTAGCACACTCGGATCATAAGGCGTTGGAGAGGAATTGCAGTCGCTATACCCGAAGCGACTCAATATCTTTTCCACATAGTGAGACTGAAGCAGTGTAATTCCACCATTGTCATCCTTTAGTAGCTTGATGTTTAAAATTACATCAGCCACTCCCAAGTCCTTCATCTCAAAACAGCGAGATAGCAACTCTTTGACCTCCTCGATAATAGCGAGGTTGGTCCCGAATATCAATATGTCATCAACGTAGAGACACATAATAACTCCCTCGCCCCCACCATGGCGATAGTACACACATTTGTCAGCTTCGTTTACAACAAATCCTTCGGCAGTTAAAGTTCTTTTAAACTTCTCATGCCACTGTTTAGGAGCTTGCTTAAGACCATATAAAGACTTCACTAACTTACACACCTTTCCTTCATGACCATCTACTACAAATCCATCAGGCTGCTCCATATATATTTCCTCATCTAGCTCTCCATTTAGAAAAGCTATCTTAACGTCCATTTGATGAACGAGAAGACCATGTGAGGCAGCCAAGGAAAGTAGTACTCGAATAGTGGTCAATCTGGCTACAGGTGAGTAGGTATCAAAGAAGTCTTCACCTTCTTTTTGGGTATAACCCTTAGCCACAAGACGTGCCTTGTACTTTTCAATAGTACCATCAGGTCTAATCTTTTTCTTGAACACCCATTTACATCCTACAGGTTTACACCTATAAGGACGATCAGTGATTTCCCAAGTACCATTAGCTAAGATGGAGTCCATCTCGCTTCGGACAGCTTCCTTCCAAAGGTCGAGATCTTGAGATGCATAGGCTTCTGAAATAGAAGTGGGAGTATCATCCACAAGGTACACAATGAAATCATCACCAAATGACTTTGTAGTTCTTTGTCTCTTGCTCCTTTTGGGAGCTTCATTGTCATCCTCCATAGGATCATCAGAGTGTTCTATCGGCATAGTGGGTTCAGGAATTATAGAAAATTCCTGACTAGATGAACTAGTCATCTCCTAATTTGATGAGCTAGACATGCCTTTCATAGGAAAGATGTCCTCAAAGAAAGTCGCATCATCTGACTCCATAATTGTACCAACATGCATGTCGGATACCTCATATTTTACTATCAAAAATCTATAGCCAATGCTATGAAAAGCATATCCCAAAAAAACACAATCAACAGTTTTTGGTCCAAGCTTTCGCTTCTTGGGTATTGGAATATTGACTTTCGCCAAACAACCCCAAGTTCGTAAGTAAGAGAGTTTAAGCCTTTTCTTTTCCCATTCCTCAAATGGAGTCATGGTTTTATCCTTTACAGTAACACGGTTTAGGACATGACACGCAGTCATTAGTGCCTCCCCCCACCATTCCTTGGAAAGACCCGGTGTATCTAACATGGCGTTAACCAAATCAGTTAGAGTGCGGTTCTTACTTTCGGCCACCCCATTTTACTGAGGTGAGTAGGGAGGCGTCCTCTCATGTATAATACCATGTTACATACATAATAAATCAAATTCGTTTGAAAAGTACTCTCCACCATGATCTGACCTTAGCCGCTTGATTTTAAGATCAAGTTGGTTTTCTGCCTCAGCTTTATAGATTTTGAAGTAGTTCAAAGCTTCATCTTTAGATTTCAGGAGATAAACATAGCAGTATCTAGTGGAGTCATCAATCAACGTCATAAAGTATCTTTTTCTACCTTTTGTCAACACACCATTCATCTCACAAAGATCTGAATGTATAAGTTCTAGCGGTGCTAAGTTTCTCGGTTCCGCAACCGTATGAGACTTGCGGGGTTGCTTTGCTTGCACACAAACTTGGCACTTAGAACCTTTAACAGTGGTAAATTTCAGAATTAAACTCATATTGGCTAGCCGCGTCATGCAACCAAAGTTAATATGACAGAGTCGTGAATGCCAAACATTGGACTCATTATCATTGCAAACATGATTAATAACTTTAGTACATGAGTCTGACAGAGACAAGCGGAACAGACCTCCGCACTCATAACCTTTTCCAACAAATTGTACATACTTAGAAATTACAACTTTATTGGACTCAAAAACCAACTTAAAGCCATCTCGACATAAAAGCGATCCGCTGACGAGATTCTTATTGATGGAGGGAACATGCTGCACGTTCTTCAGCTGTACGGTCTTCCCCGAAGTAAACTTCAGATTTACCGTACCAACACCATGAACAGAAGCACGTGAGCCGTTTCCCATCAGCACGGAAGAAGTCCTTGAGACCTGATAAGAGGAGAACATGGAAATATCAGAACATACATGTGTATTAGCACCCGTGTCTATCCACCAATCAAGAGAATGACATACTGAAAGGATAGTAGGTAAAATACCGTACCCAGCATCCTTCATCTCAGTATCGCTAATAACAACATTAGCGGCATTGCCGCTGTTCCCATGTTGACGCTTGTCAAAGCGATTAGGGCAGCTAGGAGCCAAATGACCAGGATCACCACAGACGTGGCAAGAGCCTTTCCTCTTATCATTTTTCTTCTTGAAGTTGGTTGAGTGTGTGGCCTTGTTCTTGCCATCAAACTTTCCCTTTCCTTCAGTTTTGTTCTTATTCTTAAACTTGTGGGATTGGAAGTTTTTCCTCTGCACTAAGTTGGCAGTAGAACCTCCCTCAAGTCCTCGAGCAGTTTTGTCCTTTGCTCTCGCCTTCTCTTCCACACGAAGAGACCCAATGAGATCCGTAACGGAAAACTCTTGTCTCTTATGTTTCAGAGAAGTAGCAAAGTTCCTTCACGAAGGAGGAAGCTTGGCAATAATGCCACCAGCCACAAATTTGTCCGGTAAGGAGCACTTGAACTGCTCAAGTTCTTTGGCAAGTTTTTGTATCTCATGAGCTCGCTCAACGACGGAGCGCTCATCAACCATCCTGTAGTCATAGAATTGCTCCATGACATACAACTCAGTGTCAGCGTCCGAGACCCCAAACTTGGCCTCGAGAGCTTCCCACGCATCCTTTCCATTATCAAATGACATATAAGGGTCAACAATGTTGTCCCCAAGAACACTGAACAAAGCCGCCATAAACATGGTATCGACTTTCTTAAAGTTCGCTTCCTGCTCAGCAGAAAGATCTCCTTCAGGCTTGCCAAGAGTGGCGCTATAGCAGTTTAGGTTTTCAAACCAGAGAACTGCTCTCTTGCGCCATCTCTTATAGTGCATGCCATCAAAAGGAGGCGGCCTAGTAGCCACGGCTACACCAGTGGAATTCAGTTGCCTATAATCAGGTTTTTTGGATTGTTGGAAATATAAGCAATAATCCATATGATTTAATCCGAATAATAAACTTATAAATCATGATCATACAAATAGTAGTAAAACCAATCATGCAGATCAACAAAGTAGATGAACAAAGTACATCTATACAAGATAAACTTATCACATCTACACCAAACGCTAGAACAAAGAACTCTAGCATAATCCAAAAGAGAGAAATCGAGATCACATACGATGTAGGCTGAATAGCAGCCGCAACGGTTGCAGCAGCGTCTCCCATGTTGAGGCTGTCGAATAGGTCGCTCACGTCCGGGAAGAAGTCGTCGTTCGGGAACTCGCCATCGGACGACGTCGTGGTTGCCAGTAGTCGCGCTTGAGCGCTCCCGAAAAACCTGATCGCCCCTCACCCGTACAGGTTCACGAGAGGCGGGGTTCCGAAGACCTACTGTCCCGATCTGCGGTGCACGCCGCAAGCCAGGATGGGGAAGACGAAAGCGGCGGCGCAAGATTCTGGAGGTAGGCGCGTGTGTGGATTGATACGGTGCCGATTAGGTTTAGCCCGGGTGCTTATATACCCACATCCGAGTCGGTAACCGCCACGTCCATAAAAACCAGAAACGGCTGTTATTAACGCGTCCGTTAATGACTCATAATCAGTTTTCCCAACCAGGAAAATAAAGCTCCGCAACCCGTGGCGCGCGTCGTGGCGAGGCGAGGCGGGCGTCGGAGGAGGAGTGCGCGAGGACTACTCTTCCTGTTACACCTTAGTGAGTGGTGCAACACTCTACTATATAAGGTGGTCCAACTCCCCTTCAACTAGCAATGTGGGACTAAACTTTAGCACCACTAGCACAGCCATATACTGCCATATACAAGTGGGGCCAAAGAGAATTTTAGAATTGTCTAATGGGCCAACAACTCAATATACACCAAATTCCAACACAGGTCGTGTACTGTATTCAAGCACTACTAGTAACCCAACACTTCCATCGCGTTTTGCATCGATCCAAGCCAGAGGTAGTTGCTCACAGGCTTCTAACCCAACACTTCCATCGCGTTTCGGATTTCGATAGCCAGCCCGAATCGGATGCGGTATGCCCTGCGTTGCCACGGCCAGTGCGGACTATCCAAATTACACCTTAATAAAACAATGCGGCTATAGCCTGTGCGGACTATCCATATTATTTACAACTTAATACATGAATAAAACAGTGCGACCTCGGGATGTCATGACATATGCGGATTGACCCGAGTGAGGTTTTGCCATGCCTTTACGTTATGTTTTGGTATAACAAATATCCCGGTGCATTGTTACAGGTTGCATTTTACTGAATATTTTATATAGCATAGAGAAATACATAACTGGAACTCGATTTTTTTTTTTTGCGTTAACACGTCCCCTCAAGTTTCTTTCATGGAGTGAACTTGTATAAAATAGTATTAGCATATACTATTCTAAAAAAACATTACTATTCACTTTGCTTAAATTATAATTTAATAAAACCTAGAATTCGACATAAAGAAAAACCCACCCAATTATCTCTCTTATTAAAGAGAGTAAATAATTCTAGCAGCATAAGTATGCTTCGTCGGACCACTATCATTTTTAACATTCTAAGATGCCGTGCCATGATGTAATGTTAGTGTATTATTTGTAGATTCCAAAACATGATAGTGATGTTCATGTGTAACAAAACAAATTGTGTAATTACTTCATGACAAAACTACCTTATCTAATGCATCTACCAATATATCTTGTCAGAAGAAAACACACTGATCTTATAAAAAACACCGATCTCTCACATATGCTTAAATAAGCAGTTGCACCACTTATTTGCACACACCAAAAATACAAACAAACTTAAAGTTGTCATATTGTCCAAGAACCCCAAAACACAATTCACTTCAAAATGCTCGCATATGCTTATATCTGTCGATGTACCATCCACTGTCTAGTTCTAAACAATGCCCCGTGAAATAGCGCACTCGCCTTCGAAGACCTAGGCCATTAGCCAATGCTACCGCCTTCTAAATGATACTAGAACAAAATAATGCACCGGCATGTTTAGATTGAAGTAAAAGTTGTACATACTGTGAAACAATATGGTTTCCCCCATATTAATAAATCTGTATGATGAACAGATTGACCTGCCCACCAGCAACTGAATATGTAATGAAACTGTGAACATGGGAACACAAACCCACAAAGCGATTGATGAGCATGTACATGTTATTTATAGCAGCAAACAGATTGATGAAAATACTCATACTTTTGTGAGCAATTGATGGAGAATCATATGCTGATTTTCGTCTCTGTTGGGTCCTGGTCGCTACTCCCGTCGTGCTCCTGGTCTCTGTTCTGGTCGTGCTGCTGCAATTAACGAAAGGAAGGTGAGCCCTTTTGAACAGAAAAATTCTGTGTTGCGCATTAATACAGAAGGTAGGCCACGGCCAAACCAGGCCGTGAGCGCAGTCAACCGCCACCCTAGTGAACACAGACAACCGCCCCATTCCTCAATGCTCAGCTCCTTTCTTCAGACTGTAGGGTTCGCAGCATAGAAAACAAAAAATTTCCTACGATGGGAACATCTATGTACCAAGATCTATCTACTAGATACAAGCAACGGGTGGATATACATCCATAGAATACATACCCTCGAAGACCAAATAGCGTTAACGAGGTTGTACTCGTGGATGATGTAGACGAACGCTTGCCGATCTCAAGATCGTGATGAAGTCCATCTGGTCCAGCCGGTCCAGCACGATCAAGTCCAGCACCTCAAAGCAGTGGTGCATCCGTGATCGCACACACGTACGGGTACCCCGACAACCTCCGCGCCCTCGCTCCAGCGAAGCAGCGGAAGCAACAAATCCTTTCAGAAAAAGCCACCGGGAACATGTATCTCGCTGATCCGAGACCATGGGGGAATTCTAAAGGGGGGAGAGAGATCCTTCGCGAGGAGGTGTGCTTTGAGAGGAGGAGAGGGGGGCACCCAAGGGGCATGTCGCCCAGCCATGGGGCTGCCCCCACCTCTTCCACATTAATGTGGGTGGAGCTTCCACTCAAAATGAAAAGCCTCCACTCCCATTAAAAAGCCTCCACTCAAAAATCTACTCACATGCATTAAATTTTCACCAAATTTAATGCAATCTCTCATTAAATAAAACTCTTTTATTTATTTATTTATTCATTCAAAATTTTGTTAATTACTTTAATTAACAAACATTCACATAAAACCCCTTACAACATTTCAATTTCACATGCAGAACCAGTTTCAGCAATTTTAACCGAAACAATTTCGGTGTCTAGTGAAATAAATTCCTGTGCTTTCCTTTTTCTTTCTCTGGCATATCATTTGCTCCGAATGGTGTCGGTATCCCTTAAGTGTGTCACCCTACGGTTCGTGAATAATGCAAACATGATCGAGACCCCTCTCCGATCAATAATCAGCAGCGGGACCTGGAGATCCGTACTGACTCCCACACATTCAACGATGACTTCTGTGATCGTGTGAACCTTTTACGCTAGTATCTTAATCCCTTTGTTTCACGATATATTACATGTCCGAGATTCGATCATCGGTATCTCCATACCTAGTTTGATCTCGTTACCGACATGCACTCTTTTCTCGTTCCCGTGATATAACATTCTAGTGATCAAATCACTTGCTTGCAAGCTAATCAATGTGATATCACCGAGAGGGTCCAGAGCATATCTATCCGTCATCGGGATGAACAAATTCCACTCTCGATCCATGGGCCTCAACATAACACTTTAGTAGTTCTGAAGCCATCTTTATAATCACCCAGTTATGGTGTGACGTTTGATGTCATCGAGAAACTCTTCCGGTGTTAGTGATTGACATGATCTCATGGTCTAAGGATTAGGATCACTTCGTAAGTTGTTATAGCAATATAAACTCAATGACTTTGATCGTAATGCTATACTTCAAATGAATGTTCATCACATCATTACACTAATGTTGTGACCTCGTTATTAACAACATCCAATGTCCATGATCAAGAAACTTTGATCATCTTGTTAATCAACAAGCTAGTTTATAAGAGAGGCATAACTAGGAACTTCCTTTTTGTTTATTAAACACACATGTATTAACGTTTCCGTATTAATACAATTATAGCATGTAAAATAAACATTTATCATAAATAAGGAATACGATAATAACCACTTTATTATTGCCTCTCGGGCATATTCCCTTCAGTCTCCCACTTGCACTAGAGACAATAATCTAGTTTGAAAACTTTGTGTATTGAACACCTATGGATTTCTGGTGTTCCATATACGCAATTGCAAGTGGTTAACATAATCTACGGATCTGACACTTTCAGGTCCGTGTGTATTTGCATGTCTTTGCGTCTTCGCGTATCACTCATTCTCCAATGAGATGGCATTGTATAAATTTGGTCTTTTGGTGAGACCTTTAGTTCCTTGGGGTTAAAACATGTCGATACTATTGTCGTACAATATATCTTTAGTGTTAGCCTGTTGCGAATCACACCTTAGTTTGATAACAAACTACCTGACACAAATTCCCTCCTTTGCTGCTACTATATCAGTCATATACTTAGCCTTTTGTTGTAGTATTCGTCACAATGTCTTAACTTTGGAACTCTTCCAAATCCATCATGGAAACTTT
Organism: Avena insularis; assembly: GCA_023614405.1. NCBI lineage: Eukaryota > Viridiplantae > Streptophyta > Magnoliopsida > Poales > Poaceae > Avena > Avena insularis. Next base: position 89,168,639 of record CM042695.1, read on the forward strand.
CTTTCCATTTCATTGTGCCACCCATAGTTTAAATTAAGATAAACTTAGTTTGTATCTTGTGACAAAACTAGTTTCAATGTAACGCTTTACAATGAACTATTTGTAATTGTTTGTCATCTCTACACAAATATATTCTTAGTTCTTCCAAAAGATCATAAGAATATCCTTACTATCGTCCAATGATCATTTTATGATTCATTTTGGTATATGCTCATAACACTTAGAGCATAGGACATATCTGGATGTGTACATATCATGGTATGATTGATCAAAACATTCTCGTGATTTCACTCATCAAGTGTCAAAGCACTTGAATCTTGTTTCACTTATCAAGTGTCGATACACTTGAATCTTGATTCAATTCCTTTCCATGCGACAAGAACCGTTTCTTGTTGTTTCTATATTGAACTCCTTCAATATCTCATATATGTACGTTTGGCATAACCATATTAGCGTCATGGTCTATCCACTATAGAATTTCATGATAAATATTCGGGTTTTGCCTAAGTCTTTCATCGAAATGAAATTCTTAACCTTTGTCAATAAAAGATACATCATTTCTAATCAACAAGATGTCCTCCACATAATGTATTAGAAATATGTCTCAGCGCTCCCACTTAATTTCTTGCAAATGCAAGCATCTTCATCGCCTCTCGATGAAAATCCTTTTCATCACGGTGAAGATTCCAACTCCGCGATGCTTACTTCAACCATTGAAGTTTGCATGCCCTTTTAGCATCCTTTGAATTTAACAAAACCCTTTGGACCGTGTCATGTACACGTCCTAGGTAACCATTCTATTAGAAGAACCTTGTTTTGTTTATTCATCTACCATATACCAAATTATATGTAGTGGTTGCTACTTTAATCCGTTCAGACTAAATATCGCTATGAAAGATCAAATCTTGTCATATTCAACTCTTTGAACATTGTCATAAAATACTTTACGACATGTCGACTATTTCATAGATGTGAAACATCCATGTCTGTTTCTTTATAGATCCAAATACGACCGATAGGTTTTTACACCTTTCCGGAGGGTCTTCCAAGTTCAAAACTTGGTTTCTCATGTATGGAACTATCACGGATTTTATGGCTTCAAGCCATTTGACGGAGTCAGGGCCCATCATCGCTTCTTTGCATATAGTCGGTTCATCACTGTCAAACAATAATGATTTACTCTCAAATCTTAGTATTTGATTGTTTATCCGACCTACTTGGTTCAATAGGAACTTAGATCTCCGTGACCACAACCTTTGAGGCACATAAGCTATGAGCATTATGGCAGCCTCCGGAACGATTTCCGGCACTACGCAACTCAGCACATTTAGCTAAGGTTCGTTAACCTTATCAAAGTTCCATTGTCCTCCCACTTAACTTTTGCGAAAAATTCCTTTTTCAAGAAACTTCACATTTCAAGCGACAAACCCTTTTGTCCTCGGTGTTATGGAGGAATAACCAATTGTTATTCGAAATAACCTACAAAGACATGCTTATCCGACTTCGGTTGTAAACATCTTACTTATGTTTAGCATACCAAAATTTAAGAAATGACAACTTGAGTTTTACCCCAAACCATAACTTCCATGGTGTCATTTCAACGGATCAAGATGGAGCTCTTTTCAGTGTAAAAGCGGTAGTCTCTAAAGCTTTAATCTTTTAAAACATAATGGCAGTTTTATAAATAACACCTTTGATCCAACCATGTCTAACAAGGTTTCATTACAAATCTCAAACACTCCATATTCCTATGGTGTTTCGGGATATGTAAATCTAGGTGTTTTGCTAAACTTGTAACTCAAATAAATCCCTTTATGATAAAATCATAATTCGTTTATTTTCTTGTTACACTTGTAACTCAAATAAATCCCTTATGATAAAATCATAAACCATTTATTTTCTTGTCACAATGATTTTCACTTCATCTTGAAATTCTTTGAACGTTTTCAAATATTTCATACTTCTTTCTCATTAAGTGAATATTCACTCAAATTTCCGGAGAAATCATATGAAGTTGAAATCCATCGCTTACGACTATACTTAATGGACTACATACATCAATATGTATTAATTCCAATAATTTAGTCGATCGTTCTTCTTTGGCCTTTGAACGGAGTTTTAATTATCCCTAGGAAAGTCTCACAAGCGTCACTTGGTCAAATCAAAGACTCCAAAATTCCATAAAAATGGAGTTTCTTCATGTTTTCTTTCCAATATAATTTAAACGGCGATGTCACTTCGTAAGTGATCTTTCAATCATTTGTCTTGCGACATTTTAGCATTAGGCTTTATGGATGTGATTTCTTCAACTAGATTTGTAAAGCATCCATCTTATATGGAATACGGTAATTATTTGAACAACCTTTGTTCTCATAATACCTAATTCAAATAAAAATTATTAAAACAAATCTTGAAGTCAAGCTTTGATGTCAACAAGAAATACAAACAACGGTTTGTTTGTTTTCGATGAACATCATCACATATTATCTTGCTAGTTACTTAGGCCATTGTGGTTCATGAATTGCGTCGTTCTGTATGAAATTTCATACCAACCAATTCGGTATCTAATACCCAAGAACCACATTGTTTAACAAGCAAAGAATACAACCATAACATGTATATCATCCATATACCTAAATTGGATATTTCCAATCTTTTCTTTTCTGCCAAATATATTTTATAGAATCTCTTTCAGCATTTCCTTTTCCTTTTTAAAAGAATCTATCAACATCAAAAGTGGAGCCATATACATGACACATAGTTCAAAGCGTGTATATTCAAATAATAATACCTTTAGACTTGCACTTTGAAGTAGATCACCATCATCAAAATGATCGGTATTCTTTCAAAATCCATTCTTTAGTAATCTTTTAGTGTAGTAAACACTTTACATACATCTTCTATTCATCCTTTTCATGACGACTTTCATGATCAAGCTACTATAGCTTATAAAGGTGAATCGTGAGTATAACATTACTTTCCAAAACCCTTTTGGATGATTAGGATGTCTAGCATCTCCAACCTTCGTAAATTCTCATCCAGTATGAGAACATATATTATACTCTATCATATTGCAACCAAAACATTGTTTCAGATATCATTATATCTGCCACACATGATGGTTTCTGAAACAATTCTTTCAGCTCCTAGATAAACTTGATATTAAAACAATCAAGAATCATGGAGGCAAACATGATACTTAAGATACTAACACTGAAATTGTAACTCTCGATTTAATACCAATTATTAAATTTCACGGAGTAAACAGAGTTTGCTGAAAGTTTGCAATAGGGCTTTAAACTTTAGATTGACACTCAACACAATACGATACCAGTTCGTAAAGTATATATCCAGAATTCTATAGTTCTATTATCTCAATTACAACTATGCATAAGGTGGTGAACGAATGCCAATGACTATAACAAATTATGCAAATTCACTTTGATTTAATTTATGATAAATTGAGTTCTACTAATCCAAATTAGAAATGAACTCCCACTCAAAAACGACATCCCTCGTGTCTTTTTGGTGATTACATGAACCAAATCCACTACACCAAGTCCGATCATCACGTGAGTCGGTGTAGCTTCAAAGGCGAGCATCAAATGGGCATCATATCTACTATATGACTCATGCTTAACCTTTCGGTCCGTGTTCCGAGGCCATGTTTGTACATGCTAGGATCTCCAAGTAAGAACCTTAGTATTCGCGTGTGTAACTGTCTTACACCCGAGATATGCTCGTGGATTCAAGTACACCCGATCATCACGTGATGCCTTGAAGCGACGAAACATTGTCGGTGCATACTTAAGGAAGAACACATTTTTATCTTGATATCTAAATGAGGGATTATCTTATTATGCTAATAAAACGCCAAACAAGCAATATAAGATGCTATCAAACATCACATGTTTATTAGTGGAATGATATGGTTCCCGCATATGATCTCTATCATGTGCATCGTGGTATGATCACTATCATACCTTTATGTGTAAATACAAGGTCTATGGAGTTTACACGTTATGTATGTTGTAAGAGTATCATCTCATACTTATACTTACAACATCACCATATCATAACACTAGCCTAACAATAATCTAAACTAGACTCCTCTAATTTATCCATTGCAAATTTTACGTGGTTTAGGGCTTTCGAAGATAGAACCGTTCTTACCTACGAACATGAACCACAACGAGGATAACCAAATTGTTGACAACTCGTTGCAAATTAGATATTGACTATAGTAGGAGAGACAGACACCCGCTAGCCACTTATGCAAACTAGTTGCATGTCAAGCGTGGAACAGGTCTCATGTGCGAGGACATGTAAAGTTTGTCCGGGCCGCTTCATCCCACTATGCCACCAATATCCAAAGTACAACTAAGAAGCAATAAAATAATCATCATCGCCCACATATTCATATGTGTACTACCCGTACAAAGCATCTACGCATAGATCCGGCTCTGATACCACTGTAGGGTTCGCAGCATAGAAAACAAATTTTTTCCTACGATGGGAACATCTATGTACCAAGATCTATCTACTAGATACAAGCAACGGGTGAATATACATCCATAGAATACATACCCTCGAAGACCAAATAGCGTTAACAAGGTTGTACTCGTGGATGATGTAGACGAACGCTTGCCGATCTCAAGATCGTGATGAAGTCCATCTGGTCCAGCCGGTCCAGCACGATCAAGTCCAGCACCTCAAAGCAGTGGTGCATCCGTGATCGCACACACATACGGGTACCCCGACAACCTCCGCGCCCTCACATGCAGAACCAGTTTCAGCAATTTTAACCGAAACAATTTCGGTGTCTAGTGAAATAAATTCCTGTGCTTTCCTTTTTCTTTCTCTGGCATATCATTTGCTCCGAATGGTGTCGGTATCCCTTAAGTGTGTCACCCTACGGTTCGTGAATAATGCAAACATGATCGAGACCCCTCTCCGATCAATAATCAGCGGGACACGAGATCCAGATCGACTCCCACACATTCAACGATGACTTCTGTGATCGTGTGAACCTTTTACGCTAGTATCTTAATCCCTTTGTTTCACGATATATTACATGTCCGAGATTCGATCATCGGTATCTCCATATCTAGTTTGATCTTGTTACCGACATGCACTCTTTTCTCGTTCTCGTGATATAACATTCTAGTGATCAAATCACTTGCTTGCAAGCTAATCAATGTGATATCACCGAGAGGGCCCAGAGCATATCTATCCATCATCAGGATGAACAAATTCCACTCTCGATCCATGGGCCTCAACATAACACTTTAGTAGTTCTGAAGCCATCTTTATAATCACCCAGTTACGGTGTGACATTTGATGTCATCGAGAAACTCTTCCGGTGTTAGTGATTGACATGATCTCATGGTCTAAGGATTAGGATCACTTCGTAAGTTGTTATAGCAATAAAAACTCAATGACTTTGATCGTAATGCTATATACTTCAGATGAATGTTCATCACATCATTACACTAATGTTGTGACCTCGTTATTAACAACATCCAATGTCCATGATCAAGAAACTTTGATCATCTCGTTAATCAACAAGCTAGTTTATAAGAGAGGCACAACTAGGAACTTCCTTTTTGTTTATTAAACACACATGTATTAACGTTTCCTTATTAATACAATTATAGCATGCAAAATAAACATTTATCATAAATAAGGAATACGATAATAACCACTTTATTATTGCCTCTCGGGCATATTCCCTTCACAGACAGCCGCCACCATTCTTCCTCAGGTCGCCGGTGCCATAGCAGCCTCCAACGCAAGCTACTGCATGGAACAAAGAGGAGACAAAGAGAGGGCAAAGAGAGAGATATGTTGAGAGAAATGAGGGAGGATGTACCAGGGTAGGTCGCCGGAGCCAGCCCCATGTCGGATGTCACCGCGCGAGATCATTGCCTATGTGCATGCCGGATCTATTGAAGGAATCCGCGATTTCAGGAAATTTTCAATTCGATAGAAAGGAGTCAGATTAAATTCGAGCCTATCCTCTGCGATGTCCTCCCCCGGCTCCGCCATCTCAAGGTGAGAATGGGGCAAAACCCACCCCTAATCCAACCCACACTGCATGCAACTAACCTAATTACCCAATTCAGACCAAACCAATAAATTAGTTCTTTGACCCGCGCTGTACCTTCCTGCTACATATTTTCACCGACACCCACCTTGCCCCGCGCCTAGGGCAGGTGTGGCCCACCTGGCCGGCTTCCGACTCCGCCCCCTCGCCTATATCTTCCCCACGGAACCCTAATACCGGGGGAGCGACCACAAAAAGATTTCCGCCGCCTCTGCAGGGCGGAAAACACCGAGAGATAAAGATCTCTCCGGCAGACAGATTTATGCCGGGGAAATTCCTTCCCGGAGATGGGAGATCGTCGCCATCAACACCATCATCAAGCTAGGCTTCATCGGAATCATCATCATCATCATCATCATCCACACCATCATCTCCACCGGCACCATCATCACCACTCCATCCCGCTGTTACAATTGTGTTGGATCTTGCATTAGTTCTCAGGGGAAACCTTCCCGGTGTTAATTACTATTGTAGTTGATGCTTGTGAGTGGAACCATTGGATTATTGTTTATGTTCAGATTGTTATATATTACCATATCATCCTTGATCTTGATCCATATGATGTCTTGTGAGTAGTTCATTTAGTTCTTGAGGACATGGGAGAAGTTATGTTGTTAGTAGTGGATTTGTGTTGAGATATTATTCAATGGTTTAGTATTTAAGTTGTGGTGCTATTCTTCTAGTGGTGTCATGTGAACGTCGACTACATGATACTTCACCATTTATGGGCCTAGGAGAATGCATTGTGTATTTGGCTACTAATTGTGGGGTTGCCGGAGTGATAGAAACCTGAACCTAGGACACCTTTGCACAAGGGAGTGTAGGATCTCAGAGTTTAAGGCTGTGGTTAGGTTTATATCTTAATTACTTTCATTTAGTTGCGGATGCTTGCAGGGGGTTTAATCACAAGTATGGTCCAAGTAAGGTCGGTACATTAGCACAGGTTCACCCACACAACACTTACAACACAAAAGAAGAGTACTCAGCTATTTGAAGCGAAAGCACTTGACAGAATTCACATGTGTCCTCGAGAATGTTTGGTCCTTATAAGTATTTCCACCGGCTTGTCCTTTGCTAAGAAAGAATTGGGCCACTTGCTGCGTTTGTTATTTGTCTTTATTACTTGCACCTTGTTTTGTTGCTTTATCAGAAAACCCCTAAAAATCCATTTGCTAAGTATTTATAGATATTTCCTGGTCCATACCACTAGTCAACACCTTCTGCTCCTCGTTGGGATCGACACTCCTATTTATCGAAAGTACTATGATACACCCCCTATACTTGTGGGTCATTAAGACTATTTTCTGGCGCCGTTGCCGGAGAGTGAAGCGCTATTGAAGAGTGGACCTGGTAAAGGAAACTTCTACTATGAGTATTGCTTTTTGTTTCTATTTGTTACTTTTGTTTCCAATATGGATAACCCACTTGGTTTTCTGTTTGGGAAAACTACTACCACTGTTAGGGTAGTACTGTTGAGATAGATCCTTTTAGGATAGCTACAAGTATTGTTGATCGTGTTATGGATAATTATTATTTAGGGAATGAAACTGTTCATCCTGGTGATCATTTGTGTTTTATCCATGAATTATGCGGGTTGTTTAAGTGTGCAGGTATCACAACTGAACAGGTGAACAAGAAGTTACTCTCTATATCCTTGAAAGGGAGAGCTGAAGAATGGTATAAGCTGCTGAAGAATGGACAATCCATGGAATGGGAGGAAATAACATCTTTATTTTATTCTAAATTCTATCCTCCCAGTGAGATTCATAAGGATAGAAATATGATATATAACTTTTGGCCTCGTGATGGAGAGAGTACAACTCAAGCTTGGGGGATATTGAAGTTACTAATGCTTAAATATCCTATTCATGAACTCCCTAACAATATTATTATCAATAACTTTTATGCTAGGCTTTCTCTTCATGATAAAGATTTACTAGATGCTTCTTATGCTGGATCATTCACACGTATGAAGGAAGAAGCTAAATGAGATCTACTAGACAGTATTCAAGAGAACACTGAAGCATGGGAGAATGACAAAGGAAGAAAGTCAGGTATAAACTATGATTATGAATGCATTAAATCTTTTATGGGAACTGATGACTTCCGTGATATTAGTAATGAGTTTGGTATTAATTCCCAAAGTATTTCCAACTGTTTTAGGGCCTTTGCCTCTTATATTGAAATTCCCAAGAAAGAGTGGGACAAGTACCATGCTCCTTATAAAGACATTGTTACCCATGTTCCTGCTAGCATAGAGGTTTGTACTGTTGATCCTATTTTGCCTAAACCTTATGTTGAGAAAATCCCTTTTCCTACTACATTCTATCATAGCTAATGTGGTTAACAAAAGTGCAAAGAAAACTGTAGAGCCCAATGAGCTTATTAATATTGAACCTGTGGTAGCTATTGTGAAAGACCCTGTCACTAGAAATATAGAGGATAAGCACATTGTCTTCTGTGAAGACGCTTCTAATATTATCTCTCATCCTGGTAAGGCTAGAAAATTTAGTGTTCCTATGCTTTCTGTTAAAATTGGTGATCATTGCTACTATGATTTATGTGATATTGGTGCTAGTTCTAGTGCTATTCCTTATGATCTTTACAGGGAAATTATGCATTAAATTGGTCCTTGTGAGCTTGAAGACATTGATGTGGTTATTCACCTTGCTAATAAGGAAACCATTTGCCCTATTGGTATTCTAAGATATGTGGAGGTTCTTTGTGGTAAGATTAAATATCCTGCTGATTTTCTAGTACTTAATTCAGCAGCTAGTAAAACTTGTCCTATCATTTTTGGTAGACCTTTCTTGAACACTTGTGGACCTATTATAGATTGTAAGAAGGAGAAATTTTTAACTAAGTTTGATGGAGATTCTTATGAGTTTAACTTTTCCAAATTTGCTAAAGCTCCTTGTGAAAATAGCTTGCTTAACGAAGATTTCAAGATGGAACAACTTGCTTCTATTGATCCAGTTTATGACCTTGGACCTCTTTTTGGTGAAAGTAAGTATGCTCATTCTGATGATCAAGTTGTTGCCAGTGACAGTTATATTGTCAACTTTATTCAAAGTGTTACTGAAAGTTATTATGAGAGAGGAAAACATGGTTTTATGCATCTCAATAATGTTAAGTTTCCCCATTTTATGTTGAAAGCTTTGAAGTTGCATTTGTTTTGTATTCCTATGTTAGTGGCTTTTTGTTTCAACAATTTGTTTTCTCATGACACTCCCATGTATAGGAAGTGGGTTAGACTCAAATGTGTTGGTTATTTGCTTCTTGATGCTCTCTTTCACTTCAAATATATATCTCCTTTGTGAGCATTTTTGAAACTTTCAAGCCTAACTTAAAGGCATTAAAGAAAAGTACTTGTTGGGAGATAACCCAAGAGTTTGGTTGAGTATTGGAAATTATTACCTCTGTAATAACCGCTCCTTATCATTTTTGTTTTGGTTTTTGTGTCAAGTTCAACTACTTTTGAGAAGTAGAGGAGTTGTGAAAAGTGGCTGTCCTGGGACAGATTTTTGTGCGACATTGTAAAAATTCATGAGGGATCTCAGTACGTCGAATGGAGTTGTATTTTTATGAGCTTGTTCTACGGGTTGTTACCCAACTTTCATTAGTTTTGCACTTTTTTATTTGAGCAACAGAAGGTTTTCAAAAAAAAATTAATCTTTACCTGCTGGTCTGTTTTGACAGATTTCTTTATCATTTGCATTTGCCTCTTTTAGAAGCCTTTGTTTTGATGGATTTCAGTTGAAGTGTGCACCTAAAGGTTTATTGTTTTTTCTTACACTAATGTTGCTATTAAAGTTTGTATTGCCTTGTGAGAAAAGGAATTTCTAGGAGAAGGAGAAAAGAAGTCTGCAGAGTTCGTCTTTGAATAGATAAAAGTGGTGAAAACAGAAGGTTCGTGAAAGCCTAATCTTTTTATATTTTTGATGTTTTTATTACATAAGGAAAGTTACAAGACAGAACAGAGGAGGAAACGAAATCCGGGGTGGCCAAACCCACCCCAGGCGCGGGCCCCAACTGGCCGCTACCGAGGGGTGTGCCTCCCCCGAGTCTCCTCCCTCCTGCTTATCAAAACCTTCCTTATGCATTGAAACTTCGTAATATATAACCCCCCGGATCCCCCGAGGTTCGTGCATCGTGTTCTCATCGTGTTTTCGTTTCGATCTGTTTATGTCAGGAAATCTTCTCAAGTTTAGAGCACCATGGTCTCCACCAACGATAAAGGCAAGAAGCCCGAGGAAGATGATCCTCAAAACCCCAAGGAGGAGGAGATTTTGGTAGGGGATGAAGAAGACATGGAGGAGGACAAGCAAATGGACACCCGCACTACCGTCGCAAGCATTGGAGTGGTGGCAAAACCTACCAAGCTTAGGAGGACAACATGGATGTCTACAGGAGGGAAACCTCCACGTCTTATCTACAATCCACGGTCATCTCCTCCACGTACCAAGAGACCCTTCCATACTCTTATACATGAGCATCAATACCAACAGATGCCCAAAGGGAATTTGCCCTCGTTGTGGGATATGCCTCGTTCTAACCATGCAGGGGAGGAACACACTAAGAAGGAAGAGTGGGGAAAGAATAGCAAGGACTAGAATTCTTGGCCTGACATGATCATGGACCGCATTGAGCAGAATTCGGAGTTGATTCGTACTCTGACCTTTGAGATTGAGGATTTGAAAAAACTGATTGAGGAGCTTATCAAGAGAACACCACCACCGCCAAAGGAGTAATTCGTCATCAGGTTTGGCATCCCCTTTGCTTGTTCTAATCTTGGGGGGGAGTGCCATGGTATCACCACCATTATCTTTCATCTTTTACCTTTTTAGTGGATTCATATCTTTGGTAGAGAGGTTATCTTATAGTTTGGTTTGCATGTGGAAGTATCTCTCCTTTAGTTGATTATCTATGTATCTCTTGGTGTGAGTGTCTTTATGGAATATTAATGAGAAGTTTCATCTCTTACTTTTTGCAGTTCTTATTTTAGTTTGCAATCTCTATTATATGATGGATCTTGTTGATCGGTATTGGCATCACTTTGGGAGCATCAAGTAGATCTAAATTGGTTTTGGCAAACCAAGCTCTGGTCAGTAGCAACACTTTTTCAGGTTTGGAAGAAAAAGAGAAAAAAGCTTACAGGTATTTTGTATCATTTTTTTTCTTGTTGGCTCATAAGCTTGGTATTCTTTATTTAAGATCTTTTGTGTCTTCAAGGAATATTGCATGTTTGGCTTTATCACTTGTAGGTTTGCTTGTTTCTTTCAACTCTCTTGCTTGCTACCCAGCCTTGCTAGCCAAAAACCTATTTTGAGAAGGCATACTTCTCATGCTTCTAATCCCTTTGAACCAAAACCTGTGCCATTTGTATCCACCATATATACCTATTAACATTATTTATATTCCAAGCAAATTCTCAAGCTTCATCTATCTTTCTAATTAAAAACTATTTTGTTATGTGAAAACTAGTTAGTAAAGCTCTCACGAACTTGATGGCACACCTTATTTTCTTGCCCCTAATAGACTTGAACCATTGTGTCATCGAAGTTGTATATGCTTGCATCTATAAGTTGAAATTAGAAGAACCGTGTTGTCACGGGGAACGCTTTCAACATTGCACCTATACGTAGTAAACAGTTGATATCATGCTCTTTTGTTTATAGATGTCGTCGGTGTGAAACGAAAGGGGAGCTTGTAAGTCTATGCAGTTATGTATGTGTGTTAGAGAAACGCCTGGGCCGCTAGCCTAAGCCATGCCTAATCATGGTGGAAACTTGCAACATCACCATAATGAGCATTCTGTGAAGCATCCTCAATAAAAAGCTATGCACATAGTAAATAAAAATATCGCTGAGATGCTCATTGTCTGCTTGCCTTGTCATTTTGGTTATGGGATAGCTCCTGTACCATGTGCAAGGGGTACCCCGTTGGCGGTTCTTTATGACACACATGTACTTACAATGACAAGAACTTACCATTGACCAAAGTTGAGTAGCATGAGGAGCAACCCTCGTACTCAAGGGATATGAGATTGCCAACTTATATTTTGTCAAGCATATACTCCATCCTTGTTCACTTTAACCTTAATCATCTCAAGATGCCTATGATAGGGGCAATGAGGGCTCAAAGCTAGTAAGTACCATAATCTTTTGGAAGCTCTTTATGACTTGAAATCCCTACTTCCCTCTATGAAGGGACCTTTCTCCTATTTCCAAGTTGAGCCACAAACCTACTTCCTCTCTATCTCCAACAAGCATTTGAGTTGTTGTGTTTCAAGCATTCATATGGTGATTTATTCAATCATGTTCTTTATCTTCCTTGTTTGCACAAAACTCTTATCTATTGAGTATTATTTTGAAAGCCTTCATTGTGAAAAACCTTTTTGAGAAAAGAGTGCTCCTGTTATAAAACTTCTACAAAAAGCTTTTTATGAAACTGTTTGCCAGCTGTTCTCTGACCAGGAACAAAGTTTGCAAACTCCAATTATGATTTATCTTTATGCATCTCTATTTTGACTCATGTACTTGTTGCAAGCTAAGTTATATAATGGTGAGTTGCTTTCTTCTATGAGTTGTGCAGTGGTAAGTGTGATGCTTCTTGTCCGTATTCTTTTATCGACACTTCACTCCATAAACCTGTGGACATGTTTACTGAGCTCAGTTTTCGCTTAGGGACAAGCGAAGGTCTAAGCTTGGGTGGAGTTGATACGTCCAATTTGCATCACCTTTCTATATCATGATTTGCCTCTATTCATAGATATATGTCTTATTATGAGGTGTTACTTATGTATTTTCCTCTGTTTTTGCATGTTGGATGATTCTTGGAGGATGGACTGCCGGAGTCTGAATTCTGATGGAAAAAGAGGTGTTTTGATGCAATTTCGCTAAGATCAGAAAAATACCAGAAAAATATTGGAAAAATATATTTTCCCAGAAGACAGAGGAAGCCAGAAGGGGAGGCGTAGTCGGGCCATAGGGGGCCCACACCCCCTTAGGCGCGGGCCCACCTTGCCCCGCGCCTAGGGCAGGTGTGGCCCACCTGGCCGGCTCCCGACTCCGCCCTCTCGCCTATATCTTCCCCACGGAACCCTAATACCGGGGGAGCGACCACAGAAAGATTTTCGCCTCCTCTTCAGGGCGGAAAACATCGAGAGAGAAAGATCTCTCCGACAGACAATTTTTTGCCGGGGAAATTCCTTCCCAGAGAGGGGAGATCGTCGCCATCAACACCATCGTCAAGCTAGGCTTCATCGGGATCATCATCATCATCCGCACCATCATCTCCACCAGCACCATCATCACCACTCCATCTCGCTGTAACAATTGTGTTGGATCTTGCATTAGTTTTTAGGGGAAACTTTTCCGGTGTTAATTACTATTGTAGTTGATGCTTGTGAGTGGAACCATTGGATTCTTGTTTATGTTCAGATTGTTATACATTACCATATCATCCTTGATATTGATCCATATGATGTCTTGTGAGTAGTTCGTTTAGTTTTTGAGGACATGGGAGAAGTCATGTTGTTAGTAGTGGATTTGTGTTGAGATATTATTCAATGTTTTAGTATTTAAGTTGTGGTGCTATTCTTCTAGTGGTGTCATGTGAACGTCGACTACATGATACTTCACCATTTATGGGCCTAGGGGAATGCATTGTGTATTTGGCTACTAATTGTGGGGTTCTTGAGTGATGAAAACCTGAACCCCCGTTAGGACACCTTTGCACAAGGGAGTGTAGGATCTCAGAGTTTAAGGCTGTGGTTAGGTTTATATCTTAATTACTTTCCTTTAGTTGCGAATGCTTGCAGGGGGTTTAATCACAAGTATGTATTAGTACAAGTAAGGTCGGTACATTAGCACATGTTCACCCACACAACACTTACACCACTAAAGAAGAGTACTCAGCTATTTGAAGGGAAAACACTTGACAGAATTCCCATGTGTCCTCGAGAATGTTTGGTCTTTATAAGTATTTTCACTGGCTTGTCCTTTGCTAAGAAAGGATTGGGCCACTTGCTGCGTTTGTTCTTTATCTTTATTGCTTGCACCTGTTTTGTTGCTTTATCAGAAAACCCTAAAAATCCGTTTGCTAAGTATTTACAGAGATTTTCTGCTCAATACCACTAGTCAATACCTTCTGCTTCTTGTTGTGATCGACACTCCTATTTATCAAAAGTATTACGATACACCCCCTATACTTGTGGGTCATCGGATAACGACGAGCGCCAGCGACACAACGAGAAACAGATCTCGCCAGATCTGAAGAACGACGAGAAAACCAAGCTGCTAATCTGAAAGACCAAACAACAAATGTTGTCATCACCTCCGAGGCGCAACCATAAAAATCAGCGCCGGTGTGGGAGTAGAGATGAAGCAGATTTATTTGTCCGGACGCCGCTCCCACTACCCCAACGACACACCACGATAAAAATACCCTAACCCTAACTACTAAACGGAGGAACAAGGTTCCCCTTCCCTTCAGCCGCCGGAGCGGCAAGCGGAGGAAGAGGAAACCAGTTCGATCGCCGGCTGAGATTTAAGAAGGGAGTTGGGTTGAGCGCCGCGTGCACAGGAGACCTACGTTGCCAGCCAAGAGGTTGGAAAATACGAGTTGAGTGGTTAACCAAACCGCACAGCTAATGCGGGTTGAACCCACAGATTCAGCCCGTTTCAAAATTGTCTTCTTTACACCAGACCGAACCACCCAATCCAATATCCTGCTAAACCCACATCGCTCCAATCCACTTTGATGTTGACCACCGTTTCAGCCCAATCCATCGATCGCACGGCAGAATCCACACCAAAAAGCCCATTCCTAACCACACCGTTCCCAGCTTGACGAGCGAATCCTCCTCTTCTTCCTGCCCGTGCTGCAGCCGGCGACGCGGGCGGCCTAGGGTTCCTCGCATGACAACTGCCGCACGAGCCCGCCGCCGCCATCCGTCATCCATGGCGCAGGCGCAGTCCGCTTCCTCCCAGGCTACTTCCGACCCCCGTAAGACCGTTTATCCAACCCACCTTGCTGTACCTTGTATTATTGGTTGCGTGAATTAGGGGTTGTCAACTAGACCAATTTGATATCGTAGGGTATACGCATATGTCGTCACCAGAAGAAGTTTGGCGTATCGTCTTTGGAATTAAGCTGTCATTGATATCGTAGGGTATACACATATGTCGTCACCAGAAGAAGTTTGGCGTATCGTCTTTGATATCGTAGGGTATACACATATGTCGTCACCAGAAGGCTTTTGGTATTGTTTTACCAAATTGTTGACTGTATGTTGTTTCTGAAATCTCAGCTACAGAACACAGGATAGTTATACCAAACAAGCATGGGGAGAAGCTTGTGGGGCTACTGCATCCCATGAGTTCGAACAAGATTGTAGTCTTGTGTCATGGCTTTATGGCCTCCAAGGTATACACATATGTCGTCACCAGAAGAAGTTTGGCGTATCGTCTTTGGAATTAAGCTGTCATTGTGATAAATTATATCACTTGTATAATGAAGTTTAATGCTTGTTTGCAGAAGAGTAGCGTCATTGTTGATCTAGCAGATGCAATAACAAAACAAGGAATTAGTATCTTTCGCTAAGTTGCTCACAAAATATCTTGTCTAAAGGTCTTACAACTAAATGTGCTGAGATTCACGTATGTTTTTACTTTGAACTTGAGATATCACATAACTGTTTGACCTACAAATTTCTCATCGACAAGTGAATTAATAGAAGAATTTTCCATATCTGTATCTTGATACATTTACATGTAACTTAAATTCAAATAAATGAGATGGTTCATAACCTCATTCGGATTATGCATTTGAACATATGTTTTCAGAGAAAGTGAAGGTGAATTCCAGTACGGCAACTACAGAAAAGAGGCTGACGACTTGCATTCTGTTGTCTCGTATCTTTATCAGGAAAAGTATGATGTAACGGCTATTGTTGGTCACAGCAAGGGTAGGTGACATGCATTGTTCGTTTTGTATAGTCATGCTTATTACTGCTGTTGTTAATTAGTTAACTGAATTTTTATAATTAGAAGGTGAAAGAGTTTGTTTAGTTCAAGAACTTGGAGTTGAAATGGTAGAGCCATAGAGATATTCTTGCCTGTATGCGTCCTAGTACATTGGCCATAAACATCAAATCAAGTTGTTACATCTCTGTGCGTCAGATAGTTTTGTGATGCTGGGACTATATGTATAATTAATTTGATGTCTGTATTCTTTAGCTACAAAACATATTCCTTCTGTGCATCCTGGACTGCTGCCCTGTCAAATACGTGGAACATATCTCATCCAGTATATTGCTCTCTTTGTATCCTACCTTCTTATATGTCCATTACTAGCAAATACCATGAAGTTCTATAACAGTTAACCACAATACTTTTTTCATCAGTGCTTTATTTGTTCATTGTGATGTGCTAAATCTCATAGCCATCCTAAGCAATAAGCGTGACAAAACTTGGAATAGGGCTCTAAAAAGTAAAGGTCAGCTGGCCATGTTGCCAGGGATGAGAGGGAGAAGGTTGGACACTGGGATTAGATTTTTACTAGTTTATTCTTGCTGCTTGGATAATCCATATGGAGTACATGTTATACCTTGTACAAAAGACTGAGTTGGCCCCTGAGAATAGGCTCCCTAATTGCGTAATAGACCATACCCTTTTCATCATAACTAAATCGATCTCTTGCCTAACCAAATAGATATCCTTCGTATTTTTATTCTTTTCTCTTATTAAGAGCCTTCAATGCTTGCCATAGTTTTCATTGCACATTTAACTTGAAATTTAGAAAATTTAACCATCGAATTCGTATTATCTTTTATCCAGGAGGAGATGTGGTTGTTCTGTATGCTTCCCTGTATGATGATGTCCGCACAGTTGTCAACTTGTCTGGCCGATTTTATTTAGAGAAAGGCATTGAAGAACGCCTGGGCAAAGAATTTATTGATAGGATAAACAAGGAAGGTTACATTGACGTCACAGGCAAGTCAGGTAATGAATGTGTATGAGCATTTACCCGTCTGAAGCTACTTCCTAAAACAATTCCATATGCTGTATATATAGCATACTTGTCTTTCATGGTCATATGGACTATATTTTGGTTGCAATGTAGGAAAGTTTTTATACAGGGTAACAAAAGACAGCTTGATGGAAAGATTGAGTATTGATATGCGTGCAACGAGCCTTTCCATCAGCAATGAATGCAGGTCTGAAACTAATTTAGGCATCATTACCCTTATATTCGAGCTACCAACTGTAACAAGCAGCACTACATGGCACCAACATGACACATTTACCTTCACTAAAATCGTTGTTCCCGCGCATTAGCAGGATTGAAAACAAGAAACATCTCGTGCATTTGGTCGAAGGTTTCAAATAGTGCCATAAGCCACCTTTTGCAAATTTCCAGTTAATTTTACTGTCTTCGTTCAGCTTCTTCACAGTTCATGGTTCAGCTGATGAGCTCATTCCGGTGGAAGATGCACACGAGTTTGCAAAACATATACTGAATCACAAACTCAGGGTCATCGAGGGAGCAAATCACTGCTACACTGCACATCGTAAAGAACTCTCCGACGCTGTAGTGGATTTCATTATGTTCTCCAAGGTATCGTCAAATGGCATTTTCTCATTTTTTTTCTCTGTTGTATTGTTCGCAAGGCATTTAGTGTCACCGTGGCACTTGTTTTTTCTTTGCAGGCAGGGGATACCTCGTTAGCAGAAGATGAATGAGTTCTGATAAAATGCTGCGGCTGACTTCTGTACAACTTTTATGCTTTACTGACGATCCGCTATCTGAACAAGGCAGTTGAAGACTATGGCCGTTCTACTTCATTTTTTAGTGTTATTTTTTCAATTAAAAATGCAATAGAAAATATGAAGGTCTTTATCAGAAATCCCTTTCTACACCCGGGTGCATATGCACCCGGTATAAAAAACATATTTTCAAAAAGTTGAAAAAATTGGAAAAAAATATGATCATGTGTAGCTTCATGTTTGAGGTGCACACAAAGTCATTCCATCAAAACTGATATGTTTTGTGTGCTGTGTAAAAAAGACACTTTTGCGTCATAGAGTAAGTTACTTTAGCATCAAATTTTGTCTTTTTTGTACAAGCCATTCAAAATGTTTATTTTTCATGAAACGACTTTGCGCGCATCTAAAACTGAAAGTTCTACGTGCATTTACTTTCTTTTGAATTTTTTAGTTTTTCAAGTTTTGACAAAAATCAAATTAAGCCACGTCCGCTCTTTATATCACTCTCAGCTCACGAGTATTATGTACAAGAAATATCTAGGAAATGGTAATGAGATGGTTGCGGACTTGCGGTGGTAACAGCTATCGGAAGACAAGACATGGACTCTGACCAACAATTTTCTTAGGCTAGTCATAGTGGGAGTAACTCGAGTAGTAACATAGTCCTACATGTATTGCCAACTAAACATTTAGATGATATGATATGCAATTAAATAATGAGAGATGCTTGTGGTAACTAGCTATGTTACCATAACATCACACATTTCAAGACAAAATGAGTCTATATTGCAATAAATAAGCCTTTGTATTACACCACACATATGTTATTTTCTACTATGGAGGTAGTAACTTAGACTAGTAACATACACATGTTATTACTCCAAGTTACTCTCTACTATGACCAGCCTTCGCTCTATATTAATAGTCTTCTCAACTTTGCCTAAAATAAATGCATGATAAAGTTTAGTCCATTAATATGAACTGGAGAAAGTATTACTACTCCCTCCATACTGGTTTGTTGGGCTAATAGCATTTCTACTCCCTCCATACTGGTTTGTTGGGCTAATAGCATTTTAAAAGACATACCGTATTGTTAGGTTAAATTGTGTATAAACTACTCTATAATTAACTTCTCTGCATGGTGTCTTTTTCTCCTAAAAACTCTCCAAAAAATCCATGTATCGAAAACCCAATTAAATGACCAATGCATGCGTTTGAAAAGAAGAAGAGAGCGGCCATGCATACTAGTAAATACAAAATTATAGCTCTCTCTTCTTTTTTATGGCCAATAGAAAATCACCGGTATGGAGGAAGTACTATGTATTGTAGTTTATGTGGTACCAAGTTAATGTCATTAGGTCCGAATCGACAATTGTGATTTAATATCATAAACCCCATATTAATAAATTAATGTTTAGTCAAAGTCGCCTAATTACCTATCTGGACAATTAAACTAAAGTAGTATTTTCTTTGACCTAAATTAGTTGACTTAAATTTGTTAAGATACGGATGTACCTACTACTAAATCATGTATAGATACAATCTAATCTAGACAAATCTAAATCATCTAATTTGAGTCAAAGGGAGTAGTTAAATTGTTGTGTTGAATACTCCGTCTTGTTCAGTTTATTAGGCACGCACGTAGTTTAAAAAAATCTTTAACCATTAATTTTGACCAATAAAATATGTAATATATATCTAAAAAATATACCATTAAAAACTACTTTTAAAGATGAATCTAATGATATAATTTTTGTGACATACTATGTAAAATTTGTTGACCAAAATTAATGGTCAAAGTTATTCTTAAACTACATGCGCATCTAATAAACCGGACCGAAGGGAGTACCTAGAATCGCTAATAAATAGAGATCATTGTCTCAATAGTTGGATGATGTGTAACTATAAATGATTCCCCACACGATTGCTAGGGTAAGATGTGATCACAAATCGATGTATATATTTGTTTTACTATAAAAAAATTGAGTAATCAAAATGAGTACTTATTTCAAGGATTTTTTCTATGAGAACTCAAACTCTAAGCATCTCCATAAGAAATGAATTCAACTAAAATTATTAGATATAGGTTTGTCAAAATGATATAATGATGTGTGCCAAACAAAAAAAAAGCTTGGCGGTGGAATAAATTTGGAAAGTTTGACTTTCACTAGAAAAGGAATTTGTAAACTTGTTCTTATGATCCCATATTTTTAAATTGATGTTGGTAGGTCGTACTTTGATGCTTTGATATTAAACACTGAAAGAATCCAGTCCATCTAATTTTACACGGACATTGATCAGAAGGCTGCTATCGAAAATTACCCACCGATGCCACGGTGGAAATGCCGCTTCCAGTGTTGACCCGAGCAATACACATCGGAAATCCCTCGTCAACTCCCTTTCTCCCCTGAATCTCATTCCCTCCCATGGCGTTGCACTCCGCCCTAGCAGGCCGCCGGCGTCGCCCCTCCAGTCAAGGTGAGAATGGGGCAAAACCCACCCCCAATCCAACCCACACTACATGCAACTAACCTAATTACTCAATCTGCTAAAAAAACCTAATTACCCAATCTAATGCATCAGGGAAAGAGGATGTTGGCACTTAAGAAAGAGTAGGATCTCTACCTTTAGATTACCAGGCCATAGAAACATGTTCTGGCGAAGGTCAATTTTTTTCTTAGAGCAAAGAGAAAGTGACAACGAGATCATACTTTCTTGCTTCTTCTACTGTTGTACCGGGCACAGGGAATGTCGACTCATCTAACTCATTTCTATCTGGCATCTATGTCTCTTTGAGAAGACTGACTTGTCATTTCATTCATCCTCAAAGGACGGACGAGATATGATCTATTGTGCAACCTTTCCATCGAAACCCACCACACACGAATACTTCTACCCCTTATCACTGCTCCAATGCCCACAGGCATCTGTCTCTAGCACAAATCTTTTCTCAATGAACAATGAATGCTTTATAATACCGAAGCTTACAAGATCCACACAAATGGTACTCCTTTCTTCACGAGAGGTTTCCTAATTATGTATATACAGGATGAGTCACATCTTGACCGGAGCACAAAAAGTGAGGAGAAAGGATCCACCAAAAGAGAAAAATGAAAGTTGTTCCTCCCGCAAGTGGGCTATTTATACCGAAGCTTACAAGAAGCAAAGTGGAAACGGGAGCTTTCCCACCAAGTACCGGCATCCAACTCTTCTCTTCCGTAAGCAAAGGGGCTTTCAACAAGATAGGGAACTGTACAATTCTGTGGCTACGAAAAAAGATTGGACCGGAGGAAGTACTATGTATTGTAGTTTATGTGGCACCAAGTTAATGTTATTGGGTTCGAATCGACAATACTTATTATTGTGATTTAATATTATAAACCCCATATTAATAAATTAATGTTTAGTCAAAGTCGCCTAATTACCTATCTGTACAATTAAACTAAAGTAGTACTTTCTCTGACCCAAATTAGTTGACTTAAGTTTGTCAAGATAGGCATGTATCTAATACTAAATCATGTCTAAATCTAAACAAATTTAAATCATCTAATTTGGGTCAAAGAGAGTAGTTAAATTGTTGTGTTGAATACCTAGAATCGCTAATAATTAGAGATCATTATATCAATAGTTCGATGATGGGTAAGTATAACTAGATGATTCCCTACATGATTGCTGCAGGAAGATGTGATCACAAATCGATGTATATATTTGTTTTACCATAGAAAAATCGAGTAATCGAAATGAGTACTTATTTCAAGGATTTTTCTACGAGAACTCAAACTCTAAGCATCTCTATCAGAAATGAATTCAACTAAAATTATTAGAGATAGGTTTGTCTAAATGATATAATGATGTGTGCCAAACAAAAAAATGCTTGGCGGTGGAATAAATCTAGAAAGTTTGACTTTCACTAGAAAAGGAATTTGTAAAGTTGTTCTTATGATCCCATATCTTTAAATTGATGTTGGTAGGTCGTACTTTGATATTAAACACTGAAAGAATCCAAGCCATTTAATTTTACACGGACGTTGATAAGAAGGGTGCGGTCGAAAATTACCCACCGATGCCATCGTGGAAATGCCGCTTCCAGTGTTGACCCGAGCAATACACATCAGAAATCCCTTGCAACTCTTTTTCTCCCCTAAATCTCATTCCCTCCCATGGAGTTGCACTCCGCCCTAGCAGGCCACCGCCGCCGCCCCTCCAGTCAAGGTGAGAATGGGGCAAAACCCACCCTAATCCAACCCACACCGCATGCAACTAACCTAATTACCCAATCCATACCAAACCAATAAATTAGTTCTTTGACCCGCGCTGCACCTTCCCGCTACATATTTTCACCCGCACCCACACCACTCCGCATGCAGCCCGTGGCTTGAACCTGTGGGTGATGGCTAACGTGAAGCCTGTTGGGAACCCCAAGAGCAGGATGTGAAGCAGCACAGCAACAAGTTTTCCCTCAGTAAGAAACCGAGGTTATCGAACATGTACGAGGAAGGAAACATCACACAGGTGTTGCAAGCAACGCGGAAACCTGCACGACACAAAATCAAGACTTTGCCCCAACGAATCAGTAAGGTTGTCAAGCTCATCGGTTTGTTGTAACAAAGGATTAAACGTATGGTGTGGAAGGTAATTGTTTGCAGCAAGTAAACAAGTAACAGTGGAAGATGTATCAATGGTAAAGATTGGATTGGGTCCATATTTCACTAGAGGTGCTCTCCTTAGATAAACAACATGGCATGAAGGGTAAACAAATTATAGCAGAGCAATTGACAGGAACTGAGCAAGGAATAACAATGCAATACTAGACAAAAAGATCCTATGAGGTTCGATTGGAAAATACAATAATATACATAGACCGCCATCCAACTGTATCTATGACTAGAAGTCCACCTTCAGGTTATCATCCGAACCCCCTCCAGTATTAAGTTGTAAGCAATAGACAACTTCTTTAAACAAAGTATGTAAGGTAAACAATCCACTTGTTCCATGAACAAGAGACTGTTGTTTTCTCCCTAGTAGCAACAACACATCTACAATCGAAGAGATTTCTGTCACTTTCCTTGAAAACTAGAGGCATGAACCCACTATCGAGCATAAATACCCCTCTTGGAGTCACTAGCAACTACTCGGCCAAGATAGCTACTAACAACGGAGAGCATGAAAGATCAGAAACAACACAGACATGATAGTATCATAAATACAAAACTATTAATCAATCTGACATAGTAATCTCAATATCTATTGGATCCCCACAAATACAACATGCATGATTACAAATAGATTAGATCTTGATCATGAACAGAGCTCATAAGATCTATACATGAAAGCACAAAGAGAAGATACAACCATCTAGATACTACATGGACCCATAGTCCAAGGTGGAACTACTCACACTTCATACCGGAGAGAAGACCTCCGGGATGATTTCCCCTTCGGCAGGGTGCCGGGAAGAACTTCAGATCCCCCGATCTAGGGACGACGGTAGCGGCGGCTACAGGAGGTTTTGTGGAGTTTTGATCGGGTTTATAGGGTTTCTGCATCGGGGGCTTCTTATAGGCGAAGAGTTGAGGCCGGGAGGCGGCCAGGGGCCCCACACCCTACCCAGGCGCGGGGTAGGGCCCACCCACGCCTAGAGGGGTCTAGCTGCCCTGGTTCGTGTCTCCGTCTCGTCTTCTAGATTCGTGTCCCTCACGGTAAAATATTGACTTTGGCTTTTGTCCCGTCCAATTCCGAGAATATTGATTTTCTGCCTTTTTGGAACAAAAAACAGAAGAAAACATGCAACTAGCACTGTGGCAACTTGGTAATAGGTTAGTTCCAGAAAAGATGTAAAAACACCTCAAAGTGTAGACAAAGCAAAACAAAGTAGATACTAAATAAGCATGGAGCATAAAAAATTATAGATATGTTTCTGACGTATCAGTGGGTTCATGGGAAAGCTAGGCGCTGGCCTCTGGAGTCAACACCAGACTGCTGGTAAGTTGTGCATTGGTCCGTTGGCAGCTAGCTACACTTATTGAAACCCAGTATACTGGCTGGCTGCTAGTACTACACTAGTGGAAAATGGCGCATCAGTCCCGCTTCGTAAGGGCCTTTAGTTCCGATTTCTGAACCGAGACTACGGAATCAGGATTAAAGGCTACTCCCTTACCGATAGAAAAGTCACTCCACGTGGCAGCAGTATAGAGCGGCATGTGAAGGAACTTTAGTCCTGGTTCGTAGCACGAACCGGGACTATATGAGCTTTGTCGAGGCAATATTTTGCAGATTTCTGCTGTCGCGGCAGCGGCTGGCTGTGTGGCAGCAGGTTCTGCCGCAGTAGAGTTTTGTGGAGGTTTTCTGCTGCGGTAGAGGGGAGGGAGAGCGAGGTTTGGCGTTTGTGATGTGTAATGAAGGAACCTTTATAGAACACCATCATGAATATAGAGATCAAAGAGTGATATCTTTCTTCGTGCTTTGGTCGAGCATATTACATACAGTACATATTCATGCATATATACAATATAATTTCTCTTACACAATCCCTATCTTATAATTATAAATTCTTGATGGTATTCTCCCGCTGGATCTATGACCTCCTTATTTAAGAATCCCGCCAATTCCTCTTGAATAGATCGTATGCGATCCTGCTCTAGGAGATCGTCCCGCATCCGTTCGATCTAATTTAAAGAAGGAGATCAATATATATATATGAATAAAACTCAACACAATTGATGGTAATAAAATAATATTGTGAACATTGTTGACGTACATCAATTGATTTTATAAATCTGTTAATCTCATAAGTCGTCTCGTGAATGAACTCGCAAATGTAGTATCCATATAAATTGTTCCCGTTTTCCTGCCTCAAACACTTCATGAGAATAAAGTTCAATCAAAATAATAATCAAGCATGATACTGGTATTGAAACAAATATCAAAGAGATACGCGGACCTAGCTATAGTACTACTTACAGGGATTTGTCAAAATGTCAGCAGCTCTTTCTATTCATCCCTAGCAGCCTTGATAAACTGTTTCCAAACCCTGTCCGACAAAGAAAATGAGTAAAGAATTATTAAGTACTTGATACCAGGAAATGAACGAAAGATGCTGATATCGTGCGATAATGATTGAAATTACCTCTGGAGCATATAAACCAGGTCCGAGCATCTCTCAGGATCTTTACGTTTCAAGTCCATGACAAGTACTTTTCCGGTATCAACTTGAATGATTAGCAGAATAAAGTGGAAACTGCACACATAAAACTCATCAATTACACTTAACATCAAGTAAACGAAATCGAATATATAGAAGATAGTAACACTCACTCGAAGTTGTAAGGAAATAGAATTTCTGTTATGGTTTGTTGTTGAAGTGAAAACTTTAGCAAGTAAACCTCTATTTCCTAGGCATTATTTTTGACCGTATATTCATGAATGTTATTTGGATCAATGAACCCAAGGTCATAGATTTGTCCTCTTTTGTATTCGAGAATCTTCAGTCTATATAATAGGGTACAAAATAATATAATGAGGATATTATACATGTAATGAACGAGCAACTAATGAGAGATTTATCACTTACAGAAAATAACAACTGATGAGATATTTGTCGAGGGCGTCTTGATTGAATAACTGAAATAATTCTAAAAAATAATATGTATCTCGTCTTTTCCATGGTAATGCTCATCTCAAATTGCCGCTATGATCATGATCTTCCCTTCCTTTGAGGCTTCGATATACCACCGATGCAATTTTCACATTTGTGTTTATAGATGCAGGACCTCCTCAGGTCTGACGAGAGGCTTCCCATACTCGTATTTGTATGTTAATTGATCCATGGGAAAAGAACGACCATCTCTAACGTTAGTGCGCATAGCCGTACAACCTCCGGATCATAATCATTGGAAAACACTTTGAGCGGGGCGCACAATTGATTTTTTTGTTCTCCGAGCTGGGGAATTGTTTTTCCACTTCCTCCACTACTTCTCGACCGCTGTATATTCGCTTTATGTGATTTCATAATAGAGTGGTCATGGTATGTTGGCAAATAATCTGGCCTTTTACTTTCAAGCATGTCCATAAAGTGTTTTACCTTTTTTGGTGCTATAAACTACTTTGGCAAGGCCCGTTTTGGTGCAAGTTGTTGTTTCACATATTCATCCACGACCGCTTTGTTTTTCCTCATCAGTCATTTATAAGGTAACTTGGCAGGAGCCACCTTGGGTTTCTAGTTTGTACCTACTAAGGATTTCTTCACAGCTGTAGTACTAGCTGCTGGAGCGGCGGTGCTCTTCCGCTTTTGCAACCGGGGCGGAGACTGCTGACGAGGCGGAGACTACTCAGGCGGAGGCGGAGACTGCTGACACATCATAGGAGGTGGAGACTGCTGAGGCGGAGGCGGAGAATGCTAACGCGACAGAGGCGGGGGAGTCTTTTGACGCGGTGGAGCCTTTAGACGCGCCGGAGATTGAGCTATATTGCTACTAGGAGAAG
The DNA here is from genome assembly GCA_023614405.1 of Avena insularis. NCBI lineage: Eukaryota > Viridiplantae > Streptophyta > Magnoliopsida > Poales > Poaceae > Avena > Avena insularis. The sequence goes on from CM042695.1 coordinate 89,194,997, forward strand.
TCTGTGGCCTTAGCGTCCAATTTGGAAGCACGATGTATAACTTTCTCCATAGAACAGTGCTTTTCTTGGCTTCTCCCAGTTCATTCAGATCCACTTCACCTACAGGGAAGTCAAGCTTGAGATGGTTAAATCCGCTCATAACTTCATCCACCCCAACAACAACGTAGCCATCTAGAACCATAGAGAAATGGTAAGTTGGTCTAGGTCCAGAAGGTAAGGCAAAGCCGACCGCCACCTTCATGGATATGTTCACAACTTTCCCATGTAGCTCATACATTGCTGGCTCTATGATATCATCCATGGGGTAGCGAGGAGCCATCGTCAGATCATCAGCCGGGTGCTCTATGGAAACCATCATCATATTATCAGTCGGGTGCTTGATACGTCCAAAACATATCTACTTTCACGAACACTTTTGCTATTGTTTCTCCTCTAAACTTGTGTGATTTGGATACAACTAACACGGACTGATGCTGTTTTCAGCAGAATTACTTTGGTGTCTAGTTTTTGTGCAGAAAATGAACTATAAGGAAAAATTCCGGAAAATATGCCAATTTTTTTATTTCACCAGAAGATCCACGGAGCCAGAAGACGAGACAGAGAAGGGGTCTGGGGGGCCACACCCCTGCCAGGCGCGGGCCCACCACTGGTCGCGCCTAGGGGGGTGCAGCCATCCCAGGCACCCCCTCGGCCTCCCTCTACGCCTATAAGTTGCCTCTCGACCTAAAAACCGATGGGGGTTCGATAGTTTTCCAGAAAGAGTTCCGCTCCGCCGCCGCCACCAGAAACCAAGATTCGGATCCAGAAACTCCGTTCTGGCACCCTGCCGGGACGGGGAATTTGGAGAGGATCATCGCCATCGTCATCACCAACGCATCTCCATCAACCACCGATGTTTCTCTCATCCATGAGTGACTAATCCCCTGCTGTAGGCTTGGAGATGGTAGGGATTGGATGAGTTCTATCATGTAATCGAATAAGATCTATTAGGGCATAGTGCCTAGTATCTCTATTAGTGCTATTTGACTTTGTTGAAACTTGTTGTGCTTAATGCTTGTCACTAGGGCCTGAGTGCCATGATCTCAGATCTGAACTTATTATTGAATCATTATGATAGTATTGTTTGTGATCTTATCTACAAGTTGTACACATATCATTGTCTGGATCCAAAGGCTCCAAAGTGACAATAATTGGGACAACCGGAGGGAATGGCTGTGGTGTGAGGATCACATGTGTTCACGGAGTGTTAATGCTTTGCTCCAGTGCTCTATTAAAAGGAGCACCTTAAGTGCCAGTAGTTCCCTAGAGGCCCCATTGCCACGGGCTGGCTGGACAGAAGATGTTGTGCAAGTTCTCATTGCGAGCACGTATGACTATATTTGAAGCACATGCCTAGGATTGTCTAGTACTTAGATGGTTGTTATTATTTATCTGCAATGCCCTAGATCTTGAAGATACATGTTTAGAATCTTCCATGCAACGCCCGCCCATCCATCCCTATGCCTACCGCACTTGAATCCCACTGTTATCGTTACTGTTACTATTGCTACTATTTTACTACTATTGTTGCTTTGTTGTTGCTACTGATAAACTTCTGTGAGCAAGAATTATTTCCAGGTGTAGCTGAATTGACAACTCAGTTGTTAAGGCTTGCAAGTATTCTTTGGCTCCCCTTGTGTCGAATCAATAAATTTGGTAATACGACCCGTGAAGACTGTTGCGATCCCCTACACTTGTGGGTCATCAAGACTATTTTTGGCGCCGTTGCCGGGGAGCATAGCTTTATTTGTAAGTTCACTTGGATCTATTATTGTTCACTGCTACTCCTTTCATCATGGGGAAGTCTCGTGATGGAAAGTTTCCTATTTTACCATCCACTACAAGAAGAGGTACAGTCCTAAACACCTCTGCTGCTCTTGATTCACCGTCTGTTATAAGTAAGCTTGTTACACCACCACCACCACATACTCATGCTACACACACTGCTACTACTGCTGAGTCTGAAACTGCTTTTGTTGCTTATGATGTTACTTCTACTGTGCTTGATGCGAGTGGTTCATTAGGTCCTTTTCTAGATGCTACTATGGATAGTCTAGGAAATACCGAAACTCCTAGTGAAGAGACTGTTACACCTGTTAGCTCACCCGAGTCTAGTGAGAGTTATAATATTAATGATGGTTACATTGAGTTCACTGATGATTTTGTTGAAGAGTGCCAAAACACACATGGTACTAGTGCTATTAAGAGTCTCCTTGCTAGACGCACCATTATGCCTAAGTTGTCCTCTGATCCTAAGTTTGCCACCTCTCCCATAGATATTAAAGTTAAAGATTATGATTTCTCTCTTGATTTATCTTATTTGGATATTGTTGAGAAAGAACCTTCCCGTGGGACTGAAAATGAGAGTGATATGGCTCATATGAATGAGCTTTATACTATGAGTGCTTTGTTCTCTGATGATTTTAAGATGCGCAAGTACTTTGTTACTAAGATCTTCCCTTTTCACTAAAAGGAGAAGCTAGGGCTTGGTTTAATAGATTACCTCCTGGTTCCATTGATAGCCCTGATTGTTTAATTGCTTCTTTCTTCTAGAAATATTTTCCTCCCAGTGCTAGACATGCTGCTTTGCAGAGACTTTTTGATTTTAAACAGGGAGAAGAAGAGAAATTGCCTGAGTCATGGACAAGGTTCTGTGCCTTGATTCATGCACATCCTGGATATCCATTGCCTAAGAATGAGCTTCTTGATATTTATTATAATGGACTAACTGATGATTATAGGACATACATAGATAGCTTTGCTGATTGTATTTTCAGGAAAAGAACTCCTACAGATGCTGAAGAATTAATGGCTAAAATAAGCAAGAATTATGATGATTGGACTTCAACTGAGCTAAATACACCTGAGCCTATTACTCCTGAACCAATTGTGCCTGAACCAGTTCCAACACCAACACCAAAGAAGAGGGGAGTTATTGCATTAAATGATGAAGTGATGAAGTAAGCTAAGAAGTTTCTAAAGGAGAAAGGTATTAGAACTGAAGATGTGAAGAATCTACCTCCTATAGAAGAATTATGTAAGCCAATTCCCCATTCATCTACTATTGAGGTACACTCTCTCCAACACTCTGATGAAGGTGATATTCCTTATGGTAAGCCTCCTGATCAATGTTTAGAGGAACTTGACATTTTTATTGTTAAACAAGGCCATTTTAATAAACAAGTTCAGAATCATTTATTGGAAAACTCTAGAGCTATCAATGAGTTGAAAGATATTGCGGAAAGAACTTCTAATGATATTAAAATGCTTTGTAAACACTTTCAAATGGTTCAAACCCAACTTGATCAACTTGGTAAGGTACAAAAGGATATGTTAGTTAATGCCTCAGGAGATAAACATGCTTATGGAATTAGAACTAGGAGTGGTATAGCTACTCAAGATACTTTATATCCTGAAGGACACCCTAAAAGAATTGAGCAGGATTCTCAACAAGGTGATAGTAGTGGTAGTCCTCGTAAGAGAAAAAAAAGAAACATAAGATAGTTGAGGAACCACTTGAACCTGCTGTAGATCCTAATAGTATATATGTCTCTGATGCTGAAACTGAGAGTGGTAATGATAAAAATGATGCTCTTGATAAGGAGCAAGTTGAGGAAGAACCTGAGAAGCACACTAAGAACACTAGGTACACAAAGGAAGATTTTATTGCTAATAAACATGGTAAAGAGAGAGAACCTTGGGTGCAGAAACCTATGCTTTTTCCATGTAAGAAACACAAGTCAAAGGAGGAACAACACTATAACAAGTTTTGTGAGTGTATGAAGCCTTTATTTTTGCAAATTTCTTTGACTGATGCTATTAAGTTGCCTCCTTATTCAAAGTATATGAAGGATATTGTCTCTAATAAAAGGAAGATTCCTAATGAGGAGATTTCTACTCTACTTGCTAATTATTCCTTCAATGGTAAGGTTCCAAAGAAACTTGGTGATCCAGGTATACCAACTATTCCTTGCTCTATTAAGAATAATTATGTTAGAACTGCTTTATGTGATTTGGGAGATGGAGTTAGTGTTATGCCCTTTTCCCTCTATAAGAGGCTCCAGCTAGAAAAGTTGATACCAACTGATATATCTTTGCAAATGGCTGATAAGTCAACTACTATTCCTATTGGTATATGTGAGGATGTTCCTGTTCAAGTAGCTCATAATTGCATGGTTTTAACTGATTTTGTTGTGCTTGAAATGCCTGAAGATGATAATATGTCTATTATTCTTGGGAGACCTTTTCTTAATATTGCAGGTGCTATCATCAATTGTAATCAAGGAAAAGTAACATTAAATATTAATGATAAAGAGCATATTGTGTATTTCCCCAAGAAGGTTGCTAAAAGATATTGCCTGAATTCCATTGAAAATATTGAGAGCATCAAGGTTGGAGAAATATATTGTCCCATTCCACAAGAAAATTTTGAAACTATTATTATTGGGACCATTGCTAGAAAGGTATGAGGTAACATAATCACCTTGTGGAATGCAAAGTTTTGTTTAATATAAGATTGTTTTGGTAACAAGATTGATCAACCTTGTTAACAAAAGGATTTTAATGAACAAAATAATGTTTCCACCATGGTTTTACTTGCTTTCTTTTATTTTTCTCCTTCCTAGTCTTTGCCTTTCTTTTGCTAGCTTTGGTTTTGTTAGTTGTTTGTTTGTTAGAGTTTCTTAGAGCTCCTGTAGTTTGGTTTTTGGTTTGCTTTTGCTTCTTCTGAAAATACTGTTTCTGCGAGAAAATCAATTTTCATACCCTGAAAATTGGCCAAAAATAAAGTTTTCCGAAAAATCCCAGAAAATTCAAAATAAATTTTTCCTCGAAAAAAGGGGCAGAGAGACACCTGAAGTGACCTAGGGGGCCACCCCAGGCCACCACACCCATGGTAGGCGCGGCCTACCTATGGGTGGAGCCTGGGGGAGGGGTCTGGCCCACCTAGGACCCTCCAGGCTGCCTCCTCAAAGCCATCTTCTTTCTCTCTCCCGAAAAACAACGGAAAACTTGCTCAAGCTCGAGTTCCTGCTGTTCTTGCTCGTGATTTTCGATCTCCTTGTTCAGCCCATCTTAAGTGCTGATTTTTGGAGGGATTGCTCCTTGGTATGTGCCTCCTCCACTTGTCCAATTAGATTTGTGATTGGTAGATTATATCTTGAGTATTTTTCTGATATAGGTGACATGTTGTTTGAGCTTGCATGCTTGTTCTATGCTTAGAAAACTTATTTTGATGCATGTGTAGCCCTCTAGCAAGTTGCTATAGTAGTTGCTCACCGTTTATCAACTTAGAAATCACTTGGTTTGATGTTTGTCCAAAAATTTCAGCAAGGAAGATGAGTACTTATCCACTGAATCAATATGACTTGATGGTGCCTGAGCCAATGAAGGTTCATCGTGAGGAGGCGGTTTTTCCTTCTATATATCCATGCCATGAATTTATGAGAACCGCAGGAATCTCCCAGGATTTCCAAACCTTGGTTGCCAATGCAGGATTGGAACACTTTGTTGAAGGTGAACCATTTCAATTTGTTAAGCTAACCATGTATTTTGTGCAGGACTTCCGGTTCACTTGGTCTACATCTAATCCCATGGTTCATTACAAAATATATAATATACCTGTTGACCTGCCTTTTGCTGATTTCTGTGTAGCAATTAGAGTACCTCAGTGGGGATCTTGTGAGAAGATCAAGGAGAGGCCCAAGTCACTTATGGATTTATATGCTAAGATTTGCCAAGGTTTCAACTTCTCAAAGGAAAGTGGTAAAAAATTCGGAACATTCAGTTCCCAGCTATTAGATACTTTGCATATTTCATTACCAAGTGTGTTCTTGCTAGAAAGATTGCTAGAAAGTTGTCTTCTTTTGATCTAGCTTTTATCGCAGCTACTCTGAATAGGAGTAGATCCTATAGCCTGGGTGCTTGGATAGCTCACCGTCTCACCACCAACCGCAAGAAGGGTGGAATTTGTGGAGGTCTCGTTGCTTCTAGGTTGCTAGCTTTCCATGGTTTAGAGCCTCACTATTCAGATTATCAGTTCCCCATAGAGAGGCTTGATCTTGAATCCATGATTCAGCATGGTTTTGTTTCCTTGGGAGCGAATGTGAGAAGTTTACCGTATGAATTATCTTTTGCCCAGCAAGGTCGGAGAAAGGGTAGGACTGAGAAAATAGTTTATTTGCCTGCACCTGCTTTTTTTAATTTTTATAACAGTCAAGGATGGTCGCTTACGGAGGAGGAGGAGGTTGACACATATGTGGCGGAGCTCTCCCAGCAAGAGCAGAATGTTGAAGAGGATGCCGAAGACAATTCGGTCCAGCCCTCCAACTTGGGAGAGTCTTCATACCAGCAGCCCTCATTTGATTGGGGCGCATCTTCTTATTCTTCGCAAGCGCCTGACTATGATCATTCCTATGATCACCCACTAGCATGGGGTTACTACCCGCGCTATTGAGCCCCACTTAGGCCAAAAGCCTAAGCTTGGGGGGAGGTACACCAACATCACACTCATATATATATATCATGTTCGGTCGGTTCTGTGTATATCCATTGTTTCGCTTTCTTTTTGGTTTTTGTTGCCGCTTTCTCAAAAACACAAAAATACCAAAAATATTTTCGTTGTTTCTCTTGGTTTGTTTCTTTGTTTCTTTGCTTTGGTTTGCCTTAAAAGAAAAACCCAAAAAGATTTTGCTTTGTTTGGTTTGTTTTTGCTTTTTCTTTATTTGCTTGTTTCTAAAAAATCAAAAACACCAAAAATATTTGTTGTTCTTCTTTGGTTTTGTGAGTTCTTTGCAGGGTTCAGCCGTCTTTAGTGGATTTTGGTTTCATGTTATTATTCAAGTCACACAAGTGAAGGGCAATAATGAAGATTAAGACAACTTGAGGTGTGATAAGAGGCTGGTAACGAACTCTATTTGTTTCATTTTTGTACATATACTCATCATTGTGAGCATGCTTAGCCTGTTTGTGTAAGGTGTATGTCATTATGGATGCTTAGTAGTTCTTGCTTGTCTATGATTAGCTCCAGCTTGCTAATAGTTTGTAGCATGTCATATGAATGTTTGCTTGTATTGTTTTATTCATACTTTGGTATGATATTGTGGTATCCTCCTCTGACTGTTTCATGTGAATTGACTTGGCACATGCTCACGCATGCATATGACTAATCAATAGTCAGTAAGCCTCGATGATTTATTTTGCCTCAGAGTTCTTGTATCACTTTCATGCCATAATTAGTCCTGTTTTGTTGCAAGCATGATTATGATAGTTATTGCTCTCTCGTTTGTCGCTCCCTCTCTATTGCTAGCCTTCACTTGCACTGAGTATGAGGTCTACCTGTGCTTCCAACTCCCCAAAACCAATATTGCCAACTGTGTCCACCATACCTACCTATTAGCATCATTTGCTACTTCGGTGCATATTCTATATGCCTTGTTTTCTTCCAAAATAAAATGTTTGTCTGTTTTGAGAAAGTTAGTTAGTAAAGCTCTCACGAACTTGATGTCACACTTTATTCCGTGCACTTAATAATCCTGAACCATTGTGACCTGTCCATGAAAGTTATATGCTTGCAAATTATATGCTGGGAGTCAGCAGAACTGTGCTGTCACTTTTTGGATATCTCATCCAGTTGATACCTTGCTCTTTTGTTTGCGGATGTCGACGATGTGAAATAAAATGGGAGTTTCTGAGTTCATGGAGTCTATACATTGTGTTAGAGAAACGCTTGGGTCGCTAGCCTAAGCCATGCCTAATCATGGAGGAAACTTACAACATCACCATAATGAGCATTTATGAAGCATCCTCAATAAAAAGCTATACACATAGTAAATAAAAAGATCGCTGAGATGCTCATTGTCTGTTTCCCTTGTCATTTTGATCACGAGATCGCTCCTGTATCATGTGCAAGGGGTACCCCGTTGGTGGTTCTCTATGATATGCATGTATTTACAATGACAAGAACTTTCAGGTAACCAAAGTTGAGTAGAATGTGGTGCGGCCCTCGTACTCAAGGGACTTGGGATTTCCAGTTTATGGTCTGTCAAGCATATGATTCAGAGTGGACCTCACTTTCACCATAACCACATAAAGATGCCTATGATAGGGGCAATGAGAGCTCAAAGCTAATGAGTACCTTCCTTTCAGCATTTGGAAGCCTTTCAAACTTTTCAAAACCTTTTAAAAATCTTGTTGAGTCACCACTTATTCAATGAGCACCTTCTTGAGAGCATAGTTGTCATTCTTGTGTTTGTTCCAAAACTTGGTTAAATATGTCATGACTTTGATGCTTGTATCTCTGATATCTTTACTTCTAGTCTTCATGTGAACTTTAAAGGTGCCTTGGCATTTATATTGTGCTCTTCAAACAAAGGCAAGGGAGATACCACTTTATCATACCTTATTATGAGCATTGCAATGTTGTTTATGTTTATGTTTATGTTTCATGCTACTTATTATTATTTAGTTGGTTTTTCTTCATAGCTTGCAATGACTATTGAGTAGACTTAGTTGCATGCTCTTTATTATGAATTGTCTAAGCATCTACTCCTGTGCTGAGAATATATACATCATATGAAGCAAATGTGTTCGTGAAAGTTCTTTTAACGCACGCAGTTTTCAACTGAATTGCTTGAGGACAAGAAATAAGCTAAGATTGGGGGGAGTTGATACGTCCAAAACATATTTACTTTCCCAAACACTTTTGCTATTGTTTCTCCTCTAAACTTGTGTGATTTGGATACAACTAACACAGACTGACGCTATTTTCAGTAGAATTACCTTGGTGTCTTGTTTTTGTGCAGAAAATGAACTATCAGGAAAAATCCCGGAAAATATGCCAAAAATTATATTTCACCAAAAGATCCATGGAGCCAGAAGACGAGACGGAGAAGGGGCCTGGGGGGCCTACAACCCTGCCAGGCACGGGCCTACCACTGGCCGCGCCTAGGGGGGGTGCAGCCACCCCAGGCACCCCCTCGGCCTTCCTCTACGCCTATAAGTTGCCTCTCGACCTAAAAAACGAGGGGGGTTTGATAGTTTTCTAGAAAGAGTTCTGCTCCACCGCCGCCACCAGAAACCAAGATTCGGATCCAGAAACTTCGTTCTAGCACCCTGCCGGGACGAGGAATTTGGAGAGGATCACCGCCATCGTCATCACCAAGGCATCTCCATCAACCACCGATGTTTCTCTCATCCATGAGTGAGTAACCCCTGCTGTAGGCTTGGGGGTGGTAGGGATTGGATGAGTTCTATCATGTAATCGAATAAGATCGGTTAGGGCATAGTTCCTAGTATCTCTATTAGTGCTATTTGACTTTATTGCAACTTGTTGTGCTTAATGCTTGTCACTAGGGCCCGAGTGCCATGATCTCAGATCTGAACTTATTATTGAATCATTATGATAGTATTGTTTGTGATCTTATCTGCAAGTTGTGTACACATATAATTGTCCGAATCCAAAGGCCCCAAAGTGACAATAATTGGGACAACCGGAGGGGATGGCTGTGGTGTGAGGATCACATGTGTTCACGGAGCGTTAATGCTTTGCTCCGGTGCTCTATTAAAAGGAGCACCTTAATTGCCAGTAGTTCCCTAGAGGCCCCGCTGCCACGGGCTGGCTGAGATGTTGTGCAAGTTCTCATTGCGAGCACATATGACTATATTTGGAGCACATATCTAGGATTGTTTAGTACTTGGATGCTTGTTATTATTTATCTGCAATGCCCTAGATCTTGAAGTTATATGTTTAGACTCGTCCATGCAACGCCCGTCCATCCATCCCTATGCCTACCGCACTCGAATCCCACTATTACTGTTACTGTTACTATTGCTCTTGTTTTACTACTGTTGTTTCTTTGTTGTTGCTACTACCAAACTATTGCTACTGATAAACTTCTATGAGCAAGAATTATTTCCAGGTGTAGCTGAATTGAAAACTCAGTTGTTAAGGCTTACAAGTATTCTTTGGCTCCCCTTGTGTCGAATCAATAAATTGGATAATACTACCCGTGAATACTGTTGCGATCCCCTACACTTGTGGGTCATCAGTGCTCCGTGGAAGCCATGCTGCTTTTCCGCCGATATGGTGCGCCGGTAGCATCTTTGTCCTGACGCTGAGATGTGCATGTAGCTTGTTGGCTAAGTGCGTTTATTTGCTCCTGCTGCCTCTTTAGTGTTTCTTGTATCTGCTGCATCTGGTCTGCCTCTCTTTCCTTTCTTCTCCGATGGCTTCTATCAGGATATTTCTTTCTTTCGGCAGAAAATCCGAGCTTCCATGGAATGGAGCCTTCAGTGCCTCTTGTTCGCCCTTTGTGTTATTTATTTCCAAGGGCGTGTGTCAGCTCATCGTTCTCTCTATCGGGATGGAACTTCCCCTCCCGCACGTCCTCCATTGCAGTTTTAAGGGCTTCATAAGGTGTTGCAAGATGTTTTTTGTTAAAAACACACTTTCCTGTTTTTGGGTCCAACTTTCCCCCATGCCCGTAGAACCAAACTTTGCCTGTTCGGCCTACTCCAGTGTCCTGGAGGGAACTCTTTAGCAATCATTTCATTCCTAGCTTTCTCCCACTTAGGCCTGGCACCCTTGTATCCACCTGTCCCCAAAACATGGTGATATTTCTTTAGCGCAACATTTTCCTTGTTTATTTCTGACTTTTTCTTAGCTTCCTCTAATTCCTTTGTACGCCAGAAATCCGTCCCAGTGATCTCTTAGCTTTTCATTCGCTCCTTCGAACTTGAGAGGCTTTTTATCTATGACATAATGCTTGTACAATATTCTTGTAGTCTTTGAATTGGCCCGCCATCTTCTTAAGAGACCATTTCTTGACTTTTGGTTCTATAACTTTGTTTCGTGGATCCACCTCAGGCGGTAGGGTGAAATCTTTCATGGGCGTAGTACAAAGCATATCTTTACATCTATCGTTGACATAACTAACTCCATCCTCCTTTGGATCATTCCATTCTTGAATGGTGATCGGGACAACGTCCCTCACAACAACTCCGCATTGATTTACAAATGTTTTTGCGTTGTGCTCGGGAGAAATCGGGATGCCATCTGCAGCGACTTCTTCGATCGCAAACCTAGCATTGGGGGCTAGCTTTTTTTATCAGGCCTCGTTTGGTTTTAGAAGATTGCTTCGATCCGGAAGGCTAAAAGAAAAAAGACTCGTAAATACATATACAAATCAATTAATGCATTTAGTAAACAGTGGCTTAACCTATATACCTAGCCGGAATTTGTAGTCAAGGTTCCTTCACCAGAGCCGTCTCTTCGGTCACCGGTGTCTTGTCTTCACTCACCGGAGTCGTCCCTTCGCTCGAGATCCTCCTCCACTCCCTCACCGGAGTCTTTCATATAAACCAAGGGTCATCACCGGCTATCATACCCTCCATTATCCCTTCTTGAACTTCGTTGCGCTCCATAGTTTCTGCAAAAACTTATTGCTAGTTATTTCAATACGATAAACACAACAAAGCGCTAATAAATTAAGGACACCGCGCGAAATGGTTGCCTCCATGGAGTTAAGAAAACCTATATGTCGCGCAGTGCCGCGCCCGTCCATCGTCCATATATGGTGCGCGTTGCCGCGCCCATCCATCGTCCATACACTATATAATAATAATATATATATATATATATATATACACAATAAAACTCAAGAACGAACCTTTTGTATGCATACACTATATAATAATACATAATGTATACAAAATATATTACACTATATACACAAAAAAAATTATACACTATATACACAGTAAAAATATATACACTATATATTGCACTAATAATAATATATACATATACACAATAAAAATACTTTACTTCCTTTACTTACTTTTGTATGCATACACAATATATATACACAATACGATAATATATAAAAAAATCACTAGAAAAATATACGCCCGATCCCCTCTTTGCTCGATCGCCCTGTATAGGCCGACGCCGCCGCGCCCCTGCTAGCTCGCCCCTGCAGTGGTCGACGCCGCCCCGTCCTGCTTGCCTGTAGTGGCCGGCGCTGCCATCGGCGTTGCTCGCCGGCCCCATAGACGCCCCGTAGTGGCCGCCGTTGATGCCACCCCATAACCGCCCCGTAGTGGACACCGCCGATGCCGCCTAACCATAATCGCTATCGGATGGGGGATAGGAAATCGTGACTGGGGCGTACCTGGCAAGGACGACGCATGGCGGCGGTTGGAGGTGGTGGCGGTCAGAGAGGGGAAGGAGCGCGCGACAGCCGGAGAGCGTCCTGTGATGACACGAATGGCGATGGAGAATCGGGAAGCCTGTCGGCGTCGCTCGCATGGTCGTCGAGGGGCGCCTCCTGCAAAACTTGAAAGAAATGAGATGGAAATTTTGTGAGAGAAGGCCGCACGCTATAAGGAAAAGAGCCTTTAGTCTCGGGTCGAGTAGTCAACCGGAAGTAAAGGTTGGACCTTTAGCCCCGAGTAATGCCACGACTCGGGACTAAAGGGTTTTCAACAGCATCCCAGAGGGCGCGCGCCGACCGCACCCCTTTAGTTCCGGGTCGTGGCATGACCCGGGGCTAAAGGGCCTTTTGAAAGTTTTTTTGAATTTTTCCTACAAACTATGATTCCCGTCTTATTGTATATTACAATGCTATTAAATAAAAGAAATAAAAGAATATCTATCTAATAAAAGTATATATCAATATGTGGATTATATCTCTATCATATTCAAATGTGGATTCTAACTATTTACCATTTTTCCATTTTGAATTAAAAATGGATTAAATCATATCTTTTGCGTATTTTCAAATCTGATATAATATTCTGTCAAAAAACGGAACTAAATATCTACGCCAGTGGCCACAACTGGCCAGACCCTTTTAGTCCCGGTTCTTGCCCCGAACCGGGACTAAAGGACCCTCACGAACCAGGACCGATCGTCTTTCTGCCCCGTGCCGTCGTCCTGGCCTTACGAACCAGAACTAATGTAAGCCTTAGTCCCGATTCATAAAGAAACCGGGACTGATCGCTCAGGTTGGCATCGATGAAAGCTTTGTTTTCTACTAGTGCTAGGAAGTAGGAAGGAGAGGATTTTGGGGCTTGGTCGCTCCATAGAAGATGCGAGTTGAGTAGTTGACCAAACCACACAGCTAGCCTGTTTCAAAATTGTTTTCTTTAGACCAGACCAGACCACCCCAATCCAATATCTTGTTAAACCCGCACCGCTCCAATCCACTTTGCTGTTGACCACCATTTCAGCCCAATCCATCGACCGCACAGCAGAATCCACACCAAAAAGCCCATTCCTAACTGCATCATTCCCAGCTTGACCGCCACCGCGTGACTCACGAGTTACGACCATGCCACCTCCCTCTCCCGTCCGTCTCATCTCACTCTCCTTTATGGCGAAGGAATCGTAGCAAAGCATCCCAACCGCCACCATCGTTCTCATCTTCCCGCGGCCGGCCGAGCTCCGCCGCCACTGCCTCTTTGACCCCCTCTAACCACAACATGGGCTTCCGGGCGAGAATACGGTCCTCCCAGACCTCCCCCTTGTCTCCCTCGTCCACTGGTTTGAGGTGTCGTCGTCTGCTGCCGCTTGCCACCGCTCCAGTCCGTTGGCCGGCCGAGTCCCCAGCCACCTCGCGTGCAGGGGTGGGGGGTGTTAGGAATAAGCACGTCTAAACCGACGCCGGCACGGCGCGGTGCGCTCTGTCGTATATAAGTAGTATACGAGTACGTGTAGGTTTGTGTAGCACGGTTGATGTAGGAATTAGGAGTCCTAATCCTACTAGAATAGCTACACTAGAACTACTATATATACACGCCGATACCCCTGTAATCAACCAGAGCGATTGAGAAATAAATAAAGAAAAGATAAGACACGCGCGATACGCGCGTGTGGCAATCAACCTCGTTTCCACGTACGTGTACTAGGCAAAATTGATCTAGTCTAGAATCTACTACGTGTATGTCCTTGCATAAATCAATCTTTGGATTGGGCTAGCTGTACGTGGTGCGTATATGCCAAAAGTACCGGCCAGGTGCACTACGAGCTGGTGATTTTCGCAAGGTGTCTTCGTCAGAAAGTACTCGACGGACTACGAGTTTGTTGCAGTTCATCTCATCGCAACGTCCCGACGAAAGTACTGTCGGGGTCTGGGCCAACAATTGGTATCAGAGCCAAGGTCGTCGCCTGTGATCTTCTGAAAGTACTAGGAGGTCATGGCGATGGTGAAGTTTGGCGAGCTCGCATCGCACCGGTGAGAGGCGGTGGGGCGGCTTTGTATCCGCGCCTCGATCGCAAGGACTACGGGCTATGGGCACTCAACATGGAGGTGGCCATGGAGGCTCAGGAGGTTTGGGAGGCCGTCGATCCAGGAGGCAACGAGTACGTCAAGGGAGGCGCGAAGTACCGGAAGGATCGCCAAGCGTTAACGACGCTCTACTCCGTCGTGCCAAAGGACGTGATGCAGCACCTCGTCGGAAAGAAATCGGCGAAGGATGCATGGGAGACGATCAAGATCTTGCACCAAGGTCATGCCCGCGTGAAGGAAACGCATCTTCAAACTTTGACAAAAAGCTATGAAGATCTGAAGATGGAGGAGAGCGAGACGGTTGATCAGTTTGCCGCCCGTTTCGTTACCCTTGTCAACGCATAATCGGGGATATGGCGAAATTGGATGAGATCAAGAACGCCGGAAGGTTCTGCGTCTGGCGCCGGCGCGCTACATGCAGATCGTTACATCGATCGAACAATGTCTCGACCTGAATACATTGACGGTTGAGGATCTCGTCGGAAGATTCAAGGCACACGATGAGAGAATCCGGATCAGCTTCGGTGATCCAGAACAGGTTGAGCACCTGATGCTCACAAAGCAGCAGTGGATGACTCTTTCAAAAGAAAAGCAAGGAGGCTCCACGAGCGGCAAGGAGAAGCAACGCCCAGCGAAAAAGTACATTGTGGGGAGGATGAAGATGACGCCCGCGGAGGAAGTTTGACATAAAGAAAGTAAGGTGTCATAATCTGCGTAGCTCGGTCACTTCAAGGCTGATTGCCGGAAAGCACCAAAGGAAAAGGAGAGGGCTCTCATCGCCCAGGAAGGAGATGATGGACCGATGATGCTGATGCTCGAAGTAACTGAGTTGAAGGATGAGGAGGATCCTCCATCACCGGCTGCGGAGATTGTGGCACAAGTGGATCACGATCTACCGTGTGTGCATCATGAGGAACAAAGTGCCCCGTTCCCATGTGAAGCCACGTTTGAGGCAAGTGAAGCCTCGGAACTTGTTCATGGCGATCTATGCGTTGGAATTTCACCTGCAACTCCGTCCGGCAATAAGTTCTTCATGCTTGTGGTGGATGATCATAGTAAATACATGTGGATTGTATTGCTGAAAAGTAAGGGTCAAGCTCAACAAGCATTTGAGAAGATCAAGGAAGCCGAAGAGTTCAAGGTGGAGGCGAATATAAGAGTTCTACGCATTGATCAGGAAGGCGAGCTGCATCAAACCGTGTTGACCATGGCACGGAGGATGATGAAGAGTAAAGGTTTGCCAGGAAAATTCTGGGGTGAGGCAGTCAATACGGCTGTGTATTGGCTGAACATGGAATCTACTGAGAGTGGAGTTGGTATAACACCGTACGAAGCATGGTACGGATGGAAGCCCTCGGTTGATCATCTTCGTACTTTTGGATGTGTGGCGCATGTAAAGGCGGAATTGGCGGAGCAACGTATTCCGATGATCATGACAGGCTATGAAGGCTCAAAGACATACCGCTTGTGCAATCCTTATACCAATAAGGTGGTTTTCAAGGGAGACGTAATCTTTGAGGAAGGCAAGTTATGGAATTGGGGCTACAACGAACCGGAATATTCAACTTTTCACGTCACGTGGGATCTTGAGTATAAAGAAAATATGGATCAATCGAGCTTATCCTTGTCAGCAAGTTCGCCCGAAGACATTGAAGGCCTAGGGGCAGCTCAAGCGTGGACACCAGGCCGAAGCACTAGGGATTCTCCCGGAAGACAAAGAGTTTGAAGAAAAGGCTAGTCTGTGGGCCGTAAGATACGGAACTGGAAGGGTGTACAGATTCATGCGCAGCGATACCTGCACTTGTTTGCCCAAAAATTAGAGGAGGAGGGGGAGCTGAAGTGAGCCCAGCAAACAGGCCAGCAAGGCCAGAAGGCGATGGTCCAAGAGTGTGGACTGGTGGCCAGATAGATGGAGGAGACCCAACAATAGGGGGTGCAGATCCATCAAAAGGCTTTTCACGTGGTATAGAGAAGCTAGAAGAAAACAAATTTGAGTTACCTCCTACTTATTTGTTCTATTGCATCCAAGAGCACCGGCAAGTAGTAGATCAAATATGCGAGGCATCGATGAGAAAGTACTTTATTAAACCAAGTATAATGTCTCAAGGCGCGAATAAAAAGGACAGTCGGCGTGAAGGCATGGAGAAGGGCGCGGACAAAAAGAACTGTCGGCGTGAAGCCATGGAGAAGCCGACAAAAGCAAAGTCGGTGACATGGGTGCTGAAGAAGGAAGCGGCAAAAGCAATGCCGTGGATGGCGCCATGAGGAGTAGCTGGCGATTTGGGATCCAGGTCGAGATGAAGCGCGCCGCGTCGTTAGGGGTGATTGTTAGGAATAAGCACGCGTCTAAACCGACGCTGCACGGCGGTGGCGCTTCTGTCGTATACAAGTAGTATACGAGTACGTGTAGGTTTGTGTAGCACGGTTGATGTAGGAAACTACTATATATACACGCCGATACCCCTGTAATCAACCAGAGCGATTGAGAAATAAATAAAGAAAAGATAAGACACGCGCGATACTCGCGTGTGGCAATCAACCTCGTTTCCACGTACGTGTACTAGGCAAAATCGATCTAGTCTAGAATCTACTACGTGTGTGTCCTTGCATAAATCAATCTTTGGATTGGGCTAGCTGTACGTGGTGCGTATATGCCAAAAGTACCGGCCAGGTGCACTACGAGCTGGTGATTTTCGCAAGGTGTCTTCGTCGGAAAGTACTCGACGGACTACGAGTTTGTTGCAGTTCATCTCATCGCAACGTCCCGACGAAAGTACTGTCGGGGTCTGGGCCAACAGGGGGGGGGGGGGGGGGGGGGTTGAATCGGAGGAGAAAGGATAACTTTGATCTTGATCGATACTCTTTGGTGATTGGATTAGAAAGCAATCAGAATTCGGAATTTGGGAAGTCACCGGACATGGAGTCCTGCTTCTATACGGGTTACTTGCCAAATTTCCGACTCATGTTCGAAGTCATGCTTCTATACGACTATACATACTGCGATGCGGACGACGGACGAAGGACCAGCGCGAACGAAAACCTCGATAGAGATAGGCTGGCGGGATCGTGAGGAATACTTGACCACCTTCCTAACCCTAAGCAGACCATAGTACTAGTTAAAATTTACCATGGCCAGCCGCTGCTCGTCACCGCCGACGGAGTCCACGACGAGCCTCTTCGCCATCCCGGGCTACTCAAAGCTGGGCCAGATGCCCCCAGGCTCCTCGCGGACTCTCGTCAAGGAGCTGTACTTCCGCCGCCACGTCTGGCACGTCAAGGTGAGCCCCTGCTGTTTCCACAAGGGCGTACCGGACTACGTCGCCGTCACCGTCTCCACGCGCCTCGGACACTCCGCCGCGGGCACCAACATCTCCATAGAAATCCTGGACGACACCTGGGAGCGCACGGCCTTTTGCAAGGAGCAGGTACTTGGCAGCGACACATGGTTCAAGTCCCTCGTGGTCAAGCGGAGCGAGCTCGAGGCCGAGTCCTGCGTCCACAACGACAACATCCCGGTCAGGTGCACCCTCACGTTCGTTGACGTGGAGAAGCAGAAGCGGCAGCGGCGGGCGGCGGCTGGGGCCGAGTGGTGGCGCCGGCTCAAACGAAGCTTCGTACTACCAAAGAGCTCCGACGTTAGATCAACAATTTCGGAGTCAAAGACCGACGAGGTCTCTGCTGCCACAGAGGAGCAGCACGAATCCAAACTGAAACATCAGGTTATTTCCGACGCACCGACGATCACTGACGGATCCTTTTACCCGACCACCGCCAGCTTATCGTCGCCGACGATGGCTTGCCACGTGATCAGGGTCCCCAGATTCTCCCAACTGGTGAAGATGTCGCCGGCCTCGGCGTTGACTCTCCAGACGTTCCGCTTCCGTGAGAACGGATGGTCCGTCGTGCTCTACCCCAACGGGTTCAGCGAAACAACAGCCGCCGACACCATCTCTATCATGGTCGTCAACAACACGCCAACGAGGCACCCGATCTCGGGGACCGAAATCTCCATCGGAATCTTAGACAAGAACTGCAAACACGCCGTCTTCCACAAGAAGCAGACGCTGGGCGATGCCGATGGCGCCCTCTTTTTCAAGTTCTTGACGGTGGAGAAAACGAAGCTGGAGGCATCATCGTGCATAAGCAACGACAGCTTCACCATCACATGCAACCTAACGTTTCCGAATAGGGAACAACAGGAAACCATGGAGAAGGAGGTGACATGCCCTTGCACCGCCGACGAGTCAGTTTCAATCCTCACGCCTTTGTTGAGCACCATGTATGGTTAATGATGTTAGAGAGTTACACATGAAGTCACGTGTGATGTCATCAACCATAGAGATAAGAGGTTTCTGTTTGAACTTGTAACCGATCTAATCTCTTCATAAAGATTAGATCGTCATCTCTCTATCCTCTATTCTGATTAGTTTGATTGTTGTAACCTCTCCCTGTAAATTTGCCGAGGCTTTGCCTATATATTTATCGCGGAACCGATGCAAGATCCAAGCATCGTTAACCCAAAGTTATTATATGGTATCAGAGCCAAACCTTCCTAATCCCATCTATGTGCCTCGCGACGTCCAGCTCTCAAGCGATGGCTAATCCTCTCGCTGGTCAAGGTGTGACCGAGAAGCTCACGAAGGACAACTACCTCATCTGGCTCTCGCAAGTCCTCCCGCCGATCCGGGGAGCTCGGCTCCTGGATTACCTTGATGCGGAGAAGGCTGTCCCAGCCGAGATCATCATCGAGAAGGACGGTAAGCAGGTCAAGGAGTCCAACCCCGCCTACGACGCGTGGGTATCGATGGATCAATATTTGCTGTCGTTTCTCCTGCAAACTCTCTCCAGGGAAATCCTCGTCTCCACCATCGGCATGAACACCTCTGCCGCGGTCTGGGGGGCGATCAAGGCCATGTTTGCTGCCCAGTCCAGGACGCGGGTCTCCAACCTGCGCGTCGCCCTCGCCAAGATGAGGAAGGAGAACATGACGACCACCGCCTTCTTCCTAAAGATGAAGGGGCTCGCCGATGAACTTGCAGCAGCAGGCCGCCCCATCGATGATGAGGAGCTCGTGGAGTATCTCCTCGCCGGCCTCGACGACACCTACAACCCGCTCTTCACCGCCATCGGCGTCAACAGCGGCAAGGACCTCACCGTCAGCGACCTCTACGCCTACGTCACCTCCTACGACAATCGCATGGAACTCATCCATGACGAGGGCGGCTCCTCCATCAACATGGCCGCCCGTGGACGTGGTGGACCTCGTGGACGAGGCTACCGTGATGGGCGCCGAGGAGGACGCGGCAACGGCCGTGGACAAGGACGCCCTCAACAGCGCGGTGGCGGCGGCAATGGTCGCCGTGGAGGAGGCCGCGGTGGTGGAAACCGCGACGTCACCTGCCAGATATGCGGGAAACAAGGCCATGAGGCGTGGAGGTGCTGGCACCGTTACTCTGACGGTGAAGAAGAAGATGAAGAGGAAAAGGGCGCCAATGCGGTGTCCTATGGCGTGGACACAAACTGGTACGGCGATACCGGTGCCACCGACCACATCACCGGTGAGCTCAACAAGCTCACCATGAAGGAAAAGTACCATGGCCACGAGCAAGTCCACACGGCCAATGGACAAGGTATGAGCATTAGCCATGTTGGTCATGCAATTGTTAATACCCCTTCCAAAAATTTGCATCTAAACAATGTCCTACACATTCCACATGCCACAAAAAATCTTGTCTCAATTCATCGTTTTACCAAAGATAATGATGTGTTTCTTGAATTTCACCCGTGGATTTTTTATGTTAAGGATCAGGCCACGAAGAAGGTCCTTCTCAAAGGTAGATGCACTCGAGGTCTCTACCCTTTGATTTCTTCATCATCAACCACGAATAAACAAGTCTTCAGTGTCACCAAGCCTTCAGCTTCGAGATGGCACAGTTGTTTAGGACATCCCTCCCCTCGCATTGTTCAACAAGTTCTTAATAGGCATCATCTTCCTTGCTCAAATAAATCTAGTAGTGAGTCTATTTGTGATTCTTGCCAAAGAGCCAAAAGTCATCAATTACCTTATGTAAGCTCCACTAGTGTATCCACTGCCCCATTGCAACTTGTATTCTCTGATGTTTGGGGCCCTGCGCCAAGTTCAGTAGGACGATACACATATTATGTAAGTTTCATTGATGATTTTAGCAAGTTTGTGTGGATCTATCTTCTCAAGAAAAAGTCTGATGTCTTCCAAATTTTTCATAATTTCTAAAAACTTGTTGAACGTTAGTTTGATAAGAAAATTCTAGCTCTTCAATCTGATTGGGGAGGAGAATATAAAAAACTTAATTCCTTCTTTGCTAAAATTGGTATTGAACATCATGTTTCTTGTCCCCATGCACACCAGCAAAACGGGTCAGCAGAACGCAAGCATCGTCACATTGTAGATGTAGGGCTTGCTCTCCTTGCAAATGCATCCATGTCATTAAAATTCTGGGATGAAGCCTTCTTGAATGCTACACATCTCATTAATATGCTACCTTCCAAAGTCATCCATCATGAAACCCCTATGGAATGTCTTTTTCAAAAGACTCCCGATTATGCATCTCTTCGTATTTTTGGATGTGCTTGCTGGCCTAATCTTCGTCCTTACAACAAACGCAAACTTGCTTTTCGCTCCCAGCAATGTGTTTTTCTTGGCTACAGTCACATGCATAAAGGTGTCAAATGTCTAGATATTAAATCTGGTAGAGTCTACATATCTCGAGACATTGTGTTTGATGAAACTTTTTTTCCTTTTGCCAAACTTCATCCCAATGCTGGTTCTTTACTTCGACAAGAAATTCTTTTATTACCTGAATCTCTTCAGAATCCACCGGTATTATCTCATGCGGGGGAAAACAATTGCAATGATCTAACACCTAATGGCTCTATAATTCCTGTCATTTTAAGTGATGCTACTCAGGACCAGCCGATCACAGAAGAAAATTTCGGGCAAAACAGTGGTGAAACGCCCCAACACAGTGAGCATGCAGATTTTGGCGGGACTGGCACGGTCTCCCAAGAGGATATCCGATCTCTGGCTGCGGGGCCACGGCATCTCGCTCTGCGTCGCGCGGGCCAATCGGCGACTCCGGGTCCAATACGTCGACCCGTCAGCGTGCGCGTGCGCCTGAAAGCGTGTCGCCCGGGGCTTCCTCTCCGCGCGGACCCAGCGCAATCAGTGCGCCCTCCTCTCGCCAGCGGACGGGAGAACATCTTGAAGCATCTCGTATGAGCTCAACAGCTGATGCAGCTGCGTCAGAGGCGACAGGATCAGAAGGATCCTCTGCGCAAGACGGGCCTGCAACCAGATCTACACCAGCATCACCAGTATACAGGACACGGGCATCAACCGGCAACTCTAAACCGAAAATTTATAAAGACGGTACTATTCGTTACGGTTTGTCCTATCTAACTAGTGAACCTGAAAATTTGCAACTAGCACTAAAGGATAAAAATTGGAAACTTGCTATGGATGATGAGTATAGGGCCTTAATACAAAATAAAACATGGCACCTAGTACCACATAAGCAAGGTAGGAATCTCATAGATTGTAAATGGGTCTACAGAATTAAAAAGAAAGCTGATGGCACTATTGATAGATATAAAGCTAGACTAGTAGCAAAAGGCTTTAAACAAAGGTATGGAATAGACTATGAATATACTTTTAGCCCAGTTGTAAAAGCTGCTACTATCAGACTTGTTCTAGCTATTTCAGTGTCAAAAGGCTGGAGTTTGAGGCAACTAGATGTAAAGAACGCGTTTCTTCATGGTGTTCTGGAAGAAGAGGTCTATATGAAGCAGCCACCTGGGTATGAAGATCCCAATGCACCTTTCCATGTATGCAAACTTGACAAGTCATTATATGGGCTCAAACAGGCACCAAGGGCATGGTTCTCAAAGTTAAGCTCAAAGTTGCAGCAACTTGGTTTTCTGGCATCCAAGGCAGATACCTCATTGTTTATATACAATCAGTCAGGTATAACCATTTATGTATTAGTGTATGTTGATGATATTATTGTCACTAGCTCCTCCAACAAGGTGATTATTTCACTTCTCCAAGATCTCAGTTCTGCTTTTGCTTTAAAAGACCTTGGCGACTTGAGCTTCTTCTTGGGAATTGAGGTAAAGAAATTCAGTCAAGGTATTGTGCTAACCCAAGAGAAATATGCTTCAGATTTGCTCAACAGGGTGGGACTAAAAGGATGCAAATCCTTACCAACACCTCTATCAGCATCTAAGAAGCTCTCAGTCACAGAAGGAGAACCTCTCGGACCAGAAGATGGTACCAAGTATAGAAGCATAGTAGGATCTCTTCAATATCTGACACTAACAAGACCATACATTGCCTTTTCTGTCAACAAGGTATGCCAGTTTCTCCATGCGCCCACTACTGCACACTAGACAGCTGTTAAGAGAATTTTGAGGTATGTCAGTGGAACAGTAAGTCTTGGCCTGACATTCAGGAGATCATCTTCCACTCTTGTAAGTGCCTTTTCAGATGCTGATTGGGCAGGGTGTGTAGATGACAGGAGATCTACAGGTGGTTTTTGTGTCTATTTTGGACCTAACCTGATTTCTTGGAGTGCTAGAAAACAGGCAACAGTGTCAAGATCAAGTACAGAGGCAGAATACAAATCTCTGGCAAATGCTACTGCAGAAGTGATTTGGATTGAGTCCTTGTTAGGAGAGCTTGGAGTTCAAAGAAACCAAACTTCATGCTTATGGCGTGATAATATGGGTGCAACATATCTTTCAGCTAATCCTATATTTCATGCAAGAACAAAACATATAGAAATAGATTTCCATTTTTTGAGAGAACGAGTAGCAAGTAAACAGCTAGAGATAAGATTTATTCCCTCAAAAGATCAGGTGGCCGATGGTTTCACCAAGGCACTACCAACTCGGCAACTTGAAGAATTCAAGCACAATCTCAACCTGAGGAAAGGTTGTGATTGAGGAGGGATGTTAGAGAGTTACACATGAAGTCAGTGTGATGTCATCAACCATAGAGATAAGAGGTTTCTGTTTGAACTTGTAACCGATCTAATCTCTTCATAAAGATTAGATCGTCATCTCTATATCCTCTATTCTGATTAGTTTGATTGTTGTAACCTCTCCCTATAAATGTGCCGAGGCTTTGCCTATATATTTAACGCGGAACCGATGCGAGATCCAAGCATCGTTAACCCAAAGTTATTATAAATGATCCTTTGTTGCGACTTCTGTGTTGTAACGTGTCTTTACTTTGGCCTTCTGGCCCTTCTTGTATGACCCCTGATACACACCTCCAAGGGCGTATCCATGAAAAAAAATATGTAAGAAAAGATCATTGTCTGATTTCCTCAATAGATCCGCTTCCATGTTTAACACTATCAGCTGTAATGACTATGAGTGCACACGGTAAAGGAACATTGCCACCGCCACCTAGTACTACGGGTTAGCTTATATTAGGGTGTGTTTGCTTGCCCAGGAGGTCTCTTCTCGCATCAGGCCACAAGATACAAACACGTTTGGTGCGTCGGGCCACATGCGTTTTATAACACGAAACATAAATCAGGCCAAAAGTTAACTTGCCGAAAACACCAAAACCGTCCGTTTCCACGGAGCCAGACTCCAATGAGCGTCGCGTGCGTGCCTCTCGGTTGCACGTGTTGGAAGCACGGGAGGCAGGACAATTCGACAAAAGTTTTAGTTTCACTCCCCTCACCGCCCACTCCAGTTCCCTCGCCCCCATTTCGGCGTTGCCCTCCATGGCCGGCACACCTCCCCCTCTCCCTCTGCTCCGACCCATCCGCATCCGCAAAAATACGGTGCAAGTGAAATGGGCCGCCGACGAACTAGAGAAGTTAGCCACCAATGGCGAGGCGGCTTTGGCGAGGGCGCTCAAGGATCCCTCCCCTGTCTGCGAAAAGCCTCGCGCAACACGGGCAGCAACGGTCGCGACGTAGGCTACATCGGCGCCAGGCGGCAACTACGGCGCAGCATGCGGCGGGCTAAACCTCGAGGATTAGGCGAGGGTTTTTCTAGCCATGCCGGCTATGGGTATCCACGGGCGTGGCCCTTCTTCTTTGGCTCCAGCGCCTCCTTCTGCTGCTCCAAGATCATCAACGGTGGCCCTACTGTCAACTGTAAGTTCTTCTAACTCGCAGATTCAATTAGTGGTTTGGGTTTGTCCGATTGAATTTTCCCAAATCGAAGTGCATTTTAGGGTTGGGTTAGCATTCTTGGGTATCAATCGACCAAGTTAGGAATCCATTAGCGTTTAAGATTTGCCCAATTAGGGATTCATACTCATGCATTTCACGATTGGGGATTTAAACTGGCAGATTTCCCAATTGGGAATTTCTAGATGATCATTTACCAAGTTCAGATACCTCTACATTTGTAGTACTTGCTGCACAATATTGTTATTCATGCATCTGTCTTCATGTGCATTTTTTCCCGATTTGGGAATGCTTTTCATACTGTTTGGGACAGTACCCTAGGGTTGAGGTTCCTCACCGGTGCGTCATCTAACTGGACGGGGAGGACTTGTTCATGCTCGTCATTCCGCCGGCGTTCTAGAAGGGCCTAAGAGACTGGATCAGGATCCCACCGCACCACGTCGTGACGGTGCTATATGTCGCTGGTGCGGAGAATGTAGTGGTAAGATCACCCAAATTTAGACACGTAAGTGCAAAACCAAAAACGAAACAACCCTAGTTTCATCGCCTACGAAATAAACCTCAAATACATACAAACAAACAATAGGACAAAACCACACCAAAACTAGATGTGGGCAACCAATCAAGATGCCCAAATTGGCCCAAGACCAATCTGTTTGGATGCAGCATCCAGCAGACCAAGTGCTAAAAAATGGAAATTTTGGTCCGAGCAGGCAAACACACCCTTAGTATTCACACTACCAAGACACCCGTCCAACCAGGGACTCAACCGGTTTGAAGTTCCATTTGTTCCAATTAGACGGAGTATTTTCCGGTGGGAGGCAATGTTCGCATTGATATCCTTCAAAAAAAATCTAAGATCTTCATTTTTTGATTTCCTTTATTGATTAGTTTCATGTTAACACTACAATAGTAATAACTAGGAACAAACACACGCTGAAGAAAACACTGCCAACACCCTATTCTTTTGCTAGTAGTTAGCTTAGCATTCACACTAACACGGTCTAACATGTGATTAGATGGCTAGGAGGACGATTATACCTCCATCTAACTAGGTGCTCTACCATAGATTTGAAGTTCCATTTATCCTATTTAGGTAGAATATTTTTCCAATGGGAGGAAATGTTCCCGTCGATAGTAAGATTCTTTTGGCGACTTTGTCAATCTTGAAGCTTCGTGATCTTGGTCTTTATTATGAATTGTGATAGCCTGTGTATATGGTGATGGTGTGAGTGTGCATGTGTGTTTGCATTTAAAAATATGCACGCTAACAATTGCAAGACAAGGGCATCTGATGTCCTCATTACATGACAACCCGAAATCCGACATCACACATTAGGATAGGTTGACACTTATCACCATGATTCAATACAAAGGTTTCCATGCCAAAAAAAAACTTTGAAAGACTCTTTTGCCAATTTTTAGTTAAAATCTAGACCTTTTTACAATTATTTATCACAATGCAAAGCTTCATTATTTTATAGAAGATAAGTAGTGTAGTTGTCTCACTTCTTTGTTCTCGATAATTCATACTAGCGCCACACAAAGGCTGCACTTTTGGATTGATAGTCATGAAATAAAAAAAATCAACAATTAAGTTGTTGAAGTCTCCAACTCCTAATACTCCTCCATGTCATCACCATGGAAGATCGAAGGTGTTAATCATTTGTGGCGAACAAATCTACCATGAGGCACCATGCAAAGAGTATATAGATCATATTGAGAAGCTGCACATGTGATGGCGAGATACACGATGTTTTAAAGTGATTTATTCAAGAGGCCTACATCTATGGGTCATGACTACAAGTGTTCCTCCCATCATAACTCACAAATTCCCAAGCATGGTCAAGGTGACCGCGTGACCTCTGTGTTTGTTACATATTGTTTATTATTTCATTGTGTCCTCTACAATTTAACAGAAGGACATCCACACAAATCGGCATAGATTGTCGTACCCTATCTCTATTACAACTTATTACAACTTCGACTCATAACATGTAACCTTCTCAAAGACACCCTTAATTACAATAGTGAAGGCGGCATCATGATATTTGTAGCACAAAGAGGAATAAAATTCACTGTTTGTGTCAGGGGGATAACCCCCGGTAGGGTCACGAGAGGGGAAACATAGCGCACCTGGGTTGGCTCCGAGTAAAAAATGTACCAGGCCGGGTAAGAACGGCCGGGAAAGAGAAGCGTGAGAGCCGAGATACAAACTATCTCGGCCCGTATAGGACAAAGTTGTAACCCTTTCAGGTACCAACGAGCTGAGTCAACCGAGGAAGGGCCGGGTCAAGAAGGACATATGGCACCTTTCCGAGTAAGGTTCGGGAAGGACCATGGTAAAGCATGGTCAAAAGATAAGGGCGACGCCGGGTGACACAAAAGGAGCCGGGTGACGCCCAAAGCAAGCGCTGACGTACAAAGTAACAGCGTGACGCCAAAAAGAACAAGAAGCAGCATACCAGAAGACCGTTAGCTGTCAAGCTTTATGGACCGGGCCTATGGGCTTAGGGCAAGCCCATAACCCGACCCATATTGTAGGGACCAAGATCCAAACAGTAAACCCTAGAACCCAAAGGGGTATTAGCTAGCTAGCACTACCTATATAAGGGAGGGCGTAGCAGTAGTAGAGGGAGGTTGGACGAAGTAGAGAACATGTGTTGCGTACTCAAGCCAATACAGCTCAAGGAGCACTTGTAATCTTTGGGGTATCAATCAAATTGTCAAGTGTGGAGAGTTCTACTTGTTCTTCATGCATGGCTCGACCGTGCACTCCCTCCCCAGTGACCACAAGCACCCATTCGGCCCCCAACTTAAGCCTACCCATGGCATCTGCCGTGCCACCACCACGACAGTTGGCGCCCACCTTGGGGCAGAAGCAAGTGCTTGATGGAGTCTTCATCCGGACGAGCAACATCATCGCCAAGACCGGCGAGTGCGTCTACTCCGGCCTCATCCTGAGGTTTGGAGCGCTCAACTTCGTCAGCGACAACGCGGGCTGTTCCGGGACCAAGCCGTTCCCTAGGGGCGGTCGCTTCGTCAAGTTCGGCGAGCACCAGGTCTACGTCGCGGTGCGCGTGGAGCACGCATATCCTGAGCACGTTGTCCTGGCGCCGGATCCTCCAACGGCTCCAGTCGCTAGGAAACCTCTCCAACTCATCTCCATGGAGGTAATGATGACAGCCCCAAACCCCATAGCTCCCCCAGTAGTTCCAGTAGAGAATGAGAATGCAGAGAAAGGAAATCACAAGGAAACGCCAAGGGCTGCAAGAACAGCAAAGGCGCCGCTGGAAAAACCAGAGAACATAGCTAGGAGCAAAAGAGCTAAGGAGTTGCAGGAAGCGATAGACAAGTTGGCAACCCGACCCGGCACGTGTGCAAGCCGAGTTGGAAAAAACCAGGATAAAAGTCCTGGAGAAAGCAAAGGAGCTAGCATAATTACAGCAGGATGTGGATATCACTATCCGAGAGCTTAACTCGGCAAATCGAGTCAAGGGTGCAAAGACCCGACTTGATGCAACGAGATTGAGAGGAAGGAACCTCAACGAAGAACTGGCAGATGCGACATCAAAGATAACACCAGAGAACAGCAATGAGACGACCATGCATCCAACGTACAACATGAAGCTAATCTGAGCGGCGAAGCGACAATGGCGAATTGCCCCACTTGGAGGGGAAAGCAAAGAAAAGGCAGCAAGAACGAGTCAATGAGTTAGTAAAAGCAGCCAGCATGCTCAATGAGGCGTATTACATAGCAAATCCGGGTATAGAAGGGAGATCACAGCTGGTTCACTCGGCGACTCCTGTCCCGGCAAGATCGGCTAGGCACATGGCATCCTCAACCGGAGCGGCACCCAGGCGAGAAAAGAAAAAAGTGTGGATTCTGGAAGAAACAAGTAGATGGTCGCCTATAATCTGGTAGTGGTTCAAGGAAATCCGGCGCATGCGCAAGGGGCAAAAATAAATAATCCCCGAGAAAATGAAAACCAGGAAAAAATTGGACAGAGAAATGACAACGGAGGGCAAAATTTTGCGCCTCATACTCGACGCGCAACTCACTCGGCAGGAGGAGAAAATCCAGCTCCGAATAACGCACCAGCTCAGCCGGAAAGAAGACAATAGAGCACCGGAAAAGCAGTTCAACAGCCAGCTGACCCGAACACGAATAAGTATAATGATGGTTACTCGGCCATGGTAAATGACGGGTATGAGCTGCCGGATCATGCATATCAAGCAATGGGAGCAAGATACAGAGGTAGGAACCTTCAGCCGGATGATGCCAGGCTGAAGCTTGACCGCATAAAAATGGCAGAGATAATTGAATCACAAGGTCCACAGGGTCCACCATGCTTTGGCCCAAGGATCATGAAGGAGCCACCGATGCCAAATTTCCAGCTGGCCAGAGGGACAAAAACATATAATGGAAGCACAAAGCTAGAGGACTAGCTCATAGATTATGGAACCGCTGTGAAGATCACGCAGGGAAACTTGAGATGGGCAGTACGTTACGTACCGCAGATGCTAGAAGGACCAGCTCGGGTATGGTTGAACAATTTGCCACCCGGAAGCATCAACAGTTGGATTGATTTTCACGACGCTTTCGTGAGAAATTTCATGAGCACTTACAAGAGGACGAATCGTCCACAGCAACTAGCAATGTGCAAGCAAAGACCGAATGAGACAGACAGGGAGTTCCTCACAAGGTGGTGTACGATGCGTAACTCTTGTGAAGGGGTAATCGAGTCACAAGCAATCGCATGGTTTGCACAAGGATGTAGACATGGGAGTGTGCTGTGGAAAAGGTTACAAAGAGATATGCCGGCAAGCCTGGCAGAGACGATAAGAATCGCTGACTCGTATGCGTTAGGAGATCCGACTCAGCCGCTGCTCATGTCGGCAGACGAGATGACTGAGACTCAGATCTATGACGCTGCCGGGTCGCAAAGGCGCCAGGAGAGATCCGAATACAGAAGCAAGAGAAGAGACGAGAGGCCGGATTACAGGTATGGTTCGGCTCAAAGTTGCGGCAAAGGAGTCGAGATCATCCAGATGCTGGAAGCAGTCAGCGTCAAAGCACAAATGGTCAACAGCAATGGGTGCCAAAGAATGATGGCAAAAGGCCATACGATCAGAGGAAACAGTATCAGGACCGACAAAAATACACCTATGAGATGATGCTGGATCAGCCGTGTAAGTTTCACACGCCTAGTCCGAGTAAGCCGGCAAATCACTCAACAAGGCAATGCACTTGGTTTCAGAAAGGAGACAAAGTGGACTCGTCGAATAAGCAGCTTCCACCACCTCCACCTCCACCACTTACAGGAGGAAATGCTCAAGCAGTAGGAGCAGATAACAGATATGAAAACAGGCAGCCGAGATATCAGAATTAGGAAAGAAGAGAAGTTGTGCACCAGGTGCACAATCCAAGAGGTGACGATGCTCATATCAGCCACGAAACCAGAAATGAGTACAGAGAACATCACCAGAGCTATGTTGTCTTTGTCACAGAGCCAAATGAAAAGAAGAGCCAGCAGCGACGAATGATGGAAGTGAATGCCACGATGCCGGCAATTCCCAAGTACATGCATTGGTCTGAGCAAGAGATAACTTGGAGTATAAAAGATCACCCCAAGATCATGCCAACCCCTGGAGGATACGCTCTGGTCTTGGATCCAACATTCATGGGCCCAGATATCAACGTGAAGTTTTCAAAAGTACTGATTGACGGTCGCAGTAGCATCAACATCATGTATAAGGATACAATGCTCATGTTAGGCATTACCATGAACATGCTAGAGCCGACTAAGACCACTTTCCACAGGATTGTGCCGGGATTGTCCTGTGAGCCAATTGGCAAGATCTGGGTCGACGTCTTATTTGGCAATAGGGAAAATTGTCGCACTGAAGCTATAGAGTTCGAGGTGGTAGATCTGGTTAGCTCATATCACGCCTTACTCGGCAGGCCGGCTATGGCAAGATTCATGGCTATTACCCATATGGCATACTTAAAGATGAAGCTGCCAGGCCCATGTGGGGTGATCACAATGGAAGGAGATTACAAGAGATCTATTGCTTGTGCTTCAGCCGGATCTTCACTGGCTGAGTCACTTGTCATAGCACAAAAGAAAAGTCAGATGTTGGAGGTGGCAGCATTGGCCAAAGCAGCACAAATGTCCATGCCGGCACTCACCAACCCGCATGGCAATGTGTCATTTCAAGCTACCAAGGAAACCAAGAAGGTGCAGGTGGATAAAACTTTCCCAGAGGGCACAGTGACCATTGGGGCTGGCCTTACAGATAAATAGGAAAGCGAGCTCACCATCTTCCTCCGTGAGAATCGGGACATCTTTGCATGGTCCACTCAAGGTCTACAAGGAGTTCCGAGGGAGATGGCTGAGCACTCTCTTCATGTAAGACCAGATGCAAGGCCGGTGAAGCAACCCCTCCGCCGCTTCGCCGAAGATAGGAGGAAGGTAATAGCGGCCGAGATTGCAAGACTTTTAGCTGTTGGATTCATCATGGAAGTGCTGCACTCGGACTGGTTATCAAATCCAGTCCTGGTCGAGAAGAAGAAAGATGACCCGAATGTGGCAGTGGTATGGAGCATGTGTATTGATTACACGAACCTCAATAAGGCGTGTCCGAAAGATCCATTTCCTCTGCCTCAGATCGATCAAGTCATAGATTCTACTGTTGGGTGTGAGTTTTTGTCATTTGTGGATCCATATTCAGGATTCCATCAGATTCCGCTGAATCCAAATGATCAAATAAATATAGCTTTTATCACCCCGTACGGGGCTTATTGCTATCGCACCATGCCATTCGGATTGAGAAACGCAGGCGCAACATACCAAAGATGCATGCAAAAATGCTTACAAGATCAGTTGGACAAAAATGTTCAAGTATACGTCGATGACGTGGTAATAAAAACCAAACAAAGTCATACTCTAATTGAGGACTTGCGTCAAACATTCGCAAACTTGAGAAGATTCTGGATGAAACTTAACCCGGAAAAATGTACATTTGGTGTCCCGGCTGGCAAGTTACTCGGATTCCTTGTATCCAGCCGAGGAATTGAAGCTAACCCAACAAAGATCAGGGCCATCGAAAGAATGGAATTGCCAAAAACCCTCAATGATGTCCAGAAGTTTCTTTGGATGCACGGCTTCATTGAGCAGGTTTGTTAGTCTATGCGAAAAAGCCCTACCACTATATCAGCTGATGAAAAAATTAGACAAATTCACATGGACACAGCAAGCTGATAGCGCTTTCCATGAATTAAAGAAAATGTTGGCAACAACACCAATATTAGCGTCACCACTATCCAAGGAGCCAATGCTGCTCTATGTCGCCGCAACCAACAGAGTTGTAAGTGCAGTAATAGTGGTTGAACGTGAAGAAGGGGGCAAATCAGTCCAAAGACCAGTATATTACTTGAGCGAAGTGCTCTCTGTCTCGAAACAGAATTACCCGCATTATCAGAAGATGACATATGGGGTATATATGGAAGCAAAGAAGCTGAAACATTATTTTCAAGAACACCCAATCCGGGTAATATGCGAGGCACCTATCTCGGATATATTGGGCAGCAAAGATGCCAATGACGAGTAGCCAAGTGGGCCATTGAACGGCACCATACACTCTACAATATGATATGCGGATGCAATAAAATCTCAAGCCGCTGCAGATTTCTTTGTAGAATGGATGGAGATGCAGACGAACCACCACCGCCGGATCCAAATTCTTTGGAAAATGCATTTTGACGGGTCCAAGACGAGAATGGGTCTGGGCGCCGGGATAGTTCTCACATCTCCAAAGAGGGATCAACTGAGGTATGTGTTGCAGATTCATTTTGCTGCTTCTAACAACGTTGCCGAGTATGAAGCACTTGTCCATGGCATTAAAGTAGACAAGGAAATTGGTATCAAAAGGATCATGTGTTTTGGCGATTCGGATTTGGTGATTCAGCAAGTGTCTGGACATTGGGATGCACTGGATGCAAACATGGCATTATATCGCTTCCACGTACAACAAGTTTCGGGATATTTTGACGGTTGTGAATTTCATCACATTCCTAGAGCAGAAAATGAGACAGCAGATGTATTATCCAAACTAGGGTCATCTAGGCAAGCAATACCACCAGGGGTAGCATTGGAGCATCTCAGGAAGCCATCGATCAAGCCGTCACCAGAGTCCGAACCAATCAGGATCATCCCGGTGAGTCAGGAATCAGAGGCAGTGCCAATGGACATCGACTCAGGGGTAGGTTCGAGTCACTCGGGGACTGATCCGTTCAATTCAGGGGTTGCCGAATCACACTTGGGCACTCCTCAGGTTATGTCGGCAGAACATATCTTGGCGAAACCAATGGACATTGATGTTGAAGCAGACCTGGAACCACTAATACCAACATGGGCACAACCAATATTCAGTTATTTGAAATATGGAACCTTGCCGAGTGATGAAACACTGGCAAGGCAAACGGCACGAAGGGCAAAAGCATACACCATAATAAACAAGGAACTCTACAAGCGAAGTGTGACAAGTGTACTGCAGCGTTGCATCAGCTCAGAGCAAGTCCAGGAGATCTTATTGGATATCCATCAGGGAGAATGCGGGCACCATGCATCATCAAGAGCGTTGGTAGCCAAGGCATTCCGACATGGATTCTACTGGCCAAGCGCATTGGCACAAGCGCAAGAGTTAGTTGGGAAATGCAGTGGTTGTCAACATTATGCGTCCAAGTCACATTTACCAGCGTCTGAATTGAAGACTATACCAATCACTTGGCCTTTTGCAGTATGGTGCCTAGATATGGTAGGACCATTCAAACCAGCAAGGATAGGCATGACTTATATCTTGGTCATGATCGATAAGTTTACCAAGTGGATAGAAGTGAAGCCAATCAAGAAATTGGACGGTAAAACAGCTGTCACATTCCTAAGGGATATAATCCTTAGATATAGTTACCCGCACAGTGTGATCACGGACAATGGCACGAACTTTGCTGAAGGAGCTTTTGCTCGCTTCTATGGGAAACACCTAATAAGACTCGACGTAGCATCAGTCGCCCATCCAGAATCAAATGGACAAGTTGAACGGGCTAATGGCTTAGTTATGTCGGGGATAAAACCCCGCTTAATGGAACCACTCCAGAGATCACCTGGTTGTTGGATAGAGGAACTACCCTCAGTACTGTGGAGCTTAAGAATGACTCCGAATCGATCAACTGGTTATACGCCATTTTTCCTTGTATATGGGGTTGAAGTAGTTTTGCCTGCCGACATAGAATATGACTCGCCAAGGATAAGACAATACTCGGAAGCCGAGGTAAAAGAGGCCCGATAAGATGGAGTAGATTTACTCGAAGAAGCAAGGAAACTGGCATTCTCCAGATCTGCTATATATCAACAAAATCTCCGACGCTACCATAGCCGAAAAGTGCAACCTCGTGTCTTTCGAGAAGGAGATATGGTGCTAAGGCTGGTGCAGCGCGCAGCAGGAATGCATAAATTATCACCTCCATGGGAAGGTCCATTCATTGTAAGCAAAGCATTGCACAATGATTCCTACTATCTCATAGACGCTCGAGAAGTGCAAAAGAACAAGGCGGACAGGTCGGGAGATGAAACCAAAAGGCCATGGAATGTGGAACTGCTTTGTCCCTTCTATACTTAGGAGAAGCAGTGCATGTATCACTTGAACTCTCATATGTCAGACGTGCTTGCCGGCTATGTGCTAATAATAAAACGGTATGATTCGAAAAACTGACTCGGGGACTACCCCTTAGGCTTTCCATTTCAATTATTTTACGTCAGCTGGCGTGAAACCCGAAGTTTATCTCGGAACAAGTAGTGTTTACTCGGAAGAAATCAACTCTTCGACTATGCGGTTGTCCGAAAACACGGCTTCATGGCAAGCAAGAGAAAAATATCTAAGATGGGTAAACATGAACGCCGGATAAGTACAAGGGAGAAACGCGAGTTGGCCTTAGTTTTTGCCTAACTCTCTGCAGGTCGTGTTATACTGTGTGTCGAGTAATCTCGACCAAGTTATCCAAGTTTCATACCCGCTAACTATATCCTTCGTACTTTGAGATCCTAATGTCGAACACCGAAAAAGGTAGACAAGGGCCAAAGGCAAGGACAAATGACATGGCAAAATGAAACTCGGGGACTTGTCCTTGAGTGATTCGCGCTAAGAGCACAACGCAAATATATAAAGCCCATCGACTGGCGCGAAATCAAACTTAAAGTGCAATGTATGTTACATCTGTACCCGGCATACCGGGGATCTAATAAAAGTTCAAGTATTTGTTGGCCTAAGGAGCAGAAGAACTCGGAGGAGCACTCTCGGAGCCAGGAGTAGTGCTTGGAGCATCGGCCGGGTGAGGGGCATCGGCGGCCGGGTCATCTTGATCATCTGACTCGGTTGCTTCGCTGTCGCCACCCTCTTCATCAGCAACTTCGACGAGCGGGTCGCCAAGGTCGAGGAAGCTAGGCCCTTCACACCAAGCATGCACCATGGTGTACTCGATCATGTCATAAGCTCGCTCCTGGCGCTTCTTGATCAGCTCTAGGTCATTCAGCCATTTGCCATCCCCCCTTATGCGAGCAAGAACATCAAGGTTGATGTCCTCGTACCAGGAAAGCACGAAGGAGAGAGCTTTATCTGCTGCAGCTCGGACGGCAGACTCACGCCATTGATCCAGCCGGTCTTCAGTAAGAAGCGGTCTCTCAGCCAGTGGCTCGATGAGTTCGGGTGGGTCTTCATCCGGCCAGAGCATGCGAAACACATGGATAGCTGACTTGAGCAAGTCCACACCGCAAGATCTGAGGGTCTTAACCCGTTCAGACACCGCTGCAAGGAACTCCTCCATGGACACCTCGCCGTCAGCGGCAGCACCAGCTTCGGCTCTCACCTTCTTCATGGCTCGGATGGCAAACATGTTGGCCTCAAGAAAATTCTCTGCAAGCAAAAAGAGAAAGTTAGCAAATAGCAAGGGCAGATGGAAAAGGACTCATACAATGCATAAAGAGTAAGAACTCACTACCAAGAAGGAAGTTGATGGCGGCGAGTTTGTTATGCCAAGTCTTGGTCTTGGCTTGAAGGGCATCGAAGTTCTGGTTTGCCAACTCGATCGATGACTCGGCCTCGTCGAGTAACCTCTTGGTCTTCTCGGCGCTGGCAGCATGTTGCTCGCTCTTCTCGGCAAGCTCTTCCTTTAGCCCCTTCACCTCGGCCAAGTGCTTCTGCTCCATCTCGGCCATTAATTCCTTCAGCCGAGTCACCTCATCTCGCTCCTTCTAGAGTTCGTCTTGGTGCTTCCCTGCTTATTCAGAACAAATATTTATCAGTACCAACAGAAAAATTTCGGCAATTGGCTTAGGGAAGTAAGAAATTTACTCTCGGCCTTGCTGATTTGCGAGTGAAGTTCATTAATGGTGGACTGAGCAGTGGCTATGAAACAAGAGTGAGAGGAAAAATGAGAAGATGGACTAAGAAAAATTACACCAAATGAAAAAGAGGAAGAGCAAAATATATTACCTTGGCCGTAGGTGTCAGTCTGTAGCTTCTCATATGCAAGTTCGAGCTTGCGATGCGCCAGGACGAGAGCTTGATGCACCTTGGTGCGCTCGTTATGCGTGAGCTAATTAAAAGAAGACAGACAATAACGAAGAGTCAAGTCAGGCGACCTGCCGAATAAAAAATCTTAAGAGTTTACAGCCGAGTAAGTTCGTTACTCGGCAGTAACCTCGAGGTCTAGGGATCGAACTTCTAACATACAGGCTTGGAGTAAAGGATTTAAAGTCTAAGTGCCTATTGAAGATCTTACAGCCGAGTAAGTTTCTTACTCGACTGTAACCTCGGGGACTAGGTGGTATATATAAAATAAATACTCAATAACACAAAAGAGTAAGAAGTTAATTTACCTCGTTTACTTCGTCGGCGCGGGCCATCAGAGCAATGGCCTACTGGGTCATGTCCGAGACGGCCTTGGGGCCCAGCTTCAGCTTCTTCTAAGACGCAGTGTCGACCTCCCGTCATTTGCATTCCATGCCACGGCGTAAGGCTCAGCCGAACCAAGGCTCTTGCCACTAAGCGTCCGAGTAAGAACTCGACCCATTTTCAGGGCGGTTCCCAAAGTGGCACGGGTCGCAGCGACAGAGGTATGGAGGGTAACAGCCCTGGAGTCATCACCTGACCCAGCAGCCGCAGATTCGTCCCCCTTACCCGTTGAAGCAAGCTTTGACGCCAACGTCGGAGGCCGGATCTGAGGAGCAGAACCCGGAGCGCAAACTAAAGTTGTTTGCTTGGAAGAGGTGGATTTGCCAGAAGAGGGGCGAGTAGAACCAGAAGCCTTGGGTTGGGTCTGGCCCTTTGACAGAATTTGAGAGCGAGCAGGAGGATTTGGAGAAGATCGTGGAGCTTCCTGACTAGGCTCAGCAGTTTTGCTGGCTCCAAGATCAGGAAGTTGTTCATTCACATTAGCTCGAGGGCTGATGCCATAGGAACTACTGGCAGAGGGTTTCTCGGCGCCAGACTTGTGGGCACCAAGATCAGGAAGTTTTTCCTGGCCAGCGCCAGAGGCGCTAGCCGAGTGACCCACTGGGTCTGACTGACACTAAGAAGCGTGAACCTCAACAGTGCGAGCCTCGACCCAGACGGGACTCGGCGCCGCTGAGTCAGCTAGAGGAGGTGCAGGCCTAAGCGGCGAGTCAATGCAAGAAGTAGCCTGATTCGCCGTCAAAGGTGCAACACTGAAAACAACAAGACATATATAAGAGAACAGCAGTGATGAAAAAGAAAAGAACAGAGAAGACAAAGTGCAAAAACTTACCCGGTGACGACCGGGTCACGGGTGACTCGGCGTGTGACTCGGCCGAAAGCTTAGCGGAGTCTCGGCCAGTGGCAGCAGAGGCAGCAGGAACTGCCGGAGTAGGCTTGTTCTTCTTGGCCGGCTGAGTGCTGGAGGAGGCTCCGCGTCGCTTCGGCTTGGCGACGGGGATCTTGCCGACTCCACCCACGGCGAGAGGAGGAGTATCATGTACCTGGCCAGCTTCATAAGTAAATAACGGGTTTACTCGGACAAGCAAAGATATTAATGTCATAAGGCATGTACCTCCAAAAGTGTACAATCATCATCCTCATCATCGTCAGACCAATCTTGTAAGGGGTTGCGATATTGACTCTTACCTGGAGCTGAAGCAGCCGCAGTATGCGGGATTGGCATGAAGCACTCCAAGTCATACTCGAACTCATTCGAGTCAGAGCGATCCCCGTTATAGTCGGCAGGAGGGACAGTACTGTCATCAACCTGGTGAAGGAGATTCTGCGAAGGACAAACATAATGAGAAACTAAAAACTAAACTAAGAGTGGCAAAAGAGCTAAAGCCTACTCGGCGAGAAAGTAATCCGGAAAACTTACCCAGAGGACAGGCCTGACCCAGCTAAACGGTGGGCAACTCCAAGCCCAATCATCCGCCAAGTTCAATTTAAAGATTGAGCTTACTCGGCGGGCAATGGAGTCATGGGTGAGCTCCTTAGTGGAATGCCGAGTAGGATCATGGGACCCGCTCATGAAGCACATTTTGTGGCTCCTGGCTTGGATGTGGCTTACCCGGCGAGAGATGAAGGTGCACATGAGGTCAGAATCGGCAAGATGAAAGTTTTCATCCGGCGACAGCAACCTTTCCAGGATAGCGTTGGCTTCGTTCACCGCAGCATCTTGGTCGCGCGGGTCAAGCTGCCAGTGCTTCTTGTGGGGGACCTCATCCGAGAAAGGGGGAAGTCGGGTTTTGTCAGTGGACCCACTGTTTTTGACATAGAAAAAGGTTCTATGCCACTTCTTGCAGGAATCGATACCAGCAACCCGAGGAAAGATGGAATCCCTCCTGGGCGTGATGCTGGCAGCACCGAGTAGGCTTCTTCTCGACGGGAACTTCAGTGAGGGACAACCTGAACTTTGAAGCGAAAATACTTGGCCTACAAGAACCGTAGGCCAAATTCCAAGATAGGCCTCAGCAGAGATGAAACAAGAGAGAGCCAATTGCATTGGCGGGAAGATGGTGGGTCTCAGACTAAGGTAGAAAGAAACAAGGAAAAGAAAGTGCTCACGGGAAGAGCAAAACCCCGTTCAAAGTGGGAAAGGAAAACCACCCGCTCGCCAGCTTGAGGTTTAGGAGAGATCTCACCGGCGGGGAGGCGGAAATCCACTTGCAGTGGAATGCGTCTGGTGGACCGGAGCCACTCCACTTCTTCGGTGGAGACCTCCGAGCCTTCCCAGCCACCACGCTCGCCGGCGGGGACCTCCTGCTCCTCGGCACCGTCAGCACCGTCACGAGCGTCCATAAGGTCGTGGTCTGTCTCCTCCTCGGTGAGAGGCTTGGAACAGCGAGGACCCGTCTTTGGAATCGAAGAGGACATGGGCAATCGCAGACATGAGGGAGAAGGAACGCAAAGGGGCGATTCAATCTTGCAGCGCGAGGAGGAAGAAAGGCTAAGAAAGCCCGAACAGGCGGGGGAAGTGAAACCCCAACCCCTACTTAAGGCGATAAAACCCCGTAGTGGGATCTAAGCATGCCATTGCGGCCAGCGGTGGCGTGTACCAGGCGGGTTGAGCGCCACGTAGCCAAAGATACGAAAATCCGATTGCCACGTCACTGGAAGGACAAGAGGCGAGACGATGGGACCGCCATAGTGACGAGGAATAATCTGTGAGACGCTACTATGCCGCGAGAACTTGGAACAAAATTGAGGCAAGTAATCATGATTACTAGTTGTCGATCAAGCGCGAAAATGACCGAATTGGCCAAAATAACTCGGCTCGAGGCAAGAATGAGCCAAGAAGTCAAAGAATTGACCAAACTGTCGGACTAACTTGACAAGGTGCAACCGAGATAGATAAAAGACAAAACTAAGTTCCATTCACACAAAGGAACACGAGACGCCTAACGACTTGAGCGCTAGACCTCACTAGCTTGGGACTAATGTCGGGGATAACCCCGGTAGGTCACGAGAGGAAACATAAGCAATTGGGTTGGCTCCGAGTAAAAAATGAACCAGGCCGGGTAAGAACGACCGGGAAAGAGAAGCGTGAGAACCGAGATACAAACTATCTCGGCCCGTATAGGACAAAGTTGTAACCCTTGCAGGTACCAACGAGTCGAGTCAACCGAGGAAGGGCCGGGTCAAGAAGGACACGTGGCACCTTTCCGAGTAAGGTTCGGGAAGGACCATGGTAAAGCATGGTTAAAAGAGAAGGGCGACGCCGGGTGACACAAAAGGAACCGGGTGACGCCCAAAGCAAGCGCTGACGTATAAAGTAACAGCGTGACGCCAAAAAGAACAAGAAGCAGCATACCAGAAGACCGTTAGCTGTCAAGCTTTATGGACCGGGCCTATGGGCTTAGGTCAAGCCCATAACCCAACCCATATTGTAGGGACCAAGATCCAAACAGTAAACCCTAGAACCCAAGGGGGTATTAGCTAGCTAGCACTACCTATATAAGGGAGGGCGTAGCAGTAGTAGAGGGAGGTTGGACGAAGTAGAGAACAGGTGATGCGTACTCAAGATGAAAGAACATGTTGGGCCCCCATGTGTGGTTTTGGTAATTAATGACAATCTTTATGGACTAATGTGTGTATTAAGTTATACTTGTAGGATTTGTCCATTGGCATCGCTTGGTGCATGTGTTGGCTTCAAGGTCAAAGAAATGCAAAGAAGATTTGTTGGGCAAGCTCAATATGCGAGGTCGATGATGAGGAATTAAGGAAAGCGTTCCATCTTGAAAAGGGCAAGATCGTCTACATCGAGCTCAAGTGGAATGCTTAAGGCAAAGGTATAATATTGATAGGTTTTCCCTTTTGCCGGTCTCACGTTGTGTGTGTGAGACAGGGTTTAGGATAGATAACCGTACTATCAAGAGGGGCTCTCGTATGAGTAATTCGGTCACATCGTTTGGAGAGAGCTCAAACCTTTACATACTTGCATCATCATATTTGGTTGTTATTTGGTCTTATCCATGTGATGATATAGAGCTTGTGGTAATCTCCATAACAAGCTCTTGTTTATCTAAATCAGATCTCTCATTTGTATCTTGTTGCGATTTTGATTTATGCGGCTTTTCGGTTTCTCACCAAGTGAGGTATATCACATTGGGAAGCCCTTGTTGCCCTCTATCCAACGCAATTTGAATCGGGTCAATTGGAGCTTCCAGTCAAAAGTTATTACTGTTTGAATATTTGCATGTTTGTCTGTTTTCTGGGCCGAGCGGTAGTACCGCCCAGACGAACCGGTACTACCGCCCGAGCCTGAAAACGACCCATTTTTATTCTGTCTC
This sequence comes from Avena insularis, assembly GCA_023614405.1. Taxonomy (NCBI): domain Eukaryota; kingdom Viridiplantae; phylum Streptophyta; class Magnoliopsida; order Poales; family Poaceae; genus Avena; species Avena insularis. Next base: position 89,235,860 of record CM042695.1, read on the forward strand.
GCTAGATACCCAGATCCGGTACTACCGGTCGGCCCGGTAGTACCGTCCGGATGGGCCGATAGTACCGTTCGGCCTAGATGTATTCCCAGATTATTTTTTCAGATCCAGATCTGGCTCGCTCCAGCCCCAGACCCCGCGTGCCTGCCTCGGTTTCCGCTCGCGCGCGCCTTGCGTTGACTCGCTGTCGCCCGCTGCCGCCCACTCGCTCACGGCGCGCACCCGCCCGCTCGCTGCCGCGTGGGACCGCTGCCGCGCGCCTGCCTCCTCTGCGCGCATGCGGCCGCGTCTGCTGCCGCCTTGCTCGCGCGCGCGTGGCCCTGGCGTCGCTGCGCTGCTGCATGCGTGGGCCCGTGCTCTGCTAGCCTAGCGCGCGCGCCTGCCTGGCCTGCTGCTGCTCTGCTTTACTACTTGCGCGTGCTGCTGCTGCTGTTGCTTGCCAGCTGCATGCGAGCTGCTGCTGCTGCGCGGGCCCACTGCATGCGACGCTGCGCGCTGCCTGCTGCTGCTGCTTTTTCTCTCTCTGGCTCGCTAGCTGTTTGCGATTTGTGTTCGGTCCGGTAGTATCGGCCCCAATCCGGTATTACTGGTCAGTACGGTCATATTTTGGCTAACCCTATATAAGTCTTTTGTCTATTTTTGTTTAGGGTTACTTCTTCCTCCTTTTCTTGTCCAAGCTTTGCCTCCATTTGCTCTACTCTTTAAGCTTGATTTCTACACACCCCTCCATTGATTCTTGCAAATATTTGAGGGGTTGTTGGAGGAGATCTAGATCCACGTTTTGACCAAACCAAAACATCTCTTTGTGAGTGTATCTTTGGGGATCTAGATTTTGGGGGATTTTGTGTCTCTCTTTGATTTCTCCTCTCTTGTTCCCCCAATAGCTTTGGTAGCTTTGTTGGAACTTGAGAGTGAGGGATTTGAGCATCTTTGTGGTGTTCTTGCCATTTGCATTTGTTGCATCGGTTTGGGTTCTCCTCGAAGGATTTGGTTTGAATTGCTCATTGGAGCTTGTCCCTCTTGGGTTCTTGGAACCCTAGACGGTTTTGTGGCCTTGTGGCATTGTAGCCTTGGTGGCATTTGTTGAGACCTTTTGTGACGTTTGTTGGGAGCCTCCAATTAAGTTGTGGAGTTGTGCCCCAACCTTGTGAGAGGTTCTGGTTGCCACCGACAAGTGCACCGATAGTGGAAGCGTGGATCGATCCCATTGGGGTGAGATTCACCGGAGAATAAGGGAGGCCTTTTGTGGCGTTGGTGGTTTGATACCACCCCCTCTCCAAAAGAAACGTACTTCATGTTGGGAGGAACTCGGTAAAATATCGGTGTCCCCGCGTGCCTCGGTTATCTCTATACCCGAGCTCTTTACTTATGCACTTTACATTGTGATAGCCTTCGTGCTTGAAGTACTATATATCTTGCTATCACTTTGTTGCTTGTATTGCTTAGCATAAGTTGTTGGTGCACATAGGTAAACCTTAGTTGTTTCTAGGTTGTGCTTTACAAAGTAAACACTAGTTTTATTCCGCCTTTGTTGAGCCACTCTAGGAAAAGTTTTAAATCGCCTATTCACCCCACCCCCCTCTAGGCGACATTCGTATCCTTTCACAAGACAATACAGCTCAAGGAGCACTTGTAATCTTTGGGGTATCAATCAAATTGTCAAGTGTGGAGAGTTCTACTTGTTCTTCGTGCATGGCTCGACCGTGCACTCCCTCCCCGGTGACCACAAACATCCATTCGGCCCCCCAACTTAAGCCTACCCATGGCATCTGTCGTGCCACCACCACGACAGTTTGGTACACCCATGGAACGAAGAAGAGTGTGAAACACAAGCTAAATATGAAGCGCCACTGAGGCCATGGGGCGCAAAAGAAAAAGAAGTGCCACCAAACCTCCAGGCATATATGAAGATTCGCCACAGCAAAAGTTTATGTCTTAAGTTCTCATGTGTGCCTATTACAAAAGATGCTACTTTAATACCACATAAAACATGCATGTGATGCTAGCTGATAGTTAAAAAAATATAGAAACAAGAAAGATAGATTTGAACAAGAAAGTCCCATGAACGAGCAAAGCTAAGGGTACAAGAACAAATCATCATATGTGTAAAATAGACTCTAAAACTTTCTATTTTCCTGTAACCAAGACTAAGTTGTGTTAGTACCCTAGAATTTTCTATTTACCCATACACATAGAAAGCCAAACATAGACTCTATAAGTCTCTGTCAAGATATTTGTTGGAAAACACGCTATGGACTATCTGCTAGGTTACTTAAATATACTAGAAATGATCTCAATACATGCATGTAAACTATGTTTGTTTGAGTGACATAGATTAATTTGTTGATGTGTGAAATTTTGTCCCTTTAGGCTTGATTGGATCTAGAGATAATTGACTGGAAGAAATGTTTCTAAGAAACAATGCACCAAAAATTTAGAAATAGCGAATGCACCTTTTTTGTTGCAAAATAGCATTAAATTGAATCAGTTCCATTTGCAAACACTAAATTGTATATTAGTATTGCACCTTAAATATTTAGATATAATATCAAAGTGATCAATGTCGTTATTAAGTGTAATGGAGAACTATACTTAAATTACAACTACCATATGTACTTGAACCTTTAACTGTTAGATCTATTGAACCAATGACTTAAACTAATTTCTTATTATACTGACTGGGGAATGAAGCCTGAGTCGAACATTGACGTCCTTACGGTCCTTTGCGCCCTCATCAAAAATAAAGTTTTTTGACAAGGTCTAGTTAGTATAACATGTGGTTAATGCAAATACAAAAAAATTATTTTCCCACTCAGATGATATTTTGACATTATAAAATGATTGGGGAATGAGTTATCAGTTTTATGAGAGCAAATCAGAACATGGAGAGGTGACAACAGTATCAAGTACATCTCCACAAGCAAGGGGTACACATTTGGGTGGAAGATGGCTCACACTCATAAGGTGCACCTCGCAAAGGTGGCCCTCGTCGGGTCAGTGGACCAGGGTAGGAGAATCTTTCTCAATACCCCATAAACAGTGTGGTGCCCTAGCTACTACAAACCTGACCCCTCACGATGGAACAAAGATGAAGGGATGTGTGAAAAGATCCCTACATGTCGGGCTCATTGCTGGTACCCCTACCTCTTCTCCCCGTGGTGGTACCAGACTCGAAATCGGGCAATTGATAACTTGTAGTTTATATAGCTCCACAAGTATGGCAATGACGCATGTATTATTTTTTCAACCTAATGATCTCGATGCAGATAAAAGTGCACAAAATTAACATTGCAATTACCACATCAGCCGGACGCCACAAATCGTGGAAATGTAAACAACAATTCAGGTGTTACGTACATGTAGTCTAGCTTCTCTAACAGTATTATGTTCATCATCTCGAGTCACACAAGCTTCATATTCATCTTGGTGTCGTGCAAGAGATCTGATGGGTGCTTGCCAGACTACAAACAAGAGTTAGTGTGTAGAAACATGCGTATGCGGATAAAGTTGTGTCACTTATTTTAGAACGGAGAAATAATAAACATGTCACCACAATTAAAACCTTAGGTCTATATGATAGTGTTTCTCATGGTGTAGGTAGTTATAGGCATTTGAAAACAAATACTTCTTCCGTCCTAAAATGGATATCTTAGATATATTAAAATTTAGATGTATCTACACACGAAAATATGTCTAGATTTATTTAAATTTAGACGAGTTTGCGACATCTTTTTTTAGAGTAGAGGGATAGTACTCTACATCTGTATTACAAAAGAAAAATTATTATTTTTCTTAAGGTAAATTTAGCAAGTCAATAAATCTAGCAGTACAGAATACACAAACAGATGCACAACTTAATTTCTTTGGGTGGTGCTGTAGCAATTAACCCACCATAGTCCTACGAGAGCAGAAAAAAAGGCTAAGAATATATACCGTTCTCGTGATTAAAGTGGCCTCAGCACCGTGCATATACATAATGTATTCGTCGGCTTGAAAAAGAGTTCTTCTAAGATCTGATGCCCGGCCGGCGAGCTACGCAACCGAAGCCTCGGCTGGCGCTATAGCTAGGCGGGAGCGCGTCACCACCATCGGCGGGTTCAACATCGACCCCCTCATTAACGTTTTTTCTACCTGCTTAGTACATGGAAGCCAGCGTTTTGCTAGACCTTTCGGAAAAAAAACAGCGACCCCCCTCATTTCCTTCATCGACCCAGCAGCGGAGCAGCAATGGTTCGTGGTCAAACCTTAATTGTGCTAAGAGATGCATATTGATTGCAGAAAGTGGTCCTGCTCTTGTGCTCGCCCCCTACGGGTGACATAGGGGCGATAACCCTAGCGCGCGCCCCTGCTCCTTTTTTCCCCTTCTCTTCCCTCCGCTGCCGCCAGTGGAAGCCACCGGGCAAAGTCCCGGACAGTGCTGGTGGTGGCGGCCTTCCATTTCCCACGTGTGCGATGGAATGCGTGTGGCAGTGCTGTCTAGTGGCGGTTTGCTCATGTGGAGGCGACCTCGGTCCAGTGGCGAGCTGCGTGGCGGCGGCGGTGGGTGCGAACGCGACATAGGGGTGGTGGCGATGGAGGTAGGCCACGGTGATGGGCAGTGCGGCCCAGATCTAGGCCCGCTGGGACGATCTGGGAGCATCTGCCCTAGCCTGTGCGAGACCTCAGGCAGTTGGGCTCAGGAGCCTACCTCTGGATACTTTGCCAGCGCCGGAGTTGGGCCAGGGGGGCAAACTCTAGTGGTCACTGGGCATATCCTCAGAGGTTATGTGTGTTGTGATTTGGGCGATTCTTCGGCATGCTCGTCGCACCCCTGCTCCCCAAGTGTGGGATGGACCTGGGGCAGGCGAGCTCGGTGGTGATGGCGCTGCTGCTTGGCGGTGGGGATCTACGGTGGTGGAGGATCAATTGGTGGCCAGAGGAGTAGGGACTAGTGTTAGGGTTGGTGATAACGGCGGCACCGTTGCTGCAGTGCGGCAGAGGGGTTCACGGGTCCATTCAGGTTGGGTCGGGCAAGGGAGGGCCTGGTTTGCCCATGTGATACGTCGTAAACGTATCTATAATTTTTGATGGTTCATGCTTGTTTAGTATCTACTTTGTTATGTTTTGTCTACACTTTGAGGTATTTTTATACACTTTCTGGAACTAACCTATTGACAAGATGCCACAGTGCCAGTTGCCTGTTTTCTGCTGTTTTTGGTTTTAGAAAGCTAAAAAATAAATATTCTCGGAATTAAACGGGACAAAAACCAAAGTTCATATTTTTCCTTGAACGATACGGAAAATCGAAGACGAGACGGAGGAGGACACCAGGGTGCCACACCGTAAGTGGGCGCAGGCTAGCCCTGGTGGCGCCCACAGGGGATGTGCCCCCCTAGGCCTCCACCGACCTTGCCTTCTTCGCCGATAAGAATCCCCCGATGAGAAAACCCTAAACCATCCATCAGAAAGCCACGAAAAGTTCCGCAGCGCCGCCACCACCGAAGGGGAGATTCGGGGGACAAAAGGTCTCTGTTTCGGAACCCTGCCGGGACGGGGAAGTGCCCCCTGATCCATATCCATCGATCTCCATCACCATCTCCATCGCCGTTGCTGATTCCCACGATAAGGAGGGAGTAGTTCTTCCTCGAGGCTAAGGGCTCTACCGGTAGCTATGTGTTCATCTCTCTCTATGCATGATCATGTTGTGATCATGAGCTTTCTAACCAAGTAGATCTACTTTTCTACTCAAGTGCTTTAATAGATCTCTGCTCTCCGCATGTGTGTGAAAGTGACAGCGTGCACGCCATGGTGGCACTTAGGCTAGAGGTTACATAAATACCCATCGTGTTTTAATAGATCTATGTTTTTTCCCACGTGTGTGAAAGTGACAGTGTGCACACCGTGTGTGGCACTTAAGCTAGGTTACATATATATTTATCATGAGTATATTTTGAGTTGGTTGTCTCTATGAAATTGTGGTGTTTGTTGGAACCGTCTAGCGCTCAAGGTGACAGTGTGGGGTTATCTAGATGGGGAAGCCGGACTTTGAGGAGTGTTGTTATAGCCCTACCATGGATTAGAGTGTCCAACCGGAGAGTAGTTTAGGGTAGAATCATAAAGAGAATATATTTATTGAGAGTGTTCACTAGTGAAAGTAAGATCCCTAGGCCTTGTTTCTAAACATTGAAACACCGTTTGCATCTAGATTTGTTACATATTTGTTTGCTTTCATCTTTATTTCAGTTTTCCTTTAGTCTCTCCCGCGTCAACAACAAGTCAGAAGCTCTTTTCTAGCACCGTTACCACTTGTATTTCACTATCTCTTCGCTGAACTAGTGCACATATACACCTGACAAGTGTATTGGGTGTGTTGGGGACATGTAACTACCTCGGTGAATTACGCTCCTAGTTACAAGCCTGGATGAGCGGAAATGGTTAAAATAGTACGGTGGGGCCCAAATGCCACTCACAGGTAGACCTTTCGGCCGTCCTAACCATTTCCAAACATCGACCAGAGCAGGCGTGTCGGCGTGAAGGATCAACTACATACACAAATGAGTATGTATGCAAGCCACCATACAATGGTTCTCGAGTCATTCCATCTAAAAAGAAAGGAAATATTGCAGCATACGGCAAGATCCAAATATCCTAGATAGATATAATAGTTTAGGATACCTCCTCATACACCAAACATCGAGTATCAAGCGGGCGGAAAACAAGATCCGATGCGGATAAGAAGCAAATCGGCATAAGATGCCCCATAAATAAACACATCCATACAGATCTCACGGATCCCTGTTCCCGGAATCTCTACACCGAATGATCGTTGCCCATATCGTTCGTCTCTTCCACCCAGTATCCATCTTGCGCGTTCACCTGTTCATCTGAATCAAACAATTTATCGTGTGAGACCCTAGAATTTTCAGCAAGTCTTTATGCCTCTAAAGGGACACAACACAGGGTGACGCAATTGCAGCAAAAGATAATACCTAACAATTCTATAGATACTCGCTAACCATCCGCCTAACCAGAGATAGCGGATGTCCGTGAATGTAACAACAGTTATAAAGGTAATATCAACAGATCCATCCTCCTCCTAAACTACCGAGGAAGCGGACGAACAACCCCATCTGTTGGCAGTTTTATTAACCATTCCATGAGTGTTGCACTATTTACTAGTCGACTTAGTCAAATTAAAAGCGGTACTTTAGTTATAGTTGTCTATGATCGAAAGCGTGCTCCAAGTCGTCCATAACCGCGGACACGGCTTTGAAAGTTTTACCTGCGGTGCACAAATAGCAACACACACTCGATCAACCTCGGAAAATCCAAATCAAAACCCAACGAGGCGATCCACGACAAAGCGATCACAGGATTCAGAAATATTTGAGGCCACCCCATTAAGCTACCACTAGCAGCTGGCCCGGCTCTGAGACGGACTCAAGGTTTGTGGGGCTGCTTATTTGGGAACCGAAAGTGTGGTGGGCTTGTCGATACTGAAAACAGGTCACGGTCCTAAGCAGATGCAGTGCGATTACCTCGCACAATTTAAATAAAGCGATAAAGCATGGCATAAGTACAGGATAGTAAATAAAACCTCAAACTAGTTTGTGGCCCCAAGAAATAAGAATGAATCAAGCTCGCTCGGGGGTTCATAAGCCTCCCGGATGTGGATAGCGCGAATATTCAAGGAACAGGAATCAAGTACTCGGGGTCCTCACGGACACAAGTGAGCCTGAAAAACCAAATAGCGAATATGGCTCACCGATGCCACTTTCATTAGTTATCCCATTACTACTCAGTTAAGTTCTTTAGGTACCTCGTTATCCATCGACACTCACATACCCTACACATGTTGTTCTCACTGCATGGCTCAAACAACTCCTGTAGTAATGGCTCATGGGATGGAGGAACAAGCTTCGGTGGGGTTTAAAAGTAAAGGCTATGCAATACTTGGGATTCAATTTAATGCAATCGCGACTCAATGATGCAAGAATAAGAAAGAGGCAATAGGTACTATATGTATGCAAGCATGTGGTAGTGCTTGCCTGGCAGCTCAGTTGAAGCGAGAGAAGGATCTGGGTAGTGCTCCTGGGTCTCTTGATATATCCCCTGCTCAGCGTCTATTCGGAGAAGAACCAAACAAACAAGGGCCAACAAAAATAAAGTGCGCAAGCATATGAATAAAATGCATCAAGCAAACAATCATGCTATGATGAATGATACACAATTTGCATGGCAATAAAGTAGCATGGCATGGGTGAGGTGTGGAATACAAGAAATAATCATTTTATTGGGTTTTAAACACATTTTAACCTCAAATTAGTTGCTGTAAACTTTAAATTTATATGATGCATGCTGCCAAACAGAACACGGAATGCATAAACAGAAAGGTCTCGTCGAGCTAATCATTTTAGACATATCATTTGTTAAATTTGGAGTTATAAAACAAAAGTTATTAATTAATTAAGGAAAAGGGCATTTTATTGTAATTTTAGTCAACTTGCAATTTTAAATGTTCAAAATATATTTTGAAGGCCATATTTGAATTCCTCACATTTTTCTGATTTCAAAACATATATTATTTGTATTATTTGGATTTGTGATTTAAAAGTTATTTGAAAACAGATTTAAATTTGAATTTAAAATAAATTTGGAAAGATTTGAATTAAAACAGAAAAGCAGAAATACTTTTGTTACTCAGACAGAACTAGCCACGGTCACTGACGAGTGGGCCAGGTGCTGACTCAGCAACAGGCTGGCCGACGTGGTCCACGCGGGCTTTTCTCACCGAGGGGAAACCCACCACGTGTTGGTGGGCCTCAATGGCGAGGCCACAACGCTGTATGTGCTATCGACACATCGGGCGATCCCAGGCGCGGGGGAGGGTCTGTCCGTGGTGGTCCGGTTTTCCCGGGGGTCTTTTTGCAACGAAAACACAGAGGCTGGTAGGTGGGGTCGTGGGGCTGCGGGTTTAGGCGGGAAAAACGGGAGGGGGTTTCCTGCAAAAACGACGACGCCGCCGGACCGTCTGCTGCGCGCCGATCTGCAGAGCACAGGGGTTCGGCCGGAGTTCTGGCGAAGATGGCGACTAAACGGCGCCTTCGCCAGCCGCAAAAAGGAAAACGCAGAGGGACATCGGCTACAAGTTTCATGCAGGGAGCAACTACAGGGTGGGTGTCAGGCGGGCTTGACGAGGAACAGAGAGGCCGGGGGACTGGGCTGGCTGCCCGCCCAGCACTGAGCTGTGCGCGCAGAGCGCTCGACGGACGGCGGCGGAGCTACGGCGCATGAGGAAGAAGGGAACCGTGTCTGGGAGGCGTAGGGGCTCACCGTGGTGTCGCCGGCGTGGTAGATCATGCGGAGGTGGAGAGGATCTAGCTCCGGGCTTGGTGGCAACGGCGACGGACCAGCTCGGGCGCGGCGGCGGCGAGGCTTCTCCGGCGCGCTCCGGGGCAGCTCCTGGTGCAAGGCGACGGTGAGAGCAGCGTAGAAGAGCTTCCCGTCTACCCCCGCCTCCGGGCACCACTTCTCCACCGGCTAACAACCGAGGCCGAGGCTAGGGTTTAGGGGGTCCATGGCCATGGCTAGGGCAAAAAGCAAGGGGAGAGGGGGATCTGGGCGCCCCCTGGCTAGGGTCTGGGGTGGGGTGTGTGGGGTAGATGAGGAAGGAGGGTAGGGCACACGGGTTTGGTGTGGTAGCTTTAGAAAAAGGTGGGGGAGGGGTGATCGGGCTAGGTGTACTCTCCTTCTTCTCTTTGTCTTGAAGCCAAAGAAAGGAGTGGGGATGGCAGATGAGGGGAGCTCGGGGTGGGGTAGGCCTGGCAGGGAGAGAGAGAGAAAGAGAGAGAGAGGCCGAGAGGGAGGGGTGGTATGGTAGCTAGGGTTTGGAGAGAGGGGGCTCGGTTAGATTACGTGATGCACATGGTAGTGGTAGGGTGTAACTAGGGTAGATGAGGGTTAGGTTTAGGGTTTAACTTAGGTGTAGATATTGGAGAAAAGATTAGGGGAGAGGGTAGATGAGGGTTAGGCATGATCCACATGACCATGCAAGGATGGAGGTGAAAAGGGAGGGAAAGATGAGGAGTAGAGAGAGAGAGATGTGGTGGAATGTTCTATTTTGACAAGACCAAGCAAGATCAAGCCAAGTTCAAACATGATCTAGACAAGACAGAGAGGGTGAGAAAAGGTGGTGATGGCACGGATGGAGATGGTGATGGGGTTTTAGATGCTTGCATGCATCAAGCAAGATCAAGCATAAGGGGGAGAGGGAGATATGGGGAAGATCCACTCAAAGATCCAAATAAAACCAAAGGCTAGAAAAAGGTGGTACATGCATGGCCCATGCAAAACAATTAATGCCATGCTTAATCTTGTGAAAACAATAATATTTACATGGCATTATTCCTATGCATTCCCAAAAGTGGGTTTAAACCAAGCTAAAGAATTTAAAGGAAATTCCAGATGGAGTAGATGGAGATGATCACATTTGATTATAATTGGGACTTGCTAGTGTGTTTATTCCACTAGCTGTTTAATAGTCCCAAATATACCCCAACATGATAATAACCCCAAAGCAACCCATATGGAAGCTAGGAAAAAGGTTCCACTCACAAGGCATACAAAGGTGGCCATGTGGCTCTCATATATCAATAATGTGAAAACAACATGATGCTAAGATGAGAGCATGTGAAAAAAAATAGAATTGGATCCATCCCAACCCATATGAGCTAGAGGTAAAACCCAACTAAAGTGCAAAGCTCATATTTAGTTGGATGGTGGAATTATAAGGTGGTGACAGAGAAAGGTGATGGAGTTGAATAAAAGATATGCCCCCAACTCAACTTGGGCATTAAACAATATATCAAGAACCAAATACAATATCAAGAGGCAAATACATTTTACAATGCATATGAGAGAAGAACCAAAACAAAAAGGGTTTTATATGATGCTCAAATGCAAGGTGGCATGATGACACGAGCATGATATAATTATGATGCAACAATTATATATATAAAGTAGCCATTATATAGACTAGGCTAGTAGCATTGCAATTGTTAGACAATTGGGATGCTACAGGACACAAGAGACTTCCTGTATCTTGATTGCAGGGTTTCTTGAGAGGAATACTTTTGACCACTTCCTCCCTGAGTTCGATAAACCTTGGGTAATCCACTTAAGGGAACTTGTTGCTGTTCTACAAACCTCTGCACTTGGAGACCCAACAATTGTCTACAAGAATAGAAGTGTGTAGACATCAAGCTATTTTCTGGCGCTGTTGCCGGGGAGGTGATACGTCGGAAACATATCTATAATGTTTGATGTTCCAGGCTTGTTTAGTATCTACTTTGCTTTGCTTTATCTATACTTTGAGATGTTTTTATATGTTTTTAGGTACTAACCTATTAACAAGATGCCATAGTGCCAGTTGCCTGTTTTCTTCTGTTTTTGGTTCAAGAAAGGCAGAATATCAATATTCTTGGAATTGGACGGGACAAAAGTCAAAGTCAATATTTCACCGAGGAGAACACGGAGTCCGGAGGAGAGACGGAGGAGAGCCACAGGGCGGCCGCACCCCCCAGGCGCGGGCCCACCCTAGGCCATGCCTGGGAAGGGTGTGGGCCCCCTGGTCGCCCTGTTGCCTCGCCTCTTCGCCTATAAGAAACCCCGATGCCTAAACCCTAAGTACCCGATCAATATTCCACGAAACCGTCTATAGCCGCCGCTACCATTGTCCCTAGATCAGGGGGATCTGAAGCTCTTCCCGGCACCCTGCCGGAGGGGAGATCATTCCGGAGGCCTTCTTCTTCATCATGCCAGCCTCCGGTATGAAGCGTGAGTAGTTCCACCTAGGACTACGGGTCCATGTAGTAGCTAGATAGTTATATCTCCTCCTTTGTGCTTTCATGTCTAGATCTTGTGAGCTCCGTTCATGATCAAGATCTCATCTATTTGTAATCATGGATGTTGTGTTTGCGGGGACCCGATGGATATTGAGATTACTATGTCAGATTGATTAATGGTTTTGTCTTATTGATTCTATCATGTCTGTGTTTTTTGTGATCTTGCATGCTCTCTGTTGTTAGTAGCTATCTTGGCCAAGTAGTTGCTAGTGACTCCAAGAGGGGGTATTTATGCTCGATAGTGGGTTCGTGCCTCTATTTAATCTAAGGGAAGTGACAAAAATCTCTAAGGTTGTAGATGTGTTGTTGCCACTAGGAGAAAACAACGGTCTCTTGTTCATGGAACGAGTGGATTGTTTACCTTACACACTTTGCTTAAAGCAGTTGTCCATTGCTTGCAACTTAATACTGGAGGGGGTTCAGATGATAACCCAAAGGTGGACTTCTAGTCATAGATGCAGTTGGATGGCGGTCTATGTATCTTGTTGTATTGCCCAATCGAATATCATAGGATCTTGATGTCTAGAATTGCATTGTTATGCCTTGCTCAGTCCTGTCAATTGCCCTGCTATAATTTGTTTATCCAGCATGCCATGTTTATTTATCTAAGGAGAACACCTCTAGTGAACTATGGACCCCGGTCCAATCTTTACCATTGATACATCTTCCACTGTTACCATTTACTTGTTGCAAACCACTATTACCTTCCACAACATACAGTTAATCCTTTGATACAGCAAACTGGTGAGATTGACAACCTCATTGTTCGTTGGGGCAAAGTCTTGAGTTTGTGTTGTGCAGGTTTCCAAGTTTCTTGCAATATCTTTGAGACGTTTCCTTCCTCCTACTGGTTCAATAACCTCGGTTTCTTACTGAGGGAAAACTTGCTGATGTGCTCATCACACCTTGCTCTTGGGGTCTCCCAACGAGGCGTCAATAACACGCCAACAGGAGGTATGGTAAAAGGTACTCACATCCTCCGGTGTGAGTGCTCGAAGTTATTTCCTTTAGATTCTGCAATTTTGTCTTTTTGTTTCTTGTTTTCACTAGTTAGGCTTAATGGAAAACAACAACAAAATTAGAGATTTTTATAGTGTTTATCTTGATCTAGGACATGAAGTGTTTGAAGATAAAATTAAAAAACCTATGGAGCTTTATTTGCATGCTAATAGCAATGTTATTAGTATGAATTCTTTGAACACCATGATGTCTACGCACTTCTATTCTTGTAGACAGTTGTTGGGCCTCCAAGTGCAAAGGTTTGTAGAACAGCAGCAAGTTTCCCTTAAGTGGATCACCCAAGGTTTATCGAACTCGGGGAGGAAGTGGTCAAAGGTATTCCCTCTCAATCAACCCTGCAATCAAGATACAAGAAGTCTCTTGTGTCCCCAACACACCCAATACACTTGTCAGGTGTATAGGTGCACTAGTTTGGCGAAGAGATAGTGAAATACAAGTGGTAACGGTGCCAGAAAATAGCTTCTGACTTGTTGAAGTGGGATAATGGTGCCAGAAAAGAGCTGATGGCGTGGAGGAAAGGTAAAAGCCCAAAACCTCCCCGGCAAACAGAATAAGGATGGAAGCAAGCAAACATGCAACAGATCTAGTAGCAAACGGTGTTTCAATGCTTAGAAACAAGGCCTAGGGATCATACTTTCACTAGTGAACACTCTCTCATATAAATATCCTCTCTTCATGATACTACTCTTAACTACTCTCCAGTTGGACACTCTAATCATCGGTAGGGCTATAACAACACTCCTCAAAATCCGCCTTCCCCAATCTAGATAACCCCACACTGTCACCTTGAGCACTAGATGGTTCCAACAAACACCACAATTTCATAGAGACATCCAACTCCAAATATAACTCATAACAAATATTCAATCTAGCCAAAGTGCCACACATGGTATGCACGCTGTCACTTTCACACACGTGGGGAAAAGCATAGATCTATTAAAGCACAAAGAGTATTTATGTAGACTCAAACCTAAGTGCCACCATGGCGTGCATGCTGTCACTTTCACACACATGGGGAGAGCAGAGATCTAATGAAGCACTTGAGTATCATGGGAATCAGCAACGGTGATGAAGATGGTGGTGGAGATCGATGGAGATGGCTCCAAGGGCACTTCCTCGTCGTCAAATAGGTGCCGCAACAGACTTTTCGTCCCACGAATCTCCCTTCGGTGTGTTGCTGTGGAGGTTTTCTTGTATTTCTTCTGGATTCTTTAGGGTTTTCCCATCGGAGGCTTCTTATAGGCGCAGGAATCAAGGTCGGTGGAGGTCCAGGGGGCCCAAACCCTACCCATGCGCGGGGTGGGCCCACCCGCACCTAGGGGGTTTGGCCGCCATGTGTTCCCCCTCCGGCTCCGCTTCGTGGTTCCGTGTTGCTCCGGGAAAATAATAACTTTGGCTTTTGTCCCGTCCAATTCCGAGAATATTGATTTTATGCCTTTCTGGAACCAAAAAACAGAAGAAAACAGGCAACTGGCACTATGGCAACTTTTTAATAGGTTAGTTCCAGAAAAGATATAAAAACACCTCAAAGTATAGACAAAGCAAAACAAAGTAGATACAAAACAAGCATGGAGCATCAAAAATTATAGATACGTTTCCGACGTATCACACCATTATTGCTAATGCTATGGAAATGTCTAATCTTGGGAAGCTAGTTTTGATGAGCATGATATTTTCAGTCCCCCAAGCACGGAAGAGAAAAATTACTTTGATGATACTTTACCTCCAATATATGATGATTACAATGATGAATATGATATTTTCAGTCCACCTACTATTGAGGAGGAAATTAATTGTGATTACAATATGCCTCCTATATTTGATGATTATGGTGATGAGAATAATAATGATAGCTATTTTGTTGAATTTGCTCTCAGTACAATTAATAAGAATGACTATGCTTATGTGGAGAGTAATAATTATTTTATGCATGTAGCTCATGATAAGAATATTTTACGTGATAGTTATATTGTTAATTTCATTCATGATGCTACTGAAAGTTATTATGAGAGAGGGAAACATGGTCTTATGCATCTCAAAAATATTAAGTTTCCCCTATTTATGTTGAAAATTTTGAAGTTGCACTTACTTTGCTTTCCTATGCTTGTTGCTTTGTGCTTTCATGACTTGTTTCTTTACAAGATTTCTATGCATAGGAAGTGGGTTAGACTTAAATGTGTTTTGAATTTGCTTCTTAATGCTCTCTTTTACTTCAATTCATATTTCTTATGTGAGCATCTTCTCAAACTATCAAGCCTAACTTAAAGGCGTTAAAAAAAGTACTTCTTGGGAGATAACCCAAAAGTTTTCTTGAGTCTTGGAAGTTATTACTTCAGTAATGACCTCTCCTTATCCTTTTTATTTGCTTTTTGTGCCAAAAATAACCTCTAATGAGAGGGAAGTAAGATTTGGGGAGTTGTTGTCCCGAAATAGATTTTTGTGCTCCACCGTAAAAATTCGTGAGGAATCTCCATAAGTCGGATTGAGCAGATATTTTC
Source organism: Avena insularis (assembly GCA_023614405.1). Taxonomy (NCBI): domain Eukaryota; kingdom Viridiplantae; phylum Streptophyta; class Magnoliopsida; order Poales; family Poaceae; genus Avena; species Avena insularis. Next base: position 89,251,257 of record CM042695.1, read on the forward strand.
TTAATAAATCCCCCAGTATGTTAGATAACTTTTGTTAGTTCAATAATTTTTGATTTGAGCAACATAAGGTCTTCAAAAAAATCGGCTTCTACCTGCTGGTCTGTTTTGACAGATTTCTGTCATTATTTGCATTTGTTTCTTATTGATTCCTTTTTGGGTTATTTTTGGGAAATTGAGATTTTTGAGGGAATTGCTACAGTATCTTGTGTTTTTAGTAAAAGTTTTTCTGTTATAAAGCTAAACCCAAAGGTCTATTTTCTTTTGAATACACTAATGTTGCTAATGAAGATTGTGTGAAATTTTGTATGAAGGAAAATTTTCAGGTGTAGAGAGAGAATGATGTAATGAGATGAAGAATGGACAAAATCTCAAGCTTGGGGATACCACCCCGTGTCACCCCAAGAAATATTCAAGAGGTACAAGCTTCAAAGCTTGGGCATGCCCAAGGCATCTGCTTCTTCATCAATAAAAAACCCAGGTCTTTCTAGACACTTTGTTTTTATTGTTTCATGCACAGTTGTGTTGTTCTTGGAGCGTATTAGTTTTTGTTTTTGGTTTTATTTAGTTTGGTTTGCTTGAATAAGTTGGTTGATCACATCACACTTCTTTTGGAGAGAGACACACTCTGTTTTCATTGCCTAGAACACTCTAGTTTTCACTCTTACTGTTCTGTGAGTGTTCACTTTAGCTAGCACTGTGTTTAGCTTTAGTTTTCTTGTGCTTTCAGCTTAGAACTTTTTAGTTCTTCTCTGTGGATTTGTGATACATGCTCACTGATCTTTATTGATTATTATCTTTGTGAGTTGGTTCAAATAAGTTGATTGGTGTTGGAAAGGAGTAGGAAGTCCTTGCTTGAGTAGTACAAGAGGATCTTGCTTTGACTGTGACTTAGACTTTATCATGTCATGATAGGTTTTGTTTTGACCTTATGCCTAGTGATTATTGCTGTAGCATGACTTCTTTCAAACAATTGGGATTGCTTAGTGTGCCTTGAAGGAATCATGCGTTATTTTAGCATACAAAAGCATAATATTGTGGTATTCTCCTTTGATGCTTTGTTTGGGTTGACTTGGCACATGCTCACACCATGTTATGACTATGAACAAGTCACCATAGCCTCTATGATCATTTAGTCCCTGACTTATAGTACCACTTTATGCTTTGATTAGTAATGTTTTGTCGCTCTGCATGATTATGGCCATTATTGCTTTATTATTTGGTCGCTCCCATCCTTTGGTAGCATCCACTTGTATGAGTAAGCTCTACTCATGCATCTAACTTCCAACAAACCAAGTTATTCCAAAGTGTCCACTATAAATTCCTATGCATGGTGTGTTACACCATTCCAAGTATATTCTTGTTTTCATCTATCTTCCAATTAAAAAGTATTTTGTTATGTGAAAACTTATTGATTAAAGCTCTCACTAACTTCATGGCGCACTTTATTTTTCTTGCCCCTAATAAACTTGAGCCATTGTGTCATCTATGTTGTATATGCTTGCACGTATACGTTGGAATTAGCAGAACCATGATGTCACGGGGAACGCTTTCAACATTGCACTTTTACATTGTACTCAGTTGATATCATGCTCTTTTGTTTATAGATGTCGTCGGTGTGAAACGAAAGGGGAGCTTGTAAGTCTATGGAGTTATGTATGTGTGTTAGAGAAACGCCTGGGCCGCTAGCCTAAGCCATGCCTAATCATGGTGGAAACTTGCAGCATAACCATAGTGAGCAATCTATGAAGCATTGTTCTTATAAAAAAGAGATAGAGCTTGAGAAAAAGAAAAAATATGAGAAAAGAGGAAAGAGAGAAAAAAAGCACCATATTCCCATGGTAAATAAGAAGATTGCTGAGATGCTCATTGTCTGCTTGCCTTGTCATTTTGATTATGGGATAGCTCCTGTATCATGTGCAAGGGATACCCCGTTGATGGTTCTCTATGATACACATGTACTTACTATGACAAGAACTTGCAAGTAACTAAACTTGAGTAGCATGAGGAGCGGCCCTCGTATTCAAGGGACATGATATTGCCAGCTTATACTTTTTCAAGCATATGCTCCATAGTTTGTTCACTTTAACCTTAATCACTTCAAGATGCTTATGATAGGGGCGATGAGAGCTGAAAGCTAACAAGTACCATACTTTTTGGAAGCTCTTTATGAAACTTGAAATCCCTGCTTCCCTTTATGAAGGGCCTTTCTTTCACTTTTATATTGAGTCTCCACCTTCTATCCTTAGGCACCAATTAAGAGAGCATAGTTTCCATTCTTAGTTCTATGTGCATTGTTCCAAAACTTATTGATTGATTCATATTGTCGATATTGCTTGTTCTTGAACTATTTGTATCTAGTCACGCTTATGAACTTTGAAGGTGTCCTATGCATCTATTTGCTACTCCATGAGGGACAATTTGAATGCCACTATGCTATGTTTTTTATATGTGAAACAAACAAACATCTTTTAATGCATTGTTATTCATGATCTTTGTTTGTATCCTTTCATGTTACAACATAGTTGTTATGTCTTATTGTTAGAACTCCTTCTTTCATGCTCATGTTTAGAGTTATTTGATCCTAGCTTTCAATGCTTGCAAATGGTTTGATCTTGATTTTGATGGTGCGTGTCATTCTTGGCACAAAATGCAAACAAAGAGGATAAGGAGAGGTCATTACTAAAGTAATAACTTCCAAGACTCAAGGAAACTCTTGGGTTATCTCCCAACAAGTACTTTTCTTTAACGCCTTTAAGTTAGGCACAAGAAGCAAGAAGAATCAAGTATTTTAAAATGAAGAATTGCCCCTCTTGTTCTTTCCTTTCTTACCTTTCTTCTCTTTAGGGAAGATGTGATTGCTTACCGGAGGAGCAAAGTGCACAATGCCTTTTCCCACATCTATTACTGCTCCAAAGTGTTTCAGTAGGGATCTTCCAAGTGTAATTTGTCCCTTGCCTACACATTCAATAACAAGATAATCAGTAGACACCATTTTCCCTAAGATTTTTTTAAACACACCTTCAGCTATTCCAATGGGCAATATAGTGGCATTGTTGGTAAGAGAGATTTCCTCTCCTCTTTCAGTAAGCCCCCAAAGACTCAAGGAATCATAAATATCTTTAGGCATGAGGCAAAATTCAAACATGATATCACAGCGAGCATCAACAAGTGTAGTGTTTATTGAGACTTTGATTGTGGAAAACCACTTTGAAGGCTCAGAATGTATGTGAACATAATCATGGTAAGCCCTAAGTGTGTGATAGCAACTATTCATAGCAGCAATACTAGTCTCAAGAGTGTTCAACCTGGCAAAATTATTTGTGAAAGAGGAATCAGAGTTGCCAGGTGTACCATAAATCATGATTAATTTCTCTATGGCATCAAAAGCTTCATCCTCAGTACAAAGCAAGAAATCTTTCTTAGCCACAGCATCCAAAGCATATCTATAACGAAGAGCAATACCGTGGTAGAAACTATCAATAACCAGGCTAAGGCTCACCTCAGGCTCAGTTTCCCTCTGGAAAGCAGAGATTCTATACAAAGCTTCTTTAAAACTTTCTTCACTTTTTTCCTTAAAAGTGGAGATTTCTACCATAGAGGAAACAAAGGTTGGTCCAAAACTAGACATGGTAGCAACTAGAGCAGGAACTAATTTTTTTGTGTTTTTGAATAAAGCAAGCAAACCAAACTAGACTAATTTTTTTGGGTTTTCTGGAAAGAGGAAAACAAAAGCAAACTAAAAACAAAGTAAAGAGAAAGGAAGTGAAGGACTCCCCTTGTGAAGACGTCCTTAGCCTCCACGGCAACAGCGTCAGAAAAGCTTGATGTAGCGCTGAGTTGATGTAGGAGCGCTTCGTTGGGAACCCCAAGAGCAAGGTGTGAATAAGCACAACAACAAGTTTTCCCTCAGTAAGAAACCAAGGTTATCGAACCAGTAGGAGGAAGGAAACATCACACAGGTGTTGCAAGCAACGCGGAGACCTGCATAACACAAACTCAAGACTTTGCCCCAACGAATCAGTGAGGTTGTCAAGCTCACCGGTTTGCTGTAACAAAGGATTAAACATACTGTGTGGAAGGTAATGGTAATTTGCAGCAAGTAAACAAGTAATAGAGGAAGATGTATCGATGGTAAAGATTGGACCGGGGTCCATAGTTCACTAGAGGTGCTCTCCTTAGATAAACAACATGGCATGAAGGGTAAACAAATTACAATAGGGAAATTGACAGGAACTGAGCAAGGCATAACAATGTAATTACTAGTCAGAAAGATCCTATGAGATTTGATTGGACAATACAACAAGATACATAGACCGCCATCCAACTGCATCTATGACTAGAAGTCCACCTTCAGGTTATCATCCGAACCCCCTCCAGTATTAAGTTGCAAGCAACAAACAACCGCTTTAAGCAAAGTGTGTAAGGTAAACAGTCCACATGTTCCATGAACAAGAGACCGTTGTTTTCTCCCTAGTAGCAACAACACATCTACAATCAAAGAGATTATTGTCATTCCCTTAGAAACTAGAGGCATGAACCCACTATAGAGCATAAATACCCCCTCTTGGAGTCACTAGCAACTACTTGGCCAAGATAGCTACTACAACGGAGAGCATACAAGATCACAAACAACACAGACATGATAGAATCATAAAGACAAAACCATTAATCAAACCAACATAATAATCTCAATATCCATCGGATCCCCGCAAACACAACATTCATGATTACAAATAGATTAGATCTTGATCATGAACGGAGCTCACAAGATCTATACATGAAAACACAAAGGAGGAGATACAACCATCTAGCTACTACATGGACCCATAGTCCAAGGTGGAACTACTCACGCATCATACCGGAAAGAAGGCCTCTGGGATGATCTCCCCTCCGGTAGGGTGCCGAGAATAACTTCAGATCCCCCCGACCTAGGGACGATGGTGGCGGCGGCTACAGACGGTTTCGTGGAGATTTGATCGGGTGCTTAGGGTTTCTGCATCCGGGGCTTCTTATAGGCGAAGGGGGAGGCCGAGGAGGCGACCAGGGTTGCCAAACCCTAGCCAGACGCGGGGTGGGGCCCACCCGCGCCTGGTGTGGGTCTGGCTGCCCTGGTCGGCCCCTCCGGCTCCCATCTGGACTTCTTGTTCCCCGCGGAAAGTAATTGACTTTGATGTTTGTCCCATCCAATTCCGAGAATATTTCTTTACTAACTTTTCTGAAACCAAAAACAGCAGAAAACATGCATCTGACACTGTTGCAACTTGTTAATAGGTTAGTACCAGAAAACATGTAAAAAGCACCTCAAAGTGTAGACAAGTAAAGCAAAGTAGATACTAAACAAGCATGGAGCATCAAAAATTATAGATACGTTTCCAACATATCAACATCCCCAAGCTTAACTCCTGCTCGTCCTCGAGTAGGTAAGTGATAAAAGAATAGTTTTTGAGGTGACATGCACCCTCACAATAAAGATCCAACCATTTGCAAGCATTGAAAGCTGGGATCAAAGAACTCTACACATGTGCATGAAAAATGGAGATCTAACAATAGGACATAGTAACTATGCATGTAACATGGCAAGCTACAAACAAAGATCATGAATAACATGCATTGAAAAAGGTTTGTTTGTTTCACATACAGAAAACATAGCATAGTGGCAATTAGCTTGTCCCTCATAGAGTTACAATATAGATGCATAGGACACCTTAAAAGTTCACAAGGGTGACTAGAAACAAATATCACAAGAACAAGTAATATCACAATATGCATCAATTAATAAGCTTTGGAACACTGCACATAGAATGACAACTATGCTCTCTTAATGGTGCCTAAAGGTAGAAGGTGGAGACTCAATAATGGTGGAATAAAGGCCTTTTTTTAAAAGAAGCAGGGATTACAAGTTTCAAAAAGAGCTTCCAAAAAGTATGGTACTTGTTAGCTTTCAACCCTCATTTCCCCTATCATAAGCATCTTGAAGTGGTTAAGGTTAAAGTGGCAAAGATGGAGTATATGCTTGACGAAGTATAAGTTGGCAATCTCAAGTCCCTTGAATACGAGGGCCACACCTCATGCATACTCAACTTTGGGTCCAGGTAAGTTCTTGTCACTGTAAGTATTTGCATATCATTGAGAACCGCCAACGGGGTACCCCTTGCACATGGTACAGGAGCTTTCCCATAACCAAAATGATAAGGCAAGCACACAATGAGCATCTCAGCAATCTTTTTATTTACCATATGCATAGCTTTTTATTGAGGATGCTTCATAGATAGCTCATTATGGTGATGCTGCAAGTTTCCACCATGATTAGGCATGGCTTAGGCTAGCGGCCCAGGCATTTCTCTAACATAGGATACAAACTCCATGGACTTACATGTTCCCTCTTTATTTCACACTGGTGACATCCATAGACAAAAGAACATGATATCAACTGAGTACAAATTACAAGTGCAATGTTGAAAACGTTCCCCGTGACAGCATAGTTCTGCTAATTCCAACTTATAAGTGCAATCATATACAACAAAGTTGTCACAATGGTTCAAGTTTATTAGGGGCAAAGAATATAGTGTGCCATCAACTTCGTGAGGGCTTTAATCACTAAGTTTTCACGTAACAAAATAGTTTTTAATTGGAAGATAGTTGAAAACAAGAATTTACTTGGAATGGTGTAACACACCATGCATAGGAGTTTATAGTGGACACTTTGGAATAACTTGGTTTCTTGGGAGTTGGAGGCATGAGTAGAGCTTACTCATACAAGTGGAGGCTAGCAAAAGACTGAGAGCAACCAACTAAGAGAGCAATAATGACCATAATCATGCAGTGCAACAAAGCATACTAATCAAGCAAAGAGTGGTACTACAAGTCAAGGACTAAATGATCATAGAGGCTAATGGTGACTTGTCATAGTCATAACATGGTGTGAGCATGTGCCAAGTCAATCCAAGCAAAACATCAAAGGAGAATACCACAATACTATGCTTTTGCATGCTAAAACAACGCATAATTTCTTCAAGGCACACTAAGAAATCCCAATTGTTTGGAACAAGACATGCTACAACAATAATCACTAAGCATAAGATCAAAACAACACCTATCATGTCATGCTAAAGTCTAAGTCACAGTCAATGCAAGCTCCTCTTGCACTTCAAGCAAGAACTTACTACTCCTTTCCAACACCAAACTTATTTGCAAAACAACACAGCGAGAATGGGGGTCCAAACTACTCAAGGAAACTAAAAAAACTAAGCAAAGTAAACGAAAACTAAGACGCTCCAAGAACAACACAACTGTGCATGAAACAATAAAAACGAAGTGTCTAGACAGACCTGAGCTTTTTATTGATGAAGAAGGGGATGCCTTGGGCATCCCCAAGCTTTGACGCTTGTACCTCTTGGATATTTCTTGGGGTGACACCATGGTGGCATCCCCAAGATTGAGCTTTTGTCCATTCTTCATCTTATTACATCATTCTCTCTCTACACATGAAATTTTTTCCTTCACGCAATCTTCATTAGCAACATTATCTTATTCAAAAGATATTAGACCCCTGGAAAAGCTTTTAAACAGCAAGGTTTTTACTAAAAACACAAGCTACTATAGTAACTCCTTCAAAAAGATCAATTCACCTAAAGAGAACTCAAAAAGGAATCAATAAGAAGCAAATGCAAATAATGGCAGAAATCTGTCAAAATAGACCAGCAGGTAGAAACCAATTTTTTCGAACATATTATGTTGCTCAAATCAAAAATTGTTGAAATTAATAAAGTTAGCTAACATACTGGGGGATTTATTTGTAAATTTTCATCTCAATCCGAGTTACAGAGACTCCTCACGATTTTTTTTGGTGGAGGACAGAAATCTGTTTTGGGACATCAACTCCCCAAATCTTATTTCCCTCTCATTAGAGGTCATTCTTGGCACAAAAAGCAAAAAAAAAGGATAAGTAGAGGTTATTACTGAAGTAATAACTTCCAAGACTCCAGTAAACTCTTGGGTTATCTCTCAACAAGTACTTTTCTTTAACGCCTTTAAGTTAGGCATAAGAAGCAAGAAGAATCAAGTATTTTCAAATGAAGAATTGCCCCTCTTGTTCTTTCCTTTCTTACCTTTCTTATTCTCTTTAGGGAAGATGTGGTTGCTTACCGGAGGAGCAAAGTGCACAATGCCTTTTCCCACATCTATTACTGCTCCAAAGTGTTTCAGTAGGGATCTTCCAAGTGTAATTTGTCCCTTGCCTACACATTCAATAACAAGATAATCAGTAGACACCATTTTCCCTAAGATTTTTATAAACACATCTTCAGCTATTCCAATGGGCAATATAGTGGCATTGTTGGTAAGAGAGATTTCCTCTCCTCCTTCAGTAAGCCCCCAAAGACTCAAGGAATTATAAATATCTTTAGGCATGGGGCAAAATTCAGACATGATATCACAGCGAGCATCAAAAGGTGTAGTGTTTATTGAGACTTTGATTGTGGAAAACCACTTTGAAGGCTCAGAATTTATGTGAACATAATCATGGTAAGCCCTAAGTGTGTGATAGCAACTATTCATAGCAGCAATACTAGTCTCAAGAGTGTTCAACCTGGCAAAATTATTTGTGAAAGAGGAATCAGAGTTGCCAGGTGTACCATAAATCATGATTAATTTCTCTATGGCATCAAAAGCTTCATCCTCAGTACAAAGCAAGAAATCTTTATCAGCCACAGCATCCAAAGCATATCTATAACGAAGAGCAATACCGTGGTAGAAACTATCAATAACCAAGCTAAGGCTCACCTTAGGCTCAGTTTCCCTCTGGAAAGCAGAGATGCTAGACCAAGCTTCTTTAAAACTTTCTTCACTTTTTTGCTTAAAAGTGGAGATTTCTACCATAGAGGAAACAAAGGTTGGTCCAAAACCAGACATGGTAGCAACTAGAGCAGGAACTAATTTTTTTTGTGTGTTTTTGAATAAACAAGCAAACCAAACTAGACTAATTTTTTTTGGGGTTTCTGGAAAGAGGCAAACAAAACCAAGCAAAAGAACAAAGCAAACTAAAAACAAAGTAAAGAGAAAGGAAGTGAAGGACTCCCTTTGTGAAGACGTCCTTAGCCTCCCTGGCAACGGCACCAGAAAAGCTTGATGCAGCGCTGAGTTGATATAGGAGCGCTTCGTTGGGAACCCCAAGAGCAATGTGTGAAGAAGCATAGCAGCAAGTTTTCCCTCAGTAAGAAACCGAGGTTATCAAACCAGTAGGAGGAAGGAAACGTCACACAGGTGTTGCAAGCAACGCGGAGACCTGCACAACACAAACTCAAGACTTTGCCCCAACGAATCAGTGAGGTTGTCAAGCTCACCGGTTTGCTGTAACAAAGGATTAAACATACCATGTGGAAGGTAATGGTGGTTTGCAGCAAGTAAACAAGTAATAGAGGAAGATGTATTGATGGTAAAGATTGGACCGGGGTCCATAGTTCACTAGAGGTGCTCTCCTTAGATAAACAACATGGCATGAAGGGCAATTGACATGAACTGAGCAAGGCATAACAATGCATGTACTAGTCAGAAAGATCCTATGAGATTCGATATGGCAATACAACAAGATACATAGACCGTCATCCAACTGCATCTATGACTAGAAGTCCACCTTCAGGTTATCATCCGAACCCCTCCAAAGATAAGTTGCAAGCAATGTACAAACCGCTTAAGCAAAGTGTGTAAGGTAAACAGTCCACATGTTCCATGAACAAGAGACCGTTGTTTTCTCCCTAGTAGCAACAACATATCTACAACCGAAGAGATTATTGTCACTTCCCTTGGAAACTAGAGGCATGAACCCACTATCGAGCATAAATACCCTCTCTTGGAGTCACTAGCAACTACTTGGCCAATATAGCTACTAACAACGGAGAGCATACAAGATCACAAACAACACAGACATGATAGAGTCATAAAGACAAAACCATTAATCAAACCAACATAATAATCTCAATATCCATCGGATCCTCGCAAACACAACATGCATGATTACAAATAGATTAGATCTTGATCATGAACGGAGCTCACAAGATCTATACATGAAAGCACAAAGGAGGATATACAACCATCTAGATACTACATGGACCCATAATCTAAGGTGGAACTACTCACGCATCATACCGGAAGAAGGCCTCCGGGATGATCTCCCTCCAGCAGGGTGCCAGGAAGAACTTCAAATCCCCCCAGATCTAGGGACAATGGTGGCGGCGGCTACAGACGGTTTCGTGGAGATTTGATAGGGTGCTTAAGGTTTCTGCGTCGGGGGCTTCTTATAGGCGAAGGGGGAGGCCGAGGAGGCGACCAGGGGGGCAAACCCTAGCCAGGTGCAGGATGGGGCCCACCCGCGCTTGGGGTGGGTCTGGCTGCCCTAGACGGCCCCTCCGGCTCCCCTCTGGACTTCTTGTTCCCCATGAAAAGTAATTGACTTTGACGTTTGTCCCGTCCAATTCCGTGAATATATCTTTACTAACTTTTCTGAAACCAAAAACAGCAGAAAACAGGCATCTGGCACTATTGCAATTTGTTAATAGGTTAGTACCATAAAACATGTAAAAAACACCTCAAAGTGTAGACAAGTAAAGCAAAGTAGATACTAAACAAGCATGGAGCATCAAAATTATAGATACGTTTCCAATGTATCAGTCACCTAAAAAATTATTCTTTTTATTACTTACTCGAGGACGAGCAGGAGTTAAGCTTAGGGATGCTTAATACGTCGTAAACGTATCTATAATTTTTGATGTTCCATGCTTATTTAGTATCTACTTTGCTATGTTTTGTCTACAATTTGAGGTATTTTTATACACTTTCTGGAACTAATCTATTGACAAGATGCCACAATGCCAGTTGTCAGTTTTCTGCTGTTTTTGGTTTCAGAAAGCTAAAAATGAATATTCTCGGAACTGGACGGGACAAAAGTCAAAGTTCATATTTTCCCCTGGACGATACGGGAAATCGAAGACGAGACGGAGGAGGACACCAGGGTGGCCACACCCTAGGTGTGCACGGGCCAGCCCTGGTGGCACCCACAGGGGGTGTGGGCCCCCTAGGCCTCCACCGACCTTGCCTCCTTCACCTATAAGAAGCCCCCGATGAGAAAACCCTAAACCATCCATCAGAAAGGCACGAAAAGTTCCGCAGCGCCACCACCACCGAAGGGGAGATTCGGGGAATATAAAGTCTCTGTTCCGGCGCCCTGCCGGGATGAGGAAGTGCCACCGGATCCATCTCCATCGATCTCCATCACCATCTCCATCGCCATTGCTAATTCCCATGATGAGGAGGGAGTAGTTATTCCTCGAGGCTAAGGGCTCTACCGGTAGCTATGTGTTCATCTCTCTCTCTTTCTGTCTATATGCATGATCATGTTGTGATAATGATCTTTGTAATCAAGTATATCTACTTTGCTACTCAAGTGCTTTAATAGATCTCTGCTCTCCCCATGTGTGTGAAAGTGACAGTGTGCACGCCATGGTTGCACTTAGGCTAGGGGTTACATAAATACTCATCGTGCTTTAATAGATCTATGTTTTTCGTCATGTGTGTGAAAGTGACAGCGTGCACACCGTGTGTGGCACTTAAGCTAGGTTACATATATATTTATCATGAGTATATTTTGAGTTGGTTGTCTCTATGAAATTGTGGTGTTTGTTGGAATCGTCTAGCGCTCAAGGTGACATTGTGGGGTTATCTAGATGGGGAAGCCGGACTTTGATGAGTGCTGTTATAGCCCTACCATGGATTAGAGTGTCCAACCGGAGAGTAGTTCAAGGTAGAATCAGAAAGAGAATATATTTATTGAGAGTGTTCACTAGTGAAAGTATGATCCCTGTGCCTTGTTTCTAAACATTGAAACACCATTTGCATCTAGATCTGTTACATGTTTGTTTGCTTCTATCTTTATTTCAGTTTGCCTTTAGTCTCTCCCACGTCAACAACAAGTCAGAAGCTCTTTTCTGGCACCGTTACCACTTGTATTCACTATCTCTTCGCCGAACTAGTGCACCTATACACCTGACAAGTGTATTGGGTGTGTTGGGGACACAAGAGACTTCTTGTATCTTGATTTCAGGGTTTCTTGAGAAGGATACCTTTGACCACTTCCTCCCTAAGTTCGATAAACCTTGGGTAATCTACTTAAGAGAAACTTGTTGTTGTTCTACAAACCTCTGCACTTGGAGGTCCAACAACTGTCTAGAAGAATAGAAGTGCGTAGACATCACACTGCTGCTGCATCCGCTCGGCTATCGCCTTCCGACGGTGGAGGTATTCCCCCATGTGTTGTTGTACAGTCGACGCACGCCAAAGTTTTTTCTTTTCAGTCTCACTAGCCTTGCAACGTGGGTCATGATGAGACTATGGTGGTGATTGCAAGACCGTGGTGGCGTGTGCTGGTGGGAGGCGAGCTTGGAGGATCAACACGAAGCGTTCGGAAGTGTGGTTTTTTGAGGGGTCGGGAGAAATCCTTGTCGTCTAGACACCGACATTGTGACGCCTGTGGGTGTCGCCGTTCTTCTTGAAGGGCGTCGGGTGTATCTCTTTCCCATCTTCCGTAGCGTACCGGGAAAACCCTAGGATCAGACCGGGTAACAGTCGTTGTCGTCGCTTTTCTTCTTGGAGGTGTTGATTGATACACGACGCTTCGGAGTGCTAGGTGTGTGGTGGTACACCTTTGGAGAGCGCAACAGTTGCAAGTTATCTTTGTTTTCATCAAACCGCTGATGCCGGCTTTGTGTTCTTTTTTCTTTCTTCTTGTTTTTTTTATGCTTGACTTATGTTGTTTCATCCCAGCATTGTTTCCAAAATTATATCGGATGATTACTATATTAATATAGCGGGACGAAAGTCTGTTTTGATATGCTCGCCTTGACTACTCCTGCTGGCTTCTTGCAAGCATCTCCGCTGCCGAGCCCGTGCTCTACCTCTGATTGGCTATGTCCTACGCCCCTACAACCACGAGAGGGTCATCTGAGTGAGTAGTGGGGACGATCACTTGAGGTTACGACACACAATTCCCATACCTCCGTTATTTAGTAGGAGTAGGTAGGAACAACAAGAAATCTGCTATCAAGCAGGCGGATAACATGTAAAAATGGAAATTGATGGACCCTAGTCGCCACCTACCATGAGCTCTTTGTCGGAAAAAAAACCCTATCCTGAGCTAGCTTGAGTTCCAAGATGACGATGCACTCATTCATCCGAGCAGGGGCGGAGCCCAATGGGCTTACCCTGATGCAGGGTCGATTTTTAGTGCATCAGGGTCGATTTTTTTTTAGCGGTGCTTGCCATCAAAGTAGGGGCTGTGCATCAGGGTGGTGGGCCGTATCTTGCTGCTGCACGTTCTGCAAGCCAAGGCCAGAGATGCCCTCCAATCGCACGCACGATAGTACACGGAATCTCTTCTCCATACGGACGACGGTTCAACTGATTTATTTGATCTAGGGAAGAATGGCATCGCAGGCAGGGCGCCATGGCTGAATCAGAACTCCAGGTTCTGGCATCTCATGCATGCATGCAGGGCCATAGAGGCAAAGGCGCATGCAGCAGGCCGGCAAGGCGTGCAGCTCGGCAGCTCCTCTAATCATATCACCGGCCATCCCCTATAAAATCCTCTGGCAAAAGGCAGGAGCCTCCAGATTAGGGCGCCGGTGGTGATCAATCGAAATTCTACAAACCATAGAATCAATTTCCCCTGCCGGTAAATCCCTAAATTTTCCTCTTTTCTCTTGCAAATGGTTTTGCTAGTAGATTAAATTTGATGGAAATTGTGGCTAGGGATTGAGTTATATAGGGTGTATGATTTTCTTAGGCGAATTTTTAAGTCTAATGTGAAATATTTATTTACCAAGTCTAGGTACATTATGGACAAGTTTATGCTCAAAATAAAAAGCATCACATGAAATTTTTTACCAGTTCTTTGATATTTATATGTTGTCTCTTATTATGTCGTATGATCTATATTAGAAATTACAACCATACTTTTATATAGTAGATTATTGCATAAAAATTTATGCTATAGTAAAGAGGTGCATCAGGGTGACTTGAGCTCCAGCTCCGCCCCTGCATCCGAGGATAGGATAAGATGCAATCATGGAGCAGTTGCTCGCCAGGTGCTACCATTCTTTTATGGGCAGTACTACGTGTCCCCCGGGGGGTGATTTTTATCCCCCGGGTCCCCAGCCAACCACGTGTCCTCTTTTTTGTTTCAAAATCCCGCTTTTGCTACAAACATACTCGTTTTTGCTACAAATAGTCCCGCTTTTGCTACAACGTAGCAAAAAACGGTTCGATCCAGAAAATAGAAAATTAGACTGGACCTCGCCGGAGAGTTCGCCGGAGACATCGCCGGCGACCGTGTAGCAAAAAAGTTGTGCTAATGTAGCAAACCCGACCTCGCCAGAGATCTCACCGGAGACTTTCGCCGGTAGACCTCCGGAGACCATGTAGCAAAAATTTGTAGCAGAGCAGCGGGATAAGGGTAGCAGCGTCGGTTGCTGTAGGTAGCAGAGCATCGCGACGTGGGTAGCAGACCCGCCGGCCATGGGTAGCAGCACCGCCGACCACTCACAGCAGCGCCGCCTGCCGTAGTAGCAGAGTTGCGCTCCGTAGGTAGCAGGTCCACCTGCCGTATGTAGCAGAGTTGTGCGCCGCCACCTCCCGCTCGCAGCAGCGTCGCCCATTGTAGATAGCAGAGTCGCATGCCGTATGTAGCAAGTCTAATGGCCATAGGTAGCAGAGTCGTGCGTCGTGAGCAGCAGCGCCGCCCGGCGAGCGTGCGAGCGCGTGCGTCGTAAACCCAGGTCGCGTAGCGTAACCACGCGTCGTTAGTAGCAGCGCCTCGGCCGTTAAATGGCGAGCGGATGCCATCCATAGCGAGCCAGCGGCCGTTAAAAGCGAGTAGAGCGACCGATAGCAATGTCGGTGGCTATTCCTAGCCGTGGGTGGTCGAACGCGCATAAGCACGACGGTGTGTGGCGCGCAGGCGTGGCGCGAGGTCTCCATGGCCATATGCAGCCGAGCTCCATGGCAATGGTGCCGGGAGATTCTATGTGGCACGAGCAAGAAAAAGAAATAGGTGGGAGGAGGCAGCACGAGCAGCGCCCGTGGGGGAAGGGGGGCATCGCCGGAGAAGTTGCTCGGTGGGGAGGCCTGCTCGGTGGGGAGGCCGCGCGTATCGCCATCGATGGAGGTGCTCTCATGGAAGGTCAAAGGGGAACGAGCACTAGTGCAGGCCCCCCCTTTAACTCCGGTTGGGAGGGCCCTCTAACAGCGGTTCCCCAACCGCTGTTGAGGGTTCGGTGTTAGAGGGGGGGGCCCTTTAACACCGGTTCTTATACGAACCTGTGTTAAAGGGTGGCGCCGCGTCAGCTGCCGCAGCCCTTTAACACGGTTCGTATCCGAAACCGGTGTTAAAGGTTCTTCTGCCTACTGCCCGTTAAGGCGTATTTGCGGGAGGGGAGGCGAGGGAATCGATCGGGAGCGGTATACACATAAATCGTCATGGGTACATACGAGTACATGAATAATTAAGCAACTATTATTATACACAAACATCGTCATCGGCACATACATCGTCATCGGCACATACATCGTCATCTTTCATTTTGGTGGATATCTAAAGAGTTCTCCGCCAGGCGTGACGACCTCATCAAGTATGAACCCTTAATTCCTCTTGAATGGCTCGTATGCGTTCAAATGGTAGGAGTTGGTCCGCATCCGTTCGATCTGAATATATATGAAGAATGGGCCGTCAATATATATATAAGAATAAAACTCAACACAATTGATGGTAATAAAATAATGTTGTGGACTTTGTTTACTTACTCTAAGTTGTTCTAGTGCGGCTTGGCCCGTCGCACATATCGTGTTGCGAATGAATTATAAACATAGTACCCACATAAGTTATTGCCGTGTCACGATGCGCGCTTTACGAGAATAGAGTTCAATCAAAATAATAATCAATAAAGCATGATATAATGGAATTGGAAGCTAGCTAGTATTACTTACATTTTGGTCTACAAATTTTAGTTCTTGACCATTCACCCACCCCTGCCCGTGAAACTTTTCCAAACCCTGTCCGACAAAGAAAATGGATAAAGGAGTAATTAATTACTTATTGTCACGAAAGTTGCCGATCTAGTGCGATAATATGATTAAAATTACCTCTGGAGCATCTCTCTAAAGTTTGCCCATATATCTTTTTCTTTTAAATGAGTCCATGACAAGGACTTTTCTGAGTCGGGTTGAATGACTAGCGAGAATAAAGTGGAACCTACATACGCATAACTCATCATCGATTACACTTAACATCGAGTAAGCTGAAATAGAATGTGTACAAGAGAGAGGGTACTCACGAGAAGTTGTAAGGCAATAGTATTTCCCTTTTGGTTTGTTGTCTCGATAAAGACGTTAGCAAGTAATCTTCTGTTTGCCGGGTTTGGTTTCTACCACTTCTTCATGAACTCTATTTGGGTCAACGAACCCAATGTCAAAAGGGCCTCCTTTCCTGCATTCCATAACCTTTTTCCTGCATAATAGTATATACATATATGGTGAGCATATATATATACATGCAATTAATAAAGTGAATGAGATGAGATATAAATTATAGAAATAGTACTTACACACAATAAAGGTTGATGGCAGCTTTGTGAGTTCCTTGATTGAATAGAAAATGCAAGTCTTGAATGTTGAAGTCGATCGCGTCATCTCCATGAAAGAAAATATCATCTCTTATATGCGCGTGATCCATTCTAACTTTCTCGTCTTGCAGAAATGAAGGTACCACTTGTGCAATTTTCGCATCTTTGTTGGTAGAGTCTTGAGCTCCTCTTTCTTGGAGATTCTTCCCATACTTCCATGGCTGTATGGGGTTGGCATCGCATTTGGGCAAGTTGTCTCCCATGACGTTCAAGTATGCAATGTAAGTCATCCCCATCTCATTGGCCTTTCTTTGTAGCTCTGCCTCGTAATCATTTACGGGAGGGCGTCCGTGTCGAACATTTAGAGCGGGGCACATGATTGGTTTTCCTGCTCGAGCATGGGAACTGTTTTCAGGGTGCCTCACGATTGCTACTTTCAGTCTCCCTCTGCATCCGCCTTCAAAATCTGGCTCGTAGTCCGGCACAAGTGGGGTTTCAGGTTTGAAGATTTTGTAAAACTTCTCCACCACCCGAATCTATTTTCTCCTTTGGCTCGCGTCTAGGTGCAAAGAATTTCTTGACCTGTTCTTCCGAGATCCTATTGGTCTCCTCGTCACTGCGATTCCACGGTAAAACCGGCAATGGCTTGGCGGAAGGCTGCGGGGCGTAGTTTTTGAACTCTTTGGCGTCATTTCTGCGGATTTCTTTGTGGCAGTGCTCTTGATGCTCCTCGTGGCGGTGCTCTTCCGCTTCTGTTGAGGAGATGGCTGAAGCACCGGAGATGGTACGGCGGAGATGGCTGCCGCCAGAGAGATGGTGACGGCGGAGATGGCTGCCAGAGAGATGGCTGCCAGCGAGAGATGGCTGCAGCAGAGATGGCTGCCAGAGGAGATAGCTGAAGCGGTCAATTCACGACAGCGGCGGAGGAGTGGGGTGCCAGTGACCTCCAATTTGGAAGCACAATGTGTTCCTTCTTCCAAAGAATGGTTGTTTTCACTGCAAATTTGAGTTGAGTTTCCCCTTCACCTGTAGCATGGTCAAGCTGTGCTTCCTCATATTCATTCACAACCTCATCCACCCCGACAATAGCATAGCCATCTGGAATCGGTCGGCAGTGGTAAGTTCCACCAGCTACAGGAGGTAAGGCATAGCCGACAACCACCTTAATGGATAAGCCCATTAATCTCACATGCAGCTCAGCGTGTTCGCTCTTCGTGATCTCATCCACGGGGTATCGAGGACCCGTCATTTCAAGCGTGGGATGCACGTTCTCCGTGGAAGCCTGCTGCTTTTCATGTGATGCGGGCGGGCGACTTCCAATGCAGGCTCTTCGTGCCGCTGAGATGGGCCGGTAGCTTGATGGCTCTGTTGTGCATTCACTTGCGCCTGCAGCGCCGCAAGTGCATGTTCTATCTGTGTCATCCGCTCTGTACGCTCTTTTTCTTTTACATCGCGCCATCTGTAAAGTCGCTCCGATCGGCAAACCCATCCTTCCACGTCATACCCCCGTGCCTCGTGCATGTCCGGTGTTCTTTTTACCGATGGCGGCGTGTGAGCTGGTCATTCTCTCTGTCGGGATGGAAGGTCTGGCGGATGTTTCCTCGTATGCCGTGATGAGTTCATGTGGGTTTGGCAAGGAGGGTTGGGAAGATACACAATTCTGTTTCTGGGTCCAACCTTGCCCCGATTCCGTAGAACCAAGTCTTTGCACGTAGGTCCCACCCATCTGTCTGGGGTGTGATCCCTCTCTCGCGCAGGGCCTTCTCAGCTTCCTCCCACTTAGGCCTCTGAGATATGTAGCCACCTGACCCCATACTCTGGTGATATTCCTTCTTGAGGCATTAAGCGTATTGGTTTCGTCCTCTTTTAGCTATAGCACTTTTTTTATGTCTCAAATTCGGGCCAGTGAGGTCTTATCTTCGCATAATATGCGTCTTTGAAATTTGGAGTCTCGCCAGCTTTGACAAATTTGTTCAATTTTGTCTTCCAGTTGCGGAAAGCATCAGCCATCTTCTTTAGAGTCCACTCTTTGACCTTTTCCTTTATAACCGGGTTGTTTTCATCCTCCTCTGGCGGAAGGGTGAAATTTACCAACAACGAATTCAAAGCGTTTCTTTGGATCTGTCATCGACAAAGGTACCGTCGCCCTTCTTTGGCTTATTCAATTTTCAATTATGATTGGGATTTGGTCCCTAACAAGAACTCGACTGACGTACAAATTTGCTGCGGCCTTCTTGGGCTCCATCGGCCTGCCATCAACACGATTTGCTTGATCGTGAACTTTGCACGATCTTTCAACGCCAGCTCGCGCCTCGCTTGCTCTTTTTAAAGAAGAAGATGGTTTGGCTGGTCGATCCAGAGGGCTAAAAGAAGAAAGAAGCGTTAATTAATTAATACATGTAGAACAAGATTGTTGGTGGAAGTCAAGAGGCTTAATCAATGCATATACCTCATGGGACTTTGTAACCATTAAATTCGTTCACGAGTCTTCATCGAGTCTTTATCTTCTCCATGACTAGTACTTGAGCTGTCGTCATCATGTCCCTCAAGTTCAGATATTGTGAGGTGTCCTCATCAATAATGTTCTCCATTATTTTTTCTTCTTCAAGGTTTCTACTAAGTGGATCCATAGTTTCTAAAACAATAATATTATCTAGAGTAAGAGTGTAAACATTCAAGTGGACTTGGATTCATACACAAATATACATATTATTCATACAAAAATACACAAATGAAATTAAAACCCTAAGGATGCTTGATCATTTTAAGCGAGTTCAGAGGTGAAACCCTAATCAGATGAAACTATGTTGCATGAACCGCCCGCTTGACACCCTATCTATACTACTACTCCTCCATAATTACATGCCATCTTAGTTTGAGTTTCCGATGTTAGTGAGATGTGCAATGATACACTATATTAAAAACACAAGCAAGACGGTGGGGAAATGGTTGCTCTGTTGGATCGACGACATGGGGAACTACTTCATCGCTTGTGGTGACCACGCCGGTGTGTTCTTAGGATGAAGATCATCTTCAATTTCGACGCATTCGCACCAACTGGTTTTAATAGTTGGTGTTGATTTCAATAATCACCGACATATTGCGACCAAAAAAAATTAAGTACTACACAAGTGCCAACAAATTGCGTTCATACCAAAATACACAAATAAATACACAAATGAGTCAGAGGTCCAATTTGTATACAAGTTTTAATCTATGCATGTAGTACAATTTATCGAGCAAACAAGTTTTAATCAGGATGAGTCAGCAATCACGTGCGTGGAACCACGTGGCGCTCACCAGTGGGGTGGCGTTGGTCTTGTCGGTGCTTCGTCGGGCGGTGCTCGTCGAGACGGATCTGGCGGTCTCATCGGCGGCGGTGCTAAGCGGGCTCGTCGGGCGGCGAGGCGGCGTCGGCGTTAAGCGTGGCCTATGAGCTCAAGCGGCGGCGAGACGCCTCGCAGGGAAGAGAGCGAGGTGGTCAGTTAGGGTTTAGGCGTGGACGGCGGCGCCGCCAACTTTGACACATTGTTCACATTGTTCACATTTCCCACATTGTTCACATTGTTCACATTGTGCCGCCAACTTTGACACATTGTTCACATTGTGCCTTGCCAGGAGGGCGGCCGCTCCGAGGGCGAGGGCGGCGGCTCCGACGGCGAGGGCGGCGGCTCCGACGGCGAGGGCTGGACGCGGCGCCGGCGCGGCTGCTCTCTGCGCGCGGATGCATTATAAAATAATTGCATTTTCAATTATTTCATTTTAAATTATTTTTTGGAATATTATAAAACCATTTGCATTTTTGGAATTTACATAAACAATTTTCTTAATTAGAAAACATTTATGGAAATGTTTTGTCGCCATGAGATAGGGCCCACATGTCAGGTATTTTCTTCACTGAAATAATTACAGAAATAATAAAAGAAAAAGAAAACGAATATTGCATCACGCTGACGTCAGCAATGGAGCTCCTCTCAGGTCGATCTTGCTCCCGTCGATCTGCTACACGCGGGGACTTGTGGTTGGGCTGGTTGGAAAGAGGAGGTCGAGGCGGACCTAGTAGTGGCGGCGCCTCCCCTTTTTGGTCGCCGGAGAACAGAGAACGACGAGGAACTGCGGCGGTTGGCGGCGGTTACACGATGCGGAGGCGATATAGACCGTGAGGGAGGAAGAGAAGATGTGCCTGAGCACCAGAGGCTCACCAGGAAGCCGATGGTGGGGTCGACGAGGCCGGGGAAGGTCGGGGACACCGGCATTGTCGATGGCGAGCGGCGGACAGAGGTGGGTGACAGGGCCGACGATTCAGGGCACCCACGGACGATTCCTCCCTCACTCTCCGAGGGCGGTGGCGGCCGGCGGTGGCTTCTCTCCGCTCCGATGGGTGGTGGCGGTGGCGGCGCTTCTCTCTGCTTCGATGGCGCGCGCGCGGTGGCGGTGGCGATCTGGCTGCTCTGGGGGGAAGAAAGGAAGGGGAAGGTGAATTTAATACCCCCCCTTTAACACCGGTTCGTGGCTGGAACCGGTGTTAAAGGGGGGGCATTTATTACCCCCCCCTTTAACACCGATTCCAGCCACGAACCGGTGTTAAAGGAGAAGTGCTGTTGAAACGAAATAAATGCCCCCCCTTTAACACCGGTTCCTGTTTGGAACCGTGTTAAAGGGGGCATTATTTCATGCATTAAAGGGCATTTTAATTCAAAATATGATATGAATTTAGAAAATTCATATCTTTTTCATTCAACTCAGAAAATATGAATAATATATCATAATTTTCAGAAAAATAATATCTATCCATTCATGTAAATCATTTTATATTTACTTTACATGAAAATTTTCAAAATAATTAAAACACTTACATATAAATTTTGATTATTCAATTCAAACAAAAATAAATTGTTAAATCCTAAAACTTTGAACATAAGAAATATTAAGCATCTAAAAAATGATTTTTATTAGATCAAATCATATTTTAATGCCGCATCTTTTGTATTAACATTTTGAATTGATTGGATATTTAAATGTCGATCTTTTGTATACACTTGAATCTCACCAAGCCTCGCTCAACTTGCATTGTTTTTGATAAAATAGCATATTGTAACCTAAAATGATTTTTGTAAAAATCATGAGCATCGTATCATGTACTTGTAGTTCATATCGACCCACTTCCGCCGATTCGGTAGGAATTTGTCTTCACCGGAGGTGGACGGAAAGGTTTCAGATCCCCTGTTGGTACATAAAAGAACTGAAAATTAAGATACATGGCCAGATTAAGTAACAATCGGCGACTGAACTGAAAATTAAGATACATAAAAGAACTGAAAATTAAGATACATGGCCGATTAAGTAACAATCGGCCGAATTTGTTTCGGAATGTTGGAGTGATTCACCATGCTCGCCTACACCTGTAATACTGCCATCAGTAGTCGCTGCACGCCGCCGCCGTCATCGTCGCCGGGGTCGCCAGAATTGAACCTCTGGAGAGTAATGCGTGGGCTGGACTTGAGGGTAAGCGGCGGGCTGGACTTGAGGGTAGCAGCAGACGGGGTTAGAGTCGGCGGCGATGTCACAGGCCATGACGCCTGGAGAGTCCGACCGCGCCACCATAGCCGACGGCCGGCCTCGTTGAAGTTAGGAGGAGGTGGGCCGTCCTCCTGCGTGCTGGCGGCCTCTCATGCCGATCCACGAAGAAGGCTTCCCAAGTAGGGAAATAGTCGGGATGCCATCTGGATTCCTCCGCTGCTCGGCGTGAGCTCAAGTAGTAGTGGTTCGTGATGGCCATCCGGCGCCACACCTAGAGGGACAGGAGGAACTGCACGCCCGATGCTCAGATCCGGCCGACGGGGACACAAGAGTTCGTGAGGGGGGTAGTTCGAGGCGCCAGCGCCCGCCTCCTCAGGGGTTAGTGCTACGGTGGAAGCCATGGGAAAGAGTGATGAGGTTGCAGATATGAGTCTAGAGATGTGCAATGACAATGGAGGCCAACCCCCTACATATATATATAGTGAACTAGCGGGAAGAACTGGAGGGAAGAAAAATGGCGGGAAGAAGAACTGGCGGGAAGAAAAATGGCGGGAAAAATGGCGGGATGAACCTTTAGTCCCGGTTGGAGATGAACCTTTAGTCCCGGTTGGAGACACCAACCGGGACAAAACACGAGTCAGCACTAATAATAGGGGTGAGTGTCGACATTATTTCGTGCGGCCATTAAAAACATGAACTAGAGTTACATAATATGAGCATGAACTTCTTGGCATATGTCCTTCCTTATGATCGCTTCAGACGTAACCATGGAGCATCTTCTTTACTTAACGGAATGCTTGGGTCAGTTTTCACTGTGAAGGGCGGAATTTCATCAAACTTATTATAATCTTCTGACATGTCTGTCTTGTCCTCGATTCCCATGATGTTTCTTTTCCCTGAAAGAACTATGTGACGCTTTGGCTCATCATATGATGTATTCGTTTACATATTTTTTCTTTTTTTTGGTCTGGAGGACATGTCCTTCACATAGAAAACCTGAGCCACATCATTGGCTAGGACGAATGGTTCGTCTAAGTTCTTCATAAGATTGTTGAGATCCAGCGTTGTCATTCCGTACTTCTTGTCTACCTCAACCCCTCCTCCTGTTAGCTTGACCCATTTGCATCAAAACAAGGGGACCTTAAAATTAGGTCCATAGTCAAGTTCCCATATCTCCTCTATGAACCCATAATACGTGGTCTTTTGCCCATTGTCTTCTGCTGCATCGAAGCGGACACCACTGTTTTGTTTGGTGCTCTTTTTATCTTGGCCTATCGTGTAAAATGTATTCCCATTTATCTACGCACTTGGAAAGTACATCTGACAAATAAGATGGTGTCCTCGCCAACAAGTACTGATCCCCAACAGGGTGTTATTCGTGAGAAGTCTTTGCAGCCACCGCCAAAACTCGCCATGTGTTCACTTATAATCCATTCATCGACCGCCCGAGTGTTTGAGGCGTATTAAATTCTTGTGTTCATTGATATACGGGCAACCAAGATAGATCTTTATAAAACCGTAGTGTGCTTGATTGAGAGAATGCCCTTACATATCATTACTTTACATCCTAGGGTGCCTTTTCCACGGTCTCCCCTCATGTCGTGATTCTCGAACACCAATCGCCTTAAGGTCGAATAAAATCAACACGTAACTCAATGACCTCCTCTCATACATAGCCCTTGGAGATGCTTCCTTCGCCTAGCACGGTTATGAACATATTTCTTTAAGACTCCCATGTACCTCTCAAAGGGGAACATATTGTGTAGAAATACAGGATCGAGAATGGCAATCTCTTCTACTAGGTGAACCAGAGATGCGTCATAATATTGAAGAAGGATGGTGGGAACACCAACTCAAAGTCGACAAGACATTGGGCCACATCTGCTTGTAACCTGGTAGGCTTTCGGATCGATTACCTTGAGATATTGCATTGAGGAATGCACATAGCTTCACAATGGGTACTCGAACATTTTCGTAGAAGCCCCTCAATGCAATCGGAAGCAATTGTGTCATAATCACGTGGCGGTCATGAGACTTCAGGTTTTGGAATTTTTTCTCCATATTTATTATTCCCTTTATATTCGAGAAGCCGACGGACCTTGATACGCTCGACATTCAAAAAGATTTCCTTCTCGCTTTGGTAAGAGCGTATGGCGGGGAGTTAAGTGGCATCGTTTACCCTTCTCGTTCTCAGGATGCATAGGCTCTTCAGGGGCCTTCAGACGTTGCTGGTCCTATCGTGCTTCCGGTGTATCTTTTGTCTTCCCATACACTCCTAGAAAGCCTAGCAGGTTCACGCAAACATTCTTCGTCACGTGCATCACGTCGATTGAAGAGCGGACCTCTAAGACTTTCCAATAGGGTAGGTCCCAAAATATAGATTGCTTCTTCCACATGGGAGCGTGTCCGCATCGTCATTCGGAACAGATAGACCGCCAGACCTTTTCCAAAGATTACTTGAGGTCCTCGACCATACCAAATACCTCCTCACCGGTCACGGAGGACAGGCTTCCTCCGGGTTACGCCAGACGTTTGAAATGCTTGCCTTTCTTTCTTCATCGATGCGTGTTCTAAGAAATCGGCGATACCCTAGGTACACAACCTTCTTACATTTATCCAAATATACACTTTCAAGATCATCTAAACAGGTGTGCATGCATTGTATCCCTTGTTTATGCCTGAAATGTTACTAAGAGCAGGCCAATCATTGATGGTTACAAAAGCAATGCTCGTGGGTCAAATGGCTCCCCTTTGTGCTCATCCCATATAATTACACCTGGTTTGGCCCACAGCTGTAAAAGTTCTTCAACTAATGGCCTTAGGTACACATCAATGTCGCGGGGTTGCCTCGGCCTTGGATGAGCACGGCATCATAATGAACTTCCTCTTCATACACAACCAAGGAGGAAGGTTATAGATACATAGGGTCACGTGTCAGTGTGATCGCAGCTCGCTCACCAAAAGGATTCATGCCGTCGTACTTAGACCAAACCTTAAGTTCCTTGCGTCACGTCTGAAGTCCGTACTCTCGCCGACTTTTCTCCACTGTGACCCATCAGCGGGTGTCTCAACATCGCGTCTTTCTTACGGTCTTCCATGTGCCATCGCAACAACTTGGCATGCTCTTTATTTCAAGAGACGCTTTAACCGTGGTATTATAGGAGCATACCACATAACCTTGGCGGGAACCTTCTTCCTAGGGGCCTCGCCTCAACATCGCCAGATCGCCTCGTCGATCTTATACCGCATGCAAAGGCATACCGCATGCATCCAAATTCTCGTACTTCTCACCGCTAGAGGATGCAGTCATTAATGCAGTATGTATCTTCTGCACGTCTAATCCTAGAGGGCGCATAACCTTCTTTGCTTGGTATGTACTGGGCAACTCATTATTTCTTGGAAGAAGATTCTTCATTTTACCAACAACTTTGAAAATCTGTTGTCGGTCACACCATTCTCTGCCTTCCATTGCAGCAAATCCAGGTGGCACCTAGCTTTTTGTGGCCATCTTCGCAAGTTGGATACAATAATGTTTTGTGATCCTTTAACATCTGCTCCAGCTTCTCCTTCTCCTTTTCAGTTTCACATTCTTCCTTTGCATCAAGAATGGCCCGACCAAGATCGTCATCAGCGGCCCATCTGCTCCCTCTTGATCTTCATTATCTACCTCCGTTGCATTATCATCATATTCAGGATACATATTATGATAGTTTTCATCATCCTCTTCTTCTTCGTTGTCTTCCATCACAACCCCTTTTTCTCCGTGCTTGGTCCAACAATTATAGCTGGGCATGAAACCGGATCGAAGTAGGTGGGCGTGAATGGTTCTGGTATTTGAGTAGTCTTTCTTGTTCGACAAAGGAACACACGGACATCACATAAAACCATTGTGACCACGGTTTGCATTAGCCACAACGATGAAATTTTGAGGCTGTAATGTACTCGGAAGTGCGGCGGTCACCGTACATCCATTGCCGATTCATCTGCATTAATATGTAGTATATATCAAAAAATAATAGGGAGATGACCATTTATATATATAGTACATCAATGACACATGAAACTATAGTTGCCGACCTCGACCGAGACGGAAAGAGCAACAAGAAAGCTTATTTTGAGCTCTCGGGCATTTCACCGAACACCTCTAGTGCATATGAAAAAAACACAAACTAGCACTCTTCACACCCTCTTGCTAGGATCCAAAATGTGAAAGAATGGAAGAGTGGGGTGTGTGTGGGCTGGGGTGGTGTCTTATATAGCCCCCCCTTTAACACCGGTTCATGCCACGAACCGGTGTTAAGGGGGGGTGCGCGGGCCACTGCTGCAGGGACCTTTAACACCGGTTCGTGTCGTGGCACGAACCGGTGTTAAAGGGGGGCTCCTTTTTTGCTGCAGGGGCCACGCTGGTACGGCCCCCCCCTTTAACACCGGTTCGTAGAAGAACCGGTGTTAAAGCCCCTTTTCGGGATCAACAAAAGACCTCATTTCCACTAGTGGAGGGGAGCGAGGACAAAAGCGAGGTGGAGGTAAGATCGTGCTGGTGTACCTTCACACGTCGCTCTCTTCAGGTACACGCGTCACAGCAAGCGGGGGGACGCGAGTCGGGAGCGAGAGCGACCCGGGGGATCGAACGGAACAATCCCCCGGGGGAACAGTATCATTTTCCTTCTTTTATTCTGGATCGGTGTCTAGTATATTGGCATGCATGGCAAATAGATCTTGTCCTGATCAAGATAATTGAGCTTGGTATAAGATGAATCATGGTACGAGACACCAAACCATGTGCTAGCTAACTGTGTTGTGGTCACAACTAACCCTGATATGTATTTTAGCCCAGTTAGCATATAGCAGGCGCCAAGACGTGCAAACTGAACCTCTATGCATTTGACTGAAACCGCAGTTACACGCTGCAAAAATTGTTCAATCACTACGGGACGCGCGCTACGCCCAGGGCAAAAGGCCGTCGGCGTAGGCCAAAATACCCTCGGCGTATGGTACGCCAAGGGCTGCCCTCGGCGTAGCCTCCTCGGCAAAGATCTCCCTCGGCGGAGCACACTCAAGGCGTCGGCGTATCGAAATGCCATCGACATATGCTACGCCGAGAGCTTTGCCGTCGGCATAGCGGCCATCGGCATAGCCTGTCGGCCGGTTGCAAAAACATTTTTTTTAAAAAAAATTTGAAAAAAAATTATTTTTTTCTCAATTTTTTTATTCTTTGAATTGTTTCACTTGTTAATCTCCTACTTTGAACATTTTTAACACTAATTATACTTAATATTTGATTAAATTTCAGTCTTAGTCAAACTTCCCAGCAGGTCACCCATCCTAATACTACTCCAGCTTCAGCACACTTAACTTCCTCGTTCCTTTAGAATCCGTTTCCGCAAAGTAATTCATACATTGGTGTCAATACTATGATATCAATCCTATTAACTCTTATATCATCATGTCACATATTTATATTTTTTGAAATTACAAACAATTATTTAAGTAAATATTAATGAATAAGTAAAAAATATTATTGAATTCAAATAAAAATATAATAATTTTATTTTATTGTATTTTTCTATTTAATATAGAATAATTAATATCTTTAAATCTGTAAATCAAAATTCAATAAATAATATGTCTAAATTGATCAGAAAAATGAGAGGAATCCAAATATGATATCCATATCAACTAATCAAAAACCCTCCGTTTTTGAATTAGCTATTTGGTGGTTGCTTTAGAAAATCCCCTTTTTATGCTCGGATAATGAAAAATGCCTTTTTGGTACGATGAAAAGGAAAACTTGCATTGGATCTTTGATAAAATAGCATATTGTGAACCTAAAAATAATTTTTGTAAAAAAACATGAGCATCGGATCATGTACCTGTAGTTCATATCTGACCCACTTCTTGCCGATTTGGCAGGAATTTGTCTTTTTCACCAAAGGTGGACGGAAAGGTTTCGGATCCCCCTGTTGGGACATTGTCCATATAAGGTGGTATAGTATTTTTTGTAAAATGTGGTGGTAGTATTTTGAATTAGCCATTTGGTGGTTGCTTCACAAAACCGTCCGTTTTTTATGCTCGGAAAATAGAAAATGGCTTTTTGTGCGACGAAAAGGAAAACTTCCTCCTACAACATTGTTCGCCATACCATGATGCATGTGTATGCATAATATGGGCACATTATAACAAACTATGCCTTGATTCTAGCCATAACATTGGTCATTTGACCCGAAAGCCAAGAAACCTCGAATGAGATAGGTCATTTTGTGAAGTTTTTTTTAGACATAATCAATATATCAAGTTTGATATTTTTTCTTATAACTATGTCATATAATATGACACCACGCGAAGGTTTCGTATTGTTTCGATCGTTTTTGAATTTTTTATACCCGTTTTAAACTATCGTCAAACTTTGTCGAACGACGGACATAGCTCGGGGCCGAGTCTCACTAAACTTGCATTGGATCTTTGATAAAATAGCATATTGTGAACCTAAAAATAAGTTTTGTAAAAAAACCATGAGCATCGGATCATGTACTTGTAGTTCATATCTGACCCACTTCCTACCGATTCGGCAGGAATTTGTCTTTTTCACCAAAGGTGGACGGAAAGGTTTCGGATCCCCCTGTTGGTACATTGTCCGTATAAGGTGGTATAGTATTTTTGTAAAATGTGGTGGTAGTATTTTGAATTAGCCATTTGGTGGTTGCTTCACAAAACCGTTCGTTTTTTATGCTCGGAAAATAGAAAATGGCTTTTTGGTGCGACGAAAAGGAAAACTTCCTCCTACAACATTGTTTGCCATCCCATGATGCATGTGTATGCATAATATGAGCACATTATCACAAACTATGCCTTGATTTTAGCCATAACATTGGTCATTTGACCCGAAAGCCAAGAAACCTCGAATGAGATAGGTCATTTTGTGAAGGTTTTTTGAGACATAATCAATATATCAAGTTTGATATTTTTCCTTATAACTATGTCACATAATATGACACCACGCGAAGGTTTCGCATTGTTTCGATCGTTTTTGAATTTTTTATGCCCGTTTTAAACTATCATCAAACTTTGTCGAACGGCGGACATAAAGATTCTTAGCTCGGGGCCGAGCCTCGCTATCATGTACCTATAGTTCATATCTGACCCACTTCCTGCCGATTCGGCAGGAATTTGTCTTTTTCACCAAAGGTGGACGGAAAGGTTTCGGATCCCCCTGTTGGGACATTGTACATATAAGGTGGTATAGTATTTTTGTAAAATATGGTGGTAGTATTTTGAATTAGCCATTTGGTGGTTGCTTCATAAAATCGTCCGTTTTTTATGCTCGGAAAATAGAAAATGGCTTTTTGGTGCGACGAAAAGGAAAACTTCCTCCTACAACATTTTTCACCATCCCATGGTGCATTTTATGCATAATATGGGCACATTATCACAAACTATGCCTTGATTCTAGCCATAACATTGGTCATTTGACCCGAAAGCCAAGAAACCTCGAATGAGATAGGTCATTTTGTGAAGGTTTTTTTGAGACATAATCAATATATCAAGTTTGATATTTTTACTTATAACTATGTCACATAATATGACACCACGCGAAGGTTTCGTATTGTTTCGATCGTTTTTGAATTTTTTATGCCCGTTTTAAACTATCGTCAAACTTTGTCAAACGACGGACATAAAGATTCTTAGCTCGGAGCCGAGCCTCGCTAAACTTTCATTGGATCTTTGATAAAATAGCATATTGTGAACCTAAAAATAATTTTTGTAAAAAAACATGAGCATCGGATCATGTACTTGTAGTTCATATCTGACCCACTTCCTACCGATTCGGTAGGAATTTGTCTTTTTCACCAAAGGTGGACGGAAAGGTTTCGGATCCCTCTGTTGGGACATTGTCCGTATAAGGTGGTATAGTATTTTTGTAAAATGTGGTGGTAGTATTTTGAATTAGCCATTTGGTGGTTGCTTCATAAAACCGTCTGTTTTTTATGCTCGGAAAATGGGAAATGGCTTTTTGGTGCAACGAAACGGAAATCTTCTTCCTGCAACATTGTTCGCCATCCCATGATGCATGTGTATGCACAATATGGGCATATTATCACAAACTATGCCTTGATTCTAGCCATAACATTGGTAATTTGACCCGAAAGCCAAGAAACCTCGAATGAGATAGGTCATTTTGTGAAGGTTTCTTTGAGATATAATCAATATACCAAGTTTGATATTTTTCCTTCTAACTATGTCACATAATATGACACCACGCGAAGGTTTCGCATTGTTTCGATCGTTTTTGAATTTTTTATGCCCGTTTTAAACTATATATAATGTTTTATGTTTTACTTAATTTTTATTTATAAATGTGTAATATTTGAGTGTAGATAGATAGGTCTTATTTTTCTGCAAATTTTGATATATTATTTGTATTTTTCCGAATTAGAATGATTTAGTTATGATTTTTCAAAGTTTAATGAGATAAAATAAAAAATAGCTACGCCGAGGGCAGCCGTCAGCGTAGCATAGAATATGCCGAGGGCAATTTTACGCCGACGGCTGCTTGGCGGGGCTGGCCTAGACGATGGCTACGCCGACGGCCCCGACGTTTGGCCGTCGGCGTAGCGACCGGCCGTCGGCGTAGCTTCCCATTCCTGTAGTGAATGCTGTTGTAGATGTCTGCCCCAAAACCCAAGAGATAAGGAAAGTGTAATGCTGCCTATTCTATGTCTACTTCTCAGTTTCAAATTATCAAACTGAATTGCAATTTCTTCGAGGGGTAATCATCCAAGACGCACAAGAACACAACTCCCTGCAAGTGAAAGGGAATGGTTTGCCGAAGATGTAAGAAGTTAATTTTCCGGTTTTCCCCGACTGATTAGCTTCATGTTAATAACACTACGAATTGTAATGGCTAGGAACAAACACAAGCAAAAGAAAACATTGCCATCACCCTCTTTTTCTAGTACTGGTTAGCCTAGTATTCACACTACCAAAAACCAACGTGTGATTGGACGATTAGGAGGATGATTATACGACCCCTGTCTAACCAGGGGCTAAACTGCAGGTTTGAAGTCCCCGTTTGTCCCATTTAGGCAGAATATTATTTAATTGAGGCAATGTTTACATCTATATCAAGATGTTTGTGACGACTTTATCAATCTTCAAGCTTTGTAATCTCGGTATTCAGTATTCATTGCGTGCGTGCGTGCGTGCGTGCGTGCGTGCGCGTGCGCGTGCGCGTGTGTGTGTGTGTGAATCATTATAGTTCTCTAGGGATCTCATACACTAAAGGTACAAGGACAAATTATTATAGGGATCTCATACACTAAAACTTTTCTATGTTTCTTGCAACTAAGATAGACAAGACATATAGTTCTCTAGAATTTTCTATCTACCCTAACACCTAGATAGAAAAAATATAAACTCTGTAAACCTTTGTCAAGATGTTTGTTAGAAAGTATGTTTTAAACTCTAAGCCAATTTATATAAATATAATAAAAATGGACCTCGGTAGATGCATATAAGCTTTGATTTTTTTGAACCACAAATTAATCCGTTGATATATGCAATTTTTTAATTTTTCCTCTTCTTGAATCTAGATATATATGATTGAATTAAATGTTTCCTAATAAAATGGACCAAAAGTTAGAAATATATAATTCAACTTTTGTTGCAAGATGGTGTGAATTTTTTGAAGCACATCCTAGTGAAAACCACTAGTATTGGAAAATAAGTAATATTGCACCTCAAATATTTAGGTACATCATGAAGCTAATCAATTTTATTAATTGTAATAGAAAACTATAATTAAATTACATGAAACTTACAAGGAATTTCTAGTGGAGAGACGAGTTCGAGAGAAAGCGGATGCACTAGATGAGTTGGGATAAAATTACAAGAAGGAAAGGATAAGGTGGCATGGGTTTCCGTGACCTTTCATCTGTTTATTCAAGCCCTTCTAGCTATACAGTCA
This sequence comes from Avena insularis, assembly GCA_023614405.1. Classification (NCBI taxonomy): domain Eukaryota; kingdom Viridiplantae; phylum Streptophyta; class Magnoliopsida; order Poales; family Poaceae; genus Avena; species Avena insularis. Next base: position 89,283,405 of record CM042695.1, read on the forward strand.
TGGAGACTCATTGCTTTTCCTGATGCATGATTGTAATCAAAACGATGCTGATTGATTAATACATAGCCACTTTCCAAAAAAAAAAACAAAGGATTGAGTGGAGCAAAAACACTACTAATAAATATATGCTTATGTTGTTGCATTGTGATTTGCACTTTGAGCGCTGCCAAGTGCGGAGCTGACCCAAGAAGTGTACATAAAGCAGCTAGGAAACTTACCCGCAAAAAAAAAGCAGCTAGGAAACAAGAAAAAAAGATGCTATATATTAAGTGGAATGGGCTTCAAGATAAGATAAGATAAGATAAAATCATAGAGCAGTTGCACATACACATCATGCTATGCATCATTCTTTTATTCTGAAGGTATTTTGTTTCTTCTCTTAGATATCTTAGGTAGAGTTTATTCTACTGTCATGATTGATTGATCCTCCCCTCCTGGCATGATTCAACCTTTTAAAAGCATTGAGTGTGTGTACGAGCACAAGAGAGAAATGAACTTACATAAAACGTCAAGGACGACCCTAGATCTAATCTTAGAAACCCCATCGGGTTCACCCTTCTCCACCGCCTTGGAGCATTACAATTCACAACATAGTCAAACGCAACGCCGTCGGAGACAGAACCACTCTGGGTGTGACTCCGGGAGCCCATTGTACCGGAGCAGAGGGGCCTTCTCGATGACATGGCAGCCCAAAGCCGATCGGAAGGAACCGATGCCGATGAAATAGGTGGGAGTGGTCGTCCGTCGACCATCTTGTATGGCAGCCAACGAAGAGCCGTCGTGGATGCAGTACTGGGAGCAGCTTCATCGCATCCCTGCCGCAGATTCGGCGCATGAAGACGAACAACATGGCAACCAACCTCCATCGTCAGATCAGCATGACCATATATAGGAGGTGCTCTTGATGTCGTGATCACCAGCAACAGATCTATAGAAGAAACGGACTTTATTAACAGAGAGTCATAGACCCCAACAACCTCCTACTCCATGCTACGTCTCCAATTTCCGAAGCACCTCGATGAGCAGAAGAATAGCTAGACAGCACTACATCCATCCCTTGGGATCTAGCGCTGGCCTCCCGGCATAAAGTTGAACATTGGCATAGCGCCAAAACAGAGAGCAAAAACTACTACTACATCACCTAGTATCTATAGATCTATATCCAGCACCTCTCCTAAGCCACCTTAGGTTGGCAGCGCCGCTGAGGAAGGCATCAGACCGACCCGGATTTCTTGGATCGACTCTCAAAGGGGAAATGAAGATAGGAGGCTTCGAGAGAGAAGTTACGGTGGAGGAATTTGTTTCTTCTTTGATATACCTTAACTCGAGATTACTCTACTGACATGACTAACTTGCATTCCCCTCCTGTCTCTTGACATGATTCAACCTCGTAAAAGCATGAGTGTGAGGACACAGTCGAGAGATGACCCGGTTTTCCCACACCATTCCAACTACTCCCTCCGTTTAGAAATATCAGATGTTTTAGGTTTGTGAAGGAGATGTATCTAAACATGTTTTAGTGTATATGTTCAAATAAATCTAGATACTAAAAGATGTCTAGATACATCTCATTTACAAACCTAAAACATCTTATATTTCTAAACGGAGGTAGTAGATGTTAAGGGCAACTCCAACTGTGCCCCGGTTTTGGACACCGATTATATCCAAATCAGTACATTTGCAGTGGCTCGTGGCTCGTGGACAGGCAGAGACCCATGTCCTCCCAGGATAGACCATTGATCCCAACGGCTCCCCCATCTGTCCACAGTTGGGTATTTTTTGCCATATTCCATTTTGCACATTCCACGCGTAGTATTAATTAGTGAGAAGGGAAGCAAATTAAAATAGCACTACATCGTTAGTTCATGAAACACACAAATTCTTCTTCTTATACTACTGGTTCTTCTAACGCTGACCCTAATCCTAACCCTAGATTGACGGTGCTATTTATCGTCACCGGAACGCAGGCACTCGGATGTACCAGAAGACAACGCTATTCATTGTTGCATGAGCGCATGCCCTCACATGCCAAGAGAGTGGAAGGCAGCCTCGTTAATCGGGATGTCGCGGTCAATTGAGGACTCACTCCTCCTCCAGAGCGCATGGTCGCCTTCTGCCTGTCGAGCTCCTCCCGAGCTTCTTTGAGGCGAACGGGCGTCAACGGAGTTCTTGCGCACCTCGTGTAGGCGCTCCAAGTGAGCCTCATCGAGGGCTCGCATACGTCATCTTCGGTGTCTGGCTGGCCTGCGGACGAGCCATATAAATAGCGCGTGACTCAGACACGTGGACTATCCGCTGAACCGTAAAACCAACCTAAATTTACGAGATTTGCCCCTGTTCGATCGGATAGAATCGGAAACCATGGTTTTCATGACACGATTCATCTCATCAGGTAATTAGTTGAGCCAAGCTTCGACGACACGCGAGATCCCTCGAAAATGCAAGTCTACATATATGAGGGTGTCCCCGGCTTATCAACAACCATCCATTTCCTCTGTTTTGCTTTGAGATTCGTGCAATTGTTTTATAACAACCACCCTAAGCTGTTTCTATTTCTTGTCACCAAGTCCTCCGTTTTACATAGTATGCCCCCATTCTGTTAACAGTAGTCTTAAACTATACACGTCATGAATTAATGCAGTACCAATTACTACATGTTAGCAATTATTAGTACAAATATAACGATTGTTTTCACCATATACGACATGAGATCTGGACCAAACATTATCTTTTCAACATACGATACACGAGATCTGCATAAAAATAGTTTCTTTAAGAGCAAACCATGAAAAAAATCAAGATAATTGATTATGTTAGCATTTCTTTCCAGGAAAATAATTAATTCAACACAATCTCATTCATCTCCATCCATGGACCCTGGCTGAGCCGATCCCCAGAAATTGACGCCCACAAAATATGTTGAAGTTCCATATTTGATATCATACAACAAATTTTTGAAGAAACAAATTCAAGAAACAAAGTAATCTGTAGCATGATGCTTTTTTGAAGAACAAATCATCGAAAAAATTCGCAGCCGCCCGGTCGAGCAGCGCCTTAACAGTCCATGAAGATGGCGCCGGCTCCGACAGCGGTAGGGGACGGGCATGGTGTGGTATGGCCGGATCCGGCAGCTGTTGGGAACGGGGAGAACGGATCTGGCGGTGGCTCCTCCCACCCCACACCACACCACCACCACCACACCTCCATCCCGTCGGAGCGGAAGGGTCCGGCGGCTTGGGCAGTTCGACGGAAGGAGGGGACGAATCGGGAGGAGAGGTGGGACGCGCGGCGAGGAGGTGGTGTGGCGCTGCGGACAGATCAAGTGGACATGTCCACCTTCGGGCTCATAAGGGTAAGATTGTGTACATGGTACATGTTGTATTTGCAAAAACAACCAACACGAATCTCGGAACAACAGAGTCTATGGGATAAGATGGGAACCCCCATTTGCCTAATTTTAGAAGGTCAAAATCACTAACCCATAGATAGATGTGCTCCCTCAAGGGCTGGCTCAGAGCATATCCATTCGGACCATTCTCTGCATCTTCTCCCCGCTCTGCCGTGCTTCGTGACAAACAGAACAAAAAGCTAATCATTTTCTTGCATCGCATTAGCGAAGCTTTTCCCCTGATGATTATCTAACAGAAAAAAAAACTTGATTTTCCAGGGGCAGCTAGGCTAGGAAGGAAGGATAGGCTCCACGGCTCCACCCCGACCGCGACCCAGACTCGACGACTCGATCCCGCGAGCACCCACGCCCACCAACTCTCCCTCCCCGGCCGTCGCCCGCTGCCTCCGCCTGCGTCCCCAGCTCCGGTCCGGCTCGCCTCCGCCACCCCCCGCCCTCTCGCCACATGATGGAAGCCGACGTGGCCATTGCCACCCCCACTCTCAGGTAGCTTATTCCCCCTTTCATCCCCACCTTTTCCTTTTCTGGTCAAGTCCCGTCAACGATTCGGCCGCGCCTCGTCAATTCCCCGCTCCTTTTAGCCAGGCTAGTCGCCGCCACGTTTTAGATATAGAGGTTTAATTTTGGCCGCGATTGATGCTCGACTGGGTCAGAGAGTTCCCGGATCCTGTTCCTCTGGTCTTAGGTTTCCACTGGTGTTGACCTTGCTTGCTTCCCTTAGTAGCCGGGGATTATCCTTTCCTAGGCTTGTATTCTGATGCCGACCTGAACTTTTATCTTCTCTACGGGTCTCGTCTTTCACTGATGTAGTAGCTCCTTGATTTGCTTATCTATCCCACCGGATATGCCAGTATTCAGATGCCGACCTGAACTCTTATCTTCACTACGGTCTCGTCTTCCGGTGATGTGGCTCCTTTTCCAATCTATCCCCGAGCCGCCCGTGGGATAATGCCAGCATCATATTTTACTTACCATTAAATTCCGTTATGGTGGTGGAGTGAACCAGAGCGGAGTGATATATCTCACTCATACACATGAAAAGGTGGATTCTGCGTGACATCGACCGCAGGACTCGTTTTTTTTCCTGTTTGCTTGGTGGAACGAAGAGTACTGGTCATTCTGGTCACAGTTTGATAACCCTGATACTGGTACTGTTCTCTTGCGGGCCTAATAAGTATCATACCGTTGGAATGAACCAACTGGAGCGATATATGTCTCACTCATGCAGATGCAAAGGTGTAATGCGTGACATCGACCGCATGATTCTTTTTGTTCCGGTTTGCTTGGCGGAACAAAGATTCTGGCGGGATGTACACAGTTTGATAACCCCGTTATGATTCTTGTTTGAAACCTACTAAGTCTAACAGACTGTTGAAGATAGGCATGGGTTAACTTGTTTGCTTAAATTGCTGAGGAAGGTCCTAGTTTTGGAAGTTTTGTTAGCCAATTTAACAGTGTTTTGAAAAAGAAAAAAACTATGAAATGACTATAATGTTTCCTTAATTGAAGTTTTCTTTTGTGATGACAAGTAGGTTGGAATAGAATAATGTGTTGGCTTTATGTAAGATTTAGTTGTGGATAAAAAGGCTCTGTTTTTGCTGTTGTACTTGTGACTTTGTACCTTTTAAATTGTGTACTCCCTCTGTCCCGAATTACTTGTTGCGGATTTTTCCAGATACACATGTATCTAGACGCGTTTTAATACACGCGAATCTAGACAAATCTGTGACATCTAATTCTGACAGAGGGAGTACTTATTTGGAATCTGGGGATGTAAAGCCTGTATTTCTCCATATTCCATGCAAAATTTGTGCTCCTTTTGGCTCAGTGTAAGGTATAAAATTCTGAATGAATCTCAGTGTTCTCTGCTTTCATTGCAGAAATCTCAGTTGATTGGAGTGCTTTGGAGCTGCAGATATTCAGAGCACGTTTTGGTCATTGACTGCTTGTGGAGACATGGGTTTGAACTTTTAAAAGTGTCAAACGCCTTTTCCGTTGCTTCTGTTCGTAGCTGTAACCTGTGAGAACAAGCTGGGTTTTCTTTAAGAGTCGCAGAGAGTACCTTGAAGATGAAGATTACACGAGGAGCAGTGCTATTTCTTGCAGTGGTTTGCCTCATAGCTCAGATAGGGACTGCCAATGTAGTTCTAATGGGGAATAATCTTACTTTGTCATTCGACGATGTTGAGGCAAATTTTGGTAAGTTCTGGATATCTTACCATCATCTAGCTCTGATAGTCTACTATTTAGATGCCACTACATTTGCTTGCAGGCCTTGATGACTTCTCCACCTGTTACTTATTACCCATTTATGTGTTAATACTTGGTTTCATACCGATTAGTTGTGCTATTTATCTCTATTTATTTCCTGACATGCACATATGTTTGGGTAGTGCTGCATTTGCGTAGCATGTTGTTTTTTCTACTCACTGTCGTGGGGTCTGCATTGTTTTTTCTGAAGGACTCACCATGCCATTTTAATTTGTTTGCAGCTCCAGGAGTGAAAGGTTCAGGTATTAATGGCATAGTTTATACTGCCGAACCTTTGAATGCCTGTGGTCCTTTAACAAACAAAACAGTCAAGGGCCCACCTTCTCCGTTTGCATTGATTATTAGGGGTGGTTGCACATTCGATGAGAAAGTGAAAAATGCAGAGGATGCTGGATTCAAAGCTGCAATTGTGTATGACAATGAAAATAGTGGGGTTTTGGTTTCAAGTAATGTACCTTTTCACTCCCACTTGTACTTGGTTTTCTAAGTTGCATGATATTACTTATACAGCTGCATCATACTCCTTTCTCATAGTACGAATGCATGACCAACACAAATGGATGGATATTTTTCCTTTGTTTGGCGCCTGTTGCATGAAACACAAATACTTCCACAGATGATCCCCAGATAAATGAAATATAGAACTGTTGACCTAAATCATATCAATGGCTATAATTTTGCTAGTTCATGTTTAAGAGCATATTATTTTTGCACTATCTAACCAAGAACAACTGTAACAGTGGCTGGAAGCTCAAGTGGTATTCACATATATGCCGTGTTCATCTCGAAGGTCTCAGGGGAGGTGCTGAAGAAATTTTCAGGCTCTACTGATGTAGAGGTGTGGATAATTCCCACATTTGAGAACTCCGCCTGGTCTATCATGGCAATTTCGTTTATATCACTCCTTGCCATGTCTGCTGTTTTGGCTACTTGTTTCTTTGTGAGAAGACATCGAATAAGGCGGGACCGGCCTAGAAATCAAGAAACCCGAGAATTCCATGGAATGAGCAGCCAACTAGTAAAGGCAATGCCAAGCCTTATTTTCACAAAGGTGCAAGAAGACAACTGTACGTCGTCAATGTGTGCCATTTGCTTGGAAGATTACAGTGTCGGAGAAAAGCTAAGAGTGCTTCCTTGCCGTCACAGTATGTCTCGCCAACTTTGTAACCATAATAGTGTTTTAAAAAAATGTAGTACCTCAGCTCAAAAAAAAAAATGTAGTACCTTACCTGTTTATAAAAACTACTCACCTCTATCTGCTAAACTTTACTTTTCAATCTTGAAATTTGGAAGTAAATAACACAACGGCTATGTGGTGCGTAATAAATTTACTAAACTACTCTCTGCATTTATTATCATGTAGTAGGCACTTGAAGTTCTTTGAGAAGATATGAATATATATTACTGGTATTGTCACCTGAAAATTCCACAGGTGCATCTGAATTTCTCTGTAACATCATGTCTATAAATTCATGTTTATCAAAATCTTTAAGCAATAAAGTATGTCTCGCCAACTTTGTAACACCATTATAGTGTTTTAAAAAAAATCAGTACCTTGCCTGTTCATAAAATGTACTCGCCTCTATCTGCTAAACTTTACTTTTCAATCTCCAAATTTGGAAGTAAAAATAATATTTTGTGCCAGGTTTTGAATCTGTTCGCATAACGGCTGTGTGGTGTGCAATAAATTTACTAAACTACCCTCTGCATTTATTATCATGTAGTAGGCACTCGGAAGTTCTTTGAGAAGATATGAATATATAATATTGGTATTGTCACTTGAAAATTCCACAGTTGCATCTGAATTCTCTGTAACATCATGTCTATAAATTCATCTTTATCGAAATCTTTAAGCAATTTTAGATTTATCAGTCAATTAGTATCGCAAAAAAAAAGTTCAAAATAAACCAATTGGACAATTGTGCCCTTATATACAACCAGCTACACAAAGAGAAAAGATTTGAACACATTGTATCCCTTTTATGCAATCAGCTCTCTGACTAGTGTTGTCTTTATAAGGCAATACTCTGATATATTGTTTCAATTACCGTGCAGAGTTCCATGCAGCTTGTGTGGACATGTGGCTCACCTCTTGGAGATCATTCTGCCCTGTATGCAAGCGAGATGCAGGTGCTGGAACGTCAGCCCCTCCTGCCTCAGAGACTACTCCGCTGTTTTCTTCTGCAGTCCACTTACCTTCCCCGACATCTTCATTCCGATCAAGTGTCGGAGCATCCCCTCCAAGGCCAATAAGCCGACGTCCTTCAGCGCAGTCGATATCTCATATCTACTCCGTTACCGGCACCCCACATTCCCCCAACAACATCCAAAGACCTTTCAGAAACACATCTGCCATGAGTACAAGCAGAAGCAGCGCAAACATTGCAAACATGTACTCTCCCCTCCCTCGCCAGTCGCACCTCGGCTCCACGCACTCCCTGGTTGGCAACCACCTGTCGCCACCGGTCAACATAAGCTACGCACCAGTGCACGCGCACCATTCCGGCTACGGATCGCCCAGCCCGCATCTCGGCTCCTCCTACATCTCTAATTCTGGATATGGATCATCAGGCCACCACTACCTTGGTTCGTCCAGCCAGCACTACCTGGGTTCATCCAGCCAGCACTACCTTGGTTCGTCCAGCCAGCACTACCTGGGTTCGTCCAGCCAGCATCGGTCGTCGTACTTGCGGCGCTGCGGCGAGTCGGGGCCCAGCTTGTCCACCATGGCCCCTCAGTCGCCACAGTCCCAGCTGAACCACATGGCAGGCGCGTCGTCCGGGCAGTCCTTGCGGCAGTCCTACCTGAGGCACTGCGGTGATTCAGACGCGAGCCTGTCCGCCATGGCGTCGTCTGGCCAGTCACTGCCAGGGTGCTGATGGTGTTCAGCCAAAGCTCGCTTCCTTCTCCGCGCGTGAAAGAGATGCGTGACTTGTGAATATAATACATCGAGGCATGTGACATAGGCAATTGCTTGCCGAGAGAGATAGAGAAGGAAGGGAAAGTTGCATAGGTTTTTGTTCTTTTTTTTTTCTCTTCTGGCATTTTTGTGTTTCTAGTGATTGTGTTATTTGTACATTATTATTTTTATAAGTATATACAGCGGTATGAGGAAACTAAGTGTTATGTGAGACAGGATAGGGATGTTGGTTTTGAAGTTGTCTGAAGTTTATGGAAGTGGAAATTAGTTGTAATGCTGGTTTTGAGGCATCAGACCTGATGTATGATCCTGTATGGATGTATGGTTACTACTCCCTCCGTCTAGAAATAAGTGACTTGCATTTGAATAGATTTGCATGTATCTATATCTAGATGTGTTTTAGTGTGTAGATACATTTGAATCTAGACAATCTAAGTCATTTATATCTGGATGGAGGGAGTAGTATATATGGTCTGATGTCTCGAGAGTATGGTGAAGCAAAAGAGGTTATTTTCTCTGGTCAGCAGCAGCAGCATGTATCTGCATTTCCTCTTCCTTCCTGGAAGGTTTCTTTGGAAACGCTGTAAAAAACTACCCAGTCCGGATTTAGAAATTTCTCTGTCAGGCTGTGCCTGTTTGCAAAAGCAACCGTTACTCAGTCTAGGATTTAGGAATTCCAGAAGAAGAAATATGAGGAACACAAGTTGAAAATCCTTTAATTCTTACTCATCAGTAAGTATAAGAAATTGTTGGTATCTGTCAATTCTTGTATTACCATCCTGCTAATAACTCGGCTTTTGTTGCTTCCAACCGATGAAAGAACCCATCTTTTAGCTGAATGCTTTACTGAATTCACTGGCAGTGCCATAAAAGAGCATTCTTCTGCTTCTTTTGCTGGCAGTCTGATCAAGTTGTTCAAATACGTGATTATCAAAATCATATAAATAAGGTGCCTTGTTTATACCCTGTAAAAAGTAGCACTCCAAACAAGAGAGCGTGTCGGTGTGTCGAAACTCGAAAGCATAGCTATCGTAAATCACAGCTTCATGGAGATATTCTTTCTGCTCCTTCCTCTTACCAAGTCTTTCCACGTATGGGCTGATAGTACGGTGGGCCTCTATCTTCTCAAGAGAGGGCCGCACAGGTTCGTAAGGGAGGAAAACCCACGCACTGGAAACGGTGTTTATTTCTATGGAGCGTCTTGGTTTTTAGTCCCACATCGAGGAGTTCAGCACGTATGCCCCAGCTTAAATAAGAGCCGGACTAACAACAGGCGTGCAAGAAGAGAAGCACGTCTCAACACACGACTTGGAATTTGTCTTAGAGATAATAACACCCTTAGTCCCACAGGTTGTGCACGCTAGGTGCAGATTAGTCCCACAAGTAGCAAAAGTGAAACCGCACCACTCCTTGCAAAGAAACAGTTTTGTAGTTAGGTACCTAGGACAAATCAGCGCTGGCAGCACACCACCTTGTAAAAAGGCTGGGACGGCAATTTGTATTGAGGTCCTTCCACATATTTGGGAGGTGGGGTGCTTAACGAATGTAACCTGAACGGCAACCGCTTTGCACGCTTGCTAATCAGTCGCGATTTTCCTTCTCTCCGCCATTTTTTTGCATCCGCCGCAGTATGGTACATTGGAAATTCTCTGCCGAGGTGTTGCGATACTGTATGCATGAACTAGATGTGATAAGGGTTTCTGATAATCGGGGAAGTCGCAGAAGTACTGGGGCATTGTCAATTCATCGAGTAATTATAGTTGTCGAGCTGTTCATGTCCTGTTTCTGCCGAGTTGTTCATGCCTTGTTCAGCTAAAGTCTGAAAGTTTGTCTGATGGACACTCTTTTTATCTGAAATTTTATACTTATAAGCCTGCATATCCAGCCTTAGTAGTTCATGAGTAGCTCAGGAGTACATGTGATCAGTTCATGTACATACGATTTTAATGCAAGGTTTTTTCTTTCTGAACTGTCTTTTTTCATGAGCAAAGGTCCTGATGGCTTTCGGCTCTAGTACATGGGATCAGTTCATGTACAAAACGTGGTTCTGGTTTGTAGTCTAGTTGGTATAGGTAAGTTCATGGTTTTGTAGGAAATATCAGATCAACTGAAGCGCAAAACCTTCACAATGTAAGTTAAATACCCGGTCGCTGATGTTAAAAAGACAGTGTATACAATATGGCTGTTGCAGCTTAGATCACATAAACAACTTAGATCATGGTCAAGTGGTGTCAATCTGATGGTATTTACAAATCTTGCCAACTCACATAATTTCGATGAATGTAGTAGAGATTAGTGTGAAATTGTATAATTCTGCCATACGTTATGTGTATGCAACACTTGATGTAAAACACATTTAGTTTCCATGTCTGAATTTTGTGCAAGTCATTGCCATGTCCTCTCCTTAAGTATTAAACATATAGTATGCATTGGATGTTTTCCTTGTATGAATTTGTATTATTTTGTTAGTGTTTAATGCAGGAGGCAATTCTGATCTTTTTTCAGTGGAAGAGCAAGAGCAGCTAAAAGAGGATACAAAACAGGACCTAGGAGTGCACACTACCTGTTGTTTGGTGATGAGACAAAGGGGTGGAATTCCAGATTTAAATGCTGAAATGTGGATGAATTCCCTCTCAGTCAAAATGCACCACCTATTGATGATTTATAGATGCTAGTTTCATTTAGGCATTTTTTCCATGTCTTGTTCTACAAATTGTGTCTTTGCTGAACTTCTTTGGATATGTGATTGTCACTGTGATGTTGCGATATGATTTATATCTTGATTTACCAACATTGTTAAAGTTGATGACATGTTATTCATAAGTTTGTTGAAAAGGTGAAGCACTTCACTATGCATTATAACAAGTATGATGATGTATGAAATGAACATGTATAAAGAGGAAATAGTACAATATATTCCAGTCCCAATACAATCACAGTGCCTGTGTATTTTAGATAGCATTAGTTAGTATGAACATGGGAGAAACTGTTATAACATTGCCTATGTATTTAGATATTGCCTCCTGTCATGCATGAAAAAGAACATATTAGAGCTGCATCCAATCTCATAAGTGATTTGTAAATGACATAAAAGGGCATCTCCCATGAATCACAGTGGGAGAACAATAAAAGCTCAGAAGTGATTTGTAAATGAAAAAAAGAACATGTATTATGATCAAGCACAGCCCACTGATTTCATACAAAGGATTTCATAGAAAGACCAAGATAAGTACACTGATTTCAAACACCAGTACATACTTCCTAACATTCCAGTTGCATTCACTACCAAACAGCACTACAAAAGTTTCGTTCTTCTTTGTTTTCATATAAATATGTTACAAACTGTATTACAAACACCATTACATACTTCCTGACACTTTAGTTGTATTCACTACCAAACAGCACTACAAAATCTTCCTCCTTCTCCTCCTCCTCCTTCTTCTACTATGTCTCTTTCTTTCTACCTCTTTATCTGTCTCCTTCATTCCTGTTCTCTGTAAATTCAATACCAGATATTTCTGATTAGAAACCAGCTAAGAAGATATATTGCTCTTTATGAGGATATATTGCTAATATTAGTCCCAGAAAATACATCAGTGCCAAAATAATAAAAATAAGTGATTCTGAGGGTACATAATAATATACATGTAGCAGAGAAAACGAAAATACACATAGTTCCAAGCTTAAAAAAATCAAACACATTGATCTGTAACAAACTAAAAATAACCTGTGATACTTCCACCTGATCTATGTTCAGCCATGACTCCTATTCTTACCAGAGCCATTGTCTAGCATGTTACGGGAGAAGCCTTTCCTTAGACATAATTTGACATATCAAGCACCCACGGGGCATCTACTTCCTGTGGCACATGTTGTTATAATCAAATGATATAAATAGACAGATTTACCTTACATATATCAGCATTACAGGGACTTCGAATTGAGGCTGCATGAGTGAACTCGGCAAAAGTTTTCCATGTTAAATGGTTCAATGTTCGCACTGCATGACCATAGCTTCCCACCGCTAAAAACTGTCCGCATGGTGACCAACCAACAGATTTTACACCTAGCTCAGTTTCATATGCCGAGTACTTGAACATGCATCTCTGGTCCGATGAATATATTAGAACCTGCACAAGACATTCATTGAATCATCAATTTCATCTCACTATCTTAGAACTGCACGTACTAGTGTATGCTTAGGAACAGAGAATTTTCACATTCAATGGGCATGTTACAAACTAAGATAATGGAATCCTTGTGCATATTTGAAGATCCTATTCATGCTCTGTTGTCAATCAAACTACGACCAAATTAACATATTCTAAATTTCAGAAAAAGCACACCTCTCCCCAACCTCCTCCAACGCCAGCAAGAATGCATCCGTATTCTCCTCCTCACCATCCTCCTCTGTATCTGCCTCCACCGCATCCTCCTGCCCCCCCCCCCCCCCCCCTCCCCGACTTGCCTCTACCCCCACAGAATCACCTCCGCCTCGCCTATTCCTCCGAGGCGCTGATGTTCTGCTACGAGGAGCCGCGGGCAGAGGCATGCCTTCCACCATGCTCTAGTGCGACGAGGTGCAGGGGATCTCCCCGTGCTCTCCAGGGAGTCATCACTCCGCGCCGCCAGCTCCGCCATGGGCTCCAAGTTTCCCATCCGCCTCGCCTATTCCTCTAAGGCGCTGATGCTCTGCTACCAGGAGCTGCGGGCATGGGAATGCCTTCCACCAGGCTCTAGTGCGACGAGGTGCAGGGGGTATCCTTGTGCTCTCTAGGGAGTCATCACTCCGCTCCACCAGCTCTGCCATGGGCTCCGATTTTCCCCTCTGCTCCCGCCGAGTCGCCTCCGCCGTCGTCTGTGGAGTTGACCGCTCGTGGAGTCGTGGTATCTCGATAAGGGGAGTAAATTCATGGATGATAGTGCGAGCGCTAGTTTAAGAAGGACATGTCTGTAAAGTGCCATCGCTGATTTGTCCTATTATTATTATGTACCTAACTACAGAACTGTCTGGTCCGTGCGGTCGAGCGTGCTTTGCGACGAGCGGCGCGGTTTCCAGCGATTCGACGGGTTCGTTTCGATTTAGCTAGTTGTGGGACGGCAGAGTAGACTTTTGCTACTTGTGGGATTAATTTGCATCTAGTGTGTAACTTATGGAACTAAGGGTGTTATTATCTCTTTGTCGATAAGATGTTAGTGGCCGATCACCCGATTTGATCGGCAGAATAACCGAAGCGCGTGTGACACATACGCCTGGCACCACTTTTTTTTTTTTTGGTTTTTAACCACTCGATTGATCATACGTTGCTCTTTCCTCCTGCCAACGGAGAGTCATGACCAGGTTCTGTAATATTTCTTCATAGGTACCGTAGACTACAGTTAAAAAGCTCTGTGTGCATATACTACAACACACCAGTCTTCCGAACAAACTTGTCCCGGATCAAAGGTGATAAACCATGTCTATCACTATCAGCGTATCAATGCAACACTTGGTAGTCAATTCTCCGTATTTTTTATTCTTCGCAAGAATCCACACGCGTAGCATATAACAAACACAACATACAACCATCGATTGTTTTAAAAATCCTGGGACAACAACAAAATCATGGCAAAAAAAAAAAAGAGAAGAGAACAAAATGAAGACTAAGATGAGGTTCAGTAAGCGATGTGACATGCAGACTTTGCACCCTTCGAAAATGTTTCATCATGCTCCTAGCATCGAAGTGTCAAGTACCAAGCTGCACCTTTACGCAGGAAAGTGAGACGCTGATGCCCGGACCGAAGATCCTAGGGTTTCCGTCGGCACATAGAGAGAACTGGACATAGGGCAGCCACGACGTCCTTCAGGAAGAAATGGTGCCACCTGAAGGCGGCACCACGTCGGTGCCGGTCGCACCGACAAGGTTTTCTCACCAAAAAATCCATCCACAACCCCCGAACGATCTGATGCACATGAGCACACAAGGTCGAAGTCTCACCACCACCAAACAAGTCGCCTACCAGCATGCGCCACTACGTTCACGAAGCCTCCATCGTCGTCTCATCGAGGTTACCATGACAAGGCCTACACGATGGAAGTGAATGGTAGCTAGAATCGGGGCCAACAGTAGCGAAGTCACATGGGAGAGAACAACCTCCACCCCGAGGGGTAGTCGACCGTACACGACAGCAGGGCAGACCAACTGCGGTGACCCAGCATACCACCGCATGATGTAGTACACTATAGTCGTTGATATAACACCAATGAAACACCGTTCACTAGTATTACATCCCTCGGTGGTACATGAAACACAAAGGGTCCAAGACATGACTATAGGTTACAACTCGACTCTTTACATAAGATTCAGAGAACACTCTAGGTTAAAGAGAGAGAAAGAAACTTCTTACAAAGAAGGTTTAAAACATAGCAACTCAAAACTATCATACTAATAAGACTAACATTTAGCTTTTTGGCTTATATTGCTACTATTGCAATACTCTACAGAAGTGGGTTCTATGGCTAGAGATTATATTCTATCTAATCAGCAGCTTTGTCTTCACTTCAGTTGGTGTATATATTTACTTTCTTGACTTCATTAAAAAATTTAAGCTGTTGACGAAGACGTTCTTGAGTAATAGTTGATGTAGACGTCGTCTGTATTGGCTTTAGAATCTAGCAAGGGTTAAGAAGATACGTTGAGTACGAGCGTACTCAGCAAGCTCACTAAAAGGAGTGTTTGATGCACTATATCTACAGCCACATGCCATAGGTCGTAGGCAATGCAAGTTCTCGTAAACATTTCTTCAAAGGTTGCTTATTCTGAAAACCTATGTCCGTCAGCCTTCACAGGTTTACCAGAACTTTCATGGAGTTCCTTTCCCGCCGCATTCGTAGCTTCTTTTCGGAACAAGGAGTAACAAGTTACAGTTCTTACACTCTACAGAGGTGCGTCACTTTACCCATGAGAGACCTTAGGTTTTGTTGCATGGCCGGGAGTATGTCCCTGTTCAAACTTCCTTGGTTTGAGGTCCAACCTAAGATCCAAGCCAATCACTCCTCCGCGACCCCGCATGTCTCCTTGGTGTACGCCAGCCCACCTATTGAATTACGGCAATTGGCGGTACAGACCGTTTAGATGCCGGAACTATCATGGAACGTTGAGGGTTCCCACACCTGGCCTTAAACAAATCCGACCTCACGAAGATGAGCACCACCCTGGCCAGCTAGAGAGCCCGGATGAAGAAGATCTTTAAAGAAGATAAAAGTCTCAAGGAGATCCACAAGACCGTCCCGCAGATCACCAAGATCGATACCGGGAGTTCAAGGCTAGGTGCGAATCCGAAGCAACCGCGACATCGTGTAGGCGAGGAAAGGAGTTGCAAGCGAAGACTATAGGTCACCACCATCTAGGATCGGGCGGTTACAGAGCTACGAATCCCAAATGGGATAAGAAGGACGACGAGTATAGAGCTAAGGGGCAACCTAACCCCTTCGTGAAATTCAAAAACATGCAACTTCGAAACTTTACCAGGGCCCGTTACCATGTGGACCCAAAAACCAAAGAACTCACCACAAATCCTAAGGTGAAGAACTTCAAGGTTCTTTTGGTAAGGAATTTAATTACCGCCGATCAAGTCGATTGCATTTTAATCGATGAAGTCGAATTTGTAAATGGTCCACATTACTTCTTATGCAGGAAAAGGAAATTGCTAGTGCGGGATCCCAGGCTTCCTCATCCCAGGAGGCCACCCGATGGGACAACCCTTTTAACTGGGTGATGAACCGGGCGAAAGAAATCATGCTGGTTAAGCAGTAGCCGTCATCGGCTTCCCGTCTGGCCGGCTTCGGGGCTAAGAATTGGGTGGATCATTTTGGTCCACCGGCAAAGACGCGTGTTGCGGGAAGGAGCAATGACTAAAACCGTGAGGTTCAAGAACTTAAGGAACAAGTGACATGGATCCCGCAGATTGTCCAAGACAACCTGGTAATTACCCTTACCTCCATCCTGCCTACCTTGGTGGAGCCAATAACGATTGGAATGCAGGTGGTCGGCAAGGGCCATGCCAGATTCCACGCATGGTCAGTAGCCACTCGAACAACACGGCGCCGACAAATCCGGTGAATTATGTGTCCGTGACTCCGCCCACTAGTACCACGACACTAGACGCGTTGGTGACCCTCCTGCCATCACCGCGATGCCGGACGCGTTGGTGACTCCCCCTGCCATCATCGCGGCGGCACCGGAGCTTAATACACCTAGTAGGAGAATACACCGGCGACCGACACCACACCATCAAGCAGCCACTCCGTCTCTGTAACACCCCAATTTTAGATAAATCTATATTAGGGTTTGGTTTGTGCATCATGAGCATCATGCCTTAAAATTTCGCATTGAAGAAATACAATAAAATCTAAACCCTAGATTTTTCCCTCTCTTTGAAACATATTCAAATGATTTGGAATATTTTGAAACTACCAAAAAAGTGGAGCCCAATGGACTAAAAAGGGCCCTGCAATATTCGATATATTTTGCAAAAACCTTTGGTATTTTTGAAACACTAAAATAGATTTGAAATGAGAATGCAAAACACAAATGAAAAAAAAGAATTCTGATTAAAAAAAAGAGCAACCCATCTCCCTGGCCGTAGCATAGTTCCCTCTTTCCTCTCCCTATCGCCCGTGCATCTCTTCCACAGCCCAGCCGTAGCCCAGTAGGCCCATACCGCTTCGTCGTCTTCCCAGGGGCGTCGTCCACCTCCTGATCCTTCGAAGCTGCTCGCTGTCAGCTCCTCGCCGGACGCCCCGCGTGGAGATGCTGGAGAGGATAAGGAGCACCCGGGCACGCCTCTCCTCCCTCATTTCCTCTTCCTTCCCCCTCTAGAGCTCTCTCCCTCTCGCACGCGCGGCAAGCTGAACCCTAGAGCCGCAGACTTTGCTCGTCGCCTTCGCTCTCGGCCTCCCCTCACCTATCTGGCACCGCCACAAGCACCGCCGTGAAGTTGGCTCCCTCCCTGCCAGCGCAATCGACGCGGAGTGTCTCCGTTTCTTCGGAATCGAGCCGACGATCTCCTCTCCCCGACGGATGTCACCGCCGATTACTGCTGTCTCCGGCCATGGGTTGCTTCGCCAACTGTCCTATCATGCTCACGGTGAGCTTCTGCTCCTCCTGGTACTCCTAGTGCCCCCTCTTGCTTCCTGTATCGGGCCCGCGCCATTCGCCGTCCGCCGCCGCAGAGGTGCGTCGCCCGCGCTCGGTGACCCAAAATGGCGGCGCCTCTAAACGACTCCTACTGCCCAGCGTCAAGCGCCCACCCACGCTATCCATGAGCCTCTGCGCTGTCCCGTCCTCCACAGGATCGGCCAGTGACGTCGTGCTGGCGTCACCATGACGTCAGCAGCGCGCAGTCGGCTCTGGTCAAGCCTAGGTTGGGCCCTTCCTTGCCCACGTGGATGCTGAGGTGGCCCTGGGCCCATCGGTCAGTCACCTGGGCTAGACCAGCCTCTGTGTAAAAAGTATTTCCAATTTTATTTGAATTAAGAAAAGGTTTATTAATTTCAGGAATTATTTTAATATTGTAAAATCAATAACTTATTATTTGTAAGTCAGAAAAATACAAATATTATATCAAAATGTTCAAAAAAAATGAAACCTAGCTATCTAAGCTATAATCATGCATTGTTCAACAACTTAAATAACAAGTTTAATTAGAACACCCTAGTCACCCTAATAGGTGATTCCGAAGTTTTTCCCGAGTTAGGGTTTCTACCCTTCGGAACCCCGATTAAGTTGTCGAGCATGCTTTAGGGTTTCAATTCAATGCAAATTAACTTGTCATATCATCATTCTTGTTCGAGCATTGCATCGATGCCATGTGTTGACTGTTTCCCCTTTATTTCCGGTGTTTGGTTCTTCCCGATAGAATACGAGATCGAGATCGAAGACCGAGATCAAGACCATCGAAGATCGACGAACAATACTTGACCAACTATAATGAAACCAAGTACAATGCTCCCGAAGATCTGCTTATCTGCTATCAACTGGCAAAGGCAAGCATAGTCCCACCATGATATAATCCTATGATTTTGAAAGCATTTCAATTCTGCCATGTTGCATACGATTCTACTATGGTCTTTTATCGATAGATAGAGTATCCTATCTGTTGGATACTTCCTTTGATCTTATATTACCTGATCCACTGCTCCTAGCATATCTAGGTTTGGCTTGTGTGCACTGCTAGAGCTATTATATGTGTCTGCTTAGCCCTGCATAGCTATTGAGTCTAGTCCATCCAAATGATGTATCAGATGCAGATAATCTAGTATGGCAGGAGAACATGATGATATGAGATCGGTGATATGAGTTAAACATGCTAAGGCTTGTATGGGAGGCCACGGTGGGATGTGGTTTTTCTAGTCCCATGCTCGCCACCACTAGGACCCGAGTTCTTGCCTTTGGAACCAAGACGAGCGTACAACCACACGGGGCCTGGACAACCTCATGAGTAACTAACTTGCCTAGTAGATTCCATGAGTCACATAGTTCGGGCGTTCCATTCGACATACACATTGAAAACGTTTTCGAAAGAGGAGGTGAAGGAGGTGCATTCATACAGGTAGGGAAGCGTGGACCGGGTTGCTTGGGGTTGATGGCGCCCATGGTAAACCAACCTTGCCTCACATCTTTAAGTACCGGCTTCGGGATTTGACCCATTACGGCGGAACCATACTTATTGCGTGACTCATGGTGTTGGCGAAAGCAAGGTAAAGGTTGTGTCTAACCACCCTCTGCCGGCCTTCCAAGGAAGAGGGCTAATCATGTGGCATTAAGAGAAGGTTAGTACGTGTGGGTAAAGTTGTACACCCCTGCAGGGTAATAATCTTTTCGAAAAGCCGTGTTCACGGTTATGAACAACTTGGCAACCGGACTCAAGATCATAGAGAACTATAACCTAATCATAAAATTTGGCTGATCAACATGTGCTTAAGGATGCTTCCTCATGGGTACGAGAGGGTGATCCTAGTTGGTAGATGATGATGATTCGGTGGATATCAAAAGATAATGATCAATACTTTAGAGATGTTGATCTCTTATCCCCTTTTAAAATACTCTGATTAGACGAGATTCTTATCCCTCCCCTGTTTTATAAAGAAAGATGGCTTTTCGCAAAAACAACTCCACCAGCCAGAAGTCTTGCGGAGTACACCCTGTACTCACCCTTGCTTTGTTGATACTTTTGGCAGAGTAAGTGTTCCTTGAAGACGAGTTCCATACTACATCGACATCGACGAGTAGCTTGGGGTTCCCGGCCGGCAGCCTGGAATCTATGGGCTGGAACGTCATCGTTATGCTTCAGGCCTCTTAGGACATTTGTTAAGTTTGCTATACTTAATAGCATAACTTGCCTTCCGTTGTTTGATGTTTGTGGTCACTGACCTCTGCTTGTAATAATTTGGTTCTTTGCTCAGTTATGAGCTTGGTGTAATAAATTTTGTGTCGTAGGGTCACTGCTGTGTTATTAATTCTTCACTGGATATTCTCGAGCTCAAGGTTAAGCTTATGTCAGACGGAGGTCTGGGATTTGTTTAGCCCTGATCCCAGGGGTGTCACAGTTCTTGGTATCAGAGCAGTACCGACCATAGGAAAACCTTGCTACTGGTCGATGTTGAGTCTAGTGCTTGTGAAAACTATTTTAAAAGCTGAAAAGTATTTGCGAAAACTCTAGTATGCTTCTTTTCTCCTTATCCAGTTTCGCTCTAACTCTGGGTTATATTATCTTGTGTTGATTTGGAAAAGTTTTGCTATCTCGTCTCTTTCTTCAAAGCTTAGGTGCCTTCTTGGCATTCCGTTTCTCAACTAGTTGACCTAGTGTTGAGTTCTCTAGAGTTGTGTGTGTTGTGAATTACTTGTTTCCCTTTGCTCTTGTTCATCTGAGAGACTCCTTTCTATCATGATCTCTCTATCTTTTGGAACCACAATACTCCATTGTTGGATCCACAGTGTTTTGTTCTAGGCTTCGAGGTTTCCTTTCGCCTCGCGTGCTTCCTTTTTGTTTGTTGGGTACTTCAGAAGTCTTATCTTCTCTTGGAAGCTACCTTGTGATTACTACCTTGTAGTTTACGCTATGTCACTCAAGTAGTATTTACTTCTTTTCTGGGTTTTAACCCTTGGACTTGAACCTAAGATCCCTGATTGTGCTAGATTCTGGTGTTGTGAATCTTGCACATGACGCTGATCTTTAACCCAAGATCCATTCCTTTGACCCCTTTCATTAATGTTCATACATTACCTCAGGATGGCTGGTATTACAAATCTAGCCTCCAAGCTTGTGGTTATTGTCGCGATTGAATCGTGACAATAAAGGACTTCCCCTACCACATGCTATGGCAGATGTTCTTTAATGGAACCAAATATATCACGACAATAGTACTCCTCGAGAGTCTCGCATCAATACTCGTCACTCTGCCACACCTTTCCCTTCTCTGCATTGGTTTTCGGAAGATTGTCGACTTATGCATCCACATCTCGGGATTCCATCCTGAGCATGTTCCTTTCCCTTGTTGTTTTCTGACCTTTGTCTACCAGTTGGTAGCCAAGTAGTAACTTTAATTGGTGTCTTTCGATGTAAGATACTCTTGTGGTCCGTCATGACAAACCATTTCGGGATGTCAGGAGAAACAAACTCCAGTACCTCGTCATATCTAGGACCAGGTCAAAGTGTTGTAATCCACAGATCAAGAAGTGGTGATTAGCTTCTATCTGTTCTACCTTAAAGTATCACACTCTTTTATACTAAGAGGTCGTGTTGAGTTTTATGACCCCTTAGTGAAGTGATGCTCTTACATATATTAACCACCCTTCCTCGAGCTTTCATGCTCGTGAGTGATGTGTGTGCGTAACAGTGTGGCTATCTGAGGTTCTTAGCAATTATTATTTTTCTGAACTCTAAGGACAGTTGTGTCATTCCTAGCGTGATCGGTTAACCCCGTCACTAAGCAAAGGATGATTGTGCTACCAAGTCTGTTATTCTGGTACACTCTTCTCGGTCAAAGAGTTAGGTTTGTGCCGAAGCTCTGAGACTGTATTCTTGCCTTACCAAGCAAGTTTTCTCTAGAACTAAATGACATATCGGTGGTTCGTGATATTCTAGATGTCTACTAGAAGTATCGCCATGTTGCCACATGACCGTGTTGTCAAGTTCTTGAGCAAGTAAGTTCTCTGAACTGCTCCTATCTCCAAGGATCCGTAATTGGATAACCCTGAACTAGTTGGTTGAGCTTAAACAACAACTGGGAGAGTTGTAAGACAAAAGTTATATCCGACTTTGTTCCTTCTTAAGGGGGTTGTCTAGTTTTATTCGTTTTGAAGAAAGAGAGTATCTCCTTTGTGGATATGTTATCTTCCCCCACCTTGATTTGATTTGGGTTATCGTCAAATCAAACTTAGTTCCAAGGACTATCTTGATGATGTTTCACTTGAGTACATTTTCATGTCTTTGGTCTAACCAATATTGTTACCTCGTTCAAGAAACATATGAGTCCATATTCTTGGAGTGTTTCGATAAGTTTGTTGTTGAACCCATCAATGACATTATTATCTTCTCCATTCTAGACAAGATTCATACGGAACAATTGACATTAATGTTGGAAATTTTCGAGAACCATCTTCGAGTCATCTTGAAGTATGTGTTCTGGATGTTAGAAGTAACCTTCTCTAGTTCACGTGCAATTGTTGAAAGATGTCGCCATGGATTCGAGTAGAGTTAGATCCGTTCCCTAAGGACACATGTGTGTATTATTGCTAGCACCTTATGTGTGTGTAGTTGTCTCTCGATAAGTTGTAAATACATGGTTCTAGCAATTTAGCTCAGTCCCTTGGAGCTTTACACTGTAGTCCATATCTTGAGAATATAGTAACTTTATCTTTGCGGTAAATGTTGCAAACTTTCCATTCGGACGTGCTGAGTCTGAAGTATCATACCACCTAACCAAAGCTGAATCTCAAGCAGCAATGAAGGTTGGTATTCCTTAAGGTTTTGACATAGGTATCTTTGTAAGTCTGGCAAGATTGATGTAATGGTTGACACACTTAGCCGGAAAGACCTTTTGCCATATTATCTTAGAACATTTAAAGTAGCGTTGCTAAATGTCTCTCGGTCGATCCTCCAGACCCTTTTACGTTGGCAATCATTTTGTTGTGCCAAGTAATTGAAGTCTGAGAATGAAGTTTCTTTCTTCTCATGTCATCAGGAATCTTCTTACCTATTCATCCTAGTGGTGCAAAGTGATACCCTAATCTTTGGCAAAGATTTTGGTATACCTGGATGAATAAAGAGTTTCCTTCGTTTTCTCAACCATGTTTTAAGAGTGACTATGATTTTGGTAATCCATAGTTTCTCTTGTTACATGTTCCTTGTGACTCTTATGAGTCCTTTCCACAAAACACCTCTCTGTCTTAAGCCTTCTATTGGATGAAAAAGTGACTCTTTCGTTTCAAAAGTAGTTAAACAGCTTGGTTTTGTTGATCCCAACCTTTGCAACCTGAAATCTCTACTTAAGTCGTTTAGTAGAGGTTCCCTATCGAAGTCTGTGGTCATGTTCTTTCTGTTGGAAGCTTTCTTCTCCAGAAGCTTCAAAACCTCTTGTAAGTTCCATGGTCTCAATCCTTATGAAGACCATCATCCAACAACTTGAAACCATCTCCTCTTGTTTCCTCCGTTACCTTGACGTGTTTCATGTTGTCATCTCAGAGTTGTTTCTGAACACTTCATTCATGAGATGACCATGAGATACTCTGTGTGTCGTTTAGTGTGTTTTCCCTCTTATCTTTAGAGTGGCCCTGTTTCTTTCTCTCTCTATCTCTCTTCCTACCTTTGGAATCTCGGGTCGAGATTCTCGTAAGGGGGATAGAGCTGTAACACCCCAGTTTTAGATAAATCTATATTAGGGTTTGATTTGTGCATCATGAGCATCATGCCTTAAAATTTCTCATTGAAGAAATACAATAAAATCTAAACCCTAGATTTTTCCCTCTCTTTGAAACATATTCAAATGATTTGGAATATTTTGAAACTACCAAAAAAGTGGAGCCCAAATGGACTAAAAAGGGCCCTGCAATATTTGATATATTTTGCAAAAACCTTTGGTATTTTTGAAACACTCTAAAATAGATTTGAAATGAGAATGCAAAACACAAATGAAAAAAAGAATTAGAAAAAGTTTCTGGTTAAAAAAAAGAACAACCCTGTTGGAGATATGCCCTAGAGGCAATAATAAATGTAGTTATTATTATATCTTTGTGTTTATGATAAATGTTTACATTCATGCTATAACAGTATTAACAAGGAAACATTAATACTTGTGTGATTTGTAAACTAAATTAGAGTCCCTAGTAAAGCCTCTTTATAATACTAGCTTGTTGGTTAATAAATGATTGTGGTTTCCCTATCATGAACATTGAGATGTTATTAACAACAAGATCATATCGTTAGGAGAATGATATGATGGACATACTCCTATAGATAAGCGTAGCATAAAGATCAAGTCATCTTAATAGTTCAATTGCTATATGCTTTCTGATACAGAGTAACCTAATTCCTTCGACCATGAGATCATGCATATCACCATCACCGGAAGGATGCTTTGATGACATCAAACACCACACCATAACTGGGTGGTTATAAAGGTGGCATTGAGTGTTCGGAAAGTATTGGTTGAGACACATGGATCAAGAGTGGGATTTGTCCATCCATATGACGGATAGATATACTATGGGCCCTCTCGATGGAATGTCATCCAATTGGCTTGCAAGCATGTGACTGGCTCACAAGGGATCACATATCACGGGAACGAGAAAAGAGTACTTATCAGTAACGAGGTTGAACTAGGTATGCAGAGATACCGACGATCAAAACCTCGGATAAGTAAACTATCGTGAGACAAAGGGAAATTGGTATCGTATGTAAGTGGTTCATTCGATCGCAAAGTAATCGTAGAAATATGTGGGAACCATATGAATTTCCAGATTCCTCTATTGGTTATTGATCGGAGAAGTGTCTCAATCATGTCCGCATAATTCACGAACCGTAGGGAGACACACTTAAGGATTCAATGTTGTTGAGTAGTTATGGAATGATGAGTAAGAGACCGAATGTTGTTCGGAGTCTCGGATGGGATCCGGGATATCACGAGGAGATCCAGAATGGTCCAGAGAATAAGATTCATATAAGGAAAGTCCTGTTTCGGGGTTGGAGAATGGTTCCGGTGTTTTCATCGGGAATGTTCTAGAAGGTTCCGGAAGGTCCGACACTCCGGAGGGGAAGGGTACATGAATGTGTCATAACAAGTTGGAATGGTTGCATCATGTACTAGGTGTCATCGCTGAGCAAAATAAAGGGATAAATCAAATCCTAGTTTGAAAAGTCAAACGCCAATTTGAAAAGTCAAACGACAAGTTTGCTTGGTGGTGGAGAGTAGGAAACCTACTTGGGGAGGAGTTCCTCCTCCACCGCCGCCTTGAGGCGAGTTGGGAGGACTCCTCCCTTGGCGGCGCCTCCACCTATAAAAGGAGGCGGGCCCCTCTGAACACACACCTCCACCACCCAAAACCCTAGCCCTAGCCGTCGGCCCTCCTGCAGCCGCCGCCGCCCTAGGGCAAACCCTAGCCGCCGACTTGGGGCTTTCTCCAAGCCCTAGCCGCCGGCCTAGCCCTCTCTCCTTGGTGTGTCTAAACCCTAGATCTCCGAGGCCTCTCTCATAGTCCACCATACTCGCTCCGGCTTAAGGCGAAGCCCTGCGAGATCTCCCCTCTACTTCCGGTACCACGCCGTCGTGCTGCCGGAATTGCGAGGAGAGTGCTACAACCTCCACTTCCTGCTGGAACAAGGGAGAGGAAGGTATTCATCGAGTACCGAATGTGTGACCCATTGGGCGCTGCAGCAGCCTTGAAGGATCGCTCACACGATCTTGAGATCGGCAAGAGTATGACTACATCACCCACGAGAATCCGCTCTCGTTAAACACTTTGGAATCTTCGAGGGTGAGTTATTCCATCGACTCGTTGCTATAATCTAGTAGATAGATCTTGGATTGTTTGTTTGTATGCGGTAGAATTTTTTTGTTTTCCATGCTACGAACCCCTACAAACCCATCTCCCTGGGCCGCAGCCCAGTTCCCTCTTTCCTCTCCCTGTCGCCCGTGCATCTCTTCCACAACCCAGCCATAGCCCAGTAGGCCCATACCGTCATCTTCCTGTGCGTCGTCACCTCCCGATCCTTGGCTGCTTTCATTGTCGTCGTCGCCGCCCCATGGAGAGGATAATGAGCACCCGGGCACGCCTCTCCTCCCTCGTTTCCTCTTCCTTCCCACTCTGGAGCTCTCTCCCTCTCACGCGCGCGGCAAGCCGAACCCTAGAGCCGTAGACTTTGCTCGTCGCCGTCGCTCCCGGCCTCCCCTCACCTATCTGGCACCGCTACAAGCACCGCTATGAAGTTGGCTCCCTCCCTGCCAGCGGAATCGACGCGGAGTCCCTCTGTTTCTCCGGAGTCGAGCTGACAATCTCCTCTCCCTGACGGATGTCACCGCCGATTACTGCCGTCTCCGGCCATGGGTTGCTTCGCCAACTGTCCTATCATGCTCACAATGAGCCTCTGGTCCTCCTGGTACCCCTAGTGCCCCCTCTTGCTTCCTGTATCGGTCCCGCGCCATTCGTCGTCCGCCGCCACCGCAGTAGGTCGTCGCCGGCGCCGCTCCGGTGACCCAAAAATGGCGGCGCCGCTCCTAAACGACTCCCCGCACACGCCCGCATCCAAAGCGCCCACCCACTCCATCCCGCGAGCCCCCTGGCGCCGTCCCCGTCCTCCACCTGGGAGCCAGGCAGGCTGACGTCGTGATGGCGTCACCATGACGTCAGCAGCGCGCTGTCAGCTCTGGTCAAACCTAGGTTGGGCCTTTCCTTTCCCACGTGGATGCTGAGGTGGCCCTGGGCCCATCGGTCAGTCACCTAGGCTAGACCAGCCTCTGTGTAAAAAGTATTTCCAATTTTATTTGAATTAAGAAAAGGTTTATTAATTTCAGGAATTGTTTTAATATTGTAAAATCAATAACTTATTATTTATAAGTCAGAAAAATACAAATAATATATCAAAATGTTCAAAAAAATGAAACCTAGCTATGTAAGCTATAATCATGCATTGTTCAACAACTTAAATAACAAGTTTAATTAGAACACCCTAGTAACCCTAATAGGTGATTCCGAAGTTTTTGCCGAGTTAGGGTTTCTACCCTTCGGAACCCCGATTAAGTTGTCGAGCATGCTTTAGGGTTTCAATTCAATGCAAATTAACTTGTCATATCATCATTGTTGTTCAAGCATTGCATCGATGCCATGTGTTGACTGTTTCCCCTTTATTTCCGGTGTTTGGTTCTTCCCGATAGAATACGAGATCGAGATCGAGGACCGAGATCAAGACCATCGAGGATCGACGAACAATACTTGACCAACTATAACGAAACCAAGTACAATGCTCCCGAAGATCTGCTTATCTGCTATCAACTGGCAAAGGCAAGCATAGCCCCACCATGATATAATCCTATGATTTCGAAAGCATTTCAATTCTGCCATGTTGCATATGATTCTACTGTGGTCTTTTATTGATAGATAGAGTATCCTATCTGTTTCATATTTCCTTTGAGCTTATATTACCTGATCCACTGCTCCTAGCATATCTAGGTTTGGCTTGTGTGCACTGCTAGAGCTATTATATGTGTCTGCTTAGCCCTGCATAGCTATTGAGTCTGGTCCATCCAGATGATATATCAGATGCAGAGAATCTAGTATGGCAGGAGAACGTGATGATATGAGATCGGTGATATGAGTTAAACATTCTAAGGCTTGTATGGGAGGCCACAGTGGGATGTGGTTTTTCTAGTCCCATGCTCGCCACCACTAGGACCTGAGTTCTTGCCTTTGGAACCAAGACGAGCGTACAACCACACGGGGCCTGGACAACCTCATGAGCAACTAACTTTCCTAGTAGATTCCAAGAGTCACATAGTTCGGGCGTTCCATTCGACATACGCATTGAAAACATTTTCGAAAGAGGAGGTGCATTCATACAGGTAGGGAAGCGTGGACCGGGTTGCTTGGGGTTGATGGCGCCCCCGGTAAACCAACCTCGCCTCACATCTTTAAGTACCGGCTTCGGGATTTGACCCGTTACGGCGGAACCATAATTATTGCGTGACTCATGGTCTCGGCGAAAGCAAGGTAAATGTCGTGTCTAACCATCCTCTGCCGGCCTTCCAAGGAAGAGGGCTAATCATGTGGCATTAAGAGAAGGTTAGTACGTGTGGGTAAAGTTGTACACCCCTGCAGGGTAATAATATTTTTGAAAATCCGTGTTCACGGTTATGAACGACTTGGCGACCGGACTCAAGATCATAGAGAACTATAACCTAATCATAAAATTTGGCAGATCAACGTGTGCTTAAGGATGCTTCCTCATGGGTACGAGGGGGTGATCCTAGTTGGTAGATGATGATGATTTGGTGGATATCAAAAGATGATGATCAATACTTTAGAGATGTCGATCTCTTATCCCCTTTTAAAATACTCTGATTAGACGAGATTCTTCTCCCTCCCCTGTTTTATAAAGAAAGATGGCTTTTCGCAAAAACAACTCCACCAGCCAGAAGTCTTGCGGAGTACACCCTGTACTCTCCCTTGCTTTGTTGATACTTTTGGCAGAGTAAGTGTTCCCTAAAGACGAGTTCCGTACTACATCGACATCGACGAGTAGCTTGGGGTTCCCGGCCGGCAGCCTAGAATCTATGGGCTGGGACATCATCGTTATGCTTCAGGCCTCTTAGGCCATTTGTTAAGTTTGCTATACTTAATAGCATAACTTGCCTTCTGTTGTTTGATGTTTGTGGTCAGTTACCTCTTCTTGTAATAGTTTGGTTCTTTGCTGAGTTATGAGCTTGCTGTAATAAATTTTGTGTCGTAGGGTCACTGCTGTGTTATCAATTCTTCACTGGATATTCTCGATCTCAAGGTTAAGCTTATGTCAGACGGAGGTCTGGGATTTGTTTAGCCCTGATCCCGGGGGTGTCATAGTCTCTTACATTCCCATCATCGTGTGCGGTGCCTCGACATTAGCCGATCTCGACACCATCATGGTAAACCGATGACTTTACCTCATTTCCATTTATTACTCTAATGGCATCTTTGATGCCGTACATGTTTTCGCGGATGAATGTTCAATGCACTCTCTTAAACTATGTGAACAATGAGTTGAGGGATGTTGCCAAGGGTACCATCACTCAACCCTTGCACCGCATGTGACATAGTTATACCCTATGGGTACACGACATTAGCATACCTGGTCCAGCTCAAGGAAGGACCACAAGAATATACGCGGCCCATGAAGATTTTCGGGTGGCCCAAGCCCATGACATCTTCAAATCCTTGGAGAGCAAGACTAGAAGAGATAGAATATTCAAAGGGGCAAACCCTAAACTTGTAACCGACTCGATCTGTGCCCGGGACCTGCCTATCTCTATATAAAGGCCAGGAGGGCATGGCGAGGAGGCTCTCTCACCTCACCACATACACAGCTCCACGCCAGATTGCATCTGCGCACCCCTATAACTTTCGGTTCCGCCATAATCAAGAGCAGACAAGCAGGAGTAGGGTTTTCCCTCCGGGGGCCTGAACCTGGGTAAATATCGTGTCCCCTGGTTGCTTGTCTGTTAATCGCTCCGTGATCTCCAGCACCCCCATCTTCTCCAAAACCCAAGCTCATAACAATAGGCATTGACGAGATTAAACCTCGTCAGCATGTTCCACTCAAAGCCGATGCCAGATAGTGCGTAGGGTTAATATTGTCCGGGTGCTATGGGCTGCGATGACGTGTTGTCAAAATTGCTTCGGCTTATTCATGCTATGGCCAAAGAGTATGATTTGTTTGGGGATAGCCGGGGCCAACACCCCATAGAAAACACCACCAATTGTCATGCTAGCGCCAAGCCATGGCAAGACCCCCACACCGCTACTATCGTCACCTCCACGTGATGGGTCGGCTAATATTGACATGCCCATGGCACATGATCCGAACAAGAACAACGTAGATGACATCAATCAGTACATCAACACTCAGTATTGCGACGACAAGTCCATGAATGATCCTGGTAATGATGAGGACCCACCAGCTGGTGGCCCCATAGAGAAATCCACTTGCAACAAGCGTCTGTTTAGTTCTCAAGAGACGCTTCTAGATTGCACCTTCACCGAGCCAGATACATCCAACCGACCCTTTATTTGGATCCCTGACACACTACATAGGGCGTCCGGTGCTCAGATTGCAGTCCCTCCCTACTCTCCAAAATGCAAGAATGGGCGGAAAAAAAATCTAGCTTGAGCCAGCCGGTGGCATCAACTGCGAATCAGACCAGGGCTTAGGATGGGCCACCAAGACCCAATGGTATTATGTGGAGGATGCATGTGGCGGGTGAGCCCATGCTAACTAAGAAATTGCACAGGCTCACAAGTTCAGAAATGAAGAGTCTGCATGACAGTGTGCTGACGATAGAGAAACACCTTCTTCGAGAGAAAGATCCCTCACACCCGGTATTCATGGTTAAGGTGCCAACAGGCTTGGGCTTCGTCAATAATGTCCTTGCGGATCTATTCTTCCTACGGTTTGATGACATCTTCAATATTTTCCACCTATACCTGATGCACTATACCATGGTCCGCCTGTTTTCTCTCAGCCTAGCCATGCAAATCATTAGAGGGAACACCCCGGGCATCATGATAGTGGACCCCTAATACATGTGTGACGGATGCTTGGCAAGCCCCATTGAACGGTGATTCATGGCCTCATACCTCCAAGGCATCTTAGTGGTGAACAAGACAAAATAATACATTCTCATGCCTTACTTTCCTAAGTCATTATTCACTCGCCGCCATAACATGCTTTATTGGATTTTCATCATTCTTTTTCCAACACATTCTGTTTGAACTATATTGCGCAGAGATCAGCACTGCACACTCATCTCCTTATCGACGAAACATTCATAAGCCACGTATTTCAACTCGGGGAGTGCAGAAAAGAAGAAAACCTACGACAAAATCAAGGAAGTTCTAGATAATGCTCTCACTGGCTATGCCTCGGTGGAAGGCACCATCGTTGTGCATAAAAAGTTCAATTTCGACAGGCGCGTCTTCACCCACGTAATGGACTTCCCTTGCGTGAAGCAGCCGGAAGGCAGTCAGAAGTAAGCATACTATGCACTCCATCGCATGAGGGCGTTCCTACTAGACCAACAGAATTATACGCTGCCAGATCATATCAAACAGTGGGACAAAGCCAAGGAAAATATCCATGATTCATATATTAGACAAGAGATGTATCACATCCAGCAGAAGTTTGGGACAATCATCTTTCATGATGTCATGACTTGGGGGGGGGGGGGGGTCTTCTACGGAGGCAATCCCCCAAATAACCATGACATAGTAGATCGCCTACAGATGCATGGTGACTTCAGGGCGCTCATGATGAAACAAGGCGTCCTCCCGTTCCCTGAGCTGAGCCAGAAGTCTTGATGTTTCCCTAGTTTTAGTTCTAAACTATTGATGAGCTTGTGTGATGTAAACTTTCTCCCCACAAGTAGTTATATGTCGACGGTCGTCGAACTTAATTGTGATAGATGCTACTACTTATTAGGGTTATGAATCAATGCTTACTTCTTTTTCTTATTATTATTAGGGTTATACATGAATCAATGCTTAGTTTTTTGCTTACTCTTTGGTCTTTTTTGCTTACTTTGGTCCTTTTTCTTGCTTTGGTCTTTTTGAGAATGCCAATGATTAAAATGTCATGGCACAATATATATGTGAATGTGATATGATGGGATGGTCGGCCTTGTGCTTTGAACTAGTCCAAGTCTTATGCATCCTACTTGGCCGACCATTGCATTATAGCATATTTCTATGTCCAACAACCTAGTTATATATGAGGCATGCTTTTTGAGTTGGCCCTATTTGATAAGTGTATCTTTATATGCTTCATTTTGGTCCTTTTTATTACTTTGTTACTTTTTTACAAGAATGAGGCACAAATCTGAGTTACTTTGGTCTTTTTCGAGAATGTTGATGATTAAAATGTCGTGGCACACTATATATGTGAATGTGCTGTGATGGGATGGTCGGCCTTGTGCTTTGCACAAGTCCAAGTCTTGTGCATCCTACTTGGCCGATTGTTTCATCATATAATATTTTCGTTTCCAACAACCTAGGTATATATGAGGCATGCTTTTTGAGTTAGGTCTAGTTACTTTTTTCGAGAATGAGGCACAAATCCGAGTTATTTTGGTCTTTTTTCGAGAATGCCGATGATTAAAATGTCATGGAACACTATATATCTAAATGCGCTATGATGTGATTGTAAGCCATACCATGCATAAGTCCAAGTATTGTGCATCCTACTTGGCTTAGAGTTCCATCATAGCATATTCCTATGTCCAATGACCTAAGTATATGAGACATGCTTTTTAAGTTGATCCTAGTTACTTTTTCCGAGAATGAGGCACACATCCGAGTTACTTTGGTGTTTTACAAGAATGCCTATGATTAAAATATCGTGGCACACTATATATGTGAATGTTTTGTGATGGGATTGTCAGCCTTGTGCCATGCACAATTCCAAGTCTTGTGCATCCTACTTGGCTGACAGTTCCACCATAGAATATTTCTGTGTCCAACAACCTAGGTATATATGAGGCATTCTTTTTGAGTTGGCGCTATTTGATAAGTGTATCTTTATATGCAACTTTTACATGTTTATTACCAACTTGTAGATGACGTGGTACGTCGTGTACAAGAGACGAGTTCCCGGAGTCTACGACGATTGGGAAGACTGCCAGAGACAGGTGCACCATTTCAGCGGCAACAACAACAAATGATACAACACTATGGCGGAGGCGGAAGCTAGATACACGTACTATATAGGGGGAGTTAGGACGATGAACCGGATGAATACCTACACCTTCGTCGCGGTGATGCTTATTGTCCTTGGTTTTCTGTCCCACGTGTTCCTACTTTAGATGTCTAGGCGAACTTTAACTTGGTTGAGACACATGTATTCATGTCACTAACTACCACTTTGGTTGTAAATTGATCGAAACAATGTAACTTATTATGTGTATTCATGTGTAACTTATCTATATGTATTCATTTCTATCCTGTTTTGCAAACTGTGTATTCATATATCTATTGTATATCTGTATGTATATCTGGTAGTGTATTAAAAAAACAAAAAAAATAGACGTGGCGCATATGGCTTGCCTATAGTGGCGCACTACACCTACAACGCACCATGAGCAGGTGCATGGCGCACTGCCTGGTGTGCCACAGGAAATATAGTGGAAACACACTTGTTATACTAGTCGTGGCACACCACAAAATGTTCTTCTAGTATGTCCAAGCATCCGTAGCGCACTAGGCAGTGCGCTACGCCTAGTGTGCTACGGGTAAGTCTTAGTCGTGGCGCGCGCTTAGTGGCGCACCCGTAGTGCACCACAGATGGACAAAATAGGTGTGCCATGGATACGCTGTTTTCTAGTAGTGACTCAACCACCCTGGCTATCCACAGAAGCTACACAAACACAGAGATCATGCCGTCCAATGCCAAATAGATGGCTCCTCGAGAAGAAGTTGGTAGCTCCGATTCAGAAGACAAGCTCTAGAGAGGAGATGTGCAAGTCCGGCGCAGAAGAAGTCCTTCACGCGCTTGGCCGCCTCTTGTAGGTCATCGTACACTGCCCAACTGATACACTGAAGGACATGGCAGCTTCAACTTCACATTGAGAGGAGACCAACACGAAGACACTCGAACACGCCAGAACAGAGCTGACTACCACATCCTTGCCGCTACCGGATCATTGCTCCTTACCCTTGTCATTGTCACACAATCCTCCACTCGAAACCTTGCATTGCCGGTTGACCTCACGCCAACCTCGATGCCATGTATGTCTGTAACATCCCAACATTAGAGCTTAGAAAGCTGAACCCAGATGTGTGCATTGCATTCATGCATAGAAAATCCAAATAATTTTTGCGTTCTTAAACAAAACCTGTCAAAGTGATTGAAGCTTCTCTCAACTTGATGGAATTGAAATAGATCATCCAGTTGACTGTGATAAGTTTCAATATGACCTTTGCTAAAAACCCTATTTGGGTAAACATGATTTGATCTAAGGGTAGATCAAATATAATAAAATGCTACTCATAATGCATTGCTTAAATGATTAATATATGATCCTTAAGGGATTCTATCATCATATTCAACACAACAATTCATAAGTGCCAAGTTAAGATTACAAATTAAAGTAACATAAATGTAATGACTAATCCTGACCTATCTTATTCTTATCTATTCTTACTATGAGTGTCATAGTAATACCTAACTTTAACTCTCTAATGAGTTGGATTGGAATGAGACTAAGTCAAGATCATTCACCCTATATCTTTCTTTCCATATCAATCCTTATCATCTCTATTGAATCCTATCCCTATAATTGTTGTTCATCAATACTGAGTAATCAACTATTGATTCACCAATTCTTAACCTATCAGTTCTTGACCTATTAACTCTTGTTCTTATTACAGCATTCACTTAAGGCTTATAAAGAAAGAAGTAAGAAGAGGTAAATAGTGATGCTAGTTTCAGATGTCATCTATTGGATATGAATGATTGAAAATAATCCAATCAATAGGATAATTGATGGAGTTGAATCCCTCCTAGATAAATAGAATAATTCTTTATATTACCCAATCATATGGTAGAAAAGAATATTACAAGGATAAAGTCTGAAGATAGTTACTAGGAGTAGTCCTATTGGATTAAGTAGGTATAGTCAATGAATTATATCTCATAATCCAATATAGCTAAATAGAAGATAATTATAATACAACTGTAATGTTGTATTGATGAAGCCTTGACTAGCCAACTGGAAACCTAAACCATAACGGTTCAAAAGATTATAATGATCATGCCTTACTCACTAGGATGGTCTACCTATATCTAGTATAAAAGTTATTGGTTGTAGAACATGATTAAAACCCTAGTATAGATAAGTTATACTAGAGTAGTCATTACAAGCTACCTTAATATAATGTGTGATTGGAGTGTGAGTTGTTGGAGTAAAGTAAATTTAGGATGATATTATTCAATTAAAGCTAGTTTAGCATAGAGTTATGGAAGAAGTGTTATTCATCTTAAAGGATAATAAGCCTTAGATAAAGGTAGTTGGATACATACATACATCTGATGAAGAAATATTAGTGATAGATGTTTAAGGAACATTATGAGTGGAGTTTAAAAGAACTACTTGTTGGATTGAAGATTATCAATAGTAGAGCAGTGGGTATAACCAATCAAAGATATGAGAAAACTATTAAATGCTTTAGTGTCAAACTCATTGGATTCATCCATGAGTTTAGAAGAATAAAAGGGGAATAAGAATATTTCTTATGAAGTAAATCTCATCATACTAACTATGATGATGGATGGGAAGAAGTATTATATCTAGGAAAGGAATTCTTTAATTAAAGGTCAAGGATGGTTAAGAATGAAAAAATAGACATTCTTGTTAAACAACCAACTCTAAATCTTAAAACAAGTATAATGTCCATTCAGGGAATTGATTCATCATCTTATGTTAATATCACTTATAGGAACATTTTCCTATAACAAATCACATAAGCACATCTCTGCCAATTCCAACCATCATAATTATATGTGCTTAGGAGTATCTTTATCAATTTCTTTCTATAAAACATTCTAAATATAACTTTCTAGTCCTAAAGGTGATGTCATCAAATATCCCAAACAAGAAAACAATATGCTTAGCTATTAAATCTTTACTCATATCCACAAAGGAATCTAAGTATGTTAAAACCCTAAATCCTAGGATAAATATTCACAACTCAAACCCTAAGCTTCTCTGTTTATCATAATAGAATTTATACATTGCCATTTTCCAAATTAATGGAAGTAGTAATAACCATATTAATTTATTTTATATTCCATGCATCAAATAATGATGTAGGATTATTATACATATAAAATTTCTATTCAAACGATGAGCCAACTAGAGTTAAGTTTTATAAACAAATAAGAATATATCATTTAATAAAACCATGATTAAAAGAAGAAAGAAAAATAATAAGAAAAGCTTCTACAAAATATTAAGAGGGGGTTCATATTGAGAAAATAAAAGACATATAAAAATATTATATAATAAAAGTTCACAAATGATACTAAATATATTTTAGTATTACTACAATTATCCAACAAATAAATTCTACAAAGAAAAGTTCAAATTAAAGATTTTATAAAGATCTGAAAAGGAAAACAGAAAATAGAAAAATAGAAAACAAATAAAAAACAAGACCTGGTCGTGGCCCAACTCCTACCTGCTTACCTGACGCCCATGTGCAGCCCACAATAGCCCAGCAATCAGCCCAGCTCGTTTGTCATCTGTGACTGACAAGTGGTACCAAAGAAGGACCGTGGGTTGAGCTGAAAGAATCGCTAGGGGGTTTTCCGCAAAAGATACGTCGTCGTCATCCTCACGCACACAGGCAGCTCGCTGGAGGAGCTCGCCGCTGCCCAATGCCGTCGTCGTCAGCCGTGCGTCAAGATGCTCACCGTCATTCCAGAGAGGGATAAGAAGGCCACCGCGATGCCCTGCCTCAATCCCTATCCACAATCCCTCCTTATCCTCTCCGATTCAAATGGGGCCGAAACTCTAGCTCACCGGAGCCACACCTCGCCATCGAACCACATCTCCCCACTCTCTTCCAATTAGCCATGGAGAAGCCCCGTCCTCCGTAGATCCTCTGAGTGGTAACTTGCATCAAGGGGAGCACTAGAGTGGGAGAATTTTGTCGTTCCTGTTTGCGGCAGTTCTTCGGGAGCTCGTTTTCGACCACGCCTGTCCTCGCCGACAGGGTGAGTTACTGAACACTCCAGCATCCCTAAATCGCCGTATCTCGTTGTTAAACGCCGTCGCACCTTATGTCATCGTCGGAGCTCATCGGAGCTGAGGTTCCGATGACTATTCCCGAGCGGCGCCGCCACTTTAGGGTTCAGTGCGTTGCGCGGATTCGAACTAGGTTAGTTTCGCTTGCTTAGGCACAATGGATCGTCGCCGGCGACCACCCCACTAACGGCGGTGGTGGTGCTGAAGCCATAGCTACGTCATGCCGACGCCACCCTAGACCCAGTACCCTGTTTGACCTGGTCTTTATCTCACGTGGCATGTGACATGGCCTTGGGCCCATATGTCATTGTCTAGGGGTAGCAAACCAGTCGGTAGCAAAATACATTTACTAACTTGAGTGCTGAGGTGGACATAGGCCCACTGGTCTGTGACTTAGGCTAAGTATGGGTGTGGTGTAAAAAGCTAAAACCTGTTTAAGAAATAAATATAATGTTATAAGCTCAATTATTAATATTCCAGAAATCAAATAAATGATTAAATCTTGTTTAATTAATAACTTTTAATTTATAATTCAGAAAAATATGTATAATATATGAAAATTTGTATAAAAAAAATCTACAACTTAAAATTATTATCAACTATTATTATGATAATTATTTAAATAAATATTATTTAATAAAGGTTTTATAAGTAATAAAACTTTGATAATTCATATTCCAATAATAGTAAATATTAAAAATATGAATAAAATACCAAAAATCTTAGAAAAATAAAGACTATAATTTAAAACTATAATCATGCATTATTATTTCAGTTACTTAAATATTTATTATTTATTAAGTATTTTTTAAAGTGTTAAATCTTATAAAAGTCATATCTTATTATTTATAAATCATAAAAATAAATATAATATAACAAAATGATCACAAAAATAATATCTACATGTTAAAAATATAGATTCCACTTTTGAGTTAAAAAAATTCAAATATTTTTATAACTCAAATTTAAACTTATTTACTTAGTTTAAGATTCATATCAGGGTAAATAAAATTTGTTAATATTTATAAAAATAGTCAATCAAGACTAATAAATAAGTATTAAGTCTTAAATACTAATATTAAGTCATAATGATTCAAAACATTAGAAATATCATTATATTGAAGTATCCTTCTACTATATGAATAAATTTTATTTTAAGATCCTTAATAATTGTAAAATCTTAAAAAAATGATATATCAATCAAACACAACATTATAATGGACTAAATCCAAATATAATTCATAAGTAGTCACTAGTACTATTTAGTTATCCACAAACCATAATTATACCTTTATAAGGAAACAAGAAATCTAGTTCCACTACAAAATTAATAAATCACTACTTTAATAGAAGAATAACCATTTTTAAGAAACCTTAAAGCAACATTATCAAGTACACCATATACAAAGGTTGTAAAAATTATACTTGCAAACTATCTTTTTTCTAAAGTTAACTTTAGTCTACAAGAATCCAATTATAACACTATAAACATTGTTATATGTTTTATAGTTAACTTTGGTCTGAAATAGTTAAGTTATAAAGCATGTCAAACCAAACTATTCAGGTAAGCACAAATAATATCGACCACCACTAACTAATCACAAGGATTGTTTAGACCTTAGAAAAGAAATATTTTCTTTAAATGATATTCTTTTTGCCACTTCAAACAAGAACTTTTATATAAGCCATCTTGAGTAGTATCTCACATTTGTGTGTATCCTACTGTTTTATGATATTATAATGATATGATTGTTTCACACACACTCACAAGCCTTAATAAGAAGCACAAGTGTACAACTCATCTAAAAGTACAACACATTTCAAAGACATCAATTCTAGTATCCAAACCCTAGAACAACGTTATCCTCGGGATTCGCGTTTATAACGTGCATCACATTACTTATGCATAAGAACATATTGCTTTTTTAAACATTAGTCCTAACCGGACCAATGATGCTGATTTCAGATTTTGGATCTTATACTAATGTTGGAATTATGCCCTAGAGGCAATAATAAAGATGTTATTATTATAATTCTTGTTCATGATAAAGTTTATATTCCATGCTAGAATTGTATTAAGCGGAAAATTTGATACTTGTGTGGTTTATGAACAACACTGTGTCCCTAGTACGCCTCTATGGACTAGCTCATTGATTAATGATGGTTAAGGTTTCCTAACCATAGACATGAGTTGTCGATTAATAATGAGATCATGTCATTAGGAGAATGATATGATGGATAGACCCAAATTAAGCAGAGCAATTAGATCGTGTCACCGTGTTCATCTTTGTGAAGCTTTTTCCTATGTCATATATTGTATTCCTTAGACCATGAGATAATACAACTCCCTGGTATCGGAAGAAATATTTGAGGTCATCAAACGTCATCCTATGTGAGGGTGATCATAAAGGTGTCTCTCAGGTGATCGGAAAGTACTTGTTGGGTTGTATGTATCGAGATGGAATTTGTCCCTCCCGAGTCGGAGAGATATACTTCGGGCCCACTCGATAATCGATATCAACACCGCTTGCAAGCACGTGGTTAAGGAGTTAATCACAAAGTGATATCGGATTACGGAACGAGTAAAGTACTTGCTGTGAACGAGATTGAACTAGGTATGCCGATACCAACGATCGAATCTCGGGCAAGTAAAATATCACGTGGCGAAGGGAATACATATATGGGATTAATTGAATCCTGGCATCGTGGTTCATCCGATATGATCATCGATGAATATATGGGAGTCAATATGGGTTTCCAGACCCCGCTGTTGATTATTGATAGAAGATCATGTCTGCATATTCTCGAACCCGTAGGGTCACACACTTAACGTGCTTCGACGCTAGGATAGAATGGATAATTGGTTTATGAGTTTTTGTTCGGAGTCTCGAATGAGATCTAGGACATCACGAGAGGTTCCGGAATAGTCCGGAGAATAAGATTCATATAAAGGAAAGCAGTTTTTGGATTTCGAAATCGTTTCGGAGTATTCGATATTGTACCGGAAGGTTCTAGAAGGTTCCGGAGTGGGACCGACATGGTCCCAGTTGTCGGGGGCCTGCGTGGGCCTAAGGGGAAGTGCCCTGGCCGCATTAGGCCAAGGGCACAAGGCCCCAAAGGCCCAGCCGGCCAGCCTAGGGGAAACCCTAGGGGAGATCTTCTAGAAGGAGGGGGGAAACTTGCCTCCCACTCCAGCCCTTGGGGCCGCCGCCCTAGGGCTTGGAGGAGGGGCCAAGGGGTCTGGCCAGCCCCCTATATAAGGTGGGCAGGGGCGCACCCCTCCCCCTACTCCTCCAACCCTAGCCGTCCTACTGCTGCCCTCCACCTCTCTCTCTCCCGACTGCGTGTAGGCGAAGCTTTGCTGCCACTTGCACCATGCCGTCGTGTTGCAGAAATTCTCCACCATAGCACCATGCCGTCGTGTTGCAGATCCAATCCATCTCTCCACCTCACTTGCTGGACCAAGGAAGGAGGAGACATCGCGGCACTGTATGTATGCATCTCTCGGAGGCGCCGCCACTTGCGGCGTAGGATCGGATCGGATCGGATCGGATCGCGAGGAGGAGACGGCTAGTACGACTACACCAACCACGTTCTGTTGAATGTTACCGCTGTGCGATTTCTTCAAGGGTATGAAGATCTCATCTATCCCTCTCGTTGATTGCATCTCCTAGATTAGATCTTGGCTTTCTCGTCGCATCTGTAGAATTTTTTGATTTACTATGCTGCGAAACCCATCAACTAACTCGAAGACCTTGAGTGCATAAACTTGCAATCACAAAAGGCAAGTTCACACTTGCTCATGTCCTTTTTTATTTTCTGTAAAGTATTTTACAAATCTAGTGTTGTCCTCACCTGCATTTGAAAAAAGTCAGAAAACACTATCTTCTATAATATTGTGAACTATTGGTTACTGATCCAGGGTGATCAGCTAATCAAATAAATCTGACAGTTGGAATACCACTGTTCAGAACTATATCACCTAGGACATAACAACTAATGTCCCTAGTGATTCTTGCACCGTATATTACGCGTTGACCATGATATTTGGAATGGGACGAAGAAGTCAGCTGTATCTTCTTCCTCTCGCATGAAGCCAGATGTGCAGGTCGTGGCTGTTATCCTCAAAGCGTGCATATTAATTGGTAATTCGTAGAGGATATGCAGCATATGGGTGGGAACCCTCATCGTCCCACGATAGTTCTGGCATCTAACGGTTTGTACAAACCATTTCTGTAATCCAATATATGGGCATGGTGTACACCAAGGAGGCATGCGAGGTCGTGAAGGGGGCAGTGATTGGCTTGGATCATCTTCTGGGCCCCACATCATGGAATTGTGGATGGGAATAAGCTGCCCGGTTGTGCAACAAAGAGTTGATCTCTCATGGGTAAAATAACGCACCTCTGTAGAGTGTAAGAACTGTAACTTGTTACTCCCTGTTCCGGGAAGGAGATGCGAACACGGCGGGAAAGGAACTCCATGAAAGTTCTGGTAAACCCGTGAAGGCTGACAAACATAGTTTTCCAGAATAAAATCAACCTTTGAAAAAATGTTTATGAAAACTTGCATTGCGTACGACCTACGGTCTGTGGTTGTAGTTTTAGTGCATCAAACACTCCTTTTCTAGTGAATTTGCTGAGTACGCTCGTACTCAAAGTATCTTCTTAACCCTTGCTAGATTCTGAAGCCGGAATAGACAACATGCATATCAAGTTATACTCCCGGACTCGTCATCCAAAGACAAAGCTCTTCAATGAAGTCAAAGGAAGCCAACATATTCATCAACTCAAGTGAAGACGAAGTTACTGAATAGATAGGAATATAATCTCTAGCCAAATAACCTAATTCTGTAGTGTATTGCAATAGTAGCAATACCAAACCCTTAGCTAAAATACTAGTCTTAATGAGTATGCTAGTTCTTGCATTGTTTATCTTTGATTCTTATCCATAAGAAGTTCTTTCTCTCTCTTTAACCTAGAGTGTTCTCTGGATCTTGTGTAAAGAGTGAGTTGTAACCTTTAGCCATGTATTGGACCCGCTGTGTTTCTGTTGTGCCATTCTGAGGGATGTAATACTAGTGAACGGTGTTTCATTGGTGTAATGTCAACGACTATAGTATACTACATCATGCAGTGGTATGCTGGGTCACCGCAGTGTCCATCCCACCAAAGTACGTGAAGGGGATCCCCGACTTCAAGACGACGCCCATAAGAGGGGAAGCGACGGAGGACCGACACCATCACCCAATACCGCAAAGCAGGATCGAGGTTTTCACCTGAAGACATGAACCTGAGGGAGATGGAAGGTCATAGAGCTCCTCGATGCCCCCCCAAGAAGGATCGCAACATCCAAGGACGCCGTGCCGTTAGACTTTCGCCCGGAGTATACCAGCCTTCACAACTCCATGCGATCAGACATGACGATGGAGACTGCGGCACCACCGACCCACACTACACTGGCCACACACCTCCTGCATGTCGACAACGCCACCGACGAACAATAGCCACTACAACCACCACAACCAGAGTGGGGACCACCACGATCACCGGTGCCACCAACCTATAGGGTTTGTTGCATGTAAAACAAAAAAATTCTACCGCAAGAACACACAAAATCCAAGATCTAATCTACGAGATCGGTGCAATGAGTTTGTAGAGAACTAACCCTCGTAGATCCAAAGCGTTTAATGAGATCGTATTATCGTGGTTGATGTAGTCGATCACTTGTCGATCTCAAGATCATGTAGACGATCCAGCCAGCGCCACGTTCCGGCAGCTCTTCCGCAGTCGCTCACACGTATGGTTGCCGATGAAGACTTTCCTCTCCCTTATTCCAGCAGGAAGCGAAGGTAGTAGATCTCCTCGGAATCCCAACAAAACGATGGTGTGGTGGTGGTGGAGGAGGAGAGTTTTTTGTAGGGCTTCGCCTAAGCCGGAGCAGTGCGGTGGAGGAGAGAGGGGTAGGCGGCGGCTAGGGTTTACATGGCAAGTGACTTGGGTGCCTTGGACAAGGGGTGCCTTGGGGTGTGACCCCATCCCTCCATATATAGGTGGGGACGGCCATGGGTGTTCCCAGCCCAAGTTGAATCCCTCCCTAACTCGGCCTCCAAAGGAAGAGCTTGAAACCTTTTCCACCAAGACTTCCTTCTTACCAAAAACTAGCGTTTGATTTTTCAAACTAGGATTTGACTATTCAAACTAGGGTTTGACCCTTTACTAGTCTTGGCCGAATTGACCCTTTCGGGTTTGGTGAGGCCAGCCCCTTAGGGCATGCCACATCCCAAGTGACCCCTCCAAGGGTGGTGGACCTTCTAGAACATTCTAGAAGCTTCTGGTCAAAACACCAAAAACATTTTCGAACCCTGGAAAACCACTTTCCTTATATGGATCTTATTCTCCGGATTATTCCGGATCTCCTCGTGATGTCCTGGATCCAATCCGAGACTCCAAACAAAGTTCGGTCTCCAACTCACATTCCATATCTACTCAAATAACATCGAATCCTTAAGTGTGTCTCCCTACGGTTCGTGAACTATGCAT
The DNA here is from genome assembly GCA_023614405.1 of Avena insularis. Lineage (NCBI taxonomy): Eukaryota > Viridiplantae > Streptophyta > Magnoliopsida > Poales > Poaceae > Avena > Avena insularis. The sequence goes on from CM042695.1 coordinate 89,326,571, forward strand.
ACATGATCGAGACACCTCTCCGATCATGACCATTAGTGGGATCTGGAAATCCATTATGGCTCACACATATTTCTACGATGACTTCGTGATCGAATGAACCATTTACATACGATACCAATTCCCTTTGTCGCTCTATACTTTACTTATCCGAGGTTTGATCATCGATATCTCTATACCTAGTTCAACCTCGTTACCGATAAGTACTCTTTACTCGTTCCGTGATATGACATCCCTTGTGACCTAGTCACATGCTTGCAAGCCAATTGGATGCCATTCCACCGAGAGGGCCAAGAGTATATCTATATGTCATATGGATGGACAAATCCCACTCTTGATCCATATGCTTCAACACATACTTTCAGAATACCTAATGCCACCTTTATAACCACCTAGTTACGGAAGTGGCGTTTGATGTCATCAAAGCATCCATCCAGTGATGGCGATTAACATGATTTCATGGTATAAGAATTATGTTACTATGTATTTAAAAAGCTTTGTACCAAACAAACTTTAATAACTTGATCTTATGCTATGCTTACTATAGGAGTGTGTCCATCACATCATTCTTCTAATGGTATGACCTTGTTATTAATAACATCCAATGTCCATGATCAGGAAACCATGATTATCTATTAATCAACAAGCTAGTTTAATAAGATGCTTACTAGGGTCTATTTTATGTTTACAAAACACACAAGCATTAATGTTTCCTGTTAATACAATTATAGCATGGGATGTGAACATTTATCATAAACATAAAGATATGATAATAACCATTTTATTATTGCTTCTTGGGCATAGCACCTCATAGAGAAGATAGGTCGGGCTGCACCAGCCTACCGCCGACCGAGCACCGCCGAAGAGCACCATGGGCACCGCCCAAAGCGCCACAGGGAGGGTGCACCGAGCGACACCGACGTGGCGATTAAAGACGAGCGCCGATGACCACAGGAGTGAGCTTCCTAGACCGGCCGCCGTGCCTCCCATGTGGCCACCGCAGCCGCCGCACTGCCGAGGATCCTGGGGCCGCCGCGGCGCTCTGGCTAGAGCTCCTGCCACCCGATGGGGAGAGGCCCCCACCTAAGCAAACCGCGCGAGAGGAGGAAGGGCCGCCGCCACCGTCAGCCGCATGGCCTTTGACCATCGCGAGGTGGAGGGGGTGGCGGCAGATCTAGGGTTGGAGGTCGCCCGAGCCGCCCTCTAGAGCGACGCGGGGAGAGGGAACCGACTAGACTAATCGTAAGTTGACTGTTCATGTTTTTTCTTTCTTTTGGTGCTTTTGTGTTTCTAGTAGTTGTTTTATTTGTACATTGTTATATGTGAGACAGGATAGTGACGGTGGTTCTGAAGTTGTCATCTTCTTTACTATTAATTTTAAAGCTGTGAATGTATGGTGTCATACTTTAAAATATTATTAAGAAAATACCACTCCTCAACAAACTCTAAGCGACAAACAATATGCCAACAAACAGAGCGTTTTTTCCTCACAAAGTCCACGCCTCTTATCTTTATCCGTTGGTTTGTGCTTCTTCCATAACTATCTCCAACACATGCAGGAAAAAGAATGGAATTACATAGGTAAAATCCCGTTTGATGTAGGACAGTTGCCTCGAGTTTGTATATATCCGTCTAGAATATCTGGTTAGGTTACGACTAGATCCCCTAGGTACCGTGATATTGAGAAGGGAAATAAAAAGAGAGACGAGAAGTTCTTTTGACCAAAGATCTGCGTACAAAACCTGTATTTCGATGTCATGAATCACCAGGCAAAACCCAACACGACAATGGGGGACGGCCGCCTCCGCAAGAATGCTCGGATGGAAGGGGCGCCGGCGGCCGAGATTGAGGCCGCCCCGGCACCTGCGGCCAAGGTTGACGCGGCCCCGGACGAGATTCTCGAGCTTGTCTTCGTGCGCCTCCCTTCGCCTCTCGAACTCGTCCGCGCCGCGTGCACCTGCAAGCGCTGGCGCCGCATCATCACGGCGGACAGCGGCCGCCTGATCCGCTCCCTCCATGGCGCGCCGGCTTCCCACGTCGTCGGCCACTACCGAGTTGACCACCTGATGCTCCTTTCTCGCTCGCGGCCGCCGGGGCGAAACCCTGTCTTTGTTCCCTCGCCATCCTCGCCGTGGGCGGACATCCTCGCTGTACGGAACCTCGCGCTCGACTTCCTCCCGCGGCCAGGATTGAGGGGTTTCTGCTGGGAGCTCGCCGACGTCCGGGGCGGCCTCTTACTCCTCGTACTCCTCGACGAGAAAAAGGACCCAACGACGGCATCACGTATTGTCGTCTGCGATCCCATGACGCGAGGCTATAGGGTGATCTCGCTCTCTTCCTGGTTCCGCAGATGCAGTTTCTTGGGCGCCTTCCTCCTCGACGGCGAGGACGCCGGCGGGGGCATTAGTCTGTCAAACTTTAGGGTGACGTCCGTGCTCTATCGCATTAAAGATGCCATTGTCCGGTCATGTACGTTCCCGGCCGCATCCGTCGGAGATCGAGACGACATCGCAAGGGCTTGCACGTTCTCGTCCGCCGGCGGTGGCCGCTGGACATCTTCCGCCGCGCATGCGAGCACGGAGATCGACGGCAATGACTACTGGGGCTGGGGGTGCGACGTCTCCTTCGCAGGGTTGGGTGGTGGCGGATCCGTCGCTTACTGGAGGGCCGGAAACCGCGGTGTTCTTTCTTTGGACAAGGACTCTGCCGAGCTCCATGTCTTGCCAAACACGCATGTGGGTGAGCTCCACGCGCCGGAGTACGTGTACCAGCTGTCGTGGCCACCTACGATTCGAGCTGGTTTCGGGAATAGATCGAGCAAGGATTTCAACATGAGAGGGGCGAAGGCCGAAGAGGATAACAATCACAGTTGTACACAAGTTTTTCCCTGACAAATACCTAAATGCGTGTCAAAAATTGTGGAAATAAAGCGTCACAATATATGAAGTCTCATCAGAAATTTGATAATTAAGTTCTGTTTATGTTGTTTTACCATTCTACTTCTATAGTTTCAAGGACACAAATTCATCAAATGTTGAGAGATAAACTAAGGACTAACTAGCTGAATGCCCGTGAGTCAGATATACCGATATTGATCAAACGTAATAGTAGTTTGAAGTATAAGGCGACTTATATCTCCAATGTTCTTCTCTACCCTCAGCAATCCAAACGAATAGGGCTAACATTGTCTCTCTAATTTCTTCTTCTACTTTCCTCTAGTCGTCTTCCACATTTTTTTCTCTCCTCCTTTACTTCACCTTGCCCTTTTCCCCTTCGTCATGCATTTCTTTTTGGAAAATGATGTAGATCCCCCGGACAATGGAATCGTCCGGGTCGGCACTCACGGTCGCGTGGTGGGCCTCACAACGCTCTCTCCCTATCCTCCTGTCACCCCCAACACTCGCCTCCCCCGTCGCTCGTCCGAGGAGCTCCCTGGACCTTCTCCCCTCCCAGGCCCCTTCTCCCTCGTCGGTGTCGCTACCATGCGCCTCCAATCAAGCCGCCGCGCGCCAAACCCTAAAGAGCTCCTGCTGTCCGTCGAGGAGGACAAAATCCCCATGATTGGGGATCACTCCCACCTTCAGAGATGCACGGCAGCGAACATCGGTGCCATGGCACCGTGCGAGACCCTCCCCACCTCTTCCCTCTCCATCTCCAACCATCTCCTCCTCGTCCTACCCAGTCCCGACGTCTCCCAGCCTCCCTTGGTTCTTCTCTATCGGCGGACAGGACCAGCTGCGCCCATGCCCAGCCCCCCTTGGTTCTTCCCCGGCGAGTTTCTTGCTCCTCCTCTGTATCTAGGCTATCGGCGTTAAGGACGAGAGGCTCGCCTTTAGCTGGGCCTATTCCCATGTTGCTACCAAGCGGTTTTGGGTTTGCTATGTGACGAGGGTTCGACTCGTCAACGCCCATTGTTATGGACTTGGGTTTTGGAGAAGGAGGGAAAGATGGAGATCGCGGAACTGCTAATATATTCACAACACGGGGACACGAATTTTACCTAGGTTTAGGCCTCTGGAGGGAAAACCCTACTCCTGCTTGTATGTTCTTGATTGATGGCGATGCTGATGATTACAAGGGTGCGCAGATGTCTGGCGTGAGCTGTGTTCTAGGATATGATGTGAGAGAGCCTCCTCGTCGTGCCCTCCTAGCCTTTATATGGGAAGGCCAGGTCTCGCGGTAGGTCGAGTAGGTTACATATTAGGGTTAACTCCTTTGAGTTTCTATCTACATTAGCTGTGTCCTCCAAGAAGTCGAGTTCTCCCCGGGCTTGAGTCATCCGAAGTATCCTTAGGCTACACGATTGCATCAGGTCCTTCCTATGGGCCTCCGTTGGGCTGGACCAGGTAGGCTAACGTCAGGTACACATAGGGAATAATCATGTCACTATGTGAGCTCGATGGTTGGGCTGTAAAAGGCGTCGATGTCTGCTACATGCGGTATCGGAGTTTGCTACATGCGTCGGCGATGGTGCTACGAGATCCCGGATTTTGCTAGGTGCCATAGTAGCATAAATTATTTTTGCTAAAAACTTTTTGCATTTTTGCTACAATAGTTTTGAGGTTTTGCTACAATTGTGTAAAGTTTTTGCTACAAGGTGTTTCGGCGATGTTTGAGGGCGAGAGTCTCCGGCGATGTCTCCGACGAAGTTAGTTTTTTGCTACATTAGAAGAACTTTGTTGCTATAGACGTCTTGTGGTTTTGCTACAATAGTGTCAACTTTTTGCTACAAGGTCTCTGGCGAGAGTCACCAGCGAGTTTTTTTCTGATGATGTCTCCGGCGAAGTCGGTTTTTCTTTATTAGCACATTTTTTGTTGCATGGTTTCTGGCGAGGTCTCCGGCGGGATGTTCTATTTTCTAAAATGAACTGTTTTTTTTTGCTTCGGAAGCAAAAACAGGGACATTTGTAGCAAAAAGGGGATGTTTTGCAGCAAAACCGGGATTGAAGCCTTTTTTAGGGACACGTGACAGCAGGGGAAGCAGGAAGATGGGAGGTTTCCCACCGTCCGGGGGACGTCTAGCGCGCGCATTTTGTTTTGCAGAGACACTCTAAATATTGATGGTTCGATTTAAAAAAAAAGTTTATATAGTCTTCCCTCTACACCAATCCTCACCACCTCAAAGTAGTTTCCATTTGAAAAGCTATTAATTTTAATGACAATATAATGTTGTCTTTTATAATACCAATTCAAAGACATATTTTTGTTTTTCACACTGGAAAATAGTTGCTCTACATTATTATTGTCACTTCGTCTTTGAAAATAGTTGCTAGAATTTTTTGCAAAACACATAGGCACACATGTTAGGAATGGTGCTCTAGAAGCTCCACTTTCCTCCTTTGTATCCATAAGTATAGTTCTATGTAAAACTGTATGTGCTATATAGCTGGATTTGGATCTGGCTTGTAGAAACTAGAATTAATTCAAGTATGCATTCCTTTCCTTAATATTTTATGGTTATGCCGGACACACTACCGAGACTAATGTGTAAGATGGATGTCAAGTTTCCACCTGACATAAACATGGAGATGCCATCTGTCGCCTCCTGATTCGCGGATGCATGGCAAGCTCTATCGATCGAACGAGAATGCAACAAAAGAACACACTGAGGTTTTTTTTACCCAGGTTCAGCTCGCATTGTGTGAAGTCCTATGTCCTGCAACTATGGTGTATATGGTAGATATGACTATGTTACAAATATCGTTCCCGGGGAAGGAACTCTCTCTTCTCTCTCTCCCTTCTCTCTCTTTTCACTCTTTTACTAGATAGCCCATCCTTAGAATTCTCCTCCTTTTCTAAAGCCCGAGCCTCCTCTTATAACTGTGAGGGGTCTCTACATAGGCCCTCCACCACGTGGCATGGATGGAATCACATGTCATGGAAGCGTGGCGTCTCTACATAGGCCTCCTCTTAGGCGGATGGAATCACATGTCATGGAAGTGAGAAAAGAGAGTTAAGCTGGCACTGGCATGGCGAGTCTCGCATGCAGCTTACCGCCAATATCGTGAAGCAAAGGGAATCACACATATCATCACATTGAGGGATCTTGTGTAAACGAGGAGTCGGCACATCTTGCTAGCTACTGCTACCAACTATCGACTCTAGGTGTGCCTATCGAGTCGTGTCCGGCTTACTACAAGCCTGTTGGGTCAGACACTTAAGAGAGTGGAGCTATTCGTATTGACATCCGACTATCATTGTCCGGCTAAGTGGACACTGAGCTGGACAAGCACATGTGTCAATGGGTTGAACACATTTTGACTAGGGTTAGGGTTGTGTATTGACGGGACACTTGTAGGGTTTGTTGCATGGAAAACAAAAAAATTCTATCGCAAGAACACACAAAACTAAGATCTAATCTATGGCAAAGCCAAGATCTAATCTACGAGATCGGTGCAACGAGATTTTAGAGAACTAACCCTCGTAGATCCAAAGCGTTAATGAGACTAGATCTCGTGGTTGATGTAGTCGATCACTTGTCGATCTCAAGATCGTGTAGACGATCCTTCCGGCGCCGCATTCCGGCAGCACTTCCGCACTCGCTCACACGTATGAAGTTGATGAAGACATTCCTCTCCCTATTCCAGCGGACAGCGGAGGTAGTAGATCTCCTCGGAATCCCAGTAGCACGACGGTGTGGTGGTGGTGGAGGAGAGATTTCTGCAGGGCTTCGCCTAAGCCAGAGCATGATGGTGGATGAGAGAGGGGTGGCACCTAGGGTTTGGGAGGCGTGGGATAAGGGGCCAAGGGATGCGCCCCCACCCCTCCTTATATAGATGGGGACGACCAAGGGATTCCCATCCCTAGCCGAGTCCCCCCAACTCGTCTAGCAAGGGGAGAGGTGGGAACTTTCCCTTCAAGTTTTCCCTTTCCTTTCCAAACTAGGATTTAACTTTTCAAACTAGGATTTGACTTTTCAAACTAGGGTTTGACCCCAATTTCCTAGTGCTGGCCGAGTTGCCCTTTGGGCTTGGTGCGGCTAGCCCCTAGGGCATGTCGCATCCCAAGTGACCCCTCCCGGGGTGGTGGACCCACCGGTGGTCCCTCTAGAACATTCTAGAAGCTTCTGGTCAAAACACCAAAAACATTTCTGAACCCCGGAAGTTGACTTTCCTTATATGAATATTATTCTTCGGATCATTCCGGATCACCTCGTGATGGCCTAGATCCAATCCTAGTCTCCGAACAACATTCGGTCTCTAACTCATATTCCATATCTACTTAAACAACATCGATTCCTTAAGTGTGTCACCCTATGGTTCGTGAACTATGCAGACATGATTGAGACACCTCTCCATCAATAACCAATAGCGGGACCTGGAGATCCATAGTGGCTCCCACATATTCAACGATAAATTTGTGATCGAATGAACCATTCACATATGATACTGATTCCCTTTGTCGCGCGATACTTTACTTATCCGAGTTTGATCGTCGGTATATCTATACCTAGTTCAACCTTGTTACCGATAAGTACTCTTTACTTGTTCCGTGATATGACATCCCTTGTGACCTAGTCACATGCTTGCAAGCCAATTGGATGACATTCCACCGAGAGGGCCCAAAGTATATCTATCCGTCATATGGATGGACAAATCCCACTCTTGATCCATGTGCTTCAACACGTACTTTCAGAATACCCAATGCCAACTTTATAACCACCTAGTTACGGAAGTGGTGTTTAATGTCATCAAAGTATGCATCCGGTGACGGTGATTAACATGATCTCATGGTCGAACGATTAGGTTACTTTGTATCTTAAAGCTTGTAGGAAAACGAACTTAATGACTTTGATCTTATGCTATAATTACTATGGGTGTGTGTCCATAACATCATTCTCCTAATGATATGATCTTGTTATTAATAACATCCAATGTCTATGATCAGGAAACCATGATCATCTATTAATCAACAAGCTAGTTTCAACAAGAGGCTTACTAGGGACTCTTTACTGTTTACAAAAACACACAATGTCGTGGGAATGGCCACGGCAGATGCTGCAATCGTCAGCGAGTAGTAGAACACGGGGCAAGGGCGGCCAACCATCTGCGGTGCGAGATGAGGGCGGAGACACAAGGGTTTACCTAGGTTCGCCCCCCGGAGGGTAAAGACCTACTCCTGCTAGATTGTATTATGGAGAGAGTACAAGGGCGAGCTAGACGACTAGGCGGCAAGTCGCTGGGGTGAATGATGGAACGTGTCCTCTATGCGTACCATAGGGAGGTTTATATAAGCTCACCTCGCTAGGGTTTGCAGATCTACAACCTAATTGGTTAAGGATTCGGAGGGTCTTTGACCTAGTCTGACTGGGCCTAGCTACGCTTATGGGCCTCCAGCTTCCAGTCGCCTGAGTCCTCCCCAAGTATCGATCCAGTCGCCGTCCTGCAGGCCCACTCGCTGGCAGCTTGGGCCAATAGGAAACGTCCTGCTGGGCATACCCCTATAGGCATATCCCATCAGTAGTCCCCGAGGCCGTCGTTGATTCGTCGCAGGTGTTCATTGGCAGTCGGAGTATGCGGGTCCAATTCGGACGCCCAGTCGAATCGGCGGTGGACTCCTGAACAAAGGAAAGAACTAGTCATTTGAATCGCTATAACGGCGTCTGATCAGATCGCAGCTTGGCGAACGGGTCGACGAATAGTCAAGTAACTGTTATAGTGATCGGGTCGGCGAATCGTCAAGTCGCTGAAGATAGCGAGTCGAGTGGATGAAGGTGGACCGTCAGCTTGGTCAAACTAGCCGTTGGGTAATCCAACGGTAATATTGGCGTAATTACCGCGTAGTAACGGTTCCCCGGAAATGGCGGGTAACAACCACTATATAAGGAGAGTAACGGGTGAGGGGAAAGTGCTTCCCTCACTTCCTTCGAACTCGCGCATTCTCATTCCTCCATTCCGTGCAGCAACCAGAGCGACCCAGAGCGATTCGCAACCCCCGATCCCCTAGCCGATGGCCCCTCATGCGGAACCATGGGGCAGATCCAAGTGCACGAAGGCACTACTGAGATCGTTCGAGGAGGCAGGGATCCTCCACGCCGGGAGATGGCGCATCCCTGCGGCCGGAGAAGTGATTCCAGATACGCACGAAATGGAATTTGTTTGCTTCACCAGCCACCTAGAGCGGGGGCTCGGATTCCCCACTTCCCTCATCTTTCGGCGCTTCTGCGCCTACTACGACATCCAGCCGTCGGACCTGGGACCGCATAGCATCGAGAAGATCGCCATCTTTGTGGCGTTCTGCGAGTGCTACCTGGGCTTCCGGCCATACTTTCCCTTATGGCAAGATCTATTCCATGGGAGGATCAGCCACGAAGAGGCGGGCAGCCCAATGTTAGCCGCGGGCGGCCTGACCTTCCAGCTGAAGTCGAAGGCGTCGTTCTTCGATCTGATGCTGCCCACCAAAGCAGCGAACGAGTGGAAGAAGAGTTGGTTCTATGTGACCGAGTCGACACCGAGCGATGAGGTGGCGCTTCCAAGGTACTCCGCCGACCGACCCGAGCCGCATCGGCTCCAAGACACCAAGCTTCCGCTGGAGCAGCGGATGGTCGTCGACGAGATGCTGCAGACCATCCGCAATTTGAAGAAGAAAGGCCTCCAAACCATCAACCTCTACAATTGCTGGCTCGGGCGACGGCTCGTGCCCCTGGCCAGCCGTGCCCACTATATGTATGAGTACACGGGCAAGGACGACCCGACGAAGTCCTGTCACGACGAGTGGAGACTCAATGACTACACCCTGGCCCTGAAGAAGATCACCTAGGCGGTGTATCTTGACGCAAAGGCCGGGGTCGCACCTTATACCGCAAGGCGCCCAGCTCCAATGGTGAGTTTTTATTTCCCTTGCACTTGAAGTAGCAGTTTGTGCATTCGTGGTTGTGCTAATGTTGTTTGATCGTTGCAGTTATTCCAAGTGGTGGAAGGTTGGCTTCCACCCGCAAATGACGAGAACTCGAACTCGTCCGCCGAGGACGAGAGCAAGTCATTGCCTGACAAGGGCGATGTCAGGAGTGACGGGGGTGGCGATGGTGATGACAATGATGGTGATGAAGCCATGGAGGTTGCTGCCCCCACGGTCCGCAAGACTCGCGAGCAGCACGAGTGCATGACGACGAGCTCCCCGAGCATACCTTACAGCAAGAGGCCATGCCGTCAAAGAAGAAGAAGTCGCCGCCACCCAAGAAGAAGACGAAGCCGGCCAAGCCGGCGTCTCCGCCTCGGTCCACGAGTAGCTCTGACGCTACCAGTGCAGCCGAGGAAACAACGGCACACGTGGCTACAGTGACTGGTGCGACCGTCGTGGAAGACGAGGCGCCGCTGGCATCACTGCCGCCGCCGTTCGCCCAAGTCACCGGGTTGGTGGCCGCTCCAGCCGCGGGGGCCTTACCGCCGAGAGGAGCTCCCGCGGCGATTGCTACTGAACCTCCTGCCGTGGCCTCATCCTCGAAGAAGCCGTCGGTGTCTTGGGCACAAAGCATGTTCGAGACGGGCCTCAGTCGGAAACTGGGGCCAGAACTGGAAAAGCCGGCTAGCATTCGCACCGGCCTACGATTTATCCCAGTCGCCAAGTAAGTATTCCTCAACCTTTTAACTATCTGTTTGATTCGTGTTTCGATGTCGAGTGTTATTAATGGAGTCGTCTCGCAGGACTGGAGTAAAGAAGATAGGTCACCCTTCGGTGGCCAAGGTTCCATCGGTCGCCGCGGAGGTGCCGGATGATCCCTCGAAGAAGAGGAAGGGCGACGAGATCAAGGCTCCCGCTGAAGGCACTAATAGAACAAAAGGTGATGAAGTCGTCATGATCTCGGACGAGCCAGCGGCTGCCCCGAGCGACACCCCGATTGCGGTGGACGTAGCCCTGAAGGCGTCTGAGGACGCGGGGTCGCAGCAGGTAGGCCCCATGGTTTCCACTGAGGCGACCTGGCCGCCTTCGGGTGGTGCGGGGGACGCGGTGGCGATGTTCCCTCGCTTTGTAGCGAGAGCCGCCACAGCGAGTGCCTCGGTGCCATCGAGCCAATTCCCTGGGGCCACCGGTATGGAGGTCGAACAGCGTCGCGGGCACACTCCGCTCGTGCTTTCATCGGTGGACGCGATGGAGCTTCACGGCATGCTAGGTGCCGCCATCTAGGTATGTCCAGTCCCCGAGTATCTGGCCGCTGAATTTCAGTGGTCGGATTCTTACTGTTTTTTCTCCATCCAGTCCCCGAGTGTCTAGTCGCTGAATTTCAGCGGCTGGGCACTTAGGAAGTTTGTCATCCAGTCCCCGAGTGTCTAGTCGCTGAATTTCAGTGGCTGGGCACTTAGGAAGTTTGTCATCCAGTCCTCGAGTGTCTAGTCGCTGAATTTCAGCGGCTGGGCACTTAGGAAGTTTGTGATCCAGTCCCCGAGTGTCTAGTCGCTGAATTTCAGCGGCTGGGCACTTAGGAATTTTGTTGTCCAGTCCCTGAGTGTCTAGTCGCTGAATTTCAGCGGCTAGGCACTTAGGAATTTTGTTGCTGATGGTGTGATTGTTGCACAGGGCTTGCAGTGTGAGTCGGCCGAGCAGCTTGCTGCCAAGCACCTCGTGCAGAAGGAGCTTATCGCTTCTCAGGATACGAACGAGAAGCTTCGAGCGACTGCAGGTGAGTATTTGTCTTGTTTGATGCCTGGCGCGAACTTGTATTTGTCTTGTTTGACGGACCTCTACCGCCCGCTGATTGGTGAGTTCCCCTTCAGCCACTCCTCGAGCGCGCGTACCACATTGTTATTTTGGTGCTTTACTCACTGTTTGCTTGTGTGTTGCAGGTCGGATCACTGATAACGCCGAAGAGGCGCAGTCGTACAACGCGCGGCAATGTGTCACCACCCTGGTCGATTCAGCCACGCTGTCAGCGACCTTCTTCCGGACATATCTTCAAGAGATCTCGCCCACAGAGGTGATCCCCAGCGACCTCGTTGAAGTATGGCGCTATCTGGAGAAGGCCCCGTCGGTCGTGGAGTTCATGACACGGTCGGCCTTCCGTCGTGGAGCAGCGACTGCGCTGAGCCTTGGGCTCGCGCACTTTCTGGATGATTTCGACCTTGACGATGTCACGAGCGGGTACCCCTCGTCGACGGGCTTGGTCGAGATTGCCGAAGTGTTGAAGCTGACGGATCGAGCCGTGGTGTACTCCGACCGCGTGTGGGCGATGGGCGACCTTATTACCTACCAGGAAACGGTCGTCGCCCCCAATGACCCTGAACCGGCGCACCGCGACTTCAAGGTGGAGCAACCTTTTCGTGCGGCGATGGCGGGTGAGCTCACGACATACCCGTCGAATCCCTGGGTTCCCTTTATCCACAGCCGCAAGGATGGTGGCGCCTCCTCTTCGAAGCCTGCAGAATAGAGTGGTTTGCCATTCGGCGTTAGCGTAAGATAAACATGTAATTCTCCTTGTGTGCGAACAAATTTTGCTGCTATGAAGGAATGCGCGGGTTATTTTGTCATTGCTTTTGTGGTTTGAGTGTTGGTTGTACGAGTCCCCGAGCGTGTCCGCCCTTTTTATGGGGTTAACCTCGTTTTATATGTTGTGTGAACTGTTAATGAGTTAGGGTCAACTCGCCATGGTTGGGGAATCCAGTCGCGTGGCGACTCCCAGGGGTGCTCCTTGGCCATTTTCCCGAGCGCGAATGGGGTCGGGTCGCCGAGTCCCCGAGCGTGGTACTTGGCCTTTCTAGTCGCATGCCCGAGTGTTGGGGATATGCTATATGGGTATCCTCATAGCATGTCACTTATCCGGATAACCCGGGTGGCCCATAGTCGGTAGCATGGCCTATGGCCTGCTGGGCGGCCCAGTTAGATGGATCCAGAAGGGAGGCCCATGCCGGATAAAGGAAGGCTATGGTGGAGTCACCAGCGTACCCGGAGCCTTGGAGTGCAAGATACACAAGACTAGTAATAGACGGTGTTGGACTCTGTAACCTGTCCGGCTAGGACTTTTCCCTGTAACCCTAGGACCTGGCGACTATATAAGTCGGGCCTATGGGAGCCTTTAGGGCACAACTTAGTATCGATTCATACAACCTCGCACAGCGAACCTATCTCTGTAACTTGGCGTATTGCCCTTAGAGTGATTTATAGCAGGAGTAGGATTCCGCCACCGTTGTGGGATCTGAACCTGGGTAAGCTGTGCTACCTCGTACCCATCAACCGTCCGCCTTCCCCCACGTCTCTAAACACGCCGTGAGGAGGACCCTCCATGGCGTGCATATCGGCAATACCACGACAGTTGGCGCCCACCATGGGGCAAGAGGCGCTTCAGGATCTTCAGCGGGCGAGGACCAAGATCTTCGCGGGAATCGGCGAAACCATAGCCATCGGCCGTGTTCTCTTCTCCGGCAACGTTCCGATTGTCCTTCCCAACGAGTTCTGGATCCTGGCGAAGACGAACCCTACGCGGTGTTCAATCGTTCCTATCGGAGACATCCACCTCTTCATCGGTGAAACCGACTCGGGCACTAGTTCCCTGGGAGTCGGAGGAGCATCAAGGCCCGCACGGACCGCCTATGGGCAGGATACGTTCGCGGAAGGATCGATGTCGGATCTCTCCTCGAAGTTTGCCGACAAAGATCGGAAAAATTCAAGGCCCACCCAAACCGCCCCTGTGCAGGATATAAAGGTGGAAGATCACTGCAAGTCCGCTGCCGCGCCTGCGTCGCCCGACAATAGAGATCCAAGTTCGTCGGCGTGGTTACCATCTTCGATCTGGCGCGCTGTGTTCAGAGAGAAGGCGAAAACCCCTGCGATTACCTGGCCAGATGGCTCCGCATACGAGCCGATCTGGCCCATTACCCCGATGACAATGCTTTATATCACTTCGTGGAAGGACTGGACCGCGGCACGCTTCTCCGACATTCTTTAAGACGGAAGCAGGCAACAGGACGCCTTACCCTCGAAGAGATGGTGAGCACCGTCAACAACTACGCGGAAGCTGACGCAGCAGCCCAGATGGAGCTTGTGCTCAGAGACGGAGAACCTCCGATTCAGCAACCGCCACCACCGCCTCCCGCCGCCATCGTCGCAGCAGCACCACCACCTCCAGTCATCGTCGAGACCTTTGCACCTCCACCGCCCATCATTTGCGGAAGTCCTGGCACCCTCCGACTCTGTCATTGACGCGCTTTATGCTGATTTTAGTGCAGATTCAGAGGAGATAGATTTCAGTCCAGAAGAGCTAGACTCCGCTATGTAGGAGATGGAGGAGGAGTACTCACGCGGCGAGCAAGCAAACAATGCCGTCACGTCTCGAGGGGTGTTCGTCACCATTGGGATGGCGATGGATGAAGATCAACCCGGACGCGCTCCGCCTACATCGCTGGAAAAGGGGAAGGGGCCACTTATTGCTGCCGATGTTGATCGTGCAAAAGTCATGCCTCCTCCGCCTAACCCAGTGCAGCAGCTGCAGGAACTCGGCACCGGTCCGAGCAACAACAACACCGCAAACTTGCCGCCTCCAGCATCTATGTCCGCAGCATCCCAAGTTACTCTAGCTGATAGAGTGATGTACGGCAATCTCCTTGTCGAGCCACTGACCGTTGCTAATATCCAGAACATGACCCAGCTTGACGAGAAGTGCCAGCAGCTGCTGGAGGAAGCGCAGGCCATCGCGGAGCAAGGCGCTAAGATAGATCGAGATCTGATCAACGCGCAGAAGTCCATAGAGAAATCTAGAGCAATGGAGGCTGAGTACAAGACTTTACTACAGCAGCAGAAGGCTAAGAAAGCTCCGGATCGCGTCATCAACGATCCTGGTGTGCGGCGTAACCTAGGATGGGATCCCTCGAAGCCGGCACAAGCCAAGCCATACATTGACAGTGAAGGCAAGCAGGTGATGCCCACCCCACTCCTTAACCCCGCCGTCGCCAAGACCCTTCTGGAGCAGGATAGATCACCCGAGGTAGTGGAACAGGTCTATGACCTAGTGGCCAAGGCGGTGAAGCAGCAGGAAAAGGCCACCCCTCAGAGGCTTGAGTCTGACCCAGCGCTCTGCCAATCTAGCCAGTACAAGCCACCAATGGACAGATCTCCTCTTGATGTCGGGTCCCAAACGGATTCATCAGAACAAAGACGAAGGGATGCGCGCAACAGGAAGGATGCTATCCCCATATCCTCCGACCACGGAGAAAAGGCCCGACCTCGTCGCCCATCGCCACCACCCTGATCCCCCCGACATCGTGAAGATTACAAGACTCACCATCGTGCGGATATGCCCCCACCAAAGCAGTGCGGCATCGTCATCCGTGACAACACGGAGCAGACCCGTCATGACGGAGAGCGCAATCAAGGACACAAGAGCAGGTCACGCCATGACCCTTCGCGTCCGACAAGCATCCGTGACAGGCGTGAGGCGTCACAGGAGGGTAACATCAAGAAGGCTAACCCACCGCCACCTCCGCCTCCGTCAGCACCGAGCAGTCACCATGGCGGAGGAGGCCCGCGTCGTTCACGCAGCCCATCCCCTGTTGACAATAAGAAGAAGAACCCAGAGCCGTACGATGCATGTTCGCGGATCGATAAGATCCACGAGGCCCGGGAAGGACCATACCTAGGACCATGTTGCTTTGGACCCGCAATACGTTCCGCAACTTACCCCAAAGGTTTCTGGATTGACAAGACCATCAAGCCCTATGATGGCACCGCCTAGCCAGCCACATGGTTGCAGGACTACGGCAACACAGTGGAGATTGCCGGAGGCAACCCCAACGTCGCCGTCGAGTACTTTCCATTAATGTTGGCGAGCACGGCCCGTCAATGGATCGACGACTTGCCGGAGAAATCCATATACAACTGGTTGGACATGCAAGAAGCGTTCACCAAAAACTTTGAGGGTACATACAAGCGTCCCTGCACTATGGGCGATCTACAGCGGTGCGTGCAAGAGAAAGACGAGACATCTCGCGCCTACCTCTCTCGCTGGCTGGACATGAAGAATTCCTGCGCAGGAGTGCACACTCAGACCGCCATGGCCGCCTTCATCCATGGATTGGAAAGAGGCACGTTGCTCCGACATAAGCTGAAGCACTTGCAGGACAATCACCAGCTTGACTTGAACCAGATGATTCAGTTGGCTAGTGAGTTCGCAGCTGCCGACGACGATGCTCGCGGCTCATTGCCGGCAACAGCCGTTCCAACTCAAGCTCAGAGGAACAGCAGTACAAAGAGGAAAACCGCTCCAGAAGAAAAGCAATCTACCGACATGGTCGCTATGACTTTTGCAGGACGAGGTGATGGCTGGCAACGTGGCCGAGGAAGGGGAGCTGGCCGTGGGCAGCAGCGAGGCAGTGAAACAACCTCGGCACCGCTCCGCGTTCCCCAAAACTTCGAGGAGTACCGCGATATGCCGTGCCTCATACACCTCGACGCCAACGGCAAGGCCAACCATACCAATCGACACTGCAAGTTTGTCAACAACCTCAAGGAAGACCCGAAGTCCGGCTACAAGAGAAGTCGGAAGAATAGACCGCGAGGCAAGGGCAAGGGGAAGAAGGAGGAGGAGTCCAAGGATTCGAGTGACATGGACGAAGACGTTGACCCCAAGCACGCCGCCAAGAGTGACGACAAGGGCAAGAACCCCTTCGCAAAGAAGGCTCCAGTCTACCACACTTTCCTTGGAACCCCCACCGTCCGACAACATAAGGCCTCTCCGAGGATCCTGATGGCCACTACCCCCCCAGTTCCCCAGTACCTGCGCTGGTCAGAGGTTCCAATAACTTGGGACAGGACGGACCACCCAGACCTTGTACCTACGGATAACCAGTACGCCATGGTCATCAACCCCTTGATTGACGGCGTTGAGTTCACCAAGTGCATGGTGGATAGTGGAAGCAACATCAACATCATGTACCTGGATACACTTCAGAAGATGAACTTGACGGAGGCAAACCTAAGGCAGACCAACACCATCTTCCACGGCGTAGTTCCTGGTTGGGAGGCTCGGTCCCTTGGGTGCATTACACTTCAGGTTGCCTTTGGCGACATTAAAAATTACCGCCAATAGCGCATGACCTTCGAGGTGGTCCCCTTCAAGAGCGTGTACCACGTCATATTCGATCGTGACATATTCCACACGTTCATGGCCAAGCCATGCTTCGTCTACAACAAACTCAAGATACCCGGACCAAACAGTGTCATCACCATATCCGAAAGCTTTACCAAGGCAAGGGACTGCGAGATTAATGAAGCAGCCGTTGCAGAAGCTGTCCTCTATAGCGAAGAATTAAAAGAGATCCAGAGCAAGGTCAATGAATCAGAGATGCCCGCGTCGAAGAAGCAGATCTCCGACTTCGCTCGTGCATTCAAGGCCGCCATCGAGACCAAGCCGGTGGAACTTGTGGTAGGCGATGCCTCCAAGGTCACCGCCATTGGGACGAACCTGGATCCCAAATAGGAAAGCACGCTCGTCGAGTTCCTCCATGAGAATAGGGACATCTTTGCCTGGCAACCTGCCGACATGAAAGGTGTACCTAGGGAACTTGTCGAGCACAACTTAAACATTGATCCAAAATATAAACCAGTGAAACAACCTCTACGACGCTTTGGAGATGAGAAGAGACGTGCCATTGACAAAGAGATAGCTAGGTTACTTAAAGCTAGATTTATCCGAGAAGTCCTTCACACCCAATGGGTGGCCAATCCTGTACTTGTCCCCCAAAAGGGAACCAATGAATTAAGAATGTGCGTTGATTACACCGGCTTGAACAAAGCATGTCCCAAAGATCCGTTTGCTTTGCCTCGCATTGACCAAGTCATTGACTCGACAGCTGGCTCGGAGCTTTTGTGTTTTCTCGATGCATACTCAGGATACCACCAGATCAAGATGAGGAAGTCGGACCAATTGGCCACTTCGTTCACTACCCCATACGACACATTTTGCTATGTCACGATGCCCTTTGGGCTGAAAAATGCAGGTGCTACGTACCAGCGGACAATGCAACATTGCCTCCACGACCAAATTGGTCGGAACATTCACGCCTATGTGGACGATATCACGATAATGTCTAAAAAGTCAAACGACTTAATCTCCGACTTAAAAGAAATCTTTGATAATCTCCGGAAATACAACATGATGCTTAACCCTAAGAAGTGCGTCTTCGGGGTTCCAGCCGACAAATTGTTAGGTTTAATCGTTTCCCAACGCGGAATCGAGGTCAACCCGGAAAAAATCAAGGCCATCTTAAACATAAACCGTCCGACATTCCTAAAGGACATTCAACGACTAACAGGTTGCGTTGCAGCAGTTAGTCGGTTCGTTAGTCGACTTGGAGAGAAGGCTCTGCCGCTGTACAAGTTGCTGAAGAAGGCGGACAAATTCACGTGGAAGGACGAAGCAGATGCAGCATTGAAGCATCTCAAGGAGATTCTTTCCTCAGCGCCCATCCTTGCAGCACCCGAACCTGGAGAGCCCCTGTTAATCTACATGGCGGCAACCAACCGGGTAATCAGCATCGTCGTCGTGGTAGAGCGAAAGGAACCAGGCTATGAGCACGGAGTTCAGCGACCAGTTTACTATGTAAGCGAGGTCTTGACGGAGTCCAAGCAGCGTTACCCGCACTACCAGAAGATAGCTTATGGAGTATTCCTTGCTTCTCGAAAGCCGAGGCATTACTTTCAGGAGCACCCAATCACAGTGGTGAGCAAGACTCCACTGTCCGACATTATCAATAACAGCGACGCTACAGGAAGGGTTGTGAAGTGGGGCATTGAACTCGCCGCCTTCGAGATCACCTACAAGAGACGCGACGCTATCAAGTCACAAGCCTTGGCGGATTTTGTTGCAGATTGGACGGAGATGCCAGATGCTACTCCGTTGCCGGAGCCAGAGTACTAGGTGATGCACTTTGACAGATCAAAGCTGCTCAACGGCTCGGGGGCTGGTGTATTGCTACAGTCACCAACAGGAGACAAGCTACACTATGTTTTGCAGATCCACTTCGAGGCTACAAACAACATGGCGGAGTATGAAGCACTCATTCACAGACTACATGTAGCCAAGGATATTGGCATCAAGGGCATAGTTTGCTGTGGAGATTCTGACTTGGTTGCCCAACAGGTGGCTGGCACCTGATATGCGCGGAACCCTATGATGGCGGCATATCGAGACGAAGTGGACAAGATAGCCAAGAGCTTCTTGGGCTACGAAGTCAAGTATGTACCTAGGGAACAAAACGAGGCGGCTGATCTGCTGTCTAAGCTTGGATCAGGGCGCAAACGAATTTCGCTAGGAGTTTTCCTAGAGCACATGCGCACACCATCTGTGAAGGGAGCCGACATCGACAACCCGGATCGAGCTGACTCTTTCGTCAACATGGTGACTAAGGTCCCTCCGGCTTGGACAAAACCATTCATGGAATATCTCGAATACGGAACTTTGCCCGATGACGAAGTCGAAAGACGGCAAATAGTACAACGATCAAAGGGTTATACCATAATCAATGGGCAACTCTACAAAAGGAGCACTACTGGTGTATACCTAAAGTGTGTTTCCCAGCTAGAAGGTATGGAAATCCTACGCGAAATCCATCTCGGAGATTGTGGGCATCACGCCGCTCCTCGATCGTTGGTCGCGAAAGCCTTCCGGCAAGGATTCTACTGGCTGACCGCGAAGGCGGACGCCGACAAGCTGGTTGAGACATGCATGGGATGCCAGTATTATGCCCGACAACCACATGTTCCTGCTAAAGAACTGCGAACAATACCAATAACTTGGCCGTTTGCAGTCTGGCGGCTGGACATGGTGGGACCGTTACAGATGGCACCTTGTGGGTTTACACATCTGCTTGTAGCAGTTGACATATTCACTAAATGGATAGAAGCTAAACCCATTAGAAAGCTTGATGGGGCAACTGCCCTCAGGTTTGTCTGAGATCTAGTGGTGAGATTTGGTCTTCCACACAGCATTATCACCGACAACGGCAGCAATTTGTCATTCAGACAAGTGGATGCTTATTGCTGGGAGAAAGGCATCCGACTTGACCTTGCATCTGTGGCACACCCACAATCCAATGGTCAGGTTGAGCGAGCCAATGGATTAATTATGCAGGGAATCAAGCCACGTCTTGAGGCACCGCTACACAGGACAGCTGGAGCCTGGACGGAAGAATTGGCTTCTGTACTGTGGAGTTTACGAACTACACCCAACAGATCCACTGGCTACACCCCTTACTTCATGGTATATGGAGCAGCAACCATCCTTCCTTCCGACATCCTTCATGATGCACCGAGAGTTGCCGCCTACGACGAAGATGACGCTAAATAATCCAGACGCCTAGATATGGACCTTCTCGAGGAGGAGCGCGTTTTGGCATGCCAAAGATCCGCCATCTACCAGCAGAAGCTACGCAGCTACCATAGTCTCCGCATTCGGCATCACTCGTTTAAAGAGGGGGATTTGGTGCTCCGACTTAAGCAGAAGAAGTCACACAAATTATCCCCGCCATGGGAAGGACCGTTCATCATAATCAAGGCGCTACTCAATGGGTCTTACTACCTCGTTGACAATCGTGAACTGAATGATAGACCCAATGAGGATCATAAGCGTAAGCGATGTGACCCGGATGATGACTACCCAGAGCTTGATCAGCCATGGAACATAGCACAGCCACGTCCTTTCTACAGTTAGCATTTTTATCTAATTGTGTACCTCTTATATGATCAATGAAATAAAGCTCTCTGGTTCACTCATATTTTTGAGTCTTTTACCTCCTTTAGTGTTCATTTTTGGATCATGTAAAACCTTTATGCACAAGCTTTGCGTTTGCACTTGTGAAAATTCCGCCTACGGGCATTAGCTTAAGTTTTCGGGTCTACACGTTCTTTGTCGTTTTTATGTGGATTCTGGAGTAGTGACTTTCAGCACTTATTGTTGGCGATTTTGTGCTCAGGTTATTGACGGTGCCATTGGGCATCATCACCTAAGCGCATGGTTCCGACAACGAGTCTTTTGACTCACGAAAAGTCAAGCATAAGAACCAAAGTAATGGATAAGCCAACACTTGCTTAAAGAATATATACGTGCTGGAAACTAGTTCTTAAGAAGCAGGAAATAAACAACCATTGTTTTCCGCCTTAAGTTACATCAAAAAGTTTTTTCCGCATATATACCAAAGGTGAAACAAATATTACAAAGTTGTTTTTCATTCCTTTGGCGCAGGTGACTTGGAGACAGCATCATCACCAGCCGGAGAATCACCCTCGAAGTCGGCACTGTGGTGGGACTCGGAGGAATCTTGGTTGCCGCCGTCAATGATGTTCATGGGCACGAAGACGTCGATGTCCACCAACTCGGCAACTCTGGTGTCATAACCCGCGAGTGACGACAAGATGGATTCATGATCGATCTCTTTGCCATCATCGTCGATGTCGGGGATACCAGAGGTCACCGTGTCGATGTTGGCACCTTAGTAATGTGCCTTGACCATTGACAGCGCTATCCTCGCGCCAGCCCATGCACACGAAGCTTTCCAGCTTGTGATACGCTCGGGGGCTCGGCGCAGAATCTGCGAGTACTTCACCACGAAGTCCGATGCCTTGATGTTTATCTAGAGGGGCTTGGCAATCTCCTTGGCTTGGGTGATGGCGGTGTTGATGAAGTTGCCGGCAAGAACCATGCATTCCTTGGCTGGAGGAGGCGATTTGGTTAAACCCATAGGAGCTACAAATTCCGACAAGGAGCGCACGAGTTCAACAATTCAAAGTATCCAGACTACAGAAATGCAAGGCGGAGAAAACTTACTGAAGATGCTGGCCTCGACTTGCCAGAGGGTGTTCGCCAAGGATTGTTTCTCTTGTTGGAGGAGTTTGTACACCTTGCTATGGTGGTGATTCTGCTCATCGGCAACTCGCTTCTGATCTTTTAAGATCGTGATCTCCTCCTTCAAGCGGTTGATTTCCTCGGTGGCGGAATCCTGCAAGGCCTTCATTGACTCCTCATGCATTTTCAACATGGATTCTCTCTCCTTTTTAAGGATCTTGTTCTCGCGATCTAGCTGCTGAATGTGCTTGGATTGCTCGACAATGTCCTTGGCCTTGGCAACATGTTCTGCAAGTCGGAGAAAGCAAAGTACACAGTAAGTACTCGGAGAACATAGGCACAAAACCAAGACGGAATGCGCAAAAAGAAAACAGACTCTTGTTTTTGATGATCTGTTCCTTCAAGATGGCAGTTTTACCCTTTTCGGCTTCAAGATCTGTGCGCATCTTCTGATACTTGTCATTTGCCATGCCCCTCCGAGCATTCTCATTCTATGGAAAAAAGGACAAAGTTAAACGTTGTTTGGTCTACCTGGAGCATCTAGTCGGAAATTTCCATCTAGACGCTCGGGGGCTACGGCGAGAGTTTTTGACTTAACAATATGCTTAGCTTTCTTTAAGCATCTAGTCGGAACTAATTCAGTTACAACTAGAAGCTTGGGGGCTACAGTATACAGTTTTTAACTCGGACATATGCTTAGCTTTCTTTAAGCATCTAGTCAGAACTAATTCAGTTTCAACTAGAAGCTTGGGGTCTACAGTATTGAAATTTATAAACACTACGTATGCTACTCTTAAAGCATCTAGTCGTAATAATTCATTCCATCTAAATTCTTGGGGGCTACAGTGAGAAGTTTTCTAGCTTAGTCACTCTTAGAGCATCTAGACGCAAAAGCCTATGATTTTCCGTCTATATCCTCGGGGGCTACAGTGGGATACTCATATGAAATATGAAAGGCAAATAAAACTTACAAGAGCAACGATCTTGAGGTTTGTAGCGCTCTTGGCCAGCAGCTTGCCAAAGGAGATACTGTTTCCTCGCAAGATGTCTGCTTGGCGGAGGAGCTCCTCAAGACCGCACGTCGGAGATGTCGGTGCTTCTCTAGGAACCAGAGTTGTGCTACTCGGCGTAAGTGCCGGGTAGACTATCTTTGGGAACTCAAATGGTTTCCGGGGAGCAAGGGCGCCGCCTTCGACAGAAGTACCAGCTTCCACCACCGCCTTGCCACCACCGATGGTATCCTTAGCTGGAGCTTCAGCCATTTGTTGGGCGGTACTTTCCTGCGTCGCCTGCTCGCCGACGACTGCAACCTCGGTAGAAGCACCTGAGTCCACTTCCATGACGGAAGGGCCAGATGCCTCCTTAGCTTGTGAGCTTGTCGGAGCAGACGAGGGCTTGACGGCAGGAGTAGTAGGGGCGATGGCGGGGGAGGCATTGCGATCCAGCATGTCTTTGATATTTCGAGAAGCCCCCAAAGTTTTGGAGGTCTTCTTGAGGCTGGTTGTGGCTTTCTTCCTGAAACGTGCAAGATGCATAAGTATGGGAGCAAGACAGATAAATAGACAATGTCGGAGAATGAGAAGCTTACACAAGTGGGGGTGCTTTAGCAAAGGGGATCCCGGTAATTCTTCTCTTTTCCGCCTCTAGGGCGGCGGTAGACTTTTTGGAGGCTCCACCCTCCATCTTCTTCTTCTTGCCTCCGTCGGCAGCGTCAGAGGTGGAGCTCTTCCGCTTCCGCGCCAACGGAGCTTCGTCGTCGGACACGACCGTGACTTCCTTCATCTTTGGATCATAGATTTGCGGAGCCATGCTCATCTCATCTATGTCGCTAAGCTGTTAAGTAAGAAATCACCGTGTTAGATAAGATGATATTTGCAAGACGGAAGAACTGGAGTATATGTTGTACACGGAAAATAAAAACCTACCTTTGGGCACTTGCCGTCTACGAACATGTCGTAGGTGATGGTGAAGCCGCACTTCTTATCCTTCACCTTGACGATGTCCTTAAGGCGGAGCTTGATGGAGTCGCTCGAGAAGTTGTCTACGGAGATGCGGAGGCTATCCCTTCTGTCGCTGGTATACTCGTGCATGAGCTTCGCGTGGTGCTGCAGAGGTTGGATTTGCCTGATGAACCAGCACATGGCTAGGTCCAAGCCGGTCAAACCCGTCTCTACAAACCATTTGATCCGCCTTATCGCGCGAGAAGCGTCGAGGTCAGAGGGAAGGGAGGCCTGGGATCTCCATGACGAGGCTTCAGTGGCGGCTCCGTCAACGAAGTCCGGGTATGTAACTTGTCGGCCAACCAGCGGGATGTCTGGGCCGTAAAAGTACGTCCGTTGCCAATTTTTGCAGGACTCGTGGCCGACGATGTCGGGGAACCGCCGGCCAGGTCGAATCTTGAAGCTTATGGTGCCACAGTTCCTAAGCTCTTCCTTGCTATCTCCAGCTTCACGTTTGACATTGAAGAAGTACACAAAAAGGTCTAACCTAGGCCTTATCCCTAAGTATCCCTCGCAAAGTGCCGCGTAGTTGCTAAGCACTAAGATACTATTGGGGGAAAGGTTCTGGGGCTGGACTCTATAATGGTTCAAGACGGAGAGGAATAAATTGGAGATGGGCAGGGAGATGCCGCGTACCAGTTGAGCTTTGAGGTACACCTTTTCTCCGGCTTGGGGAGAAGGTGTCACCTCGCCGGCCGGCGCCGCCCGCCAAGCAAGTCCCTCCGTCGCGGGGAGGTAGCCTTCGGCAACCATCTCTTGGATATCACGATCTGTGATATCCGAGCCGCGCCAGTCGCCCTTGTGCGAGTCTGGTTCCTCCTCCAGTGGCTCCAGCGCCACCAAATCTAGGTTGCCGCTGGTGGACTCGATCACCGCCGACGCAGGGATGACCAAACCTTCTGGGGGCACGACGACGAAGCTCGCCGGCTTTGCTGCGGCTTCGCTCGACGCCGCCATTGATGGAGAGGTGCTGCTGCTAGCCATGGAGTGAAGATTGGGTGCGACTGGTGCAGATTGGAGCTAGGGTTTTTTCGAGAGTTCTCGCAGAGAGCTCGAGGAGGCACGCGACTGGAGGAAGAAGATGATGTGAGGAGAATGAGGTAAAAAGTGGAAATTTCCCCACGGTTACTATTTATCATCCTCGGCGTCAAGATTCGTGCAGCTTGATCGGATGGTTGCCGCGTAGACGACGTGTTCGCGAACGTGCGCAGAAATTTCGCCACGTCTCCAACCGTCGCTGCCAACGGTTCGTATCGTTCGCGCAGGAAAATCGGACATGATTGCGTTCTCTGCATGTGTGAGTTATGAGGCGTCACTGACCTAAGCCTACGCCGTCCTAACTGACATAGGCAGATGAGCCGTCACATCAAAGATTCCGACATAGACGGATCAAATCCGACTATGGAAGAGTACGATGTAAGATTCAGCTTTTCTCCGACTTACAAGTTAAAGACTGAGAAAACTTTGCAGGGTTCTTTGGGAGGACTACAAGATATTGCTTGACGATTTGCCGACATCCTACTAGACGGAGCATTCATCTGAAGAGGCAAGACGGCGCAAGATCTCAGAGTTCTCCAGGGGCTACTGTTGGGGATATGCTATATGGGTATCCTCATAGCATGTCACTTATCCGGATAACCCGGGTGGCCCATAGTCGGTAGCATGGCCTATGGCCTGCTGGGCGGCCTAGTTAGATGGATCCAGAAGGGAGGCCCATGCCGGATAAAGGAAGGCTACGGTGGAGTCACCAGCGTACCCGGAGCCTTGGAGTGCAAGATACACAAGACTAGTAATAGACGGTGTAGGACTCTGTAACCTGTCCAGCTAGGACTTTTCCCTGTAACCCTAGGACCTGGCGACTATATAAGTCGAGCCTATGGGAACCTTTAGGGCACAACTTAGTATCGATTCATACAACCTCGCATGTCAACCTATCTCGTAACTCTCGGCGATTGCCCTTATAGTGATTTATAGCAGAGTAGGATTCCGCCACCGTTGTGGGATCTGAACTCGGTAAGCTGTGCTACTGCACTGGCCAACCGTCCGCCTTCCCCCACGTCTCTAAACATGCACTGTGAGGACCCCTCCATTGCGTACTCGTCGGCAATACCACGACACCGAGGTAGGTGAGGACTAGGCGCATTGTGTTAAGCGCGTCACTCCACCTGATCCGTAAGACCAGTCGCATGGAGAGTCCTGGGCGTGCTCTCTTACTTGGTGTTTTTCCCTAGCCGCTCTTCTTTGGGCTGGTGTCAGTCCCCGAGCGTGGTACTTTCCGTTCGAGTCGCTGCACCGAGGATGTGGAGGACTGGGTCGCTGTGGGAAGCGAATGCAGTCGTCTTGGCTAGGGGAGCCAGTCGAGCTGGGCGACTCCAATGGGGCTCCGGGTTAGCTTTTTTCGTGGACGGTACGAGGCCTGAATTTTTCCAAGACTTCATACCAAGACTACTTGGCGTGGCCGTCGCTACCAAAGGTTGACTTTTGCGAATAGCGTAACGCTGTTATTACGAGTGCGAGTGGCACAAGGCATGGAGAGTAGACGCAATTTGCACGAATCGATCTGCTTTATTTAATAGCGGGTAGGGGGTACATGTATGGAGTTCTAAGAGTAGAACTTCCGTAGGAGGTTTACATTCCATGGACGCTTGACGTCGAGTTTGCCGTTGCCTCGGACGTCGATGAGGTAGTAGGCGCCGTTGCCTAGGACTCGCTCGATGGCGAATGGTCCCTCCCAAGGGGGAGATAGCTTGTGCATGCCTTTCTTGTCCTGGATTAGGCGCAGTACCAAGTCGCCTTCCTGGAAAGTGCGAGTCCGTACTCGCCGGCTGTGGTAGCGGTGAAGCCCTTGCTGGTAGATGGTGGTGCGGGAGCGATCTAGGTCGCGCGCTTCGTCGAGCTGGTTGACTCCATCCTGGCATGCGAGCTCGTTATCAGCCTCCGTGTAGTTGACCACCCGAGGTGAGTCATGCTCGAGGTCGGTTGGCATGACTGCCTTGGCACCGTACATCATGAAGAAGGGGGTGAACCCCGTCGACCTGCTGACGGAGGTGTGGATACCCCAGATGGCAGAGGGGAGTTCTTCGACCCAGCACCTGGCGATGCGCTCGAGTGGGACTTGTAGACGTGGCTTCAGGCCGTGGAGGATGCTCTGGTTGGTGCGTTCCGCCTGGCCATTGGACTCCGGGTGGGCGACTGAGGCGAGGTTGAGTCGGATGTTGTGCTCCTCGCAGAACTCGGCCATGGCTCCCTTGGTGAAGTTGGTGCCGTTGTCCGTGATGATGCTGTTTGGGAACCCGTAGCAATAGATGAGCTCGCGTAGGAATTTTGTAGCGGTCTTCCCGTCACACTTGCGGACTGGCTTGGCCTCCACCGATTTTGTGAATTTATCGACTGCGACTAGGAGGTGGGTGAAGCCAGAGGGGGCCTTCTTGAAGGGGCCTACCATGTCCATGCCCCATACGGCGAACGGCCAGGTGATGGGGATTGTCTTCAGCGCCGAGCTCGGTACGTGAGTCTGGTTGGCGTACTTCTAGCACCCGATGCATCGCTGAACGATGTCGACCACGTAGGCGTGTGTGGTTAGCCAGTAGAAGCCATGTCGCATGGCCTTGGCGACCAGGGAGCGGACGCCAGCGTGGTGGCCGCAATCACCGGAGTGGATGTCCTGGAGGATCTTGCATCCTTCGGTGGGTTGGACGCAGCGTTGGAACACGCCGGTCACGCTGCGCTTGTGGAGCTCGCCGTTGATGATGACGAAGGATTTGCAGCAGCGTGCTATCATCCGGGCCTCCGTCTCGTCTGCGGGTAGGGTGCTTCCCTCCAGGTAAGCGATGTATGGCGTGGTCCAGTTACTTGGCTCGGCGATTAGTGTGACCAGGGCTGCGTCTGGTTACAGCGGAATTCCGATGTCGATCTCCCTTGGGGGAGAAATGGAGGGCTTGGTGATGGTGTCGTGGAAGACGCCGGCGGGTGGTGCGATTCGAGCCAAGCCGATGCAGGAGAGTGCGTCGGCCTCCTCGTTCTTCCGCTTGTCGATCCACTCGACGGAGTAGCCTGCGAAGTGGCCTCCTAGCTGGTCCACTGCTTGGCGGTATGCCGCCATGGTGGGGGAGACTGCATCGCTGGTGCCGGCGACTTGCCCGGCGACGAGGTCGGAGTCTCCGTAGCAGCGCAGACGATTGATGTTCATCTTCTTGGCTGCCCGCATGCCATAGAGTAGCGCCTGGTACTCGGCCATGTTGTTGGTGCAGGGGGTGAACTCGAGGTAGAGGACGTAGCGTAGCTTGTCGCCCTTCGGAGATGTTAGCACGATCCCTGCTCCTGCGCCATCTACGTTCTTGGATCCATCGAAGTGTAGGCTCCAGTAATGGAGGTATGGCAGCTTCTCTGGCTGCTGGGCCTCCTCCCAGTCATCGAGGAAGTATACGAGAGCCTGCGACTTGATCGCGTTGCGCGCCTCGTACCTGATGTTGTGGACACCGATCTCGACGGCCCACTTGGCGACTCGCCCGGTCGCCTCACGGTTGCGGATGATGTACTGCAACGACGCTGAGGAGACGACCATTATTGGGTGCTCTTGGAAGTAGTGCGACATGCCAACAGTGCTCAAGACCGTGATATACCAATTTTTGGTATCGGGTAGAGTGGCGCGACCGTGAGGACTTCGCTGATGTAATATATCGTCATCATCGGCGCCTTGCCTTCCTCTGATCGCTTGACGACCATGACGGCGCTGATGACGCGCTCGAAAGCCGCGACGTAGACGAGCATGGGCTCCTTGTCGACGGGGGCGGCGAGTAGCGGTGGAGCGTGTCGTCTGCCTCCTTGTCCCACTGGAAGGTGGGGTTTTTGCATATTAGGCGGTAGAGGGGCATCGCCTTCTCGCCTAGCCGGGGGATGAAGCGACTGAGAGCCGCAACTCGCCCGGCTAACTTCTGGACATCACGTAGGCACTCGGGTCTGCCGAGCCGGGCGATCGTGTTGATCTTGGCGGGGTTTCCCTTGATCCCGCGCTTGGAGACGACGTATCCCAGCAGCTGTCCAGTAGGTACACCGAAGGTGCACTTTCCTGGGTTTAGCTTTATCTTGTACCTCTGCAGGTTGGCGAAGGTTTCCGCCATGTCGGCGAGTAGATTGTCCTGGCGAGTGGATTTTACCACCACGTCGTCGATGTAGACGTGGATGTTGCGGCCAATTTGGCTCGCAAGGCACTCCTACATGAACCTCTGGTAGGTCGCCCTGGCGTACTTAAGGCCGAAGGTCATGGCAGTGTAGCATAAGGCTCTGAATGGCGTGATGAACGCCGTCTTCTCTTCATCCTCGACTGCCATTTTGATCTGGTTGTACCCAGAGTAGGCATCAAGGAAGCATAGCGACTCCGAACCCGCGGTTGAGTCAATGATTTGGTCGATCCGCGGGAGGACGAACTGCTCCTTCGGGCAGACGCTGTTGAGGTTTGTGTAGTCGATACACATTCTCCAGGTCCCGTTTTTCTTCTCGGCCAGGACTGGGTTTGCCAGCCATTTGGTGTATTTGATTGGCCGGATGAAGCCTGCAGCGCGTAGACGCTGCACCTCCTCGGCGATTGCTCGGCGGCGCTCTTCATTGAATGGCCGCAACGACTGCTTGACAGGTCGCACTTTGGGGTCGGCGTTGAGTTTGTGCTCAGCGAGTTCCCTCGGGACACCAGGCATGTCGGATGGCTTCCATGCGAAGATGTCTCGATTCTCACGTAGGAACTCGATGAGCGCGCCTTCCTATGCTGGGCTCATGCCCGCCCCGATCGTCACCGTCTGACTGGAGTCGCCTGGAACCAGCTCGACGGTGCGAGTGTGCGTCGTTGCCTCGAAGGCGGTGGAGCTGCCACCCTCCGAATTGGGCTTCTTGAGTATGGTGGGATCGTCGTTGTTGACCCCGCTCGCATAGTTGGCGAGCTCCTTGGCGTGGTTGGCTTCCGCCGTGATGATGGCGTCAACGAGTTCGGCGCCTTTGGCCTCGCATTCTGCGGCCATGTTGTAGCACCCCGGTAAAACTGTTACTAGTAAATCGCGTGTTTTATCTCTGTGCATCATCATGACATCATCATGCATATTTATATCCTCTAAATATTTTTGCTAAAGCCCTATTTTGTTTCTATATTAATATCCTCCTTTTGGTTTCAAATAAAAACCCCAATTGATCCAGATTTGTTATTTGTCTAACAACTATTTACAAAAGTATTTTTAAACTAAATAAATAAATATTTTTATACCGGGGAGACCACCACCGGCCAGGCCCAATGGGCCCAGCTGGCTGTAGCCTACCGCCCGACCCAAACAAACCTAGTCCAAACCCTAACCCTAAAACCACCCAGTCCCACGCCTAGACCTACCCCTACCCACCCCATATCCTCTCAGCCGCCACCCACCACCGCACACATCACACGCACACAGGAACCCCCCCGACCGACCCACCCGACCCTTCATGTTCGCGCCCACACACACATGACCCACACCAACTCAGGACACAACACACACCACCCCAACCCTCCCTGTGTCGCACGTCCTGCCCCTGACCCCACCACCCTGCGTCCCGCACCCGCTCCCCACGACCCCGTCGCCACGCGAGACCCCCGCTCTATCACTCGCGTCCTCCCACACATTGCCGCCTCCTCCCTCCTTTGCAACCACCTCGCGCCGCTACTGCCTGCAAGCTACCCGCCACCAGGGCCCCTCCTCACTTCTCCCGTTCCAGCTTGACGCCGCGTCGGCCTCACCCCTCGCAGCGCCCCCGTCTATGAGCCTTCTCGGCCGACTACGCCTGCCGTCTGCACGATGCCCCGCCTCCGCCCCTGCAGCATCGCGAGCCGCGCCCTCTTCCCCGGCTATGGAGTCACGCCGAGAGCCTCCCTTTGCGCCACTGCCCCACGGATCCTCGCTTGACCTGGCCAGGCTCCGCCCCTTGCCGCCCTCCATCAAGCTCCTCCGGCCGCGACCCCGCCCGACCGCCTCTGACCCTGCGGCCTTCCTCCTCCTTGCCGCCGCAGGCCCAGTCCCCGAGCTGCCGGCGTCCCCTCCGTGGACGCCCGTCCTTGTCCTCTCCTCGCCTCACGCTGGCCTCTCTGCAGCGTCGCGGCCAATCCCTCGTCAACCGACGTCTCCTGCTCGTCCTGCCCCCCGCGTATCCTCCTTCCGACTGCTTGCCACAGATCGTGCTACTCTCTATCCGCGCATGTTGCCGGATACAGAAGTCCATGACCTCAGGCTCAGGATGTTTTCTATTGGTGAAGTGATCATTTTTGTTGCTGCCCAGATGCTTTAGTACCTCGGGTGGACTTGTAGTATGTGAGACTGCTGCTCTCTGGTATCCGGCATTGACAAGATGGAAGAGTGTCACGACAATCGACTCGCCAAGATCTACCTCCCGGACTCTAAGCCTTGTTGCCGGATCCGATGGCCGAGGCCAAAGATTCCTGGAACGCCAAGAACTTCCCGGACCCCAAAGACCGATCCCGAACCCTCGGCGAACCCAAGATCATCGATACCAATGTGTGACCCCTCCCGAGCCTCTATTTTATAAATTGACATATCATACTTGTTGCATATAATTGATCATGCTTGCATACATATTGTGGGTGTTTCGATGATTCACCTAAATTAAATATGGAGGCCATATGCCGGCTAATCTAGTCTCATATTGGCCCCATTTAAATTTGTGTAGCAAACCGATGCCATGTTTTGCCTTGTGAATACAACATTTAAATTGCGGGTGGCTAAACAACAAGAACATATAATTAATTGTCGGGACTTCGATTTCGCTTAATATTGCCTAATCGCATCGCATCTTTGCCATCTCATACATCATACATGCATCATGCCCGATCTTCTGCCATAGTATTAAATAGTGCATCCGGTGTTTCTTCTAGTGTTTTGGTTCTTCGCGGATAAGGCCGTTGAGTTGATGCGAGTGTTGACCCGATCTTCGGATGAACCTTCAGCAATGTTTTTCAGGCGAGCATTCTCCCCCTTTCTACCTATCTTACTTTTATAGTCTTTATTTCCTCCTGTTGATCTATTGCTGTTTGTGATGCGATGCTCTAGTTTTCGTACCCGTGGTATCCCTTGGAGCCACTAAATTGCCTTGGACACATCCTATTACCTGTTGTTTGGTAGATAGTCAGCCTTATGAGTCGAGTTGCTTATGCGGTGTTGCGTCGCGCCATCGGTGTACCACAGTTGTTGGAGTAATGCCGCATGTTTAATGTTGGAGATGATCATGGATTTAATTACCGTTTAATAACTAAAATTGAAAGTAGGTAAATGCAGAGGCACCGGTGGGTAATAGACAATATTTGGTTTTTAACCGCTCACTGGTGTCCCGTAGGACCCCGAGTTCTTGACACCTGTTCCGAGATCGAGCGCTAACCATTGTGTGGGTGTGTGGGCACCCCCATCGATTAGTACCTGATTTCAAAGTACTGTACCGGGGGCCACAAAGTAGTTTGGGGTTTTATTACTATCTTGTACTTATGCCATGCTTTACTGCTTTATTTATGATTGCGCGTGGAGTGCCTGTACTATTTAGGAACAAATGTGGAATGTTTTCGCGGTATCGACAAGCCCAGTCACATTTTCGGGTTCCCAGTCGTTTACAGCCATTGGCACAAACCTCTGGGTCTGTCTCGGAGCCGGCCGACTTTGTTGCGGGTAGCTTAGTGGGGTGGCCCCCATGTGCTTGCTTTGGGTCTGGGAAACGTCGTGTCCGAAACCCCGTCGACATACCGTTGGGTGTATGTTTTGTGATCTTGTACCTACCTGATCTGACAACAAGGGTGTAGGTGCGTGTGGGAACTTTGGTGCACCCTTGCAGGGTTAAATCTTTTCGAGAAGCCGTGTCCGCGGTTATGGACGACTTGGAGCACACTTATCGATCATAGACAACTATAACTAAAGTTTACTGTTATAATTTTACTTGTATCTGATATGACTAGTAATCAGCTTCACTACAACGGAATGGCTAAATAAAAGTACTAACAACTGCTGGGTTTGGGATATCTCATGCTAATTGTATCTGACTAGTAAGTGTTGCAACTACAACGGAATGGTTAACTAAAAGTGCCCACTGCTTATTATATCAGGATGACTATCTATACCTGACTAGTAATTGCTGCAATGATAACGGCATAAATAAAACTGCCAACTGTGTGAGTTCCTCGGTTGACTTCCTCGTTTGGTTCTCGAGGGGGAAATACCAGGCTGGGTATGCTTGGTGATAGTTTCAGGTTGGATCCGAATAGGTCTTTCTTATCCCTATCTGATAGCCGCCAGTTGTATCGAGTCTCTATAGGTTGTTTAGTGCATGCTTTGCTGCCGCTTCAGTCCAACATACCTATGTAGGCGAGGACCGCCGAATTCTAGACTCGCCGTGTACTGGCCTCAGTACTGACCGCTCTCTTTTTCCTTCGCCCTTTGTCGGCACCCCTTTTGTTAAGCAGGTTTTGAGATCGACGTCGTTAGCAGGGTTACCCTTCTGTCTTGGCCTGGGCAGGGTTATGGACGCCATTGGTTATTCTTCAGGGCTCTTAGCCCCATTTGCATCTTGTCCATAGCCGGACATTGTATCGTTTTCAAGGTGATTTGGATCTTTGTATTGTATATCTGTATTCTTGACTCTTTGAGTCATTGTTGTATAAATCTGTTCTGTGGATTCCATCGTGGACTATTGTGTAATGATATTACTTCGTTTTCCACCCGCACGCAAGTGCCTGGTGGGCACCTTTGAATCGTTTCTATGCGGGTTTGGCGGGAATCGCTGAAACTTGCATAGGAACGATTCTAAGGGTGTTACAGAGTGGTATCAGAGCTCAGCAGTTACGATACCCCACTGATCCAGTCTGTAGGATAACCTAGCTAACGGACGTTGTAGAGTGTCAAAAATATTTTGGAAAAATCGGTTAGATAGATCTGATTAGGTCTGCTTTTACTCCTTACCCCTCTGCTATTCTCCTCTTACCTCTACGTGTTTTGAATCCGCTCTCTTATCTTTTCTTCGATTCCAGGTATTCTCGTGGTTGGGTTTCCGTCGTACCTTTAGGGCTTCACTTCTTTTCCCTTGTAACGGTGTTGCTACATCTGGTCTTCACGCTATTTGAGGAATCTTCTTCTGTGTATCTTCTAGTGGACCAAAAAGTCACTAAAATTTTTCTTTGTATCTTTTGGTGTTTTTTTTATGATGAGACGACTTCATCTGCATCAGGTCCGATGAAGAACCTGCATCACTCCTTTGTTTCCGAATATCATTTGTTAAGATCTTCAATCTACATCTCGAGGATAGTTGCAAATTCTTCTATTCATGTACAGAGTAATGCTTTGAGTGCGGGATGGAGTCGCGACCATACCACTACTCTTATCATTCGCTTATGTATATTGAATGGTGGATCGATGCAATTCTTACCCCTTCCACGGAAGTTAGAGGTGGTCTTACCTTTAACTTCGTCCGTTGATTATCCGGAGTGTTCTCTCGACGAACATGATGAATGACCTCTTGTTGGTGGTGTCGTCGATTTCAAGATGGAGAAAGAAACCTTGTTGGTGGTGTCGCCGATTTCAAGATAGAGCAAGAATCTTGTTAGTGGTGTCGCGAGGATCTACATGACGCGAGGAGATCCAAATCGTCGGCCTTCTTCCCCTTACTAGGAGGCGGATATCGAGGGCGAGATCCATTGTTAGTGCTGTCGAATTGTAGCACCCCGGTAAAACTGTTACTAGTAAATCGCATGTTTTATCTCTGTGCATCATCATGACATCATCATGCATATTTATATCCTCTAAATATTTTTGCTAAAGCCCTATTTTGTTTCTATATTAATATCCTCCTTTTGGTTTCAAATAAAAACCCCGATTGATCCAGATTTGTTATTTGTCTAACAACTATTTACAAAAGTATTTTTAAACTAAATAAATAAATATTTTTATACCGGGGAGACCACCACCGGCCAGGCCCAAAGGGCCCAGCTGGCTGTAGCCTACCGCCCGGCCCAAACAAACCTAGTCCAAACCCTAACCCTAAAACCACCCAGTCCCACGCCTAGACCTACCCTACCCACCACATATCCTCTCAGCCGCCACCCACCACCGCACACATCACACGCACACAGGAACCCCCCGACCTACCCACCCGACCCTTCATGTTCACGCCCACACACACAAGACCCACACCAACCCAGGACACAACACACACCACCCCAACCCTCCCTGTGTCGCACGCCCTGCCCCCTAACCCCACCACCCCGCGTCCCGCACCCGCTCCCCATGACCCCGTTGCCACGCGAGACCCCCGCTCTCTCGCTCGCGTCCTCCCGCACAGCGCCGCCGCCTCCCTCCTCTACAACCACCTCGCGCCGCTACCGCCTCCAAGCCACCCGCCGCCAGGGACCCTCCTCACCGCTCCCGTTCGAGCTCGACGCCGCGTCGGCCTCACCCTCCGCAGTGCCCCTGTCTGTGAGCCTTCTCGGCTGACCACGCCCGCCGTCTACACGATGCCTCGCCTCCGCCCCTGCAGCATCACGAGCCGCGCCCTCTTCCCCGGCTATGGAGCGCCCGCCGCCGAGCCTTCCCTCTGCGCCTGCCGCCGGTCCACCGGATCCCTGCGCTTGACCCGGTCCACCGGATCCCTGCGCTTGACCCGGTCGCGCGGCTCCGCCCCTTGCCGCCCTCCATCAAGCTCCTCCGGCCGCGACCCCGCCCGACCGCCTCTGACCCTGCGGCCTTCCTCCTCCTCGCCGCGGCAGGCCCAGTCCCCGAGCCGCTGGCGTCCCCTCCACGGCCGCCCGTCCTCATCCTCTCCTCGCCTCACGCTGGCCTCTCTGCAGCATCGCAGCCAATCCCTCATCGACCGACGTCTCCTGCTCGTCCTCCCCCCCGCGTATCCTCCTTCCGACTGCTTGGCACAGATCATGCTACTCTCTGTCCATGCATGTTGCCGGATACAGAAGTCCAGGACCTCAGGCTCAGGATGTTTTCTTTTGGTGAAGTGATCATTTTTGTTGCTGCCCAGATGCTTTAGTACCTCGGGTGGACTTGTAGTATGTGAGACTGCTGCTCTCCGGTATCCGGCATTGACAAGATGGAAGAGTGTCACGACAATCGGCTCGCCAAGATCTACCTCCCGGACTCTAACCCTTGTTGCCGGATCCGATGGCCGAGGCCAAAGATTCCTGGAACGCCAAGAACTTCTCGGACCCCAAAGACCAATCCTGAACCCTCGGCGAACCCAAGATCATCGATACCAATGTGTGACCCCTCCCGAGCCTCTATTTTATAAATTGGCATATCATACTTGTTGCATATAATTGATCATGCTTGCATACATATTGTGGGTGTTTCGACGATTCACCTAAATTAAATATGGAGGCCATATGCCGGCTAATCTAGTCTCATATTGGCCCCATTTAAATTTGTGTAGCAAACCGATGCCATGTTTTGCCTTGTGAATACAACATTTAAATTGCGGGTGGCTAAATAACAAGAACCTATAATTAATTGTCGGGACTCCGGTTTCGCTTAATATTGCCTAATCGCATCGCATCTTTGCCATGTCATACATCATACATGCATCATGCCCGATCTTCTGCCGTAGTATTAAATAGTGCATCCGATGTTTCTTCTAGTGTTTTGGTTCTTCGCGGATAAGGCCGTTGAGTTTATGTGAGTGTCTACCCAATCTTCGGATGAACCTTCAACAATGTTTTTCAGGCGAGCATTCTCCCCCTTTCTACCTATCTTACTATTATAGTCTTTATTTCCTCCTGTTGATCTATTGCTATCTGTGATGCGATGCTCTAGTTTTCGTACCCGTGATATCCCTTGGAGCCACTAAATTACCTTGGACACATCCTATTACCTGTTGTTTGGTAGATAGTCAGCCTTGCGAGTCGTAGTTGCTTGCGCAGGTGTTGCGTCGCGCCGTCGATGTACCACAGTTGTTGGAGTAATGCCGCATGTTTAATGTTGGAGATGATCATGGATTTAATAACCATTTAATAACTAAAATTGAAAGTAGGTAAATGCAGAGGCACCGGTGGGTAATAGACAATATTTGGTTTTTAACCGCTCACTGGTGTCCCGTAGGACCCCGAGTTCTTGACACCTGTTCCGAGATCGAGCGCGCTAACCACAGGTGGGGTGTGTGGGCACCCCCATCGATTTGTACCTGATTTCAATGTACTGTACCGGGGGTCACAAAGTAGTTTGGGGTTTTATTACTATCCTGTACTTATGCCATGCTTTACTGCTTTATTTATGATTGCGCGTGGAGCGCCTGTACTGTTTAGGAACAAATGTGGAATGTTTTCGCGGTATCGACAAGCCCAGTCACATTTTCGGGTTCCCAGTCGTTTACAGCCATTGGCACAAACCTCTGGGTCCGTCTCGGAGCCGGCCGACTTTGTTGCGGGTAGCTTAGTGGGGTGGCCCCCATGTGCTTGCTTTGGGTCTGGGAAACGTCGTGTCCGAAACCCCGTCGACATACCGTTGGGTGTATGTTTTGTGATCTTGTACCTACCTGATCTGACAACAAGGGTGTAGGTGCGTGTGGGAACTTTGGTGCACCCCTGCAGGGTTAAATCTTTTCGAGAAGCCGTGTTCGCGGTTATGGACGACTTGGAGCACAGTTCTCGATCATAGACAACTATAACTAAAGTTTACTGTTATAATTTGACTTGTATCCGATATGACTAGTAATCAGCTTCACTACAACGGAATGGCTAAATAAAAGTACTAATAACTGCTGGGTTTGGGATATCTCATGCTAATTGTATCTGACTAGTAAGTGTCGCAACTTCAACGGAATGGTTAACTAAAAGTGCCCACTGCTTATTATATCAGGATGACTATCTATACCTGACTAGTAATTGCTGCAACGATAACGACATAAATAAAACTGCCAACTGTGTGAGTTCCTCGGTTGACTTCCTCGTTTGGTCTCGAGGGGGAAATACCAGGATGGGTATGCTTGGTGATAGTTTCAGGTTGGATCCGAATAGGTCTTTCTTATCCCTATCTGATAGCCACCAGTTGTATCGAGTCTCTACAGGTTGTTTAGTGCATGCTTTGCTGCCGCTTCAGTCCACCATACCTATGTAGGCGAGGACCGCCGAATTCTTGTCTCGCCGTGTATTGGCCTCAGTACTGACCGCTCTCTTTTTCCTTCGCCCTTTGTCGGCACCCCTTTTGTTAAGCAGGTTTTTAATCGATGTCGTTAGCAGGGTTACCCTTCCGGCTTGGCCTGGGCAGGGTTATGGACGTCATTGGTTATTCTTCAAGGCTCTTAGCCCCATTTGCATCTTGTCCATAGCCGGACGTAGTATCGTTTTCAAGGTGATTTGGATCTTTGTATTGTATATCTGTATTCTTGACTCTTTGAGTCATTGTTGTATAAATCTGTTCTGTGGATTCCATCGTGGACTATTGTGTAATGATATCACTTCGTTTTCCACCCGCACGCAAGTGCCTGGTGGGCACCTTTGAATCGTTTCTATGCGGGTTTGGCGGGAATCGCTGAAACTTGCATAGGAACGATTCTGAGGGTGTTACACATGTCAGGATCGCCATGGATAGTGATGATGCCACACGGCCCGGGGTGTTGGGAATATGCCCTAGAGGCAATCATGTATGATGAGATTTCCCATTGTATTCATAAAGATATAAAGTTGTCCTTGTATAAACATCTGATGTGTATCATTGAATATGTGATTCGGTTGTGGAACTATGCATTCATGTTGTTTGTACTAAATGTCCTTGGTCATTGAGGTTGTGCTGGACACACAACTTAGACCAATGTGAAAGTCGGCTTGATGACTCGGTTCCACTTGTCATGGGCATGGTGATGCCATTCCGACTTACACAGACTCGGATAAAGAGTTTAGCGAGTCGGATTGACCCATATTGAGGTACAACGAACAAGTAGTCATTTGTATATCTCAATCAATGTAATCCTTAGACCTGAGGTTGTTGCATAGCCCGAGTTGAGGATCACCGACTTAGGTTCCGTCAAACGCTGATCCGTAACTGGCAGCTATAAAGGCAGAGTTCATGTCGACTGAGAATCAAGTTGCGTGATGTGAATAACCATGATGGGATTTTTCCCCTCCACTCGGAGAGATATTCTCTGGGCCCTCTCGGAAGATATGATTCGGAAAGCATGGCCATGCACGACTCGGTTAAGTGTTTACCGAGGCGGTTGACTAAGAGTTAGTCGGGTGAATCACTTATCTCGGATCGAGAAGAGAGTCAGACTATTTAAGGGATGACAATTATTCACCCATAGTCTAACAAGGTATATCGTGAGGCAAAAGGGACTCGGACGCAAGTCGCATTGGAAAGGCAAGTCGTCATGACTCTTTGGTACTTGGGAGTCGGCACGTTCTGCTAGGAGCCACTGCCAACTGATCGATTGTGAGTCGGACTCCAATCGTGTCTGAGTAGCCATGAGCCTGCCGGGTCACACACTTAAGAGAGGGAGAAAGTCCGGGTTGGACCCAAGCTGAAAATCAGTCCGGGTTGGACCCGAGCCGGATTAGGACTGAGTCGGTGAGTCAGACTCACGGTGACTAGTGTTATATGGGCTTTAGTGAATAGTCCACGATAGTGGAGCCCATGTTCACTCCCTATATATAGTGGAGCACCGTAATCCAGAAAGGTTAATCGTTGTTCGGTTAGGTCATTCCATGTGTTGGAAACCCTAGGTCCACAGCAGTCCTGCCGTCGATACGAACCTAGCAGTTCGCCGCCGGTGCTCCTCCTTGTACGTGTGGATACCAGCGGAGGTGTTGTATGATCAGCACTAGGACATTCGGATTGCAAAGGACTGCACAACATCAACTGACGCGCTTCATCAGTAATCCGCAACTGCGCGTCTAGTGGTAAACCTCATGGCCTTCTACCTCAGCTATATCTTGGGATCATCATGTTAGAGGGGAAATTTTTGTTTTATCTCTACGTGGCCCAACACAGGGAGCTTCATCGCGTTGTATGCGTAGTGGGGCGCTGCCATGAATTTTGCGAACGCCTGGCGCCCCAGGACGCAGTGGTAGGGGCTGTTGAATGGTACCAGCTCGAAGACGATCTGCTCGGTGTGGAAGTTTGCTGGTGTGCCAAAGGTGACTGACAACGTCACCTTGCCGATTGGGTACGCCTTCCGACCGGGGACGATGCCGTGGAAGGTGGTGTAGGTCGTCTCGATCATCGACTGCGGGAGCCGCAGTCACCTGAATGTGTCCAGGTATAGGATGTTGATGGAGCTGTCGCCGTCCATCAGCGTCTTGGGGAGCCAATAGTCCCCAACCTTGGGCTTGACCACCAAGGCGACTCCGCCCTGATATTCGATCCGTGGCGAGTGGTCCTCGCGACTCTAGGTGATTAGCTGCTCGGACCAGTTGCGGAACTGGGGGATGTCTATCTGGGACACCGCATTGACGGCGATGGCGCAGGCGATGACCTTCTTCTTGCGCTTCGTGTTGAAGCCTGTGAAGGTGTGGAGCGATCCGGCGACGCTGCGGAATTTTCCGCCGTTTGGCGGGTGGTTGTCGGGGTCTTCCCATGCATGTCGTGCCTTCTCAATCTCCTTGAGGGAGTGGCAGCCGGCGGTCGTGTGTGTGGCGGGCTTCCCTTCCCTACTGTGAAACACACAGGGTTGATGGAGGAGAGCCGTGGGGTCGAACCTCGGCTTCACCTTGTAGTTGCCGCCATCGCGGCGCTGGCCTCCGTCGTGGCAGAAGATCTTGGGTTCGCGCGACGCGTATCCGGCATTGGCGACAAAGTCGACTCGCCCATCACCGCGGTGCTTGCCGATGAGGAGAGTGTTGTTGTAGCGTAGCTCGGGTCACCTTCCGTTGTCGTGGACGCTCGTGCGGCGATTCCCTCCCTACTCATCGTCGGTTTCTTGGTTTGGGTCCTCTTCCGCGTACCGCTTGGTGATCTCCAGGAGGTCCGGTATGTTGTCGAGTGTTCTGTACACTCGCTTGAGCTTGGCGACCAGGGGCTCGTAGCGACACGAGGTCTTGAAACAGTGGATCATGGTGTCCGGGTGGATTCCGGCCGCGTTATACCACAAGTCTTGCCACCGTTGGACCCAGCTGCGGGTCGACTCGTAGGGTCCCTGGACGCATCGCTCTAGGTCCTCGATGGTGGTGGCGTGGGTGTAAGAACCCTCGAAGTGCCTGACAAAGGCGTCGCACATTTCCTCCCAGGAGTCGATGCTATCCGCGGGGAGGGTGTTTATCCATTGCCTACACGCTCCCTCCATCATCAGGGGGAGGTAGCGGGCGGCAAGCAGGTCGGTGTGGCCAGCGATTCCCATTGCCATGAGGTAGGTATCCAGCCACACAGACGGGTCGTACGAGGGGTCGTACTTATCGATATCCTTCGGCCCCTTGAAGTTCACCGGATATTTTTCGCCTCAGATCATTGGTCCGAAGAACTAGGGTCCGACTCAACTCAGCGATCCCCTTGGTTCGCCGTCGCGGCGGTTGGTGAGGGTATGACGCAGGTCGTCGGGCTAGCGTGCGCGCCAGCTCTGGTTGTTGATGATGTGGGTGCGCACGTCGACTGGCTGCCTGTTGGCGGCGACGAAGTTGTTCTGCCTGACGAACGCGAGTACATGCGACCCTGTGAGTCGGAACCCGCATTTTGTTGCTCGACCGCCTTGGCGAGTAGAGCCTTGGCATACTGGATCTGCAGGGAGCCTTTCCCGGTTATGTTTATATTGTCGACTGCTGCTCGGCTCACGACGACATTGTCCATCGGAGTGGAGAACAGTGGGAGGCTGTTTGCGTCTCGCTCCCGCGAGGAGACTACGATCCTTGGTTGGTCCCTGGGGGGCACGCGACTGGGTGGTGGTGGTGCGCCATTAGCTGTCGCGCCTGGTGGGGGCCGGGAGCTCCCTCCTGGTGGCGCGTTCTCGCAGATCGCGCGCTCGGCTGCACGGGCCGGGTCATTCTCGTCGTCGAAGTTCAGGGCGCGTCCCTGAATGGTGGGGTTCAGGCGCGACCTGATTCGGAGTTGGTGGTAACACGAGAGTTCCTGTGCTATCACCCGCTCAAGGAAAAAAAAATTGCGCTAGGCTTGTTCTTTGCGGACCGCCTCCTCCAACCGCAGGCGGAGTTCCTCGACCTCCATTGCTATTGCGTTCGGTGGGATCGGCGTGGAGAAGGGGTCTGGCGGGGGGTCGGCGCCATTCTCCATGTAGGCCGCAACATGGCGACCAGACCCGTCGTGGAGGTCGGTAGAGTTTTCCGACCTGGAGTCGAAGTCGAAGATCCCGAGGATGGAGGGGTCCTTGAAGTCTCCCACGTTGGAGACCTGGGTGATGGAGCCCGCGGGCGATGCGGCGACGATGGATCCGGCAGCCGACGCCGGGTTCACTGAGTCGGCATCGTCGTTGAGGGCCACGTCATCCGCGACCATGGCGGTTTCGGCCACATTGCTGTGGGCCGAGTCGTACTCGGAGGCGAGGCGGTGGATTGTGCAGACCTGGCTCTCAGAGAGCTGGTCGCGTGGCAGCGACTCGCGGATACGAGCCGGGTCCTCCGAGGTGATGGTGCCGGTGAAGCCGACGAAGAGGCTGATCATGCCGACCGGCATGATCACGCTGTGCGTGACGGGGCGTGCCGCCGGGACGTAGCTGCTCGACAAGATCTGGAGGATCTCGCTGATCGCGATCATGCGGCCGGTGGCGATCGTCTTGTTGATGGGTAGATTGGATCTTGCTGCAGAACACCAGCCTGACCGGCCAGGCCCCACGGTAGGCGCCACTGTCGTGGGAATGGACACGGCAGATGCTGCAATTGACAGCGAGTAGTAGAACACGGGGCAAGGGCGGCCAGCCATCTGCGGTGCGAGATGAGGGCGGAGACACAAGGGTTTACCCAGGTTCGGCCCCCCGGAGGGTAAAGACCTACTCCTGCTAGATTGTATTATGGAGAGAGTACACGGGCGAGCTCGACGACTGGGCGGCGAGTCGCTGGTGTGTATGATGGAACGTGTCCTCTATGCGTACCCTAGGGAAGTTTATATAAGCTCACCTCGCTAGGGTTTGGAGATCTACAACCGAATTGGTTAAGGATTCGGAGGGTCTTTGACCTAGTCCGACTGGGCCTAGCTACGCTTCTGGGCCTCCAGCTTCCAGTCGCCTGAGTCCTCCCCAAGTCTCGATCCAGTCGCTGTCCTGCAGGCCCACTCGCTGGCAGCTTGGGCCAATAGGAAACGTCCTGCTAGGCATACCCCGATAGGCATATACCCATCACACAAGTATTATTGTTTCCGTTTAATACAATTATAGCATGACATGTAAACATTTATCACAAACACAAAGATATAATAATAACCACTTTATTATTTCCTCTTGGACATATCTCCAACAGCCTCCCACTTGCACTAGAGTCAATAATCTAGATTACATTGTAATGTACCTAACACCCATGGCATTCTGGTGTTGGTCATGTTTTGCTCTAGAGAGATGTTTAGTCAATGGATCTGCCACATTCAGATCTGTGTGTACTTTGCAAATATTTATGTCACCATCTTGGACATGCTCGCGAATAGCATGAAAATGTAGCTTGATATGCTTCAGCTTCTTGTGTGACCGTGGCTCCTGTGCATTGGTCATGGCATCCATGTTTTCACAATAGATAGCCACTGGGTCCAACGCAGTAGGTACCACACCAAGCTCCATAATGAACTCCTTCATCCATATCGCTTCTTGTGAAGCCTCGAAAGTAGCTATTAATTCCGATTCAGTTGAAGATCTCGCTATAATGCTTTGCTTAGCACTCCTCCAGCTCACATATGCACCATTCAATGTAAATACATATCCAGATTGTGACTTAGAGTCATCTGAATCGGTGTTCCAACTACCATCGGTGTAACCATTTACAATGATCTCTTCGTCACCTCCATAAGAAAGAACTATATCCTTAGTCCTCTTTAGGTACTTTAGGATATTTTTGACCCCTATCTAGTGTTCCACTCCTGGATCACTTTTATATCTGCTAGTCAAACTAACAGCATGTTCTATATCCGGTCTTGTTCACAATATGGCATTCATGATAGAACCTATGGCCAAGGCATAGGGGATCTTACTCATCCTCTCTCTATCTTCTGTCGTTGCTGGACTTTGAGTTTTACTCAAGGTCTTACCTGGCAACATGGGCAAGAACCCTTTCTTGCTTTCTTCCATTCTAAACCTCTTTAGAAACTTGTCCAAGTATGTACTTTGTGAAAGCGCTATTAAGCGTCTTGATCTATCTCTATAAATCTTGGTGCCTACGATGTATGCTACTTCGCCAAGATCTTTCATTGAAAAACTATTATTCAAATATCCTTTGACACTTTCAAGGAGTTTTATATCATTCCCAGTCAACAATATGTCATCCACATATAGTACCAGGAATGTTAAAGATCTCCCACTCACTTTCTTGTAAATACAAGCTTCTCCATAAGTTTGTATAAATCCAAAATTTTGATCACCTTATCAAAATGTTGATTCCAGCTCCGGGATGCTTGCTTTAATCCATAAATGGATCGTTGAAGTTTGCATACCTTGTTAGCGTCTTTAGGATCGACAAAACCTTTGGGTTGTACCATATACAACTCTTCTTCAATGTCACCATTGAGGAATGC
The DNA here is from genome assembly GCA_023614405.1 of Avena insularis. Taxonomy (NCBI): domain Eukaryota; kingdom Viridiplantae; phylum Streptophyta; class Magnoliopsida; order Poales; family Poaceae; genus Avena; species Avena insularis. Next base: position 89,370,985 of record CM042695.1, read on the forward strand.
CGTTTTTACATCCATCTACCATATCCCATAATCGTAATATGCAGCGATTGCTAACAAAATACTCACAGACTTTAGCTTCGCTACCGGTGAGAAAGTCTCATCGTAGTCAACTCCTTGAATTTGTCGAAACCCTTTTGCGACAAGTCGAGCTTTATAGATGGTAAAATTACCATCAACATATGTTTTCTTCTTGAAAATCCATTTGTTCTCGATAGCCTTGCGACCATCTGGTATGTCCACCAAAGTCCACACTTGGTTTTTGTACGTGAAACCAATCTCGGATTTCATGGCTTCTGGCCATTTGTTGGAATCTGGGCTCATCATTGCTTCCTCATACGTCGCAGGGTCGTCAGTGTTGTCCACAAACATGACATTCATAACAGGATCATACCAATCAGGAGCGGTACGAACCCTTGTCGACCTGCGAGGTTCAGTAGCAACTTCGTTCGAAGTTTCATGATCATTATCATTAGCTTCCTCTCTTATTGGTGCATGCGCCACGGGAACATCTTCCGATGTTGCGCTACTCTCAAATTCGAGAGAGGGTTCAACAACCTTGTCAAGTTCTACTTTCCTTCCAGACATTTATTTCGAGAGAAACTCCTTCTCAAGAAATGATCCATTCTTGGCAATGGAAATTTTGCCTGCAGATCTATGATAGAAGGTATACCCAATTGTTTCTTTGGGGTATCCTATGAAGACGCATTTCTCCACTTTGGGTTCAAGCTTGTCGGGCTATAACTTCTTTACAAAAGCTTCGCAACCCCAAACTTTAAGGAACAACAACTTAGGTTTGTTACTAAACCATAATTCATATGGTGTCATTTCAACGGATTTAGATGGTGTCTATTTAAAGTGAATGCGGCTGTCTCTAATGCATAACCCCAAAATGATAACGGTAAATCTGTAAGAGACAAACGGACCATGTCTAAGAGATTTTGATTACGACGTTTGGACACACCATTATGTTGTGGTGTTCCCGGCGGTGTCAATTATGAAATTATTCCACATTTCTTCAAATGCATTGCAAAATAGTAACTTAGATATTCACCTGCACAATCAGATCACAGAAACTTAATCTTCTTGTTATGTTGATTTTCTACTTCACTTTGGAATTCCTTCAACTTTTCGAAAGTTTCGGACTTATGTTTTATAAAGTAGATATACCCATATCTACTCAAGTCATCCATGAAAGTAAGAACATAACGATATCCACCGTGTGACGCTACACTCATTGGACCAGACACATCAGTATGTATTATTTCCAATAAGTCTGTAGCTCGCTCCATTATCCCAGAGAATGGTGTCTTAGTCATTTTTCCCATTAGACATGCTTCACATCTTTCAAGTGATGCAAGAAGTCCATCGGAATGGAGTTTCTTCATGCGCTTCACTCCAATGTGACCAAGACGGCAGTGCCACATGTATGTGGAATTATCATTCAATTTCATTCGTTTAGCATATATATTATGAACACGTGTATCACTGCTATCGAGATTCAATAAGAATAGACCATCCATCTTAGGCACATGACCATAAAAGATATTACTCATATAAATCGAACAACCATTGTTCTCAGACTTAAACGAGTAACCATCTCGAAATAAACAAGATCCAGATATAATGTTCATTTTTAACGCAGGCACCAAATAAAAAGTATTTAGAATTAAAACTAACCCCGATGGTAGATGAAGAGGGAGCGTGCCAACATCGATCACATCAGCCTTGGAGCCATTTCCAACGCGCATCATCACCTCGTCTCTCACTAGTCTTTGCTTATTCTGCAGCACCTATTTCGAGTTACAAATATGAGAAATCAAACCAGTATCAAAACCCAGGCACTACTACGATTACTAGTAAGATACACATCAATAACATGTATAACAAATATACCATTCTTCTTGATGTTGTTGTTCTTCAGATCTGTCACGTACTTGGGACAATTCCGCTTCCAGTGACCTTCACCCTTGCAGTAAAAGCAGTTAGTATCAGGCTTAGGACCAGCCTTGGGATTTTTAGCAGGCGCGGCAGCTTTCTTGCCGCCCTTATTAAAGTTTCCCTTCTTCTTAGGCTTGCCTTGCTTCTTAAACTTGGTGGCCTTATTGACCATCAACACTTGGTGCTCTTTCTTTATCTCCACTTCCGCAAACTTCAACATGGAGAAGAGTTTAGGCAATGACTTATCCATGTTCTGCATGTTGTAGTTCATCACAAAGTTCTTGTAACTAGGTGGCAATGATTGGAGGATACGATGAATACCCAACACAATAGGAATCATTATTCCCAAATCTGCGAGTTTGTTCGCGTGCCCAGACATTTTAAGCACATGCTCGCTCACGGATCTGCTCTCTTCCATCTTGCAGTTAAAGAACTTCTCGGAGGCTTCGTAGCTCTCCACGACCACATGAGTTTCAAATATCATTTTGAGCTCATTGATAATATCATAAGGGTCGCGGTTCTCAAAGCGCTTCTGAAGCTCCAATTCCAAACCGTACAGGATGGCACACTGAAATATGGAGTATTGATTCTTCCGAGTGAGGTAAACATTTTTCACCTCATCGGTAGCATCAGCTGCAGGCGGTTCACCCAGTGGTGCATCCAGCACATACGTCAACTGACCAACATTCAGGATAATCCTCATGTTACGGAACCAGTCCGTGAAGTTGCTTCCATTGTTTTTCAACTTTTCTTTCTCTAGGAACGCATTAAAATTAATGGTAGGGGCCGCCATGATCTACACCATATTTGCAAGAGTTTAGACTAAGCTTATGATAAATTGAGTTCAAATTTAATTCTTAAATTAACTAGGTGAACTCTCACTCAAAACAACATCCCTCACATTGTTTTAGTGATCACACAAACTAAATCCACTACACCAAGTCCGGTCTTCACGAGAGAATATGTAGCTTCAAAGGAGAACAATCAACATGTTCATCATATCATTCATATGACTCATGCTTTACCTTTCGGTATTCTGTGTTTCGATACCATGTCTATACACGCTAGGCTCGTCAAGATTAACCTTAGTATCCACATGTGCAAATCTGGCTTGCACAAGTTGTATTCACACGTAGAATCTATCACACTCGATCATCACGAGATGCTTCGAAACGACGAGTCTTAGCAACGATGTCTACTAGGACGAACACTTTATTACTTGATATTTAGTGAGAGGTATCATCTTATAATGTTACCATCATGATCTAAGCAATACACGATACATAAAAGGATTAACATCATATGCAAATCATAATACATGATATGATATGGCCTTTCTTCTTGTGCCTTTGATCTCCATCTCCAAAGCACGAACATGATCTCCATAATCACCAGCATGGCGTCAAGGTCAATGGCGCCTCTTTATGGTTGTCCATCACCGATAACAACTATTACAACTACTTGATGAATAGACACGCAAATCTTAACAAATTTAAAGACAACCATAAGCCTTCTGCCGGTTGCCAACTTACAATAAGTATCATTGCATATATCAAATATAATCACAATCACATCATGTCCATATAACATCACATCACATGCCCTGCAAAAACAAGTTAGACGCCTCTAATTTTCTTTGAATGTTTTACGTGGCTTGGGGCTTTCAAATAAGAATCATTCTTACTTACGAAAATGAACCACAACACTGATACAAGTGTTGTCAAGTGCCCATTGTAAATTGAATCTTAACTATGGTGGAAGAGACAGACACCCGCAAAGCCACTTGTGCAATACAAGTTGCACGTTGAGAGTGGAGAAAGTCTCATGTTTGATGGCATGTAAGGTTAGCCCGAGCCGCTTCATCCCACCATCCCGCAAGATGCAAAGTACATGAAAAGCAAGCGACAACAAAAGCATCGACGCCCACAAAACAATTGTGTTCTACGTGTGCAACGATCTACACATAGAGTCGGCTCTAATACCACTGTAGGGTTCGTTGCATGGAAAACAAAAAATTTCTATCGCAAAAACACACAAAACCAAGAGCTAATCTATGGCAAAGCCAAGATCTAATCTACGAGATCGGTGCAACGAGATTGTAGACCTAACCCTCACAGATCCAAAGCGTTAACAAGATTAGATCTCGTGGTTGATGTAGTCGATCACTTGCCAATCTCAAGGTCGTGTAGACGATCCTTCCGGCGCCACGTTCCGGCAGCCCTTCCGCTCTCGGTCATGATACGTCCAAAACGTATATACTTTCTGGAACACTTTTGCTATTGTTTCTCCTCTAATTTGTGTGATTTGGATATAACTAACATGGACTGATGCTGCTTTCAGCAGAATTGCTTTGGTGTCTAGTTTTTGTGTAGGAAATCAACTTCCAGGAAAAATCCTAGAAAATATGCCGAAAATCCTATTTTTCCAGAAGACTCACGGAGCCAGAAGACAGAGGGGAGAAGAGGCCTGAGGGGCCCACACCACCCCCTGGCGTGGACCAGGTCTGGACGCACCAGGGCATGGTGTGTCCGCCTCGGTCTCCGCCTCGACCTCTCCTTTCGCCTACATAAGCCCTCTGACCTAAAAACACCGGGGGATTCAACATTTTTCCAGATAGAGTTCCGTTGTGCCGCCACCACCAGAAACCGCGATTCGGAACCAGAAACTCCCTTCTGGCACCTTGCCAGGATGGGGAATTGGAGGAGATCATCGCCATCATCATCACCAACGCCTCTCCATCAACCATTCATGATCCCCCCATCCATGAGTGAGTAATCTCCCGCAATAGGCTATGAGGATGGTAGGGATTGGATGAGATCTCTCATGTAATTGCATAAGATTGTTAGGGCATGATGCCTAGTATATATTTTTAACGCTTTTTGACATTGTTGCAACTTTTTATGCTTAATGCTTGTCACTAGGTCCCGAGTGCCATGATCTCAGATCTAAAGAATGTTATTGATTCATGATGATATTATTGTTTGTGATCTTACTTGCTAGTTGTATACAAATATCATTGTCCGGAACCCGAGTCCCCGAAGTGATAGAAATCGGGATAACTGGAGGGGATGGCTGTGATGTGAGGATCACGTGTGTTCATGGATTGTTAATGCTTTGCTCTAGTGCTCTATTAAAAGGAGTACCTTAATTGCCAGTAGATTCCCTAGAGGCCTCGCTGCAACGGGCTGGTAGGACAAAAGATGTTGTGCAAGTTCTCATTGCAAGCACGGATGACTATATATGGAACACATGCCTATGATTACTTAGTACTTGGATGCTTTACCTTATTTATCTGAAATTCCATTGATCTTGATATTACATGAATTGTCTTGTCCATGCAACGCCTGTCCATCCATCCCTATGCCTACCGCACTTTAATCCTGCTGTTTACTACAATTGTTACTACTGTCCTCATTTTACTACTTCTGTTACTTTGCCATTGCTACTACCAAACTATTGCTACTGATAAACTACTGCAAGTAAGACTGTTTCCAGGTGCGGCTGAATTGACAACTCAGTTGTTAAGGCTTATAAATATTCTTTGGCTCCCCTTGTGTCGAATCAATAAATTGGGCTTTACTTCCCTTGAAGATTGTTGTGATCCCATATACTTGTGGGTCATTAAGACTATTTTCTGGCGCCGTTTTCGGGGAGCATAGCTTTATTTATAAAGTTCACGTGGAATTATTATTGTTCGCTGCTATCCATTCATCATGGGTAAAACTTGTGATGGAAAAGTTCCTATATTACCATCTACTACAAGAAGAAGTACAGTTCTGAACACCTCGGTTGCTCTTGATTCACCATCTGCTATGAGTAAGCTCCTTACACCTCCACCACATACACATGTTACACATACTCTTACTTCTGCTGAATCTAAAATTGCTTCTGATACTCATGATGTTACTTCTACTATGCTTCATGAGAGTGGTTCATTAGGTCCTTTCCTGGATGCTACAGTTGCTAGAACTATAATGGGAAACACTGAAACTCCTAATGAAGATATTACTACACCTTTTAGTTCACCCGAGTCTAGAGAGAGTCCTAGCTATGATATTAATGACGGTTATATTGAAATGACTAATGAATTTATTGAAGAATGTAGAAACACTCATGGTGCAAGTGTTATTAAAAGTCTTCTTGAGAGACGTACTATTAGACCTAAATTATTTCCTGATGCTAAGTTTGCCACATCTCCCATAAACATTAAAGAAAAGGATGATTTCTCTCTTTTTTTATCCTATATAACCATTGTTGAGAAAGAACCTTTTTGTGGGACTGAAAATGAAAGTGCTATGGCACATATGACTGAGCTTTCTACTATGAGTGGTTTATTTTCTGATGATATTAGATGCACACCTACTTTGCTGTTACAATTTTCCCCTTTTCATTGAAAGGAGAAGCTAAAGCTTGGTTTAGTAATTTACCTCTTGGATCCATTGATAGCCCTGATTGATACTTTCTTTCAGAAATATTTCCCTCCTAGTGCTCGAAATGCCATTTTTGCAGGAACTTTTTCTTTTTAAACAGGGAGAAGAGGAGGATTTTCCTGAATCATGGGCAAGGTTTTGTGCTTTAATTCATGCATAGCCTGGATGTGCTATACCTAAAAATGAGCTTCTTGATATATACTATAATGGACTAAATGATGAATCTAGGACATACCTGGATAGTTGTGCTGATTCTATTTTTAGGAAAAGAACTCCCGAAGAAGCTGAGGAATTAATGGATAAAATAAGCAAGAATTATGATGATTGGACTACACCTGAGCCAACTACACCTGAACCAACTATGCCTGAGCCAACCCCAACACCAACACCAAAGAAGAGGGGAGTTATTGAATTAAATGATGAACTGATGAAGGAAGCTAAGAAATGTCTTAAGGAGAAGGGTATTAAATCTGAAGATGTGAAGAATTTACCTCCTATAAAAGAATTATGTAAGCCAATTTCCCACTCATCCACTATTGAGGTACACTCTCTCCAACATTTTGATAGGTGATATTCCTTATTCTAAACCTCCTAATAAATGCTTAGAAGAATTTGATATTTTTGTTGTTAAGCAAGATAATTTTAATAAGAGAGTTGATACGTCCAATTTGCATCACCATTCTATATCATAATTTGCCTCTATTCATTGATATATTTCATATTAAGAGGTGTTACTTATGTCTTTTCATCTGTTTTTGCATGTTGGATGATTCTTGGAGGATGAACTGCCGGAGTCAGGATTCTGATGGAAAAAGCGGTTTTTGATGCAATTTCGCGAAGATCAGAAAAATACCAGAAAAACTACGGAAAATCCTATTTTCCCAGAAGACGAAGAATGCCAGAAGGGGAGGCGGAGATGGGCCACAGGAGGCCCACACCCCCCAGGCGTGGGCCACCCCTAGGCCGCGCCTACAGGGGGTGTGGCCCACCTGGTCCACCTCTGGCTCCGCCCTCTCGCCTATATCTTCTCCTCGAAACCCAAATATGAGGGGAGCGACCACAGAAAGATTCCGCCGCCTCTGTGGGGCGGAAAACACCGAGAGAGAAAGAGCTCTCCGGCTGACAGATTTCTGCCAGGGAAATTCCTTCTCGGAGAGGGGAGATCGTCGCCATCAACACCATCATCAAGCTAGACTTCATCGGGATCATCATCATCATCATCCACACCATCATCTCCACCAGCACCATCATAACCACTCCATCCCAATCTGTTTGCCGAGGAAATTCCTTCTCGGAGAGGGGAGATCGTCGCCATCAACACCATCATCAAGCTAGACTTCATCGGGATCATCGTCATCATCATCATCATCCACACCATAATATCCACCAGCACCATCATAACCACTTCATTCTTAGGGGAAACTTTCCCGGTGTTGATTACTATTGTAGTTGATGCTTGTGAGTGGAACCATTGGATTATTGTTTATGTTCAGATTGTTATTCATCACCATATCATCTTTGATCTTGATCCATATGATGTCTCGTGAGTAGTTCGTTTAGTTCTTGAGGACATGGAAGAAGTCATGTTGTTAGTAGTGGATTTGTGTTGAGATATTATTCAATGGCTTAGTATTTAAGTTGTGGTGATATTCTTCTAGTTGTGTCATGTGAACGTCGACTACATGATACTTCACCATTTATGGGACTAGGGGAATGCATTGTATATTTGGCTACTAATTGTGGGGTTGCCGGAGTGACAGAAACCTGAACCCCCGTTAGGACACCATTACACAAGGGAGCATAGGATCTCAGAGTTTAAGGTTGTGGTTAGGTTTATACCTTAATTGCTTTCTTGTAGTTGCGGATGCTTGCAAGGGGTTTAATCACAAGTATGTATTAGTCCAAGTAAGGTCGGTACATTAGCACAGGTTCACCCACACAACACTTACAAAACCAAAGAAGACTACTCAGCTATTTGAAGCGAAATCACTTGACAGAATTCCCATGTGTCCTCGAGAACGTTTGGTCCTTATAAGTATTTCCACCGGCTTGTCCTTTGCTAAGAAAGGATTGGTCCATTTGATGCAATCGTTTGCTGTCTTTATTACTTGCACATTATTTCTTTGCTTTATCAGAAAACCCCTAAAAATCCGTTTGCTAAGTATTTACAGAGATTTCCTACTCCATACCACTAGTCAACACCTTCTGCTCCTCGTTGGGATCGACACTCCTATTTATCGAAAGTACTACGATACACTCCCTATACTTGTGGGTCATCAAGACTATTTTTTGGCGCCGTTGCCGGGGAGTGAAGCACTATTGAAGAGTGGAACCGGTGAAGGAAACTTATACTATGAGTATTGTTTTTATTTCTGTTTGTTACTTTGTTTCCAATATGGATAACACACTTGGTTTTCTGTTTGGGAAAACTACTACCACTATTAGGGTAGTAGATGAACCACCACCCGTTGAGATAGATACTTTTAAGATACCTACAAATATTGTTGATCGTGTTATGAATAATTATTATTTAGGGGATGGAACTGTCCATCCTGGTGATCATTTGCTTTTTATCCATGAGTTATGTAGGTTGTTTAAGTGTGCAGGTATCACCACTAAACAGGTGAAGAAGAATTTACTCTCTATATCGTTGAAAGGAAGAGCTAAAGAATGGTATAAGCTGCTGAAGAATGGACAATCCATGGAATGGGAGAAAATAGTACCTCTCTTTTATTCTAAATTCTATCCTCCTAGTGAGATTCATAAGGATAGGAATCTTATATATGATTTTTGGCCTCGTGATGGAGAGAGTATAGCTCAAGCTTGGTGGAGATTGAATTTACTAATGCTTAAATGTCCTATTCATGAACTCCCTAACAATATTAGTATTAATAACTTTTATGCTAGGCTTTCTCTTCATGATACAGATTTACTAGATTCTTCTTGTGCTGGATCATTCACACATATGAAGGAAGAAGCTAAATGGAATCTCATAGACCGTATTCAAGAGAACACTGAAGCATGGGAGAATGACAAAGGAAGAAAGTCAGGTATAAACTATGATTATGAATGCATTAAAGATTTTATGGGAACTGATGACTTCCATGATATTAGTAATGAGTATTGTAGAGGTCCCTGTGTTTACAATGCTAGTCCCTGGATCAATAACTAGCATCCACAGTTTAAGATGTAATGTCAAGAAACAAAGGTCATAATACAACTTTATAACCAGGAATAAAATATTTCATTACATCTTACATAGCTCATTTGGATATCATATTACAATGCAGCTGAATATCTATATAGCATGGAGTCCTTCATCTTCAAAGTGCCACAGGCAATCATGTTGGTTGTAGACTTGTAATCCTAATCAACACACTTCACTAACATCAAACAAACTTGCAATATAATAAGTTACAGCCACAAGGGTCAATACATTTGAATTGTATTGAAAAGTGATACTATGGTAAAATAGTGGTATCTATCTTCTATATGCATTTGGCTAAGTGGAGCTTAGGCTTGCTTTGATCAAAAAGTTTTTCCTTATAAGTTGAAAACACTAAGTTTTTGTTTGTCAAAATCACCCAAGGCATCTACCAATCATTGATTGAAGATCCTTTAACCTTGTTCACCCACAAGTTTTTAACTTAGAAATTGGGATGAGGAGATCCTTGATAGCTTCCATGTCTTGATGCTCAAATTGTCCATTGCCGGGGACACGGCTAAGTACTTAGATTCTTCCTTCTGCAGAGGTGGTGCACTTTCCCCACAAGAGTCGACATGCATCGATACAGGACCTTTCAGAAGCCTTCCCTTAGACCATAATGGACGCTTTCCAAACCTATCACCCCCTACCACCAACTGTCCATCTAGCGAAGTTATTGCAACCTATATGATCCAGGCAGAGCCCATAATGCCAAGTGGCTGCACTTGAAGCTTCTCAACATTTGACATCTCAAATCTCTTTGTTCCTGGGTGGCTTTCCACAAGTGAGATACCAAATTTTTCCCCAGTATACTGGACTTGGTGATGCCCAAGTTTTTCCCCAGTATACTGGACTTGTGTAACCACTAAACACAAACCTTTCTTTCCATTCCACCTAGGTGATTCATTCACATAGTTGTTTTATTAACAAAACACAAGTCATAGACTTAGAAATATTTCATAGCATGAATATAATCCACCCTTGTTTTCTACTAGCTAAGCATAGTGAAAATTCCATGCAAGTCCTACTCAAAACATCACTAATGCATAGTGAAAATAATAGGACAAAAGTATGAAGCACCACTTGACTTTTTGGTAGAGAATATAAGTTCACTCCTTGAACTTGTAATAGTCACACTCTTCAAATTTCACTACAATTCAATCAAGGCACATATTCAATCTAGCATTCAAACAATTCACCACATAAAATAAAGAAAACAAAACAATGCATGAAATCATGCAAAAGATTGTTTTATTTGGAAAGGTGGTTTCTATTAGGCTATACACATTTTAAAACACCTATTGGACATTTATAAAAGTGGTAAGGTCATTTCAAAACAAGTTAGTGAAAATGGCCATTTAAGTCATTTTTATTTTGCTAGAGATGATTTAAATCAAAGGAATAATTTCTAGTGTTTGCCAAATATATTTTTAAACACAATTGTTAGTGTTTATGGTCAAAGTGTTTAAACACAAAATCATTTACAAAAGGTTTCACTCAAAAACCATTTTTAAAACAAGCACCATTTTATTTTACTAGAAATGCCTTTATCAAAGTAATAATTTTCTAGGGTTCACCAAATATATTTTTAAATCCTAAAACTTGGTGTTTTAGGGTCAGAGAGTTTAATTCAAACCATTTTCAAAAAGGTTTTACTCAAAAAGCATTTTTAAAATATATTCAACATTTTTATTTAACTAGAAATGCTTTAATTCAAAGGAATAATCCCTAAGTGTCACAAAATATATTTTTAAATCCAAAAGTTGGTTTCTATGGTCAGTAGGTTCAAAACAATCCATTTAAAAAATATTTTACCCTAAAAACATTTTTAGAATAAATTTTATACACAAAATATTCCTACACATGTTTCTGCAAAACAACCAATTTTACAGAAGAAATTCACTAAAAGGGCATGGTTGGAAAGTATTATTTTTGCTGATTCTATTGATATAAAGTTTGCAAAATTTGGACGTGTGGATCAAAAGTTATGGAATTTATAAATTCAAACATCTAATAGAAATGTTTCTGTCTATTTAAAACAAAACTGTGCCACGCGGCTGTTTGCTATTGGAAGGTACCGGTTCAGATGGATTACGTAGTTACGGCCGTTGGATCTAAAGAGATCTATGCGGCTCAGATGGATTCGTACCCCTTCACTTAAGTCGTTCTATCTACGCCACAGGATAAAGATCTAACGGCTCATAGACGAGTGACCAAAGTCTGGCGGCGAGCGGCGACGGCGCGTCGGGTGGTGACGGTCCGGCTATTCTAGGGGGTCGGGGGGTGGTTGCAGTAGCTTACCAGATCCGCGAGGTCACGACGATGCTCAACGTGGTGGTTGTCGACGGAGGGGTGCACGGGCGTGACAGCAATCTCTCACCGGAGTTGCGCCTGACGTCGGGCACGCTCGGTTGTTGACGGAGGTGAGGATTGAGGGAGCTCTAAGACAAGCGGAGGACACCGTTAGATGCACAAGAGTGTCACGTGCACAGGAGCATCAAAGAGAGGGGAAGGGGAGGTCAGGGCTCACCATGTGGAGTCGCCGGAGTCGAGGCAGACGGTGGCGGTGTTCTGTCGCTGATGTTGCCGAGGCTACATGACACGCGCGAGCAGGCTTGGGGTACTGGAAGATGCGTAAGAGGGTGGGGAATGTTCCCGTGGAGACCAGGAGGCAAGGGGTGATGAGGGATGGCCAGAATTGCTGCCGCAGCTCGTCGGAGAAAGTGGCGAGGCGAGCTAAATTAGAGGCAGCCTGGGGGCGTAGAGGTGCGGGAGTTTGAGGGGAAGGAAGAGGGAAGAGGGGCGACTAAATAGGGCGTGATCGCTGGCGGTTTACTCTCGGCATTTAGGTGAATTTAATTGGCGGAATTACAGGCAGAAACGACGAGGGAGGGGAGGAACTGGTCGCGGGGTGAGGAAGACGGTGACTGAGCAGTGGGGTCGGTTGGTCAGCTAGTGAGAGGGGTTTCAGTGGGGTCTCCTGGTCAGTGTCTGCGCGGGTTAAAGTTCTTCTGCGAAACGTTTTCTGCGGGGAGAAAGAGATAGGCCTCTGGTGGGATTGCTGGGCTTGTTGGGCTGGGCTGGCTCTATTTCATTTTTTTCTTTTCTGTTTCCTTTTTATTTTTCCATTTTGATTTTCTGTTTTGAATTTAAACCATCATTTGATTTCAGATTTCTTTTTCAAATCTTTTTTAAATATTCAGTATGTTTTCATACTATTTTAAACATGTATTTAAAGTCCATTTTAGAATAATTATTTTATTCATTTATGGTTTATTATTTATTTATAATAGGTACTTGCCTTTATTCAAATAAGATTTTAATTATATTTTCAAACTCTTATTTAAATTCTATTTTTTACCAAACCTTTTTTTAGTAGGTTTCATTTATTCAAAAGTGTGTTAAATAATTTACTTTGAATTATTTAATATATTTTAATATGATTTATTAATCATTTAAATTGGGCATTTGTCTTTATTCAAATAAAATCAAATATGGTCTTAATCCCATATAAATTTTATTCAAATAATTCTCTTATTCTTTTTAAGTCAATTAGATAACGTTTAACTCACTTGGCAATTTCTAATATTTTTCCCATGGTTTAATTAGTCATTTACCTTAGGGATTTTGTCTCCATTTAAATAGAATTGATTTTGGTTAATGCCATATAATTTTATTTGGATATTCTTTTATCTCTTTATTTTATTTGGATTTGGATTATCTTTATTCCATTTTCTTATGGATTTAATTCAAGGTCTTAATTTGTCTTCTAAATAATTTTACTATTATTTAGTTTAGGCAATTTGTCTTTATTTAAATAAAATTGAATATGGTTCAAAGCCCATATAGTTTTATTTAAATAATATTTTATTTATTTTTTATTATTTAATAACTTCCATTTGTTCATGGATTTGGCCAAGATTTAATTTGGCTTTTAAATATTCCCTATTTATTATTTCTTTCTTTATCTTATAAAATCCATATCTTTTTATTTAAAGATCCAAAATTGATGATTTCAATTTGTATAATTTTATTAAATATTTGTTTATCCTTTTGAATCTCTTTAGGATTATTTTGCTCACCATTTGGTATGGATTTTAGATAGGAGCTTTATTAGCTTGGAAATTATTTCCTTTTATCTTATTAAATTCATAAGTTTTTATCCATGGTTCCAAATTGAATCAAACCAATTTCTATGGTTTTATAATATTTTTATTTATTATTTTTGATCATTTATAAATGTTTGTTACTAGATTTTTTTTTATGGATCAAATCCATAGTCTTAAACAGATCTTGGAAATGATTTTCTTCCATTAGGGTTTTAGGGTTTTGGTTTACTTTTTGATATGTTTAAATTTCAAGATACATTCATTAATGAATGCATTTCACTTGATTGAAATTTGTTGGGTTTTTTTATTCAAAGTTTGTTCAAGTTGGGTTTTGATGTTTCCATTTTGAATCAAAAAGTTTCTTTTCACCCTAAATTTTAACAATTATTTCTTTTGTTTATTTATTTTTCACATTTCAAAAATTTGGAAAATTTTGGGATGTGACAAGTATGGTCGTTATTCTCAAATTCTTGCAAAATGTTTCAAGGCCTTTGCCTCTTATATTAAAATTCCCAAAAAGGAGTGGGACAAGTACCATGCTCCATACAAAGACATGGTTACCCATGTCCCTGCTAGCATTGAAGTTTGTACTGTTGATCCTATTTTGCCTGAACCTTATGTTGAGAAAATCCCTTTTCCTGCTAAGGTAAAGGAACATTCTATCATAGCTAATGTGGTTAGCAAAAGTGTAAAGGAAACTGTGGAACCTGATGAGCAAATAAACATTGAACATGTGGTAGCTATTGTGAAAGATCTTGTCACTAAAAATATAGAGGATGAGCATATTGTCTTCTGTGAAGACACTTCTAATATTGTCTTTCATCCTAGAAAGGCTAGAAAAGATAGTGCCCCTATGCTTTCTGTTAAAATTGGTGATCACTGCTATTATGGTTTATGTGATATTGGTGCTAGTTCTAGTGCTATTCCTTATGAGATTTACATGGAAATTATGCATGAAATTGGTCCTTGTGAGCTTGAGGACATTGATGTGGTTATTCACCTTGCTAATAAGGAAACCATTTGCCCTATTGGTATTGTAAGAGATGTGGAGGTTCTCTGTGGTAAGATTAAACATCTTGTTGATTTTCTAGTGCTTAATTCAGCAGCTAGTAAAACTTGTCCTATCATTTTTGGTAGACCTTTATTGAACACTTGTGGAGCTATTATAGATTGTAAAAAGGAGAAAGTTTTAACTAAGTTTGATGGAGATTCTTATGAGTTTAACTTTTTCAAATTTTCTAAATCTCCTTGTGAAAATAGCTTGCCTAGTGAAGATTTCAGGGCTGAACAACTTGCTTCTATTGATCCAGTTTATGACCTTGGACCTCTTTTTGATGATTGTAAGTATGCTCATTCCGATGATAAAGCTGTTTCTTGTGATAGTTATATTGTCAACTTTATTCAAAGTACTACTGAAAGTTATTATGAGAGAGGGAAACGTGGTTTTATGTATCTTAATAATATTAAGTTTCCCAGTTTTATGTTGAAAGCTTTGAAGTTGCATTTGTTTTGTCTTCCTATGCTAGTGGCTTTTTGTTTCAATAATTTGTTTTCCCATGATACTCCCTTGCATAGGAAGTGGGTTAGACTCAAGTGTGTTGGATATTTGCTTCTTGATACTCTCTTTCATTTCAAATCTATATCTCCTATGTGAGCATTTTGAAACTATCATGCCTAACTTAAAGGCAATAAAGAAAAGTACTTCTTGGGAGATAATCCAATAGTTTTGTTGAGTCTTAAAAGTTATTACCTCAGTAATAACCGCTCCTTATCCTTTTTGTTTTGGTTTTTGTGTCAAGATCAACTACTTTTGAGAAGTAGCGGAGTTGTGAAAAGTAGCTGTCTCGGGACATATTTTTTGTGCTGCATTCGAGAAATTTGTGAGGGAGCTCAGTACTTCGGATGGAGCTGTAATTTGTTGTGCTTGTTCCCCAAGTTGTTACCCAACTTTCATTAGTTTTGCACTTTCTGATTAGAGAAATAGAAGATTTTAGAAAAAATCAATCTCTACCTGCTGGCCTGTTTTGACAGAATTCTGCCATCAGCATTTGCCTCTTATATTGATTCCCTTTCAGATTCTTTTTGGGAGTTTGGGAAGGAGTTCTTACAATAGCTTTTGCGTGGATGGTTTTCAGTTGAAGTTTGAACCTAAAGGTTTGTTGTTTTTGCATACACTAATGTTGCCATTGAGGTTTGTGCGAGGCCTTGTATGAGAGGAATTTCCAGGAGAAGGAGAAAAAGGAATCTGCAGAGTCCGTCTTTGAATAGGTAAAAAGTGGTGAAAATAGAAGGTTCGTGAAAGCCTAATATTTTTATATTTTTGATGTTTTTACTACATACGGAAGGGTACGAGATGAAACAGAAGAGGAAACGGAGGCCAGGGTGGCCACACCCACCCTAACCGTGGGCCCCTAGTTGGCCGCGCCTGGAGGGTGTGTGAGCCCTCTGAGCTCCGTCTCCGCCTTGTTTTTGCACAGTACTTTCATTATGCATTGAAACTTCATAATATATAACCCCTCGGATCCCCCGAGGTTCGTATATCGTGTTCTCATCGTGTTTTCTGTTTCGATTTGTTTCTTTCAGGCAGATTCTCAGTTTTGGAGCTACAATGTCTTCCTATGGATCACCCATAGAGGATCCCTCCGCAGATGTCATCAACCCGTATATATATGAGTTGAGGATTCATCCTAAGGAGTTGATTCTCAAGGATGGGAAGGTGCAGATGAAAGAATTTCAAGGCCCTGAAGGAGAAGGTAGTTTGGAAGACAGGATGAAAGCATTGGAGAAGGAAGTTTTCAGGTATAAGAAGATGGCAAAACGCGAAGTGGATATCATCCATAAGATAAGCTCAGAACTCATTGCCAGGCACGGGGAGGAGGTTGCTGAGCTCCGATACGAAATCCTCTTACTCCATCAGTCCACCAACCAATTACAGGCACAACTCTATGATATACAAAATCAAAACTGTGAGTATGAGGCTAGATTTAACCTCATAAGCTCTGCTGCTAGTTTCAGGATTGTGGAAGCCAAGACATCCTTTTTGGATGGGGAGCCCTTACCTTGGAAGTCTGATGATGACAAGGGACAACCGCCACCGAAGGAGTAATTCATCATCAGGTTTGGCATCCCTTGGCTTGTTCCAAGCTTGGGGGAGTGCCGCGGTATCACATCATTATCTTTTAACTTTTACCTTTTTAGTAGAGTCATATCTTTGGTAGACAAGTTATATTATATGTTGGTTTGCATTGTGTAAGTATCTCTCCCTTAGTTGGTTATCTATGTATCCCTTGTTGTGAGTGCCTTTATGGAATATTAATGAGAAGCTTCATCTTTTACTTTTTGCACTTCTTATTTTAGTTTGCAATCTCTATTATATGATTGATCTTGTTGATCAGTATGGGAATCACTTTGGGAGCATCAAGTAGATCTAAATTGGTTTTGGCAAACCGATCTCTATTCAGTAGCAACACTTTTTGAGGGTTGAAAGGAAAAGAGAAAAAGCTTACAGGTATTTTGTATCATTTATTTTCTTTCTTGATTGGCTCATAAGCTTAGTATTATTTATTTAATATCTTTTATGTCTTCAAGTAAGATTGCATGTTTGGCTTTATTACTTGTATGTTTGCTTGTTTCTTTCAACTCTTTTGCTTGCTACCCAGCCTTGCTAGCCAAAAGCCTGTTTTGAGAAGGAATACTTCTCATGCATCCAACCCCCTTTGAACCAAAACCTGTGCCATTTGTGTCCACCATATCTACCTATTAGCACTATTGCTATTCCAAGCAAATTCTCAAGCTTCGTCTATCTTTTGAATTAAAAATTATTTTGTTATGTGAAAACTAGTTAGTAAAGCTCTCACGAACTTGATGGCACACCTTATTTTATTGCCCCTAATAAACTTGAACCATTGTGTCATTGAAGTTTTATATGCTTGCATCTATACGTTGGGATTAGCAGAACCATGATGTCATGGGGAATGCTTTCAACACTTATGGATACATATCCAGTTGATATCATGCTCTTTTGTTTGCGGATGTCGTCGGTGTGAAATAAAAGGGGAGATTATAAGTCCATGGAGTTATGTATGTGTGTTAGAGAAATGCCTGGTCCGCTAGCCTAAGCCATGCCTAATCATGGTGGAAACTTGTAGCATAACCATAGTGAGTAATCTGTGAAGCATCCTCAATAAAAACCTATGCAAATAGCAAATAAAAAGATCACTGAGATGCTCACTGTCTGCTTGCCTTGTCATTTTTATTATGGGATAGCTCCTGTCAAGTGCAAGGGGTACCCTGTTGGCGGTTCTTTATGATACACATGTACTTACAATGACAAGAACTTACCGGTAACTAAAGTTTAGTAGCATGAGGAGCGGCCCTCGTACTCAAGGGACATGAGATTGCCAACTTATATTTCGTCAAACATATACTCCATCTTTGTTCACTTTAACAAAGTTTGCCAATTCCAATTATGATTTATATTTATGCATCTCTATTGTGACTCCTATACTTGTTGCAAGCTAAGTTATATAATGGTGAGTTGCTTTCTTCTATGAGTTGTGTAATGGTAAGTGTGATGCTTCTTGTCCGTATTCTTTTATCGACACACTCCATAAACCTGTGGACATGTTTACTAAGCTTAGTTTTATCTTGGGGACAAACGAAGGTCTAAGCTTGGGGGGAGTGGATACGTCCAATTTGCATCATCATTCTATATCATAATTTACCTCTACGCATTGATATATTTCATATTAAGAGGTGTTACTTATGTATTTTCATCTGTTTTTGCATGTTGGATGATTCTTGGAGGATGAACTGCCGGAGTCAGGATTCTGATGGAAAAAATGGTGTTCTGATGCCATTTCGCGAAGATCAGAAAAATACCATAAAAAATACGGAAAATCCTATTTTCCCAAAAGACGAAGAATGCTAGAAGGGGAAGCGGAGATGGGCCACAGGGGGCCCACACCCCCCAGGCGCGGGCCACCCCTAGGTCGCGCCTACAGGGGGTGTGGCCCACCTGGTCCACCTTTGGATCCGCCCTCTCGCCTATATCTTCTCCTCGAAACCCTAATACCAGGGGAGATACCACAGAAAGATTTCACCGACTCTGCGGGTGGAAAACACCGAGAGAGAAAGAGCTCTCCGGCAGACAGATTTCTGCCGGGGAAATTCCTTCCTAGAGAGGGGAGATCATCGCCATCAACACCATCATCAAGCTAGACTTCATCGGGATCATCATCATCCACACCATCATCTCCACCAGCACCATCATCACCACTCCATCCCGCTGTAACAATCATGTTGAATACTTGCATAGTTCTTAGGGAAACTTTCCCGGTGTGGATTACTATCGTAGTTGACGCTTGTGAGTGGAACCATTGGATTATTGTTTATGTTCAGATTGTTATTCATCACCATATCATCTTTGATCTTTATCCATATGATGTCTCGTGAGTAGTTCGTTTAGTTCTTGAGGACATGGGAGAAGTCATGTTTTTAGTAGTGGATTTGTGTTGAGATATTATTCAATGGCTTAGTATTTAAGTTGTGGTGCTATTCTTCTAGTGGTGTCATGTGATCGTCGACTACATGATACTTCACAATTTATGGGCCTAGGGGAATGCATTGTGTATTTGGATACTAATTGTGGGGTTGCCGGAGTGACAGAAACCTGAACCCCCATTAGGACACCATTGCACAAGGGAGCGTAGGATCTCAGAGTTTAAGGCTGTGGTTAGGTTTATACCTTAATTGCTTTCTTGTAGTTGTGGATGCTTGCAAGGGGTTTAATCACAAGTATTTATTAGTCCAAGTAAGGTTGGTACATTAGCACAGGTTCACCCACACAACACTTACAAAACCAGAGAAAACTACTCAGCTATTTGAAGCGAAAGCACTTGACAGAATTCCCATGTGTCCTCGAGAACGTTTGGTCCTTATAAGTATTTCCACCGACTTGTCCTTTGCTAAGAAAGATTGGCCCATTTGCTTCAATCGTTTGCTGTCTTTATTACTTGCACTTTATTTCTTTGCTTTATCAGAAAACCCCTAAAAATCTGTTTGCTAAGTATTTATAGATATTTCCTGCTCCATACCACTATTCAACACCTTCTGCTCCTCGTTGGGATCGACACTCCTATTTATCGAAAGTACTATGATACACCCCCTATACTTGTTCTTCATCAAGAGTGCAGAATCATTTAATGGAAAACTCTAGAGCTATTAATGAGTTGAAAGATATTGTGGAAAGAACCTCCAATGATGTTAAAATGCTTGTTAAATATTTCCAAATGGTTCAAACTCAAATTGATCAGCTTACTAAAGTACAAAAATATTTGCTTGTTAATGCTTCTTGAGAAAAACATGCTTATGAAATTAGAACTAGGAGTGGTGCTTCCACTCAGGATCCTTTATATCCTGAGGGACATCCTAAACGAATTGAGAAGGATTCTCAACAAGTTGAAAATAGTGGTACTTATTCTAAGAGAAAGAAAAAATAAACATAAAACAGTTGTAGAGTCTTCTGACCCTGCTACATATCCTAATAGTATATATGTCTCTGATGCTGAAACTGAAAGTGGTAATGATAAAAATGATGAATTGAAGAGGAACCTGAAAGGCACACTAATAATACTAAGTACACTAAGGAAGATTTTGTTGCTAACAAACATGGTAGTGAAAGAGAGCCTTGGATGCAAAAACCAATGCCTTTTCCTGATAAGAAACACAAGTCAAAGGAAGAAGAACAATATAACAAGTTTTGTGAGCGGATGAAACCTTTATTTTGAAAATTCATTTGACTGATGCTATTAAATTTCCTACTTATTCAAAGTATATGAAAGATATTGTCTCTACTAAAAGGAAGATTCCTAATGAGGAAATTTCCACTTTGTTTGCTAATTATTACTTTGATGGTAAGGTTCCAAAGAAACTTGGAAACCCAGCGATTCCAACTATTCCTTGTTATATTAAAAATAATTATGTTAGAACTTCTTTGTGTGATTTGGGAGCAGGAGTTAGTGCAATGCCTTTTTCTCTCTTCAATTGGAAAAATTGATACCAACTGATATATCTTTGCAAATTGCTAACAATTCTACTACTATTCCTGTTGGTATATGTGAGGATGTTCCTGATCAAGTGGCTGATAATTGTTTAATATTAACTAATTTTGTTGTGCTTGAAATGCCTGAAGATGATAATATGTCTATTATTCTTGGAAGACCTTTTCTTAATACTGCAGGTGTTGTCATTAATTGTAATCAAGGAAAAGTGACTTTTAATATTAATTACAAAGAGCATACTGTCTATTTCCCCAAGAAGATTGATAATAATTATGGCCTAAATTCAATTGAAAATATTGAGGGCATCAAAGTTGGAGAAATATATTGTCCCATACCACAAGAAAATTATGAAACTATTATGGTTGGGACTATTGCTATCAAGATTGAGGTAACATAATCATTTAGTGAAATGCAAAGTTTTGTTTCATATAAAATTGGTTTGGTAACAAGACCTGATCAACCTTGTTAACAAAGGGATTTTGGATGAACAAAACAATGTTTTCACCATGGTTATCCTTGCTCACTTTTACTTTCTATATTCCAATATTTGCTCTTCACCTTGTTCATCTTAGTATTGCTAGTTGCTTGCATATTAGAGTATCTTAGAACTTCTGTAGTTTTAGTTTCGATTTGTTTTTGAATCTTTCCAAAATCATTTTTTTGCAAAAAATCATTTATCAATACTTGAAAATTGCTCAAAAATTAAGTTTCTCGAAAAATTCTAGAAAATCCATATTAAAATTTTACGCCAAAAAAGGGGCAGAGAGGCACCTGGAGTGACCCAGGGGAGGCCACCAGGCAGGCACACCACCTGGTGGCGCAGCCAGACCAGAGGCACGCCTGGCCATGGTGTGGGCCACCCCTTGGCCCTCCACTTACTCTCCCACCTGCCACTTCTTTCTCTCTCCCAAGAAAACACCATTTCATTGACACAAACCCGTGTTCTTGATATTCTTGCTTGTGATTTTTGATCTCCTTGCTCAACCCACCTTAGCTGTTGATTTTTGGAGGGTTTGCTCTCCGGTATGTGCCTCCTTCGCTTGTCCAATTAGATTTTTGATTGATGGATTATATCTTGAGTATTTTGCTACTGTAGGTGATAGGTTATGTGAGTTTTCATGCTTGTTCTATGATTAGAGGAATCATTTTGATGCATGTTTAGCCCTCTTAGAAGTCCCTATAGTAGTTTCCCATCACTTATTAGCTTTGAAATCACTTGGTTTGATCTTTGTCTAAAAATTTCAGCAAAGGAGATGAATCAACACCAACTCAACCAACATGAACTAATTTTGCCTGGGGTTTTGAAAGTCCATCGTGAGGAGGAAGTTTTTCCTTCCATTTAGCCATGCCCCGAATTCATGAGGGCTGCATGAATTTTTCAAGATTTCCAGACTCTAATTTCTAACGCAGGATTGGAGAATTTTATTGGAGATTAACCTTACCAATATGTGAAACTGACTATGTCCGTGGTGCAGGATTTTCAATTTAGTTGGTCCTTGCCTAACCCCATGGTTCATTACAAAATTTACAATGTATCTGTCGATCTCCCTTTTGATGATTTTTGTGCAGCTATTAAGGTTCCACAGTGGGGTTCACGCGAGAGGATTAGAGAGCAACCTCGCCACTTATGGACTTATATGCAGAGATTTTCCAAGGAGAAGCTTCTAAAAGGAGAGTGAGTGGATGGAGAGGAGGTAACTCCAAGCGAATGGTCCTTTTCCCGCGCCTTCCTTGTTTAACCTTGATGCTAGCCATGCCTAATCATGGTGGAAACTTGCATCATAACCATAATGAGCATTCTGTGAAGCATCCTCAATAAAAACCTATGCAAATAACAAATAAAAAGATCGCTGAGATGCTCATTGTCTATTGCCTTGTCATTTTGGTATGGGATAGATCCTGTATCATGGGGCAAGGGGTACCCCATTGGCGGTTCTCTATGATACACATGTACTTACAACGACAAGAACTTACCTGTGACTAAAGTTGAGTAACATGAGGAACGACCCTCGTACTCAAGAGATATGAGATTTTTAGCTTATGATCTGTCAAGCATATAACTCATATTTGACCTCACTTTAACCTTAACCACTGTAAAGATGCTTATGATAGGGGCAATGAGAGCTCAAAGCTAATAAGTACCATACTTTCAGGCATTTGCAATCCTTTCAAACTTTTTAATCTTTTCTTTCACTTCTATGTCAAGTCACCATTTATTCTATGAGCATCTTCCCGAGAGCATAATTGTCATTCTTAGTGTAATGTGCTTATCCTAGAACACGGTTAATTGTGACATAACTTTGATGCTTGTATCTTTGATATCTTTACTTCTAGTCTTCATTTTAACTTCAAAGATGCCTTGGCATTTATGTTTTGCTCCAAAAAGAAAGGCAAGCGAGATACCACTTTATCATATCTTCTTATGAGCATTACAATCTTGCATATGTTTATGTGTCATGTTGCTTATTACTATTGTGTTGGAATCTCTTCATAGCTCGCATGACTATTGAGTAGACTTATTTGCATACTCTTTATTATGAATTTCCTAAGTATTTGATCATATGCTGATAATATATACATCTTATGAAGCAAATGTGTTCATGAAAGTTTCTTTTATCGCACTCAGTTTTGAACTAAATTGCTTGAGGACAAGCAATAAGCTAAGCTTGGGGGAGTTGATACGTCCAAAATGTATCTACTTTATCGAACACTTTTTCTATTATTTCTCCTCTATTTTGTGTGTTTTGGATATAACTAACACCGACTGACGCTGTTTTTAAAAGAATTGCTTTGGTGTCTAGTTTTTGTGCAGGAAATCAACTTTCAAGAAAAATCCCAAAAAATATGCCGAAAATCCTATTTTCCCAGAAGACTCATGGAGCCAGAAGACAGAGGGAGAAGAGGCCTGAGGGGCCCACACCAACCCCTGGCGCGGGCCAGTCCTGGCCGCGCCAGGGCATGGTGTGGCCGCCTCGGTCTCCGCCTCGACCTCTCTTTTCGTCTACATAATCCCTCTGACCTAAAAACACTGGGGGTTCGACATTTTTCCAGATAGAGTTCCGCTACGCCGCCACCACCATAAACCGCGTTTCGGAACTAGAAACTCCATTCTGGCACCCTGCCGGGACGAGGAATTGGAGGGGATCATCACCATCATCTTCAGCAACGCCTCTCCATCAACCATCCATGATTCCCCCATCCATGAGTGAGTAATGCCCCGCAGTAGGCTATGGGGATGGTAGGGACTGGATGATATCTCTCATGTAATTGCATAAGATTGTTAGGGCATGGTGCCTAGTATCTATTGTTAGTGCCTTTTGACATTGTTGCAACTTGTTATGCTTAATGCTTGTCACTAGGGCCCGAGTGCCATGATCTCAGATCTGAACATGTTATTGGTTCATGATGATATTATTGTTTGTGATCTTACCTGCAAGTTGTATACACATATCATTGTCTGAAACCCGAGGCCCTGAAGTGACAGAAATCGGGATAACCGGATGGGATGGCTGTGATGTGAGGATCACGTGTGTTGACAGAGTGCTAATGCTTTGCTCTGGTGCTCTATTAAAAGGAGTGCCTTAATTGCCAGTAGATTCCCTAGAGGCCCCGTTGCAACGGGCTGGCCGGACAAAAGATGTTGTGCAAGTTCTCATTGCGAGCACGCATGACTATATATGGAACACATGCCTATGATTACTTAGTACTTGGATGCTTTACCTTATTTATCTGCAAATGCCCTTGATCTTGATATTACATGAATTGTCTTGTCAATGCAACACCCGTCCATCCATCCCTATTCCTATCGCACTTTAATCCTGCAGTTTACTACAATTGTTACTACTGTCCTTATTTTACTACTACTGTTACTTTGCCATTGATACTACCAAACTGTTGCTACTGATAAACTACTGTGAGCAAGACTGTTTCCAGGTGCAGCTAAATTGACAACTCAGTTGTTAAGGCTTATAAATATTCTTTGGTTCCCCTTGTGTCGAATCAATAAATTGGGCTTTACTTCCCTCGAAGACAGTTGTGATCCCCTATACTTGTGGGTCATCCGTTCACACATACGGATTTGATGAAGACCTTCCTCTCCCTGTTCCAGCGGGCAGCAGAGGTAGTATGTAGGGGTTCGTAGCATGGAAAATAAAAAAATTCTACCGCATGCAAACAAACAAGCCAAGATCTATCTACTAGATTGTAGCAACGAGTCGATAGAGGAACTCTCCCTCGAAGATTCCAAAGTGTTTAACGAGAGCAGATTCTCGTGGGTGATGTAGTCGTACTCTTGCCGATCTCAAGATCGCGTAGCGATCCTTCCGGCGCTGCGTTCCGGCAGCGCTTCCGCAGTCGGTCACATGTTTGGTACTCAATGAAGACCTTCCTCTCCCTTGTTCCAGCAGGCAGCAGAGGTTGTAGCACTCTCCTTGCGATTCCGGTAGCACGACGGCGTGGTACCGGAAGTAGAGGGGAGATCTCGCAGGGCTTCGCCTTAATACGGAGCTAGTATGGTGGACTATGAGAGAGGCCTTGGCGATCTAGGGTTTAGAGGCACCAAGGGGTGGAGCTTGGCCGACGGCCTAGGGCTTGGGGAAGCCCCAAGTCGGCAGCTAGGAGAAACCCTAGGGCGGCGGCGACTTGCAGGAGGCCGGCGGCTAGGGCTAGGGTTTTGGGTAGTGTTGGGTGTAGAGAAGAGGGGCAGCCCTGCCCCTCCTTTCATAGGTGGGAGGGCGCGGACAAGGGGGAGGGAGTCCTCCCCCAAGTCGGCCTCCTTGGCCGGCGGGTGGAGGGAGAGGAACTCCTCCCCAAGCAGGTTTCCTACTCTCCCTCCACCAAGCAAAACTGCCGTTTGACTTTTCAAATTGGAGTTTGACTTTTCAAACTAGGATTTGATTTCTCCCTTTATTTTGCCCAGCCATGATACCTAGTACATGATGCAACCATTCCACATTGTCATGACACATTCATGTACCCTTCCCCTCCGGAGTGTCGGACCTTCCGGAACCTTCTAAAACATTCCCGATGAAAATACCGGAATCATTCCCCAACTCCGAAACAGGACTTTCCTTATATGAATATTATTCTCCGGACCATTCCGGATCTCCTCGTGATATTCCGGATCCCATCCGAGACTTTGAACAACATTCAGTCTCTTACTCATCATTCCATAACTACTCAACAACATCGAATCCTTAAGTGTGTCTCCCTATGGTTCGTGAATTATGCGGACATGATCGAGACACTTCTCCGAACAATAACCAATAGAGGAATCTAGAAATTCATATGGCTCCCACATATTTCTACGATTACTTTGCGATCAAATGAACCACTTACATACGATACCAATTTCCCTTTGTCTCACGATAGTTTACTTATCCGAGGTTTTGATCGTCGGTATCTCTGCATACCTAGTTCAACCTCGTTACCGATAAGTAATCTTTTCTCGTTCCCGTGATATGTGATCCCTTGTGAGCCAGTCACATGCTTGCAAGCTAATTGGATGACATCCCACCGATAGGGCCCAGAGTATATCTATCCGTCATATGGATGGACAAATCCCACTCTTGATCCATGTGTCTCAACCCATACTTTCCGAACACTCAATGCCACCTTTATAGCCACCCAGTTACGGTGTGGTGTTTGATGTCATCAAAGTATCCTTTCGGTGATGGTGATAAGCATGATATCATGGTCGAAGGAATTAGGTTACTATGTATCAGAAAGCTTATAGCAATTGAACTATTAAAATGACTTGATCTTTATGCTACGCTTATCTATAGGAGTATGTCCACCATACCATTCTCCTAATGATATGATCTTGTTATTAACAACATCTCAAATGTTCATGATCAAGAAAACATGATCATCTATTAATCAACAAGCTAGTATTAAGAAGAGGCTTTACTAGGGACTCTAATTTAGTTTACAAATCACACAAGTATTAATGTTTCTGGTTAATACTGTTATAGCATGAATGTAAACATTTATCATAAACACAAAGATATAATAATAACTACATTTATTATTGCCTCTAGGGCATATCTCCAACATAGTAGATCTCCTCGGAATCCCAGCAGCACGACAGTGTGGTGGTGGTGGTGAAGGAGTCATTTCTGTAGGGCTTCGCCTAAGACCGAGCAGGATGGTGGAGGAGAGGGGTGGCGCTTAAGGTTTGGGGCGCGTGGGACAAGGGTCTAAGGGGTGCGCCCCCACCCCTCCTTATATAGATGGGGGCGGCGACCAAGGGCTTCCCAGCCCTAGCTGAGTCCCCCCCCAGCTCAGCTAGCAAGGAGAGAGGCGGGAACTTGCCCTTCAAGTTTTCCCTTTCCTTTCAAAACTAGGATTTGACTTTTCAAACTAGGATTTGACTTTTCAAACTAGGGTTTGACCCCAATTTCCTAGTGCTGGCCGAGTTGCCCTTTGGGCTTGGTGCGGCTAGCCCTAGGGCATGTCGCAGCCCCAGTGACCCCTCCTAGGGTGGTGGACCCGCTGGCGGTCCCTCTAGAACATTCTAGAAGCTTCCGGTCAAAACACCGAAAACATTTCCGAACCCCGGAAATTCACTTTCCTTACATGAATCTTATTCTTCGAATCATTCTGGATTTCCTCGTGATGACCTGGATCCTCCGAGACTCCAAACAACATTCGGTCTCCAACTCCCATTCCATATCTACTTAAACAACATCGATTCCTTAAGTGTGTCACCCTATGGTTCGTGAACTATGTAGACATGATCGAGATACCTCTCTGATCAATAACTAATAGCGGGACCTAGAGATCCATAGTGACTCCCACATATTCAATGATAACTTCATGATCGAATGAACCATTCACATACGATACCGATTCCCTTTGTCGCGCGATACTTTACTTATCCGAGGTTTGATCGTCGGTATCTCTATACCTAGTTTAGCCTCGTTATCGATAAGTACTCTTTACTCATTCTGTGATAGGACATCCCTTGTGACCTAGTCACATGCTTGCAAGCCAATTGGATGACATTCCACCAAGAGGGCCCAGAGTATATCTATCTGTTATATGGATGGATAAATCCCACTCTTGATCCATGTGCTTTAACACATACTTTTAGAATACCCAATGCCACTTTTATAACCAACCAATTATGGAAGTGGTGTTTGATGTCATCAAAATACTCATCCTATGACGGTGATTAACATGATCTCATGGTCGAAGGATTAGGTTACTATGTATCTGTAAGCTTGTAGCAAAACAAACTTAATGACTTTGATCTTATGCTACGCTTACTAGGGTGTGTGTCCATCACATCATTCTCCTAATGATATGATCTTGATATTAATAACATCAAATATCTCTGATCAGGAAACCATGATCATTTATTAATCAATAAGCTAGTTTTAACAAGAGGCTTACTAGGGACTCTTTACTGTTTACAAAAACACACAAGTATTATTGTTTCTGGTTAATACAATTATATCATGGAATGTAAATATTTATCATACACACAAAGATATAATAATAACCACTTTATTATTGCCTCTTGGCTATATCTCCAACAACACTAGGTGTCTCGTCGCCTACTCTCTTTATATATAGGTGGGGGTGCGGCAACAATTAGAAGACATGCGTCATGTCCAGGTGCTCTTGCACGCAGCCACCACCACCTTGTCCCACGGTGGCGAAACAGAGACTAGCATCTGCCCGCCACCGCTCCATCTTGTCTGTGTGTCTGCATAACTGGTAGAGACACCGCAATTGAGGTGCTCGGCGGTGTGAGGCGGAGACGAAAGGTGACCGAGTGACCTAGAACCGACGACGGAGGAGCTCGCCGGAGCCGTATCTATGACGATGAACAAGGACTACACTGCCCGAGCGACGCGCTTCACCGACTTCTGCAACTGCGCGTCTAGTGTTAAGAACCGTTGCCATCTTCTAGAGCTGGATCTTCAGTGGCACCTTGCCAGAAGTTGTCCAGAAAAAGTTCTCGTTTTCGGTCCAGCCGACGACACGTAGCCGTGCAACACCAACCATTCCAACTTCAAGTTTTGATAGTACTCACTCTTTGCCAAAATGTTGTGCATATAAGATTTTTAAAAAGTCACGCAATGCATGTTGGATCAAATATGTAGGAAAAAATGCCAGCATCTAAAATACCAAATTAATAGCATTCGATTCATCACGATACATATTTTTGTACGATATACATTTCATTTTTTTTTTTGCAGGAAAGAAAGGATGCCATTAAAACAACCGGCTTACAGATAAGTCCAACAAAAAAGGAAAAATTATAGATAAGGACCACTAGACCCCGAGTTCGCCGGCAACAGCCAAGACGAGTCGATGGCACGCCGCGTTGCAACTGCTCCTCTGATGACCTTAATTCGGACGCAGATTCCCAACAAGCGGGAAGTCATTGAACAGCGGCTCCATAGAGCCTGCACCTTGGACCGCCGATGTCGTCCTCTCCATCTTCAACAACCACTAGCTCAGATCCCTCGCATGCACCAATATACATTTGGTATTGTAGATACTGATAATTTTCTCAATAAACTTCATCAAAGTTGACTAAGTTTGACTTTATAAAAATCTTATATGTACTATATTATGGCAACAGGGAGTATAAGAGGAGATTTCTAGAAGATTTATTTTAGCGGAATTTCAGCATATCTTTTTGAGGGAAATTACAGCAGATGTATGTGCCGTCTTAGCAATACGTGATTCACGTAAGGGTTGATACTTCGGCCTGCCTTTCTAGCCGAGGATCGTACAGCGGGCCTCTAGCTTCTTAAGATAGTGCAAAGCCCTGTCGCCCTAATTCGTACGAGGAGGAAAGCCCACGCACACACAACGGCGCTGGAAACGGTGCTTATTTTCTGGAGGATCTCCAACTTTTAGTCCCACATGGAGAAACGTAGTATGTCTGCCCCAGCTTAAATTAGAACCGGACTGGGGATGAGGCGTGCCAACAAGAAGGCACGTTCCCAGACACGACTCTGATCGTGCACGTGCGGTTTGCACAACGTAGCAACCCAAATGGAAATTGTTAAATGAAGTTGATCCGACCGGTCCATGGATCGGCAGATTATTGCAGCGTATGACATGTACGCCTGGTATAACTTTTTTTTCCATAGTGACCATACGATAAGTTGGTTATATATACAATATATATATTCTCAAATTGTATACATTGAAATTGTAGATATATCCCATCTCCCCTCCCCTCTTTGCCATCGTCGGCCAAAGCGAGGGGCACGGTATTCGGCGGCGTGATGGCTTCCCGCGGTGGCGTTCATGTAGCTTTATTAATATAAAGTGGGACGAAGCCTATTTCGAGGAAATTATAGATATAGAAAGTTTTTAATAAACTTGGCCAAATTGATTACGTTTGACTTTTATAAAATCTTACATGCACTACATTTTGGCAAAGATGGAGTATATAAATTACAACTTTTGCATTCTAATCTCTATTAAAAATTCTGTCTACATATTTCCATAGTAACCATTGGTAAATTAGACTACAATATATATAATTTACAATTTTGGCATTTCTTTCTAATTGAAATCTTGATTAAAAAATCGTTGTCTACATATTTCCATAGTAACCATGGGTAAATTAGACTACAAAATACATATTTACAATTTTGCCATTTCTTTCTAATTAAAATCTCCATTATAGAGATTCTCTGACTAGTCATATTACTCCCTCCATTCTGAAAAGATGTTTTAAATTTATCTAAATTTAGATGTATCTAGGACAGAGGGAGTAGAACACAACCATGGGCGTTGAAATGAACCAGGTCACAAGAGTGAAGCCTTAATACCCCAAAACTAAAGCTACTGGATTGGAGTAAGAGGGAATGCAAGATTGGTCGCACAACTTCGGAAAAGGAACCAGATGGTCACCCGGGAAAGTTTTATGAGCAAACTTACCACTCCTGTCATGGCACTGTTAGTCGTGATGATGTGGCACGTTGACTAGTCAATTGACTAGAGACGGTGGCCTATTTTTTCTAAAAATAACCCTATAGAATCAAAACTGTAGCAATTATGTCCCTGGATGATCCGATCTTTTTTTACAAAAAACATCTGCCAGGTTCATCTCCTTCCCTTTCCTCTTGTATTCTTCCATGCATAGGCTCCCGGCGGAGAGCTTGTTCGCGAGTGCCACAGTCCATCTGCTGCCCGGTGAGGCCTGCGACGACTATGGTGAGTCCATGACACTGTGCTACACTCAGCTTGTGGTGGGAGGGTAGCGAGGCATGCCCAGCCTACACGGTGGTGCTCTCTGAAACCCTAGCTCGAACTACCACTTAGCCCCGCTGGTACACGCTGCCCTGAGCTCAGACGAGGCGCTCTGAAGGTTCTCTGCTATTTAAACATACTCCCCACCAAGATGAGCCAGCCGGGAAGCCCCCAATCGTGCGAATCGAGTCTTTCATCTCTGGCAACGATTGTTGTTGATTCCGGCATCCTCTGCCGGCCTTGATGCCGCCGACACGCTCGTGGTGAGCTCCTGGTCCTTCAGGATCTCTAACACCCTTGGATCGGTCCTATGCAAGTTTTAGCGATTCTTGCCAAAACCGCATAGAAACGATTTAAATGTTCCCACCAGGCACT
This sequence comes from Avena insularis, assembly GCA_023614405.1. Lineage (NCBI taxonomy): Eukaryota > Viridiplantae > Streptophyta > Magnoliopsida > Poales > Poaceae > Avena > Avena insularis. Next base: position 89,402,327 of record CM042695.1, read on the forward strand.
TTCCTGCGGGTGGAAAACGAAATAATATCATTACACAATAGTCCACGATGGAACCCACAGAAGCAGATATATAATGTTGGAGATATGCCCAAGAGGCAATAATAAAAGTTGTTATTATTATATCTTTGTGTTTATGATGAATGTTTGCATCCCATGCTATAATTGTATTAACCGCAAACATTAATACTTGCGTGTTTTGTAGACATAATAGAGTCCCTAGTAAAGCCTCTTGTTAGAATAGCTTGTTGATTAATAGATGATCATGGTTTCCTGATCATGGACATTGGATGTTATTAATAACAAAATCATATCATTAGGAGAATGATGTGATGGACACACTCCTATAGTTAAGCGTAGCATAAGATCAAGTCATTTCAAGTTTGTTTGCTATAAGCTTTCAAATACATAGTAAACCTAATCCTTCGACCATGAGATTATGTTAATCACCATCACTGGATGGGTACTTTGAAGACATCAAACACTACTTCGTAACTGGGTGGTAATAAAGGTGGCATTGAGTATTATGAAAGTATGTGTTAAAGCACATGGATCAAGAGTGGGATTTGTCCGTCCATATAACATATAGATATACTCTGGGCCCTCTTGATGGAATGTAATCCAATCGGCTTGCAAGCATGTGACTAGGTAACAAGGGATGCCATATCACGGAACGAGTAAAGAGTACTTATCGGTAACGAGGTTGAACTAGGTATAGAGATACCGACGATCAAACCTTGGATAAGTAAAGTATCACGAGACAAAGGAAAATTGGTATCGTATGTAAATGGTTCATTCAATCACAAAGTCATCGTAGAAATATGTGGGAGCCATAATGGATTTCCAGATTCCTCTAATGGTTATTGATCAGAGAGGTGTCTCAATCATGTCTGCATAGTTCACGAACCATGGGGAGACACACTTAAGTATTCGATGTTGTTTAGTAGATATGGAATATGGTTGGAGACCGAATGTTGTTCGAAGTCTCAGATTGGATCCAGGACATCATGAGGAGATCTAGAATGGTCCCGAGAATAAGACTCATATAAGGAAAGTCAATTTCCAGGGTTCGGAAATGTTTTTGATGTTTTGACTGGAAGCTTCTAGAAGGTTCTGGAAGGTCCACCACCCCGGAGGGGGCACATGGATGCGCCATGCCCTAGTAGGGATGGCGGCATCAAGCCTTAGGTCAAGTCGGCCAAGACTAGGAAAAGGGAATCACACTCTAGTTTGAAAAGTCAAATCCCAATTTGAAAATTCAAAGTCCTACTGGACGCAGGAAAGGTAACCTTGTGATACTAGGTTTCCCTCTCCCCCTTCCTTGCCGCAGGCCAAGTGGACTTGGGGAAGGACTCGGCCAGGGCTGGAAACCCTGGACGCCGCCCCTCCACCTATATAAGGAGGGGTGGGGGCGCCCCCTTGTCACTCACCGAAAACCCTAGCAGCCAGCGCCCTCGTCTCTCTTCCATACAAGCTACTCCGGCTTAGGCGAAGCCCTGCAGTAATCTCTTATCCACCAGCACACCGTCGTGCTGTTGGGATTCCGTGGAGATCTACAACCTCCGCTGCCCTGCTGGAACAAGTGAGAGTAAGGTCTTCATCGACTACCGTACGTGTGACTGACCGCGGAAGCACTGCTGAAACATGGTGCCGAAAGGATCGTATTCGCGATCTTGAGATCGACAAGTAATCGACCAACCACGAGATCCGAATCTCGTTAAACGCTTTGGATCTTTGAGGGTTAGTTATCAACAAACTCTTTGCACTGATCTCGTAGATTAGATCTTGGCTTTTGTGTGTTCATGCGATATTTGTTTTTGTTTTCCATGCTACGAACCCTTACATTGGTACCAGAGCTGACTCTATGCGTAGATCTGTTGTACGAGTAGAATACAACGGTTTTATGGGCATTGATGCTTTTGTTATCATTTTCTTTTTGTGTACTTTGCATCTTGCGGGATGATGGGATGAAGCGGCCCGGGCTAACCTTACATGTCATCGTACATGGGACTTTCCCCACGCTCAACGTGCAACTTGCATTGCACAAGTGGCTTTGCGGGTCTCTGTCTCTCCCACCATAGTGAAGATTCAATTTACAACGGGCACTTGACAATACTTGTATCAACGTTGTGGTTCATGTTCTTAAGTTAGAACAGTTCTTATGTGAAAGCCCCAGCCACGTAAAACATGCAAAGAAGATTAAAGACGTTTAACTTGTTTTTGCAGGGCTTGTGTTGTGATGTGATATGGCCATGATTGTGATTATATATGATGTAAGCAATGATCCTTATTGTAAGTTGGCAATTGGCAGGAGCCTTATGGTAGTATTTAAATTTCGTTCGAGACCTGCGTGTCTAATCATCAAGTAGTTGTTATAGTTGTTGTTGGTGGAGAACAACCATGAAGCGGCGCCATTGAACTTGACGCCACGCCGGTGATGATGGAGATCATGTTCATGCTTTGGAGATGGAGAGCAAAGGCACAAGAAGAAATACCATATCATATCACATATTATGAATTTTATGTGATGTTAATTCTTTTATGCATCTTGTATTTCTTAGATTGTGACGATAGCATTATAAGATGATCCCTCACACTAAATATCAAGTAATAAAGTGTTCGTCCTTAATAGGCACCGTTGCTAAGACTCGTCGTTTTGAAGCACCACGTGATGATCGGGTGTGATAGATTCTACGTGTGCATACAATGAGTGCAAGCCAGATTTGCACATGCGGATACTAAGGTTAACCTTGACGAGCCTAGCATGTACATACATGGTCTCGGAACACGAAATATCAAAAGGTAGAGCATGAGTCATATGATTGATATGATGAACATGTTGATTGTTCGCCTTTGAAACTACATCATCTCTCGTGATGATCGGATTTGGTGTAGTGGATTTGGTTCGTGTGATCACTAAAACAATGTGAGGGATGTTGTTTTGAGTGGGAGTTCACCTAGTTAATTTAAGAATTAAATTTTAACTCAATTTATCATAAACTCAGTCTAATTTTGCAAATATGTTGTAGATCATGGCGACCCCTACCACCGTTTTTAATGTGTTCCTAGAGAAAGAAAAACTGAAATACAATGGAAGCAACTTCCTGAAATGGTTCCTTAACATGAGGATTGTTCCCGATGCTGAAAATTTGACCTATGTGCTAGATTACAATTGATGACAACACCTACAGTATTAAGAAAAGGTCTCACAAGAAAAATAGACATATTATCATCTTCAGGCATCTCAAGCACAACAAAATCAGTTAAAACCAAGCAATTATGAGCCACTTGAACAGGAACATCGTCACATATACCAACAGGAATAGTGGTAGACTTATCAGCCATTTGCAAAGATATATCAGTTGGTATCAACTTTTATAACTGGAGTCTCTTGTAGAGAGAAAAAGGAATAACACTAACTCTAGCTCCCAAATCACACAAAGCAGTTCTAACATATTTATTTTTAATAGAGCAAGGAATAGCTGGTATGCCTGGATCACCAAGTTTCTTTGGGACCTTACCATTGAAGGAATAATTAGCAAGCAAAGTAGAAATTTCCTCATTAGGAATCTTTCTTTTATTAGAGACAATATCCTTCATATACTTTGAATAAGGAGACAACTTAATAGCATCAGTCAAAAGAATTTGCAAAATAAAGGTTTCATCCACTCACAAAACTTGTTGTAGTGTTCTTCTTCCTTAGACTTGTGTTTCTTATTAGGAAAAGACATTGGTTTTTACACCCAAGGTTCTCTTTCTCTACCATGTTTATTAGCAATAAAATCTTCCTTGGTGTACTTAGTGTTCTTAGTGTGCTTCTCAGATTCTTACTCAATTTCTTCTTTATCAGCAGCATCATTTTTATCACCACTTTCAGTTTCAGCATCAGAGACAGATATACTATTAGGATCTATAGCAGGTTCAGGAGATTCTACAATTGTTTTATGTTTCTTTTTATTTCTCTTAGAAGAAGTGCCACTATTTTAACTTGTTGAGAATCTTGCCCAGTTCTCTTAGGATGTCCCTTAGGATATAAAGGATCCTGAGTGGCAGCACCACTCCTAGTTCTAATTTCATAAGCATGTTTATCTCCAAAAGCATTAACTATCATATCCTTTTGTACCTTAGTAAGTTGATCAATTTAGGTTTGAACCATTTGGAAGTGTATAACAAGCATTTTAACATCATTAGCAGTTCTTTCCACAATATCTTTCAACTCATTAATAGCTCTAGAGTTTTCCAATAAATGATTCTGAACTTGTTTATTTAAATTACCTTGTTTAACAATAAAAGTATCAAGTTCCTCTAAGCATTGATCAGGAGGTTTACCATAAGGAATATCACCTTCATCAAAATGTTGGAGAGAGTGTACCTCAATAGTGGATGAGTGGGAGATTGGCTTACATATTTCTTCTATAGGAGGTAAATTCTTCACATCTTCAAATTTAATACCCTTCTCCTTAAGACATTTCTTAGCTTCCTTCATCACTTCATCATTTAGTTCAATCACTCCCCTCTTCTTTGGTGTTGGTGTTGGGGTGGGTTCTGGCACAGTTGGTTCAGGTGTAGTTGACTCAGGTGTAATTGGCTCAGTTGTAGTTCAATCATCATAATTTTTTGCTTATTTTAGCCATTAATTCCTCAGCATCTGCGGGAGTTCTTTTCCTGAAAACACAATCATCACAACTATCCAGGTATGTCCTAGATTCATCAGTTAGTCCATTATAATATATATCAAGAAGCTCATTTTTAGTTAATGGACATCCAGGATGTGTATGAATCAAAGCATAAAACCTTGCCCATGACTCATGCAATTTCTCCTCTTCTCCCTGTTTAAAATCAAAAAGTTTCTGCAAAACATCACGTCGAGCACTAGGAGGTAAATATTTCTGAAAGAAAGTAGCAATCAAGCAATCAGGGCTATCAATGGATCTAGGAGGTAAATTATTAAACCAAGCTTTAGCTTATCCTTTTAGTGAAAAAGGGAAAAATTTAGCAACAAAGTAGGTGCGCATCTTAATATCATCATAAAATAAGGCACTCATAGTAGAAAGCTCAGTCATATGTGCCACAGCCCTTTCATTCTCAGTCCCACAAAACGGTTCTTTCTCAACAATGTTTATATAAGATAAATCAAGAGAGAAATCATAATCTTTATCTTTAATATTTATGGGAGAAGTGGCAAACTTAGCATCAAAAGATAGTTTAGGTATAATAGTACGTTTCTCAAGAAGACTTTTAATAGCACTAGCACCACGTGTGTTTCGATATTCTTCAATAAATTCATCAGTCATTTCAATATAACCATCATCAGTCATAGCAATAGTAGCATCTAGGAAAGGACCTAATGAACCACTTTCATCAAGCACAGTAGAAGTAACATCACGAGCACCAGAAGCAATTTCAAATTCATCTAGTTGAAGTGTGTGTAGCAGGTGTATGTGGTGGTGGTGTAACAAGCTTACTTATAACAGATGGTGAATCAAGAGCAATAGAGGTATTTAGAATTGTACCTCTTCTTGTAGTGGATGGTAATATAGGAAATTTTTCATCACGAGTTCTCCCCATATGAAAAGGATATCAACGAACAATAATAATCCCAAGTGAACTTACAAATAAAGCTATGCTCCCCGGCAACAGCGCCAGAAAATAGTCTTGATGACCCACAAGTATAGGGGATCGCAACAGTCTTCAAGGGTAGTATAACCTAATTTATTGATGACACAAGGGGAGCCAAAGAATACTTATAAGCCTTAACAACCGAGTTGTCAATTTAGCTGCACCTGGAAATAGTCTTGCTCACAGTAGTTTACCAGTATCAACAGTCTTATAACAGCAATAGCAAAGTAATAGCAGTAGTAAAATAAAGACAGTAGTAACAATAGTAGCAAACAGCAGGATTTGAGTGCGGTAGGCATAGGGATGGATGGACGGGCGTTGCATGGATATGACTATTCATGTAATATCAAGATCTAGCACATTTGCAGATAAATAAGATAAAACATCCAAGTACTAAATAATCATAGGCATGTGTTCCATATATAGTCATACGTGCTCGCAATGAGAATTTGCATAACATCTTTTGTCCTACCAGCCCGTTGCAGCGGGCCTCAAGGGAATCTACTGGCAATTAAGGTACTCCTTTTAATAGAGTACTAGAGCAAAGCAAAGCATTAACACTCCGTGAGCACATGTGATCCTCATATCATAGCCATCCCCTCCGGTTGTCCCAATTTCTGTCACTTCGAGGCCTCGTGTTCTGGACAATGATATGTGTAAACAACTTGTAGATAAGATCACAAACAATACTATCATCATGAATCGATAACATGTTTAGATCTGAGATCATGGCACTCAAGCCCTAGTGACAAGCATTAAGAATAACAAGTCGCAACAATGTCAAAAGGCACTAACAAAGATACTAGGCACTATGCCCTAACAATCTGATGCAATTACATGATAGATCTCATCCAATCCCTACCATCTCCATAGCCTACAGCGGGGGATTACTCACTCATGGATGGGGGGAACATGGATGGTTGATGGAGAGGCGTCGATGATGATGATGACGATGATCTCCTCCAATTCTCCGTCCCGGCAGGGTGCCAGAACGGAGTTTCTGGTTTCGAATCGTGGTTTCTGGTGGTGGCGACGCAACAGAACTCTATCTGAAAAAACGTCGAACCCCCCTATGTTTTTAGGTCAGAAGGCTTATGTAGGCGAAGGGGGAGACCGAGGGGGTGCCTGAGGTGGCCACACCACCCCCAGGCGTGGCCTGGCCTGGCCCGCGCCACCAGGTGGTGTGGGCCCCCCTCCCCTCGTGGCCCTTTTTCGTCTCGTCTTCTGGCTTCATGAGTCTTCTGGTAAAATGGGAGTTTTGCGATATTTTTCGGGATTTTTCCTGAAAGTTGATATCCTACACAAAAACTAGACACGAAAGCAATTCTGCTGAAAATAGCGTCAGTCCGTGTTAGTTGTATCCAAATCACACAAATTAGAGGAGAAATAAATAGCAAAAGTGTTTCGAAAAGTAGATACGTTTTGGACGTATCAAGGTGCAAATCTTCTACCAAAAACCTTCTACATCCCAGGGGTCACACCACCATGACGTCATGCCAAGTAGTGTGTTGCGTACGTGGAGCCTCCACAGCCTGAAGGTAATGGTTTTTGGCGTGATCGGGTAGCAGAGTTTGTTCAGGACAATCTAGGTTATGATGTCATGGACGCGCAGCCCTGGATTTTTGGTGTGGGTCTTTTTGAGATGTGCAGTTCAGCTGCCAGGAAGATTATAGTGCAGCAGTAACCTATAGAGATTCAACAGAATGTGTTTGTGAGATTCACTAATCATGATGAAGGAGCTTTTCATAGAGGGGCTCAGGGTTTTAGAAGCGGCTGGCTTATGTTTTTGGGTATCCCATTAGATTACAGGAATGATTTTGATATCTCCAATGCGGTTGCTAATTTTGGTGCTTACGGTGACTGGCACCATGATGACCCGTTGAAGGCTCGCACATTGGCACCGTCCTTTCCATCTCCGCAATTGGTGCCACATGATGTAGTTTTTTCTGAATATGCTAATGTTGGTGGGCATCGTCAGTCTTGGACAGAGGCAGTTTATGTGCTGACGGCAGACTTTGCTGATGCATTGCCCATGGATGAGGATGCGATGCCACTTAGATGGGAACCCCCACCCACATCCTGGTCATCTGCATGTCAACTTGCACAATTTTGTTCTGGCACCTTTCCCGGAGCTGGGTTGGAATGATGTTCCATAGGATCCTGTCCAAGAGAAACCAGGAAACCAGGAGCAGGTGTTTGATCCAGTGGTGGAGGAGCAGGAGCAAGACCCTATTGTTATGAACCACTCTATTAGCTCGGATTCATCCTCGGTTAGGCCGCTACAAAACAACTCTGACAATGAAAATGTTGAGGTGAATCAGTCGATAGATCATTTGGAGGAGGTGCTGGGGAATGCTCAAGCTAACCCAATATGTGACATTGTTCCTTATGCCCCTCTATTTTTTTCAGCATTCTAGTTCCAACTCCAATAACTTTCGGGCCCAGTTTCATCTGTCCTCTCAGCACAGTGGTCAACATATGGGTAGGGGTATGGTGAAAGTATTGGTTGGATCCGACTTCATTAGACCCGAGCTGCCCCCTGCTATGGTTTGGGACAATCTGTTACAGTCGATGTTGCCTCAGTTGCTCTCTTCTAGCACGCCAATCGCTTTAAGCTCTAGCCCTTTCTCTGCGATTATTCTGATGAAGAGATCTTGGTCCACTACATTTGAATAGGCAATCTTCTTTAGGCCATCATCACAGGACACAGAAAATTTTCGCATGCTATCACTCTCTCTCTCGAATCAGGCTCGTCCCGCTTTATAAATAAAGTCAAACGGCCAAACCGATACAAAGTGGTGAGAAGGTCCTCTTACAAGAAGATCAAAGATAAGGAGAGAAGTCTAAGAAGCATCTAGCTTGCCACCGAAGACGACTAGACTAAGACAACCAATGCTCCACGACCACACCTCCAAGAAGGTAACGACGCCACAAGCGCCGCCGTTGCCGAGACCAAAGTCTAGGGTTTTCACCCGGAGGCCTAATGTGGTGAGAGTATCCACAACAACGCCCCCAAGAGGGTAACGACGCCCACATGCGTCGCCGCTGTCGGTGCCAAAGCACTGGGCTTTCACCCGGAAAAACTCTCGCCACATTCGGTATCTCGAACCATAATCAATCCTCGAGCTGAGCTTCCAAACACGATCTGGGCGCTGCCATCACCAGGAACAACCAATGCCCGCTCCCTACCACCCTCATGGTCCAAGGAGAAGAGCCACCACCACCGCCACGCCACCCCGCCGCCGAGACGCTCGTGCAGTCCACCTTCCTGGGGCCGCCGCCCTAGCATCCGAGAACTCGCGTCCATGAGTCAAGGAGGGACATGTGACCTGAGACGAGAGAAGGAGCGAGGTCGAAGGGCAGCATCGACGCGACCTCCTGGAGGTGCCCGTCCTCCACCACCGTAGGCGGTTGCCGGCCGGACGCTGTGGCAGGGCCACACCAGGCCCGGTAGGCCCGGCCAGGACCAGAGGGCCCGTAAAGGCCCCACAACAGCGCTGCAGCAGGGAGGCGAGGTCATCGTTACCCGTCAGTGCCCCTCCTGTCCCCCCTCCAGGAAGCGACCGCGCCGTGGGGGGAGGCCCGTCGCGGCCCAGATGGGGCCCACAGGGCCGCCATCGGCGCTCTGGCCTGCTACCAGGAGCACGTCGCCCCGGCGCCCTGACGCCACCACACCCCCTGCCGCCACGAAACCGTCCTGCCGCCAGGAGCAGAGGACGGGCCACTGCCGTCGATGACCGCAGCCGCCGCGAGTAGAAGCTCCAACGCCGCCTCCACTTGCAGTGAGCCACCCCTGGCGCCGCCCGCCGGCCACCGCCACGCCAGATCTTGGAGGCCCCTGCCGAATCACACCGTCGCCAGGGAGAGCGCCGCCCCGCACAGGCCTCCGCGCGCCGGGTAGAGAAGGGTCAGCAGCCGCCGGCACCGCGCGGGCTTTGCCCGGCGGCGCACGCCGACGGTGGTCGGGGAGGAGGGGAACAGGGGGAGGGAGGCGCGAGGCTAGGGTCGCCGCCCCCTGGTCGCCCGGGAGCGACCGAGGAGCGGGCTGGGCTTCGTGAGCGACCACCAAGGCGGTCAGTGGCTAGGTCGCTCTGCTTCGGAGATAATGATTCCTTACCTAGAACAGAGGTTTAGGTGCTACATTCTCCACAGTTTTCTACATCCCCGGTGGTATCTCCTGTCAAGAAACGTCGTGGTCGTGCAAAGAAGGTGGAGACACCGTTACTTGACACCTCCGTTCGGAGATGTACTTGCAATATTCTCAAGAATGACGGACTGATGGTCCAGAAAAGCCCGCTAAACGTGCCAAGGTACAGTCCAAGCACAAGATCAGGGAGAACAAGAGGAGCAGCTCACAGAAGATGGGATCTAACGAAGGTCTGCCTCCGGTTACCTCCTTTGCATGTTCTGCAGTAAGTTGGCATCAGCTTGGGTATCTCACCAACGGCGCTGATGAAGGAAAAGCTTGAGGCTACTCCTGGAAGTGACAAAGATTACAGTTCTTCTAATGTGTAATCCCAAGTGTTTTGATCGGGCTGATCCTAGCCTTGGAGTCTGCTCAGTTTGGTGTAGTGATGGTTTGTTTCAGTGTGTTGTTCAGGTCAAGTGTCTCTGTCGTACTTGCAGTAAGGGTCAGTCAGATTTATTGGTTGATGAGTGTTTGGTTGTATTAAGTGGTCAGTATGTTCTGTTCAAAAAAAAAGTGGTCAGTATGTTGGTTCTACGTGTCACGCGTCTGTTTTCAGACTATTTGTTATGCATTTTGTATTTATGTTTGCGATAGAACCTGGTTTATTTAATGGCTAAAGTCAGTTTGAGGAAATGGCGTATACTTTGTCGGAATGTTAGGGGTCTTAATTCAGAGTCTAGGCAACGGGCGGTCCGTGCAAAGATCGAAGAAAGTGATTGTGCAATTATTTTCCTACAAGAGACAAAATGTGAGTTTTTTATCACCGATTTATTCGCAAGTTTAGTCCGAAGTGTTTTGATACTTTCGCTTATGCACCATCGGTGGGAGCATCGGGTGGTATACTTATGCTCTGGAATTGTGGTTTGTTTGTGGGTGACCTTGTTGAGATTCATCGCTTCGGTATCACGGTTCAGTTTACCTCGACACATAATAGTGAAACTTGGGCCTTGACAACGGTGTATGATCCATGCCAAGGAACTGAACGTGATCATTTTGTATCATGGCTTTATAATCTGGATATTAACCCTTCTACCAATCACATTCTTCTTGGGGATTCCAATTTTATTCGATCACAAGAGAATAGGAATAAGCCAGGGGGTAATATCCATGTTATGTTTAAATTCAACGATATAATTGGTCATCTTGGACTGGTGGAGTTTCCACTGAAAGGTCGATCATATACTTGGTCCAATATGCAGCACGAACCGTTACTAGAACAGTTGGGTTGGTTTTTTACGAGTCCAAATTGGAACACTTGTTATCCTAATACAGTGCTGCTACCTTTGGCCAAACCTGAATATGATCATACGCCATGTGTGGTTAATATTGATACACAAATCCCCAAAGCAAATATCTTTCGATTTTGAAAATTACTGGGTTGATATGCCAGGGTTCTTTGATTGTGTGAAGAAATCATGGGACAAGTCCTCACACCAAAAATCTTCAGTGGCCATTTTAGTGGATAAGCTTAAAACTCTAAGATATGATTCAAAAATATGGCAGAAGGGGCTTTCAGTGCTTAAGCTGCTAATCACAAAGTGTAATCAGATAATTTTTAGTTTGGATGAGTTTGAGGACAAGAGGTCGCTATCCATTGCTGAATCAAACTTCAGGAATAATGTTAAGCTTAATCTGGAAGATTTATTGTTAGCAGAGTGCAATTATTGGAGAAAGAGGTGCATAGTATGGTGGATTAGGATGGGTGAAGATAATACCAAGTTTTTTCATGCCATGGCTATTGAAAGGTTCAGGCGGAAGTCTATATCTTCTTTGAGAGGAGAGGATGGCAATGAGTTGACTGATTCACAGTGAGATGGCTGGAATGCTTTGGGCTAGCTACAAAGGTAGAACGGGTTCGACTCAGGGGATTGACATGCAATTTGACTTAAGTACTGTTTTGCACAAAGTGGAGGGTTTAGAGGATATGTCAAGGCCTTTTGAGAATAAAGAAATGGATAACATTGTTGAATATATGCCAGCTGATAAAGCGTCTGGGCCGGATGGTTTTAATGGGCTCTTTTTTAAGAAATGTTGGCACATTATTTAGCAGGAGTTCTATGCTTTGGCTCAGGATTTTTATGATAGGAAGATTAGCTTGCAGAATATAAATAGTTCATTTATCACTTTAATTCCTAAGATGGGCTCACCTAAGAACGTTAATGACTATAGGCCGATCTCCCTCACCAATGTTTTCTTAAAGTTCCTCACAAATCTTACAACCAATAGATTGCAAGATCACATCATTAATTGTCTCCATAAAAATCAGTATGGTTTATCAGGTCTATAACCATTCAGGATTGCATTACATGGGCATATGAGTATGTTTATCTTTGTCAGCTTTCAGAGAAGCCCATTTTAATTATCAAATTGGACTTTGCCAAGGCAGTTGATACAATTGAACACGAGGCTATTATTCAGATTTTGCAGCACAAAGGATTTGATCAGAGGTGGATTGGATGGATGAAGGAAGTTCTAGGATCTGGCACATCCTCTATCTTGTTGAATGGGGTACCTGGAAAGCAATTTGAGTGTAGGAGGGGAGTGGGACAAGGCGATCCCTTATCCCCTCTTGTATATGTTTGTGGTGGTGACTTATTACAATCGGTCATAAATGATGCTCTGCATCAAGGAATCCTCCATCTGCCTATCATTACAAATGAAAATGAGTTCCCTGTGGTACAATATTCAGACTATACAATTTTATTGTTAAGAGCTGATATGGATCAAGTCAATGCTCGAAAGGATATTTTAGGCAAGTTTGGTACTTCTACTGGTCTGAGAGTCAATTTTCAGAAGTCTCTGATTATTCCACTAAATGTGGATCTGGTTAATGTTCAGTCCTTGGCGTCGGTGTTGGATTGCCAAGTTGGTTCTTTGCCTTTCCCTTATTTGGGGTTACCATTGGGAACAACAAAGCCAACGATCAAATATTTACTACCCTTGGTTAATAGATTGGAGCGATGGCTGATGGCCACTTCAATTTTCCTCTCTCAAGGGGCTCGGTTGCAATTGATTAATTTTGCTTTATCCTCCATGCCTTTGCATTTTCTTCTTTCCTTGAGCTTGCCCATTGGTTTAACCGAGCAGCTGGATAGAATTTTGCACCAATGTTTATGGAGAGATAGGGATCAGCCAAAACTCTCCTTGACGGCGTGGGAGATGATATGTAAGGGAACTGACGGGACCATCACTGTCCATAGTGACAGTGCACGCCACTGGCCCATAGTTATCCATACAAAATCTGATGCAAAATCCATTGCACATTAGTAGAAATTAAAGGTTACAAAGTGAAGAACACCGACTTGAAACCCGACTAAATGCGCCAATCAGAATAGTGGTGACCATGCCCCGATCCCGAATCCAAAGGAAATCTGTCACCCCTTCCAAATGCCCCAATGGCCCAATCAGAACAGTGCTGACCATGCCCCGATCCCGAATCCAAAGGAAATCGGTCACCCCTTCCCCTCACCCCCAATGGCCCAATCGATCAGAGCAGAGGAGGGAAAATACCCTGATTAGGTGAACAGATCCTGATTAGGTGACACTTGCTTGCTTGCTTGCTTGCTTGATGATGGGAGCTAGGGATTGGAGGTTGCTGGTCGGAAGAGAAAAGGATGGGCAACCGGAATATTAGTACTACTACTAGTAGTAGGGGCAGAAGTACTACACTTTTCTACAGTGTCAGGCAACTGCGGGAAGAGATTTCCGGGTTTTTTGCAAAATGTTCAACACGTCGTGGCGTGGGATAATAAATTATGCGAGACCCATATACAAAGTCCCTCCCTTTTTCCCTTGGTGTCCCGTGTTCCTCTCTCAGGACCGTGAAAATCGTCCTATGTTCCTCTCCCAGGACCGAGAAAATCGCCCAGTATCAAATCAAACAGATTCGGCTCATGGAGAATTTTTTTTGAACGAAAGAGCTAATGTATTAATATGAGAAACAAAATATATTATAGCTCAGGAAACATATAATCTGAAGATCAGCATTTGAGGGAGGGGAAGGTCTGGCAAGGGAAAAGACGACGTTTTCTCTAGCATAGGGCACCAGCTCGATGCGTCGAAAGCCGCTTGGGAAGCCTCAAAAGAAGGAAACACATACATACACACATATATACTACTCTGCTAATGTACGGAATAGTTTCCAGTTACATATCTGCTAAGAAAGGCCTAAAAATAATAAGGTAGCTCCATATTACACTACTACGACAGTAGCGGACCAATCATAGGATAGTTGTACATATATTTAGAGCGATATAGGTGCACCCCAAGAGTTTTGCAGCTAGGCTAGTGGTCATGAGACTGCACATACGGCACCAAAAGTACACCCCTTATTATGATCAGCAACCTTGCATCGACTCCATCCAGAAGCAGAACAGGTCATCGTCATTACCATCAATGTCCTCTTCGGTTGTCCGCTTCTGTGATTAGTAGATTAATAAATACATTTAAAGAGAAACATCAAAGACACACAACCTGAAAATTTGTCGTTCTATGGATATAGTACCTTGTCATCTGGCATAGTGTAAATACCTGAAATGAAACCCGTTTCATGCAGCTTGCGCTTTTTCTCTCCTTCCCCTTCTATAAGTTGATCTAGATACTCAGGAGCTGTCTCTATGAGTTTATCTAAATGATCAACATCTGCTTCCCCTACTTGATCTGGATGATAAAGATGTTCTTACCCTGGTTCATATGCTTGACCAAATATATAAATATGGTCTTCCACTATACTAAAAGGCAACACCCTCTGATCCACACACAAGCGGCCGGGGCAATGTACTTCTGAGTTTTCACAGTGAGCTCTAACAAACTCAATAAATCGTACAACATCGAAGATATGTTTCGGGATGCCTAATGGAGTAACCTTTATCCCAAATATCTCCATCTATTTAATTATAACATACAAGATTGGTTCTTAATTAGTAAAAGAAAAGTAGGAAACAAATAGATGGAGTAAATAAACTATATATGCTCATGCATTTCAGCAAACATATTGACAGCAATAATCGACGAAGGTACTTAAGAACATAGATCAAGCCTAGAATCAACTATGACCATGTAGATTGAGGACAAATTAAACTACGTATTTGAGGAGGTAGATCGGGTAAAATGGAAATAAATTGCAAACCAGATTGAGCTAGAGATAGAAGGACTACCGTGGGATCCACGTGACCACTGGTGCATCTCAAGAACACCGATAGGTAGGGAAAGCTTCTTCGGGCGCACGGTGGTGAGATGAGGATCGGCGATGAGTGCGCATGTTTTGTGGGCTTCCAAGGGGGTGAGGGTCTAGGCGGCGGAGGGTGGATGTTAACACAACGTGAAGGGGTGGGGAGGGATAAAATTTAAAATTTTGACCTACCTTGCTTTGGGTACCACCATATATGTGGCCCCCTGTCAGTGAACATAGATCAAAATTGACCAATTTTGGCTAAACCGAGATGAACTAGTTAAAGTGGCGAAATCAACATGGAAATTTGAAAATTCATGAAACTCGTGAATTGTCCGTTAAATCAGTAATTTGTGTAAAATTATGGAAGGTGGCATTTTGGGCCATTTCTTATCTCATCTTACCAGTTTGAATATTGACCGTTGGATCAAGACTCGCGAATCCCAACATTGCTAGCCGTCGGTTCTTATTTTCCATTCTATTAGCATCTAATGCTAAAAGATACTACTGATAGTCTTTAGCACAATAAACACTATGCACAAACCTCAAAACACACTTATCCATTGTTCTAGAGTATTCTCCATCATTTCTGTACACCATGTTACCAAAATTGACGTGTTTTTAGTAAACTGCCATATTGTCAATTTATCACAAAAATCTAGCCAGTAAGATTGATAGGGTTTATCCATTAAACAAGGTACTTTGTGTGATAATTAGCACAATGTCATACTGAGCCATAATCTTTGAAGTTGCTTCACAATAAAAACAATGTTGTCACTTGGAAAAATAAAATTGGATTTTTCCTTTGTAAGCAAAGCTTGATTGGCCAAGATGCATCCATTGTACGGAGTACAGACATGGACATGGTACCAGCAACTATGGCTATGTAGGTCAAAAAATCAAGTACGGCTGTGACCTTGGTCATCTCGTTTGAAAGACGGCAGATATCTATCAGCTCATTAAATGCTCGAAAGTGTACATGCGTCTGGGTCTATCTGACGGGGATAGCATCCCCCAAGTGGGAGTGGTAGTAGCATATCTTAGAAGCTTAAGCTTCAAAATTTCGAGAGAGCGCCGAAATATCCCTCCCATCCATTCAAACATCCAGCCCCAAACATACTTCACCTTTTTTTAGAATGAAAATTCCTCTTTTGTCCTTGCTCCGGAAACAAGAACCCGAGGAGCAATGCAATAATAGAGGGATATAGGTGGAAATTTTGTGTTCTCCCACGTGCATCACCTCATCGACCTGGTTCCCTGCCCTTCTTCAATAAGTGTATTTACATGCCCGCCCACTCTGGCCTTACACTGACTTTGTGGACCCAGAATGCAAGTGACCCACTTGTTAGTGACCCAGAATTATGGGAAGTAGAGATTCCCATCGTTTGCAGTTCAAAATTCGAACATTTTTCGCTAAAACGAGATAAACTCGTTAAACTCGGCAAAACTGTCTTGTGAACTTGAAAACTTTAAGAAACTTGGGCATTATTCGTCAAATAATTCATACTTTGTGATAAAATTGGTGTGGTGAGACTTTGAACCATATATAGTCTTTGAACCATAAAATTGGTGCGGTGATGAAATTAGTTACGCCATTGTATTCCACGAATATAACCATAAAAATTGAACATTATTGAAAGTTCCCAAAACACTAAAACCCTAAACACTAATAAACTCCTATACCCTGACCAAGCAGGTATCATGCACTTGTATATCAAATTTGATATACTTTCATTAAATTGGAAAACATCATTCTATTCGACGAATATATGCATAAAGCTTGAACATTGTAGAAAATTACCGAAACCCTAAACAACCCCTAAAACCTAAAGCCTCTACCCCAAAATACTAAAACCCTAAACCCCTCAAACCATAATCAAAACCTAACCAAGTAGGTATCATGCATTTATAGATCATAGTTTGAGATACGTTCATTACATTGCGCTAACGCCCTTCTATCTCACGAATATCGGTATATAGCTTGAACATTATTGAAAATTCACTAAACCCTAACCCCCTAAAACCTAAACACTAAAGCCCTATACCACTAAACCCTAAAAACCCTAAACCCTCACCCCCTAACCCTGACTAAGCAGATAGCAATCACTTATAGATAAAATTTGAGATACTTTCATTATTAAATTGTTGCTAAGTCATTATATTCCACGAATATAAGCATAAATCTCGAACTTCATTGAAAATTCTTGAAACCCTAAACAACCCTGAAAATCTAAACCCTCAACCCCTAAATTCTCTAAAACCCAAAGAACCCCCAGCCTAAACCCTCGACCCCTAAATACTAAAACCAAAAACCCTCAACCCCTCAACCCATAATTAAACCCTAACCAAGTAGATATCATGCACTTATAGATCCAAATTCGAGATACTTTCATTAAATTGCGGTAACGCCATTCTGTTCCACAAATATAAGCAAAAAGTTGAACATTATTAAAAATTCCCTAAACCCCGAAACGAACCTGACAAAGAAGGTATATCATCCACTTATAGATTAACATTTGAGATATATTTTCATTAAATTACGCTAACGCCATTCCATTCCACGCATCTAAGCATAAAGCTTGAACATTATTGAAAATGCCCTAAAACCTAAACCTTAAACCCCTAAATAACCATGACCAAGCAGGTATATCATCCACTTTTAGATCAACATTTGAGATATACTTTCATTAAATTATGCTAAAGCCATTACATTCCACGAATCTAAGAATAAAGCTTGAACATTATTGAAAAATCTCTAAAACCTAAACCTTAAACCCCTAAACCCTAAAACCTTTGACCCTAAACCCGAATGAAGCAGGCATCAGGCACTTATATATCAAAATTTGAGATACTTCCATTAAATTGCGCTAATGCTTTTCTATTTCACGAATATAGGAATATAGCTAGAACATTATTAAAAACTCACTAAACCCTAAGACCCCTAAAACCTAAACCCTAAGCCCTATCCCCCTAAACCCTAAAAATTCAGCACCTAACCCTGACCATGCAGATATCATGCACTTATAGATCAAAAATTGAAATGCTTTCATTGTTAAATTATTGCCAAGTCACTCTATTCCACGAATATAAGCATAAAGCCCGAACTTTATTGAAAATTCCCGAAACCTAAACCCCTAAATCCCTAAATTGAACTAGCTAAACCCTAATACTCGAAACACAAAACCCCTAAACCTTAAACACTAAACCCCTAAACCATGACCAAGCAGCTATCATATGCACACTTATAGATCAAATTTTCAAATATCTTTATTAATTTGGGTAACGCCATTCTATTCGACAAACATAAGCATAAATCTTGAACATTATTGAAAATTCCCCAAACCCTCAACCCTAAATAACCCCTAAAAATTCAACTGTCAACCCACATACACCCTAACCAAGTAGGTATCATGCACTTATAGATCAAAGTTGGAGATAGTTTCATTGAATTGCGGTAACACGATTCTGTTTCACAAATATAAGCATAAAGCTTGGACATTGTTAAAAATTACCTAAACCCCTAAACGACCCTGACCAAGCAGGTGTATCATACACTTATAGATCAACATTTGAGATATATTTTCATTAAATTATGTTAACGCCATTCCATTCCACGAATCTAAGCATAAAGCTTGAACATTATTGAAAATGCCCTAAAACCTAAATCTTAAACCCCTAAATGACCATGACCAAGCAGGTATATCATCCAATTTTAGATCAACATTTGAGATATACTTTCATTAAATTATCCTAAAGCCATTACATTCCACGAATCTAAGCATAAAGCTTGAACATTATTGAAAAAGCCCTAAAACCTAAACCTTAAACCCGTAAACCCTAAACCCTTTGAACCTAAAATTGAACCAAGCAGGCATCAAACACTTATATATATCAAAATTTCAGATACTTCTATTAAATTGCGCTAACAACTTTCTATTTCACGAATATAGGCATATAGCTCGAACATTATTAAAAATTCACTAAACCCTAAGCCCCCTAAAACCTAAACCTTAATCCCTATACCCCTAAACCGTAAAACCTCAGCACCTAACCCTGACCAAGCAGGTATCATGCACTTATAGATAAAAAATTGAGATGCTTTCATTGTTAAATTATTGCCAAGTCACTCTATTCCACGAATATAAGCATAAACCTCGAACTTTATTGAAAATTTACGAAACCCTAAACCCCTAAATCCCTAAATAGACCTAGATAAACCGTAAAACCCGAAACAAAAAACCCCTAAACCTTAAATGCTAAACCCTGAACAAGCAGCTATCATATGCACACTTATAGATCAAATTTTCAAATACTTTTATTAATTTGGGTAACGCCATTCTATTCGACAAACATAAGCATAAAGCTTGAACATTATTGAAAAATCCCCAAACCCTCAACCCTAAACAACCCCTATAACTTAAACCCTCAACCCACATACACCCTAACCAAGTAGGTATCATGCACTTATAGATCAAAATATGAGATACTTTCATTGAATTGTGGCAACGCCATTGCGTTTCACAAATATAAGCATAAAGCTTGAACATTGTTAAAAATTCCCTAAACCCCTAAACGACCCTGACCAAGCTAGTATATCATCCACTTATAGATCAACATTTGAGATATATTTTCATTAAATTACACTAATGCCATTCCATTCCACGAATCTAAGCATAAAGCTTGAACATTATTGAAAATGCCCACCTAAATCTTAAACCCCTAAATGACCATGACCAAGCAGGTATATAATCTACTTTTAGATCAACATTTGAGATATACTTTCATTAAATTATGCTAAAGCCATTACATTCCACGAATCTAAGCATAAAGCTTGAAAATTATTGGAAAAGCCCTAAAACCAAAACCTTAAACCCCTAAACCCTAAACCCTTTGACCCTAAACTCGAACCAAGCAGGAATCGGACATTTATATATCAAAATTTGAGATACTTCTATTAAATTGCGCCAAAAAAGCTTGATGGCGCTGTGTCAACATGGAGTGCTTTGTCGGGAAACCCCAAGAGCAAGGTACGATGCAGCACAACAACAAGTTTCCCTCAGTAAGAAACCAAGGTTATCGAACCAGTAGGAGGAAGGAAACATCCCAAAGGTATTGCAAGAAACGTGGAAACCTGCACAACACAAACTCAAGACTTTCCCCCAACTAACAGTGTGGTTGTCAATCTCACCGGTTGCTGTAACAAAGGATTAACTGTAAGGTGTGGAAGGTGATGGTGGTTTGCAGCAAGTAAATAGTAACAACGGAAGATGTATCAATGGTAAAGATTGGACCGGGGTCCATAGTTCACTAGAGGTGTTCTCCTTAGATAAACAAACATGGCATGCAGGGTAAACAAATTACAGCAGGGCAATTGACAGGACTGAGCAAGGCATAACAATGCAATAAAATATAAAAAGATCCTATGAGATTCGATTAGGAAATACAACAATATACATAGACCTCCATCCAATTGCATCTATGACTAGTAGTCCATCTTCAGGTTATCATCCGAACCCCCTCCCGTATTAAGTTGCAAGCAACAGACAACTGCTTTAAGCAAAGCGTGTAAGGTAAACAATCCACTTGTTCCATGAACAAGATACCGTTGTTTTCTCCCTAGTGGCAACAACACATCACTACAAGAAATGTGTTGATTTATGACCTTTTATTAGTGATCCTAGATGAAATTGTCATACATCTATGACGATTTTACACAAAATCGTTGTAAGACATTTATAGAGGCCGAAACCCTACATAACTATGACGATTTGGACAAAAATCGTCGTAACTTTCTTATACAAAATCGTCATAACGTGGGCGTAAAAACATAGGAGCTTATTGGTAAGGATCATGAAGATTTTATATCGTCGTAACTTTTAATTCGTGAAATGTTTAAATGACGTGGCAGCCACATCACCGGTTATGCTTACGTGTCATCTTATGTTCCAATTATTCCTCAGATATGTCATGTACATATAAAAACAGTAAAATTTACTAAAAATATGGGACAGTGGAAACTCAAACACATGACCCACAAGTCCTTCTTCTATAACTCGGTGATACTAACCAAAAGGCGACATGGCAAGTTTTGGTACGTAACTGCACTTGAGCTTTTATCTAGCCTATATGTAATTTCTAAAATAATTAAAAGGGGATTAGGAGATTCAAACCTGCGACCAAGGGACCTTGTTAGCTCTCGGTGATAATAACCAAAGGGCCACACGACTGATTGTGGTATATATCTAAGCTTGGCCTCTTTATCTAGTCCACGTCTGTATTGGTAAATACTAAATATAAATAAATATAAGAGGAAGAGGGGAATCGAACTTGAGAGCACACAGGCTTAGAAAGGAACACGACCACCACATCTCAGCTTCGTTCATGACACAAAGATGTAAGTCTGTTATTTAGATAAATGCTTTCATTCTTGGGTCTGGGCCTAGACAGAGAATGGGCAAGCTGCGGTGACTAATTGGGCCGACCTAGACTTGGGCGTGGTAGAATAGGTCTGGCCAGCTCGGCTGGTCCAGTTAGGGTACGTTTTTTTGTTAATTCTTTGGTATCTTTTTCATATAAAATTCAAAATAATTGATTTTTATATCTAATTTTTTATAAACTTTAGTAGATCATCCTAGTATGTTAATTAGTAATACTTTGATTACTTCAAAATAGTTGATTTACCAATTCCACACTAGCCCATACTAGGCAAAATATTACACAAAATAGTAGATTTACCAATTCCATACCGAGCCTCACTAAACTTGCATTTTGGATCTCTAAAGAAATAGCATATTGTGAATCTAAAAATTATTTTTACAAAAAATCATAAGCATCGAATCATGTAACTATGGTTCAAATCAGACCCACTTCCTACCGATTTGGCAGGAATTTGTGTTTTTAGTCAAGGGTGGAAGGAAAGGTTTGCGATAGCCCAGTTGGGACATTTGTCCATGTAAGGTGGCCTATTATTTTTTTAAAATAGGGTGGTTGCGTTTTAAAACTTTTATTTGGTGGTTGCTTCATAAAACGCCCCGTTTTTTGCGCTCGGAAAATAGAAAATGGTTTTTCCGTGCAACTAAAAGGAAAACTTCCTCCTGAAACATTGTTCGACATCTCATGATACATATGTGTGCATAATATGGGCACATTATCACAAACTATGCCATGATTCTGGCCATAACATTGGTTGTTTGGTCCGAAAGCCATGAAACCTCGAACATGATAGGTCAATTTTGAGAAGGTTTTTTCGAGACACTTGCAATATACCAAGGATGATATTTTTCCTTGCAACTATGTCACATAAGAAGACACCACGCGAAGTATTTGCATTAATCAGACCGTTTTTGAATTTTTTATGCCTGTTTCAAACTATGGTGAAAACGACGGACACGATGGTTCTTAGATAGGGGTTGAGTCTCGCTAAACTTGCATTGGATCTCTGAAGAAATAGCATATTGTGAGTCTAAAAATGATTTTTCCAAAAAACATGAGCATCGGATCATGTACCTGAAGTTCAAACCGGACCCACTTCCTACCGATTCGGTAGGAATTTGTCTTTTTCGCCAGGGGTGAACGGAAAGGTTTGAGATACCCCGGTTGGGACATTGTACATTTAATGTGGTATAATATTTTTACAAAATGTGGTGGTACCATTCTAAAACTTTCATTTGGTGGTTGCTTCACAAAACGCCCCATTTTTTGCGCTCGGAAAATGGAAAATGGATTTTCCGTGCGTCGAAAGGAAAACTTTCTCCTGCAACATTGTTCTCCATCGCATGATACATATGTGTGCAAAATATGAGCACATTATCGCAAACTATGCCGCGATTCTGTGCATAATATTGGTCGTTTGGTACGAAAGCGATGAAACCTCGAACATGATAGGTCATTTTGTGAAGGTTTTTTTGAGACATACTCAATTTACCAAGTTTGGTATTTTTCCTTGCAACTATGTCACATAATAAGACACCACGCGAAGGATTTGCTTTGATTGGGCCGTTTTTGAATTTTTTATGCCCGTTTCAAACTATGGTCAAAACAACGGTCATGAAGTTTCTTAGCTAGGGGCTGGCCTCGCTAAACTTTGCATTGGATCTCTGAAGAAATAGTATATTGTGAGTCTAAAAATGATTTTTGCCAAAAATCATGAGCTTTAAATCATGTACCTGTAGTTTAAACCGGACCCACTTCCTACCGATTAGGCAGGAATTTGTCTTTTTTGCCAGGGGTGGACGGAAATGTTTGAGATACCCCGGTTGGGACATTTGTCAATGTAAGGTGTCCTATTATTTTTTGAAAAATGGGATGGTAGCATCGTGCAACTTTCATTTGGTGGTTGCTTCACAAAGCGCCCCGTTTTTTGTGCTCGGAAAATGGAAAATGGATTTTCCGTGCGACCAAATGGAAAACTTCCTCCTGCAACATTGTTCGCCATCCCATGATGCACATGTGTGCACTATACGGGTGAATTATCACAAACTATGCCCTGATTCTAGCCATAACATTGGTCATTTGATCCGAAAGCCATGAAACCTCGAACATGATAGGTCATTTTGTGAAGGTTTTTTTGAGACATACTCAATTTACCAAGTTTGGTATTTTTCCTTGCAACTAGTCACATAGTAAGACACCACGCGAAGGATTTGCTTTGATCGGACCGTTTTTGAATTTTTTATGCCCGTTTCAAACTATGGTCAAAACGGCGGTCATGAAGGTTCTTAGCTAGGGGATGAGCCTCGCTAAACTTGCATTGGATCTCTGAAGAAATAGCATATTGTGAGTCTAAAAATGATTTTTGCCAAAAATCATGAGCTTTATATCATGTACCTGTAGTTCAAACCGGACCCACTTCCTACCGATTCGGCAGGAATTTGTCTTTTTTGCCAGGGGTGGACGGAAATGTTTGAGATACCCTATTTGGGATATTTTTCAGGTAATTTGGTCTAGTATTTTTGAAAAATGGGGTGGTGCCATTTTGAAACTTGCATTTGGTGGTTGCTTCACAAAACGCCCCGCTTTTTGGCTCTCGGAAAATAAAAAAATAGTGACAACCAATGAGAATAGAGAATCAGAGTACCCACGGATTAACCCACTGAAGTTAATCTCAGTTGTCTATATGACCTCAATCCAACGCACTAAATTTCATCCGATGCCTCCTCGTCCCCCTGTCTTTGTACGTTAAATGACAGAAATTCCCTAGATTTCCCATAGACATCACCACATAAATGAACGGGGGTAATTTCGTGATATCATGCTCACACCACCCGCAAACCCTAATCCCATTGCTTCTCTTTACATACCCCGCCAGCCGCCACCACTTCTTCCTCTCTCTCGCTCGACAGCCGCACCTCACCACAACCCTAATCTCCTCGCTCCTCACCTTCCCATCGCGCCGCCTGCTAGCTCGCCGTCCCATCTTGCAGCCTTGCCCTCTCGCACGAGCAAGCACGTGTGTGCCCCTAGTTGATGTCGTCTTCTGATCCCCTTCCGTTGGCAGATCTCAACGGGCTCGGGCGAGCCCCCATGTCGCTCTCCACCGCTCGTGCACCCCCTTCCCCGGTTCCCGTAGCAGCAGAGAAAACCTAGGGTAGGGGAAGAGCGAGCCAAGGCAGGGTAGGCGGCAGAGCTCCTCCACGGATGGCCTAGCTGGCTACAGGCGGCGGAGACCAAGGCGATGCACGTGATGGTGGAGGTCGGCGATGGCCGCGCAACGCCTCTGTTCCTCCGGTGAGGGCGCGGTGGGGCAGCGAGCGGGGCACCCAGATCTGGTGTGGCGATCTCCGGAGATGTGTCCATCAAGAGCGTGTAGAGGGCGGCACTGATGGTGCTCACACTGGAGGCGCCCTACCTCACCGCCAGCACCATCAGTGATGCTGTCGACTTCCAGTTGTCCGTGTGGGTCAACATCGAGATCTTCAGCATTGACTTCCAGTCCGACTCCCACGACCTGCAGGTCCTCACTGAAGGTATCGTCTTCTACCAAGTCTGACAAGTTGTTTTTCTGAACCTTTGTCATAGATCTTCCGAATTTCATGATCGTTCTATCTGCCTAGTTTTAATATAATGCACCAACCATTGTATATGCGGTTGAATTAGGTGGGCTTGGATGTTGTGGTAGATATTATATTTGCAATGATGTAGCATAATTGTGCCTCTGGAGTTCTAATGATGAATAATCATAAAGACAAAGAATTGCCTCACCACTTTGAAAATTAAATCCAACAGATGTTACCATGGTTGTGAGACTAGATGCAAATTGTGTGTTATGTCTATAGAACTAAGATGGAAGTTGTGTTCATGAAGTGTTGACATGGTTCACTAACCTATTTAGTAGGTACATGTATGTTCCAATGAAATCTCTTTCTTTTTTTCAACTTGAAAACAATAAATAACATAGAATCCAGTGCAATATTTTGTTATTTGTGATCAATGTAGTGCAGTTTACTTGAGATATAGGAATATATAGTCTGTTCCTCGACATTCTGTCTAAGTGATTCTAATGTAGAAGCAAAATGACACTTGTTTTCTTTGAGAGATAATGCAGTTGTTTGCTGTCAACAATAATCCAACTGGTTTTGTGCAGGAACTAAAGTAGAAGAGTGGCCCTTTGGCATCAAACGATCAGGGGAGTCAATATCAAATTTTCTTCTTTATTAGATCATTGGGAAATGGCTTATTATATATTGCCAAAACAATTTTGTCTAGCTTTGCTGTATCCAACTCTATTGTTATTTTCCTAAATTCTTCCGCTTATTACATGATTTTGTGCTAAGTAGTGCTAATGGTATTAGTTGTGTATGATATTCATTATATTTGTACAATACATAGCAGTAGGTGGGCTTGTTATTTTGTAAATTCTTATGAGTTATGAACCAAGGCATTTGTTGCTGCTAATAAAATTACCAGAGATGTATGTTGCAGGGATAAATATTAGTAATAACATGTGTCCAGTGAGCTTATAATACATGTTTGTTCTCTACTGAACATGATTGTAGTTGGTACGATTTTCTGTTTCCGAGAAAATGGAATTATTTTGATTCCAAGAAATAAAATTTTATTTTGGCAGAAAGTAGTAGTTCTAGCAACCATATATCTTGATATTGACTGAGTAATTCAATTGATTTCACAGAAGGTGTGGATGGGAGAAGAAAACTGTGGCGCCCTAGGCTCACCACCATCTTCATGGTGAGGTGCTAGAAAGGTCGTGCTCACCTGCATCAATCCTGTTTCCGAGCGCCTGCCATCTCCCTCGACCACCACCACCAGGGATCTGCGTGAGTACTCATGTCCTGTCTACTAAACTCTCTTTAGCTGAGCCAGGGGTTGGTTATTTAAGATAGGACTATATCTCTAGGTTCTGAAGGATCCGTGTTGCCAGCTTTAGCTGAGATTCGTGTTCAATGGTACTGTATGTGAGTAGTTCTTATGATGTTGATCCCCGTGCTATGGATTGCAGTGTGACCTCACCGTTGCTGGCAATTGCACCTACACTTTCTAATGTTTTGTTCAGGTCAGATCATTGTTTAGTTATATGGTTGGTAGCGGTGCATTTGTGTATTCTTTTTACAAACTTTGTTGACACGAATTTATTCACCATGAATTTAGTTTTTCCTTGACACATAGTATGGGTTCGTATGGTTGGAAGAGATATTTCCTTAGGCATGTTCACTATATTAGATAGTTCCTTGGGCAATTTCTGTAACTTGGCATATCTATACTGCTTGTTTATCTTGGGTGAACGAATTCACTTAAGGGTGAATGCATGTCTTTCATACATGCTTATGTTCATGTTCTGCAAAATAATATTTTTCTTATAGTAATTTCTCCTTGCGGTTGCTATTGTTATCCATTTCCTCGTGCTCTAGGATCACACTCTTAGCAGCTTGTAAATTTCTGTTCATTTTGTTTCTTGTTGTTCTGTGTAATTGTTAGAATATATTGCTTTCATTCCGAATTGACAGTTGTAACCATAATTTTCTCTTCTTTACAGGAGCTAGTGGAGTTGAGGATGGTAGAACCGTTTTAGCAAGAGGTGATCCTGGATGTGCACGTAGTGAGAGGTGATCCTGGATGTGCACGTAGTGAGAGGTGATCTTGTTCGAACTTTGTGTGTTCTATGGTTGTGTAGCAGATGGTGCTTTTGGGACTGTTTGCTGACAAGTTAATGTAGTGTAATCTTGGCTGTGCAATTGTAATCTTGGTTGTTTGGCTGTGCAGTTGTAATTTTGGCTGTGCAACTGTAATATTGATAATGTTACCGAATTGTAATCTTGGCTAAGAAATTGTGAATTTGCTATTTGCTGATAAGTTCTAAATGCTGTGTATATTCTGGTTATTTAAATTCATATATATTCGCTTGTAGTTCATACTGGAGAAAAAGGCTGGATTTTTTTGGGCTGTCATTCGAGTATTCATTGTGCCATGGCCCATGCGTTATTGGACTGAAAACGCTATGGCCTGGCCCAATAGATGCAACCAAAATTATAATTAAAATTGATAAAATCTGGACAAAACTAAATGTATATGGGCTTAAAAAGGCTTAGGCCCAAATTATGTTGATGAAATAATTCAGGAAATTGGTCCTAAGAATGTCAAGGCCCATAAGAGAAATGAACCTCAAAAAAGCCAAGGCCTAGGAAATAAAAGGCTGGAATTATTGTCTCGGCCCATATAGACCACCGAATTGGACCAGGCTGATTTCAACCTATGACGATCCGATTTCGTCACAATTTTTCCACGTAGGATCCGTCACGTAGGATCTGATGTGGTGTGGACAAACTGTGAGTGACGATATTGGATCGTCATAATCTCTATGACGATCCAATATCGTCATAGAGGATTATGACGATATTACAAAAAACGTCATTGTATGCAATTACTGACGCTCAGTTTTTGACGATCCATTTTTCGTCATAATATCGTCATAATCTATCAACAATGACGATTCAGTGACGAAAATGGAGGGTCATGTATCAACAAATTTCTTGTAGTGCATCTACAACCGAAGAGATTTCTGTCACTTCCCTTGAAAACTAGAGGAATGAACCCACTATCGAGCATAAATACCCCTCTTGGAGTCACTAGCAACTACTTGTACAAGATAGCTACTAACAACAGAGAGCATGCAAGATGACAAACAACACAGACATGATAGAATCAAATAGACAAAACCATTAATCAATCTGACATAGTAATATCAATATCTATTGGATCCCTGCAAACACAACATGCATGATTACAAATAGATTTGATCTTGATCATGAACGGAGCTAACAAGATATATACATGAAAGCACAAGGAGGAGATACAACCTTCTAGCTACTACATGGACCCGTAGTCCAAGGTGGAACTACTCACGCTTCATACCGGAGGCTGGCATGATGAAGAAGAAGGCCTCCGGGATGATCTCCCCTCCGACAGGGTGCCGGGAAGAGCTTCAGATCCCTCCCAATCTAGGGAAGATGGCGGCGGTGGCTATAGACGGTTTTGTGGAGTTTTGATCGGGTGCCTAGGGTTTCTGCATCGGGGTTTTCTTATTGGCGAAGGGGAAAGCCAGAGGGCCACCAGGGCGGCTGCACCCCCCAGGCACGGGGTGGGACCACCCGTGCGGCCAGGGGGTGTGGCCCATGGTGAGACTTCTCCGTCTCGTCTTCTGGCTTCGTGTTGCCCATGGTAAAATATTGACTTTGGCTTTTGTCCCGTCTAATTCCGAGAATATTGATTTTCTGCCTTTGTGGAACCAAAAACAGAAGAAAACAGGCAACTGACACTGTGGCAACTTGTTAATAGGTTAGTTCCAGAAAACATATAAAAACACCTCAAAGTGTAGACAAAGCAAAGCAAAGTAGATAGTAAACAAGCATGGAGCATCAAAAAATATAGATATGTTTCCGACGTATCAGTCATTGAGATGGAACACCAAGGTCTTCATCACGGAACGACAAGATCATCGTAATAGAACCAAAGACCCTAGGCCCGATGGCACGAAGTCCTTCTTCACGGATTCGATGTTCGAGACCTCGAACCAAGATCTAAAGACCGATCTCGTCGAGCCCCCCCGGAGCCCAAGATCGCCGAAACTCATGTGTGACCCTTATCCGATCCTTATTTTTATAATATGACATATATCTTGTTGCATTTAAATCATTCACGCTTGCATACATATCATGTGGCTTGGGGTATTATGTCCACCTAATAACTAAATATGGAGGTCATATGCGGGCTTTTCTAATCTTATATTGGCTTTAATTAAATTTGTGTAGCGAACCGGTGACATGTTTTACCTTGTTAAGCCAACATTTAAATTGCGGGTATCTAAACAACATGAACCTTCTAATTAACTGTCGGGACCCCGGTTCCGCTTTATTGCCTAATTGCATTGCACATTTGCCATGTCATACATCATACATGCATCATGCCCGATCTTCTGCCGTAGTATTAAATGGTGCATTCTGATGACCCACAAGTGTAGGGGATTGCAACAGTCTTTGCGGGTAGTATTACCCAATTTATTGATTCGACACAAGGGGAGCCAATGAATACTTGCAAGCCTTAACAACTGAGTTGTCAGTTTAGCTGCACCTGGAAATAATTCTTGCTCACAGAAGTTTATCAATAGCAATAGTTTGCAGTATAACAGCAATGAGAATAAAGAATAGTGAAACAAAGAGTAGCAATTGCAGCAAGGGATTCGAGTGTGGTAGGCATAGGGATGGATGGACGGGCGTTGCATGGACGAGTCTAAACATGTAACTTCAAGAACTAGGGTATTGTAGATAAATATTAACAAGCATCCAAGTACTAAACAATCCTAGGCATGTGCTCCAAATATAGTCATACGTGCTCGCAATGAGAACTTGCACAACATCTTCTGTCCAGCCAGCCCGTGGCAGCGGGGCCTCTAGGGAACTACTGGCAATTAAGGTGCTCCTTTTATAGAGCACCGGAGCAAGGCATTAACACTCCGTGAACACATGTGATCCTCACACCACAACCATCCCCTCCGGTTATCTCAATTATTATCACTTTGGGGCCTTTCGATCCGGACAATGATATGTGTACACAACTTGCAGATAAGATCACAAACAATACTATCATCTTTATTCAATAATAAGTTCAGATCTGAGATCATGGCACTCGGGCCCTAGTGACAAGCATTAAGCACAACAAGTTGCAACAAAGTCAAATAGCATTAACAGAGATACTAGGCATTATGCCCCTAACAGATCTTATTCGATTACATGATAGAACACATCCAATCCCTACCATCCCCAAGCCTACAGCAGGGGATTACTCACTCATGGATGAGGGAAACATCGGTGGTTGATGGAGATGCGTTGGTGATGACGATGGCGATGATCCTCTCCAAATTCCCTGTCCCGGCAGGGTGCCAGAACTAAGTTTCTGGATCTGAATCTTGGTTTCTGGTGGTGGCGGCGGAGCGGAGCTCTTTCTGGAAAACTATCGAACCCCCTCTATTTTTAGGTCAGAAGGAATTTTATAGGCGCGGAGGGAGGCCGAGGATCTACCTGAGGTGGCCAGACCTCCCCCAAGAGTGGGGTCAGTGGGCCTGAGCCTATGGTGGGTCTGGGCCCTCCCAGCCTCCCCTCTGTCTCCCCTTCTGGCTCCGTGGATCTTCTGGTGAGAAATATTTTTTGGCATATTTTCCGGGATTTTTCCTGATAGTTCATTTTCTGCACAAAAACAAGACACCAAGGTAATTTTGCTAAAAACAGCGCTAGTCCATGTTAGTTGTATCCAAATCACACAAGTTTAGAGAAGAAACAATAGCAAAGTGTTCGAGAAAGTAGATACGTTTTGGACATATCAACTCCCCCCAAGCTTAGCTTATTGCTTGTCCTCAAGCAATTCAGTTGAAAACTGAGTGCGATAAAAGAACTTTCACGAACACTTTGCTTCATATGATGTATATATTCTCAGCACATGAGTAGATGCTTAGACAATTCATAATAAAGAGTATGCAACTAAGTCTACTCAATAGTCATTGCAAGCTATGAAGAGAAACCAACTCAATAATAATAAGTACCATGAAACATAAACATAAGCAACATTGCAGTGATCATAGTAAGGTATGATAGAGTGGTATCTCGCTTGCCTTTGTTTGAAGAGCACAATATAAATGCTGAGGCACCTCTGAAGTTCAAGTGAAGACTAGAGATAAAGATATCAGAGATACAAGAATCAAAGTCATGACATAATTAACCAAGTTTCGGAACAAACACAAGAATGACAACTATGCTCTCAAGAAGGTGCTCATAGAATAAGTGGTGACTCAACAAAGTTGTGAAAACGGTTTTTGTGAAGGTTTGAAAGTCTTCCTAAGCTGAAAGGAAGGTACTCATTAGCTTTGAGCTCTCATTGCCCCTATCATAGGCATCTTCATGTGGTTAAGGTGAAAGTGAGGTCTACTCTGAATTATATGCTTGACAGACCATAGACTGGAAATCCCAAGTCCCTTGAGCGAGGGCCGCTCCACATGCTACTCAAGTTTGGTCACCTGAAAGTTCTTGTCATTGTAAATACATGCATATCATCGAGAACCGCCAACGGGGTACCCCTTGCACATGGTACAGGAGCTTTCCCATAACCAAAATGACAAGGCAAGCAGACAATGAGCATCTCAACAATCTTTTTATTTACGATATGCATAGCTTTTTATTGAGGATGCTTCATAGATGCTCATTATAGTGTTGCTGCAAGTTTCCACCATGATTAAGCATGGCTTAGGCTAGCGGCCCAGGCATTTCTCTGACACAATGTATGAACTCCATGAACTAACAACTTCCCCTTTTATTTCACATCATCGACATCCGTAAATAAAAGAGCAAAGTATCAGCTCGATACAATATCCAAAAAGTGTTGAAAGCGTTCTCCATGACAGCACGGTTCTGCTGACTCCCAATATATAATAAGCAAGCATATAACTTTCATGGACTAGTCACAATGGTTCAATATTATTAAGCGCAAGGAATAAAGTGTGCCATCAAGTTCGTGAGAGCTTTACTAACTAACTTTCTCAAAACAGACAAACATTTTATTTTGGAATAAAACACGGCATATAGAATATGCACTGAAGTAGCAAATGATGCTAATAGGTAGGTATGGTGGAGACAATTGGAAATATTGGTTTTGAGGAGTTGGAAGCACATGTAGAGCACATACTCAGTGCAAGTGAAGGCTAGCAATAGAGGGGGAGCGACAAACGAGAGAGCAATAACTGTCATAATCATGCTTGCAACAAAATAGGACTAACTATGGCATGAAAGTGATACAAGAACTCTGAGGCAAAATAAATCATCGAGACTTACTGACTATTGATTAGTCATGTGCATGCATGAGCATGTGCCAAGTCGATTCACATGAACAGTCAAAGGAGGATACCACAATATCATACCAAAGTATGAATAAAACAATGCAAGCAAACATTCATATGACATGCTACAAACTATTAGCAAGTTGGAGCTAATCATAGACAAGCAAGAACTACTAAGCATCCATAATGACATACACTTTACACAAACAGGTTAAGCATGCTCACAATGAAGAGTATATGTACAAAAATGAAACAAATAGAGTTCTTTACCAGCCTCTTACCACACCTCAAGTTGTCTTAATCTTCATTATAATTAACATGAAAACCAAAATCCACTGAGGACGGCTGAACCCTGCAAAGAACTCACAAAACCAAAGAAGAACAACAAATATTTTTGGTGTTTTCGATTTTTTAGAAACAAGAAAACAAAGAAGAACCAAACAAAAACAAAGCAAACCAAACAAAGCAAAATCTTTTTGGATTTTTCTTTTAAGGAAAACCAAAGCAAAGAAACAAAGAAATAAACCAAGAGAAACAACGAAAATATTTTTTGGTATTTTTGTGTTTTTGAGAAAGAAGCAACAAGAACCAAAAAGAAAGCGAAACAATGGATATACAAAGAACCGACCTAACATGATATATATATGAGTGTGATGTCGGTGTACCTCCCCCCAAGCTTAGGATTTTGGCATAAGTGGGGCTCAATCCCATGGTTCCCAAGTAGATGCACCTCCATAGTATGTCGAGGAAACTAACTCGTCCTGGTACGAGCTCGAGGCCTCCCCTGTATAACGTAACGCGGGGTCATATGCAGGCGCTTCCTCCTGATAGTCCATGGAAGTTGAGAGAGTGCAGCTTATCATCCATCTCCCCCTTCGTGCGTGACCAAGGTCCCTGAGAAATACTGAGCAAAGTGGTTTGGGGTAGAGGGATCTCTCTCTCTTCCCCGTTAGTAAACAACATTCTATAAACCAAGTTCTCAAGAGTAGAGCTAGAGGTGACAAAGTGGTGCCCCTTAATGGCAGCAAGATCAAGCCTCAGAGGAGCCAAAACTGTATCATGTGGATCAACAGCAATGCCCAAGGCAGCAACGATACGAGTAGCAGTAATTCCCCCATAAATGGGTACCCTAGCAGCTAAACGACGAGCAATGAGGGAACCAAGATTATACTTATCCTCACCGTAGAGAGCAGCAGCTAAGAAGGCCAATTGATAGTTTGATATATTACTAGTGTTCTCCCTATCAAGAACACTGGTGGTAAGATAGTAGGTGAAGTACCTGATGGCTGGAAGTTGAATGTTCTTTATCTTCCCTCGTTGAGCTCTGCAGTCATCATCATTGGTTATTCCTCGGTATAGTTCCAACAAATCAGCGGGAAGAGCTATAATCTTCTTTGATGACCCATTTGTACCAAGTCCCAGGGCCTTGCAAAATTTCTTCAAAGACATAGAATGAGCCCTGCCATAAAGTCTGAACGACACAGAAGGATTGAACAAACTATTGGTGAAGGAGAAACTCTCCACAAATGTTTTAGTAAGTGAAGCATATTGTGCACTCTCATCCTGCATGAAACTTGTTAGACCAGCCCTCTCAATCAAAGCCATGAAATCATTAAGAATCCCAGCAGCTCGCAAGAAAGTTTGACAAGGAAAGGTGGAGGGGTGAGCATCCCCTTCATCTCCCTCGTCACCAAACTGCGGAGTGATGAGATCCTCATTTTATGAAGGTCTGGAGATGGTAGATGACCTTGGGAGCCTTGCCCTTCTAGGTGCATCACTCTCAAAAATGTCACCAAAGGTGTGGTGGTCCATGACTTCCCTACTCTGAAATTTTTAGACAACCATCAAACCAAGTGATTTCTAAGTTGATAAATGATGAGCAACTATTATAGGAACTTGCTAGAGGACTACACATGCATCAAAACAAAGTTTCTAAACATAGAACAAGCATGCAAGCTCAAACAATCTGTCACCTACAGTAGAAAAATACTCGAGATACAATCTACCAATCACAAATCTAATTGGACAAGTGGAGGAGGCACATACCAAGGAACAGACCCTCCAAAAATCAGCACTTGAGATGGGCTGAACAAGGAGATCGAAAATCGCGAGCAAGAACTACAAGAACTCGAGCTTGAGCAAGTTTTTCGGTGTTTTTCAGGAGAGAGAAAGAAGGTGGCTTTGAGGAGGCAGCCTGGAGGGGCCCAGGTGGGACAGACCCCCCTAGGCGCCACCACTAGGTAGGCCGCGCCTACCATGGGTGTGGGGCCTAGGGGTGGCCCCTGGGTCACCTCAGGTGCCACTCTGCCCCTTTTTTCGAGGAAAAATTTATTTTGAATTTTCTAGGATTTTCGGGAAACTTTATTTTTGGCCAATTTTCAGGGTATGAAAATTGATTTTCTCGTAGAAACAGTTTTTTCAGAAGAAGCAAAAGCAAACCAAAAGCCAAAATACAGGAGCTCTAAGAAACTCAAACAAGCAAACAACTAACTAAAGCTAAAGCAAAGACTAGGAAGGAGAAAGGAAAAAGAAAGCAAGTATAACCACAGTGGAAACATTATTTTGTTCATTAAAATCCTTTTATTAAGAAAGGTTGATCAAGTCTTGTTACCAAAACAATCTTATATAAAACAAAACTTTGCATTCCTCAAGGTAATTATGTTACCTCATACTTGATAGCAATGGTCCCAATCATAATAGTTCAAATTTTTCTTGTAGAATGGAACAATATATTTCTCCAACCTTTATGCCTTCAATATTTTCAATAGAATTCAGGCAATAGCTTCTGACAACCTTCTTGGGGAAATAGACATTGTGCTATTTGTCATTAATACTGAATGTTACTTTTCCTTGATTACAATTGATGACAGCACCTACAGTATTAAGAAAAGGTCTCCCAAGAATAATAGACATATTATCATCTTCAGGCATTTCAAGCACAACAAAATCAGTTAAGACCATGAAATTATGAGCAAATTGAACAGGAACATCCTCACATATACCAACAGTAATAGTAGTTGACTTATCAGCCATTTGCAAAGATATATCAGTTGGTATCAACTTTTCTAGCTGGAGTCTCTTATAGAGAGAAAAAGGCATAACACTAACTCTAGCTCCCAAATCACATAAAGCAGTTCTAACATAATTATTCTTAATGGAGCAAGGAATATTTGTTATACCTGGATCACCAAGTTTCTTTGGAGCCTTACCATTGAAGGAGTAATTAGCAAGCAAAGTAGAAATGTCCTCATTAGGAATATTCCTTTTATTAGAGACAATATACTTCATATACTTTGAATAAGGAGGCAATTTAATAGCATCAGTCAAAGGAATTTGCAGAAATAAAGGTTTCATCCACTCACAAAACTTGTTGTAGTGTTCTTCCTCCTTTGACTTGTGTTTCTTACCTGGAAAAGGCATAGGTTTCTGCACCCAAGGTTCTCTCTCTTTACCATGTTTATTAGCAATAAAGTCTTCCTTTGTGTACCTAGTGTTCTTAGTGTGTTTCTCAGGTTCTTCCTTAACTTCCTCCTTATCAGGAGACTCATCAATATTACCACTCTCAGTTTCAGCATCAGAGACAGATATACTATTAGGATCTACAGCAGGTTCACGTGGTTCCTCAACTTTCTTATGTTTCTGTTTTTTACTCTTACGAGGACTACCACTATCCTCACCGTGTTGGGAATCCTGCTCTATTCTTTTAGGGTGTCCTTCAGGATATAAAGGATCTTGAGTAGCTGCACCACTCCTAGTTCTAATTCCATAAGCATGTTTATTTCCTGAAGCATTAACTAGCATATCCTTTTGTACCTTAGCAAGTTTATCTAGTTGGGTTTCAACCATTTGAAAGTGTTTACAAAGCATTTTAATATCATTATAAGTTCTTTCCACAATATCTTTCAACTCATGGATATCTCTAGAGTTTTCCAATAAATGATTCTGAACTTGTTTATTAAAATTACCTTGTTTAACAATAAATGTGTCAAGTTCCTCTAAGCATTGATCATGAGGCTTACCATAAGGAATATCACCTTAATTAAATTGGAGAGAGTGTACCTCAATAGTAGATGAGTGGGGAATTGGCTTACATAATTCTTCTATAGGAGGTAGATTCTTCACATCTTCAGATCTAATACCTTTCTCCTTTAGACACTTTTTAGCTTCCTTCATCACTTCATCATTTAGTGCAATAACTCCCCTCTTCTTTGTTGTTGGTGTTGGAACTGGTTCAGAAGCAACTGGTTCAGGAGTAATAGGCTCAGGTGTATTCAACTCAGTTGAAGTCCAATCATCATAATTCTTGCTTATCTTGTTCATTAATTCTTCAGCATCTATAGGAGTCCTTTTCCTGAAAACACAATTAGCAAAGCTATCTAGGTAGGTCCTAGAATCATCAGTTAGTCCATTATAATAAATATCAAGAAGCTCATTCTGAGATAATGGACATCCAGGATATGCATGAATCAAGGAACAAAATCTTTTCCATGACTAAGGCAATCTCTCTTCTTCTCCCTGTTTAAAATCAAAAAGTCTCTGCAAAGCAGCATATCTAGCACTGGGAGGAAAATATTTATGGAAGAAAGAAGCAATCAAGCAATCATGGCTATCAATGGAACCAGGAGGTAATCTATTAAACCAAGCCCTAGCTTCTCCTTTTAGTGAAAAAGGGAAGATCTTAGCGAAAAAGTACTTGCGCATTTTAAAATCATCAGAGAACAAAGCACTCATAGTAGAAAGCTCATTCATATGAGCCACAACACTCTCATTTTCAGTACCACAAAAAGGTTCTTTCTCAACAATATCTAAATAAGATAAATCAAGAGAGAAATCATAATCTTTATCTTTAATATCTATGGGAGAGGTGGCAAACTTAGGATCATAGGACTTCTTAGGCATAATAGTATGTCTAGCAAGGAGACTCTTAATAGCACTAGCACCATGTGTGTTTCGGCACTCTTCAACAAATTCATCAGTGAGCTCTATGTAACCATCATTAATATCATAACTCTTACTAGACTCAGGTGAGCTAACAGGTGTAACAGTGTCTTCACTAGGAGTTTTGGTATTTCCTAGACTAGCCATAGTAGCATCTAGAAAAGGACCTAATGAACCACTCGCATCAATCACAGTAGAAGTAACATCATGAGTATCAAAAGCAGTTTCAGATTCAGCAGTAGTAGCAGTGTGTGTAGCATGAGCATGTGGTGGTAGTGTGACAAGCTTACTTATAACAGACGGTGAATCAAGAGCGGCAGAGGTGTTTAGGACTGTACCTCTTCTTGTAGTGGATGGTAAAATAGGGAACTTTGCATCACGAGACTTCCCCATGATGAAAGGAGTAGCAGTGAACAATAATAGATCCAAGTGAACTTACAAATAAAGCTATGATCCCCGGCAACGGCGCCAGAAAATAGTCTTGATGACCCACAAGTGTAGGGGATTGCAATAGTCTTCGCGGGTAGTATTACCCAATTTATTGATTCGACACAAGGGGAGCCAAAGAATACTTGCAAGCCTTAACAACTGAGTTGTCAGTTCAGCTGCACCTGGAAATAGTTCTTGCTCACAGAAGTTTATTAGTAGCAACAATTTGTAGTAGCAACAGCAAAGCAACAACAGCAGTAACAGCAACAGTGAACCAATAGCAATAGTAACAGTAACGGTAGCAGTAGGATTCGAGTGCGGTAGGCATAGAGATGGATGGACGGGCGTTGCATGGACGAGTCTAAACATGTAAGTTCAAGAACTAGGGCATTGTAGATAAATATTAACAAGCATCCAAGTACTAAACAATCCTAGGCATGTGCTCCAAATATAGTCATACGTGCTTGCAATGAGAACTTGCACAACATCTTCTGTCCAGCCAGCCCGTGGCAGCGGGGCCTCTAGGGAACTACTGGCAATTAAGGTGCTCCTTTTATAGAGCACCGGAGCAAAGCATTAACACTCCGTGAACACATGTGATCCTCACACCACAACCATCCCCTCCGGTTATCTCAATTATTGTCACTTTGGGGCCTTTCGATCCGGACAATGATATGTGTACACAACTTGCAGATAAGATCACAAACAATACTATCATCATGATTCAATAATAAGTTTAGATCTGAGATCATGGCACTCGGGCCCTAGTGACAAGCATTAAGCACAACAAGTTGCAAAAAAGTCATATAGCACTAATAGAGATACTAGGCAGTATGCCCCTAACAGATCTTATTCGATTACATGATAGAACTCATCCAATCTCTACCATCCTCAAGCCTACAGCGGGGGATTACTCACTCATGGATGAGGGAAACATCGGTGGTTGATGGAGATGCATTGGTGATGACGATGGCGATGATCCTCTCTAAATTCCCCCTCCCGGCAGGGTGCCAGAACGGAGTTTCTGGATCCGAATCTTGGTTTCTGGTGGCGGCGGCGGAGCGGAACTCTTTCTAGAAAACTATCAAACCCCCCTCTATTTTAGGTCAAAGGCAACTTATAGGCGCGGAGGGAGGCCGAGGATCTACCTGGGGTGGCCAGACCTCCCCCAGGAGCGGGGTCTGTGGGCCCGCGCCTGGGGTGGGTCTGGGCCTCCTAGGCCTCCCCTCTGTCTCCTCTTCTGGCTCCGTGGATCTTCTGGTGAGAAATAGTTTTTGGCTTATTTTCCGGGATTTTTCCTGATAATTCATTTTCTGCACAAAAACAAGACACCAAGGTAATTCTTCTGAAAACATCGTCAGTCTTTGTTAGTTGTATCCAAATCACAGAAGTTTAGAGAAGAAACAATAGCAAAGTGTTCGAGAAAGTAGTTACATTTTGGACGTATCACATTCGATGTTTCTTCTAGTGCTTTACTTCTTCATGGATTAGGCTGATAAGTTGATGCGAGTATCGACCCGATCTTGGGATGAAACTTTGGCAATGTTTTCAGGTGAGCATTCTCTCCCTTTCTACCTATTTTGTTTTTATAGTCTTTACTTCCTAATGTTGATATATTGCTATCCGTGTTGCGATGCTTTAGATTCCGTGCATTAGTTATATTTCTTGCGGCCTCTATATTACCTTGGACACCTCCTATTGCCTGTTGATTGATAGACAATCGGCCTTGCGAGTCGTAGTTGCTTGCTCAGATGCTGCTTCGCGTCGTCGATGTTCCATTGATGTTGGGGGTTGGCATATTCTTAATGGTGGAGATGATGAAGGGAATATGCCCTGAGAGGCAATAATAAAGTGTTTATTATGTGTATTCCAAGTATATGATAGATGTTTATTTTGCATGCTATAATTGTATTAATATAGAAATGTTAATACATGTGTGTTTAATAAACAAACAGAAAGTTCCTAGTTATGCCTCTCTCATAAACTAGCTCGTTGATTAACAAGATGATCAAGGTTTCCTGATCATGGACATTGGATGTTGTTAATAACGGGATCACAACATTAGTGTAATGGTGTGATGAACATTCATCCGAAGTATAGCATTACGATCAAAGTCATTGAGTTTATATTGCTATAACAACTTACGAAGTGATCCTAATCCTTAGACCATGAGATCATGTCAATCACTAACACCGGAAGAGTTTCTTGATAACATCAAACGTCACACCGTAACAGGGTGATTATAAAGATGGATTCAGAACTAATAAAGTGTTATGTTGAGGATCATGGATCGAGAGTGGAATTTGTTCATCCCGATGATGGATAGATATACTTTGGGCCCTCTCGGTGATATCACATTGATTAGCTTGCAAGCAAGTGATTTGATCACTAGAATGTTATATCACGGGAACGAGAAAAGAGTGCATGTCGGTAACGAGATCAAACTAGGTATGGAGATACCGATGATCGAATCTCGGACATGTAATATATCGTGAAACAAAGGGATTAAGATACTAGCGTAAAAGGTTCCGACGATCAAAAGAAAGTCATCGTTGAATGTGTGGGACTCAGTATGGGTCTCCAGATCCCGCTTCTGATTATTGATCCGAGAGGGGTCTCGTTCATGTCCGCATTATTCACGAACCGTAGGGTGACACACTTAAGAGACACCGACATCCAATTGGAGCAAAAGTTTCATGCCAAAAGAATAAACAAGCGTAGGAATTTATTTCACTAGATACTGAAACAGGTTTTCGGGTGAAATTGCATAAAGTGGTTATGCATGTGAAATGGAATTCTAGCAAGGGGTTATTTGTGAATGTTTGTCATTAAAGTAATTGACAAAATTCTGAATAAAATAAAAGAGTTTTATTTAATGAGAGTATGCATTAAATTTGGTGGAAATTTAATGGGAATTTGAGTGGACTTTTGAGTGGAGGGAATTTAAAGGGCATTTTGTTAGTGGAGTGTCCACCCACATGAATGAAGGAGGGGAGGGGGCATCCCCCATGGACGGCGGCCACCTCCTTGGGTGCCCCCTCCTCCTATAAAAGGAGCCCCCCTCCTCACTTGTCTCTCACACCTCCTCGTGAAGGATCTCTCTCCCCCTCTAGAATTTATCCCCCATGGTCTCGGACTAGCGAGATACATGTTCCCGGTGGCTATTTGGCAAGAAAGAGTTGTGCTTCCGCTGCATCGCTGGAGCGAGGAGGCAGAGGTTGCTCGGTGCCTCGAACGTGTATGCGAGCACGGATGCGCTGCTGATTTGCGGCGCTAGGACTTCCTATCAATCTTGAGATCGGCAAGAGATCGTCTACATCAACCCCGAGTTGAACTCGTTAAGCTTTGTCGGTCTTCAAGGGTATGTTCTCTACGGATATACATCCGCCCGTTGTTTGTATCTAGTAGATAGATCTTGGTACGTAGTTCCCATCGTAGGAAAAAAAATTCTATGCTGCGAACCCTACAGTGGTATCAGAGCCGGATCTATGCGTAGATACTTTACACGGGTAGTACACATATGAGTATGTGGGCGATGATGATCATGTTGTTGCTCCTTTGTTGTAATTTTGGATATTGGTGGCATAGTGGGATGAAGCGGCCCGGACAAACTTTACATGTCCTCGCACATGAGACCTGTTCCACGCTTGACATGCAACTAGTTTGCATAAGTGGCTAGCGGGTGTCTGTCTCTCCTACTATAGTCAATATCTATTTTGCAAGCGAGTTGTCAACAATTTGATTATCCTCGTTGTGGTTCATGTTCGTAGGTAAGAACGGTTCTATCTCGAAAGCCCTAAGCCACGTAAAACTTGCAATGGATAAATTAGAGGCGTCTAGTTTAGATTGTTGCTGGGCTAGTGTTATGATTTGGTAGTGTTGTAAGTAGAAGTATGAGATGATACTCTTACAACACACATAGCGTGTAAACTCCATAGACCTTGGATTTACACATATAGGTATGATAGTGACCATACCACGGTGCACATGATAGAGATCATCTGCGGGAACCATATCATTTCACTAATAAACATATGATGTTTGATAGCATCTTATATTGCTTGTTTAGCGCTTTGTTAGCATAATAAGATGATCCCTCATTTAAATATCAAGATAAGAATGTGTTCTTCCTTTAGTATGCACCAATTATGTTTCGTCGCTCCAAGACATCACGTGATGATCGGGTGTTCTTGGATCCACGACCATATTTCGGGTGTAAAACAGTTACACACGCGAATACTAAGGTTCTAACTTGGCGAGCCTAGCATGTACAGACATGGCCTCGGAACACAGACCGAAAGGTTAAGCATGAGTCATATAGTTGATATGATGCCCATTTGATGCTCGCCTTTGAAGCTATACCGACTCACGTGATGATCGGACTTGGTATAGTGGATTTGGTTCATGTAATCACCAAAAAGGCACGAGGGATGTCGTTTTTGAGTGGGAGTTCATTCGTAATATGGATTAGTTGAACTCAATCTATCATACACTTAGTCTAAACTTTACAAATTCTGTTGTAGATGGCACCACCTGCTTTTAATTTCAATGTGTTCATGGAGAAAGAGAAACTAGCAACGAACGGTAGCAACTTTACCGAATGGGCCATGAATTTGAGGATTCTCCTCTCTGCTGCACAAAAGCAATATGTGCTAGAAGCGCCGTTAGGCCCCCCACCTTTTGATGATGCCCCTGACGAGGAGAATAATGTCTATCAGACTCGTCAGGAGGACCACAACTTAGTTCATTGTGGTATATTGTATGGGCTAGAGCCGGAACTTCGAAAGCATTTCGAAAACGGCAATGTATTTGATACAATGGGTGAGTTGAAAATGATTTTCGACACACATGCTGCTGTAGAGAGCTACAATGCTTCAGAAAAGTTCTTTAGCTGCATGATGGAAGAGCACAGCTCCGTTAGTGAGCATGTACTCAAGATGTCGGGTTACGCCGATAAGCTTGTGTCCTTGGGAATATCGATTCCCATTGACTTAGGCATCCATCGTGTTCTGCAGTCTCTGCCACCTAGCTATAAGAGCTTCGTGATGAACTATAACATGCAAGGCATGAAGAAGTCTCTCCCCGAGCTTCTGTCAATGCTTAACACTGCAGAAGTGGAGATCAAAAAGGAACATCAAGTGTTGATGATCAATAGGAACACTGGTTTCAAGAAAGACAAGAAGGGAAAACGGAAGGGAAGTAAGGGCGGCAAGCCTGTTGCCGTGCCTGAAAAGAAACCCCGAGTTGGACCTAAGTCTGATTCCGAGTGCTACTATTGTAAGGGGATCGCCATCGAAGCGAATCGCCCCAAGTATCTGGCAGACAAGAAGGCTGGCAAGGCAAACAAAGGTATATATGATATACATGTTATTGATGTGTACTTGACTAGTGCTCGCAGTAGCACCTGGGTATTTGATACTGGTTTAGTTGCTAATATTTGTAACTCGAATCAGGGGCTGCGGAACAAGCGACCGCTAGCAAGGGGTGAGGTCAAGATGCGTGTCGGCAATGGATCAAGCGTTGATGTGATCGCCGTCGGAACGCTGCCTCTCCACTTGCCGTCGGGATTAGTTATAAACTTGAATAAATGTTATCTGGTGCCTGCACTGAGCATGAACATTGTATCTGGATCGTGTTTGACGCGAAGTGGTTATTCATTTAAATCCGAGAACAATGGTTGTTCCATTTATATGACTGAAATCTTTTATGGTCATGCATCGATGATGAATGGTTTATTTCTATTAGATCTCGATGATAATGTTACACATATTCATAATGTTGATGCTAAAAGGATTAAACTAAATGATGATATATCCGCATATATGTGGTAATCGCTGCCGTCTAGGTCATATTGGCGTTAAGCATGAAGAAGCTCCATTCGATGGACTTTTGGAATCACTTTATTTTGAATCATTTGATACATGTGAGCCATGCCTTATGGGCAAGATGACTAGAACGCCGCTTTCGGTTCAATGGAACAGTGATGATTATTGGAAATCATACATTCTGATGTATGTGGTCCAATGAGTGTGTCAAATGAGGTGGATATCGTTATTTTGTTACTTTCACGGATGATTTGAGTAGATACGGTTATATCTACTTGATGAAACAGAAGTCTGAAACCTTTGAAAAGTTCAAGGAATTTCAGAATGAAGTGGAAAATCATCATAATAGAAAGATCAAATTTCTACGGTCCGACCGTGGAGGTGAGTATCTAAGTTACGAGTTTAGCACTCACATGAAAGAGTGTGTAATTGTTTCACAACTCACACCTGCCGGAACACCACAAATAAATGGTGTGTCGAACGTCAATCGTACTTTATTAGATATGGTTCGATCTATGATGTCTCTGACGGACTTGCCGTTGTCATTTTGGGGTTATGCAAGAGAAAGCTGCATTCACTTTAAATCGGGCACCATCTAAATCCGTTGAAAAGACACCATGAATTGTGGTTTGGAAACAAACCTAAGCTGTCATTTCTTAAAGTTTGGGGATGCGATGTTTATGTGAAGAAACTTCAACCGGATAAACTCGAACCCAAAGCGGAAAAATGCGTCTTCATAGGATACCCCAAGGAAACTATTGGGTATTCCTTCTATCACAGATCCGAGGGCAAGGTTTTTGTTGCCAAGAATGGATCCTTTCTAGAGAAAGAGTTTCTCACGAAAGGTGTGAGTAGTCGGAAGGTAGAACTCGAAGAGGTTATTGAACCTTCTCTTCAAAGTATGGCGAGTAGCGCGC
Source organism: Avena insularis (assembly GCA_023614405.1). Lineage (NCBI taxonomy): Eukaryota > Viridiplantae > Streptophyta > Magnoliopsida > Poales > Poaceae > Avena > Avena insularis. Next base: position 89,446,743 of record CM042695.1, read on the forward strand.
GGAAGTTGTTCGGAGTTGGCTCCACCTGCTGAAGAGGGAACTAATGATAATGATCATGAAACTCCGAAGAGAGTACTACCAAACCTCGCAGGTCAAGCGGGACCGCGTGCAGCTCCGAACAGCTACGGAAATCCTGTCATGAATTTCATGGTTGATGAAAATGATGACCCTGCGACGTATGAAGAAGCGATGATGAGCCCGAATTCCAACAAATGGTTAGAAGCCATGAAATCCGAGATGGAATCCATGTATGAAAATCAAGTTTGGAACTTGATGAAATTACCTCACGACCGAAAGGCCATGGAGAACAAATGGATTTTCAAAAGGAAAACTGATGCTGATGGTAATGTGACCGTCTATAAAGCTCGACTTGTCGCAAAGGGGTTTCGAGAAATTCAAGGAGTTGACTATGATGAGACATTCTCTCCCATAGCAATGCTAAAGTCAGTTAGGATTATGTTAGCAATTGCTGCATATTTCGATTATGAGATATGGCAGATGGATGTAAAAACCGCGTTTCTCAATGGTAATATTGAGGAAGAGTTGTATATGATACAACCAAAGGGTTTTGTCGATCCTAAGGTTGCTAACAAGGTGTGCAAGCTTCAGCGATCCATCTATGGATTGAAGCAAGCATCACGAAGTTGGAATCTCCGCTTTGATGAGGTGATCAAAGAGTTTGGATTTGTCCAAACTTATGGAGAAGCTTGTATTTACAAGAAAGTGAGTGGGAGCAATGTGGCATTTCTGATATTATATGTGGATGACATATTATTGATCGGAAATGATATAGATCTTTTAAACAGTGTTAAAAGTTATCTAAACAGCAAATTTTCAATGAAGGACCTAGGTGAAGCGTCATACATATTAGGCATAAAGATCTATAGAGATAGATCTAGGCGCCTAATAGGGCTATCGCAAAGTACATACCTTGATAAGATTTTAAAGAAGTTTAAAATGGACGGAAGTAAGAAAGGGTTCTTACCTATGTTGCAAGGCAAGACATTGAGTAAGACTCAAAGTCCGGCTTGGCGGAAGAAAGAGATAATGGACAAAGTCCCCTATGCTTCAGCCATAGGCTCTATAATGTACGCCATGCTATGTACAAGACCGGATGTGGCACATGCTATTAGTTTGACTAGTAGGTACCAATCGGATCCAGGTTCGGAACACTGGATAGCGGTCAAGAATATCCTTAAGTACTTACGAAGAACTAAGGATATGTTTCTTGTATACGGAGGTGAAGAAGAGCTCGTCGCTAAGTGTTATGTTGACGCTAGCTTTGACACCGATCCGGATGACTGTAAGTCTCAATTCGGATACGTTTTTCTCATGAATGGCGGAGCGTTTAGTTGGAGGAGCTCCAAACAACCTATGGTAGCGGGATCAACAACGGAGGCCGAATATGTTGCTGCTTCAGAAGCGGCTCAGGAAGCAGTTTGGATGAAGGAGTTCATATCCGAACTAGGAGTGGTGGCAAACGCGTTGGACCCAATGGTGATCTATTGTGACAACAATGGTGCCATTGCCAATGCCAAAGAGCCAAGGTCTCACAAGCATTCCAAGCATATTAAGCGCCGGTTTCACTCCATCCGCGAGCATGTCAAGTATGGAGATATAAAGATTTGTAAAGTACATACGAATCTCAATGTAGCAGATCCGTTGACTAAAACTCTCCCTAGAGCAAAACATGATCAACACCAGAACTCAATGGGTGTTAGATTTATCACTATGTAACTAGATTATTGTCTCTAGTGCAAGTGGGAGACTGAAGGGATATGCCCTGAGAGGCAATAATAAAGTGTTTATTATGTGTATTCCAAGTATATGATAGATGTTTATTTTGCATGCTATAATTGTATTAATATGGAAACGTTAATACATGTGTGTTTAATAAACAAACAGAAAGTTCCTAGTTATGCCTCTCTCATAAACTAGCTCGTTGATTAACAAGATGATCAAGGTTTCCTGATCATGGACATTGGATGTTGTTAATAACGGGATCACAACATTAGTGTAATGGTGTGATGAACATTCATCCGAAGTATAGCATTACGATCAAAGTCATTGAGTTTATATTGCTATAACAACTTACGAAGTGATCCTAATCCTTAGACCATGAGATCATGTCAATCACTAACACCGGAAGAGTTTCTTGATAACAGGGTGATTATAAAGATGGATTCAGAACTAATAAAGTGTTATGTTGAGGCTCATGGATCGAGAGTGGAATTTGTTCATCCCGATGACGGATAGATATACTCTGGGCCCTCTCGGTGATATCACATTGATTAGCTTGCAAGCAAGTGATTTGATCACTAGAATGTTATATCACGGGAACGAGAAAAGAGTGCATGTCGGTAACGAGATCAAACTAGGTATGGAGATACCGATGATCGAATCTCGGATATGTAATTATATCGTGAAACAAAGGGATTAAGATACTAGCGTAAAAGGTTCCGACGATCACAAGAAAGTCATCGTTGAATGTGTGGGAGTCAGTATGGGTCTCCAGATCCCGCTTCTGATTATTGATCCGAGAGGGGTCTCGATCATGTCCGCATTATTCACGAACTGTAGGGTGACACACTTAAGAGACACCGACATCCAATTGGAGCAAAAGTTTCATGCCGAAAGAATAAACAAGCACGGGAATTTATTTCACTAGATACCGAAACAGGTTTTCGGGTGAAATTGCATAAAGTGGTTATGCATGTGAAATGGAATTCTAGCAAGGGGTTATTTGTGAATGTTTGTCATTAAAGTAATTGAAAATTCTGAATAAAATAAAAGAGTTTTATTTAATGAGAGTTTGCATTAAATTTGGTGGAAATTTAATGGGAATTTGAGTGGACTTTTGAGTGGAGGGAATTTAAAGGGCATTTTATGAGTGGAGTGTCCACCCACATGAATGAAGGAGGGGAGGGGGCAGCCCCCATGGCCGGCGGCCACCCCCTTGGGTGCCCCCCTCCTCCTATAAAAGGAGCCCCCCTCCTCACTTGTCTCTCACACCTCCTCATGAAGGATCTCTCTCCCCCTCTAGAATTTATCCCCCATGGTCTCGGACTAGCGAGATACATGTTCCCGGTGGCTATTTGGCAAGAAAGAGTTGTGCTTCCGCTGCATCGCTGGAGCGAGGAGGCGGAGGTTGCTCGGTGCCTCGAACGTGTGTGCGAGCACGGATGCGCTGCTGATTTGCGGCGCTAGGACTTCCTCTCGATCTTGAGATCGGCAAGAGATCGTCTACATCAACCACGAGTTAAACTCGTTAAGCTTTGTCGGTCTTCAAGGGTATGTTCTCTACGGATATACATCCGCCCGTTGTTTGTATCTAGTAGATAGATCTTGGTACGTAGTTCCCATCGTAGGAAATTTTTTTTCTATGTTGCGAACCCTACAGATGATCATGGCTTTAATTACAGTATAATAACTAAAATTGAAAGTAGGTAAATAATACAGAGGCACCGGTGGGTAATAGACAATATTTGGTTTTTAAACGCCCACTTGTGTCCCGTAGGACCCCGAGTTCTTGACACCTATTCCGAGATCGAGCACGCTAACCACATGTGGAGTGTGTGGGCACCCCCATCGATTTAGTACCTGATTTCAATGTACTGTACTGGGGGCCACAACCTAGTTTGGGGCTTTATTACTATCATGTACTTATGCCATGTTTTACTGCTTTATTTACTATTGCGCGTGGAGCGCCTGTACTGTTTAGTAACCCCGTGCCATGTTTTCGCTGTATCGACAAGCCCAGTCACATTTCTGGGTTCCCAGTCATTTACAACCATCGCCACATACCCTGGGTCCGTATCAGAGACAGCTGACTTTGTTGCGGGTAGCTTAGTGGGGTGTCCCCCATGTACTTGCTTTGGGTCTGGGAAACGTCGTGTCTGAAACCCCGTCGACATACCGTTGGGTGTATGTTTTGTGATCTTGTACCTACCTGATCTGACAACAAGGGTGTAGGTGCATGTGGAAACTTTGGTGCATTCCTACAGGGTTTAATCTTTTCGAAAAGCCGTGTTCGCGGTTATAGACAACTTGGAGCACAGTACTCGATCATAGACAACTATAACTAAAGTTTACTGTTATAATATGACTTGCATGTGATATGACTAGTAAGTTGGATAACCACCATGGAATGAATAAATAACACTGCCAACTGTGTGAGTTTCCTCGGTTTGACTTCCTCGTTTGTTCTCGAGCGGGAAATACCAGGATGGGTATGTTTAGTGGTAGAACCAGGTTGGTTTCGAATAGGTCTTTCTTATCCCTCTCTGATAGCCGACAGTTGTATCGAGTTTCTATAGGTTGTTTAGTGCATGTCGCGCTGCCGCTTTAGTCCACCATACCTATGTAGGCGAGCACCGCCAAATTCTAAGACTCGCCGTGTACTGGCCTCAGTACTGACCGCTCCTCTTTTTTTCCTTTGCCCTTTGTTGGCACCCCTTTGTGTTTGACAGGTTTTGAGATCGGCGTCGTTAGCAGGGTTACCCTTCCGGCTTGGCCTGGGCAGGGTTATGGAGGTCATTGGTTATTCTTTAGGGCTCTTAGCCCAATTTGCATCTTGTCCGTACTCGGACGTAGTATCGTTTTCAAGGTGATTTGGATCTGTGTATTGTATATCTGTATTCTTGATTCGTCGAGTTCCTGTTGTATATATCTGTTTTGTGGGTTCCTTCATGGAATATTGTGAATGATATTACTTCGTTTTCCACCCGCACGCAAGTGCCTGGTGGGCACCTTTTAATCATTTCTATGCGGGTTTGGCGGGAATCGCTAAAACTTGCATATGGCCGATTCGAGGGTGTTACAATTGTCTATGTCATCTTCTCACATGACAAGTGCACGAAACCTTAGGGTCCGTACGAGGATTAGCTATACCTTATACGGGTAGCTCTTTTGGATGGCCCCCATGTACTTCCATTAGGTCTGGGAACATGTCATGTCCGAAGCCCCACCAACATAACGATGAGAATATGTTAATTGATCTGAAAAACAGGATGGAAGTGCATGTGGATACTTTGGTGCATTCCTGTAGGGTTAAATCTTTTTTGAAAATCCGTGTCCGCGGTTATAGACGACTTGGAGCATAGTTTCTCGATCATAGACAACTATAACTAAAGAATTACTATTACAATTTGACTTGTATCTGATATAATTAGTATGTTGGATAACCATCATGGAATGAATGAATAAAACTGCTAACTATGTGAGTTTTCTCAGAAGGACTTTCTCATTTGGTCTCAAGGGGAAAATATCAGGATGGGTATATTTGGTGATAGTATCAGGTTGGTTCCGTTTAGGTCTTTTTTCTCTCTCTCTGATAGTCGATAGTTGTATTGAGTCTCTATAGTTTGTATAGTGCATGCTGTGTTACCGCTCCAGTCCACCATTTCTATATAGGCGAGAGACGCCGAATTTTAAGACTTGTCGTGTACTGGCCTCAGTATTTACCGCTCTTTTTTTCATTTGTCGTTTGTTGGCACCCTTTTTGTTTTAGCAGGTTTGAGATCGACGTCGTTAGCAGGGTTACCCTTTTTGCTTGGCCTGGGGAGGGTTATGGATGCCATTGGTTATTTTTCAGAGTTTTTAGCCCTATTTGCATTTTGTCTGTACTCGAGTATTGTATCGTTTTCAAGGTGATTTGGATTTTTGTACTATATATATGTATTCTTCACTCTTTGAGTCGTTGTTGTATATGTATGTTCCGTGGTTTCCATCGTGTACTATTGTGTAATAACATTATTTCTTTTTTCACCCGCACGCAAATGTCTGGTGGGCATCTTTGAATCGTTTCTATGCAGGTTTGGCGGGAATCGCTAAAACTTATATAGGACAGATTCAAGAGTGTTACGGTGCCGTGCTTCTAGGGTTAGGGTTGACGTTATTGTGGTGCAAAAAATATTTGAAGTAACAGAACTCTCCTATCTAAATTAATAAATAGGCATTTTAGGTCAAATGTTCTACACGTCTAGTATATAGTCGTTTGCCTTTAAGTAATATTTCAATAATATTCACGGAAATTTTGAGGGAATTTAGTGAGTTAGCCCTGGACCCAAATCAAGCTTAACCGCCAGATTAGCCCACAAATACTACACCTTAAATGTGTAGTAAAAGGTATCGTACAATCTCCCTAGTATAATTTTGTGCATTCATGCATCTTTGGCATGTCCAGCATGTGGTGTTTATTCCTCTTTTTATTTCAAGTTCTGGACCCCAAGACTTTCATGCAAGACGATCTGTGCATATATGGTCTATGAGAATTTTGATGTGTACTCTGAACCTACATACTAAAAGTGCTCTATATTTACTACTTTTACAAAGCTAAAATATTTTATATTATGAAATAAAGAAAGTACTAATTTAAATGTGAATTTGCGCAAGGAATCTTGCTGACTAACGACATCCTAAAAAATTCACGTTTACTTTTGTGCTAATCAAGCTCCCAACATGGAAAACACCACAGTTAGACGGCTCAGTTTACTTTTGTGATAATCAAGCTCCCAACAGTCGACGAGATGCGTAAACTATCTTGACACGATAGATATGCTCTCTTCATACTCACACGGTCAAATTCATGTGGCTGCAGTGTCATGTCTGTCTTTGTTCCGCTCAATCAATCGGATTTGAGTTAAAGGCGACGAACCAACGTACCGATCTGAACGTAACAAGAGTACAAGACAGAACGGCGGCCGATTTGTCAAAGCAAACAGTGGGGTGAGGTGAGCATCTTACACCCTCCACGGTTTCGATTCGCTCAACCGCTTAACTACCTAGCTAGGTTAGGTAAGCTGGCAGATGGATGGTAACATCCTTGCAATCCAATCAGGCCTATCTTACATTCGGACTGCAATATCTCTATGATCAAATCACTTGGTAGATTATGTACGGATGATAATTGCGATGGCCACACGGCACGGTGTCCAAAGGCCTTCCTAACTATTCCCCTCCGTTCAGAAATATAAAATATTTTAGCTTTGTGCAATGAATGTATTGAAATGTTTTTTAGTGTATAGATTCATTCTGAATTTTTATAAACTTATACACTAAAAGATGTTTAAATATATTTGATATTAATAAAACGTCTTATTTCTAAAGAGGGGAAGTAGAAGGTTGTCTAAACATGTGAAATATAAATTGGATCGAAGGTTGTACTTAATCTCTCCGTTCTTAAATATTCCGAAAATTAAATTAGACCTGGAGTAGTATGGAATAAACAGTGCATCTCACTGGATGAGAGGAGCATTTCTAGTTTTGGCGTACATGTAGGCACATGACGTGAGCCAGACTAAAAAAATGATTGGCCAAAGAAACCCGCAGCGCCCGTTCTCGTAGAGGTAATTGTATGATACTCCCTAATTTCGAAAAAAAATTGCAACTTATATCTAGCATCAATCACAATGCAAATCTAGCACAGTTGCAAGTGGCTTGTCGTTCAGTAATAAAACGATTAACAAGTACTTTCTGATAGGCCTTTGGTTCGGACCATTAGTCACGGCCATGGTGAGCGACGGCTACAACGAGAGCGGGTGGTGAGCTAGGCGGAGATGACGACACTTCCTGTTACTACTGTGCTCCCTAGATCGGTAGAGTTTGTGTCGGTGGGGTGTAAAACACGTGAAAAACTTCGTGTTGCGTGCCACCGGCCCACACCTCTTTATATAGCCCAGGTGATAGGGGTCCGTCAACCATACTGTGTTGGATGCCCCTGATCAGGGTGCAGATCTAAGGGCCCGGTGGGCAGTTGGGCCCATGCAGAGGAGATCATTCTAATATTCTTCCCTTTGATCTTAACTTTTACTTTTGACTATATGATTTTCACTTTACTCTTCATCACAGATCAATACATAGAGCATGTTTTATCGTCACAGCTCAATTGCCGATAGAATCAAACAGCTACAACATACCTCTCTGTTTTAAAATAATTTTTGTTTCTTTTCAGACCTTCATGATCCAGCAATCATAGACTTTCCCTTAAACCCAGATCGGCTAAGTGTTCCTTGAACACATTGGGTGGTAAGCCTTTCGTAGGTGGATCCGCAAGCATATTCTTTGTCCTTATATGCTTGAGACTTATAGTGAACGGACTATTTATCTTTTTAAGATACTCCCCTAAGGAAGCACAATCTGCAATTGATCCCACAATATCATGCTCAATTATGTTCTTTATAAAAGCCATGCACTTTTTGTTAGCTACTTCTTGTTCTCTCCGGTATATGTCATCTCCAATGAAGAATAATCACTTTTATTTTTGTCTCATGCAGCATCATCATCTTTATCATCTCTGGCTGGCTTTGTCGGTTTGAAAGCCAAGTCGACCTTTTTTCTTCATTCAGTGTAGTTGTCACCTCTGGTGGTTGGAACATCCTTGATGCAGCTCATTAAGTAGTACCCTCTCAAAAACCACAATAAAGTGACATTATAACAACAATTGCACGTACCAATCTAACGTTAGTCAAAACTAACACATACAATTGTTTGTGCAAAAGAATCTATATTATCGTTGGGTAGAAAATAAAAATAAACGCAACAGGATCACAATTATAATAAACAATCTAACATGCACTTAGAATTTAATAGTCACTTTTGTTCTATTTAAATTTAAAGAGCACTTTTGAACTATTCGCAGCGAAAAAATTAAATGTATACTTTTCAGAAGCATTACTTTATACTTTCCTGTTTCCTAAATAAACATCCTGTTGGTTCAGTTTGAATAGGAGAAAACTAAGCAAAATTCGTCAAAAAACTGATTCAAAAAATGCCAAAAATTGCTTCAATAAAAGGAAAAAAACTAGCACAATACGCACAACGCCCTTCATGGGCCCGAAAACGGCCTACGGCAAGCCGATGCGCGCTACCCTTTCTTCTGCACCGCCCGCGGCGTGCATCGGCCCACGGTCTGCCGCGCATGCTGTGCTTTCGCCGCGCGCCGCTTTGCTTCTTTCGGCGGCCCGACAATGGCCCATAGGGCCCGCGCGCGCTCGCTCTCCTATGGATGTCTGATTCGATTGGACGGTTGTGCGTGCCTTTCAGTGGGATCAAATATGGCAGCCCCCGACTGCCCTGTAACCCTAGACCTATTCTCCCCACCCTGCTTGTGCCCCTTGCCCTCTGGTTGCGGAGCTCTATGTGGCCAGCGTGCCCTTGCTTGGCGAGGAGCGGCGCCACCCGACATCAAGCCGGTGACGAGCCCCCCTCCCCCTTTCTACTTTCTTCCGCCGAGCCCTCCCCAGTTACCCCGTGCAATGCAGTGGCCTCAAGAGTACGGATTAGTGGCATGCTGGCGGCAACCCCCTGCCCCCCTTCCGGCGTGTGCATCCACCTGAGGGTGGGCGCACCACCGTCAAGCGGCTCAGTGGTGGCGCCCTCTGCCGGCGTGCTCTTGATGAGGGCCGGTGGTGACTATTCCAGCTGCAAAAAGCCTGTTTTCTGTAGTACTGTAGTATTGGAGAGGCTACTGTGATGAAGTGGGGTCTGGTAATCTAGGGTTAGGGTTTCTTTTGCTTTTCTGTTTTCGGTCTAGGCAGAATTACTTGATTTCTTTGTACCCGAGTAGATCTACACACTAGATGGGCTCTTACACCATTGAATAGACTTCTAGGATCAACTAGGAGTAGATTTGGCCGGGTAGCATACTTTCTAGGGTTCATACTTGTGTTGGTTCTAACTATTGAGAGAGAGAGAGAGAGAGACATATACCTGCTCCTTGGCTAGAGGAGGTTGATGATGTGGCCATGGTGAGCCATGGTGATGGAGAGAGCGGGTGGTGAGCTAGGCGACGGCGATGGCGCTTCCCATCACTACTGTGCTCCCTAAATCGGTAGGGTTTGTGTTGTTGTGGTGTACAGCGCGTGACGAACCTTGTGTTGCGTGCCACCGGCCTCCATCTCTTTATATAGTGCAGGTGACAGGGGACAACCAACCATAGTGGATTGGACGCCCCTGATCAGGATGTGGATCTAAGGGTCCGGTCGGGTGTTAGGCCCACGCGGAGGAGATCATTCTAACACTCTCCATACCTTGTTTCGTTTTCCATGTCCGCTCATCGGATTTTGACGTGTAAAAATCTATTGCCAGATGCATCAAGTTGTGTTATATATATTCAAGAGCCCTACGGAAATGGGAACGTACACGTTCATAGTGATGATGGACTTTGATGGTAGAATAAGAAGATAGAATTGGCTGGTGGCAAGCTTGTAGCAACGACAGACGTGATGGGCTCAAAAACTTTCTGAGAGAACGAACCAATCACAAAGATCTTCAGGCGTGTGATTTGTGCTCGGGTAGGAACCTGGCCTTCAAAAAAGAGACATGGATTGACTAACCGATCGGACCAATCATGTCGCGCTCGCCACTTTGTCCTGAATAAGATTAAAGGGTATCTTCAGCGGGCCCACCTATAAATCGGCAACGTAAACTGATTCGATTCGGATGGATGATATACGGACAGAATTTGTGTCGCGGTCCGACCCTGTTTGGCTAGTGCGCATTGGGGGTGAGCCATCATGTCTACCAAGAGCAGATTTTGACCATCACTATGGCAACCCGTGCCAACGCGAGTGTGTTTCCGGTGCATTTCTGTCATTTCACACCCTTGTTTCGCGCCGCTTGGTCACTTTCTGCCACTTTGGGACGTTTCCCACCGTGTCCAGTTGTAGGCAATAAAAGAGAGAGGCTAACAGTGGTGCATTACCAACATCCCCGAAACGACCACCATGCTTGGCCTCCATCTTCCTGCAATCGGCGCTTGCAACCACGGCAAGGGAGAGCCGAAGAAGTTATCGGTGCTGGACCAGCTGGCGACCCAGTCGGCAAGAGCACGGTCACGAGCAATCAGAGTTTCCACACAACATGACCACCAGCGGGTGTTTTCTGCGCGACATCCACGACAACACCATGTTGTCGAAGTTCCAATGGCGGCAAGCACTCAAACAATTGCTCGCTGAGGTCATGGAAGCGGCACGCGCAAACCCCGGTGACGTGGCCTTGCATTCCCGCATCGTCCAAGCTGTAGAGGACCTAGATACGCAGAGGACGGTTTAACGCGCTCTCTCCAAGAGGATTGGGGTCTTGTTTCCCGCTGCTGCCAGCATCATAGCCATCACAAGTTTAGATTGTTGTATCTCATTCAACCGCTTGTAATATGCATACTAGTAATGGAATTTTTTCATTGCAATGGATGTTGCCGCACTCGTCGGAGTCGGGGTGGTGGTGGCAACAAGACATGTTGTTCTCGAAGACGCTGACGGCGAGAATGCCTTCGCTGTCATACTTGAAGATGAGCAAGTGCCCGACTTCTATTTGATAAGCGCAGGCGAACTCCTTCCAACCATTGACGAGGTACATCTAGCCATAGCAGTCGAATAGCACCTCCAAGGACCACTGGACGGTCGCGTCGCTATGCACCCGCAACATGACGTGGTGGGGCTCTTGCCCGTCTACCATCGATGCCAACTTCTAGGGGGAGACGCATCCTGTACCAGTTCATGCACAAGTGGATGGTCAACCGCTCGACTACCTAGCTAGAAGTTAGATAACAGCTGGATGGCAACATCCTTGCAATCCAATTAAGCCTATCTTACATTCACCACATCCCTCTATAGCGCCAGAGGCCCGTATTCGTAGAAACCTCTACAAGAAATGTTTCTTTTTGCAACGACTTGGCCCGACGGTCGTCGTAGAAGGCGCGTCTTCCGCGACGAAATTTTTGGCTCGACCATGGCCGATGGAATTTTTTTTTCAGTTTCGCGCCCCTCTACTATGACGAAACCGCTAAAAATATGGAAAAAGCTTGGCTGGTACGTGGAAGAAGAAAGATTTCCAGTTCCTCACGCGATGTTGACTCGTCAAAGTCTTTTTAGGAGTGTGGGTCCTGGACGTCAGTGTCTCTAGCGGACCATACTTTTTGGTCGCGCCTCCCTGATTTGAAATCGATAACGTTCTTCGGTGCCTCTTTCGTTTAGTCAGGTTGATGGGTTCCACATGTCTGCCTCTCATTAGAAAAATCGTGTGTATGATGAAATTTTTTCCTTCCCTGTTCTGAACTTGATAGCATGGCTCGATGCATCTGCCATTTAATCAGGATACTGGGTCCCACGTGTCATCCTCACGTTAGAAGAAACTTGTGCATGATGGATTTTTTCCCCCTTGGCTCGTTCCTTCCTGATTTGAACTCGATAACGTTGCTCGATCTATCTACCGTTTAGTCATGTTGCTGGATCCCACATGTCTGTCTTGCATTAGAAGAATCGTGTATATGATGGAAATTTTTTCTTCGCTCCCACTATCCTGTTCTAAACTTGATATGCTGCTAAATGCATCTATCATTCAATCATGTAGTTGGGCCCCACATGCCATCCCCATATTAGAATAACTGTGTGCATGATAAAAAAATTCCTTGGCTCATGCCTCCCTGATTTGAACTCGATGATGTTGCTCGATCTATCTGTCGTTTAGTTATGCTGCTGGGTCCCTTATGTCAGCCTCTTATTAGATGAATCGTGTGTATGATGGAAGTTTTTCCTTCGCTCGTGCTACCCTGTCTCAAACTTGATACCGCTGTCAGATTCATCTACCATTTAATCCCGCAGCTGAGCCCCACATATCATCTCTCATTAGAAGAAACATGTGTATGATGGAATTTTTGCTCTCGGTCGTGTCTTCGTGTTAACTTGATAGCGTTGCTCGTTGCATCAACCATTTATTCAAGCTGGTGAGTCCCCTATGTCAGTCTCACATTAGAAAAATCGTGTTTATATGATTGGATTTTTTCTTCTCTAGCGCTACTCTATTCCAAACTAGATATCGTTGCTCGACGAATTTGACGTTTGGTCACGCTGCTAGGTCCCACATGTCAGCATCTTATTAGAAGAATGTGTGTATGTTAGACTTTTTTCTCGCGCGCCTACCTTATTCGAACTTGGCAACGTTTCTCGATGCACACATATATAAGGTATCTCTGATGGGTTCCATATGTCAGCCTATCTGTAAATAAAATATGCTATGATGGAAAAAATCGCCCGCCTCTGTTGTTCTGACCTTGGTCTGTTGCTGGGTCCCAAATGTCAACAACCTCTATGCAGGAAACGTGTATATGCTAGGTCCCAGATACCAGCCTCTATTTGAAAGAAACATGTGTATATTGGACCGTCTTTTCGAGTCGAGTCCACTATTATGAACTTGGCAACATTTCTATATGCAGCATGCAGTTATCTGGGTCCCAGGTATCAACCTTAGAGTACAAAAATGTTAATCTATATATAATAATAAAAATTGTCACGACCATTATTTTGACCTTGGTATATTGCTGGGTCTCATATGTCAGCCTCCTCTGTGCAGGAAACGTGTCTATGCTGAGTCCCAGATGTCAGCTTCCATTTGTATGTTGGACAGTTTTTTCGAGTCGAGTCCGTTGTTCTAACCTTTGCAACATTGCTAGATGCACTAGCAGTTTATCTGGGTATCAGATGTCAGCCTCAGAGTATAAAAAAAGTGACTCTATAATAACACAAATTGCCTAGAATTCGAACTTGAGACCTCAGCAGGGGTCAACTGCGTGCCTTGCCACTGCGAAAGAAATAGTTGCTCTATGTGTGATTTGGACTTTTTCTCGCTCGCGCCTCGCTGTTTCGAACTAGGCAATGTTGCTCGATACACCACATGTATAAGGTCTTGCTCGTGGGTCCTACATGGCAGTCTCTCTATAAATTAAACATGTGTATGATGGATTTTTTTACGGTCGCGTCTGTTGTTTTGATCTTGGCAATGTTGCTCGATGCGGCAGCCGTGTGTGGTCTGCTAGGGACACATTGTCAGTCTCTTTGGTATGTTCTGACTTGTGGGTCCCTGATGCATCCTTGTATGTTTTGGCTGGTGGGTTTCAGATGCCAGCCTCACTGTACAAGTATTTAACTTTTTTTTCAAATCTGCCCATTAAACTCGAGGGATGTTGCAGACTTGTGGGTCCGCGATGTCAGCCTCTTCGTAATGCTATATAGGTAGAGAAAAAAATGTAAACCCAAGATATATAGTTGTACGCACACATGATTCAAACTAAAAACCTTTCAAATTCAATAGAAGGTAAACTGAGTGCGTTGCCACTACACCAAAGATAATTATAAAAAAGTTATCATTAAATTCTTATTATTACTACACCTTATGTATTAGTCTTCTTAAAAATATTTTGTGTCCATGGATCGAAGAACTCCCGACTGTTCTATGGATCCTACGCACCACCCCGAACCGATCAACCGGCTTCACCCCGTTCTTCCTTACCTACGGCTCGAAAGCGGTCCTCGCGGCGGACATCAAGTTCGACTCACCCCGCAAGCTCCTCTACACGGAGAAGAAGAACCAGGAGGCGATGGAGGATAGCGTGGACCTCCTCGAGGAGGCCCGCGAGCTGGCCTTGTCCAGATCGTCCATTTATCAGCAAGGGATGCGCAGGTACCACTCCACCCGTATCCGGCCCATCGCGTGCCGCGAAGGTCACCTGGTACTTCGGCTGATCTAGGATACGAAGGACATGCACAAGTTGTCTACTATGTGGAAGGGCCCATTCATCATCAGCAAGGCGGTGCACAACAACTCCTACTACCTTATTGACGTGCAGCGTCCGCGCAAGAACAAGATGGACAAGTCGGACGAGGAGACGAAGCGGCCGTGGACCGCGGACCTGCTCCGACCATTTTACACTTAGTCAAAAATTAGTGTATGTATCCGGAACCCTGAATGAATGAAAGATGTGGAACCCCGGCTGACGCTCGGGGGCTCCTTGCTAGACATTTCGTTGTTGTTCATTTGCGATTAAATTCTATAATGTTTTTCCGGCTTCCATCGACCCCTAACCGCGGGGGCTCACCGGTTGGCCCGACCTGCTAATTCTATAAGCCAACTGAGTAGTGTGCGACGATGCCGGAGGCCCACTCTTCGTCTCAGCTCTAGACCGCAACCCAGTGATACGTCCAAAACGTATCTACTTTTCCGAACACTTTTGCTATTGTTTCTCCTCTAAACTTGTGTGATTTGGATACAACAAACACGGACTGGCGTTGTTTTCAGCAGAATTACCTTGGTGTCTAGTTTTTTATAGAAAATCAACTATCAAGAAAAATCCCGGAAAATATGCCAAAAATTATATTTCACCAGAAGATCCACGGAGCCAGAAGGGGCCTGGGGCGCCCACACCCCTGCCAGGCGTGGGCCCACCTCTGGCCGCGCCTAGGGGGGTGCAGCCACCCCAGGCACCCCCTCGGCCTCCCTCTGCGCTTATAAGTTGCCTCTCGACCTAAAAACCGAGGGGGTTTCGATAGTTTTCCAGAAAGGGTTCCGCTCCACCGCCGCCACCAGAAACCGAGATTCGGATCCAGAAACTCCGTTCTGGCACCCTGCCGGGACAGGGAATTTGGAGAGGATCATCGCCATCATCATCACCAATGCATCTCCATCGACCATAAATGTTTCCCTCATCCATGAGTGAGTAATCCCCCATTGTAGGCTTGGGGATGGTAGGGATTGGATGAGTTATATCATGTAATCGAATAAGATTATTAGGGCATAGTGGCTAGTATCTCTATTAGTGCTATTTGACTTTGTTACAACTTGTTGTGCTTAATGCTTGTCACTAGGGCCCGAGTGCCATGATCTCAGATTTAAACTTATTATTGAATCATTATGATAGTATTGTTTGTGATCTTATCTGCAAGTTGTGTACACATATCATTGTACGGATCCAAAGGCCCCAAAGTGACAATAATTGGGACAACCGGAGAGAATAACTGTGGTGTGAGGATCACATGTGTTCATGGAGTGTTAATGCTTTGCTCCGGTGCTCTATTAAAATGAGCATCTTAATTGCCAGTAGTTCCCTAGAGGCCCCGCTGCCACGGGCTGGCTGGACAGAAGATGTTGTGCAAGTTCTCATTACGAGCACGTATGACTATATTTGGAGCACATGCCTAGGATTGTTTAGTACTTGGATGATTATTCTTATTTATCTGCAATACCCTAGACCTTGAAGTTACATGTTTAGACTCGTCCATGCAACACCCGTCCATCCATCCCTATGCCTACCGCACTCGAATCCCACTGCTTACTGTTACTGTTACTATTGCTCATGTTTTACTGCTGCTGTTGTTTTGCTATTGCTAGTACCAAACTGTTGCTACTGATAAACTTCTGTGAGCAAGAACTATTTCCAGGTGCAGCTGAATTGACAAGTCAGTTGTTAAGGCTTGCAAGTATTCTTTAGCTCTCCTTGTGTCGAATCAATAAATTGGGTAATACTACCCGCGAAGACTGTTGCGATCTCCTACACTTGTGGGTCATCATCCGGTTGTCTGGCTAGCAAGAGCAAAAGCCCGAGGCATCTCACATGAAAAATGGCGAAGGATGCGACATATCGGACAGTCCGGCCATGTGCCTAGTTGGTATTTTCCGGCTACTAAGCCTCTAGTACCGTGTGCGATGTATTGTCAGCTCCCTTCGGCTCCGGATCTAGACCGCAACCCGGCTGCCCGGCAAGGTGCAGCGTAAACAGCATCGTGCACGAGAAAGTGACTAAGTATTCAGAAAAGCACGAGCTAGTTTTTGAAAAAAGAAATTTTAGTCAGACAGTGAAGGACGTACCACATAATAA
Organism: Avena insularis; assembly: GCA_023614405.1. Lineage (NCBI taxonomy): Eukaryota > Viridiplantae > Streptophyta > Magnoliopsida > Poales > Poaceae > Avena > Avena insularis. The sequence goes on from CM042695.1 coordinate 89,463,388, forward strand.
TGTATTGATAAGAAATCATTTTTGTATGTTTTCTTTTGCAAAAACCGCACCGAGCCGGATCTCAAAGGCAGAGATTATTCGAAGCACCTACCTGCGGTAGCCACTCCGAATCTCGGGGACTACACCTAGTGGGTGCGCTGGCATGCCCCCACTGGAACTATGTAGCTCCCGGCTAAAAGATGTTCTAGACAGTCGGAGAAAGACGGAGCCAGACAGAAAGCAAAATAGCAAGATCACCCGGGCCAGGATGCAGTTTCTCCCATCCGGCTAAGCACGTTAGTCAGATATGCAAGGTGCAGCCAGTCGGAAAGCAAGAAATTTTTGGAAGATTCGAAGTACCTATCTGTGGTAGCCACTCCGAATCTCGGGGGCTACACCCAATGGGTGCGCTGACGCACCTCCACTAGAAAAGAGAAGTTCCCGGCTAAGAGATGTCTTAGCCGGTCAAGGCAAGAGAGGTATAGAAGGAAGATTGAAAGAGGAAAGAAAGAAAGGTGTAGAAGTAAGATTGAAAGAGGAAAGAAATAAAGAGAGAAATAAGAAAGAAAGAGAGAAAGACAGATGTGGTAAGGAAAGTAACAGAGAAAAAGGCCCAAAGTACGACCGGATAGAGTAGCCAGAATGGTATGCAGTTCCTCCCTCCGGCTAAGCAAGTCGAAGTCTAAGAGATAAGGTGAGAAGCAAGAATATTTTAAAGATTCGAAACACCTGGCTACTCTAGCTATTCCGAATCTTGGGGGTTACACCCACTGGGTGCGCTGGCACGCCCCCACTGGAAAAGTGTAGTTCCCGGCTAGATGACCAAGACGGCAAAATCCTGCCAAGTTAGAAGCGCAAGATCATAGAAAGAAAATTGAAAGAAAAAAGTCCCACGGCCGAGTAAGTAAGCTATCCAAGCAAAGCAAGTTGAAGCCGACTGGAAAGGACCAGTCGGGAGAAATCAATCGGACAAACCCAGCGAAAGACATGTGCATTAAGGAAAGTCACCAGATAATAATTAAACGGTAAGGGACGAAGCCCCCACAGATCCAAAGGTTCCCAACCACAAGTGCACAAGACCAGAAGTTATATACAGTTACGCCCGGCATCCCGGGGACTCATTCTTCTTCTTCACGCTGCCGGCCCCTTGCCGTGAGGAGGAGCTGAGCCGGGAGGACGCCTCCGACTAGGAGGACGCCTCCGCCTCGCCTTCCGGACCCAACCGACTGGGAGGACGCCTCCGCCTCGCCTTCCGGCCCGATGCTCTCCTCTGTCTCCGTCAACACCTCATTGATGTCAGCGTAGCTGGCGATCATGATGGTGGCAGAGCGAAGACCTGGATTGGCCCGATACATGATGGGGAGGTTCGTGCCAGCTCGGAAGCCCTTCATCTGCTTCTCCACGTGCGCGTCCTTGTACCATCTCAACATCAGCGCCAGAGCCATCTCAGAGACGGCGCGAGCGGCGAGCTCGCGGATCCGGTCGATGGCGTTCGGCGTGTCGCCAAGATTGATGGCAAGGGACCCCATGGTCTTCGGCGGAAGCTCACCCGGCCAGATGAGGTCGTGGATGGCGGCGCTAGCCTTGCAAAGGTTGGTGGAGTCCTTCCCGAGCTGCGCCACCAGATCCCGGGCGTAGGCCTTCTACCCCCCGCGCGACCTACTGTACCCGGTCGTAGGCCAGGGCATCTACTTGCGGATAGAAACCTTTTTTAATCAGAAGGGGAAGTCAAAGGGCGAATCCGGCAAGAACCAGTGGGGCGGATATAAAGGGAAGAGGCAGCCGGGCTTACCCTTGGTGACATGGCCGATCAGCATCAGCTCGTCCTCGAGGAAGGCGGCGTGCTCCTTCAGCCAGGTGAACTTCTTGTCCAAGAGATCGAAGGCGGTGGCCCGGCTGGCGAGGGCTTCCTCGCGCTCCTTCACCATGGCCTCGAGCTGGCCGGCCTTGGAGTGCCACTCCTTATTTTGCAAGCGGAGCGCATAATTGTCCCGGCTGAGGCGTGCTAGAGCGCGTCAGCCAGTCAATCTCGCGATGGGCGCAAACAAGGATGGCTGTAGCAAGTCCAAGAGAGAGAGTGAAGTGAGAAAGCAGCCAGATAAAAGAAAAAAAGGCAAGATGGAGAACTTACTCTGTAGCCTGGTTGGCACTGGCCAGCATCGCCTGCAGCTGCCGGCACTCCTTCAGCCCGGCCTCGAGATTGCCCTCGCGGGCTTGGAGAGAAGGCCCCGCATCCACGGGGAGCAGTGTCAGGTGGAGACATTGCGAGCCGGGATCGCGGCGAAGGAGAGGAGAGAACTGCGGAGGAAAGAAGCAAAGTTAAGGCAAGAACGATAAAAAGAGAAAGTGCAAAATGGCAAGAAAACAAGAAGAGCAAGACAAAGGAAAAACAGACTCACCTCTGCACTGCTGGTGCGTCGGTCCTCTTCCGGGCACCTCCAGCTTAGCCAGGGTGTGGAGGGATGCCTACCTGGCTGCGCTTGGCAGCCGGATCCTCGGGAGCGGCAGCCTGGCTCGAGGTCCCCTCGTCGGCTCGCTTCTTGGCCAGCTCAGGAGGTGCGGTGCCGTCTCTCTCTTCTGGCGCGGGGCCGTGTGGGTCCTCCACCGCCTCGTCGGTCCGGCTGGGGATGAACCCCTCCTCGCCATTTGAGCCCTCGCTGGATCGGCATGGGCGTGGCTCGGTGAGGTCAGTGGTGAAGAACTGGAGGGGCTCCTCGCCCTCCTCCAGGATGATGCACGGGAAGGTCTGCGAAGAAAGAAAATAAAAATGAGCCGGATCAAGAAGTTGTTCCAGACGAGAAAAAGGCAAGAGAAAGGCAAGAAAATTGACAACTCAAACTTACCCGGGGAGCGTGGTTCTCGCGGTGGTAGGGAGAAAGACGAAGGACCAGTCGTCCTTGATCTTCTCCTGCATGATCATCCAGACCCATTCATAGAGGTTGGCGAATGGAGGATCACGGCGGGAGAGCCGGGTCGGGTCCAAGCGGCCGGAGTAATAGCACATCTTGTGTGCTCGCTGCTGAAGGGGCATCATTAGCCGGGAGGCCCAGCTGAGCGTCACGTCGACGCCAGTTAGGTCGGCTATGACCAGCGCCGTCATCCGACGCAGCAGCTCCTCCACCTCGGGCTTGGAGCCATAGTGCTTCTGCTCCCAGTTCACCCGGGTGGACTCGACATCCTGGAAGGCCGGCAGGTTGAGATTGTCATCTGCGGATAGGTTACGTACATAGAAGTACATTTGCTGCCACAGCTTGACCGTGTCATGCAGCCATAACTTCGGGTAGCCAGTCTGCGCACGGGAGTAGATGGAGGCGCCGCCGCAAGGCACGAGCGGCCCTTTGGCATACTGCACTTGGGGGCGAATGAGGAAGATTCGGCAGAAGATCCCGTGATCCGGCTGGATCCCGAGGTAGCATTCGCATAAGGCAACAAAATGGGCGACAACGCCGATTGCATTGGGGCCAAGATGGTGGAGGCGAAGGTTGAAGTGGGCGAGGAAGGTAAGGAATAAGGCACTGGACAGGAAGGCCAGGCCACGTGCGAGATGCGTGAGGAAGACCATGTGCTCGTCGGCTTGCGGGCACGGTGAAACCTCATCAGCCGGCGCGAGGCACACCCCAACCTCGCCGGTGGTTGGCAGCAGGTGGGCGCGCCGGTACTTCTCATTCTGCTCCTCCGTGATGGAGGAGTCGCACCAGGCACCGCGGCTTTCAGCCATCTCGATGACTGTGGCATGCAGCAGAGAAGGAAAGGAAGGAAGAGGAGGAGAAGAGGGAGCGGCAGAAGAATGGCGGTGGCCCGTCGCTCCGACAAGCAAAAGATGGGCGGCGCCGGCGAGATGGAGGCGATGCGGGATCGTCGGTGGTGCGGGCACGAAAAGGCATCAAGGAGCAGAGGGGCGGCGCGACAGCTCTGGCGCGAGAAGGGCAAATGAAGTGGGGCAACGCGATGCGGCGTCACGGCATTTAAGGGCAGGCGGGCAGCAGCATGATTACGTGCGATAAGACACCCCCAACGGCTCCCGGATCATTTGCGCAGGCGCGGGAGGCATAGAAGATCCAGGGCGCAGCAGGCGAGGCGTGATGATGGCTAGCACGGTTGACGTGGAGCCTGTTGGGAACCCCAAGAGCAAGGTGTAAAGCAGCACAACAACAAGTTATCCCTTAGTAAGAAACCGAGGTTATCGAACCAGTAGGAGGAAGGAAATGTCACACAGGTGTTGCTAGCAACATGGAGACCTGCAAAACACAAACTCAAGACTTTCCCCAACGAATCAGTGAGGTTGTCAAGCTCACCGATTTGCTGTAACAAAGGATTAAACAGATGGTGTGGAAGGTAATGGTTTGTAGCAAGTAAACAAATGTGATGAAGATGTATTAATGGTAAAGATTGGAGCAGGGTCCATAGTTCACTAGAGGTGCTCTCCTTAGATAAACAACATGGCATGAAGGGTAAACAAATTACAGCGAACCGGCAGAGCTGAGCAAGGCATAACAATGCAATTACTAGTCAGAAAGGTCCTATGAGATTTGATTGGGCAATACAAAAAGATACATAGACCGCCAGCCAATTGCATCTATGACTAGAACTCCAACTTCAGGTTATCATCCGAACCCCCTCCAGTATTAAGTTGCGAGCAACAGACAACTACTTTAAGCAAAGTGTGTAAGGTAAACAGTCCACATGTTCCATGAACAAGAGACCGTTGTTTTCTCCCTAGTATCAATAGCACGTCTACAACCGAAGATATTATTGTCACTTCCCTTGGAAACTAGAGGCATGAACCCACTATCGAGCATAAATACTCCCTCTTGGAGTCACTAGCAACTACTTGGCCAAGATAACCACTAGCAACGGAGAGCATGCAAGATCACAAACAACACATACATGATAGAATCATAAAGATAAAACCATTAATCAAACCAACATAATAATCTCAATATCCATCGGATCCCCGCAAACACAACATGCATGATTACAAATAGATTAGATCTTGATCATGAACGGAGCTCACAAGATCTATACATGAAAGAACAAAGGAGGAGATACAACCATCTAGCTACTACATGGACCCAGATCCAAGGTGGAACTACTCACCCATCATACCGGAGAGAAGGCCTCCGAGATGATCTCCCCTCCGGCAGGGTGCCGGGAAGAACTTCAGACCTCCCAATCTAGGGACGATGGTGGCAGCGGCTACAGAAGGTTTCATGGAGATTTGATCGGGTGCTTAGGGCTTCTGTATCGGGGGCTTCTTATAGGCGAAGGGGGAGGCCGAGGAGGCGACCAGGGGCCCCACACCTTGCCTAGGCATGGGATAGGGCGCACCCGCACCTAGGAGGGTCTGGGCGCCCTGGCGCGCTTCTCTGTCTCCCCTTTGGACTTCTAGTTCCCCACGGAAAGTTATTGACTTTGGCTTTTGTCCCGTCCATTTCCGAGAATATTTCCTTACTAGCTTTTCTAGAACCAAAAAACAGCAGAAAACAGGCAACTAACCAAACTATGAGGACCAAAGCGAGTTCCCTGGAACTCCTCAACAGTGCTGATGGTAACATTAGGCATCTATTTATAAGATAGAAAAAGTTAGAACAACACAATTTAAGATAAAACACAAGGCAAAGCAACACATACAAATCCTTGGAAATCAAAACACACAAGTCATGGCATACATGGATCCATTACAACAATCACGGTTCAACTTATTCTAAGCAACATTTGGAAAATAAGGTGATAAGTGGTGGTCCAACTAACGAAGTACGCTTACAATCCTATCTCACTGGATATGTTGGCTAACACAATATTTCTAGAAGCAACCACTCTATCTTGAGCACATGACTCCATCACTAAGTCTATAATGTCTCCTCTTAAGGTTTGGTTGGTAGCTTCCAACTCTTAGGTATATTTCTTCTCTTCTTTTAGGCTATTTTGGATGTTGAACATTCTGCACTTGACTCTTTCACCAAGTTCTTTGATGGTCTTCCAAGCTGCATCCTTTGCTAAGTCAAAGAATGTAGGGTGCATCACAGAATTGGTGAACATGCAGAATCCTGATTCCTTGAGGTTGTCTTCCTTGTTTTTATACAAGTGCAGTTGCACCCACCAGTACTCAACTCCTTCATCCATCACAGGAAAACCTTTGTACACAGCTGCACCATGTATTTCCATTGCAACCATGAGGTCTTTGAGATCCTTGGGGAATTCTGTCTCACACTCCAAAGTCATTGTCATGAGTGGTCCTTTCCTTACGGCTTCGTTGATGGAGTTCATCTACAATTAGAGATGAGAAAGAAGATTAGAAAAGTTTACGAGAAGAATAGACAAGTGTAGAAGTTGTTGAAAAATTTCCTTAGTGGTTTCCAATCCTAGGGTCATAATCCTACAGGGACCACAGTGCTCTGATACCATCTATAAGATCCCTCCTTTATAAAGGAAAAGGATCCCTATGATTGCAATGCTAGTCCCTGGATCAATGCTAGAATCCACAGTTTAAGATGAAGTACACAGAAACAAAGGTCATTATTACAGTCATTCCAGAGACAAACATAGTCCTTACAACTCCAAGGCCACAAGCCTAGTACAAGAGTTTGAATAAGTAAATAAAATAAAGTCTTCATCTTCATGTGCCACAGGCAAACATGTTGAGTGTAGACTCATGACTCCTAATCCTCATCAGAGAAACCTGCAACATCACAAGTTACAGCCACAGTGGGTCAATACATTGGAATAGTATTGGCAAGTGATACCTTTGTATAATTTAGGTGGACTAGATTCTATATGCAATTTGGCTAAGTGTACCTTGGCTTGCTTTGCTCCAAATAGGTTTTGCCTATTAGTTGAAAACACTAAGTTTTTCTTTGTCAAAACTTTTCCCAAGGAGCCACCAATAGACATTGAGGTCCTTCACCCTTGTTCACCCACAAGTTTTTACTTAGAAATTGGGATGAGGAGATTCTTGATAGCTTCCATGTATTGATGATCAAGTTGTCCTTTTCCAGGGACATGGCTAAGTACTTAGATTCTTCCATCTGCAGAGGTGGTGCACTTTCCCCACAAGCCTTGATTTTCACCAAGACAGGACCTTTCAGAAGCCTTCCCTTAGACCAAATGGACGTGTTCCAACCTATCATCCCACTACCACCAACTGTCCAAATGGCTAAGTTCTAGCAACCTGTGTGATCCTGGCAGAGCCCATATTGCCAAGTGGCTGCACTAGAAGCTTCTTAACATTTGGCCTCTAAAATCTCTTTGTTCCTGGGTGGCTTTCCACAAGTGAGATACACAAGGTAAACCATAGAAATGGGCCTTGTGTAACCACTGAACACAAACCATTACTTCCATTCCACCCAGGTGATTCATTTACTTAGTTGTTTTATTAGGCAAAACACAAGTCCAAAGACTTAGAAATATTTTATCATAGCATGTATTCACCACCCTTGGTTGCTACTAGCTAGGCTAAGCATGGCATAGATAAGCATCTTAACTTAGAAATTTTCCTAGCAATTCTACCACTACTAGGATTTCTCAACAAGGCATATAAGCAAAATATAACATGCAAATCTAACAAAATATTTCTAATGCTTAGTAGAAAACATAGGGATAAAAATATCATGAAGCACCACTTGCCTTGGTAGTTTGGAGAGTAGCTACACTCCTCACAATCACAATCACTATTGGCACCAAAATCTACACAAAGAATCATAGCCACAAATCACATACAAAACATATACAAACAAAAATATATGAATGCATGCAACATGATATGTGATGATTTTTAAAACTCAACAAAGCAAGTGTACAGTAATGGTTCATAAACAAGTTAAAAACTTGTCAAACAACATTTATTTAAACCTTAAAACATTTTTCAAACAATTCATATACTCAAATTAGCCCTACACATGTTTCTGTAAATAAAACCATTTTAACAGAAGCAAAACATTAAACACATTGCATATTTAGAAAGGGCTTGTTCTCCTGATTCCATAGATATAAAATTTGTCAAATTTTAACATGGGGATCAAAAGTTATAGCCAAAAAAAATTCAAACATCTAATAGATTTAAATCCTAATTTTAAACCTAAACTGCTGCCACGCGTCTTAATCTGATTGGCCCGTACCGATTCGCTCAGGATCGCATCTGTGAGCCATTAGATCTACTTAATCTGCACGGCCCAGATCTACCTATACCGTTTCGTTAAGTGATCTAATTTCCACTTGGATCGAATCAACGGTCCTGGATCAACGACCATAAATGGCGGCTGGCGGTAGCTCTTGGCGGCGAGCTCTGCCTATGGCGGTGCGGCGCTACAGGTGGCTCTGGGGTCGTCGGAGGTGCTTACCAGGTTCGTAGCGACGTGCTGATGCTCAACCTGGTGACGGCTTGGCAAGGCGTTGGCGACGCTCCTGGTCACCCTAGCACAAACAAATGGCATCAGGAGATGCACAAGACTACGGAGAATGTGTTCGTGTGAAGCAGAGGCGAAGGGGAACAAAGGGCTCACCGAATTTGATCGCCGGAGTTGAGGATGTCGTTGGGAGCTTGCAGCGTTTGACGAAGTCGACGACCTGGGGCAGTACAGGACGAACCAGTGGAGTCAGAAGATGCACAAGGAAGTTGTGAAGCGGCTCGTATGAACCAGAGAGAGAGAGAGGGGCGCACAGGGCTCACCGGAATCGGTCGCCGGAGTGAGCTCTGTCTGCGGTCGAGGATGATTCTGCGGCTGGGGCGTTTCGTCAGCTTTGTTGGGGGAAATGGCCGCGAGGGGGAGGTGGTCTTATAGCTAGAGCGGGGGCGAGGATCGCGCGCGGAATCAAGGGAATTTAAGCGAGGAATCAACGCGGCAGTGAAGGGCGGAGAAGCGGCGGCGTGGTCGTGGGCGATTTGGGAAGATGAGGATGAGTGGCGAGGTCCACCCCAGTCAATAGTGATACAGGAGGGGATGGGGTCGTGGTGACCTGTTGGGTTCACATGAGAGAGAGAGAGGGGGAACCCGGGTGGGCTTACTGGGCTGGATTCTTAGTTGGGCCAGATAGGTGGCGCTGGCCTTTTTCCATTTCTTTTCTCCTTTTCTTTTTCTGTTTTGATTTTCTGAAATGATTTTCAAATCCAAATCAAATGAGTTTGAATTCAAAACTGCTCTAGGTTTTTATACTGCAAACCTTGCACTCAAGTGTGTGTCAAACACTACTGTTCAATCAAAACACTTTGATCAAAATGAAAATAAAAATAAAACCAAGCCTTTATGATATATAATCAATAGGCATAATATTGGTTTTATTTACTCCTTTTGTTTTGAAACTTTGTTCAAACTTTTGATGGTGCCTAAGTTTGAATTTCAAACCTTACTGAATCAAAACAAGTACTCTTCACATTGGAAGATAGCACTAAGGCTAGAGCAAACATACATGAAATAATAAGCATATATGCTTCTGCTTTGAAATGATTTGTTTGAAATGAAACTTATATGATCATGGATGCATGGATGATATGCATGAGTTTGAAACATGATTTTAGGGATGTTACAAACTTTACCCCCTTAAGGTGAATCTCGCCCTCGAGATTCGGATTGGCTAGCAAATAGGTGAGGGTGGTCTTTCCGAAGATCATCTTCTCTTTCCCAAGTTGCTTCCTCTTCGGAATGATGGTTCCACTGAACTTTGCAAAACTTGATAGTCTTAGTCCGTGTGACTCTTTCTGCAGTATCAAGAATCTTGATAGGCTTCTCCTCATAAGTAAGATCACTTTCCAATTGTACCTCCTCCAAAGGTATAATATCCTTCAAAGAAGTTTCTTCCATTTCTGGATGACATTTCTTAAGCTGACTCACATGAAACACATTATGGACAGCTGACAAAGACTATGGCAGTTCAATTTCATAAGCAACTTCTCCTTTACGACTCAGAATCTTGAATGGTCCAACATATCTTGGGGCCAACTTTCCTTTGACTCCAAACCTCTTCACTCAACGAAGTGGTGACACTCTAAGATAAGCTCTATCACCAACTTCGTAGGTGACTTCTCTACGCTTAGGATCTGCGTAGCTTTTCTATCGGGATTGTGCTATCTTCAATCTGTCCTTAACCAACTTGACCTTCTCTTCGGCTTCTTTGATAAGTTCTGGTCCGAACAAACTTCTTTCTCCCACACCATTCCATAACAATGGGGTGGTACACTTTCTCCCGTAGAGAAACTCAAATGGTGCCATCTCAATGCTGGCTTGATAGCTGTTGTTATAAGAAAATTCTGCGTAAGGCAGACTTTCATCCCAACTGGCTCCATAGTCTAGGGCATATGCCCTCAACATATCTTCAAGAATCTGATTAGTCCTTTCTGTTTGTCCATCAGTTTGAGGATGAAAAGCAGTGCTGAATTCCAACCTCGTTCCCAATGATTGATGTAGCTGTCTCCAAAAATGGGAAGTGAATTGAGTTCCCCTATCAGACACAATACTTTTGGGTACTCCATGTAGACACCCAATTCTACTCATATAGATCTTGGCCAACTTAGCACTTGTATAGGTTGTCTTCACGGGTATGAAATGAGCCACTTTAGTTAGGTGATCCACTACTACCCAAATAGAATCATATCCTGACCGGGTCCTTGGTAATCCGGTAATGAAATCCATACCAATCTTGTCCCACTTCCAATCAGGAATAGGTAGTGGTTGAAGTAAACCTGCTAGTTTCTGATGTTCCGCTTTCACTCTACTACACACATCACACAAAGCAATGTGTTCGGTGATGTCCTTCTTGAGATTATTCCACCAAAATCTTTCCTTCATATCCATGTCATTTTGGTGTTACCCGGATGAATGGAATACGGTGAGTTGTGTGCTTCTTCCAAAATCAGTTTCCGAAGCTCCGGATCTTGTGGGACACAGATACGTTTCCCATTCCATAAAGTACCTTGTTCATCTTCATGGAATCCTTTGGCTTTTCCTTTGCCAATCCGTTCCTTAATTTCTTCAATTTCCTTATCAATCTTCCTGGCTTCTTTGATCTTGTCCAACAGAGTGGGTTGAACATCCAAAGTCATGAGATGTCCTTCAGGCACAATCTCCAATCTGAGATCTCTAAATTGGGCACACAAATCATCGGGCAATTCTCCCTTGGTAAGGCCATGCACAAAAACCTTACGGCTTAAAGCATCCGCTACTACATTTGCTTTACCGGGATGGTATTGCAAACTTAAGTCATAGTCCTTGATGAGTTCTAGCCATCTTCTTTGTCTCATGTTAATTTCTTTCTGGGTGAAGATATACTTTAAACTCTTGTGATCTGTGAACACTTCACAACGCTTTCCCAAAAGATAGTGTCTCCATGTTTTGAGTGCATGGACAACAGAGGCTAACTCCAAATCATGAGTAGGATAGTTCACTTCATGAGTTTTGAGTTGTCTCGAGGCATAAGCCACAACTTTCCCGTCTTGCATAAGTACTGCACCCAAACCATGGTGAGACGCATCACAATATACTTGGAAATCCTTTTCCAAATCTGGCAAACACAAGACTGGTGCTGTCACAAGTCTCTTCTTCAATTCCTGAAAGCTGAGTTCACAACCTTCAGACCAAGCAAATTTCTTGTCTTTCTTTAGTAATTCTGTCATAGGCTTAGCAACCTTGGAGAAATTCTCAATGAACCTTCTGTAGTATCCTGCTAAGCCAAGGAAACTACGAACTTCTTTCACTGACTTGGGAGATTCCCATTCAGTTACAGCTGAAACTTTAGCAGGATCAACTGCTACACCATCTCCTCACACAACGTGTCCAAGAAATCCAACTTCATTTAGCCAAAATTCACACTTGCTGAATTTGGCATACAGTTTATGCTCTCTAAGATTCTCAAGTATCAAACGCAAATGCCCTTCATGCTCTTCTTTGCTCTTGGAGTAGACTAAAATGTCATCGATGAAAACGACAACAAACTTATCAAGGAATTCCATGAACACCTTGTTCATCATATTCATAAAGTATGCTGGTGCATTGGTCAAACCAAATGGCATCATGGTATACTCATACAATCCATACCTTGTGGTGAAAGCTGTATTAGGTATGTCTTGTTCTCTTATCTTGAGTTGGAAATAACCTGACCGAAGATCAATCTTTGAGAACACACAGGCTCCTTCTAGCTGATCAAACAAGTCATTGATTCTAGGCAAAGGGTATTTGTTCTTGATAGTCACCTCATTGAGTGAACGGTAATCTATGCATAACCTTTGACTTCTATCCTTCTTTTCCACAAACAACACTGGGGCTCCCCAAGATGAAGAACTTGGTTGAATAAATCCTTTCTGCAACTGCTCTCCGAGTTGTTTCTTGAGTTTCTTCAGTTCATCAACTGACATCTTGTAAGGTCTCTTTGCTATTGGTCCAGATCCTGGTAGCAAATCAATAAGAAATTTCACATCTCTATCTGGTGGCATTCCCAACAATTCTTCCGGAAACACATCCGGATATTCACTCACAATTGGTACACTGTCCATGCTAACCCCCTTAAGAGAATTTAGCATACTCCTTCTTGCTTCAAAATTGGTCTTGAATCTAATCCTTTTATTTTCTGGAGTTGTGAGTGAGACAGTATGGTTGGCACAATCTATCACTCCCTTGTGCTTAGTCATCCAGTCCATTCCCAAAATGACATCCAATCCTTGGGAGTTTAGGATCATCAAGTTAATGGGAAACTTATACTTCCCAAACTCTATGACTAGATCATGACACCCTGAATTCACTATCATTTCTCCACCAGGAGAACTTACTTTTATAGGACACCCAACAGTTTCTACAGGTAGTTCATTTCTTTCAACAAATGCTCTTGATATGAATGAATGAGATGCACCAGTATCAAAGAGAACAAATGCTGGAACAGAATTGAGCTTGAACTTACCAGCAACAGCATCAGGCTCCTCATAGATTTCCTCCACATTGATGTGGTTCACTTGTCCCTTCTGAAAAGGGTTGGGCTTGTTGGGTCCTTCAACTTTATTTTCTAGGCATTCATTTGCATAATGCCCCATCTTCTTGCACTTGAAGCACTCAACCTGACTAATGTCCTTCTTGACAGGCTGGCTTCCACTACCACTTCCACTACCACTGTGGTGGCTCTTATATCCACCCTTGTGGTCTTGTACTTGTCATTGTCATGACTACGGTGATGCTTGTTGTCATGACGGTTGTGGTTGTGGTGCTTGTTGAATTTCCCATGCTTGTGGGATCCTGAGCTTCCACTATCATCATAATGAGAACGTTTGTGAGACGATCCCGAGTTGTGCTTGTCTGAGTGCTTTCTCTTCCTGCTTTCAACTTGCTTCATTTTGTTCTCCAAAATAGCAGCCTTGTCACAAAGAGACTGGTATGTGGGAACATATGCCACAGCCAACTGCAGGTTCAGTTCATCATTCAACCCTTCGAGGAACTTTTCCTTCCTCTTAGCATTGGTGTCAACTTCATCCGGTGCATAGCGCGCCAGATTGTTGAACTCCTCAATATATTTAGCCACGCTGCGGTGGCGCTGCTTCAGATTATGGAACTCTTTCTTTTTCAGACTCATCACTCCAGATGAGATATGAGCAGTACAAAAGCCATCCTCAAAGATAGCCCATGTCACATCTTCTATGGGAGTGGTGATCTGGAAGTTATCCCACCAAGTGGTGGCTGGTCCTTCCAGCAAATGTGCTGCAAATCTGACCTTTTCTGCATCAGTACAGCCCACGGTTACCAAGTCCTTGTTTAGTGAGCGTAGCCAATCATTGGCCACCATGGGATCAGTTGTTCCTGAAAAGTTTGCTGGCCTCAATCTCAAGAACCTGGTAAGCATGTCAAAGCCCGGTGGGTTGTTGTTGTTGTTGTTATTGTTGTTGTTGTTGTTATTGGTTCTGGATGAACATCGTCATCATTTGCATCAGCTGAGTCTGAGCTATCATCATTTGCTGCATCTCAGGAGTGATGTTGTTGTTGTTGGGGTTGGGATTGGCACGACGAGGAGGCATCTGTGGTTTGTTCAATAGAGATAAGAATGAGATACCCATAGATGCTTTCATGCATAATACATCACATACACAATCACAAAACATGCATCATAATAATAGTTCAACAACAAAAACGAAAAGTTTGCAAAGTAAACACACCAATAACAAGCCATCCACATGTTGGATGGTCATTGTGACTCAAATAAAGTATGATAAATAAATGATAAATGAGTAGTCAACTCTACTCCTCGGCATCAACCTCCTCCTCAACAAAGGTAAGACCTGCATTCTCCATTGCGGTCTTGTATTCCTCGACATTGGCGGTCAAGGTCTCTACTTTGGCTTTGAGAGCCCTCTTCTGGGAACGAAGCCTCTCAATCACCGTCTGCTGATGCTCGAGCTCGAAGTCCTTGGCCTGCAGTTCTTCAGTCATATCCCGAATCCTCTTGTTCCTATCCTGGACTCGCTTCTCCTGACTCTTGAACTTTCTGTCCTGGCTCTCGAACTTTGCCTCCATCTCCTTGACTATCTCATCTTGCTTCAGCACGCCACTGCGGTCCTGGTAAGCGCCTCCTTGCTTCCCCGGGCGACCTAGAGCACTAGCACCGCCAGATGACGCCGCTTGTCGCCGCTAGCTAAGCGCCGCTTCTGGTTAGGAGATTTTTAGCCGTCAGATCTGGATCCTACGCGTAGAAATAGTTCACTTAACGAAGGGGTATGGACAGATCTGAGCCGTGCAGCATTAGTTAGATCCAACGGCACAGAAGGTTGATCCGGTGCGAACCGGTACGCGCCAGTAATATCGTGACGCGTGGCTAGGGCTGATTCAAAAATAGAAATTCAAATCAGATTTAGATCAAATTTTTAAAGGGCTATAACTTGAGTTTCCCACGTTAGAATTTTGCAAACTTTATACCGTTGGAATCAGTGAATCAAGGCCTTTCTTAATCTGCAATGTGTTTAACAAATAGTATCTGTTCAAAATGACTTTGTAGGCAGAAACATGTTTAGGTCCATTTTGAGTATAGTTTTTGTTTAGCAAATTGTTTTGGGGCAAAATAAGTTTAGTTAGCAAACTTTGTGACTTGTTATGTTTCTGTATCATGCACTTGCTTGGTAGAGTTTTCAAAATCATCACTTAGTAATTTCTTGCATGCATGCATTCATATTTTTGATTGTATATAAATTGTGTGTAATTGTATGCTACAAATTTTGTGTAGATTTTGCTAGTGACTGTGATTGTGAAGAGTGCTACTCTCCCCATTACCAAGGCAAGTGATACTTCATGATATTTCCACCCTTTATTTTGAATAAGCATTAGAATTATTTTTGCTAAGTCTTGCATGCTACTTTTGCCAAATGCTATGGTGGGAAATCCTATGTAGTGTAGAATTGTAGTTAAGTTACTATACCATGCTTAGCCTAGCTAGTAGAAAACAAGGGTTGGTAAAGAATGTACATGCTATGGTGAAATAATTCTAAGTCCTTTGGGACTCATGCTTTTCTTAATAAAACAACTAAGTCAATGAAATACCAGTGATGAATATGACATGAATTGTGGTTATTGGTTGAGTGGTTACACAAGGCCATGGATTTGGCTTGTGTATCTCACTTGTGGTATGCCACCCAGGCACAAAGGGATTTGGAGGCCAAGTGTTGAGAAAGCTTACAGTGCAACCACTTGGCAATATGGGCTCTGCCTTGATCGTATAGGTTGCTAGAACTTAGTCATTTGGACAGTTGGTGGTAGTGGGATGATAGGTTGGAACGCGTCCATTTGACTAAGGAAAGGCTTCTGAAAGGTCATGTCTTCGGAAACCAAGTCTGGTGGGGAAAGTGCACAACCTCTAGAGATGGAAAAATCTAAGTACTTAGCCAAGTCCATGGCAATGGACAAATTGAGCATCAAGACATGGAAGCTACAAGAATCTCATCACTCCAACTTCTAAGTAAAACTTGTGGGTGAACAAGGGTGAAGGACCCCAATGTCTATTGGTGGTTTCTTGGGAAGTTTTGACAAAGAAAAACTTAGTGATTTCAACTAATAGGAAAAACCTATTTTGAGCAAAGCAAGCCAAGCTAAACTTAGCCAAAATGCATATAGTAATATATTCCACTTAAAATAAACTAAGGTATCACTTGCCAATACTATTCCAAAGTATTGACCCTCTGTGGCTGTAACTTGTGATGTTGCAGGTTACTCCGATGATGAGTAGGAGCATGAGTCTACACTCAACATGCTTGCCTGTGGCACATGAAGATGAAGACTTATGTTTATTTACTTATTCCATAAACTCTTGTGTTAGGCCTTTGGCCCTGAGTTGTAAAAGACTATGTTTTATCTCTGGAATGAATGTAATAAACGACCTTTGTATCTGTGTACTTCATCTTAAACTGTGGATGCTAGCATTGATCCAGGGACTAGCATTGCAATCACAGGGATCCTTTTCCTTTACAAAGGAGGGATCTTACAGGCTTGATTTAATTCCTTTTATTTTTAGAAAAGTAATTTCTACTCATTGAAAAACTACTTAAGATTTAATATTCTCCAAACCAAACATGGGATCATGTTTACACATGTCATCACCACATATTGTAGTCCATGGGAATGTGATTTAAAGTGGTGTCACAATTTAATAAGGTTTTACCCTTTTATTTTAATTAATTAAAGTGGCTAGAAATTCTTATGTAGGATTCTTTTATTACTTGAACATTATTTCTGCAAGTAAACCTATATATTTTTATATATTCTGAAAGGTATGGTTAAATGTGATTTTTGAGAGTTGGAATCAACTCAAAGCTATTATGGTTTAAATTTGAAAAATGTTTGAATGTAGAAAAGCATCTGCCTTGTTATTTTTACCATGGGTGATCTATAGATCCAAATGACTTGAATCCAACGGGCTTGGATTCAGCATTCACTGACCTTTCCAACAAAATTGGTTTCATTCAATTTGGTGCACTGAATCGATCTGGGTTGATTTTTGAAGTTGGGTACAGAAGTGTGTTTGAATTGAAATAGGAAAAGGTTTAATTTGAATAACTGGGCTGCGCGGGAAAAGTTACTGGGCAGGCCTGCTAAGCGATGCTCCCTGCTGGCTGCTTAAGTGGGTGTCCCCACTCGCTGCTGACACGGGCTGGGCGGGTATGAGGCGACGTGGATCGCTCGATCTAGTTCTAATCAGCAACGGGAGTCATCGCCGACGCGAGACAACTCCGGCGAGAACAAAACCTAGCACGGCTGAGGGTTCTGGGGCTCACCGGGTAAGTCTGGTGAGGGTCGAATGACAACGAAGTTGACGACGGCGAATCTCCTGGTACCGGTGGCTTCTCCTAGGGCGGCTCCAATCGCTGGCTCCCTTCTTCTCCAGAGGCGGCGGGCTCCGATGAAATTCCAGCGAGGTGGTGCTTGCCTTGCTCTGAGAACGGTGTGGCACGATCAGTGAGGAGAGGGGAGTGATATGGTGTGAAGAAATCGTGCGGGGGTGGCCTCTATTTATAGTCGAGCGAGGGGACCGTCGGGGAGCACGGTGAACTCGTCGGGGGCGAGGTTACAGGCGGCTAATGGCATGGGAAAGGGTAGGGGACGGTGAGGTGTCTCCTGGCGATGCTCAATGACATGGTCTCGAGGCATGGGCGGTGTGGTTTGGTCTGGAACGGGCGGTGCTTTGCGTGGCAGAGGCGGCGTCTTCGACGGCGGGCGATGGCTGTGCGGCACGGGGCAGCAAACGGGGATGTCTGGCGGTCTCCTGGGTCGGTGGGGATTGTGTATGCACGCGGCGAGGGCGGCGCGCGGTCTGTGGGTGATGGTCGAGGGTGGTGCTCTGGCGCATGCTTGGCATGGTCTCTGGCGGTCTGGGCGCGGCTTGTGCGCGTGGTCCAGGGCTTGGCAACGCTCGCGGCTGGGACAGGTAGTGGCGGTGGACGGTGGGCTGCCTCCCAGACAAGGTTGGCACGGCTAGTTCTTCCTCTAGCATGTTGTCCACAATGGGGTGACAAGGGGGTGCTCGGCTGTTCACCATTGATGGCAATGGCAAGCTCACAGGGGTGCTAGTCCTTAGTTAAACTTCCTAGATGATCTACTGAGCTGTGTGTGAGCTAACTAGGGAACAAGTTAGGCCAATTTTACTGCACACTATAGTGTTTGATGTTTGTTTGATTTGTGTCTGCAACCTGTTTGATGAAATGGCCGCATGAACTCAAGTTTTGAATTTTGAAAAGATTTTTGGTGGTTTGCTAGATTGGTGCTGGTGAGTCTGCAGATGCTTGGGTTTTGAAAGTTGAGCTTGTTTGAGTAGTTTTTGAAAAAGTGGGATCTTCCCATATGATAAAGATTCAATTTTGAATTGCCATTTAAACTATGCATTTGAAAGTTTCTGGATGATCACAAAGTGGGCCTTGATACCTTGTTATGAGTACATTCAAGGGGTGCAAGGATCTAGAAAAGTTTCTGTTAGGTTCTGAAAGTTTGAGACAGCCAAAGTAGGCATGGGAGTTAAATTGGCCAAAATGACCATTCATTTCATATATGTGTTTTGATTTACTTGTCTTTAGGAAAAGTTTGGGAAATGTTTTAGATGATGTTTATTTCACCTAAGAAACATTTTACAAGCAATGGATCA
Source organism: Avena insularis (assembly GCA_023614405.1). Taxonomy (NCBI): domain Eukaryota; kingdom Viridiplantae; phylum Streptophyta; class Magnoliopsida; order Poales; family Poaceae; genus Avena; species Avena insularis. The sequence goes on from CM042695.1 coordinate 89,481,949, forward strand.
CACAAACAAGGTGGTTTAAAAGAATTTCAAAATCAATGCATACACACATGCATGCTTTCATAAATTTATTTAGAAAAGTTTTTGTTAACCCTAAGTTTGATGATTAGAGTTTGATGATCCAAGCTTAGTATTTTTGGGATGTTACAAACCTTCCCTCCTAAAAAAAATCTCGTCCCGAGATTTGAAAAAGGACGAAAAGATTACCTAGGATTTGAAGAGATCGGGAAACTCCGTCCTGATGTGATCTTCGGCCCTGTGTAGCTTCCTCTTCTGTGTGGTTGCTCCACTGAATCTTGAGAAACTTGATGCTTCGGGTTCGGGTAGTTCGAAAAGCTTCTTCCAAAATACGGATGGGTACTTCGAGATAGGTCAGGTCATCGTTTATCTCTATGGTCCGATGGTCGATATTCTTGAACACTCCGGTCTTTTCGGGGACTTCGAGACACTTGCGAAGTAGCGAGATATGGAACACATTGTGCACGGCTGACATCTCTTCAGGTAGCTCCAATTGATACGATACTTCTCCTTGACGGTTCGGGATCTTGAAAGGTCCGATATATCTAGGGGCTAACTTTCCTTTGAGTTGGAAACGCTGCATTCCCTTCAATGGCGACACTTTTAGATAAACAAAATCTACTATATTGAAGGCGAGGTCTCTATGTCTCTTGTCGGCATAACTCTTCTGTCGGGATTGGGCGGTCTTGAGGTGCTCACAAATCTTGTGAACCTTCTCTTCCGCTTCTCGGAGGATGTCGGGTCCGAAAATTTGACTCTCTCCTACTTCCGACCAGTGCAAAGGGGTGCGACACTTTCTTCCGTACGTGAATTCAAATGGGGCCATTTGCAAACTGGCTTGATAACTGTTGTTGTATGAAAATTCTGCAAACAGCAGATAGTCTTCCCACTTGGATCCATATTCTAGCACACATTCTATAAGCATATCTTCGAGTATTTGATTTACTCACTCCATTTGTCCATCGGTCTGAGGGTGATACGCGGTACTGAAATCTAGGCGGGTTCCTAAACCTTCTTGGACTTTCTTCCAGAATCTCGAGGTAAACTGAGTTCCTCGATTCGATACTATGTTCTTGGGGACTCCGTGCAAACTAACGATTCTAGCGATGTACAACTCCGCTAGCTTCGAACTCTGATATGTGGTTTTGACGGGCAAGAAATGGGCAACTTTGGACAATCTGTCCACTATGACCCAAATAGAGTCATTTCCCCTACCAGAAGTAGGTAGTCCAGTGATAAAGTCCATTCCTACAGAATCCCATTTCCATTCCGGAATCTGCAAAGGTTGCAACAATCTAGCGGGTCTTTGATGTCCTGCCTTGACTCCTGACATATATCACACTTGGCGATATAGCTTCCTATTTCTCTCTTCATCTTATGCCACCAAAATTGCTCTTTCAAATCTTGATACATCTTAGTTCCTCCGGGATGGATAGAATAAAGAGTATCATGAGCCTCCTTCAAGGTAACTTCTTTCAACTCCGAATCTGCTAGTACACAAAGGCGTCCTTTGTACCACAGAACTCCTTCTTCGTCCTCGGTGAATCCGGGTACTTTGCTTGTACCGATACGACGCTTGATTCCGTCGATACTGGCATTTCCCTTCTGCGCCTCTTTAATCTGACTGATCAAAGTGGGCTGAAGTTCTATGCTAGCCAAAAATCCTTCACTTACTAATTCCATTCGAAAATCTTCCATCTCCTTGTGCAAACTTGGTTGCTCCTTCAAAATCATGGAGTTCAAGCGGCACGGCAATCTGCTAAGGGCATCGGCTACCACGTTGGCTTTACCAGGGTGATAGTGAATGTCCAGGTCGTAATCCTTGATTAGCTCAATCCATCTTCTCTGCCTCATATTCAACTCCTTCTGAGTGAATATATACTTTAGGCTCTTGTGATCCGAATAAATCTCACAACGGTTTCCCATTAGGTAATGTCTCCATGTCTTCAGGGCTAGAACTACTGCTGCGAGTTCGAGGTCATGGGTTGGGTAGTTTTGCTCATGTTGCTTCAATTGTCGAGATAGATAAGATATAACTTTGCCTTCTTGCATTAGCACACATCCGAGACCAATCTTGGATGCGTCACAATACACATCGAAGGGCTTCGTGATATCCGGCATGATCAAGATTGGGGCTAAAATCAATCTCCTCTTGAGTTCTTGAAAACTCGCTTCACATTTGTCGGTCCATTCAAACTTCTTGTCCTTCTTTAGCAATTGGGTCATGGGTCTGGCGATACTCGAGAATCCTTCTACGAATTTGCGGTAATATCCCGCCAATCCGAGAAAAGCACGAACTTGCGTTTGAGTGGTGGGGGCTTGCCAATCTTCTACATCTTTCACTTTGGCAGGGTCAACGGCAATTCCTCCGGCTGATACAATGTGACCGAGGAATCCTACCTCCTGTAACCAGAATTCACATTTGCTAAACTTTGCATACAGCTGATGCTCTCTAAGGGTTCCAAGAATGGTCCTTAGGTGTAGCTCATGTTCTTCTTCTGATTTGGAATAAATCAGAATGTCATCAATGAAAACAACGACAAACTTATCCAGGAAGTCCATAAAAATCTTATTCATGAGGTTCATGAAATAAGCGGGGGCATTGGTTAATCCAAAAGACATGACTGTATACTCATACAATCCATATCTGGTGGTAAAGGCAGTCTTTGGAATATCCTCTGCATGAATTTTGAGTTGATGATAGCCAGTTCTAAGATCAATCTTAGAAAACACCTGGGCACTGGTCAACTGATCAAACAAATCTTCTATCTTGGGCAAGGGGTACTTGTTCTTGATGGTGACATCATTTAACTTCTGATAATCCATACACAAACGGTTACCTCCATCTTTCTTGTCCACAAATAAGACAGGTGATCTCCATGGTGACGCACTTGGTTGAATCAATCCAATTTCTAGCATGGAATCCAGTTGCTTCTTTAGTTCTTCTAGCTCTGACGGGTTCATACTATAGGGTCTCTGGGCTATGGGTCCTGTTCCGGGGATTAGTTCGATGATAAACTCGATATCCCGATCTGGGGGCATACCGGGCAAAACATCTGGAAATACATCGGGGTATTCACAGACTATCCGGACTTGGTCAATGGTAGGTTGGGATAGACTCTTGTTACCCTTTAATTGGCGAGGTAAGGTTTCAGATATATGCTCGACTGATATTCCGGCGGTACTGGTCATGGTGATGGCTTTCTTAGCACAGTCAATCAATCCCTTATGTTTGGACATCCAATCCATTCCTAGTACTACTTCCAAACCTTTAGTTCCGAGTACTATTAGATTAGCATAAAAATCTATGCCATGGATTCGGATAGGGACGACTTTGCAAATTTGCCTAGCCTTGGTGGTTGATCCTGGAATTTGCACAATCATAACATGCTTCAGTTTGGTTGGTTGAATTTTACTAGTGCAGGCAAATTCTTCGGTGACAAATGAATGCGAGGCACCAGAGTCAAACAACACTCTTGCAAGTACTGAATTAACAGAAAACATACCCAAAGATGATGTCCGCACTTCCCGAAGCTTCTTCAAAGACATGCATGAGAAAAGGCAGCCATTGGCGTTGAGTGAATTCCCTGGGAAAATCTTCTCGGTGCCTTTGGACAATCTTTCTTCTTCCACAGGGAAAATCTTCCTAATAGCTGGACAAATCCCTGGGAAAATCTTGGGGCATTGGCATTAGGGCTGTAGCATTCTTCTTGTTGGGGCACTCGTTGGAATAGTGGCTTTTATTTCCACATAACAGGTCACTTGTGACTTGTCCTTAGCTCGATAGGCACAACATTGCTTCCTCCTCGGGCAGTGTTGGTGGCGGTAACATTGTTGGTGTTGAACTTGGGTGGGGCACGTGAAATTGCTAGAGTTGCCGGGTTGTTGTGATTTCCTCCGGTCTAGGGTTTCCACGGTTGGGGTAGGTCGGACGAGTCATAGAAATTCTGTTGGTTCTTGGGGCAAATCCGGGAGATGGGTTAGGGCGATACTTTGGGGTCTGATGGGTTCCTGGTTGATGCATCATGCGACGCTTGCGGTTCTCATTGGCTTGGTTGATCTTTCCTTCCATCTGGATAGCAGAGTCGACAAGGGCTTCAATATCAGCAAAGGGGATATTGACTAACACCCGCATCTCGTCATGCGCATTCAGAATCTTTCTTTCTTCTTGGCTTCGTGTCTATCTCGTCCGGGCATACCTAGCTAATGACAAAAATTTGTCACGGTATTCCACTACAGTCATCCTTCCTTGCTTCAGCTCTCTGAACTCGTCTCTCATTCTCTTGATCAAACCTGGTGGCACATGGGTTCTGCTAAACTTGACCTTGAATTCCTCCCAGGTCATCATCTGGCCTCCGGTCATTACACGAACACTGTTCCACCATGCCCTGGCATCTCCGGCTAGATAATGGGTGGCGAACAGGACTTTCTCGTTGGCTTCCACTCCGGCGACTTCTAGGTTGTTTTCCATGGTTTGCAGCCAATCATCGCCTAGGGTTCTTCCGACTTGGTGAAAATGGGTGGGTTGGTATGGAAATTCTTGAGCTTAGATCCATGGTTGTCCTGATTTCCATGGACTTGGTTGTTGTGGGCTAGCTGGGCTATCTGCTGCGAGTGGCTAGGTTGACGCTTGATGCTCTTTCAGCTTCACGGTCAGAAGTCAACATTTGCAGGATCTGCAATATCGGGTCCGGGGCTGAACCACTTCCTCCACGTGGCATCTGAAGATTGATATAGGTCATGAGAAAAGAGGGAAATTTCTAAGGTTTTGGGTCTTTGAAAAGTTTTCAATGTTTGACTCAGATTTTTCTAGCAACTTGCTTTTTCATTCATTCATTCACTCGATACAACGCACACCACAGCAAGGAAAAACAGATGGTTTTAAGAACCATTCTGGAATCTACGATACAGTGGGACCGGCTACTACTTACTACGCTAGTGCTCAGTGCTACTACTCCTCGGAGTCTCTGGCTTCATCATCTTCATCATCATCGATGAAGGCGAAATCATCCTTATCGGTGAAGAAGTCCATGGCCTGATCCTCCAGAAAATCATCGTCATCGCTGAGATAGGAGTAAGGGTCTCCACGAAGATCCTCTCCGGCATTCTCCCTTTCCTCCAACTGCATGTCTCTCTCGTGGATGGTCACCTCCAGAGATGAGATGCGGTGGCAAAGACGGGCAATAATGCGCTCCTTCTTGTCGAGCTGACAGCGGTGAGACTTGCGATCCTTTGCTAGCATGGCTATGGTCTGATCCTTCGTCTTGATGATGGCCGACTTGTGGTTGCAATAGTCATGGCAGTTGTCCAACTCCTGCTGACGATCATACATCATGAAGCTAAGGTGGTCCAATTGAGTCTTCAGCTCGGGGTGGTATGGGGCTTCCAGTGGTTGTCCATTTGCATCACGCCTTGGGAAAAACTCAAACTCAAGCGGTACCCTTGATCTGATTGATGCTACCACATAGACGGAAAGAGCTTCGCATTGCTGCCACCATCCATCGAGCCAGTTGTTTTCCCTAAAGATAAACTGAATTCCCACTGCAGTGGGAGGTTCAATCTTTCCTCAGATACTTGCAACAATTAGCCACTGCAGATCTTCTCCTCCTTGATCATTGAGCTAAGCTCCGAAGAACTCTGAAACGCTCGAAGTTCGAAGCTGATCCAGATCCCTCTCAAAGATAAGGTCTCCTCCATTCCCAAGTTGGTAAAACTTGCTGTACTTCACGTCCATCTATAAAAATAGAGGATGAGTAGATTAGCAGAGTGATCAAGTGTGTCAAAATTTTATGTATTTTGCAAGAGTTTTTGAGGAACATGAATTTTTATGAAAGAATCAAAGAGATAAGGATGTGAATAAGTTTTTGTAAATATTTGTTTTCTTTGGTTTTGAAACTAAGTTTTTGGTTCAAACGTCCAGTCTAACTAGGGTCTCCTATGGTCAGGATGGCTCTGATACCAACTTGTCAACACCCGATTTTTTCAATCCTAGATGCCTGTTATGCCATACATCGCAATCCCATGATTACCATTTTTGCGAGACATAACAGAATTGGATACCATAGTACATCATCCATTACAAACGATACATAAGTTCTTACACAAATAGGGATCTCATGATCCAGTTCTTAATACAACATCAAGCAGCGGAATACGTAATAATAACGGTAGGCGAAGCTCCATCTTCGGGTCACAGCAATGCCGACGATGGGAGATGATCCTAGTTGTCGTAACCTTCCGGGTCCATCTTCCGGTACTCCTCTTCATAGTCTGGCCATGGGAATAGCCAGGGACAAAGCCATGAGTACTCTTTAAGTACTCGCAAACTAATACTAACAGGTAAAAGGGGTTTTTTGGATAATAGGACACTAGGCTCTAGGGTTGTTTTGCAAAAGCCAGATTTATCTCTACTAGGTTCTAAAGCTAGTCACAATTTTATAATTCCTAAGTGGGAACTTGTATTTCATATCACAACTCTGTTGTGGTCAAGTCAAAATCTTAATTCATTTCACAGGTCATTTTGAAAAGTCTGACTAGGGAACAGTATGGCCACTCAATCGTCCATAATCATGATGCTATTCGAATAGTTTGACACTCTGCAGAGATTGTACACTTTCACCACAGCATTCGATAATCCGTCAGAACAAATCCTAAATTCACCATACTCGATGTCATGGATAATCAATCCTAACCTTTCAATTACACGCCCTAGTATAAGCACCTCTCCTGTGAGTTTGGCCTCCCAACCATGACCAACTGTCATCTTGGGTACTGCACAGGTGGACAATCTTCACAAGGTAGCCTCAGCTCAGACCTTGGGCGGGAGGGAACTAATACTTAGGAATATAAGTTTCCAGTCAAGCCCTACCCAATCTTCGGATATTGTGGTTGTACGATAAAATTGGAATGGTATCGCATCCAGACAACCATCAGTTTTATAAAGGGCTAAGGCTCATGCCTCAACATTTTCATCACCAAAATCATCAAGTGTTTGGAAACACATGTCCAAAACATTTCAATAGAATGATCCATCATTCCAAGGTTTTCATAACCATTTTTCCACCAAGTATTCCCATCTAAGAGTTGATCAAGTTTTATGCTTAGCACTAGCATCTACAGGTGGGGGTAGTACTGAGGAGGGGTGGTAACTAGTGGAGTTTCAACTAAGTACAACCTTATGTCTCAGGCTGATGTCAAGGTTTCTAACTTAGGCCAAATTTTATGCCCTTTATGCAACCTTCAAATATCTTTCTAGTATCTATAAGTCACTTAAGTAAACTCTCAGTAAGCTTTGATA